>OY720602.1:2505000-5005000 GCA_963151315.1 Nymphalis c-album | reverse complement strand
ATTCATTATATTTTCAAGATAAAATTATTAGAACAAATTCCAGATTTCCCTATGTACCTAGTTACCCACTAACAAGTAACCATCCTATCAACGTTGTTCATAGTTTAGATTGCGTTTAATTGCTGATAAAGAAATGTTCTTACGGTAATTCCCCCAAAGATTTATTAGTATGTAGGCGAAGAAAAAGTCGATCAACATTTGTTCTATCTTTTTTTTTATTGTATAGGAAGGCGTACTAGCATATGGGCCACCTGATGGTAAGTGGTCACCAACGCCCATGGACAATGGCATTGTAAGAAATGTTAACCATCGCTTACATCGCCAATGCGCCACCAACCTAGGGAACTAAGTTATGTCCCTTGTGCCTGTAATTACACTAGCTCACTCACCCTTCAAACCGGAACACGGCAATACAAAGTACTGCTGTTTTGCGGCAGAATATCTAATTTATCTTTAATATTTCTTATAATTACTGCTAAGTTTTTTTGTGTATTGAAATTATTCACAACAGTATTTATTCGATTGCGGGGTAGTCCCAACTCCCACTGTGTTTCTGTTTAAGCGGTTTCATCCGCGTATTACTTAAAAAAACCACTAAGAGCAGACTTATAATATTTAGACTTTACAACATTTTTAGTTTTATTTTCGTCGGATATTAGTAATTTATGGTTTTGCCGCACCTGGATCTAAATAGAGCGAAAAGCAGGCCATGAGAAAAACATAATTCCATTAAATCTATTCTGGTTGTGTCCTTTAAAAATTAAAACGTAAATCTGTTTTTTTAATACGTAATTACTATTAACTAACCGACTAATTGGTTCATTTTTCGCCCAGAGTATTGGAATTGTGATTTACAGGGGGTAAATGCTGGGCTTGCAAGCATTCCGAGCTGTCACGAGTTGTACTATTTTTATTTTGTATTTATTTAAGGCTTTACTCCACTTCACTTACAACCGACTACGTGTACTAACTAACTAACTTAACAAAACCATGAATTTTTTTTTACATATAAACTGTAACTTACAAAGTTATTTACAAACCGAATATCAACTACTCAACTATACTAGCTATTATAAATGCGAATGTAAGTTTGTTTGTTACGCTTTCATGCCTAAACCACTAAGCCGATTTTAAAAATTCTTTCACCAATGGAAAGGTACATTATCAGCGAGTAACATAGGCTATATTTTGTCCCCGAATTCCCACAGGAACGGGAACTCCGCGAGTGAAACCGCGGGCAAAACTCTTGTATATCATAAAACTATGAAAAGAACTAAAAACTGTCTATGGTTTATTATAATAAAATCGGTTACCACTATTATTAATACTGCATAAATGAAAATTCAACCTAGAACTAAACTGAAATAATATGAATGTTTTATTTCAATCTTATATTTAAGATTATTATTATTATTAATAAAGTTCGTACTTTACGACAATAAAGAGAACAGCTATTCAATTATATTATCAGTATTATTTTGTAAGACCAATTGAATTTCAGTCTAAGCTATCCGAAGTAGGTAGACATTTTTATTGCGCAATAATTACTATTTAATGTTTAAAATTTTTTAGCGAAAAATTAAATTAATTGATCTATAATACAATATCTTATTAAGTTAAAACGTAAATAATATTATTTTTAATTACCTGATACAGCTGCTGCGAAAATAAGGGCAGCTAAGGCAAATACGAGCCTCATATTTGCCTCCAACTCTTGCAACTGTCACTATAGATATCCTATCACAAATAATGAGTCTAAGTCGTGATTACGGTTATATATCAAGTTATTTTCACAAAGCGTGTTTCAATTTAATAAAATAAATTATAAATTAATACGTTCTTCTATATTTCCGTCTCAGCAACAAATAAGGCGAATTTCTAAACGATACCTTCATGGTTCATAATTTAGCCTTTAAGGCTCATTGAATTAGTTACAAAAACGCATTAAATAATTTAACTGTTAAATAAGAGACAACGATTTTTAAATACCGTTCTCATGTGTTTTAGATGAATATATAGCTAATGTAAATAAATAAAGTTTCCTTACTTTTTACTGCTCAATTAAATGAAATAATATAACATAAAAATATATATTCTATATTCAAAATAAATGCAAATGAAATCACAGCGATTTGCGAGTATTATAGGTATATTTTTTGATATTAAAATGGTATATATGGTAAAATTGTTCTAAATTTTCAAGTAACAACCGGGTCTATTCCTATTGCTATATTAGGTCTCTGCTTTGGTTTTTTTCTTTACGCTGCCTTTTACACAACAGTATTAAGGTGATAGGAATATATTTACCTAAGCCGCTTACCGTAGGTAAATATATTCCTATCACCACTAATTTAATACCTTAAAATTTAAGGAAGGAATTTAGAAAAGAGTTTCAGTATAATAGATATACTGTTTTCAGAAAAATAAAATCATTCAAGTTACAAAGATTTTGACGTGACAACGTCTAATAAATCGATGAACGCTGGCTGCATTCAGGATGACTCATTGTCCCGTTACGCTGATTGTACGCTTGCGCCGCATCTATCTCTCTTTCACTTGATTGCAGTCATTTCATCAATGTTTTGTTATGACGTTGTCACGTTAAACTATCGTCCGTAAACCGACTTTACAGACATCCATTTCTTTTCAAATTATTATTACCTTGGCTTTATGTTTAGCGATTTACATGTACATGTTTAGCGGACAGAAAAACTTGTATTGAATATATCTTCAGTGACTGTACGAATTTTCCATGAACACTATCTATTCAATATCTATCTATTGAATAGATAGATATATAAATATGTCTATTTAATACCTATAGATAATAAAGTAATATAATTTATGTGTATGCACAATTGTTTGCGATCCACCCAAACAGGCCTAGGTATTTTTATAGATACTTCCGTAAGCTCATAGTTGCCTACTGAAAATTGAATATGGTGTATGTATGTATGTACATGTATGTTATGTTACTCAGGTATCATACTCACGCGTGTCGATATCTAGATTGTTGACAAAAGGATATACAATCATGTTTACTATGTGCCAATTATATTTGCTATAATGTTCAACGGTTACACAAACCTTGAATATCGATCATGTTTGACAACTGTTAATGAGGACTTTTTTCCAGGCTAAGTGTATCAACTTATCGCAAAAAACGAGCTGTAAATGTAAAAGACATTTAATATGGATCTCGTAGTTGTGACTCGTGTTTTGGAAACTACTAGGGATATACACATATAAGATTTATCTTAAGGATTACTAAAATTTCTCAAGTCTTACTACCTATAAGTATACACTATCAAGGTTCTCGAACATCTTCTCCTTTATGTATCAAACACGCTGAATGACTAAGTTGTATTTACATCGCCAATGCGTCACCAACCTTTGTAACTAAGATTTTATGTCCCTTGTGCCTGTAATTACACTGTCTCACTCATCCTTCAAACCGGAACACAAAAATACCAAGTATTAATGTTTTGCGGTAGAATATCCTATGAGTGGGTGGTACCTACGAGACGAGCTTGCACAAGGCTCTACCACCAAGTAAAGTAGGAAATAAATATTAATTTTACCGAAAAAACTACGATTCCGATAAAAACATCCAAGCACATAAAACTCCAAGCTGTACACCCACAGAAAGATACAACCAAACGCACGAACAACAACATCTGTGGAGACTGCAAACATTAAAAAAAAATGGTGACTTCCTAAACATTCTGATACATTCTTCGTTAACATTTTTATACACCCTGTAGTTTATGTATAAACGTACTGTCCACTTGTCCATTATCGCAGGATAAAATGCAAACCTCTCTACTGATAATGTGTGTACTAATAAATTGCTAGGCAATAATAATACGTAGATGCGTCAATAAAGAAATAGCTATAATCGGAACTACCTACAAGAACTATCAGTTTTCTATTTTTAATAGATAGTATAGATAACAATGGAATATCTACAAGACAAACAAGACAATTTCACAAAAAATAAATATACTTTATTGTAATTCTATTTAAAATGAATATATGCAAATGAAATAGGTATATTTGTATTTTTAATAATTTAATACAATAAGTTATTTATGTTTATTTCATTATTTGTTCTATCAGAATTATTGGGGACCGCAAAAGTCCGATTTGCATTTCATATTTTATTTTTAAGTTGATAATTTTAAGACAATATTGAGCTATTATATCAATGTAGTCGATTGTAAATTGTTGGTCAGGATGATATCTTCTTCTTCTTCTTCTTGTGCCTCTCCACTACTGGAGGTTGGCCGTCAGCTCAGCGAATTCGTCCGTTCGCGGATGTTGCGCAACCAGGACTTTTTTCTTCTTCCAGCGCGTCGTTTACCCTCTACTTTGCCCATCATTATAATTTGGAGCAGTTGGTATCGCTCGTATCTCAAGAACGGAAGTAGGACGATATCTAGCAACCCTTAAATCACCAATACGCTACAAACCTTGAGAACACAGAAGTTATATCGTGCCTGTGATGACACTGGCTCACTCACACTCCAATCTATTACAAAACAATGCAAAGTATTACTGTAAAAGTGGGTGTAAAGTATTGATATGGGCTTGCACAAAGCCCTACTATACCACTATCAGAACTTCCTGTCCAGTGTTATTACAGGTACAAGAGACATAACATCTTAGTTCCCAAGGTTGGTGGCGCATTGGCGATGTAAGCGATGGCTTACATCTCTTACAGTGCCAATGTCTATGGGCGTTGGTGACCACTTACCATCAGGTGGGCCATATGCTCGTCCGCCTACCTATGAAATAAAAAAGAAACTTAAAAGTTTTCATGTGTACATAAAAGTAATGAGCAGAATATATCGATGATCCAATTTGAGTTTACTACGTTGTTAGTCCTTAAAATTCTACATTTGTCAATAATTATTTGTCAATAAAGCCGGTTGGCGTGATTGGTAGATACCCTTTCGCGCCGCAGGTCGTGGGTTCGATTCCCACCCAGGACAGACATTTGTGTGCATGAACATGTCTGTTTGTCCTGAGTCTGGTTCTAATTATCTATATAAGTATGTATTTGTTAAAGAAAAAGTAGTATATGTAGTATATCAGTTGTCTGGTTTCCATAGTACGAGCTCTGCTTAGTTTGGGATGAGATGACCGTGTGTATAAAATGTCCCAGGATATTATTATTATTAATTGCGCGTGATTTAAACTTGACGTTGTTAATTAAGTAACGATTGACTACCGCTTAACGCGTCAAAAGTCAATCAGTTGTTCTACAGAAAAATAATTCTATAAGAACTGCCTATAGACTTTTATGGGAATGAAATAGAAAGAAACAATTTCGGGATTCTTTTTCTCTTATTTCACTGTTTTTTCTTTTTATTTTAACTAAAAAAAGTAAGCATTGATTAAGAATCTACGTTACATATACTTAAAATTATTATATATCAACATTTTGTCATATTATGCTTATATAAATAAACATAACCGATTATTATAAACCTAATACTGTTTTCCATATTTCTCCCAATATTCCAAAATCTTGTTAAATGTTTTCACTCTTTAGATAATTTCTTCACTCTTTCTTAACTTTTTTTTTATTGCATAGGTTGGCGGACGTGCGTTTGGGCCACCTGATGGTAAGTGGTCACCAACGCCCATAGACAATGGCATTGTAAGAAATGTTAACCATCGCTTACATCGCCAATGCGCCACCAACCTTGGGAACTAAGATGTTATGTCCCTTGTGCCTGTAATCACACTGGCGCACTCAACCTTCACACCGGAACACAACAGTACAAAGTACTGCTGTTTTGCGGCAGAATATCTGATGAGTGGGTGGTACCTACCCAGACGAGCTTGCACAAAGCTCTACCACCAACAAAAAAAGCTTGACATGAATGAGTCAAAGTCTGTTTTTGTGCATTTTTACTGTTAAGTGAATCTATTATTTAAGAAGTGTAGAGTGTAGTGGACTATCTTACATGGGGGACAAGATGAAAAAGTTTACATAAAAGTTCAAAAACATTCCGGAATGGCGCTAGCGTCGATACAGTGTATGTTGAGTTTGGCAGTTGTAAACGGATTGAAGTGTGCAGTTTGTAGTACAGTATACAAAGCTTTCATTATTAACGTAGTCCAAAATAATTTTGTAAGCATAGTGAGCAATAAAATATAATTAAACGTATATCATTGTTTCAAATTATAAAAATTGTTTCATAACGAAGCGGAAATCTTTCAGTATAGTTTATTCTTCTATCCAGTTATAACAACTTTTGGTGCTTTTAAAATGTACCCTGTTGCTTTTGTACCATCATTTAAAGCATATCGTACCACCATACTGTCGATTGATACCTAAATTTTAAAACAAAACTGGAAAGCCCATTCATATTTAATCTATAAACAAAACATTCGTATCCATCAGTCTATACCCTTTTCCAATCGGAGTAGTAATAAAGGTAAACAAATTGCATGTGATTTTCTAATCGTTCCGCTATATTATGCACTATAAACAGTTCTTGAATTATTTACCCTTATTTATAATACAATACTATTCCAATTAACTAATTATAACTACATTAATTTAATTTAAGTTCCGATAACAACTTAGGGGGCATTGAAAACGCCATCTTTTCGCGAGTCCATATCCCGCCAATTGATATGGATGACCAATTATATCGCATTAATTCGGTGTCAACGTTGTTTCTTTGGACTTATTCCTATTGTAGTTGGAATGCTTACGTTCAATGAGAAGTTCACATGGTGACTTCGTTCCAAATAGATAACAATAGACATAAATGAACATGTCGATTGTCGGGCTTAAATCTACATCATTGTCATTAAACCTTTATGTTATTATAGACGGGGAATTAAAATAATAATGTATTTTTTTATTAACTTTATTAGAAACACATACGTCTTAAAGGGACGGTCAACACATAATATTTGTATACATAAATGCTTAATCTATTATTTTTAAAACGTTGTTTAAATGAATATTTAATTGTGCCTAATATAATTGCTTATACATAAAGCGAACTAAAACGAACTGACATATTATGTAGTACGTACTATTTTTCCCACAAAATAACGCATTTTTTTAATATTATAAGATTTGTTTTGATGCACATTTAATAAATATACTATATACTCAACAGAATGACTGAGAATATTTTTATTTTTTCCGATAAAAGGTTTTTATAATTTATATACGTTATTATTTTATTGAAGTCAATGTTAACAGTTTACGATTTTAATACTAGTTTATAATACATTGAAATTTGAATCGGTATTATATTTAGCTTATTAATAAAAAAAAAGTTGGACGGGTTACATGTAAACAAGGCAATTTTGTTATTTATATTTTATATATCTTAAAAGAGCCAATTTGGCACTAATTTTAATAAACTTTTTTTCATAAAACTTTTCATTTAAATTGGGATATTCCAAAATGTCAATTAAACAAACATTTAATTAAAATTAAGCCATAACAGCGAAGATATTTAATTCTATGCTTCCCGTACTATACATATTTAGATTTATTAATTTGATTTCTTTTGTAACAATTTATTAAATTAGCTTATACTAAAATAATGTGTGTTATTATTAAATTATATCTATAAATTATACCATTATATTTTTGATTTCACTTAATTTAGAAACAAAGTAAAATAAAAAAGTATAACAATGGGAATTTGGGGATAAGATTAAGACGTTAATGTCCATGTAAATATAATTAAAAGAAAAAAAAAAAACAAAACATTGTTATTTTTTTTTATGAAGAATTTTGAATTTTGATAACATCTCATTTTTAAAAACAACATTGAATGGTATGAAAGCGGAAAGCGTTTGTAAAAGCTGACCGTTTCTCATTTATGATTGTCGATATTATTGTTTGCTGTACAGATAAGATGAGATGAGAGCGAAGATTGCCAGCGGTAGAGAGACGGCAATAGAACCGGCACCATTACACCTGTCCTTGTCGCACACGCTGCAATACTTAATCTTCTTGCTGGGGTCGGCTGGCATTTGTGATGCCTGGTTGTCGAAAAGGCGGCAGGAATGGTTCAAATCAGTAGGATTGGCATCCAAGCAGGTACGTACAGTTGCTCCATTTTCTGAAAATTCCAAATAAAATCGTAAATTGTTTTCGGTGTAAACCGACAACTTAGGTTGTCTTTAAAATGACAGAGTTATCAAATAAAGTATTTATTTGTTCTTTTGTTTTGCTTTGAAATTGTTAATCTATTTTCCATATTAATATTAAACTGACGAGTTTTTCTTTAAAATAATTTAGGTACCGATTAGATATTGTTTTTGCGCCTGTTTATAGAAAGTAGCTAATTTCTATTTGATGTGTAGACTATCGACTTAGTATCAAAATGTGGAGTCGAACGAAACAAATCCAGTTTTATGATTTAGCTAATTCAATTAATTAAAATTCATCAACACTAACGCATGATGATCTTATGGCAGTATCTTGGCGCTCCGACGACTCCTTCAACAAGCTCTCGTGGCAAAATTTCTCTCAAGTACTGACGGTTGTAGTTGATCGAGTCCTGGGTGGTACAGTCCTGAAATTAATTTAAAAAAATTTAGATCAACTAATATCAGTAGATTTGTTTTACGTTAGATGCTTATACTGGAAGATGATCATCTGTTGGCAATAAATTTGATGAATTAAATATTTTATTTTCTTTGTTAATTTTCTTTTTAGTCATTTTATTTTTTGCCCAATTTTTTTAAGATCTTTTTTTTAAGATCAGTACAGTAGCAGCCTGTAAATGTCCCATTGCAGGACTAAGGCCTTCTCCTTTCTGTTTTGGGGAAAAGGTTTTTTGGAGCTAAATGTGATATTTATAATTTTTATTTACCACCAAGCTTTTCGATGATGAGAAAGGATCTTTGCATTTTGGGTCCGACTCAGAGTTGCATTGGTAGCATTGAAGACACGATCCTGAAATAAACAAAAAAATACAATCATTTTAAAATGTTCATAAATATAAGGAAATATATTTTTTTTTATAAATTCTTACATACAAGCCTTCGAGTACAGTCACACACTTACATACATACATGTACATACAAACACATACGCATTATGCACAATGGGTCATGACTTGAGAACGCACCCATAGTCCAACCTACGTAACAAGTATTTTTCAAACAAACAGTTGTTACGCGTAAAATGAATGATTGTTTACATGTGGTTTATATTTAAACCATATGTTTGAAAAACATTCTTTCGAGTTCAATACTTCGCACTAGTTTCGTAATATATGTATACGAGTATATTTATTTATAATATAAGTAGGCGGTCGGGCAAATAGACGACCTGATGGTGTGGTCACCACAATCTGGAGATATTGGCGCTTTAAGTAATATTAATAATTCCTTACACTGTAATAGCTTTATACCTATAATACAGGATTTTAAAATAGTCGACTAAGTTGTAAGATGAAATATTGATATGTCCCATCTATTCTATATTTCATATCCAGCGCACAAACAAACCAATTAAGCAGAAATATGAATATCTGCCGAACGAAAACCAACGGAAGAGAATTTTTCGAAAAATGTCTTCGTAATAATTCATAAACTATTGGCTTAATATGCGATGTTTGTCAAGCGCTCAATTGTAATATTCATTGTGATATTTTTGAATTGCTGTTTTCCAGAAATTAGAATGTTTTGTCAATTACTTGGTGGTAGAGCTTTGTGCAAGCTCGTCTGGGTAAGTACCACCCACTCATCAGATATTCTGCCGCAAAACAGCAGTACTTTGTATTGCTGTGTTCCGGTTTGACGGGTGAGTGAGCCAGTGTAATTACAGGTACAAGGGACATAACATCTTAGTGTCCAAGGTTGGTGGCGTATTGGCAAAGTAGGCGATGGTTAACATCTCTTACAATGTCAATGTCTATGGGTGATGGTGACCACTTATCATCAGGTGGCCCATGTGCTACTCCGCCTACGCATGAAAAAAAAAAAACAAATCGATGGGCTAGATATATATTATAATTATAAATAAATTATGTATTTAACTTTATATTTTGATTCATTTCTGTGTTTAACTTTAACGCTCGTTTTAAACATGATATTCTGTTTCGTTTCGGTTTGATGGATAAGTGGTTCAGTCCTATAACAAAAGGGCTTAAGTATATCTTTATGTATATCGCATGTCACAAATCATCATATTTAATCCCTTTGCTAAATTAATGTATTAAAATATGTATCATCATAAATTATTTCATATAAAAACAACCCGGCTTCCTAGAATAAATTCACATCTCTTAATATAGCCCAAAGGCTGGATATTCTCTTACTAGTTATTAAAAAAAAATCTTATGTTTTTAATTTACGTCTAGTTAAATAAGCAAATAACATATTGTATATATATGAAAGACTCATAGATATAATATCATACAAGTACTATTTGGAATTCATACTGATTTTGCAAATGTGATCATTTGTAAATATAAAAAGTTGTCTCATGGTTTCGTAATTACACCGGTTTACGTTAGTAGTATCTCGAACCGGTTATAATTGAAGTTTATACATATATACAAACATACACGTATACGATTCTGTCACCGATGATATCATCCATCCATTTATAAATTTAGGCCATGATCAAAAGCGTCGCCTTCGACAAATTGCGTGTGGATTTCTTTTTCTAAATATTTGAATGAATTTGAAAATACTTATACTTATGTTTTAAGTTCATCTTATACAAAATAAAATAAAAATTAAGGAAGGATTTGGACAGTGCAAATCGTGCGAAATAATCGCGAAAAATATATAGGTAAAATGTACTTTAGTATTCATACTAAATAATTATAGAAGGAAATGTGTATATTATGGCAAGATATTTCTCTAATGACCGTACTTAATTCCTGGAGCCGCATTGGGCTTAAGTTATGAAGTAAAAATTTGGTACACATTGTTTTTTTTCTCAGATTTTGGCGACCATCCAAATTGAAGAACATTTAATTTATTGCCCTAATGTAATTTGTAATTCTGTGTCTTTTTATAAAAAAAAATAACCTTTTTGGACGAATTGTGTATACTCTTTACGTTTATCAAATCATAATTTTGGATCTTCTTTTGCTAAATATTACATAATATCAGTAGCTACTCGTCCCGGTTTCGCTCGAGTAATTTAACATTCTGCGTGAACCGTTTATGACATCATCCGAAATACATACCTATACATAATTCTATCGATACACGTCAATAAATCTCACAGACCTACAGTAGGTACAGATTTTAAATAAAATTTTTGAGTTTATCGCGTTTAGAAAGTAAGGCAGAAGCGGCGAACGGAATTCGTTTTATAATATGTAACGATTAAAATAATCAACTGATATTCAAACCCACATAAGCTTGACACAGTTTAACAGCAATACAATTTTGGTTAAGGACACGAATTATTCACAATAGTTATAAAGTTAAAATGTTTTAAATTTACAATGTATTTCTAGTACATATTATCCCTCATATAATCCATCCATTTTTGTTTCTACGACGATGATTGTGTTGGATTATTCACTTTCAAAATATTAAACAATTCTTATTTTATCATGTTTTAGTCAATCAAAATATTTTTCAAGTAGGATAAACTTAGTTTTAGCTGAATTATCAAAACTCGAAACGCGTTATATATTTTGATCGTAAAATATCAGATGTGCGTCATTATACCTACCATAATATAATCTTAGTAATTCTTTTGTTGACGGTCATGTCAAAGATCGAGTCACAAATGTTACATATTAGAGAATAGATTTACAGGAGCCACTCTGGCTAGCCTTTGGTCTCCGTGCGTAATTCATACATATATTATTCTTAGAAGTGTTCGTACTCGTTATAGAATGAATAAAGTCATGTTTGTCGTCTTGTCACACCAAATTGTTAATTAGCTGAGTCATCTAGGATTCATATTTGTTTTGTATGTTTGTGTTTTATTCATCGCCAGGAATTTACCCAATTTTAAAGCGACCGTATTATAACTAAGTTGCAGTTGTGCTATTTTTTTATGTATTTTTATTATTTACGATGGCAACCCCTTATTTTGTTGGAATTCATCATCAAAAATATATTATATACCGTGTATATGATACAATTTATAAACTTATGAAATTCCATTTTCTTAGTTTTGACCTTCATGATGACTAGGTACTTCGCGATTGCGTAGTTAAAATTGTAATGGGTTTTTTGCATAAAAACAACAATCATGCATCATTATTAAATACCTACAGAGTAACAAAGACGTAGAAAAAGTAGTTTCTGCTAAAGTTCACGATGAATATGATGTATATAGTATGACTAAATGAAATCATATCTGGTTGAAATACTCATTAGTTTTATAATCCCATAATATTAACCAAACAATAATAGTATAATCATATTATAAGTCATACGGGTAAATTAAGAATTAAAAATTTCATACGTGCAGTTACCACATTTTGTCGCCCTACCCGTTAAAGTTCGATTTACCCAAAAGCGTATAGATTTGCTTAATTATTTTATGATTTATTTAGGAATTTTCTGGAATGGCCACCTCATCTTTCTAATCATGGGGTGGACGCGTGAATGTCAGTAAAGCGACGTGATTTAGAAAAATATACATATAAACTGGAAAAAGTTTTAATAGAAGAGACATTTATATATCTTATATTATATTAAATAAAGCAAACAATGAGATGACTCAGATTGATCTGGAAATTGATACGCCTATTCTCTATAATTTTTCGAGCTCTCTTTGTCAACATTCATTGCGATCGGTTAAATGGTTCTGAAATTTTGATGTAACAAAAAGACACACAGACTTACTTATGCATTACCTTATAAAATTAATAACATTGATTCAGATTAATCGAACTGTACTGATAAATATAAATGAATAATGATACATTTAGATTACCCTTTGCGGGTTATAAATAGGTGTGTTAGCTAGCTTTACCAAGGCAAGATTGCGTTTAGAATTGCAATGGTTTTTTCAAGGATATTCCTGCCATTGCATCATTCATAACTATGAATCAATGTATAGTTATTGACACCGTCTATTTGCAAGTACGAGCTGTTAATTGTACGTGTCACTACATTTATGAATATAGTTGTTGACATGACTATTTTGTTATGAAATCAGACACCATCTCTACTAATTTATAACGGTTAAGATACTTTCCCGATCCCGATTAAGATACTCTTATCCATCTTCGACCGAAATGGATGTTTTTTTTTTAAATAAAAAAAAAACGATTAGGTCTCGATTCGATTGCTATAAAGTGACAAGTGGTTATTAGAGTTGTCTCCTGATCAATACAATATCCCTTTTTATAAGTACGAGAAAACTATTATAAGTAAATAATAAATGAATAAATTCTTAACGTATATAGTGACTTATAATTGAACTCAAACCGATGACGTCACGAAAAAATAAAATGGCTGATACTCTTTTGTAAATCTCCTTAAAGATTAGGCTTAGGTATTTTTGTAAGTACAAAATATTATTTATTATAGTCATTAAATATTATTTATCATTAATAACTTGTTTTGTATGTTATGTATCATCTTATTGTCTAATGGTGAAATGTTAATCGCCAACTGGGAACAAAGTTACCCCAAATGTAAATCTCTTGTCACTCGTCACCCTTCAAAACCGGAACGCAATAAATAAGAAAGATAATACGTATTACCGATAAACAGCAATACATGCGGTATAATATCTGATATTACCCTACCGTGACGGGCTCGCACAACCCTACCACCAAGTAAAAGAAAAAGATAAATAATTTAATGTTTATTTGAAAAGTTGTATTATTTTTTGTACACTTATAACATTTCATTTTCTGACTCCATAGAGCCATAACAGGACGAGGCGACAGATTAATTTATGTTTGTGTACAATACTCTTTCGTATCTAGAAATGGAATACATAGTTCTGTGTTGCGCAGTCGTTAAAAATCTGGAATCAGGCCAAAACCTAAAGTACAAATATTTATGCGTAAGCTAGGATCGTTTATTTCTTATAATTATTTGATTTAGAGTAGCAATTGATCAATGTGTACTCGTATATATTTGCTCAATCGTAGTTTGTTTAGATATTAATCAAATTTAATGTTCGCAGAGATTAATCTTTTAGATGACCCATGTATGTGTGTTTGTATGTGTGCGACTTTATCGTGTTTGAATTGGTTAATTTGTGTTCCTTGTATTTTCTTGGTGATGTATATAAAACTTATTATGATACTAAAGGTCATCGACAAGCAAATACAAGCCACACACCTTAGTTTATTTGCTATCACACACACATAGATGTATGTATGTATATGTTTCTATATATTAGTCACAAGATATACGACATTGTTTGAAATCTTATATTTTAAATTTTTTTTTTTTTTTTTTTATTGCATAGGAAGGCGGACGAGCATATGGGCCACCTGATGGCAAGTGGTCACCAACGCTCATAGACATTGGCGTTGTAAGAGCTGTTAACCATCTCTTACATCGCCAATGCGCCACCAACCTTGGGAACTAAGATGTTATGTCCCTTGTGCCTGTAATTACACTGGCTCACTCACCCTTCAAACCGGAACACAGCAATAACAAGTACTGCTGTTTTGCGGTAGAATATCTGATGAGTGGGTGGTACCTACCCAGACGAGCTTGCACAAAGCTCTACCACCAAGTAATTGATTATATAATAATCTGTTATGTTGATATGTGTATTTTATTACATTTTGTAATGTATATATTGCTTATGGGGGATCTATGGTTGTGTGTATAGTTGTGTTTTGTATGACCTTGGTAGTGCGCGTCGAGAAGCGGGTCAAGTATATAAGTATAGTGATGTAGTTGTATAATAGTGATGTCACTCAATATATCTTACTATATGTATATGTTTTAAAAGTTTATAATCATGATTTAATGTCATATTATTTTATTAAAAAATATTTTAGCAAAAATCATAAAAATCATTAAATTTTGTTCTGAAATTTAACAATATACGACGATAGTGCGTAATAAAGAACTCCATAAAAATATTTGTTGCTTATTAATTGATAAACAATAAATAAAATATATTTAAAGTATTGTAAAAATATTTTAGCATACATTTTTAAAGTTTTTAACCCATTTTATGCCCAGTAACTTTTGGGCACCGATTTTAATAAGTATCACCTGTTTTATTGTTACCTTACTATACTAGGTTCTAATATTCATTTTTTGTAGTTTTTAGTTGTGACCTTTTTATATGGACAAAAACCCTTTTTATGTGGACCCCGTTTGGGTTTTCGAAAGTGGGTTAAAAATTCGCAGTTCTTTTTTGACGTGACAACGTCTTATAAATTGGTTTGCCGGGTGACACTTCAAGAAACTGCGTTACGCTCCGCTCACGTTATGCGCTCACAATGAGAGCGAGTGAGAGGCACGCGTCCCTTCCACTCGGGCATGGTTAGCCCGCCTAAGAGCGAGAGAGACAGACATAAAAAATAAAATTTTGTTAATATGAAATTCAGTGCGAGATTCTTTGTATAAATTAATGTTTTAAATATAATTCTTTGTATAAATAAATGTTTTAAATTGTTACTATTATTTCATCCTTCTTCCTACTATACGAATGAATATTCACATTAAAATTATTTTACCACTCAAAGTCGTTGTCACGTAAAACTTTCGCCCGTATACCGACTTTACAGGCAACCAATATTTTTTTTATTTTTACTAGGTTTTGGCGTCGCGTCGGCTTAATAAATTTAGTACCCCAAACATCTATGTTCTCATTGACATCCTAATTTGGCAACTATCTCGGTCCTCTCAAAGTTATTCGTAAGAATAAAGGATCTTTATAACCTTATATCGTTTTTTACGCACAATTTACTATAGAGTACAGTTTTTATATAGAAACAAACACAACAAAAAATTTATCTCTATTTAATTCTTGAACTAAATCCCGGTAATAAAAACTAAATTATTGTTCGTTCATTGAATCATAAAATCACATTTGAATCGTCATTTTATATTATTGAAATAATTTACATTTTTATTCTGCCACCGGTTCAAAGGCAAAGCAAAGGATTGCTACGATAAAAACCTATAAACTCAGTTACATCTTGCCTAGAATTAAATTAATGTTTTAAAAAAAATAAAAATATCAGATCGTTCTATACTTATCTCTGGTTTCATAGAGCTCATTCAGAATTATCAAAACATCAAATATTTTTTAAAATGTAAAACACTATACCTAATGTGACAAGGTGTAACAATGTACGTGATGTCATTGTCGGTCTGTCCTTGTGTAAAAGGAAACAAAACAAGTTTATTACCCAATAACAATAATTATGATTATGAATCGTGATTTGTGCACAGCGATAGTGAAATTGTTAATTAAGTTCACAAGGAAAAAAACTAATAACAGACGAAAGGTACAATTACTTTACACGATTAATTATTTTTTTTCTTATTTATTATTGTTGTATGTAAATAAGGTATTGTTGGATTTATTAATTTTTTCGAATTGCGATAACGTATTTCGCGCTTACTAAGTTATAAAGCGTTAAATTGAAATACCGATACTCTCAATAAATGCTTTTAAGATTATTGGTTCAGCTCTATCACACCTTTCATTCACATACATACAAGTTTATATTTCTTTCTCAACCTCGAAACAATTAGGGCGGGAAAGTATAAAATTGAATAAACATACCAATATCGATAACGGTGAGTAGGGCAACAATGCTTAAGAGATGCACTCCACTTCTAGCCATGATTAAGTATATTTAAGGACGATTTTTATATTTATTTTTTAAATATGCGAGCGATCTCACGCGACGGGCAACCAAGACTGAGTCGCGGACCCACTCGCCGACATCGCGTCGCCGACGGACGCATTTACAGCTGTAGGGTGTACTTGATTTCTTAACACTGTCGGACAATTTGTGAATGTCAAAAATATAGCTGGATTATATGAATAGCGTAGAAAATTGATAGAAAAACGTAATGTAACGTGGATGTTATATTATAGGCGATAAAATTTCAATGTCGAATTAGAAATCAAAATTTATACACATGTATTACTTTTCAAAATAAAATATTTATGAAGTGAAAAGTTTTCTTACCAATAAAATCATTGAAAGCGTGAAGGTATTCCCATATGAATTAAGAAAATCTAACTTTAAAATTGGGTGAGTATTTATTATTTTATAAAAACCTTGCTGTTTTAATTGAGTATCACGCTTTTAAGGGCTCACACATATTCAATATAAAAACAACAATACGGTTTTACCACTAAAAGTAGAAATATACAACAAACTGAAAAAAAATATAATCGTCCTTATAATAAACTTAATTCAAAATATTATTTTAAAGTTTGTTAGTTAAAATTTGACAAATATATATAATATAGATATATCTAACAATGTCTATATAATATATAGTGATTTAACATAATACAACGAGTATTATGTTAAATCACTTTTATATTATTCATTCGGTCGTTTCGTTCATATTGATTCAGATGAATGATGAATATTCTTCATCGTGTCAGCCAAAAGACGTCCCCTACTGGACAAAGGCCTCCCCCAAGGATTTCCATTTTGGCCACTCCATTCCAGTCTTGCGGTGCCCACATTCACGGGCTTTCCCCAACTCTTGTTATATCGTTAGTCCATCTTGTACCTTGGCCTGCCCACATTGCGTCTACCATTTTGTGGTCGCCACTCGAAAACTTTTCTGCCCGGCCGTCAGTAAATTAAAAAATTATTGAGATCATAGAGTAATTAAGTTATTGAGTTTACTTTTTTATGTAATAGAGACGCTCTAAAAACAAAATTTTACTATTTTCAAACATTATGGTTACACTATTATCTCTCACTGGTGATAATAAATATTATTACATAGAAAACTTTCCGAATAGTCGTATGTTAGTGCTGTATCCTTTTATTTTCTGTAAATATGTATAAAAAAAAATTATGTATAAAATAACCAGGAGGGCGGCACTTTGGTCACTTCATAGTAAGTCATCTTTGCCGACCATAGATATTGACGCGATGAGAAAATTAAGCATTCCTTACAACGCCAATGCGCCTTAAATGTGTCCCTTGTTCTGTTAGTTACCCTTCGACACAACAATACTAAGTGTTGCTATTTAGCAGTAGAATACGCAATGAGTACCTACATAGAAGGGCGTGCACGAAGTCAGCAGGTCGCTTCTTAATTAAGATCAATATATCCAATAATGATTAGACTAATTTATCATTGAGATTTTTGTATGTATTGTAGAATAAGACGGTACGCATATTAAATATTATACACGCGTAATCCAAACCGAAAACGATACAGGGCCGAGAACGATTAGGCAACCGAGTGTTTTTCCTGAATATGACATTGTTCTATGGATCACGTAAGAGCCTTGTGAGTAATAAAAATGGTTTGAAACTAAGTTAGGTATATGTTGAACAATGAAACAATTAATATTAGTCATTGTTTTGACCAATTTCCCCTTAAATTGTAAATCATTACACTTACAAAGTTAAATACTACGATCAACACGATCTTGATTTAGCTTCGTGTTTGTTCATTTCAAGGTTCTATTGATAGGAAACGTGGAATATAACCTCAGATCGCGTGTTGAAATCCAGGAAAAAATAACCTAGTTTTCATTTGTTGTTAAACTGTCATATATCTTCTGTCTTGCTCTTGAATAGCTTAGTCGAATAAGTTCTAAACTTTATAAATTTAAATTTTCTTATTTTAAGTATTTGTCTGTATTCGTATTAAATTCTATAATAACTAAAAATCATACCGGATGTTATGCTTATTCTGAGCGGATTTTATCTTCACAAAGAATCTGTTATGATTTATTTTACATCAACTGATTATATAAAAGATAATTTATTCCTATCCTCATTCCAGAAATTGTTAAAAATATATTACGAAACCAATACAGTATTATCGTATTAAAGAAATTTTAATACTGGCGTTAGTTGGTTAAGGAAAATGCAGTTGGAAGGCTTTTAGTTGCATTTTCACTATCAATCATCGTCTATCAATCTACATGAGTCCGTGGCTGGGCATGTTTTGTATTAAAAATGTATTCGCGTTTGTAACAGTTGAATTCATTAATAAATTTATTAAATAATGGTGCTTTATATGTATACTTGGTATACTGTTTTGATGGTACCTACCCAGACTGGCATGCACAAAGTACCAGTCTTTAGAACGCATGAATCTTAACCGATTCAAACCCGGGTAGGAACCAGTAAGTTTTCAAGTGCTTATTTGTGTTTATAATTCATCTCGTGATTGACGGTGAAGTAAACCTGCATGACGGGTAAAATTTATCTCAAATTCTGCCACATGTGTATCCACCAATCCGCATTGGAGCAGCGTAGGGAAACAGCTCCAAACTTTCTCCTCAAAAAAGGAGAAGACAGCTTAGCTCAGCAGTGGGACATTCACAGGCTTTCATTCATTTACATTCACATTACTTCTTTACTTTACCTCTTCTTAAAACATTGAAGATTAACTTTATTGTTAAGTTTACGTGAATAAAAAACATTTGATTTCGTTTAATTTGATTTATCTTCTTGTGATGTTCTGAATTTCACATTGCAAGGCGGCCATGATATATTGACACTTCGACAAAAGTTTGAAAAACATCACTCGCGTTAAACGCGACTGCTCCGCCCCCGTTGGTCATTACGCGATGTTACATAGTCTATAACTTATCTCAATAAATGGTTTTACTAACGCAAAAAATGTTTTCCAAATGTTAAAATCCAACACACTTTCAGCTACCATAGACCTCATTACTAAAATTAAACTTAGCATCGATAAAAAACAAATAGCACTAGGATTATTCATCGATTTAAAAAAAGCTTTTGACACTATCTCTCATGATAAACTTTTGACAAAACTGAGTAACATTGGCATTTCAGGAACTGCACACAATATATTCAGGTCTTATCTTACAAACCGATATCAGGTAGTTAAGTGTGATGGAGTAGAAAGTAGCCCCTAAGAAATTAAATTTGGCGTACCGCAAGGATCTATCTTAGGCCCATTGCTGTTCCTAATTTACATTAATAATATTTGTGAGGTTGATTTAAGGGGGGACATCACTTTATATGCTGATGATACCAGTCTATTTTATTTCAGTGAATCAATTGACTCCATAATTACCGACGCTCAACATGATCTTGATCTTCTAAATAAATGGTTTCAAAGTAATATTCTAACTATAAATATTTCCAAAACTAATTACATCATACTCTCTTCAAAAAATAAGCGAATACCTGAACATTTTACATTAAATATTAATAACCAAATTATAAATAAAGTAAACCACGAAAAATACCTTGGACTTATTTTGGATCACCACTTGACATGGAAACATCATATATTAAAAATAAAGTCAAATATAATTTCTCTTTCTGGAGCTTTGCGCGGAATTGTTCGGTGTCTCCCACGTCATGTACGTTTTCTAATATATAACTCGCTCATTAAACCCCATATTGACTATTTGATTGAAATATGGGGCACATCCGCCAAAACGAATTTAGAACCTTTAGAACGAGCTCAAAATAAATTAATTAAAGTTTTATTCAATTATAATTTTTTAACGTCCTCCCAAAAAAATTATAAAGATTTAAACCTAATGACTATTTCACAAACGTATCATTACAACACTTGCCTACTAATAAGGAAAATTCTAAATAAAGACATCCACTCCCAAATAACTTTTACAAAAAAACACCAAATCCAAACAAAAATGTTACGACGAGCAAATTACATAAATCTATACGCCCCACGAACTAATTACGGAAAAAGAACTTTAATGTATCAAGGTGCTCAGTTGTACAATAAACTCCCAACAGATATAAAACATGCTAAACCGTTGTATAAAAGACTTTTAAAATTCCATATTTTAAAACAAAACAAATAATAATATAATAATAAAATCTTAAAAATAAAAAGACACTTCCAGTTACGCTCACTCTGTGATGTTTGTTGTTTTGCTATGAATAACTTTTTAATTTTACTCTCTGTTTCTGTTAACGCTAGCCATTATGTAAACAAAAATTTAATGTACCTTATTTTTCTCCTAAGTGAATTTGATTCTTGTGAGAAATATTAATAAAGATATCTCAAACCGTAAAAAATGTTTTATCTAATGAAATTGAGATTAAGGCGCTCAAACAAACTCTTTATATGTACATAATACATAGGCAATTGTATAGGAATATGGAAAATTTAATTAAATTCATTCCAATTTCAAATAAAAAAGTGTATAATATTATTAGTATGATTACTTACTTTGTAGGCTGTATTTCAGTTTAAATAATAGACAATCGTTGCTGGAAGTAAAAATAATATTATAAGACTAAGTAGAATAATCCAACACCACAGAGTCACTAACTAAGTAACTACTTCCCAATGCGTATAATATACTTACATGTGTATTTAATAAACTAACTGCTGGGCGAAGAATCTATGTATCTTCATTTTCGATATAGCCCATTTTTATGAAAATAGCTCGAAAAGTATATTACATTTCTATATATTTTATATCTAGGCATAATAGTCAAAATCATTATTGCCATAAATAAAAAAAAACTTAAAAACTAGGTCAAATATAAACCGTTATATTAAGGTCCATCTAAGCGTCTGCCACGTTTAAAGCGTCGAAAAGACATTACGTTAAGTGGCATTAGAAAAATGATAAGTAAATCATAATAACGACGCCCTGTCAAATCTTTCGAACATCGAATACTTACAATTTGGCAGTAAGTTTACCAGTCGTTTCGATGTTAATTCGAGATTGTTTGCTTAGGAACTATTTTATCACTCATATTATAATTTGTTATATAAAACAATGTTCATCGCCGCTGTGTTTGAATGTGATAAGATCAAATACTACCGAAAATCTTTTCATACGATTTTCACTGAGTGAATGATTCATGAAGTCGGTTTGAGTTCATAATTCATTAAGGTTTTGTATAAATCGATTTCAATATAACGACGATTGTTGAAGTTGTCGGAAAAAATAATATCAAATAAGTACTCCTACTAAAGTGGCGTGTGCAACGTAAACCAACAGTGATGTCTTCCGATTTATTCAGTATTTTAAAACCAGGTTTAATATATAAGTTTCAAAATGAAACACAATTTAATAGTACCATCTTAGACATACTGTTGTCAGCGCATTAGCAAAGTATATTGCTAATGCTTCATCATACGTCAGAGTGCAAAGGTCGCCACTTATAATCAAGCGGCCTATTTGCACGCATCCATACCAATTGTCCACAAAAAAAAGAACACAGTTAGACCGTCAAACTGCAATATATCATGTTATTCTAGGTTTAATATGAGTGAAATTATTAGACTTATAAACATAATTATGAATTTTAATTATTTAACGAATTCTCCGCCACATTCATCAGATATCCTTCCGCCAAAAAGTAAAATTCATTAATGAATGAACCACACAGCTACAGGCACAAGGAACATAATATCGTAGTTCCCAAGGTTGGTGGCGCATTGGTAATGTAAGGGATGGTTAAAAAAATTTACCAGCTTATAGTCTATTAGCGGAAGTTACTATCAACCAGCAGGACCCATTTAGGCGTCCGCCTACCTATTTAAAATAAAATCCCTAAAAAAATATTTCGCGAGTATACGTGTCATCTGAGATCGGTGATCAGTAACAGATTAAGATGGTAATTTAAATTAACCAAAAAATCACATCCCAGCATCATATAAGACAATAATCTGTCTTCTTTTGTTTTATCTATTATACTCAATGATAAAAACTCGATCTTTTTTGTGTTGGGGATGAAACAATTTAGTACAATTAATTTGTGTTTTAATTTCACTTCTTCCATTGCAAATGGAAAATCGTAGT
Source organism: Nymphalis c-album (assembly GCA_963151315.1). NCBI lineage: Eukaryota > Metazoa > Arthropoda > Insecta > Lepidoptera > Nymphalidae > Nymphalis > Nymphalis c-album. Next base: position 4,982,106 of record OY720602.1, on the reverse strand, counting down.
TTGCCTTGGCTCGGGTTATAATAGCTTGGCTAAGAACTTTACCAACAATACATTGCTGTGCCCTAGATTGCTATTATAGTACATTAATAACTATGCAATATCAACGGCCAAGAGCAATTTTTGTTGATTGCAACTACGATAACCTTTGACATACCATGATTCGATAAGGTCTTATGTGTACAGACTTTTTACATAAATGAATACACAGTAGCTTCAAAGAACCGGTTTATTTTAAGTAATATATAAACTTTTGGTACAATTATGGATCATATTTTTATTTTTATACAAGTTACTAGTTAATAACAATTAATTTAACAAAGCAAAAGTGCACTTCATAAATTAACATTTGATTAACGAACAGTATTGTGATATTGTTTAAGTAAGCTTAGACCATGTACACTTTAACAATTAGTATATTTACAACGAAAAAAAAGTTGCTCAATAAGGTGATTGTCACTTGAATGCTAAAAAATCAAATCATATCTCACCCATGTCCTCATCTCGACTCACCGACTTAAATTGAAACGCTATATGATACATATTAATTAATTATTTTTTTTTTATTACATAGGAAGGTGGACGAACGTATGGGCCACCTGATGGTAAGTGGTCACCAACGCTCATAGACAATGGCATTGTAAGAGATGTTAACCATCGCTTACATCGCCAAAGCGCCACCAACCTTGGGAACTAAGATGTTATATCCCTTGTGCCTGTAATTACACTGGCTCACTCACCATTCAAACCGGAACACAACAATAGCGAGTACTGCTGTTTTGCGGTAGAATAACTGATGAGTGGGTGGTACCTACCCAGACGAGCTTGCACAAAGCTCTACCACCAAGAAAATACATATCCTTTATATATTATAATTATTGTAGTCAATGTCGCATATCAATTTTTTAACTCTTCATTACTCACCTATGAAATGTTGATAACTGACTTATAGTGAATACTATTTTGATGCGTGTATTCTTGAAATGTTATAATTATTATGGGTAATCTCGCATAACACTTTCTGTCAGTGTACGTCCGTTTTCTGCGGCGAGTTTCGACTTTATTCTAACAATAGCCCTAAACGTAAAATGGTCATTTGCGAAAATTTTTGACAATCATTAGGAACCATTACAAATGTGAATATTTGTTACTGAATGAAGATGTAATTTTAGTAAAGTAATATATGAAAGCGTTAATTAAGCCTCAAACACTTGAGGTATAGACGTCCTCATTCCCAACACAAACTTTAAGCTTAAATAAATATGAATACCAATAATTCCTTAACAAAAAAAAGGGCAAACAAGAATAAATAATAACACAAAAAATAGGCATAGAAGGTATTTTTAAATTGTTATTAAAATATATTACGATTTTTTAATTTGGCTGAGCAAGCGTTGTGTTACGTTGAGTACGCGAGTGATTCTCAACTACTATATAATAAATAATATAATCTTCTGACATATAAAACTGTTTTTTTTTAACTATAGCCAGTTGCGTCTCTTATCATGTACTATATTAATCGTACTTAAACAAAAAATAATCTAGTAAAGGGTAGAAGCAGACCTTTGTTTTATATTTTGAGCATATTGAACTTATTCACTATTGAAAAATCTATTAAGATCGCAATTTATAATACATATTTGCAACGCGATCAATAGGGTGAAAGATTAACTAACTAATAAACGCGAGCTACTAACTTATATAGATTATATTGTATAAAATATTAATTAGTTACAAATTACAATCACCATTGTTTCATTGTGTAAGTAATTTGATGAATTGTATGTTAAGCATAACAAATAATGTAATTAAAAACAAACATAAATATATTCTATTAGTTATCCTTGATTAAGAAACATGACTAGGGCTATATAACAACTTAAACTTGGCTTATCCTTTAATATTTTACAATACTTGTACTTACTATACTTGTATATATGTAAAAGTAACAATTATAAAAATACTCTGGGATTATTCACACAAGGCCATCTGATCCCAAACTAAGCAGAGCTTGTACTACTACTTTTCTTTTTGTAAATACATACTATATAGATAATTACACCCACTCAGGATAAACAGACATTTTCATGCACACAAATGTCTGTCCTAGGTGGGAATCGAACCCACGTCCTGCGGCGTGAAAGGCTACCTTACCAACCACCCCAACGAATATATGTTTGTAGTACAAATCAAAATTAGCTGCAACCTATTTTCTTTATAAGCATCATCAACAATTTTAGACTCATTACTTGGACGAAATTCCCGTTCACTAACATGCTCAACTGGGCAAGGTGCCAATTACACCTCATTGTTTTAAACTGCTTCAATGAGTTGAGTCATAAGTTGATAAAACCAGACGGATTAGAGTTGCAATAGTATTCTGAAAAAATTCGCAACGTATCTCACATGTCCTAATCTCAACTCGTTTTCAAGACTAAAATAAACACAAATAAACATTAAAAATGGTTACTGTATAAATCGTGATCGCGTGGAATGGTGACAAGAATTCTAACAGCATTTTCCCTTTAAATTGCAATTCAGATTCTCTGAGCGAAAAATGAACAACAATCCTGTCACCAGTTGAGGCAATAAGACGGGGCGGATATTTTTGATGAACGTTTTTGCACCATTACTCTGAGGATTAATAATTATTATTGTCAATGTCGCATCCATTTTTGACATTTGGGGGATTTATCTCACATAATAGCTCTATTCGTTGTTTTCATTCATCTTCAATTGTTTTATTCTACTCAACATACATAATACCTAACGTATTGTGACGTAGTGTCTTCATACGTTATTAAAAGGAAAAAAAATGTTCAGCACTTAATGATCGAACACTAGATCAATCAGAGGGTAGATGTATATTTTTTTGTAAAACTAATTATCTTAAAAATAAACCATGCTTATTATTATTTAAAAAATGGTTGTCTGTAAAGTCGGTTTACGGACGGTAGTTTAACGTGACAACGTCATAACAGATAGATGCGGCGCAAGCGTACAATCAGCGTAACGGGACAATGAATCATCATTTTTCGTGCATGCAGCCAGCGTTCATCGATTTATTAGACGTTGTCACGTCAAAAAATTAACAAGTCCAAGAATGCTTTATAATTTATATCCAGGTGTAGATTTTATCATCTATTTAATATTTTAAAAATATTATCGTGTTTCAGAAACATACAAATATAACAACAACGCTATCTTATCTATTAAGCTGATCAATATGTATTTTCTAATTGTTGTGATGTTCTTATTTGGCTAGTAGTGTACGACGTATGTAACCTGACGTTAAAAGATATATTTACATAAGTTATGTCATCCTGTCTTCTGTCCCGCTTCGGTCATCGATTGATTGGCCAACAGTTTTAGTATAATCAACTATTAGCAATGCTGTGAACGTTGACAAGAAATACAGGATTCATCATATTTGACCTCTAAGATATTAAATCGTAGGAAAGTTTTCAAATTCATATATTGCATAATTTATCTCGCGGTCAAGGAAAACATCATTAAGAAATCTGCATATGTCGGATGCATCGGATTCATCAATCCATATTGGAGTAGCGTATTGGAATTAGCTCCCTAGAACCTACTCCTCAAGAGGAGAGCCCTTAGCCCAACAGGGGGAACATTACAGTCTATTAGGTTTTACACAATTATTTTTTTTAAATTGTATTCACAGTATTGTTCTAGATTTTCGCTGACGTTATTCGAATCACGTTGTCGGGATAAACTTACTGAATTATTCAACCAATAAATCTCCGTTTTTTTCTCTAACTAACGTGACTCCGGCAGATTACTTTGCGCACGATTAGCACAGATATTAAAGGTTTTTTTTTTTTGTAAATGATAAATTGTACTGTCATGATGTTTTCATAATCATGAACCATTTTATATTTTTATCTCATTTACATTGTTGTTTATTTTTCTAATTATTTTATATCAGAGTAATTTTCCATTGTAACACGAGTAATACGCAACGCTGTGCTCAACTACGACAAAGACCGTTTGCTTCAAGGTGAATCACTCTTAACATGACTTATACTTGACCAATCATAATAAAAATATTATTTTTTTCCTTTGTTCACTTAGAACAACTATAAGCCATGGAAAAAATGAATGCTTCTTCTCTCTTATCTACGATGCATAAATTACGATAATTATATTTCATTTATAGCAAAAAAAAACATAACTATAACAGATTTGAAAGATTATTGTTTTCTAACATCACACACAAAACTTAAGCTTACACACATCCACACAAATAAAGCCGCATACATACACATCGAAAACTCGATAACAATTTCAATTTATAGCATAGTGACCATTTGCAGAACGCAGCGTTGACTTGATTTGAGATTCTGTTAATCACCATTGAATGAAAAAAGTCAATACATATTTATTGTTCATAATAATTATTTAAATGTATAGTGAAAAATCAAGTTTAAATTAAAATGTATAAAGTTTTTAACTAAGCGAATAATCAAGAAGTATACCACGGCGTGAACTGTGTCACGAAAACATCCTCGCGGCCATAGTTATCGCGCACACTAGTAAATATTATCGAGGTATATAAAATTTCAACGATCTTCATATTTTTAAATTGCAAATTATTTCGGATTTATTTCCGATCGAATCACATATATGTAATTAATATGTGTTTGTACTACAATCAGGTCTACCAGCAAGTTATCCATTAGGTCTCAACTCATTTTCTAAATCATTATCTCTGTATATCAAATTAAAGGCCTCGCACGTATATAATAAAACAAAAACTGACGGCAACATTTTGCAAACTATCAAACGCAATGTCCTCTTGACCTATGTCGGTCATGGTGGCCAATTTCAAGGGAGACCAAACAACGCAGGAGAAAAAGATTTAGTATACAAAGTGTGCGCAAACGCAAGTGCACTCTCTATTACCTCACTTTCATAATTCGTCCGGTTCAATTGCAGAAACAACGAGACACAGGAATGTATACAAACTTCAACTGCGAGCACCACAACCCAAACTTCGAGCTACTACTGAAATATTCTTGAAAGAAACATTGGGCTGATTTAGGATTTTCAACCTTATATGCTAGATACTGACGGCCCTATTTATAAACGTTGCTTGGCGCATTTCGCTCTTATGTCATTATTGATTTGACATTCGAAGACGACACAGCATTGCTTAACTAACCACTATACAATGTTAATAAGTAAGGCCGTATGTGGTCTAGTTACAAAATATTACAACCATAGATGAAAATATTCAGTATAGAAGTGTGCGCTAACCTATTGTGGTGGTGAAAGTAGGTCAACGTCCCGCCTTCATTAATTCAAAGTCGGTTATGGTGTTCACGGATAACAGATTTCATGAAAACACGAAATCGATTTATAAGATCTTGATAAATAGCATTAAATAACAACACTTGGAACGATTATCCTTCATTTAATTATACTGAGGCCAACTAATTCTTTTAATATTGTAAAATATCTATAGAAATAAGAAAAATAAAAATGGTCAAGTTCTAGGGCCTTTAAAATGACTGTCATGAGCTATCGCTTCTTGGACTACAAAAATATCTTGCATGAAGCGTGAACAGCCATTGTTACAAATTTACAACTAAAACCTGAAACTAGGTTTTGTTTAGACACATGGCCACCGTCACCCCGCTTATAAGGTCCTCTGGATATAGGAGTTTTGAGGAATACAAAAATTATTAATATATGCTCTAATGATTCGAAGTGGCATGCACTATTGGTTTCATATTGAACCAAGTCCACATGCTCAGAAGATTGGAGGAAATCAGACCGGTTGATTCGGTTAAAGGAAAATCAAAGTCGAGTTTCTCATCAAAGTCTTCAATTCACCACACCTTATCATATGTTTGGAACGAGTCAATTTTATGCTATAATTTTCATTAAAACATACTTCATGAAATACATGTTATGAAGGCTAAATGGCTAAATATGGGGTTGTTAATTAATGAATGATGAACCAGAGCGGTACAGAGCTCAAATGATTTTTGGCTCTTTCAAGAATGGCAACCGACAGAAATTAATGGAAGCAGGGCCTGTAGATAAGTGGCCTTTACGTTAATAGAATAGAATAAAAAATAATAATCAATGTATGAGATTGATATTCGATTGGCGTTCGACTTTCATGTCGAATTACATGTCGATGTCTATTCTATTAACGTAAAAACCACTTGTCTACAGGGCCAGGTTCTGTTGATGCAAGTCAAAAATCGAAGTTAAAAATAATTTGATAATAATGACGCAATCGCGGCCAGTATTATAGCTCCTATATCTTATTGATTCGTGTTTCGATTATATCTGTGCCTAAAAGCAACAGCTCTCCTGTGACAGGGGACAACTATCTTATAATATTTATTTATTTATCGAAATAAGGATTTGCGTAAAACTTATTACTTAAATTTTAATAATTTCTTAACTTTCTTTGTTGTATCATATTCTCATCTCATCAAACTTAGCAACAGCTACATACATGCAAGCATGCATACAGCTTAACTTCAAACAAGAAGTCATATCGTCCTTTAATAAATACAGTTTTCTTGTTTTTATATGAAACATAGCGATCTATATATGTTCATATATCCTTACACTGTAGTGTTATAGTGCTCTTTGCAATGACTTTGAAAACAATGCACTCTTTTGTCTAATAAGATAAGTTAATTTGTCGTCTTTTATTAAAATTGTGTATTAATCTTTAGAATAAGCTATATAAACTTATTAATACACTTGATATTATTGTTTTAATATTGATACATTTTTAAGAAAGAAATAATACGATTTTTTTATTATTAAAATGGATTCAATTTAATACCTAAGGTGTCAGTATCAGCTCCAACTATCCCATTGCTAGCCGTCTGTTATCCGTATACTAGTTACTCGTATATATGTTATATTATGTTGTTGTAAATAAATATTAATTAATACTTTGTGTAACACTTTTGTTATATGTAGCAATCGTGAAAGATGCAAACTTTGTTTTTATGATGGAAATATTATTGCCAACAAACTCCAGTCCAGTCTAGTTTGGCAGACGTATATGTTAATAAAAATTTATAGGCATTGGATATTTTTTAATTTATTTTATGAAGGATGACAGTCGCATCGAAAATTCAATATAGATATTACATTATATACCAGAAAAATAAAATCAAGCTGCTCCCGTCATTAGGCTAAATTAAAGCGCGAAACCCGCAATGTATGATTATAAATTCAAATTCAAATATCTTTATTCAATGTTGAAGTGTTACACTTTCTTATTGATTGTCATAAATCTACGAATGGTTCGGAAATAAACACCTCAGACCTGAGAAGAACCGGCGAAAGAAACTCAGCGATATAATAAGTATATAACAGTAATAACTTTATATACTAAAACCTTCTTCGAAACGCACTCCATCTTCTGGTATATTTATGTACATACTTTGAAAGATTAGTCTTATCAATTAAACATTACGAAAAAAAAATGGGTGTCTGTAAAGTCGGTTTACGGACGATAGTTTAACGTGACAACTTCATAACAAAACACTGATGAAATTACTTCATACTTTTATGAATAAAATTGAATCATTTTTATTGAATTATCATTATTTAGTATGGATACAAAGAAGGAGTGAAATGAAACCTACAATTTAATTGATAAATTTACTTTTATTTGCACTCATAGGCCAATCGAGTGAAAGAGAGATAGATGCGGCGCAAGCGTACAATCAGCGTAACGGGACAATAAGTCATCCTTTTTCGTGCAAGCAGCCAGCGTTCATCGATTTATTAGACGTTGTCACGTCAAAATGTCTCAACATTTATTTATTTCTGTAACTTGTATACATAGTTCATTACATAAATATATGTAAGTAACCTCGATAGACATTAATATCAGGATGAAGTGTAACTGCTACACATACACCTGTAAGTGTAACGATACATCTGGCATACTCATCAGAATAAGAAACTAATCTAAGCGATGCGTTATGAGATCAGAGTGGCCTTAACAGAACAGTAGGGCTAATTCTGTAAGAACTAACTCGAAACTCGCCGGAGAAATCTCTCGTGAAATGTCAGAAAGTGATATGCGATATTGACCTTTATAATTAATAACATTTATAATTCATTTACCAACACGGGTTTTGCATTGCATTGGGTTCTGTCAGAATAGCAACGCAGAAATATTTTGTTAATCGCTTCCTTCTACAAGATACCGTTCAGAAACGATATATTCCTCATATAGGTACGTTTGATTTAAAATTAAATTAGAAATATCGGAGAGATATGTCATTGACAAAATTACTGATTATCCTTAGATATTATATAAAAAGAGAGAAGTAAAGTGTAACTCAAAATGTTGAAACATTCATTAGATTTGGCTGTATCCGTATGACAGCGTATTTGGCAGTACATTCACACCCACACGAACAGACGTCGACTCACAGAGTAATGATTAGTACGTAGTAGTAGTTGACGTTGGTTCAAATACACACATACATATACAAAAATATGTAACTGATACCTTCCGTCTATAATTTGAAATTAAGTCTATCACTAGCTCACTTTTTAACATAAAGAGGCTAATAGAGCTCCTGTAGAGCAATTTAGTGAGAACTAAAGTTGGTGGTATGTATCAGTTTGAGTGACCCAACGTAACTACAGGCACAAGGGACATAACATCTTATGTCATCTTATAGGTTGGTGACGCATTAGCCATGTAAGGGTTTGCTATTATTTTTTATAGTTCCAATGTCTATCAGCGACGATGACTTCCAAACATCAGGTCTATTTGCGAGTCTGGCAGCCTGTTATAAATATAATTAAATAATTTACGATTTTGACTATTATTTTATAGATATGAAGTAACTTCATCAAAATAGCACTGATATTATATATTTAAAAAAAAATGTTTATACGAAAATAAAACACGCCAAAGATACTCGTAATAAGGTCTTTGATATTGTGTAAGAAAAAAAAATCTCAGCTGCCTGATTTACTGCTTACAAGAATTATTTTGTTGTTTTCGTCTAACCCATATCCATAATGAGCTACTGTTTAAGAGTTTACGTAAGCATATAAGGAATGTTGTATTTTATGTTAAATTATAATATTTATTAATAAAGCTCTCTCCATAATTATTTGTAGAAAGGAGATTATGTTCAAGCTATCTATTTCAGTGACATTTTCAGTGGTATACTTAAGTATAGTTTTCTCTTGACGGTTTTCTTTTTAAGCCATTTTTACCGTGACCTACAACCACTTAAATTTAATATTAAAAAATAGAGTAAAATTCGACATTATCCAATATTAAATTGGAAATCCATAATATCATTTTGCACGAACATTAAACAACTCTTATACCTTACAACTTTAATACTTTTTTTTATTTTTTCGAATACAATATTATCTATCATTAAATTTTTAGAAGTTTTCTCATCAGACTTGTTTTATAAAAAGAGCTTCAGTGAATTTTAAGTTTATTTTCTTCAATATCAAAGACTGTTTGACATTATTAAAAAAAGTAACACGATACCTATCGCGGGTAGAATGACAGATATTATGATGTTGTTTTTTTTTATATTTTTGATATCCCTACTTACTTTTTAAGTGCGTAGTATTATCTATGTACTTAGATGCTTAAAACACACACGTATATATATATATTGAAATAAAAACCGATAAACGAAATATTTATATGAAACTCGAATTTGTCGCAACATATACATAAGTTAATATTACTTGTGGTATATAAGAATTTATTAGGCTATTCCTATATGTTTGTGCGATTGCATGATATAAGAATATATGTCATACTTAAGGGTTATAAGGGAAAAAATATATATATTAAGGCCATAACTGATCCAACCATCAATACTGTATGGTAATGGAAGTCCGGCGCCGCCATGCTATCTATGTGGGTCGACGGTGTTTGTAAAAACTTCCCCTGTTTGACCTTGTTTCAATACGACGCCTAACGCCATATAGTTAGGAAATGATAGGGAGGGCTGTTTCGAAAACTTTTTTTATTATGATACTAGCGTTTTGCCCGCGGTTTCACCCGAGTAGTCCCGTTCCGTGGCAATACGAAGACAAAATGTAAGCGTAGCCTATGTTACTCGCTGATAATGTAGCTTTCCATTGGTATAATAGAAAATGGTAATATAGTTACACTTCTAGTTTCCAGACTTCGGGCTGTTACTGAGAAATTTCGACGGAAAATCGCAATAAAAATTTATTGGCCCAACCTGGGAATTGAACCGAGGACAACCTGGGAATTGAACCGAGGACAACCGTGCCTGCGGCCTTAAATGTAGTCACTAGACCAACGAGGCAGTTACCGAACATACCGACGAATATGCATTAATGTACTTACATTTGTATATACAGGCAGGAGAATGTTATAGTACATACCTAAATACCAGGTTCGTCAAGCCTTAACATATTAAATCCGGACAGCATTGGTCCGGAGATTTAAGACATAATGGACTAACATTTTATTATAAGTTTTTATAAACTTAGGGATTTATCTATGTTGACTCTGATGGCGCTAAATTCGACTGATATTTAGCGTAATATATTCCACAAAATGCTAAGCAAAATCTATGACTGGCAATACTTGGCTGAACACGTAAATATTTGACCGGACATAACCATGTATGGCTTAAGCCGACCACCATATTTACGGCCTCACTCAGATTCCGTTTTAAAAATAGTTAAATATCGATTTATGTATGACATACAATATTATACTACTTATATCCATATCAATGTTACTTCAATAGTTTCGATAACAACTTCGCCGACATTCAATTGTCATTGAACTAAGCATTGCTATTGTTTTAATAAATACCCAACCAGCGCCATCTATGTATGTGTGATCACAACTCTTAAGAACAAGCGCACTGTGAAACAAATCAAGGAATGAGAATTAAATTCATACAAAATAGCACATAGATGGCGCTGATCCTTTATATTTTGCCAGAATAGCATATCGATTTTTGGTAACAAGATCTTGCTTGTGGTGCTATGTTTTGTTCAACACGCTTCTGCAATGAAATACCAAAGAAAACAAATAAATACACGCCCGTGTTTTTAAAAATTGTATATTATATTTTGTGATATTTATATAATACATTGTAGATAAAAATAATAAATAATATGGCAAGAGCAATGAGCACTATAATAATGTAGTAAGTCTTAGGCGAATGTACGAACAGAACGCTTAATTGTTTGTTGTTCTTACATACATCTGTTTGAAAAAAGAAAGGTTTATTGGAATCATTTAGACAATTATTGATACAAGTAATAGAAAAAAGTCTAAATATAAAAAAAAGAAAAGGAGCAAATAAACGGGTACCCTTTTGTTGCGGCCGCCAATAACAAGATAATATGAAAATAATTTCGATCACTGATAAGAAAAGATTTTATTAGTGATCGAAGAAAAATAGCCCGTGTGTGAGGTGGGAAGAATTGTTTACCCTATTTTCTGTTCTGATAATGTGTATGCCAATATATCATAATAATCAAATAATAAGTCACTTTCACATTATAATATGAGTAAGGATTAATAAGTACCATCTTTCATTACCAAAAGAACATAAGAATGTCGCTTTTGGGTCTTAATTATTATATACAAAAAAAATATTGTTTCTGTTTAATTATTGTATAAATAATACTGATGTATTGATTCAATGATTATGTTAATATTATAAGTGAATTGGGTAGGGAATAATAACTAAGACAAATATAGTTTCATCTAGTAATTTGACGTGGTTGGTAGACACTTGCCTTCGCGCCGCCGTTTGTGGGTTCGATTCCCACAGCATAGACATTTGAGTGCATAAACATATCTGTTTTGTCTTGTCTGGATCTCATTGTCTATATAAGTACGTATTTACAAAAGAAAAGTAATCTATGTAGTATGTCAGTTGTCTGGTTTCCATAGTACGAGCTCTGCTTAGTTTAGAATCAGATCAGGCCTTGTGTGAGGTATATTAAATCAATAAAATATAAATCATATGTAATTGACTATTTTACTTGAGGTGGTTAGAGATGTAAAAAACATTTAAAGCTTCCAAACATATATACAAGTGTAACAAAACAAGTGTCCGACCCGTGAAGTGGTTATTAGGTATCGTGAGTCGGTTCTATTTATGACTATGTTCTATTTAGGACTCACGATACCTATAATATAATAACCACTTCACGGGTCGGACACATGTTTTCTTACACCCTGTATATGATCAACTTCATCGCAACAACATGAGGTAACGTTTTTAATAAACGTTAGTGGAAAACGTATGGTAATCGACAAGGTCAAGATTTTGTTTTTCATCAACTGTCACTAAGGAGGATATAGTAACAAAAGGAAATGCGTAGACGCCGATACCAAGGCCGTGTCTGATTGATCATTTCACCGCTTCCTGCTGTTAAAGGTCGACCGCTTGCGAAAGACGAAAGCTCTAATTATATCGATAACAGCGGTGTAACTGGTTATATTAATATATATTTTTAAAGTAACCGAGTCACAATCAACATTTTATTTTCCAATTTATGTAAACATTTCTTGTACTTGACACGCTAACTGATGTTATTAAATTGAGTACCGATTTTAACTTGTCTTAATTATTTTACGTGGATTTTATTTAAATACAAATAATAATTAACATAAAGTTCTTAATTAATATTTTTTACAAAATTAAAACTTATAACATAATTGATACGAAGTTAATTGTAATTAATTTAAATTGAACGTGAAATTAATGAATGTCTTACACCTAAAAATACTTAATCGAAATAAATATTTTAGGCTAATAGTTAAAAAATATCATTTTCTATAAGCACTGATTGTAAATCCAATTCCAAGGCCGGCCGCACTTCGGATCAAGCAAGTCCTCGGATGTTGCAGGTGTCCATGAGCGGTGGTGGACACTTTCCATCAGGTGAGCCTCCAGCTCGTTTGCCCCCTCTTACATAAAAAAAAATATATTCGTCAAAATTCATATGAGTTTTAATAAATTAAGTATTCCTAATTTTGTAGATAGAAACATGTAGATTCATTAATAGGTATAGCTAATGCTGTTTTTACATCAAAATGTCCATTATTACTTTTTACTGTCAACCTCTTTGCTACGAATATCATATCATAGTAAAAAAAATGTTGTGAGTGGCAAAATAGGTACTCATGAGAATTTCTGTGTAAATAACAAATCTTACGCTGACGTCATTTGACGCTGGAAATCTTACCCTTATTCGTCTGACGCTCGAAGTCTCAGTCAGTACGGTGTACCACGCGATAAGACACATCAATAATAAATGTCAACTATATTATTATATTATTATATATATATATGAAACCCGGGAGGGCAAATGACTACTCCGCCTGATGTTAAGGGGTTACTAGTTACTACCACTTAACGCGATGGCAGCTAGTGCAGTCGGGAAGAATGATCTGCTCTAGCCGCCCCCGCCTTGCCGGCCCGTAAGATGCCTCTTCACGCCTCGTTTGAAGGAATCCAGGTCATAAGACTTAAGAGGGGGCTTTCGCTGCAGATATTTTTTAATTCTAGAAGAAAGACTTGGAAAGAAAGGCTATATTAATCCAGAGGAATCATAGAATTAAAAGATGCTGACGATATGAAAACAAAAGATTATTTACGTTTGTGCGTAGATATTAATGATGTTAATACTACAAAAAAATATAGGGCAATAAAGGGATTATATGATGAATCAGTCTTTTCGAGGTATATCCATTTTTTAAGGAATTTGATTTCTGACGTCTGGATTCTAATAGCTGAGTCGTGAATTAGTTAATACGGGAATACATGGTGGGCATACTTCAGGAAACGTTAAAATAAGTGGAAATGTTGACTTTTGTTACAATTTTAATCATGCAAACACTTGTACAATTAGGGATTACAATAATAATTATGGATTTAGAGCCAATGGGTTTGCGAATGATCACCGCGTACAACCGCTGTCAATAAGTCCATCATTGACATGACGTTCGCCGTGTCAAACACAACTCCATTCGGTGTTAACCGGTCTTATATACTAAACAGAATAATGGTCCTCCAGACCGATTTCGGCCACGGCGGCCAATCTCAAGAGAGATCAGCCAACTGCGCAGGACATATTATAGTGCACAAGTGTGTGCGCAAACACAGGTGCACTCTCTATTCCCTAACTCTCATAATCCGATGGGACGGCAATCCGACACGACCGGAAAGAGTTTAGGCGCAGGACCAACGGCTTTACGTGCTTTCCGAGGCACGGGAGTGTTCACACTTCCAACTTCCAGACTTCAGGCTGCTATTGAGAATTTTCGACAGAAAATCTAAATAACATTTTATTGGCCCGACCTGGGAATTGAACCCAGAACCCCCGAGTTAGCAGCCTTAATCCTAGCCACTAGACCAACGAGGCAGTCAAACAGAATAATTTACCAATGATAAAAAATAACAAAATTAGTTATAATTCTCAAAATTAACTGATTATCATTATTTAATATTGTCTCGCTCCGTTATACATATATATATTGGTTAAACATTAATTTCACATGTGCGTATATTTTTAATGAACACAAACTTAAATGAGACTTTTAACTTAACCTTTGAACTTTTCCACCTCTCAATCAACTTCTTAGAAACGTTAACAATGTTAATTACATCCCGTTTTTCAACAAAAAAGATAATTTCTCGTTTAATCTGTTATTGTCATTATATAATTATGTTCAACAAAAAATAATCATTTTTTTAAATGTATGTTATAAATAAAATAAATAATATAATTAAATTGCCTTTCTAATTAATTCATAGTGACAGTAATAGCCCCTTATAATGCAATTTGTTATGGTTTAAGTATCATCGCGCTCATAAGTCGTTAGTGTATTAAAATATTATTACTTTGTAAACCTCTAATGTATCTACTATTGGTTGTCCAAAATAAATAATAAAATAAGATTCCGTACTACAAAGTAAATAATTAGTTGTACAAACAGAAGATCGTTTTTTTTTCAGTTAAATAGTTAGTTCAATGTCTTATAAAGAATTACCTACAATATCTGAACATACTTTAGAATACAGAACAAAATCAGTTACTCATAAATTCACCTTTGTATAATATTGGATTGAAACTACCACCGAATTTATATAAATTTGACATTCCGAACCAAATCATCTGCAAAGAAGGAAACGCATTAAACTCAGTAGTTGTGCTTTCCTAATATAATACATAAGTTATATATTAATTAAACATAAATTAATTACTTTGATTACTAACTCTACGCTTTTTTATCACTTTTTTATGTAAGAGGGGGCAAACGAGCAGGAGGCTCATCTGATGGAAAGTGACTACCACCCATGGACACCTGCAACATCCGAGGACTTGCAGGTGCGTTGCCGGCCTTGGAGGAAAGAGTACGCTCTCTTCTTGAAGGTTTTTATGTCATATCGGTTCGGAAAAGTCGCCGCCGAAAGCTGGTTCCACAGAGCGATTGTGCGCCGCAGGAAATGCCTTAAGAAACGCACTGTTGTGGATTTCCCGACATCGAGGTGATGGGGATGGAATTTTGAGTTCTGGCGCGATGTCCAGTGTTGAAATTCTTCCACCGGGACTAATCCAAACAACTCCTCAGAACACTCCCCGTGATATATGCGATAGAGGATGCAGAGTGACCCAACATCTCTACGCAAAGCCAAAAGATCAAGCCGGTCGGTAATAGCCTGATCGTCGACAATTCGATCTGCTCTACGTTTAATACGGTCAAAAGGAAGATGCTGGTACTGGGGACCTCCCGCCCAGAGGTGAGAGCAGTACTCCATGTGGGGCCGAATTTGCGCCTTGTAAAGTTTTAGGCGATGGTCCGACGTGAAGTACTGTCTCGCCTTGATGAGCACTCCAAGCTTTTTAGAAGTCAATTTGGCTTTACTTCCAAGTGACCGCGGAACTGAACAGTGTTCGAAATCTCGACGCCAAGTATCCCGATACTGGCTGTGGCAGCGAGGGGAGTATTCTCGAAATGAGGGGATATGACAAAAGGAGTCTTTTTAGCGGTTAACGTGCATACTTGAGTCTTATTGGGGTTGAATTGGACCAAGTTCAGTCGGCCCCAGTCCGAGACCTTGATTAACAAGGTCTTGACTTCAGACACAAGTTTGTTCCGACACTCGTCGACGTGTTCCCGAGAAATATTAACACGGCCGGTGGAAAGGACGTCTACAGTGCTGTCATCCGCATAGCAGTGAATGTTACTGATTTGTAACATATCATTGATATGCAGAAGAAACAGAGTAGGTGAAAGAACGCAGCCTTGTGGAACACCAGAATTGACGAATTTTAAGTCAGAGCATGTACCGTCGACAACGACCTTGATGCTCCGATCTGCCAAAAAACTAGTGATCCACTTGCACAATTTCTCGGGAAGCCCGTAGGATGGAAGCTTGGAGAGTAGCGCTTCATGCCATACCCGATCGAAGGCTACATTGGTAGCCTTTTGCATTTGCAGTTCATCACATTGGCAGTTTTTTTCAAATTTGATATTTTATTAAAACAAAATAATAAAAAGTTCAGCAGAATAGAATTATTACATTTGGTAATAATATTAATAGTAATAGATCACTTGTTCGGGCGAAATTACTTTAATTCGTTTGTTCGTTACAACGTACCTACAAATAACAAACATATCGGAGGACATTTATTAGTTCCTTGTCTTACAATCAAGTAAGGCATGAATATAAAAAAAAATCCGGGCACGTGTAACTTGTTACATGACTGAATAAGACGGCGCACTAAAATTATTGTGGTTTTAATAAGAATCATGTGGTTAATTTGTGTTAATAATTAAACTTGTATGCGATGATGGAATACGTCATTAGTGTCAAATGAATTGCTGCCAGGTATTCCGAAACTTCTCATCCAGTAGAGGAAGCCCTGGTGGGGCTACACACAGTGGTTATTACATTTTTAATTTGCTAAACTTCAACTCGAGGAAGTTGTATTTAATCTAAATTAGGTAGTAACATTACAGCACAGACTATAAGTAAGAGAGTAAGAGAAACTAAAAACTTATTTGTTGTAAGTTAAAGTAACAGCCCGTGAATGTCCCAGGGTTAAGGCTTCTTTTCCTCTCTTTTGAAAAGAACGTTTGGCGCTTATTCCACCAATGCTCCAATGTGGGGTGGTGGAATACACATGTGACAGAATTTCTCACGATGTTTTTCTTCACCGTCAATCACGAGACGAATTATAATCACAAATTAAGCACATGAAATTCAGCGGTGCTTGTCCGGGCTTGAACCCATGATCATCGGTTAAGATTCACATAATCTTGCCAATGGGCCAACGCAGCTTTTTTTTAATTTAGCGATGTATGTAATGATGTAACGATTAATATTTCCTACTACACTGCTAATGTCTATGGCTGGTTGTGACGGCTTACCACTAAGTGATCCATAACTACAAATGAAACCTGTAAATATAATGTAAAACACTAATGTGTAATAAAAATAAAAATGCATTTTAATATTATTACAGGTAGCAATATGAGCTTTATTTTTAATGCCATAAGGTGCATTGAATATACACCTTAAAGTTCACGGCTGCTGACAGAATGTCTGAACGGCATTAAATTGACCTTTCGTAACATCATCGTTTCGAAATCTTGCAACTTCTCTAAATCCATTTCGAGAAGAATTCACACACCCAATTATTATCGACAGCATCCTATAACTGTTAAGACCAATATATTATTTTAGCAAACCTCTAATATTATAAAGGCGCAACCAACATTAAAATAGTCGGTTTGTCCTTCTATAATGCATATGCACCGACAGTCAGTTTTGTCTGTTTTTGAACTGAGTAATTTACTGGAGGAAAGCCGGTTGTGACTTGTGGCTAAGGTAAATAAGTGGGTACCATACGTCCATTAAATAATTATTAAAACACTAAATATTCATATTTTTAATGGTATGTGAGTCCGTGTAATTACGCGTCTTTTCTTCTGGATGAGGTGATTAAGAGAGTTTATGCTTTGCGGACTTATTTACGCGGACTGGAGTAATTACATGAGATATTATAATTTAGATATGACGGTCGACAATTGATTTCCATTGTGTCAATTTTTAGGGCGAAGGTGACCACATCAGGAGGCCCATTTTCTTGAATGTTTTCATCATGCTTCTAAATCGTCCTTAAATTCAATCTATCTATCCTTAAATACTATCTATTTTTTCATTTATAATGTGGTGGGACTATTCCCCGCAACAAATAGACGTTGGCGATGTAAGAAATATAAAATCATTTCAAGTCCCTCGTAGTTACATTGGCGATGTAAGCGATGGTTAACATTTCTTACAATGCCATTGTCTATGGGCGTTGGTGACCACTTACCATCAGGTGGCCAATATGCTCGTCCGCCTTCCTATACAAAAAAAAAAAAAGTTACTCTGGCTTACTCATCTTGCAAACCAGAACAACAATACTAAGTAGCATTGTTTAGCGTTTATAAGTAGAACCGTCTCGGATCCTCATAATCATTACATCTCACCAACAAAAGTTCACAAACATTTAAATGTTATATTATTTTTCTAAATAGAAAATAAAAACTATTACTTAGTTTTCTCGACTAAATTTTGGTAAAATTTCAAAACTTACATAATTCGAGCGATGACTTTTGTTAGCAATAGTACACACTATTTTATTATTTTAAGGTCAAAATCAAGAATTAAGTGGACACTATCACGCGACTACATTTTAACGTAATGAGACATTTTTATAACGATTTATAAGACTATTTAAAAATAGTGGTTGTAAATATCGTGTCATTGATAATGATTAAAAAACAACCAACTTTCTTTTATTTTTTAATGATATACATTGTTAATGTATATTTAATATCTATCTATAATTAATAAATTGTAAGCTTTTCTATATCGAAAAAGTCACTATGTATAAATGACGTGGACCTATATAAGTGAATTAATACGTTTTTAATGTTAATTTTTTGATTACTCTTCAAAATGGCACAAATACAGGACTTTCTTCCTACATTTACTTTCTTCTTCATCTTTGACTTATATTGTAAAGTAAATTTGAAATTATTTGTCGCATAAATCTCTTTATTATTTGCCTATCATTATAGGTTAGGTTTAGTTGTGATAATAAACAAATTGGATAATAATGACTAACTATCGTTTATAATATTGCGGTCTAAATATTTCAAGCGGCTGTGCCAATTATTTTGATAAACATTAACGTTAATTCATGTTAAACTAAAGCTACCTTTTATTTATTATAGTTATTTGTGAAGGATTTTATTATCAGAACCGACACTTAACAATATCGCCTTGCACTCTCTAAACAACGCACTTCAAAACTATGCGTCAATCAATTCTACTGTATAATTTTATAATGATTCAGTAAGAAAATATGTTCAACAAATTGATTTTGTATTTCATTAAATAGGCTACAGCTATAAACGAAACGATTGACTTAACTGTATACTTCTTGCTAGACTTACTGTGTTCCGATTAGGTCGGCGAGTGAGTCCGTCCAGTATTTGATCCCGTTATTGTCTGGGTTCACCTTCCAACACCCGGCACAGGAAGGCAAAAAGGGATGCAGTGTCATCTCACCATGATGTAGATGATTTAATTTAAGTTGTCTAAATCTGCCAGGAGCGCGAGTTTAATTGCAGCATAAATCATTCCGTTCATACACACACACAACTAAGATTCTTTTCGATTTGTCTCACTAGAATCTACATTTTATATAATGTTGAAGATGACTTGAATAAATTATATTTTCTAATTTTCCGACAAGAACTCTATTAATTATACTTTAACTAGCATAGCTGCTGCTACGCAAGCGTAAAATTGGGCGACGAAAATCCACATACCTATATTTAAATTACAAGATAGCAGCGACAGTAAAATAAAAAATATATATGGTAATTATGTTTTCAAACCCAATGGTAGTTTTGTAATTCATACTCAGATTAATTATTAAATCTGTTTGGCACCATAAATCCTTAAAAACCCAATTAATCTATCTCAATTTTTAAATAACATAGAAAAATAACGCCGTTATTATTATTGCGACATATATTTAAACATGAAGACATCCTAATCAGTTTCAATTACACTAAAAAAATATTTCCTTTAATGATCCCTTATATGAATTGCTACTAGCCCAAAAATCGTTTTTAAAATATTATCACAATAAGACATGTACAATAACCATATTCGTATAAGTTATGCCAAACAAAGCTATGTCAGCGATCATAAATTAAGAAAGCTGTAAAAAATCGCAATACATTATTTTTAAGACTCCTTCGGAGAAAGACTTTGAATCCATATTAACCTAAAAGTAGATCCGATGTTGTCAGGCGTAATGCACTTCATTCGTTTTTAAACTATGTATAATTTGTTGATGTGAAAATTTATGGGCGTTCTTTGGGGGAGAGATCGACTCGTATGCCGTAACATCAAATTGGCATGAGACTCTTATGCCGGTATGCTCCTTCTTCCCCTACTATGTTCTTTGTTTCTATAAATAATAAGAACAATTATTTTATTAACGAAACTTTATGTTTAATATAATTGTCTCCATATTTATGTATTGGTTTTCTGTAATTACCACACATCTGCTGGGCGTCCAGTAACGCCCAAGAAAATTTTATTCAAAATCAAAAAGAGAATGAAACATATATAAACTTAGTACCGGCTATTGCGACTAATCTCAAGAACTAGACACTGCGTAGGAGATTTTAAAGTGTTTGCGCAAAAACATGTACTTAATCAATCCTCATATTCCGATAGGACCGAGAAAGCAGAATTAACTAGCTTTCCGAAGAAATTAGTATAACCCAATATTGTAATTTTTGACTGCTCCTGAGAATTTATGGACAATTAAAATCTATTAATTGTGGTCTGTGTTCTGAACTGGGATTTAAAGAGACTCGGGATCATAATAAGCTAACAACAAGGTCTTTATCACAGCTGTCGACTAGCTGTGTTAACAAAATTTGTAATTAAATGAATATGTAATTGATATTAATGTGAAGTTGTAGTACATACGTGATACTCAAAATCACGCAATGAAGATTTATATACATAAACGTGTAAATATGCCAGTGATAAAGTGTTTAGAACAAGGAAATTTTAACCGAATATTGTGGGTTCAATCCCGGCCACAGCACCATAAAATATTAATGTGATCAATTTGTTTACAATTCATCTTATGTTCGGCGGTGACAGAGAACATTCTTAGAAAACTTCCATGTGTAGTATAAAATGTGTATCCAATTCTCGGAGCGTGGTCGAATAAGCTGCAATCCTTGACCTCAAAAAGAGAAGATGCCTTAGCCCAGCAGTATGACTTACATATATATAAAGTTTGGAAAGAGACCACGGAACCCTAAAAATAATGAATGTAAGAAAAAATGCAGTTTAATCTATCAACTATATTACCGATGCCTTTATATCCAATCAGACGTCACTGGTTAAGCATGACGTGAAACGACACAACCTTGAACATTTTCGATTACTGTTCTGCTAATACTGTGCCTTGGTGCAGTTCTAGGTATTGGTTTAATATCGTGTAATGTCGTGAAGTGAAAGGATTCAGTGTGTTAAACGTTCGTTAGGAATGTCGGTCCAGAATGAATGTCATGAACCATTGTTAGAAATTAAGGAAAATATAAGTGTTCTTTGTTCAAATATCTATTGTAGGTATCCGTAATAATTATATGATTAAATAAATCTGATAGCATTAAAAACGTCAATATTACAAGCAATCGTTAAAAAGTGTCTGAAAAAGTGAGCATTCCCACTTTTTGTAATTAACAAATTTAGACTTTTGTTGTTCGGTCAACACAACAATCTCACTAACAGTTCTTATAACATTGAAATAGAGTGGTTTATGCCACAGTTGCCGTGTGCTGTTTCAGGCGTCTCTGAATAGAATAAACAGCTAGAATGATATGTATGTGAAAACTATGACGCCGTCTCTCTGATCCACGTCGGGGAAGGCCGTTGCAGCTGTTTGATATACCATACTATTTTTATTTTTTTTCTTATTTCAATATTTTATATAACTTCGAACTAATATTACAAACTAAAATTTTAAAGAAAAAAACACGCCGTCTTAAAGATTGTCCTGTGGCATTGTATCCAAGACGCTGGCACTATTGCCTCTCTGCACCGCTAGACTCAGCCTTTGGGCTAAATAAGCGCTAGCTCTTGGGTCACCAGAGGTATATAGGTATATCACCATATTATATTTAAAAATGTTTGGCTATAATATACTCTACTGAAAACGAAACTGTCATATTTTATGTTTTTTATAAACTACTAGCGACCCGCCCCGGATTCGCCCGAGTAGAAGAGTAAATATTCCTAAAAAAACTGTCTTAGTATTGTATAAGATTTTAGGCAAAGTGAGCGACAGCGGGACGGGGTGGCGCGCAGGCGGTTGCATCGCGCGTTAGTATGATCGGTGTGGGACCGCTTGAATTTATTTAGTGCGCGATAGTTTTAAAATTACGATAAGTTCTAAGATATTAATTTAAATTGGGTGGTGTAAAGGGCAATTATAATATATATGAAATACTTAAAGTAAATAACGTATTTTATTTGATAAGGATTAATATCATATCCGTTTTTGTAACTTTCCAATTATAACATTATTATGTAACCACTTTTTAAACATTAACATGGGTAAACATTAAAGTTAGCTATCCTTAAAAGATAGACATATACCATCGCGGATTTTTCTGTAGATCTATGAAAGGGGAACAATTTCACGATACATTATTTTGTTATAATTCAAAGGGAACATTAACGAATTATACACGTAAACCTTCGTCTTGAATCACTTCATCCATCGGTGAAAACCGTATGAAAATCCCTTCAGTAGTTTTTTAGTTTATCGCGTCCATACAGACAGACAGGAAACGCGGGGACTTTGTTTTATAATTTGTAGTGATTAATATTATTTTTTTTCATTTGATATTTACGTATTACTAAATATAAATCCATAGTATCACTAAATGATGCGAAACTCGTACCAAATATGGCGACCTCATTCTATCAAAAGATTAAATTAATTGCTACGTTGTAGTTGCGTAACGAAGTGATTTATTTTAAATAAATAATAACGCCACAATTTATTACACTTTTAAATGTCTCACACATTTTTTTTCTTAAGTTTTAAATTTTTAATTCTATGTAAGACTGTATTCTTTTTTAAAGATAATTTCCTGTTAAAATTATCACGAGTTAATCTCAGGTATTCTTATTGCAAGATATTATATTACAATTATAAAAATGAGTAATTCAAAAAGGGATTAAGAACATGATATCCTTTCAAAGATAATGCATAATGGTTGTGACACTCATTAATGTAATTGTTTTCAATTAATGTTAAAAGGTCGACACTCTTAAATGTTAACTTTAATTTAAGCATAATTTTATGCAACATAAGACCGTTTGGATCTACATTCTGTAATTGAATATTTTCAATATGAAACTAAGTAAGGAATTTGAGTTTTCTTATTAACCAACCACACGACTTCAAGTGTTATCCTACCACGAACTCACAATTATATTATTTCCCACATATATGAAGTATTAGTTTTCGCTTGCGGTTTCACCCGCGTATTAGGGAGTGTAGGCAGGTAATAGGCAATGAAAAAATAGCCTATGTCCTCTCTTGCGGTTCGGGATTGTTTCATACCAAATATCATAACAACTAACGATAAATCATAATATATAAATATCATGAAAATAAATTTAAAAAAAAAGTTAATTCATTAATTAAACTTAAATAATAATATATTTCTTTACGCTTATTAACAATTGTCAGTATTAATAGTTTCAAAACTAGACCTCGGTCAGTTAACAATTAAGCAATTAAGTTACCGGATCAATTCCAATCGTGTTGATATTCATATCAGATATGTTTAAATATTCATAACAGGCGGAACACTGACTGTCTGTCGCATATAGAAGAGAGAGAACATTGGAAGAGGCATCGTGCGAGCCGGCAAGGTGTTGGCGACTAGTGAAGAACATTCTTCCTGACTGTACGTACTGGCCGACGTCGCGTTTGGACTCAACTTCCACTTATCATCAGGTGAATTGGAGACATTTGTCTACCCGAATAATATAAAAAAATTGCATGATGAACTATTTAATTTTTTGAATGTGGAATCTGGGTAACAACCCATGTATATTGTACTATAAAGTGTATTAGCCTGTAGGGTCTCCTCACAAAATACGAAATCAAATTACAATTATTTTTTAATTATTTATTTATTTATTTAAATACTTTATTGACCAACAACATAAGTTGTGACAAAAGGCGGACTTAATGCCTGAAGGCATTCTCTGCCAGTCAACCTTTAGGCCAAACAGAAAGTCATGAAGGCGGTAACAATAAATTTTACAATAAATACGATAGTAATAATAATAAAACAAAAACATATATATATATAGATAGTAATAATTATACCTCTGTTGATGATTGGAATTATCACTATATAATATAACCCAATTAAAGAATACAAGATAAAAACGTAGGATCACCCATCAGATATTTTACCACAAAACATTAGTACTTTGTATTGTTGTGTTCCGATTTGAAGGGTGAGTGAGCCAGTGTAAGTACAGGCACAAGGGATATATTAAGGTTGGCGGCACACTGGCGATGTAAGCCATGGTTAAAATTTCTTACAACGCCATTGTCTATGGGCGTTGGTGACCACTCACCATCAGTTGGCCTATTGGCTTACAAGCTCATCCGCCTACCTACACATTAAAAAAATAACCATCATTATTACATGAAGTAATGTCACTTGATCGATGATATACCATTTCTTTTTTTATCACCTGTCTGTTCTAAGGTCGTTCGCGTAATGTCCATTGTTGTGGACTCGAACGGGTTATGTAATTAGTCATTGTGTTGTATAATTAAACAAAGCTAACATGCCAAGAATAATATAAAAAATAAGGAAGAGAAATAAGATCAATGCCCAATTCGATGACAATCAAAGAATTTTTTTAAAGGCTAAGAATATAAGACTCCATCACTCAACCGTATGGCAAGCGATAGGAATGTCACAAATCAATCATCGCTTTTTGGCTGTTATTTGACGAACTGCCACAAACTTAATATTGATTCAGTGAGTAAAATACAAGATCTGCTAGTTATATTTCGTTTTTTATATAAGTGTCTCGCTGGTTGCACATAAAACTTAAGAAGTAAAAGGCTTATTGAAAACTTAACATGATATAATTGAATGCAAAGATATCAAATATAAAGTTAACTCACATAAAAAAATCAATTAAAGGACAAAACAATTTATTCGATTATACAGATGATAAAAAGCGTGTAATTAGTATTTGGTGATTGTCATACAGGATATATAAAATTAATTGTAAGTAAAAAAATATGTGTACTTAAATTATTAGTACAAAGATTGACATTGAGGACATTGTCGACGGACTATGCGGATTGAGGGATTAGAGATTGCACCTGTGCTCGCACGCTTGTGCATTACGAGTGCAATGGCAAAGTGATGACCGTTGTTGAGGCGTTTTGGGCGGGTCAAGAGAATATATTTTTTGAATAGAATTTTAGGCTTAGCAAAGTGACGGACTAAATGTGCTTTCTTAAGTTACATAGTCTTATATAGAAAAATATTTTTAAGCATCAGCCTTGTGTTTTATTTAGCTTTTGGATCATTACTCATATAATTTAACTCCTGCTTAGAAGTCTACCCTGGGTCGTCTGTGTACTGTGTGTCATGTGTGTAATACTGCGAGAAGGATATTGCAAAATAGTAATATTACAGAAGCTCACCCATTCTTTTCAACGTTACCTACATTCTAAGTGATAGTATGTATCTAGACATACACATAACTGCTCGTCCAATTTGTGTGAAGCTCATATAACAATTATTTGTAAGCACATTCATAACGTAAGTATAGAAAATAAAACCAGGTTCCAAGTTTTGATTTCTAGACTCACGATCTCTTTGGCTTAGTGATTTTGATTTTGAGAATAGATTAGTTTTATAAAATGAGACTTCTTATTTTAAAACTGCTTGCTTGAATCGGTGCTCACATAAATCCGATAGTTTTTTTTTTGCTATAGACATGGTTTATGGTTCGGAGAGTGAAATTGGCGGCGATACTTTTTATGTTAAGAAAACGCTTCATGTAAAAACTAGAATTATTTTTTGGGTTTACCAAACCCGTAAATCTAAGAATCGGGTATTCGTTTGCCAAATCAACAAAAAACAAAAAAAAATCGAATCGACGAATAAATGAATTGTATTTAGTCTAGCTAATTGCTTAGAAAGTCATGCTTCTGTAAGCTCATCGGAAATGTCCATACAGAAAATGTAAATATGCAGATTATATAGCTATAGCCTGCATTTAAAAAAAAAAGGTAAATATAATATATCCTGGGACATTATTGACACAAGGCCAGCTGATCCCAAGCTAAGCAGAACTCGTACTATGGAAACCAGACAACTGATATACTACATATACTACTTTTCTTTTGTAAATACATACTTATATAGATAATTACACCCAGACTCAGGACAAACCGACATGTTCTTGCACACAAATGTCTGTCCTGAGTAGGAATCGAACCCACGACCTGCGGCACGAAAGGCAAGTGTCTACCAAACACGCCAACCGGCCCAAGAGGCTTGTTTTCGATACATGTCTTTTGCCATGCTTGCTATACGGCTGCCAAACCTGGATATTTACAAACAAAGTAAAACAACAAATTAAATGCACTTAAACGGGAATGGAAAGGAGTATGTTGAAGATAAGAAAAATTCAAAAAGTGAAAAATGTGACCATCAGAGAAGAAACAAAAATCACCGACGCCCTTACCCATGCACTCACACTTATATGGAACTGTGCTGGACACATCTCCCGATATGCAGACAAAAGATGGACTATTGGACCTACTCAATGACGGTGGGCTGATGATATCGCTGAAGTAGCAGGAAACGAATGGATGATTTTGGGCATAGGATAGGGATTTATGGAACAAGATGGAGGAGGCCTTTACCCAAACAGGAGTCCATATTTCAATCACAGATACATACTAACTATACTAACATAATTTAAGCAAAATTACTTACAACTTACTAACAGCATTTGAAATGTAACATAGAAATATGGAATAAATGCTTGCGCGCTTAAGTGCGTGCTTGCGCGGATAAATGCGTGCTTGCGCGCTTAAGTGCGTGTTTGCTCGCATAAATGTGCGTGCGTGATTAGTTACGTGCAAGTGTGTTTCTTTACCTAAATTTATCTATGAAAAATCTTGATAGCAAACTATAATTACACATAATTGCTTTTTTATATTTTGAAGGCCGTCTAAGTGGAAATTGATAATACGAGCAGAAAAACTCCTTGCGCATAATAACACGAGTCATGAAGGCTCGAACCTCGTTCCCGTTCAGTCATTATATAGAAGTGAAAACCCAATTAAAAAAAGTAATAATAAATGTTTTAAATTACCAATGACTCATATAAATGTATTGGTTCTACCTTTAAGAGACGCAACTCGGCCGGTCTGACGACTTTTCAGTTCTGGGAAACAATTTTATCGCTTCAGGGACTCGGATGCTAATTACAATGCTTCAACTATTCTATATTTAACGCTATATCGTTTTAATATTCATTAATTAAAATATCATTTCTTCAATGTTAAAAACAAAACCTAAGATAAAATATATTATGTTTTTCTTTTCGTAAATACGTATACTTGGTGGTAGTGCTTTGTTCAAGCTTGTCTGAGTAGGTACCACCCACTCATCAGATATTCTATCGCAAAACAGCAGTACTTGGTACTGTTGCGTTACGGTTTGAAGAGTGAGTGAGCCAGTGTATTTACATAGCATCTTAGTTTCCAAGGTTGGTAGCGCATTGGTTAACATATCTTACAATTCCAATGTCTATTGGGCATATAGTGGGCATTGGTGACCACTTACCATATGCTCGTTCGCATACCAATGCTATAAAAAAACCTTACTTGAATAAAATAATCGAGCAGAGTGAGAAAAACAGAGAGAGAGATAGAAATACGTATATAAGCGCTTAATAACGCTTACTAATGAGGGTCATTCCACGTCAAATCGACCAATAGTTGGACTCGACCCCTTTCGATTTGGATAAATTTTGGTCAGAAGTTTTCTTTTATCCTATAACGAAGTTCTGCCAAAGGAAAAAAATTAAAAAATTTTTTTTCAAAAGTTATGCAAAATCCAAAATTTCACTATTTTCCATATTTTTTAAATTTATGTTTTAAAAATCTCGAAAACTATTGCAATTAAAAAAATCGCTTATGGTAAACTTCAAAGGGGATACATGGGGCTATTAAAAAAAAAATTACCAAAAAAAAATTTCCAAAAATCTCCAATTTGTGAAATTTTGAATTTTTGAAAATTGTCAAAATTGACCGTCGACAATAAATTTTTGGCTCAAATTTTTTTGTGTACTACCTTGTACCAATCTTAAAAGATTCTGAAATTTTTGGAACTGTGTTTTTTGTTTTTTCAAAAATATGAATTTTTGAAATTTGTTAAAAAAAAATTTTTTCTTAAATTTTTTTTTATCCTAATTCAGTATGGCAAATCGCGTAATTTTGATATTTTGAACAGTTAAAATTTCATTTAGTGGCATAATGATGAGAAAAAAAACATTAATGATATTTGTTTATTATTGGTTATTAATTTATTTAATAGGGCTTTTTACGTGTAAGTTTACTTGACATTCTGTTACGAAAATTTTTTTTTCTTCAATTCTTCAGTTACTGTTGTTGCTCCTTTTCTTTTTCTTAACCTGAAAAATGTTAATATGGCTTAAATCTTTAAATCCAAACTTAAAATAGATAAAGTACTAACAGGGAAATTTCAGATTTTTACCTGCTTTTAATATCTGGTTCTTCAACGAACTCGTAGATATCTGTATTTTTTAACCGGAAATCCTTTCCTTCTTCAGATGAGGATGAGGTTTTTACTCTCATCACATCACTTGAAATGGGAATAGCGGCATGACAACTTCGGATTCCTTGTACTGGCAGAGCATTTTTAAATCTCTGGTTAAGTTTTTTTTGAGTACGCTGAATCTGCTCATTTGAAACAAAGTCACAATTGATTCCGTGAACATTTTCTTTTGCCCATTGGAATAGCTCGTCAGGTGTTTGAATTTGGTCGTCAGCTTTAGATTGGAGGTTGGCTCTGTCAACCTTCCGTTTTAATGTTCCGCCTAAACCATCACTTGGACCTTTTCCATGCGAAGTTGCAACATAATGCCATTCCGCTGGTATTTGAAAATCTTCCTCATGATGCAGCAAGTTCAGCAAATTGTACCGATTTTTATATTGAGATGCTGCACCATCCGAAAAATAAATTATTTTAGAAATGTCTGGGATTTTATTTTCCATCACTAATCTCTTATTTTTTCTGCACTCAAAATTTTAACTAGATCTTATCAAGTGTTTAATTTGAGGATAATGTCCTCAAATTAAACACTTGATAAGATCTAGTTAAAATTTTGAGTTAACAATTATCTTATCAAGTGTTTAATTTGAGGATAATGTCCTCAAATTAAACACTTGATAAGATAATTGTTATAAGTTTAGAATTTGAAGAAAGAGTTATTTCTAGACACTTACTTAGAATGATGACTGTCTTCGAAATAAAAATCAGAAAGGTTAACTTTATCTTACATGTAAAGATTCAAACGTCACGCCACAGATGTCACCACTTCTTCTACTTTAACATCAAATGATTATACAGGTGTCAGTATCATTTTTTTTACGAGTTTTATTTTGAAAATGATCCCAAAAAATGTCATTAATGTTTTTTTTCTCATCAATGAAATTTCAACTGTTTAAAATATCAAAATTACGCGATTTGCTAAACTGAATTAGGATAAAAAAAATTTTTTAACAAATTTCAAAAATTTTTAACAAATTTCAAAAATTCATATTTTTGAAAAAACAAAAAACACAGTTCCAAAAATTTCAGAATCTTTTAAGATTGGTACAAGGTAGTACACAAAAAAATTTGAGCCAAAAATTTATTGTCGACGGTCAATTTTAACCATTTTCAAAAATTCAAAATTTCACAAATTGGAGATTTTTCAAAATTTTTTTTTGGAATTTTTTTTTTAATAGCCCTAAGTATCCCCTTTGAATTTTACCATAAGCGATTTTTTTTAATTGCAATAGTTTTCGAGATTTTTAAAACATAAGTTTAAAAAATATGGAAAATAGTGAAATTTTGGATTTCGCATAACTTTTGAAAAAAAAATTTTTAATTTTTTTCCTTTGGCAGAACTTCGTTATAGGATAAAAGAAAACTTCTGACCAAAATTTATCCAAATCGAAAGTGGTCGAGTCCAACTATTGGTCGATTTGACGTGGAATGACCCATGAATATTAGTCGATTGACCAATTAACGTAATTCATTAATTTTCCGCAAGAAGACTGTCACATTAGAATGACATAGATACATTATTAATTTATTACTAATTTGCTTTAATCATAAATTAAGATTATTGTACAATAGCATATGAGATACATTAGGCTAAGGTCACACTATTAGTTCATACATCAATAATTAAGGATTTTTATTTTGAATCTGCACAACAACGCGTATTTTCTTATATAAAACGATAAATTTTAATAATGATTAATACTGTGATCAATAATTTGGAATAAGTCTATTGGGAACTTGGCCACGTCAGTAAGTGGCCGTCAATCTAAGTTACATTACTAAATAGGTGAATAAAAAGGCATATAATTAACTCTATACTTACCGAATTGATTTTGAGAATAAATTGCTCGCATTTTTCCAAATCTATATAAGTATAAAATGAGAGGAGATATTAAACAGATATTTATTTCGACTACTATAGTTAAGCTTCAAGTAGGAAAACGTTAGCGGCTTCTTCCACCACGCTGCTCCAATGCGAATGGAAACAATGGTTGTTTATCTTAATTTACGAGATAGTAAACATAAGCACATGCAAGAACACAGTTGGCCTTGCCTGATTTTGAATCCACTGTTTTCGATTAAGATTCACTTGTGTTCATTTGTTTTTTCTCTGAACTATGAAAACACAGTTCACATAATCAACTTCCTAAAATTGATGGATGGAATATTTTTCGTAATAATATATTAAGAGCTACAAGTCTGCTCCGAAATTGACAAATTTTATCCCGTGCCAAAATTGATTGGCTCTTTTCATAAAACATCATGATAATATTAGTATTCAAATATTGGTTTCTTTACATACCTAAAATAAAGATCACTGCTTGACTTTATTAAGAAATTTGCTACCCTGATATAACGTTCCTTAAAAATATATTTTCCAATACATTGATGGTTGATGAATGAAACTTTAGACTCTACTTACATAAAACTTAAGGTTGAATATTTGTAACTCGCAGATTGATGGTCGATTGTTTTTTTTTACTGTAAAAACAACACAACACTAGATTACATTAATTAAAATTTAAACTGTGGGAGATTTACCTTTTGAGACTTTCGAAGTTCAAATCAATTACAATAGAGCCAAAAGGTAATAAGAGTATTTTCATTATTAATCGTATGAACACGAGTTACTTGTAACTGATATAAGACTAAGTCGCAAACAACGACATTATAATAAAAGTAATTAACTATTCCAAATTCCAGATTAGCACACGCGCGAACGGCGAAGGCGCCGCCCCGCCCTGCCAAGATACAACACTACGGTAATAAACGGTTCACTAACCATTATTAAGGTACAGTTATATTATATGTTTAAATATTCCACTGATTTTCTTAACAAAAAAGAAAGATATATTTTATTGCCAGCCCCAACTGAGCCAAATAAGCTAGCCTTATTATGACGCAAGGGAAACTTTTAGACGGTACTTGGGGTTGGGGGTTTACCCGGAGTAAAGGGGTTACCGAGGCAGTCGTCAATATAAGACATGCAGCATTTACCACTTTCTTTATTCTAGAATTTCTTTCTTAAACCTCTTAATTTTGATTAAACAATTAGGTATATGAAACAACGTTATTTTAAGTAATCATAACTATTAAATTACTACATACATACCGTGCCAGTGGTAGCTTCACATCGGTTTAAATACTGTAAGATGACAATTCAAAAGTGCCTTTATGAGCCTACTCGAATAAATAATAATTAATTGAGTTGGCAACATCTTAGTCACCTAAGATGGCACATTGCACGCTGGTGACCATTTACCATCAGTCGGCCCACCAGTCTGCCTACGTGATACAATAAAAATAATAATAGTAAATGATTAAATAGTCCTCATCTTAATATGTCACCTGTCATGTCTCAAGACTAGGCGTGACACAGTATACATGAGTATTTATCAACTCTTATTAATATTACTACTATATTATAATCATTGTTATAAGCAAATAAATAACAGGAAATTATATTGATTAAGCGCTATTATGTTGTTGTGTTATGTGAAAAGGATTAAAAAAAAAAAAAAATACTAATACATTATTTTATATGGTAAATTATCGCTTTCATATTATTGATAACATTTTATTTAACCATTAAACGCAAATTCTACACTATACTTCTAGTTTCCAGGCTGCTTGTGAAATACTCGGTGGTAGAGCTTTGTGCAAGCTCGTCTGGGTAGGTACCACCCACTCATCAGATATTCTACCGCAAAACAGCAGTACTCGCTATTGTTGTGTTCCGGTTTGAAGGATGAGTGATCCAGTGTAATTACATGCACAAGGGACATAACATCTTAGTTCCCAAGGTTGGTGGCGCATTTGCATTGCAAGCGATGGTAACATCTCTTGCAATGCCAATGTCTATGGGCGTTGGTGACTACTTACCATCAGGTGGCCCATATGCTCGTCCGCCTTCCTATGCAATAAAAAAAAAACAAAAGCAAAATCCAACAACTTTTTATTGACTTGTCCTGGTATTGGTACTTGAGACCTCGACATCTGCGGTCTTAAAACTAGCCTATTGCCTAGTACCGACGAGGCAGTAAAGTAAGACAGTATGGATTATAAAAATGGATTATTAATCTGTGATGTTATGGACGATAAATTTAAAATACCACAAAAACAAATATACCAATTTGACTACTTCAATTCAATGAAATGTCAAGTACACTGGTCGGTACGCATTGTCAAGTGGTAACGGAAGGTCACTGACGTTTACCAAGTCTCAAAATTCAAACACACAGTACCTTAGAAGTAAATACATAAAAGAAATGTAATCGGTGAATTATAAAGCGTTTTTTTTTTAAATTGAAAATAGATTGGCATATTGGCAAATTGGTCACCTAATGGTTGGAGGGCACTACTACTCATATTACCACTTTTAGTATATTGGCACTGTTAGAAATACTAACGAGCTACTGGATGGCATGTGAATATCAAAATCCATAAACATTGCAACTGTATGAAATAAATGCACCCCCAGCCTTGGAAACTAATTTTATCGTGGTTGTACTTGCACTGGCTCACTCACCTTCCTAACCGTAACACAACAATACTAAGAATTGCTGTTATGCGTTACAGTATATGTATAATGATTGGGTAGTTCCTTTTTTTTTTTTTTTTTTTATCGCATAGGAAGGCGGACGAGCATATGGGCCACCTGATGGTAAGTGGTCACCAACGCCCATAGACATTGGCGTCGTAAGAGCTGCTAACCATCTCTTACATCGCCAATGCGCCACCAACCTTGGGAACTAAGATGTTATGTCCCTTGTGCCTGTAATTACACTGGCTCACTCACCCTTCAAACCGGAACACAGCAATAACAAGTACTGCTGTTTTGCGGTAGAATATCTGATGAGTGGGTGGTACCTACCCAGTCGAGCTTGCACAAAGCTCTACCACCAACATGATCCTACCTACCATCCTGATCCTACCCAGACAACATGCACAATGCCCAACCACTATATTAAAAATGAAACGATTTTTCTTTGTTTTCAAATACAATGTGATGTCAAAATTATTTTAGGTAAATATTTACAATCGCGACTTTTGCCATAATTTTGCCATAAAAGGCTTCAAATTTTTATGACAATTTCTTTAACAATAATAATCAATGATTTTTCATGCAATATTGAAAAGGCGGACGAGTTCGAACATGAAAAATGTAGGTTAGGTTATGTTAGGTTACTTTTAAAGCACATCGCACGAGAGCCATTTATAGCACAAGCCGCGATGGTAAATATTTACCTTATTTTATCGCACAATCAATCTTTGATTGCTATAATCAAACCGTGATCACATGGAATATATAGGTCTAATATACGTACATAAATAATCTATCAATATATTATGGTTGATAGCATTTCCAACATATTAATTGTTCTGTGGTTATACGGCAGAACAAATATGAACGCAGTGACATAACATCAGACATCATTTACGGAGTACGCCAGTCTCGATATCGACGAAACACATGAATATTCATTATAATCTTAACATTTCGTATTTCTTGTCATTTAGATTAGTCGATATAAATTATTATTAATCAAAATCAGAGTAATATTGTTTGAGGATAATATTTATTATGATACAAGTGAACGAACAATGGAATATAGTTAACTCCATAGTCAAGCATATTATCACTGCCCACTGCTGGGCAAAAGCCTCCTCTCTATAGGTAAAAATAGAACAGCTAATGTGACTTGACGAGTAAATAAAGACCTTAATATAAATAATATAAACTTCAAAAAACCACTGTGCCCACATATGTATGTAAATTAAATTGATCAAACCATTTAAAAATCATTCTCCAAATGTATCAATATTATCCAACGTCCTATATAGCTTTCTATTAGGATTAGTTTATTTATAAACGACAATATTTAACATCCTGTTAAAATTAAAATCAAACGCATAAAAAGTATAACACGACAAAGAAAACCCCGGTTAGCGGAAATACGGAAATCCCGAACAATCAGTTAATGTCATAACGAGATGTAGACTAACTAACGATTAATAAATAATTCATCCTGCCGCACGTTTTATGTATATTTGACATAAGGCATAATTAGTCTGTGGTATTTAAAAAATGTCGTGTTGACTAAGTACAAGCAGTTGCAGTTCTAAATAGTATTTAAAATGATTGGTAATGATTTAATAAGAACATGATATAAAAAGACTAAATTGTTATAAGTTTAGTATCTGTATAATATTTATGTACATATAAATAGACGTGTTGTTAGAAATTTAATTAATTTGCAGAATTGTGATAAATCATACTTACTTTGACGCGACTTCGTTTTTATTAAACAGCTATATTTGTATAGGTATAGTAAAAAATATTGCAGAAAAAAATTGAGATTAAATTTAAAGTTTTTTATCTATACAAATGCAATATTTTAGTTATCTAAATTTGTAATCGCCGCTTGAATATTATCCCGGACAATAGAAAAAAAAGTTTTGTTTTGTCAATTCGTTAAGGCATATGTATTAAATTTGAAAAAATTGAGGCAGTTATTTCGAAATCACAGAGACACTTCAATATATATTATTTGTATACATATTATGTTATGTACGTGAAACTATGTACGGTATCTGGAAAAGTAGCAAATTACCATAATAATAAAGTAATTACTAATTAATTGGATGATTGAATCTCGCGTACATTTTGTATATTTGCTACTTATGACTCATCTTTTGCCACTATTCAATGATAAAAGGATTAAGGAACTGACATCAGCATAGAATGTTTTAAAATAAGACGTTAACGTTATTATTAAGAAAAACGATAGTTTAACGTGACAACGTCATAACAGATAGATGCGGCGCAAGCGTACAATCAGCGTAACGGGACAATGAGTCATCCTTTTTCGTGCATGCAGCCAGCGTACATCGATTTATTAGACGCTGTCACGTCAAAAAGTCATAGTGAAGGCTTTTGAGTCAAGATAATGAAACGCTAAGATTGAGGCTGATTTCGGCCACGGCAATTATTCACGCGACAGACCATCTAAGGGCGCAGGAAGTATAGTATGCGCGACAGTGCACTATTCCTTCACTGTTCTTTCTATTCCTTCACTCTCACAATGGAATGGAATGGTTTATCCGTCATTATACACGTAATTTTGCCAATCGTTTTTTTACAAACTTTTAAATTTTAAAGATGGAAAAGAATATTCTAAAATTGTCTTAAAATGCCGACAGTAACAGAATAAATCAGAACGATTTGATGTAAAACCTTAACTAGCGATTTATTTATTTAAATCCATTGGCTAACTAAAATTTCATGAGCTTCATCATTCATCATTATCCTACCTCCTACCTACCTACGTCCACTGTTGGACATAGGTCTCTCCAATGGCACGCCACTGAGCTCGATCTTCAGCTCTAGATTTCCAACCGCTGCCAGCCACTGTGCGTATATCATCACTCCACCTAGCCGGAGGGCGTACTACGCTACATTTGCTAAGGCTTTGGACTATGTCGGTAACTTTGGTTCTCTGTCGGATCACCACATTTGGGATTCGATCCTTCAGAGAAACTCCGAGCATAGCCCGACTTTGAAGTGGCGGGCCAAACGAACTGTCAGTTTCCACGTCTCGGCTCCGTAGGTCATAACAGGTAGGAGGCACTCGTTGAAGACTTTTGTCTTCAAGCATTGCGGTATTCGTGACGAAAAGACTTGACCAAGTTTCCTATACGCTGCCCAGCCCAGCTGTACTCTTCTGCGTGCCTCCTTCTCGAAGTTGTTTCGACCCAACTGCAAAGTTTGCCCAAGGTACACATATTCCTGAACAACTTCGAGAGGAACTCCGTTAAGAAGTGCTGCAGCTTCATATATTTTTAAAATACATCTTCTGCTTGTGGACAGAAAACATAATGATAATATCGTCGATTGAAAATCTGTCATATATTTGTGTGTGCCACGAAACATTGGAGTGGCATAGTGAAATAAGTTCTAAGTCATAAAATCCATAAAAGGTGAGAAGGCTTTAACCCATTAGTGGAATATTTATAATATAATAATAATAACCTGGGAGATTATTCACACAAGGCCATCTGATCCCAAACTAAGCAGAGCTTGTACTATGATAACCAGACAATTGATATACTTACATATACTATTTTTCTTTTGTAAATACATACTTATATAGATAAATACACCCAGCCTCAGGCCAAACAGACATGTTCATGCACACAAATGTTTGTCCTGGGTGGGCATCGAACCCACAACCTGCGCTGTGAAAGGCAAGTATCTGACCAACGAAACCAACCGGCTTGTCCAGGTTGGCACAGCAAAACTGAAGTTTCGCTACTATTGAACTAGATTCTATAAGGCTGTCAAGAACCTTGGATAGCCTTGTATGTAGTGTGTTACAATTGTCTAATATACATGCATATATTTATAAACCTTATATAATATATCGCAGTAAATAACGTAGGCACTCCTGTTAACTTTGGTTTTCCCAATGTCGCGGATGTCAAAGTCAACCTACAGAGTAAGGGTTGCCACATCTTGAATATTCAAATTAATTTCTTCTAATACCCTAATTCCAAATTCATAATGGACTAGAATCCATTCGACTGAATCGCTTCTAGCGAAGGGTTTCACTTGGTGGTAGGGCTTAGTTTCCAAAGTTGGTGGTTAAAAAGTTATTAAAGTTTCAAGAAACAACGAATTGTATATGCACTGCGTGTTCAGTGATGTATGTTTAAACAAAGTATATTTTTGCTTGCGATCTTTTTGATGTTGTTTGCTAGTTGTTAATATTTCTGACAGGGCGAATGTCTAAGGCGGTGGCGAACATTAGTACCTTAGTAGCAGATTTTGGACAAGGTATATTTTAATTCAGAAAAAAGAAGCTTTTCTTTTCTGATATTTTTTAAATATTAATGTAGTAAAATTTATTTGACTAATAAATTAAAACTAGTGTCAGCCCTAGCATTTAAAGTCAATTGTATAACAACGGATCTAAGGCTTTTATATGCGCGTCATTAACTGTTACAGATGCTTTAATTTTAGCCTAATGTCGTAAGCATATTAAATATAAATTCTAAAATTGTACATATGTTTAAACATATATTTTCTTATAGCATTGGTAAGCGGACGTGCATATGAGCCACCTGATGGTAAGTGGTCACCAACGCCTATAGACATTGGCATTGTAAGAGATGTTAACTGTCGCTTACATCGCCAATGTTCCTCCAACCTTGACAACTAAGATGCTATGTCCCTTGTGCCTGTATTTACATTGGCTAACTCACCCTTCAAACCGGAACACAACAATAGCAAGTACTGCTGTTTTGCGGTAGATATAATAGAATAGAATATAAATAGTAATAAAATCCTGTATTTTTTGTCCCAATAACTGTGAGCATCATAAATATCTTCGAGACTATAAGATTCACAGTAACATTTGCTGATACAAAATTGCACAGTTCGAAGGGGGCCATCCCATGATACCAAAGTACTCACCCCCACCCCCACCCCTGGGCTGGGGGTGTAGTAACTTTGAAATCACAAATGGGAACTCATTTTTTATTGTAAATTCTGATTCCCCATAAAAATACGTGACTTTTATTCAAAACTTTTTTTGCCTCAGCGTGGTCTCCATTCTTCATATATATTTTTTAATTGAAGGTTTTCTTGATGATGATGATGAAGATGTCCTCCTGACGAATTTCAGCCACGATGGTCAATTTCAAGAGAGATTAGCAAACTGCGCAGTACATATTAAAGTGTAAACGTATAGACGCCCCTCCCGCTTCCGACCCACACTCTGAATTCATGCACAGGACCAGCAGCATAACGTACTTTCACATGTGTACAGCTTACAAACTTCAAACTTTGAAACTCCAGGCTGCTAATGAGAAATTTCCAAAGAAAAACCCAATAACTTTTTTCTGACTCGACCTGGAATTCAAACCCAGTACCTCGGAATCCGCCTTTTATCTAGCGACTGGATCAACGAGTGAAAAGATCTCGTTCAGGAAATGTCCTTGGAGCAGATAAACTGAGACTATTATAAGTTATCCTTTAATATGGCTACATACATATTAATAATGATTATCGAGAAAGAACATAATTATTGCATACTTTGTAAAGAATTAATGTAAATAATACTAAATAATGTTAGTCTTTGTACAAAATAATGATTTACCACGCTTGTATACTTACAACAATATAAGGTAAGGCATTTATAATTCTATACTAATAATAATAATAATAAATATATTTATTGCACACTCACAAGAAACTAATATTATAAATGTAAAAAGAGCTCTGTCTGTCTGTTACGCTTTCACGGTTAAACCACTGAACTGAGTTTGGTATAAGGCATGCATTTTTTTTAAACCTATCACCTTGAAAAACTTGAGCGAAGCCACGGGCAAAAACTAGTTAACCACAACAAAGAAGAAACAGTGTAAAATAGCGAGAAAATGGGATTAAGTAAAGTAAAAAAATGTTTCTCCAAAACTTAAAATATGACTGAATCATGCATAATAATATTTATCGCGGTTTAATTATACACTTACACAAAAATTTATTAACTATTAATAAATTCATTTATTTGGAAACAATTCATTCATTTCTTAAATATGAATAATTGTTAATAAATATTTACTAAATGATTGAATTTAAAAAAAAATCAAGTATTAACAGTTAATCAGGCTTATTAAATATTAATAAATAAAATTTTTAACAAAACAAAAACCGACTTCATAGGATAAACAAATTAGTATGCACTAAAAAGTAAAATAATAATTGCGTATTCTTATATAATTTGATAATTAACTTACTATTTTCTACTCCTCAATATGTAAGTACGAATCTCACCCTTCAAACCAGAACTTAACAATACCTACTAAGTGCTGCTGTTTGAGTAGGTGGTACCTACCAACCCATACAGGCTTGCACAAAGCCCTTAAACAGTGTTATGCTATTTTGGATTAAAATTTTATCTAATCACGTCTCCGCCAATTATTTGATAAAAGTAAATTTTATTATATATAGTAGTAAGTAGTAAGTATAAAGTCCACCTTTAACATCAAAATTTGTGTGCATTGTGCATTACATTTTAGGCATAAAGCGTACCGCAAGCGGACCATTGAGTCCGGGAAAATGTTCAGATGACCATAACGTAAAAAATGGCGTAATTCCCTGACAACCATACCCAATGCTAAGAAGAATTCGATCCGCTACAGTTTCCGCGTCCACAATGAAACCATTGATACCAGCCGGAACACAAACATCATCGGAAGTTTTAAGGCTCTCTGTTGTCTGTTGAACAACATACAGCTGACCAGTGACAATAAGACAGTCGGAGTAAAAGGTACACGGTGAGCGTCCTGCGTCATTCTAGTGTACGCGCGACCGGCTACCAGTACGCACGCGTTTACCGTTAAAAATAAAGCCCGCCAAATTGTAACGTGAACTTATTCGAAATTCAAATTGAAAACATTCCTATGAACAGTTACGTTCTCTACATTATCTGTGGACAATTATTGTTTGTTAGGGTATATAAACATTAAGGTTTAACGATTGCATGAAGGCGTAAACGAGGCATAAAGGTAAATATATAATTATGAGACTATAGTTTATTTAATTTACCTGTGCTTTATATACTCGTTTCGTCACGTAGACTAGACGATCTTCTGTTTAATTTTATAAGGTAAGGTTTAATGTTTTTCACGATTTGAATGCAAACTGACGAAAAAAAATATTGTAATAATTTTAATGTAAAATAAGAAGTGATAAAAAAATATTTATTTATTTATGGCAATATTATGCAATATACAAAAATGCTTCCAAGTATTCATTTTACGTTAATTTAATGTCAAATGTTGTAATGCATAAACAAACTTACGTTTTAATAGCTGTGGCCTTATGTCATTGGCGAAATTTGATTGGATCGGTGATTCGAGGTTTGCGTAAAAACATGTCATCAACACATCTCCAAGGCTGTTCTAAATTGATCGAGAGATTTAATAAGTTCAAACGGATAATAAATTTGAAGTGATAGTATTAATATGAATTTATAATAAAGCTTAACAATGATCGTTTATTTACAGTTTATTTAACTACATCGTTGTAATAACCAATACTTTTTTGTTTCTGTCATTGCTTATTTTAAACTAATTATACACAACGATACCCATAAATGTGTTTTTGACAGCTCATACTAAAACCCTCATAAAAATCCAGTGTTGGTTGGTGAATTTCATCACAGGCAGGTTTTCCGATGTTTCCCTTACCGTCGAGCATGAATTATGAATACAAATTAAGCTCACGTTAACAATTAATTCACGTATTCAATTAAAGTACTCAGTGGCATTTGACAGATTTACAATTCCCATTTTTTGTCTACTGATATAGCCAAGTATTTAAAATTTGACATAGACTAAATATTATATTCGATACATAAATTTGTGTTTTTAAAACCATTTAAACAAATACTTTATGTGTTTGTTTATACATTATATACGAATATCATATTATATTTGTTCTTTACGAAACGATTGATGAGTTTTTTTTATCATCATGATTGCTTAATAAATAATTATGAATCCATGTTTATTTTACAAAGACAAATTATTATATAAAAGGTAGGTTGTTGAATCATTTCAAATTTCAGTTTCACATTTCAACCACAATTTTTTTTAAGGATTTCATAAAATAGTTAAATTTAATTACAATATTATAATTGCACTCATACTTAGATATAACAGTCATAAATGCTCTTAAGTTTTATTTGATTTTTTTTTCATTATTACATTTATTTATGTAAGGTTAGCATGAGTAAATGACTTTAAAATATTATTTTGTTTATTAATTGTAAAAAACACTATTCGTCTCTAAAATAATGTATTTAAATAGTAAACAAATATTATTGATTATAAGGTGTATACCGTTATTTAAAAGTTATTTGATAACTAGCCATAATCAGCAGCATCACAATTTTTTTATACGTGACGCGTTTGTCATATAATTTACCTAAATTATTTAACATTTTGATTACATTTCCGCTTATTAGATTCGTATTATATAGTCCACTTTGTTACTTTTCCCAATGAAGGGACTGTCTATTGACTTTTTTTGTTGTAATCGTACTTTTCGTTCAAGAGTTTAACATGTCCGCCGTCCAATCATAAAACATGTTCTACAGATTATGTAAAAGAAATGACGTTTTGTCAGTAGATAATATATTCATATGTATAATAAATTAACGATTTACAAATATTGTTTAGAACTATTTCTTAATAATTTAAATTATTTCCAAATAATAATCAGTATCTGAAGACGTTGATTGATTCTACTTATTAATATTATATACAATGCATGAAACTGTGAATCAACTGTTGATATATTCTATAAGAATTCAAAACTCATCGCAGAAAACAATCGAAACTGATATGAGACATTGATTTTAATCCTTACTAATATTATAAACGCGAATGTAAGTTTGTTTGTTACGCTTTTAAGCCTAAACCACTAAACCGATTTTAAAAATTCTTTCACCAATGGAAAGCTACATTATCAGCGAGTAATATAGGCTATATTTTGTCCCCGAATTCCCACAGTAACGGGAACTCCGCGAGTGAAACCGCGGGCAAAACTCTAGTAATTATATAATTTGAAGGAATCGCGCATCAAAATAGCGTATCAGTCAAATCGCTATATGCAG
The DNA here is from genome assembly GCA_963151315.1 of Nymphalis c-album. Taxonomy (NCBI): domain Eukaryota; kingdom Metazoa; phylum Arthropoda; class Insecta; order Lepidoptera; family Nymphalidae; genus Nymphalis; species Nymphalis c-album. Next base: position 4,939,389 of record OY720602.1, on the reverse strand, counting down.
TGAGTTTTTAGAGAACTGATATTTATTTACACATATTCAAGTATAAATAGTATAAGTAGGTATGGTTGCAAACTTTTTAATCCCATGGGATTCGGGAGAATTCAGACGCAGGACCAGTTGGTATTTTATGTGCGTTTTGGACTAAGTGTTTTTTTAACAGAAAAACTTATTTTTTTCGAGATATCGAAATTTGTACCTTTAAACGTTGATTTCCATGCAGGATAAATAACAATTCGATTGTATTTAATTAATACACATAAACAGTTGTCATTTTTCGAATCATTCTTTTTTTCAATTATTGGACTAAAATTGTAAAAAAATAGCAAAATTTAATAATTACTATAAGGAAAACAAATATAACTATTAAAAAATATGGACAAATAAAAATAAGTGATAGTATCAAAAATATTTAAAAATGGATTAAATATACGGATAGTCGTTATTAATAGCAGTTTATAACTTTGCTAAATTACCAAGAAAAAATTCTGTTACTATCAATAAAAACCAATCCAAAAGTGACTAACATTTAACAATAAAAAGCAAATATAAAGTGTAAATTATTTATCCTCAATTAATGAAATAACTTTTTGTGGAATAAAAGATTTTAGTTACGCTTGTTTTCAAAGAATTACATATATTTTTATTTTATCCTCGAGTTGTGTAAAGATTGCATTCGGAGTTGATCTGTCAGGAACAGGTCTACGACTTTCACAACACAATTCCTGTATATAGTTGAACTTCAGGCTACATTCATAATATTATATAATGGACAAAGACAAGTGAATCTTAACCGAATATTGCAGGTCATAAGTTCAAATCCGAGTAAGCAACATTGAGTTTTATATTTTTAAGTATTGTGTAAATTCCGCCACATGTGTATTACCAACGTGGTGGAATTAGCAGCTTTATGTGCCTTTACCGACAGTATTATATTTGCCGACATTTTTATGTAGTTTTTAACAAAAATTTATAATACTTTCATATGCTTATTTGTACATAATATGTATACTATTATGCCATGTTATACTTTCCCATGAAAAGAGGAACATTCGTAATCATCAATCGACTATTACGTGATTTTGATTGGCGGAACAGGGTCACAGCATACTAAAGTCAAACTAAATTAAAAAAAAAAAAAGATTTATCTCCACAAAATGGAACGAACTTTCTAGATGTATTAATTGCTCTTGATTTTAATATACAGAGTTGTGTTATTTTGCTATACTATAATTTAATAAGAATATAAGTTTTAAGAAAAACGAAAATTGGAAGTAGAAATATTTTTCATTGCTTAATAACGTTAATAAAACATTCGTAAAAAAATTAATTCCTTTGTGTTCATTGTTAACTGTTTGTAATTTGATCTGAACAATTGAAATTATAATACATAATGATAATCTACAACAAACGCAAATAAAAAAAGGTAATTTATGTAATTTTTATTTCAATTTTTAATTCACTGATAGAACCTTGTTCCACTATGTTCGCTATCTTACATTTTACTCTCTTCCCTAGCTCTCATAATCCGATGGGACGGAGCGGGAGTTCAGGCTCAGGACCAATGGGTTAACGTGCTTTCCGAGGCACGGGAGTGTACTCACTGCTAATCTCCAGGTTCCGGGCTGCTAATGAGAATTTTCTAACAGGAATCCAATAACTATTTATTGACCCATTCTGGGACTTGAACCCTTATATCTAGCCACTAGACCAACGATTCAGTCAACTTATTTTGTGTACGACATAATGAAAGCTTGTTGTTTCTTTGAAATGCAATCTACGCTAAAAAATCGTCCGAGAAATAGCCGGTATATAATAGAAAAGAACACAATATAAATATATTACATACTTATATCTCATTACCGCTCTGTACTGCTTAGTAGAAGTCATTATTATTTTGTGACGTCACCTTCTTCTCTATCTTCTTTCTTCCATCTTCTTTTGTCCATATCAGTGCTGGTTACCTTTATAGACTACTTTGGCTGAGAGTCTAAGAGTAGTGTGATCATAATTAGGCTTAACTGTTAAGGCTATTCATATTCATAAATCATAATAAACACACATCTAATGAAACAATTTTGACTTTACTTGTGTTAAATCTTGAGAAACATTCAAACTCTTTGAACAATAATTAATCATACTAACGGTTTTCTTTCTAAATATATCATAATAATATTTTTTTTTAATTTTAAGATTTTATACCAAAACCAATTCAAACAAATATGGCTAGAACGCAATCATGATAGGTTGTAATATCATTTGATAAATGCGTTCCTGCATATTTCTTTGTCTCGCAAAATGTACTCTACAGATATTCTTTAGTCACATTTTATTACTGTATAGTATTACAAGTAATAACTTATGATTTTTATGACTGCAATAAAAAATATTTGAAGCATTCGTATTCACGGTCACTGTTACATTCCAATGAGTAAGTATTGCTCGAAATAAAGTGACAAGGTCGATATCTGACTAAATTCTTGCTTATTCGTATAAAAAAAGTATGAATATTTATTTATTGCCCAGATACACATCCCAATATATTAAATATAGGAGATATTTTTGACAAATTTGGTCTATAACATTATAAGAAAATAAAATAAGTAACTTTTTACGCAGAGTTTTAGACAACAAAATGGTACTTATTTAACTTTGAAGAATACAATATCGTACCGTCGATATTTTATGACAATCGGAGGTAACCTACATTCTTCTCATAGGGACTTAAGTCCAGTAACGATTAACAATTCGCGTTAATTATCGTTATAGACGCTTTGGAACCCATGCCACCGTTCAAGGTAGTATGATAAAATATTAAAATAAATTGTAGATTAAATAAAGTACATATAAAGCGATGTATAATTTATTTACCCTTAATGGCCTTAAATATATACAAATAAAAATAGCTACTGTACAAACCGTACCGGGTGGAATGGTGAAAAAAAATTAATGTTTACCTCGTATGAATTTACCTCGCTTAAATTGGTTTTTAAAAAAATTGTCATACAACCCAGCACTGATGAATGGTATAATTTAATTTATATTACTAATAACATAATATTTACTTATGGCAGCACTGGGTACTACTCAATTGAAGTGGTTTGGTCTATGGTATCGTTGGCATTACATAGACTGTGTAAAGAATCGTTTATATTTCATTCGTACTATATCACGTTTCGTGTATCGTTTCGTTCATGTGATTAAATTTTTAAGCCAATTGTTATATATAATTTCATCCTAATAATGTCATTGACTACAATAAGGTACGAGTACATTAACTTTTTGTGCTGATCAGGAACAAACGTTAATTAACGTTAACAAAAAATATCAAAGTTGACAATCAGGTTATTAATTGAGCTGTTCCAACTTGTGTCATTGTCTATTGTTGTATTTGTATTGTTAAAAAAAAATAGTTAAGTTGTATTCGATTTTCAATGAATTTTAAAATCAGATCGAACACTTTTAAATACATATATTTTTTATATTATGTATAATTATTTACTAATCATTTCAACGGTATATTTTTCTTATAATAAAAAACATATAAATTCGCAACACAGCAACAAGTTATTACTTATAGTCTACTACAATAAAACTATATAATTATAAGTAATTACAACCTTCAGATTGTTCGTGGCGCTAAGAAAATACTACATATAATAAAAGAATGACAGGCATTTAATTTATATATATTAAATATCGTTATTAAATCAATTATTGAGGAAGTGTTTGGATTTGAGTAGAAGCAATATATATGTTTTAATGTTTTGCCTGTCCGTTTGTCAAGTAATGCGTGAACACGTTAATTTTAACCAGCAATAATCGTTGGTTGATCTGGACAATGTGATTAATTTTTTATTATATTTCGTGTTTTTTGTGGTGGTAAACAAAAACATCGCAAGAGATCGAATATGTTAAATGAAAATTGTGTGCACATGTGTATATAACACAAGTGTATTCTAAACTTTGGATGAGCGTGATACTCGTAGATAAGCTCCAATCCTCTCTTTCGTCTCAACGTTCAACTCAATCGTTAAAATGTCAGGCAAGCCCGTTAATTAAAAGTATGACAAAATATTTCCATACAGTATACAATTTGCACAGATCTTGAATGAATGCGATATGGGCAAATGAATGAATTTCCGACTACGAACAAGAAAATGACATTTAGGTACCTGCACACATATTGGCAACATAACCCCTTTTGTTTTAAGTCATCATTTAAATCAAATAAATACTTATTATAATAATAACAAAACAAAGCTATGTAGTAAGTCTGTTTATTGACATATGCGAAACATGAGACTTAAGACGTAATAAATCTTTTTTATGATATATTATTATACATTGGTAGGCGGACGGGCAAATAATGATAAGTGGCGATAAGACTTTAACACCGTAAGAAATTTTAACAGATCCTACCACAACCTCTACAACGAATTTAGGTAAATACGCACCCCTCAACAGACTCATGAATTCGTACAATTACCTATCATCTTATGGCGATATCGACATCTTTTTTAACAACAAAACAAATTTTGTTAAACTTGCGAAAGATCTCATTAATCGATCTCATAGTGTATAAGTACCAGTTCTTGTTTTATAATTTGTTATTTAAATGATATAATAATTTTGTTATTTCCTTTTAATGTGATTAATTCTGTTGTATTAGTATTTAAGATTGGATTTTATTTTTTTTTTTTTTTATAGGTTAGTTTGGTTTATTTTATTTTTGTATCATTGGTTAATGTTGTTTACGCCTTTAAAGACGTATCACTTTGTATTAGTACCTGTTTAAGTTGTTAATTTTAAGTGTTAAGTGATAAGTTGATGGTGTAACTATCTGAAATAAATAATAAATAAATAAATAAATCAATGCTCCATTAACCTTCGAAGTATTTTGTGCCTTATGCCTGTTACACTTGCACACTCAATCTTTAAACCGGAACGCATCAATAATAAGTACCATGTGAACCACCACTTGTTGTTCCATTTCAAAGCAGTACACAACAATACAAAATAAAATAAATACCAAATAAGGTGATACCAAACCAAGAGAATAGGTTTTTCACAAAGTTCTACCAGTTTCAATCTAGCGAAAATTATATTACGCGGTATTGAATCTGGAATTTTCCCACTTAAATATAAATGAAAGAAGGTTATAAGGCAAAAAGTACGTATTCAGAATACTTTATAAACAATGTGATCGATTATGAAACACTATTGTTTTCTGTATTACATATTACTTATATAACATGTTTTGATGTCACATATTGAAATATCAATCAATTTATAAAAATGTCTGCCAGAGCATAGAGAAAATAATTCATCAATTACGTACCTATACTTCCCGATGTTTAATCTATAAACGCCCTTATAAGTATAAGCTAAACCAAAATTAATATTAATTGCAAAGTTAAACGTATCAAAAACAAAACAAAACAATACAATTTCGTTTAAGTTTCCTTCAAAAAACGTGCTACCGTGTCTATGACACATCCATTTTGACATGTACATGTCAAAACATGTACTGTCGTGAAGCTGATGCTCTTCGGTGATAGTAGTAGTGTCAGACGTGCGAGGACAACACGAATATTACACGAACGAAAATTTATAACCATATGCGCTGTTTTGTTCTTGTCTTAGAAGACGTGCAAGTTATACATAATTGTATGTAGATATTGTTTATACAAAGTTACTTTTCCGTAATACAGGATTCTTATAACGGGTGTACATGCAGGCTTTAGGATTTTGGTGTGATACGTGCTGAGTACACCAAGGCAATAACTAAATAATTTGTTTTATTTACCGAAAAAATATAAGAAATATAAATTCTGCAAATTCCAGTTAGAAGTAGTTTGATAGTTCTTAAAATATGAGATGTTTTGTTAAGAAAAAAATTAAATACACTCGTATATAAAAGTTATTGCATTTCATACTATATTTACTTACATACTTTTCTACATATACCTTTTTTTTTAAATAACAAGATATAAAAAGTAAATTAACATTAATGTCCCACTCCTGGGCAAAGGTCTTAACTTCTAATTCTAATGTTTGGAGCCTATAACACTGTACATTCCAATATAGGCTATTCACACCTGATTTGGATCATGAAAAATAATAAAATATCGAAATCCATAAAAATGATAGAATTTTTTTTTGGATTCATATATGAGTTCGTCACAAAGGCCAACAAAGTAACAATTATAGGCATTGGTGACCAATTAAGAGTATGTGACTATTGTATGTACAAGGACAAAGGCGAATGTTTCGTCGTCTTAAGATCGGTTTTTCCCTATTTCGGTACCAAAAGCATCTGCAATCGACGTTCGTTGATCACGACTTGTGCCTTTAAATATGAATGCCATTTGTAAAGTGGCAAGGATATCACGAAACGAGGGAAATCCAACCATAAACCTTTGTATGCGACCATACAAACTGGTTCAGTTGGCGCCGGTATCATAAGTTAAAATCTAGGCAATATTATCATTCAAGAATAGATTAAAACAGAATTTAATTCGCAATACTGTAATATGATATAAGGTTACGTTTTACGTCCATTTAAAAAAATACGAATAAACTGTAAATAATATATATTAATTTGTTGCAGGTAAACGCGGTGCACGTATTTGAAAGTGATTCAGTGAAATATAGTGGCAGTGCAGTGTATTCTATGTTTTTACAATGAGAAGACGCTCGCGCAGCTGACTATCCCACGCTGCTTACATTATTATGCAAGCGCGATCGTAATAGCGCATAAATATTTGAGTTGACATTTAAGGCAATGTCGAGCGAATATTGAATCATGGCTTTGGCGAATTTTACGGTGGCCACACTCAATGCCGCAACACCTGCGCTCGCGGCAACATCGTCTGAACCCTTGCGAGTACAACTTGATGATCTCCTTTATTCACCTGAAGAACAACAACCAGAGTATGCAGCCCAGTACACTGGCAACGAACCTTTTATACCACCCCCTAACATACAACAGCCAAGAAAATCAAAGGTTAGAAAACGTGCTGGAACAGCGTATCTGCCCCCACCCAATCAATTCACACATTATCCGCAACAAAATAATGTTCCTCAAAATCCTTTTAACAGTCAGCTACATACACAAATATACCAACAAAATACGAGACTCAATCTACACGTAGATAATCAGCGAGTTCAAGAAATCAATGCAAATTATGACAATACGGGACAGTATGTACATGATCCTGTCGGAGATTACGACTATGCGCAAAGAAATCATGGAAAAAATTCAGCGCAGCGACCACCTTATAATCCAGGTTATGCGGATGCACCTTTTCTGCCAGCGACCACAATTGGTCCGCCATCTAGTCGAAGGTTTGACGGCGTCTCAAACCAAAACTTTAATATTGTAAGTGGTCCTGCGACACCGCCAACTCAGTCGGGATCGCGGAAGCAAAATGAGGCTGGAAATAAAATTAGTGGTAATAGTGGTACAAATGGACAAATACCTCCAGATCGCCCTAGAGGCTTTACTAAAGTAGAAACAGGCGGTTCAGGAGGTAAAACACAACTACACGCCATACTCGACTACGACGACGACGACGACTACTATGAAGACGTACCAGGATCAGGTAATTGTTCAAAATATTAGTAGTTGGTAGTTTTAAGCGTATATTTATATCTTATTATAAGAATATTGATTGATATAAATTGCTTACTTATTAGATTGTTATCCGCTAAATAGTTTTAATACCTACCTACAAGACATTGAATTTGCACGATCGGTCCAATTACTTCCACTATCAGTCGATAGCAGGCAGCCTTCGGACACGGCCTAAGACCAAAAATAAGAGCGAAACTAAACATTTTTGTTATATAATTATGATATAATATACATAATAACATCAAATGCAAAACGTATTTTATACAAAATCAGATTAAATGTTCGATCAATATACTATGTCTGCCAAGCACTAAATCCAAGGCCTTTATAGTTAGACGGATCGCTAACTCTTTTGCCTTAGCTCTTACTCAAAAGCCTTCGATCGTTTTAATACCGACTAGCCAATGCCACACAAACAATGGATAGTCTACCGTAGACGTTGATACATGACTGTTTATAATGTTCTAGAAAAGTAGACTTAAGGTTACGAATTACTACTTTCCATATTGTTGATAACAAATGACTGTTTAGTGCTGCAAGTTAGATTTACATAATTATGCTTGGGTCTGGTGTGGCGGCGATTTTATTATAATCTTTGGCTCTGAAAATAAAGTTATTGATTATAACGGAAGTATTAAACGATTGAAAATTACGTATAAACTGTTTTAGCTCCAATCTACATTATAATTCATATTTAGTTAATAATTTGTACAAAGCAAATATTTTGAGAAGGAAAAGTATACATTTTTATTTAGATATTGCTTAACCAGCGACCAGTTTTCATCAACAGCACAAACGGCTATTAACATACGTGTTTATGTGTTAAATATTGCGTGTATGCGTCTTTACCTTTAATACCGTGTGTATAAAAACGTCGGTTCCGACCTTGGTTTCACTTTCAAGCGTATTATCATCGAGAGGACGGGTTAAATTTACGTCACTTTCACATGAAACTGTTAAGCTGGTTTCACACAAAACCTAATATGATACTACATACAATTATAACAGTATTAAGCTATTATTCTTTATAAGATTTTGATAACGGTCAAATCTCCCACATGTCTCACATATTTAAACAATGACCTGTTCGATTTATGAACTTAGTAAAGTAACAGCCTGTGAATGTTTCACTGCTGGGCTAAGACCTCCTCTCCTTTTTTAAGGAGAAGGCTTGGAGCTTATTCCACCATGCTGCTTCAATACAACCTGTGGAATACACATGTGGCAGAATTTCAGTGAAATTAGACACATGCAGGTTTCCTCACGATGTTTTCCTTCACCTCCAAACACGAGATGAATTATAAAGACAATTAAGCACATGGAAATTTAGTTGTGCTCGCCCGGGTTTGAACCCGAACCACGATCATCGGTTAAGATTAACGCGTTTTAATTACTGGGTCATCTCTACTTGTTATGAACTTCCTTGAATAATTTAAACTTATTTAATATTAGAAAAAAACAGCAAAATAATTTCACATGAACTCTATTAGTATGTTTAAAGCTGTATAAAAGTACAAATTATCTAGCAAAAGTAGTGGTTTACCTCTGTACGTACGTATATCGTAGAGGATTTTTTCCAACACGTACGCACATGTTTGATAATCCACAATTTTTATAAATAAACAATACTCTATTCGTAACATCCAGCGAACTAAATTGCCAGAGCAGTCAGGAAAGTGTGAAACGATTTTCCATACAAACGCAGTTATCGACAAGCTATAAGGTATAAAAAAATCACTTTTATAAATTAGCGTTTAAAATTGGCGTTTTATACGGGAGGAATATAAAGTAAATTTATTTTTGTGAAATATATTTATTTATTCATATGATATATATTTAATTAATCAAAGTATGTACTTTTGTTATCTATGCACTTTTGCCATCTCATTGGTAGTTCATTGATCCCTTTACTAAAAAAACCATGAAGGCGAGAATCAATAAACTCTTTAAAGGCGGTTTGGACTGCCGCATCGGAGTTTAATTTTTTCACTTCTAAGAAGTTGTCCCAATTCCGGAAAAAATGGTAATTTGTTGGAGCAAGGTCCGGGGAGTACGGTGGATGTCGCAGATATTCCAATTGTAGCTCATCTAACTTTGTGGTTGTTTGTTGTGCAGTGTGTGGTCTTGCGTTGTCGTGAAGCAGTAGTGACCTAGAGCGATTGACCAATCTCGGTTGTTTATCAGCTAGTTCTTCCTTCATGGCTTGCAGTTGCTGACAGTAGATATCTGCCGTAATCGTTTGGCCAGATTTTAAAAAGCTGTAGTGGACGACACCGGTGCTAGTTCACCAAACACTCACAAGTAACTTTTTCTGAGTCAATTTTCGTTTAGGGCAGGATTTGGCTGGGTCTTCAGGGTTGTGCGACGAGCGCTTCCGATTATCTCTAAATTCCGATTATATCTTAATCTCTAAACTAATATTGGTATCAAGTTAGCTTGAGCCCTCGACGTTGGCTACTTTTTACACCTAACACCAGCACTCCTCTCCCCAAACACGCGAATGAAATCTGGTATCTAATATTTGTATACAGTATCGATGTAGTCGCCATTATTCACATGGAAGCTTATACCACATTGGTACGCAGTAAAATGATCAGACATTTATAGAATTTCACTCTAAACATGCAGGATTCCTCACGACTCTATTTTTTATAGAAAACATAAATATTTGTTATTTACTATTCAAAAACATCGCTATTGAATTGTCTTGTCTATTTAAATTATTAGCTCCGTGTGGAATAATAAAATATATTTTGTATTTTATTTGATACAAAACAATGGTTTGAATTTTTTATTATAAGACTTTCTTAGAAATGCGTTGTAGCTTTTGAATAACAATTTTTCTAATTTAATTCATGTATTGCGTAGATGACACGCACTTGGCGTATTTACTTTTTTAACGCATAAATTTCTATCAACTACCTCGTTCGGATAGCTTCCTAGAATTCTGGAGCCCTGACTTTATAGGCAGTTAACTTCCCTTTTATGATGTTAGAAATATTTTATTTATTGTAATAAAAGTTATTATTTATGAGGAAACAAGTGACAGTCACCGATCCATATTCTATTTGTTGTAAATACGTCATAAATCATTGTCAACACTTCGGCTATTCTCAACGAAGACTGCACAAGAGTTACTAAAGTGCACAAGTATGTGCAAAAATACATATGCGGTTTCTATGTCCTTACGTATTTGAAATTTGTTTTGTGATAATATTTTATAAGATGCAATAAAAAATATGGCTTTGTGTGAGCTCATCTGATCCACTCACTCATCAGATACTGCTAAACACCAATACCTACAATTAATGTTGTGTTCCAGTTTGAAGGGTGAGCTAGTGTAACTAAAGGCACAAACGACAGAACTTCATAGTTTCCAAGGTTGGTGGCAAATTAGCAATGTACGAGATGGTTAATCTTTCTTTCAGTGCTGTGTGCTGTTCGGCGGTGACCACCTACCATTAAGTGGCCCATTTGCACATCGTACCTATAGTCAAACTATACGACAGTAGAGATTATGCGATAACAAAAAATCAGGCAAAATAGCTTATAGAAAGCAAATAGGTAAAAATACTATAGTCAAATACACCGCCTAGGTACAACCGTATTATATTTATAGATTAAAATGTCATGACAACGAGAATAATAGTCTAATTTACTCACGAAAACCGAATGACCAACGAATACAAATAACTTATTTGACTAAGAGCCCTTTCAAATACCGACCTTACTGTCGGTGACTCTACTGGACCTGTTTCTTTATGTATTATTATTCATTACATTGATACAGAATAAACCTAATTTATAAATATATTGATTTAAGTATTTCAATTGTATTTTTGCTATTCATTTTAGAAATAAATAGGCGCTTTACACGCGGCTTCGCTTGCGTCATAATTGAGAATTAAAGAATACTTTTACATTTTTATTCAATACAAATAAATATCTAATATTAAACATAATACGTTTTATTATTAAATATTGCTTAATAGTATCTGTCATTCTTCATATTAAATATTTACTAATATTCTACATTTTTAATCTGTAAGCAAGAACAATGACACTTCTTCTTGGCGGAAAACGGATTCATATATAAATTATTTTACGAGCATTGCGCGCTAAATCTATATCTATAATGTATAATAAAGATAATCTATAATATATATATATAAAGCTGAAGAGTTTGTTTAATCCGGCTAATCTTAGGAACTACTGGTTCGAATTTAAAAAATATTTTTGTGTTGCATAGTCCTATTATCGCGGAGGGCTCTAGGCTTATTTTTATTCATTATATTTTTATTAATTATACGCTGGTGAAACCGCGGGGCACAGCTAGTTATATATAAGGACCTTATGATTGAAAATAACACATTAATTACATTGAAGTCTCGTTTTACTTCCGAGTATAATCCAGTTCTTTAAAACCTATCGCGTAAAACGAACCCGCCATACAATTTATTTTAAATGTAGTTTGGGCTTTTATATATGTATATATAGCTAGAGACATTACGTAAATATAGACATTAGGTAAAATTAGACATTACATTGCTAAATTAATCTTATATTTTAATTAAAACCAAAGAAAAATTCAAATTTAATTAAAATTAATGGCGATCCGTCGACGACGTCCAACCACGATATGTGGCTGTCTGTTTTCGTCCCGCCAGAGTGATATAGCAACAAAATGTCTGCTATCACTCTCGTCGCAAATAGTCTAAATTAATGATGGCACCACAGTCTCGTCGACAAATAAATATTATATAGATTACATTGTTGCTAAGAAATAATAAAATTAATACTAAATACAGTTCACGTTATGAGTAGGTACTTAGGTAGCAACATCATAATTTTCTATAAATATAAGTACAATTAACTTTTTTTTTATTATTTCATATGTATTATAGGTACATTAAAACTTTTTTTAACTAAATAAATATAGTCTTTTCCTCAAGAATCTAATATATATTTCGTATAAAAAATTCAAGTGTCATGATCCTGTATGTTTATAACTCATAAACGGAAAGATACGAGCCAGTTGCGGTTCGGTCGAAGTTGGGTTGGAATACAATGGAGATCGTATCGCAACCGTTATGAATTAGTAAAATTGTTCCCCAGTGCTTCATTATAATCGTATCGTAAGAGTATTTAACTTTGACGGGTATAAGCCATAGGTACCTCATTTGTAATGTTTTAACCCTTTAACTCATGGTGTAAAATAGTTTTTTTATTGAATAGGTAGGCGGACGAGCAAATTGCATTGGTATTGTAAAGATAATATGTTAATCATCGCTTACATCGCCAACGCGCCACCAAACTTGGGAACTAAAATCTCATGTAACTTGTGCCTGTGCACTGGTTCACTCACTCTTCAAATCGGAACACAACAATACCAAGTAATGCTGTTTTACGGTAGAATAGCTGATGATGGGTGGTACCTACCCAGACGAGCTTGCACAAGGCCTTACCACTAGTATATACGATATTAATATTAAATAATACATACTATATTTTATATATCAGCTCGTTATGAACACACAGCGTCTTGACTTCGCGCCAATTCCAATATTTTCCCGCGCGCCGCGATATGTGTCAGCTGAGGTGACAGATTGTTAGAACCACAGACAATATATTATATTCATATTATAAAATACTATAATACATTATTGTGTTCACTACACAATTATTTCAAATAAGAAGATATATAGAAAATATATAATCGTTAAAAATATCAAATCAATAGTCATAAATTAATTTCATGTCATTTATATATCATTTAAGATCAGAGACGACCGAAGTTGTTCTACGAATCATAAGATTTCACTCTCATTTACATCATTATGATAATGAATTGTGTTGTAATATCAAATGGCATTGACCGGCGAATCGGAAGCTAGGTCATATAAATATCACACGACTCATAAGATTGATTTCGATATATCCAATTTTATTTATAAAACTAAATGTGATTTATAATATGTATACCATAGCAACAATGTATTCGTTATACTAGAATTATAATATTGCCTTTTATAAAGTGTATATTTATTTTAGCTTTTATACACATATTTAAATATTTAATTATGCTTTACCATACTTATAAAGCCGTTAACATTAATTAAAGATTTTAATCGGCTATTATAATTTAAATTAAAAGTTTTTAGTTTATTTCATTATCAACTTGTTAACTTTTAGAATTTGAGTTAGGAAGATATTGAGATGGCTTTATTTTTTGTGCATAATATATCCAAATATATTAAAATGTATAGGCACTTGAAATAACTAACTCGCATATTCTAAACAGCTATTTTTGTTCAGAAAAATGCTTCAAATGAAAAACTTATTTAATTGTTTATTTATTTACAATAAAACTGGTTATTGTGATCTATATTTATATTTGATTGATGTACTCTACTATTTCGGGGTTGTCTGTAAACATTTTTAAGAACGCAACATACTCGATAACTACCAATTGGATTTTCATACGGTTTTAACTTTTAATCAATGGACAGAGGAATCTATGCGGAAGGCTTAAGGTATATAATTCATTAATGTTTTTGTTAATTGGGTGAAATATGACGATGATTGTTAGCGATATCGGGAAAAAAATCCTGCTGCGCCTCGTATGTGTGCGCGTACTCTGTTCAGTGTGTGTGTATGTGGCGTACTCATATACTTTGCGTTATTAATAAAATCTCAAAAAAAAAAACGCAGACATTGACAGCCGCCGCATGTCAGGCGCCGATTTGCAATTTTTTTGGTTTCCCACCACTATAAAGGTTTTCTAAGCGCAGCTCTGATGTAAGGAACGTACCTCGCGACTATGTATCCTAAACAAGATCTGGAACTTTCGTAACCTCTGACCACAATCTGACGCACCCATGTTACGAAACGTCTTCAAACCAATGACTAAGATGTCACAGAATTTAGAAATAGCTCTTACTTATCGCCTAGATGTCTGTGATCTACTTTAACTGTCTAGCTTTAAAGATTTCGAGCGTTTCATCATCATAAAATCGGTATTAAATAATTTACATCGCCTTGAATATTATTTGGAGTTTTAAATGTTATATGACTTTTTTATTTTTAAGATTTTATTTTCTGCTAATAATTATGGCGAATTTAAGTAATAAGTAATTTTAGTACATATAATTAAAGAAGCATTGAATAATCTATTTTGTTGTCCCTTTGACTTTAAAGATCTCTGTCTCAATTTAAGTAAAAAGTGAAGTACGTAAGTAGTTAGTCTGTAAATGTTCCTGTGCTAGGTCTTAGCCTAAGTCTCTTTCCCGTTTGAGGAGAAAGTTTGGGTCCTGTTGCTAATGCAAGCTTATAAACGACGTTTTTAAATCGAATTCTAAATACAAATTAAGCACGTGAAAACTGTGCGTCCAGATTTTTAAAATCTATTTGTTCTATTTTTAAACAGCCTGTCGATTAGTGTACACCACCGCCCATAGACCTTAGCACTGTGAATATACCATCCCCACAAAACTAAGCTCTTGTGTCCTGTGTATCTGTAATTACATTGGCTCACTCACCCTTCAAACCGAAACACAACAATGCTAAGTGTCGTTGTTCGCCAGTTAAATATGTGCTGGCTGGTACCAGACGGGCTTGCAAAGCCCTACGACCAATTTAAGTATGTATCTAAAGGTTAAAATCTTAACAGTAACCATTATCAATTGAATATCCATCATTTTCAGATTCTGGTCAGCCGGCAGTAACGCCTCTACAGGGTCCTATTTTGTTACGCAATGGTTCCGTACCCGTCGTGCCTCTTACCTCGTACCCAACAGTCAACAATGGATCGTTCTACCAAATACCTGTAAGCATTGCACAGATTTTATCAGTTTTAGTATTTATAATAACATTTTAAAATCTCACCAAGATTATACCTAAATGCGATATATTTTTATAAGAAACAATGAAAAAAGATTAAGGTAAATCAATGTGGTCGTAAACTTTCTCGATAACGATTACAATTGATAGAAAAAAACATTCCAATTCAATTTCATTTATATAATTTATTTTTTATAAATATGTTTAAAATTCTGACAGGATGTCCGTTCGTCCAGCTCTAACAAATAACTCTCTTATACTTTCTATGCAACCCGCGACATGATGCTCCAATTAAATAAATTCGAAAATATTAAATCACAACTTACACAGACAAATCACACTTATAGAATATCAAAACTTGGATCACAGTGTTGTGTTGTGTTTGTCAATTGATTGACGTTTTTACCGAAAAAATGATATAGCCTAAGAAAAATTTATACAACCTTCTGCAGTCGACGGTCCCTCAAACGCAATAAAATAATAATTAAATCATTCAGCTTTATACATACAACAAATTATTACTTTGCCACTTTGGGACGTAGAGTGAAGTTTGTTTATATATTTATTAGGTAATTCAACAACTTGTAATTAACAACAACAATATTATAATTTTATATGAAATTATTACCTTAAATATTATTTTACGCATGCATAAAGCCAAAATAGGACTACACAAATTGTAAATGCTAGTAATTAAAGTAATAGGCATAGATGTGTGGGTGTCTGTTTCTGTGTGTATGTATTTTTGTAATGATAGTATTATGTTTCAGTTTTCTAAAGAGAAATAATAAAGATTAATGATTCATTTTAAAATGCAAGATTGTATATAAATTACAGATAAATATAAAAATGTCAAATGTAAAAAGCGTTTTTAAAATCGGACTGCCATGTTTTGAAATAAGCACGATCGAATAAGCTCTACACCTTTATTGATATAAGTTTTACAAGACCATAATTAAATGACCTATTATTCTCACTGTGGTTTAATTAAACTCATTAAGCATTACAATTCAATAGTCAATTATAAATCGGACAAAATATTGCAAATTAATAATCTATAACAAGTCACAAATAACTGTAAAAACATACGTAATTACTGCGCTAGTTAAAAACAAATTACCATCACTAACAGAAGGTCTACTGCCTTATATCGGTCAATGAGTAATTTACAGAATCGTTAAAGTAAATGAGAATTGTTTATGCTGGGCTTAAACAAATACCTGTGTTAAATAGAATTGTCGTGAGCTCGTTACTACGTAAAACATATAAGACATTTCGTAGTAAAATAATATTTAATATATGTTTTTAAAATAAAGTCTCGTGCCCCACAAATGTAATAATTGCATGCAAAATTGGTCGCATTTGGTCTACCTATAACATTAACCTATAATTACCCTTATTACAAGATCGTAACGACCATAATCGTATGAAGTACTATTTTATTAGTGAACGTGGACGGTATTTACGTTATGATTAAAGTCATCGTAGCTCAGTACGCAAAATGAATAGGAATTATTTGTTACCTTTCAATATCACCCGAGCCTGAACGTGGTTAATATACCTATTTAATGGTCAAGTATCGTGTCGATACATGGACGAAATCTAAACGTTAGGAAACTCGTACGGATACGTTATTATTTAAGATAGTTAATTAAGAAAATATCAAGTATATGCTATCTACAACTATTACCACAGACTATCATAGTCTATCTACTAATAAGATCACATTCACATTACTTGGTGGTAGAGCTTTGTTCAGGCTCGTCTGGGTAGGTACCACCCACTCATCAGATATTCTACCGCAAAACAACAGTACTTGGTACTGTTGTGTTCCAGTTTGAAGGGTGAGTGAGCCAGTGTAATTACAGGCACAAGGGACATAACATCTTAGTTCCCAAGGTTGGTGGCGCATTGGCGATGTAAGCGATGGGTAACATCTACTACAATGCCATTGTCTCTGGACGATGGTGACCACTTAGCATCAGGTGGCCCATATGCTCGTCCGCCTTCCTATAAAATAAAAAAAATCAGACAAGGAAAGAAACTTGGACTTATACCTGGGGGGACAATTCTACTACTCTATCACGATAACGATACCTTTCTGATATGAACTATTAACTTTAACTATCCTATATTTAATCAGATCGGAGCCGAATCGATGTGATGTTAACATATATCCTGTCAAACCCAACTTCAATTGTTAACTTTAATGCCAATAGTCGACAATAGAATTAAATAATAATTTCGAATCGAATCTTTTTTAGGCGAAATTTTGTAAAGGTTAGTTTAAGTTAGTATTAGTAGTTTTGTAAATATAAATCTATACTAATATATATATTCCGGCTAATCTCAGGAACTGATTACTGGTTCGAATTTAAAAATTATTTTTGTGTTGTGTATAGTGTTAGATGGCAACACCATACCCAGGCCATCTATAAAACATGCGATCTGACGGACGGCGTTGCTTTTGTTTCCCTGCTTGTCAAATGATTCTAGAAGCTACATTCATACTCTGCCCATTGTTGTCTTCATTATATTTGATTTAAATTGTAATTTTATAAACCGCATAATTGTTTCCAGCTATTTAATAAAAAATAGTAAAAATGTTGTTTAATTTATAACAATAGTCCTCTTATCGAGGAAGGTTCTAGGCTGACTTTTATTAATTATACGCGGGTGAAACTCCGGCGAGCAGATAGTTTATAATAATATATACGACGAGCCTGTTGGCGTGGTTGGTAAGACACTTGCTTTTCACGCCGCAGGTCGTGGGTTCGATTCCCACCCAGGACAGACATTTGTGTGCATGAACATGTCTGTGTGGCCTGAGTCTGGGTGTAATTATCTATATAAGTATGTATTTACAAAAGAAAAAGTAGTATATGTAGTATATCAGTTGTCTGGTTTCCATAGTACAAGCTCTGCTTAGTTTGGGATCAGATGGCCGTGTGTGAATAATGTCCCAAGATATTATTATTATTATTATAGTATATGCTTTAACAATAGTTACATCGTATCGGTGTAGCGTAGGTGCTAATAATCGAGCGTTTAGAAAGCGCATTGACGGTATTGCTAAATAATATTCGGTAATGTCACCAAATAAACGCTCGTGTTGATATTATTATTAACAAATAATACCTACACATTTGACTTTATATATACTTAATAGATACTAGTTCCCGTTCCCGTAGGAATACGGGGATAAAATATAGCTTTCCATTGGTGAAAGATTTTTTAAAATCGGTGTAGTGTGTGTTATTTCAGGCGTAAAGCGTAACAAACAAACTCGGATTCGCATTTATAATAGTAGTTAGGATCATGTATTTTTTTAAGGTAAAGTAATGTTAATTTATGTTATTTGGAAGTAGTTGCAAATTATGACAAATTACCGTTTACAAATTAACCAGGGTGTGTTTGCGGTCGTTAGAGAAATGTCTGTTGCTATTTGGTTTTGTGGCAGACAAGATCTCATCTTAACACATGTATGTCATAAGAGTTGACCAAGAGACCTGTTTTGTTTCACTATTAACTCAATAATGTCGTCGTTGGCGCATTCACATTGTGGTAGGTAACCAACCCATAAATAAAAGCATAGCCCGAGAATATAAATATAAACCGCACTGACTAAATAAGGCAACGCAGGTTATGGTGACACGTGTCTATTAGTATTTTGTTGTACGCATATTCCTGAATTATTAATTTAATTTTAATATAAAAAAGTAAAAAAATACAGGTACATTACTTCAGTGGCGTAGCAGGGGGTGGGGGGCAATTATCAGAAATATTCGTTAGAACCTACTCGATTAAAGTATATTTCGATATCAAGCTTTTCTTATTATTCGACTACTATATCGATTCGAAATGGATTATTTAACGAGTAATATGAAAAGAATGCACACCTCATTTTTCAATAAAAGAACACCAGATGCTTATTAAAGAGTAGATGAACAGCGATGTCAAAATATAAATTGATAGTGTGGGTAGATTGTATACGAGCTAATACACCAAGGAAAAAATGGTGGTGACCTAGTTATAGAGCTTTGTGCAAACCCGTCTGGGTAGGTACCACCCACTCATCAGATATTCTACCGCAAAACAGCAGTACAGATGGTTAACATCTCTTACAATGCCAATGTCTATGGGCGATATCAGTTACTAATATATTAAAATGTATACATTACTATACTTGTATAAAATAATACCGTTATTCTACTTCCAATGTAATATATAAAACCAATAAATCATTAGCGACCAGTTGTTATTCACCTTTTAAATGCTAACATGATCTGTATTACCATTTTAACGCTTAAGGAAAATCATTTGTAGATTTATGTAAAATAAACACATAGACGGGTCAATGCATTCATAACTAATAAAATAACTACATTTGAAAATGGAACGAAATTGAAATTGATATTAAAATAATAGCATAGTTTTTTTTTTTACTTTGAGGCACAGACTAATTCATAACGAGCCTACGACAATTGTATTTTTGCGATATATATTTTTTGGTATGTATTATCTGGTTGATTGATAGTATGATCGTGTTATTCAGACCTTGCAACTCGAATGAAAGGTGTGGGTGTAGGTGAAACATGAGTAAAATATAATTTATACCGGTCCGCCATAGCTCTAACGCGCCGCTTAGAATTACGATGGGCGTAGGACCGAAGGAAACGTCTGTTCGGACAACATCGACGACCACGCATTTTGTACGCACTTTGAGTACATAATAATGAATCATATCAGTAGCCAGTACAATTATAAAATTACGAAATCTTCGTATGTAAACTATAAACTGGTAGCATTATATTATTCCTAGCATACATTCATGTCATTTTGGATATTCCAAAATTTCAACGTATATCATCATCTCTTTATCATCATCATTCTTAGAACAATATATCGGATACAATATATATATGTACATAGATATAGTTAACCTATATGTCGTATATATAAACCTTGATATTATGCAATTAATGTCAGGGAATCAACCTTAGTTACGATAATAATCTCAACACTCGTTTGACGCAATAATCACTGCACCTGGTTTCTGCGCTTACTGTCATAGGTTTGATTCGTACTCGTGTCAAATATTTTTAAAGGTTACATATTATTCCACATAATATGTGTATAAAAATGCTATATATAACACTCATTACTCATGGCTATACAAACTGCACGTGTAGCGCGGCTATAAACATAACGATGTTGTCACACAAACAGCCTTGGAAGTACATTTTATCCGAACCGAGGCAGAACTTGATAGGGGTGTCATTCCCATCCAGGACGTGTTCAAAAGTTATCTGGGATGCATGTCAAATCAGATAAGTAATAATTTAATCAGTAGAACAAGTTGCGCGTGATACTTGGCGCTTTATGAAATAAGTTTTTTTTTCTTCAATCATTTGAATATGGTGCCCCCTGTAACTATCGCCCGGGACAGATAAAGCGGATTGCCGGTCGAATTATGAGAGTGGGGGAATAGAGAGTACAGTATATAACCTGTCCTATTTTCCTACTTTTGGGTGAAAACTTTGTTTCAAAAGGCGTTATTCTTACTTTTTGTCCAATTAGTGTTGTTTGCTTTGGCCGGCGTTGCGTAGGCAACTTCTAAAACGTACGAGATTACGATACTAATATAAATGATATAATTTATCCTTATTAAGGTTTAATGATAGAGTGCTTACCTTGTTTCTCAAAGCCAAGGCGATAGAGCTTTATTAAGATAGAGGCAAACTACGCTCACAGTTTTCTTCAGATTTTGCTTGTAATTATCTAAGAACTCTAGAGAAAAATATTCAGTTTCATTAAGTTGCGTAACTTCTTGCTGTAGCTTTGCAAGCTCGTTCGGGAAGGTACCTATTATACCGCTGCAGTATTTAGTGTGTCACTTAAGTGACACTAGAGATGCAATATCTTAGTGCCAAAGGCTGATGGCGCATTGACGATGCAAGGATTGATTAATAATGCTCACAGTACCAATGTATATGGGCGATGGTGACCACTTACCGTCAGATGGCCCATTTGCCCGTCCGCTTTAAATAACAATAAACAAACATACACGGATCACTTTTTGTCCGCGAGTCCATCAAAATAGTGCGTTTATTCCTGTTGTTCTTTGTTTTTTATTTTATTATTTTCTGTTTTTCTGTTATATTCTTTAGTTTTTATGTTTACATGACATAGGTCAATGTTTTTTTTTTTTAATTGTATAATACATTTTAATTTCAACTTTAAACTTTATACTTTATGTGGAAGTGTTGACGCGATACGTTGTGAATGTTATGTACACTTGTAATCGATGTACATATCAGAAGTTGTTTTTTTTTTTGGATGTTGTGTAAGCCATCAATTAATATGTATATTGTTAGTGAGCTTATGAAATAAATAAATAAAAATATAACAGTAGCTTTGACGTGATCGACATAGCAGACGTACAATATTTTCAATAAATAAATTTTGCAATAATGTTTCTTGATCAATAAATATTATTAAAAATATTCTACGTACAGACTCGACAAATTAACTTATAGTAGGTTATCATAAGTTCGCATCTAAGCGGAGATATTTGCAAAGCTTAATTATAGTAAGGGCTTAAGTTCTAACGATCGATTACTTAAACAAATTGATGTGTTGCAAAATAAATTAAACTGAACATCGTAAATTGTAATATAATGCCCGACGCCTGTGAATAAATAATAAATATTGCACATTTCGCTATCTGTGCTCTAAGCCGGTGATATACACTTGATCTTTTTATTTTATTTTTCCACAACCAGACAGCATTGTCTCCTTTCAAAGGTCGATGTGCAATATTAATTGAAGAGCAGTATATTTGCTTTTATGTGCTTAATGTCAGCTTAAACAAATATAAAGAGCTTGTAGGAAAACAAACAACTTATATATGTTATTATTATATGTTATAAAAACGAACCAAATATATCTTCTTTTTTAGTCAATAATATCCATTTCATTAATTATGCTCGTGAAGAAGTTATAAAGACATTAAAATAACATAGAACTAATAAGGAAGTATACTAATTAAAATATATTGCAACACGCTGATAACAATCAATCAACTTTTATTTGCATAACCACCAACCTCTATTATAGACAACACATACATATTAAAACAGAACGCTTTCATCAATTATATAAAAATAATATATTGATTGTATCGTCTCTATCAAAGTTTAATATATAACATAACCAGACTATAAATTCACTAAAAATTACTAATATAATTGTACAATTTTGATATAAAATGAATTATCTGCTTACTGCGAGTATAGTTAAAATATATTTTAATTATTTAGGTAAGTAGGTACCTATACAAGCTCACGCTAATACAAACATTTTTGCGTCACTTATTAAACTTTCTCAGAATTTTTTCATTAATAAAAAATATATCTGTTAAAAAATCGTAAGGAACCTCACAGTGCCAAAACAAATTCTGACTCCACCGAACAAATCATAGAATGGCAAACCATAGTAGTAGTTGCCCAACGTACCGGGAGTAGTTAATTATCCTTTGTAGGAAACATAGCCCAGCGGTTGGACAGTCACGAGCAATGTTTGTAGAGAATGAAAAGTAGGATGTAAATAATTAAAATTGGTACAGTAGAACTTTAGTGTTAAACTTTTTTTCTTGCTTCCAAAAACCTTTAGATAATAATCTTAATTAATATTATAAATTCGAAAGTTTGTTTGTTACGTAATGCAACTTTGCATCATGTAAGGGGTACAGAAAATAATATACCACTATCGCACTCACATGTGGACGAAGCCGCAGGCGGAATCTAGTGTAAAATATGCCTACAATACAAAATAGGCCCGTATATTCAATTGAATTCATTGTGTTAGCTGGAACCAAGTAGGTTTATTTTAACGATATTCTTAAAACCTTATATGGATTTTTGTATAATTTAAAATTTAATGTAAACGAACCCATTGTATCTATGAGTCACACACACACACACACACACACACGTTTAAAGAGCGTTTACGTGAATTGAATCGACACATAACAAGCTATCTACACTGTTAATACTATTCGCGAAAATAAACTGTTTTTTTTAGTTAAATGTCAAAGTGGCTCAATTCGTTTCGGGCCGCCTTACTTTGTTTTAAATAATGTAATGTTTTGTCAATTCGCGGTCTGCATTTCAAAGAACTAATTACTAATAATGGAATAGGATTGGTATATATTTCAATGATTTTTCTTTATACATCTATATATGTACTTGGAATATTGACGAGTCATATGTTGACGAATAAGTAGATTATTTGAATTGTAATGTCTGTTACGTGAACTATATTTGCCTTAAACCATTACCTAGACAAAATAAATAAGTATTTTTTCTATATCTGTGGTCTGAACTCAGAAGAGAAGTCTTCGTCTTCGTCTCGGAGTTTCAGAGCTTCTTCAAATGCGGTTCTCCTATGCACTTAAGTGATTGAATATACGTGTGGTAGAATTTCATCATTCGTTTCATCCGACACATGCAGGTTTCCTCACGATGTTTTCATTTATAATATAAGAATGATAAACACAAAATAAATTTACTTGGTGGTAGAGCTTTGTGCAAGCTCGTCTGGGTAGGTACCACCCACTCATCAGATATTCTACCGCAAAACAGCAGTACCTGCTATTGTTGTTTTCCGGTATGAAGGGTGAATGAGCCAGTGTAATTACAGGCTCAAGGGACATAACATCTTAGTTCCCAAAGTTGGTAAGTTGGTAGTTGGCGCATTGGCAATGTCGCTTACATTGGTAACATTTCTTACAACGCCAATGTCTATGGGCGTTGGTGACTACTTACCATCAGGTAGCCCACATGCTCGTCCGCTTTCCTATGCAATAAAAAAAAATACTTGAAAACTTAGTGATCCTTGCCCGGGTAAACTTCGGTTAAAGTTCACGTCCAGTAATCTTCGTTAAGATTCCAGTGTTCGAGCTGCTTTAAGTTTTTGTTTCAATAGCAGTCTCGGCAGTCACAAATATATATGAATATAAACGAGTTTCAATACACAGTATAACGTAAAATGTTGACACAAGTAATCGATTTCATTAACATTTCATACATAAACACTGTTTACATATAATTAGTACCTACATGTCTTTTTGTA
This sequence comes from Nymphalis c-album, assembly GCA_963151315.1. NCBI lineage: Eukaryota > Metazoa > Arthropoda > Insecta > Lepidoptera > Nymphalidae > Nymphalis > Nymphalis c-album. Next base: position 4,914,779 of record OY720602.1, on the reverse strand, counting down.
ATTGATTAATTCTATACAATTCGTAACATAAAGGATAAATCATCAATCATTGATTTCCTTAAATTAATGATCATATAATATTATATGTATACAGTCATAACAAACAGTTAAATAAATAAACTAAAATACCTAATACGAATACTAAAATAAAAAATAAAACAATATTTAATTTTAAGAGGAAAAACACTAAGACTAAATTTAATCCACCTAAACTTTTATAAAGTAAGTTTTATTTTTATTACGCATCCCTTTTATTTCTTCTAATGTGTTTTATTTTTCCCCGACACTGTAGCGTATTTTCCCTTTAATTTCGTAGTTTATAAAGGCAACCTCCGTGGCATGTTCATAACAATCGAGTCAGTGGTTATATCGCGATGAGATATGATGATGAACGAATGTCATTTACATAACTCACTAGTAGTGTTGTAGTGGATAGGGCAAGCCATTAATATGTCTATGTGCTTAATTTGTGTTTATAATTCATCCCGTGATCTGCGGTGCAGTAACGGCCTGTGAATGTCCCACTACTGAACTAAGGCCTCCTCTTTTGAGGAGAAGGTTTTGGAGCTTTTTCCACCACGCTGTTCCAATGCGGGTTGGTCGGCGGTATAGGAAAAATAAAAGGCGTCGTGAGTCGTGAGGTCGTGAGGTCTCTATATTATGTCGGATGAATTTCTGACACATAACACATAAGGGTTAGGCGAACGGACATATGTATATATTAATAGTAGAAACATATTCAGTTTCTACCTTTGTACTATTATTTATCCAAATGGTTTGAAAATTTTTACTATTGTGCCATACAGTCTATTTAAATAAACTAAACGACATTTAGTGATCTCGTTTTTTATTCACTCAGTGGCCAATGTTGAAGAATAAATGCGTTCCGTTCATTACGCATTGGTCACTGACAGTAATCGGCTACTTATTTCGAGTGTACACATAGCGGACCAAGTTGACATTTATCTCGAGATATACACGATTATGTGTTTTTGTTACGTAATGTGAGTATTGAACTCTATTAGGAATTAATACCTACTACTAGTATATAGACGGTAACACAAGATGAATACTTACAATTCAATATCTGTTTGCGATTTTGTGTTGCCACATTATTTTCATTAAAACTTTAGCCTAAGATTTCATTAATTTAATTGAGGAAGTTTTTAAAAATGTAAACATTGAAATGTGTTAAGCATAAAAAAGACATCCGGAAATGCGACTTCTAACTTTCGACAACTTTCAACTACCAAAGTTTAACTTTAATGACAGATGCACTTGATTATAACTTGTACTCTCTAAAGTTCAAAATTGACTAGAAATAATAAAAAATATATAACGCAACCTGAAAGCAAAAGGGGAACGATGTAAAGACTAGAAGCCTGTGGGTATAATTTGTTGTATTGTGGTGTGCATTATGGGGATAAGGCTGACTTGTATACAGTGACGTCAAACTGTATCATGTTCTTTTATGACGTCATGCCTCTCCGGTGCTGCTTTCCACTCATTTCGTGTTCGTGACTTCTACATACCTATTTCGTTGCTGTTTGATACTTATTATAATATAAGTGATAAAATAAATATTTATTTTATCACTTATAAGGCCGGCAACGCATCTGCATGTCCTCGGATGTTGCAGATGTCCATGGGCGGTGCTAGTCACTTTCCGTCAGGTGAGCCTCCTGCTCGTTTGCCCCCTCTATCATAAAAAAAAATAAAAAAAAATAATATTTTTTACTAATGGATTGTATGTTTTTATTCATTTTACTCCATATTTCTTTAAATAATAATTAATTAAATTCATATCGGTCGAGCATGTCGGCCACAATTTTTTTCTTATTCTTCTATGTAAATATACACACAAAGAAGTAGAGTAATAAAAAAAACATTTACATTTTCTTTTAGTACATACAACACACGAATATAAAACAGATAAATGTTTATCCCGAATTAATGCCACTAACATAAATATACCTAAATATTGCAATTGGTATTATAGTTTTATTTTTAAATATATGAAGCAAACTTATCATTACAGAAAAGAATAAAATTTCTCATGCAGACACGTGTTTCCTTTAATGCAAACTTGATAAATTATTTATTTATTGACCATATTTCCTTAGACAAACAAATACGACACTTGAATACATTGAATTCTTCTATTTTTATGATAATGTGAAACTTTAAACAAACTTTAAACCAGTGACGTCAATGTATATATATACTTTTCTATTTTATTTATATTACAATTACAATTACTTAAAATCCATAAATGCTAAAGTCGATAAGAAGTCTCTAAACCACATTCAAGACTTTTTTCTAGTTATGTATGCAAATTTATTTAAGCAACAAGGTTATTCACAAACCTGACGCTAATATTTTAGAGGATTGCTTTAAATTGCTACATAACAATAACTTACCAAATAAATGCCATGATCTAGTTTTTCATTTAGCATACGATATTAATATCATCAATAAATTAATAAAATAATTAATCATTTACTGGCACATTTATAAACGACTAGTTGTGCACCGCGGTTTCACCCCGCGTATAATTTATAAAAATATAATGAATAAAAATCAGCCTAGAACCTTCCTCAATAAAAGGACTATACAACACAAAAATAATTTTTAAATTCGAACCAGTAGTTCCTGAGATTAGCCGGATCAAACAAACAAACTCTTCAGCTTTATATATTAGTATCATCATTATTAGATTCATAATTATTCAAATAGAAATACTTGGAAACTGAGTGACTTAATAAAAAACGCGATATAAATAAAACTGACCTTTTCTAATTAGATACATTATATTTACAAATATCGTTAATATGTATCTCGATCCTTGCAAGCCTGTGTTTCTCGGTAATCATACAAGAAGTAAACGTTTCTTCAAGCGTTACACATAAAAACGTTGCATTTAAATTAAATATTAAGTTACAATACGACCCTGAAATTAAACTCGTGTCAGTCAAACGAGTTTTTCTTTAAAACTAATTCTCGTAACTTTTAAAATTAAACTCTTTAAACCAAAATCTGTAAATTAATTTATATTTAACAATACATAAGTGCAATATAACAAAATAGCATGAATCGTAATTGCGTCACGGCGCGAATATCACCGGATGTATCTTAGGATCTTTAAGTCACTGTGTACAATGGCGCGCGGCGAACAGCGTCTTTTTTTCGCGAGTCACTCATAGCCGAATTGTTTTAAATTATTTTATATAATTAGTACACTTTTAAGAAGCGAGACGTGTTAATTAAACAATAAAACCGGTAGCGAAAATGGATATACGTTATTTTACATCGGTCAATGTGAGTACTGAGTATAGTTAAATAATTTTATTTTATTTAATAGCTTTATTGTACATCTGACTTACATTTTAATTTGCTTATTTACGTCGTGTTTATATATTTAAATTATATTAATGAATATGTGTGTGTCGAGTACTTACTAAAACTAAACAGAAATGGTTCCAGTCTCTCCACAGCTTACATTTTCGAGATATAGTAGGTTCAGTCCAATATTATGTATATGTATATGTATAAGCGATGTAGACAAGTGTCAAGTGTCTATATCTATAAGCACGGCGCCGGCGCCACCAAACAGCACCGCTGTCTGTGAATAACAATGTAGTTATAAGATTTTGACCAAATGAGGTGACCAAAAAAGTAAATTCTACGCACACATATATAGTAAATATAATATTGTACAATAAATTTGCAATAATGAATTACTTCGTAATTTTTAATCTCTCTGTATTTGGGAGTTTGTATTTCAAAACATTATGTACTGCAAGATGAATTTTAATTACCGTTTGTATACTTCCACCATAATTTACCACAGTAACAGCCTATGAATCTCCTACTGCTGGGCTAAGGCCGCTCTCCTCTTTTGAGGAGTAGGTTAGAAGCGCAAGCGAATTTCACCACGCTGCTCCAATGCTGGTTGGTGGAATATATACGAGACAGAAATTCAGTGAAATTTGACATAATATGCAGGTTTCCTTCACCGTCAAGCACGAGATGAGTTATAGTCACAAATTAAGCACATGATATATAGTGGTGCTTGTCCGGGTTTGAACCCACGGTTATCGGTTAAAATTCACGCGTTCTTACCACTGGGCCATCTCGTCTCTTTTTCCACGGAGAAACATAAATACTCATCGAGACATTTGACACTTTTTATAGCAAAATTGTAATCTTTACTTATTGATAGCAATCTTATTAAATTATTTTATGAAAATATTTACGTCTATTGTGTTGCAATGCCGAGCTTTTTGAGTTTTTTTTATTTATAACAATTTCATTTCCCAATATTGACGAATACAAAACACCACATCTCGTCGGTGGTGTAAATTCGATACCTATGGAAACCGCCACACAGAAATTGGCCATGTCCTTTAATAGGAACGACTTTTCCTGAGCTATTTTGTTAATAACGAATGTTTTTTTTTTGTTGGTCCCAACTTCAAATGCTACATGATATATTTATAGACTTACTCATTACATCTAAATCTACCTACCTAAAGTTCATTGTCTGTTAATTTCTACTGGGCGTCATCCGGCCCTGGTTATAGTCGCTTTAGCCTTATATAAATTTAATTAATGGAAGAGTTATACTAAACTATAAATTACCGTAACCGACTATAAGGGAGGAAAAACATGCATTTGGCCCGAAAGTATTGAGTTGTGTATTCTAGTCCGCTTACAAATTTTACGCGTCACGAAAGTAAAGTAAATTTTTCTACTGCTGGCTAAAAGCCTTCTCATCTCTTGAAGAATAATAATTAATTTAGCCTAAAAGTCGCTCTGATTATGTATTCTGCTGCTCCATACGGGTTGATTACTACACATTTAGGATTTGACACCATGTTGGTTCCCTCACGATGTTTTCCTAAACTACCGTATGCGAGACTAATTTATTACTAACACAAATTAAGCGCCTAAAGGTCAAAGTGTTTGTCTGAGGAAAAGAGTGTACCTAACACTGAAACTAATCCTCAATGTTGTCTTCTTTATCTTCAAACGATTCAATTAAGTAATTAATTTACTAAATTAAATTGGCAGACAAGAGTAACAACTGAGTGCCTCGCCGATTATTATCAATATAATCTTATAAAATGTTATTCTTTAAATACATTTTTTTTTCTCGCTGGAAAAACGCCTTTACGCGTTTACCCCACTTGAAGTGAGGGGGTATGTGGGGCTCGCCGGCACTGAAGGCACCGGAATACCCACTAAAAAACCAGCGGTATCCTCTCCGTCTGGTCAAGGGGCGCCACGGGATCGCTTGCGCATGCTACCGTGACGCCCGATTCTTTAAATACTGTATTTTTGTTATAAGTACAATTTTCATTTATTTCAACCTATATTAAATTTTGACATAGTTTTAAGCTATCATATTCAACATTGGGTACTATAGTATGCTCTATAATTAGCTTCAATCATAAGTGTGATAATTTATACATGTACATAGGCAATATAAATGAGTATGAGTATTTATGTATCAAAGACGCCGGCGTCGTGAGTGTTGTGCAAATTCTGCTCTTCTACTGTAAGACTACCATATAAGGTGGAAAACGTACTACACCATTCACACATATCTAAATAAAATCATAGTCTTTTAGTTGTGTTAACTACATTCTATTTCACATAAATTACTGTGTTTTTTAGATCCTATGGACCGCCCTGTCACTAGCCTTGGGCTACGAGCTTCAAGGTCAAATTATCCGAGGAGTGCCTTGCGTGAAACGAAATTTTCAACTCTATTGTCCAACCGCCGGTAATACGTATCCTATGTAAGTATCTTTTGTTTCGCTAATTAACATTTTAGGCCTGAGTGACAATTCATTTTCGAAACATCATTAAAGTTTCTATCACTTTAATATTTGGTAACTTTAAAATAAATTAGTTTGATTGTGTTAAATTACTTATTTATTTCTGTCTTGATGTCGTAATTTTTAGTAATTCAAAAGTGCAATGGCCTTTCTTATTCATCATACTTACTTTTCTATGAATGCTGAACAATACACTTAGCCTCACCTTAACTTTGAGTAGGTAGAACTACAAAAAAACCTAACATTCCAGACCGATTTCGGCCACGGCGGCCAATCTCAAGAGAGATTAGCCAACTGCGCAGGAGATATTATAGTGCACAAGTGTATGCGCACACACAGATGCACTCTCTTTTTCTTAAATCTCATAATCCAATGGGACGGCAATCCGACACGACCGGAAAGAGTTCAGGCGCAGGACCAACGGCTTAACGTGCTTTTCGAGGCACGGGAGTGTACACACTTCCAACTTCCAGACTCCGGGTTGCTACTGAGAATTTTCTGACAGAAAACCCCAATAACTATTTATTGGCCCGACCTGGGAATTGAACCCAGGACCACCGAGTCTGCGACCTTATATCAAGCCGCTAGACCAACGAGGCAGCAGACATTTACATAAATTATATGAGACACACAATATAAAAAAATCACGGGTAGTTAGAACTCATTAACAATTTGTTTTTTCAGAGATAAGATCGAAACGTTCATAGATGAGAATAAAGCACTAATAAAGCGAATGTACGGTTCATTTACAATACCTGGCGGTAACAGAGTGCGAAGAGCTCCGGGTGTACCTGATATGCATTCAGGAGATTCCTACTTCCGACATGTGCGGCAGACAAAACCTAAGCTACCTGACACACAGTCAGTCAACAATACTGGGAGGTACGTAAAATGAATAAGCTTCATTCTCTTAACACATCTCACTCTATAATCTAGATCTGTCTTTTGTAATCAATCTTACGACACTATGACGTCATGTCGCAGATGGCTCATTGTTAGTAACAATGAAAGATATAAAAAATGATACCGTGCCCGTACGTGTTGTAAAAATATGTGTTATAATTAATTCAAATCATATCATGGTCAATTTCCAAACTATTACAAAAATATAATGCTTCAGTTTTATGGAGACAACAAAGAGAAGAAGTGTCTCTTATCTTCAAAAACGGTTATGAGTGATTTTTGGGAGCACTAATTTTATTGCTTGTAGGAAATAAATAGCTCAAAGTGATATCTCACATATCCTAACTCCAACGTCAAAACAGTTCATTTCGCCAAATTATTTGAAAACCCTTTACCATTGATAACTTCATCGAGAGGTATCCAGAGCATCGGTTACTGTACCGCTAAACTACAATATTGTTTACTATAATATTCCTGTTTGCGGAGTAGTCGCGCCACTTGTAATATACATCCACGTACATTATGATTTGTTTATTGGAGTTCAATACATAGATATCATAAATTCTTACGAAATTATGATATTTATGTATGCAAGGAAACAAAATTAGTGATAAAACATGATTGAATGGTTCCATATATTTATATGGATTAAAGCAATCTTTAGTCAGTTAAACTAAAATCATAATATGAATATATTTTTTTGCAGGATAGACGCCTGCGAAAGTAAAACAGAAATAATGACACCGTATTGGGCGCTCAACTCGGCGAGGAAGTTACGAGCAATAGTCAATACTATGCATTTCGAACAAGCTATACATCAAGAAGTTTGCAGGTAAAACAGTCTTCTAACAAGATCTGTGTAATAATGTCTCTAGACCGATTTCGGCCACGGCGGCCAATCTCAAAGAGATTAGCCAACTGCGAAGTACACTTCTTAGTGCACAAGCGTGTGCGTAGACACAAGTGCACTCTCTATTCCCTAAGTCTCATAATCAATAACTATATATAATACTTATATTAATATGGCGACTGTAACTCCGTCTGCCTGTACGCTTTCATGGCTAAACCACAAAACTAAATTTGACGTAGTACATAGGCTACTTTATTTTAAGCTTAAGACCTGCACCCCCATTCCCTCCAAAACGCGAGCTAAACCTAATACACTAATAGATATGTCATAAAACCTTGATTTAATTAGTGCCTGGTTTGTACGGCTACATATTACAGAACTACTAGGCTTGAATCCGGTGCCAGCCAAAAAATAACGAGTATTAGAATTTTCTATAAATAACTCTCAATACTCGACTACTCGACTGCATAGAGTCAGTAACTCTTTTGTGGGGCAATGTGTAGGTTTCTACACACAATCCCAGAAAACGTAAAAAATGCTGCAGTTGCTAAATAAACAAAAAATGTAAAGGAACGCTTGTGTGCTAAAGGTTACTATACAATAAATGAATTTATGTATGATAGCACACCTTGGGAATGAGACGATCGCCGCATGACTGTTTCTTTTTTTTTGTAAAAGTAAAAATCAACCCGCTGAGTTTCTTTTGCCGGTTCTTCTCAGGGCTGGGTGTTTCTTTTCCGAACCGGTAGTAGTTTCCAGTTTGACAATCAATAAGTCTTTTGAATTTGAATACAGTACCCAACACCTAAGTAACACTCTCGCGCCGCAAGAATCACGAGAATACGTAAGACCTGCACTCCTGTCGGATTGCAATTTAATCAGGCAATTAAAGTGAGATAGACAATGCCCCTGTACATAAAAATTTGAACTATTGTATATTTTATATTGGTTAGTCTCTGTTAAATTTATACATAACAAGGACTTTTTACCAAGCTACATAGATACATTATTTTAGGATAAGACGACGATGGCGGAAATTTCTATCTATATAAATGCCAGACATGTTTCACATACCTATCTCTTCTTTTTTTTATAACATTCCAATTTATATCCATTTGTAGTTTCTATGCAAAAAATAAATTTAAAAGGTTTCTTTTTTTAAATGAGAATTCTTGCTATAATCAGACTTTTAAAGCCGCAATTCTTATTTATATACCTATAAATAGTTTTCGGCTACATTTTAGTTTCAGGTATAAAACATTCCTTACTAGTTCAGTGGTTTAGCCGTGATAGCGTAACAGACATACGCTTAGTGTAGCCTTTAGGTTTCAAAATGTCAGCTGTATACAAAATAAAGATAAATAATAGAAAATTAAATAAAAATACGCACTAGTTCTCCTAAACTTTAAATATTATAATGTATTCCAACGAAATACTACTTATAATGGCCTAGTGATAAAATGTATGACTAGACCAATTGGAATGCAGAGCGCCGAATATAACCAAATACGGTGAATATATTAGGTTTAGGATTATTTATATATTAAATATCTCAAATAACTACATTGAAATGTATTTTATTAAATCTAATGTTGTTTGTTGTAGCGATACATATATTTTATCTTTATATTACTATCTAAGCTAAATGTTTTATTTAGAGCTGAAAGTTAAGCATTACTTTATAATATGAAACAAACTGCCGCGTCTGTATGTCTGTCTGAACGCGATAAACTCAAAAACTATCGAACGAATATTGATACGGTTATCATCCATGGATGGAATTATTCGTGAGGTAGGTTTACTTGGTGGTAGAGCTTTGTGCAAGCTCGTCTGGGTAGGTACCACCCACTCATCAGATATTCTACCGCAAAACAGCAGTACTTGGTACTGTTGTGTTCCGGTTTGAAGGGTGAGTGAGCCAGTGTAATTCCAGGCACAAGGGACATAACATCTTAGTTCCCAAGGTTGGTGGCGCATTGGTGATGTAAATGTTGGTTAAATTCTCTTACAATGCCAATGTCTATGGGCGTTGGTGACCACTTACCATCAGGTGGCCCATATGCTCGTCCGCCTTTCTATGCAATAAAAAAAGGAAGGTTTAGGCCATTTTTAGGTGTTTATTAATCTTTTTTTAAAAACATTTTCAAACTGAGTAATATTGAAGATGTCGAAAAAAATCATACCAACTGAGAGCTGTACTAGGGTGTGCCACGTACGTTGCCGTCGGAGCGTCACGGTAACATGCGCAAGCGATCCCGTGGCGCTCCCCTTAAGACGGGAAGGGTACCGTGGTGGTTTTAGTCGGTAGGAGTCCGACATAACCCTCCATTCTACATCACATATGGAGGGTATCCATGATGGATTTCCCCACGAAAAAATAAATAAATAAAAAGGGTGTGCCACGTACACCATTAGTTTATACTTATGTATTTCGATATAAAAGTTTTTTGTACACCATCACTCTGTCCGTGCGAAGCTGAGACGGGTCAACAAGCTAGTATTGAAATAAACGCAAGAATTTATTTATTATTGCACCTATTTTGTTATTTTCACTTTCTTTAGACTTTCTCTTTGGTATAACCAGTTTATTTTAAGCAGGTATGATTAAATGCTAAGAGCAACATTGTTTTTTGAAATGTCATTGCTTAAAATGTATGGGTATTTTTAACTGTACAAAAATTAAATACAAAGATAATAATATGTCTGAATAATTTTATTTAACAATCAAATCGCCTTTACTGCAGACATTTTATGAATGCACACAACAAATACCTAGCTATTGCAGATAAAATATAATAATAGTAGGTATAATAAATTGGTAACATTACATTTTACGTTTATTATGTAGGTAATCTTTGTTTCACCTATTTTTCCCATTGATTTAAAAAAACTACAACATAATTATGACGACTATTTTCAGATATGACGTTTATTTACAGAATGAAACGAGAATGTTATGTGAATAATATAACACCCAATTATCTTAAAAAATAATTTTAAGTTTATTAAAAATGTTTTATTTTTTTATTAGCAAACAATCTACGTCGAGATGTTCAGGCGATTGCGGGTGTGAACAGAAGTACAAATGGCATCGACTACTGGCCTATGACCCCAATGACGACTGTGCTGGTATATTCATGGACTGGTTTTTATTCCCGTCGTGCTGCGTGTGCCGATGCAAGCCATAGATTATAAATTATAGTAATGTCAAATTATTTTTAATTATTGTTCAATATAATATTAACATGACATTTTTTTTTCTTGAGAAATAGACATATGAATTCTATAATATTGACTTTATTAAACTGTTTTATTTGTAATTACTATATTAATGAGAGCTATTAATTAAATATTTATATTAAGTCTTAGATTTTTAATAATTTTGTATACTTATTAAATAAATCCTTAAGAACATCTTAAAGAAATCTCATATTGTTTAATTTAAATCTATACTCCAGCTACCAATCGGTACTTATGGAATATATGAAAGTCCTAAATTGAATGTGTTCATTTACTATTTGATCAATGTTAAATATATTAAATATAATGTAATTTTAAAACCCGCAATGTAGGTACGATGAAGCATTGAAGTCTTCAGGTATAATAAGAAAAAAGGCTCAAATACAAAAAGCAAAATTAAAAGTTATATTAAAATTGATATGTCGCATTATACCTAACCGAAATACACTGCCTTTATTACTTGTTGTTATTTTTTCTTAATTTCATCATAAGAAATATAAAAATATAAAAACGTCTCTCATGCCAGAACAAAATGAATCAGCAGATTTTAAAACATATTAAATAATGTGTATAAACGTTAATATATTATATATAGACATTAAAGACAGCGAAGCTTCTCTATAATGCATAATGTGTATAAATTAACTAAATTTAAAAAAAAAATATAACAGTATAGTTCATACTTTGTATGTCATTCTCATTTCCGAATGGTACCTATAGTAATAATGGGGAGCTATTTAGTAAGATAATTTCATATAAGATACTTTTTAGTTTGCTGTACTCTTCTTTGTAATTATAAACATCCAATTATAAAAAGTTGTTTAAATAAAACCCTTTAGATGAATGAAATTTCTGACAAAACATGGATATAATGTTAATTCTAAAATTTTATACTCTAAATAAATGATTAACCAGATCAGGACTTAGGAAGAGAAATTTTGATATTTTGAAGTTTACTAATATAAATTGGTTCCATGTTAGAAAAAATTAAGTCATGATTATGATATATTATCAATATAATAATTTTAAAAGTAGATAAAACTATTGACGCATTACATATCTGTTGTTACCTTTAGGTAAAATTCATTCGAACACTCTTACTGAATCAAAGACTAAATTTTGGTATTGGTTATATTCGCAAAATAGCCATATAAACTTTAAAAGGGGCAGTTATTTTGAAATCCCAGACATACACTTCAATTTTATTTATATGTATAGAGTATACATAATATTTCAAAATAATATCATCATTAAATTATCCTAAAGTAATTAAGTAAAATTCCATGTACTAATAAACATCGATCTACGGCCAACACCAACCAACAAAAAGTCAGACATCATATACCCAGCCAGTTTATGATGTCTGACTTTTAAGTTATTATGAAAACGTAAATGAATTTATGTTGTAGTGTGAGTTACAAAATATCTTGAAACCAAAAAATCGAAAATCTAGTTAAGTGTAAGTGGTTGATAAAATAGCAACAGAGCATTGACACAGTTGTCAAACTTCCACCAAATATAAAGCAATCAAAATCGAATTAATAGAGGCAAAAATCATTCACGATGATGATGGAACACCATTTATGGCTGAAATTTGGTCATACTCTTGGAAAGAGCTAAAAAATTAAAAAATAGCCTGCCATATACGATACATTTAACATTAATAAAATATATTGTTGAATATCGTATATTAGAATTTACAAAAAAAATGTAAAATATGTTTAATGGTTTTTGCTTTATTAGTATTATTTTTAATGTGAAATGTCCAATGCAAGAATGTCAATGTTTTTTATTCCCTCTACGGATGGCAGCCCTAATCTTTATTGTAGTGGCTTATCAGATGATTTAAAATCAATGTCACTTTGACTGCTCTTTACTCTTTAGTATTACTAACTATAAAATAACTACAATTGTGTAAAGCAGTCACAATTTTTTTTACAAATGAATTGGAATCAGTTGTATAAAATAAATATAATTAAAGCGACAGCCCATTTATGTCACACTGAGTAACAAAGTCTCCTGTCTTCATGTCTTGTTCTCGAGAGATGGGTACATTTTTGAGCTTTGAATCCACAAAGTATAAGTTAAAAGAAAATGACTGGCAACATTACTTTCTGTTATGTCATTTCAATTTGAAATATTTTTCTCGAGTTCATGAATTTTGTCACTAAACGTTAAAATAAAGATCTGTGAAACGTCGCAATATAGAAAATAAATATGTTTCGAAATTCAATGCGATTTATTAGAAGTGGAAATCAATGTAAGAGGTTATATGTTGTATATAAGTAAGTTTTACTAATAAATTATCAGTACATTTCCAAATATTTTCAATGTTTCTAGTATTAGCCAATATATATATATTTTTTTTTTTTATCAATTTTTAACTTTTCAGTTATAATGATAAGAAATTCTTTAGCAGCTTATCTCAGCTGCCTTTTTCCTCGAAGGAATATCAAAAAAGGCCTTCTTTAAATGTGTGTAGTCATCGTACAATGTTTATTCAGACACAAGAAACACCAAATCCTAACAGTTTGAAATTCTTACCTGGCACGAAAGTCTTGGAGCCTGGTCAAACTATGGATTTTCCTAACATAGGAGCTGCACAATGTAGTCCATTAGGTAAACCAAATTCTTTAGCAAATTTTAATTCTTATAAATTTATAGTATTAATTTAATGTTACTATTTCAGCCAAAATGCTATTTCGCATCGATGGAGTTAAGGGAATATTCTTTGGATCAGACTTTGTTACAGTCACAAAACAGGATGACGATGTAGATTGGAAACTTATGAAACCAGATATATATGCAACAATTATGGATTTCTTTGCCAGTGGACTACCGGTTGTCACCGATGCTAAACCTTCCAGCGATACACGTAAGGATTAAATATAAATATTACTGTAATATTTACTTAGTTTTTGATAAAACATGATATTTGTATCAAGACTATTGATGAAATTCTTATTTCTTATTAAATATTTGCTTTAGTTCAAAAAAGTGAACAATTAAAGTACTCTTATTGTACTATATGTTTACCATAAAATACTCTTAGGAAAAAATATTCAATATTATAACAATTCAATCCATAATCCTATTTTCAGAAATCAATGAAGACGATGATGAAATTGTACAAATGATTAAAGAACTGCTGGATACTCGCATAAGGCCCACAGTACAGGAAGACGGAGGCGATGTCCTTTTTGTTGATTTCAAAGATGGTGTACTTCGCCTAAAAATGCAAGGATCCTGTTCATCATGCCCTAGTTCAATTGTAACACTTAAGAATGGTGTAAGTTTTAACTAATGAATTTGAATGAATTGAAATTAAAGTACTAATATTATACCTCTTTCAGTTTTCAGCATTTTCCAAAAATAGGACTATACTAACAATCTTCTCTCTGACTACAATTACATTGTATATAAAGAAATATACATTATATAAACATAGCTGTTATTTTTTTTATAGCATACATAGGCGGATGAACATTTGGGCCACCTGATAGTAAGTGGTCACCAACGACCATAGATATGGGCATTTCAAGAGATGTTAACCAATGCTTTCATCGCCAATGCACCACCAACCTTGGGAACTAAGGTGTAATGTCCCTTGTGCTTGTAATTACTCTGGCTCACTCATCCTTCAAACCAGAACACAACAATATTTAGTACTGCTGTTTCGCGGTAGAATATTTGATGAGTGGGTGGTATCTATTCAGACGAGCTTGCACAAAGCTCTACCACCAAGTAATGTCTCAAATTAACTTTTACTATCAATATTTTAGGTTCAAAATATGATGCAGTTTTATATACCAGAAGTTTTGGCAGTTGAACAAATTGATGATGAAGGTGAACAGTTGAGTGAGAAAATTTTCAAGGAGTTTGAGCAACTCAAGAGTAAAGAAAAACAGGAATAAAATGAGAAAAACATTAGATATAAGCAAATTTTTAATAAAAATTTATATTTTATTTATCAATAAATAAAATTATTGATCTGTTAAATAAATAGATGAATTTAGAAATAAATAGATGTAAATATTTCAATCCATTTTTTATTGTTATATACATACATTAAAACCTTAAATAAATACAAATAAAAATTAAAAACAATTACTATACAAGTTGTGACCGCGTGGAATGGTGGCAAGAATGCTAGCAGCATTTCCCCTTTGAATCACATTTTCGATTCTCTCGGCGTAAACTGAACCAGGCCTCCTGTCACCATTTTTTTTATGACTTTATTAAATAGAAATAAGACCTTATAAAAATACAAATCTAACTTTTCCACTTTTTATAATTATAAAACACTTTTTATTTCTAGCATCAAAGTTAATCATTATTATAATTGAACTTTCTCGATACAATGTTACTGGCCCAGTAGAAAATAAAGGGGTACTTTTCTAGAAAGAAGAAATAGCTGTTACCTACTTTTTTACTTAATTATCTTTGTTAATAGATCATTCCATCATTCTGTTAATTTATTAGGCATTTAAATGAATTCAAAACTATCAGGTTCAATCCATTATAATAATAATAATAATATTATTATAATGGATTGAACCTGATAGTTTTGAATTCATTTCATATCCAAGAAATGTGAAACCAATGCAATACAAAAAAATTCAAGCTTTACGTGCTTTATCTGGAGTGTAGTGGGGTTCACACCAATTTACATCTCACCTACTTTTCACTGTCTCTCCCAGCTTTCTAATCTTACAAATTCAAATGCATCTGAAAAACTTTAAATGCTATCTTAAATTTACCCAATTATCCATTCCCATGTTTAAATAGAATAGTAATCTTATCATTCTCGATATTGTAAGTGTAGAGATTCATCTGATCACTTTACCATATTTATAGATGCCTCCAAGACCAAGTTATCTGATGAAAGTTGTGTCAACTTTCATCAAGATAACTTGGTCCTAAAATCAAAAATATTTTTATTTCTTAATTTCAAATGCCCTCCACAATCATCTGGTTTTCTGGGGAATCCATAGCTATACTTCAAGTTCAATCATATTGCTTTTAAAGTTTATGTATATTTTTATTAATGTTTATGTATATATATATTACTTGGTGGTACTTTGTATTGTTGTGTTCCGGTTTGAAGGGAGAGTGAGGCAGTGTAATTACAGGTACAAGGGACATAACATCTTAGTTCCCAAGGTTGGTGGCGCATTGGCGATGTAAGCGATGGTGACGACTTACCATCATGTGGCCCATATGCTCGTCCACCTACCTATGCAATAAAATAAAATGAAAAAATAAAAATGTCTGTGAAGTAAATATTGTTTATTGTGTGAAATAGCCTATAGGATTTATGAACGAAGTTTGACTTTGTAAGTTTATACTTTGTGTGTTATCTATGCGAAATTGCGAACTCAATGTTATTCTGATTTTATTTATCGCGGGCTAAAAAATTAAACTTTTGTTTTTTGCTTTAACCAAAATTTCTTACGGTAAGTTAATTAAAAAAAATATATTCAAGTAAATATATCGATGAAGTAATTATTATTTTTTACATAATACATAAGGTAACTCGTTTTTCATTTTCAAGCATGCTCAGCATTTTGTTTTCATTAAGTGAAATGTTAAAAGTATATATGAAGGTATTCAAAGTTTGACTCCAAAGTACCTACAAAGGTTAATACTTACCAATTTCCTAAATTCTACTTCTCGTTCTATTTACTTCTTAGAAAGTTTAATACAAAGAGCGACGTAAGTGAAATTTACAGATATTTTAATCCATAACGTATAGATTTTTATTTCTTAATATTCATATTTTATTTATAGATAATAATGGCAGACCCAGGTAAGGGTCGTGGTCGAGGCTTGGCCTTGCTCCAGGCCCTTAAGTCACAAATGATGGAATCGCCACAAGCATCAGAGGAGCCAACTCCAAAACCTGCACCAGTGCCAAGTGCTGCTCCTAGTCAAGTACGTTTTTTAATATTTCGATTTATATACTTAATTCCAAGTGATATAGTTCTATATTTTTGTCTTTTGATTCTTCCATAAATATTAATAGATGCTATTATTTTAGTTCATATTGTATTAAGCTTAAATTAAAAGTGGCTAAGCTATATTCATAAATTCTCATTAATGTACTCAGTAATCAGCATGTTGGTTTTCGTATTGATGGAGTTAACATCAATAATATCAGTTATGCTGATTATATATTTTTTAGTGTATCAGTTTGTGGTGTAAAATAACGATTAGCAACTTGTGAAGGCTATGCCAAAACATAATACATGGGCTTGTATATAATGTTAATAGAAATGTGATGATGAACTATACCTGGGATACATGTTAGCCAACAGTCTCAAGGTTGATAATGACATTGAAAGTGAGAGAAGAGCGTTGTCAATATATTGCCATCATAAACTGCTATAATGGTTCAGCTGGAGCAGTATATTGTAGAATGTATTCATTATTTTATTTTTGTTAACTTTTAACTGTTTTCTTTTTGTAATTTTATAAGTGAGTCTTGTTTTACTTGAATAAATAAATAAATGATTATAAGTACCATTTCTCACACAGGTTGGTTCAACAAGTACCAGCGTGGGTGGGAGGGGTAAGATGGCAGCTATGTTACTATCTAAAATACAGCAGAAACCTGGAGGTTAGTTAAAACATTAATTTAATTTTTGTTTAAATTAATTGAAATTATGCATGTCTCAATCTATATGTAGTAACACACTTGTTAATATTTTATTTATAAGTTATAAATATTCATTTATAGAACCCACATTCACCCCAGCATCAGATGTAAGTCCGAACGCAGTTACAGGCGGTAGGGGTGTTGGACGTGGATTAAGCCTTCTAAAAAGTTTGTGAGTATATTTAAATAAAATTATAAACAAAACTTCTATAAAACAAAAGAATGTAACCTATAATGTAATGTATAGCTGTAACAGCCAGATAAGCTTAACTGCTTGTTATGTTATATTGGTAACAACATTAAATAAAGATTATTGTTATTATAATTTACCTATGTAATCTGTAAATTATGAACACTGTAACATAAAAAAACACAACGGGTTGCACTCTATATATATAATTTTCATAACAATAAACAAAAATTCAGTCATTTCTCAATAACAAGCAAGCATTATCAACAAAAAGACGAACTAAACTATTGTTTCAATTTCTATAATTATATTGTTACAATACTAGTAAATTAAGTTATATAATATGTGTAATGTTTCAATCAAACAAGCTAGGTATACAGCAATGTTGTACTAAGTAATATTTATGTTGTAGGAAAGCTTCACAAGCTGCAAAACCACCACCAAATCTTGGTGAAAGCGATGTTGATAGTTTGACAGAGAAAATGGCTACTAGTACAGTATTAAGTGAAGCAACTTCCTCACACGCTTTAGTCGGAAAAAATAAATACTTTGTGAGTAAATTTTTTGTTAAATGTTAAACAATATCTCTCCGACCTACCATGCTCCAAGCTGCTCAAGGCTCCGAAAAGTTCCAAATGGAGCTTCAAAATCAATTCGTCGTCACGAACCGTCTCGCCAGACGACTTGACGAGTTCCAGCCCCCAGAGCAAGCCGGCTTTCGATCAGGCTACAGCACCGTAGACCACATCCATACTGTTCGGCAGATTGTGCAGAAGACCGAAGAGTACAATCAGCCGCTGTGTATGGCTTTTGTGGATTACGAGAAAGCCTTTGACTCCATCGAAACCTGGGCAGTGCTCGACTCATTGCAGAGATGTCATATCGATTGGAGATATTATATCGAGGTACTGAGGTGTCTGTACAACGCCGCTACAATGACTGTCCACATCCAGGACTGTAAGACGAAGGCGAGGCAGAGGGGTGAGACAGGGGGATGTAATATCCCCGAAACTGTTCACCAACGCGTT
Source organism: Nymphalis c-album (assembly GCA_963151315.1). Lineage (NCBI taxonomy): Eukaryota > Metazoa > Arthropoda > Insecta > Lepidoptera > Nymphalidae > Nymphalis > Nymphalis c-album. The sequence goes on along the minus strand of OY720602.1, from coordinate 4,896,067 downwards.
GGAAGACGTCTTCAAGACGCTGGATTGGACTGGATATGGATTCAATGTAAACGGCGAGTACATCTCACACCTTCGATTTGCCGACGATATCGTCATCATAGCAGAGTCGCTGGAACAACTAACCGAAATGCTGCGTAGCCTAAGCGATTCTTCCCGGCGTGTCGGTCTCGGTATGAACTTGGACAAGACCAAGGTCATGTTCAATAGGCATGTCGTGCCGGGGCCGATATACGTCGAAGGGAAACCTCTCGAAGTTGTCAGTGAATATACCTACCTAGGACAGGTCATTCAAGTCGGTAGGAACAACTTCGAGAAGGAAGCCGATCGAAGAATTCGCTTGGGATGGGCAGCATTTGGCAACCTTCGTCAAGTCCTCACGTCGTCTATACCGCAAAGTTTGAAGACGAAAGTCTTCAATCAATGCGTCTTACCTGCCATGACATACGGAGCCGAAACGTGGACACTAACTGCGGGACTAGTCCACAAATTCAAAGTCGCTCAGCGTGCTATGGAGCGAGCTATGCTCGGAGTATCTTTGAAGGATAAGATCAGAAATGAGATTATCCGGAAAAGAACCGGAGTAACCGACATAGCTTGGAAAATTAGCAAGCTGAAGTGGCAGTGGGCTGGTCACGTATGTCGTAGGACCGATGGCCGTTGGAGCAGACGAGTCCTAGAGTGGAGACCGCGAATCGGCAAACGCAGCGTAGGGCGCCCTCCAGCTAGGTGGACCGATGACCTCATGAAGGTGGCGGGTACCAACTGGATGCGGAAGGCGGAGAGGACCGGGATCTGTGGCGCACCTTGGGAGAGGCCTATGTTCAGCAGTGGACAACGATTGGCTGTTGATTGATCTCTATACCTCTTTCGAAATACTGAAATGCAATCTCTGGAAATACCCATAATTTATTCATTCCAATATATTCCAAAAAAAGGTATTGGATTAAGATATAATGACAGCAGTAGTAATTGTTATAATATATTGATGTTTACTGCGAAAGCTTCTGTACTGATAATAATTACAATGTAATAAATACAAATTAAAACATACATACATAACATTACAACAGTTAATTACTTGTTAAGACTATCTGATTATTATTATGTGCAAATTCCATACTATAATGTAGTTTATGTTTCAAATAAAATACTTTTCGAAATATGTATGATATCCTACCTAATATGATAAATGCCATTGTTTGTTTTATTACGTTATTTGTTTTTGTTACGATTTCACGCCTAAATCACTAAGCTGATTTAAAAATTCTTTCACCAATGGAAAGCTACATTATCAGCGAGTAACATAGGCTTCATTTTGTCACCGTATTCCCGCGGCGAAAACCGCGCTCAAAACGTTAGTAATAAAAAATACTAAATACTACTGCTAAATCAAGGAATAAGCTCCAAACCTTCTCCTCAAAAGAGGAGATGACTTAGCCCAGCAGTGAGACATTCACACGCTGTTACTGTACTGCTTAATTTGTATCCTCTATTTTCAAATGTAGTGTAATAATGATTTTTTGTTTAATTTTTATTCTTATATTATAGAAAGAAGTGAAAGATACTCCACCAGTTGTTAAGAAGGGTGAATCAGGGACCCCTTGTGAAGTAACAGCTAATTTCATATATTTAAACTTTGAGGAAAATAATGTCTTCGAATATGAAGTCAGATATGATCCAGATCAAGATTATAAGCATCTACGCTTTAAACTTTTAAATGGTATGAATGACTTTCTCATTTTCTTCACTCGCGAACAGAATCTATTTTTTTATAATATTTTAAACAGGATTTTTTTATATTTCTTTTATTTAAAAAAAGGTATTTTATAAGTTACCAGCTAATCGTCCCGTATTTTGGATACTATTTGTGTAAAATCCATTTTTAGTGAGTGTCTACTTCGGGGAAGGAGTGACTGACAAATTTCAAGTCACTCACTCACACAGGGGCGAATAGTTTTGGAGAAATCGGGATGAGGGAGAAACTTATAGATATACACAAACCTTAAGAAAATTACACTCCTTTTTTGGGCAGTCACGTAAAAAAACAAGACTTGATTAAAAAAATATTTATTTGTTTCCAGAACATAACCACTTGTTCAAGGAAAAGGCATTTGATGGCACAACATTGTATGTGCCGCACATGCTGCCAGTTGAAGCACTTAACCTCGTCTCCACTAACCCATTTGATGATAGTAAAGTTAATATAAATGTAAGTATAGAAAATCTTTTTATTATGATCAAAATTTCTTTCATTAATTTTAAAAAAAATTGACTCTCATATTGAAATGTTACCCTTTTAATGAGGGGCTCATTACATTACTAATTTTAACATATGAACTCTATGTGTTTGATATGCTTATGTCGCAGTTATAATGTTTACCACAAAATATATTGGTGATATAACGCACATTCGCTCGCCTTTCCTATATTTAATAATTAATAACAATTATCCTGTCAGGGTCGGACTTATCGTTAGATTTCCAAGTACCCTAGTCTCAAGGCACTATAATTAAAAAAAAAAATATGCCCTAACCGTATGTTCGGCACTGCGTCCTATATGAACTGGGATAAGTGACTGGCGCTAAAAATGGCTGTTCTAAGCCCGGAAACAAATTCTCTCCTGCTAATAATTACTCACCTTTATTTGCTTAATATGTTGAAACCAAAAATTAGACTAATAGCTTACGTTGGAAAATGTAAATTAAAGGGAGTGTAAATATTTTTGACGTTTTAGATAATATTCCGACGTACGCGACGTATGAGCGAAATGATACAAATATACAATGTCCTGTTCAAACATATAATGAAAGATTTACAACTTGTACGCTTCGGACGGCAGCATTATAACGAGCACGCCGCGATACAGATACCACAGTATAAGCTAGAAGTATGGCCAGGGTAAAGTTACTTCTTAATATATATAAAATGCATGTAGTCAGTTTAAATAAGCACAGGCACAGAAGTGTACACACTTTCAACTTCCAGACTCCGGGCTGCTACTGAGAATTCTCTGACAGAGAAACCCAAATAATTATTGGCACAACCTAGGAATTGAACCCAGGGCCACCGGATCTGTGGCCTTATATCTTAGCCACTAGACCAATGAGGCAGTCAAATAAGCATATATCTTTATCGGCTGGCTTCCTTTCATTAGTCCATTTTAATATCTATTCATAAACCACTAACTCATATTACATCAGCTTGGTGAAATACACTCTGAAATTGTTCTTTCTCTTTTTACTATAAAAATTGTATAATTGGAAGTTACATTGAAAATAATCCATTTCAGCTATGTGACAGCGGTAGATGAATATGAAGGAGGTCTAATGTTGACACTGGACTCCACCCATCGCGTGCTCAGGACGCAGTCAGTGCTCTCGCTGATCAAGGAGACGGTTCAAGCTGAAGGTGCTAACTGGAAGAGAGCGATGTCAGACAAGTTGATAGGCTGTTCAGTTATGACCATGTATAACAAGAAACTCTTTAGGTAAGTGATTTTCTTTTTTCACAATATTAACTTACCCATCTATCGACAAAGCGCCCAGCTTACCAACTAAAATGTTGTGTCCCTGTGCTTGTAGTTACTAGAATAATGTGTATGTAGTTCCAATCTAAAGTGAAAAATTAAATAAATAATTTACTTGAAGTTCTTGCTGATATTTATCTGACGATGAGTGCTATTAATGTATTATTATGATATTCTGTTTTTATTAGAGAACTAGCTGATTTCGTCCGCGTTGCTTGATATATTAACATAGTTTTCTTATGTACGAAGGAAAAAACATCAAAAAGATCGCAAGCAAAAATATACTTTGTTTAAACATACATCACTGAATACGCAGTGCATTATACAAATCATTGTTTCTTGAAACTTTAATAACTTTTCATTAAATGAAGATATCGCAATCATATTTTTTTTGATAAGGGCCAAATGTCTAAGAAATCAAATTTAGAAAATTTAATTGAAATCTATCCGGTAGTTTTTCCGTGATGCGCGCACAACTGCAGACCTTTAAATAGATATGATTCAATAATACTGATTTTCTTTTACAATGTTTTAACATGTGACAGGTTTTTTTATGTTTCTTTTTAACTTAACACCTTAATTAAATACTAATAAAATATTTCAATTCAACTCAAATGTATTTACTTTGTAACAAAGCAACAGTCAACAGTGAAGCGTAATAATAGAATAAATAATATTGTTTTTTTACATACATCTGTATATGTGAATCGATAAATAAGAAAAATGTGCTTTTTATGCAACATTTAACTTTGGATTGTTTGAGTATTTTTATAAATATTGAGTAACATTCTTGGTATTACTAGTATTGATATATTTCAATTATTTTTATTTTACAGAGTCGACAGTATAGATGACACCATGAATCCACGATCGACTTTCGAAAAGAATGAAAAAGGTGTTATGGTGAAAATCAGTTATATGGACTACTATAAGAAGAATTACGGAATTGATATTATGGACGTTGATCAACCGATGCTTATTTCAAGGTACGCTAGTTTTTGTTGATGCTATTCAAGCTAAAATTGTCAGTTAGTTTTATACTAAAATGCTGCCATTTAGTTTTTTTTTTTGTAAATTTATCTATTGTTCTATAGTTTATACTATGACATTTCTGTATTTTTAAATAAATGTACCACTTTTTAAATGTATTAAAAATTATCTCAGAATCTGTTGTAAAACGGCTGAAACAAGCTGAGCTCAGTAGTAGCATGGTTTTAATCATATTAATTTTAAGTTCACCTCAATAATTATCAATTTACTGTTATTTGATTTAAATTTGAGTTAATTGTTAATTAGTTTCATTCAACAAGTCATTTACCGGATCTATATTTTTTTAAGTTTCGTTTAAAATATAAAGGTGTAAACACATTTCATATTAAACTACATTTTAGAGATTCCAAACGAATGCCAGGATCAGAAAAGCCAACCGACTTTATGGTATGTCTCGTGCCAGAACTCTGCCAGCTAACAGGACTCACCGATGACCAAAGGAGCAACTTCAGACTTATGAAAGATGTTGCCACATACACGCGTATAACACCCAATCAACGGCACGCAGCTTTCAAAAAGGTACTTGCTTAATTAATCATTATTAGTATTATATTATAGCCATATTATAGTGCCATATTTTACATATGTATAAGTATGGCTGTGTGCCAAGAAAACAGCCATTTGATATTAATATGCAACAATTATTTTTATTAGTACATCCAAAACGTTCTTAGCAACGAGACAGCGAAAAATCGTCTTAAAGGATGGGGTCTCAGCATAGCACCAGAGACAATCAATTTGACTGCCAGAACTTTACCGCCAGAGGCATTGTATTTTGGCAATGACGTCAAGGTGCCCGGCAAGCCTAATGCCGATTGGAATGGAGATGTCACAAGGAATGCAGTGATGCAGGCCGTCGATATAATGAGATGGGTGCTCTTGTTTACCGACAGGGATAAACAAGTTGCAACGGTGAGTTTTTTTAATGCTTTATTATTAATCAAAATTTTTCTATTAGAACTTCTCGTTTTAATAAAATTATATTGAAATATTTTTTATTTAAAAGGTGGCTGGTGTTTGAAATTCTTATTTTAAAATATGAATCCTAATCAATATTGTAAATGTGAATGTGAGTGTGTTTGTTTGTTACGCATTCACTCCTAACCACCGAACCGATTTTAAATTATTTACTTATTAATTAATATTAATAAATAAACATTTTATTCCCGGAATCCCACGGAAACAGGACGCAGGTGGAACTGCGAAAAAAGCTATTTTTATGATATAAATTCGAGTGCTTGCTTTTAGGATTTCGCTGAAACATTAAAACGGTGTAGTCGACCGATGGGTATAAGCGTGTCCAATCCGGACATGATGCGCTTGCCCAACGACCGAACGGACACATACGTCATGGCTCTGAAGAAATGTATCACGGCACATTTACAATTAGTCGTCGCCATATCGCCGACTATGCGGGATGATCGTTATGCCGCCATTAAGAAGATATGCTGTGCAGACAACCCAGTGCCGTCACAGGTATGAATGATATAAATTAAGAAAACAAAAATGTGCAAATAAGTTGATTCACCCGATGGAAAGTGACTACCGCTTGGACCTGCAACAACGCAGCTCTTAAGCAGATATAATGTGGGTCGATGAATACATTTGTGACAATTTTGTCCGTTTCCTCACGAATTTGAAAACAAGAATTTAATGTCGGTATTTAAAATTTGGATTAGGTCATCAACGCCCGAACTCTCATGAACAGTCAGAAAATGCGCTCGATAACCCAGAAGATCCTGCTGCAGATGAACTGCAAGCTGGGCGGCACGCTGTGGAACATCAGTATCCCGTTCAAGTCGGCCATGGTGGTCGGCATCGACTCCTACCACGACGCCGCCCGCAAGCGCCGCAGTGTGTGCGGTGAGTACTGACTCGGACTCGCCTGATACTGTTACAGCTGAAGAGAAGACTATTTGCACAGCTATTTTGCCATTAACGGCGACGACGACGACGACGGTGAAGTAAAACATTGTGAGGAAACCTGCATGTGTCTAATTTCACTGAAATTCTGCCACATTTGTATCTGCCATCAACCCGCATTGGAGCAGCTTGGTGGAATAAGCTCCAAACCTTATCAAAAGAGGAGAGGAGGCCTTAACCCAGTTGAGGGGCATTTACAGGCTGTTAATGTACCGTACTGTATATATTGCACATAATCGTGCTATCGCCGTGTTCTTTACTGTAGATACATAATTATAACACTTTCAATCACATTTACTAATTTTATGCCGTCGTATGCCGTAAGAAATATGACGAATGTTCATATTCGAGTACATCGAAAGCTAAGAACGTGTTACTGTCGGGCGACGCCGCTGTGTCTAAAACCGGGTTCAATCAACAGTGAGGATGCTTATTAGAACACGTTTACTACATTTTGATCAGCCCACTGCCACCTTAGCTTACTAGTCCTTTAGGCTAAGTCGATATCTTCGGTAATCTGTCGGATAACCACATTTGGGATTCGATTCTTCGGAGAAACTCCCTGAGCGACCTTAAATTATTGGCAACGCACCTGCAAGCACTCGGATGTTGCAGGTGCCCTTGGACGGTGGTAGGAGCCTCCAAGGCGTTGCCACCCTCTCACATAAAAAAATGGTTCTTTCGGGAAACTCCGTCAGAAACGAAGTTCTGTACAATATTTTGACGTGACAACGTCTAATAAATCGATGAACGCTGGGTGCATGCACGAAAAAGGATGACTCATTGTCCCGTTACGCTCATTGTCTCGTTACGCTGATTGCACGCTATAAAAGTATGCAGTCATTTCATCAATGATTTGTTATGACGTTGTCACGTTAAACTATCGTCCGTAAACCGACTTTACAGACAACCATTTTTTTCGACTCAAACCTTGTTTTTAAATGTAGATTTTAATTGATTATATTACTGTATTGTTGTCACATCAAAAAGCACCTAAACCTCCTAAATTCGAACGCCCAGCATTTGTAGCATTTGGTAGGTTGACTATGAACGCTATTTCGTTATATGATGTGACATTGGGCCACTGCCACTCTCCTGTAAGCCGCTTAAAAGAACTTCGTTCCAATAGTGGATCAAACCCACCTTTAGTGTCCACGTCTTGTTTAGTAAGTCATAATAATATTTGAATTTATTGTTTATTTAGCCTTCATAGCGTCGTACAATCAGACCATGACCCACTGGTACTCGAAGGCTGTTTTCCAAGAGCGTGGTCAGGAAATAGCGGACAGTCTCAAGTCCTGCCTCATCGACTCGCTCAAGCACTACCTACGAGTCAATGGAAAGTTACCTGACCGAATCATTATATACAGGTGTGTATTAGTAGAGTAGTACAGCTGTGTAGTATTTTATTGCTAATAAGCAACCCATATGTTCGACTTTGGCACTGTATGTGAAATATTAACAATCCTTTATTTCGTCAATGCGCCGAACAACAGCAGTACTTGGTATTGTTGTGTGGCTTAAAACCTGCACACACCCATACCAAGTACTGCTGTTTTGCGGTAGAATATCTGATGAGTGGATGATACCTAACTATACCCTATTCCAATGGCAATAGAAATAAATGTAAACACGCCGTAGATTTACAAATTGCATGCGATTGTCAAATCGTTCTGCATTATTATGCACTGCAAACAGTTCTTGATTAATTTACCCTTATTAATAATACAACACTATTTCAATTAACTAGTTATAACCACAATTATTTAACTTCCAAAGTTCCGAATACAATCCGTTCCATAGTGATTTCGCGTATCCATAGTGAATGTCATAGATTATTCAAGATGTCCACCAATGACATCGCGTCAATTTATATCGATGACCAATCATATCGCATTAATTCGGTATCAAATTTGTTTATTTATATTTATTCCTGTTGTGGTTGGAATAGGCTATAGACGAGCTTGCACAAAGGCCTACCAGTAAACAAACCTTGTATAATATCCTGTACATATACATAAGATTTTGGAATTATAAAACTATCCAATGACATTCTATGCACAGAGACGGCGTCGGAGACGGCCAGTTGAAGCTCCTCCAGCAGTATGAGATACCTCAAATGCAGATCAGCTTCTCCCTCGTCGGGGAGACTTACAAACCGACTCTTACCTACATCATTGTTCAGAAGAGGATCAACACGCGTATATTCCTGAAGGCTGGAAGGGAATTTGCTAATCCCTACCCGGGCACTGTCGTTGATTACGATATCACTAGAAGAAATTGGTGAGTGCACAATGGATTTTTTTTTTTCCCAGAGGGTATGATGAAAGAAATTGAATAGATGTCTGAAGATGTATAATGAAATGATATAAAAGAAATTTTCGGTTTTTAGTGTTAATAATAGAAATCCATACACATCCGTAGTGTTATAAATATTAAAATAATGTGTATATTCCAGGTATGACTTCCTGATAGTGTCACAAAAGGTCAACCAAGGGACGGTCACACCGACCCACTATGTTGTAATCCACGATGACAGCGGAATGACTCCGGATCAGTGCCAACGGCTGACATACAAAATGTGCCATTTGTATTACAATTGGCCTGGCACGGTTCGAGTGCCGGCTCCATGCCAGTATGCACACAAACTGGCATCCCTAGTCGGTCAGAACATACACCAGCAACCGTCTGAAGCACTCGCCGACAAATTATTCTTTTTGTAGTTTTTACTGACATTTTTAGTAAGTAAGTAAGTATTGCCTTTACTTATATCGCTGTTATTGACATAATCAATACAAATTATTATACAAAGTAAGAAATGTACCAAGTTTTTACAATATATTCCTAGTAAGAGATAAATGTTTTTGTTTTGAGAGTTTTAATACAATTTAAAAAAAGTCTTTGTTTTATGTAGTTCAATGTCTTTTGTAGATTTGAATGTTATGTATTTCAATTCCATTCTCTTAAGTTTATTTCTGTTAAAACTTTATATTAAACATAAATGCATGCATGTATGGTATGCGTTTTGCAGTCAAACTCGTAACATTAATAGCGATAAGTAAATAGGCTGTGTAATTAATAATAGTATTGAATTAAATAAACACTTAAGACATACTCAAAACAATATTATAGGTACTGTTAGTGCGAAATCGTATGTAAGATTGTCTATTTAATTTTTTTCTTATTTCACCCAAGAGTATTAAATATTTGCCGTTTCCATGGTAACGAACAAATGATGTAGTCGTGAAAAATTACACCAATTTTTAACACAACCTTAAGCAAGAATAGTGACGGTATATTTCATTTTTTACTACATATAATAATTATAACACATATAATATATACCCTATTCCAATGGGAATAGAAATAAATGTAAACACACCGTAGATTTACAAATTGCATGCGATTGTCAAATTGTTCTGCATTATTATGCACTGTAAACAGTTCTTGATTAATTTACCCTTATTTATAATATAACACTATTCCAATTAACTAGTTATAACCACATTAATTTAACTTCCAAAGTTCCGAATACAACTTCGCCGATATTGAAAACGCCATCTTTTCGCGTATCCATAGTGAATGTCATAGATTATTCAAGATGTCGACCAATGACATCGCGTCAATTGATATCGATGACCAATGATATCGCATTAATTCGGTGTCAAATTATTTATGTTTATTCCTGTTGTGGTTGGAATAGGCTATATGTATGTGTAATTATATAATAAAATAAATTTAATTTGTCAGTTACAATCAATTAAATTATACAAGAAAGATTTCTTAAGCATTTGTAAACTAAATTTAAATGATTTGAACTCTTAAACGGCTGTTTAGTAGACAGTCTGTCTGTCTGTCATTATTCATTTGACATTCGAAATGATGGTTGAAAGCAATTCTTTATAATTTTCATATTATGATTGATTTGTCAATAACAGAGATTAAAAACTAAGTACAAATATGTGAAATACAAATAGTATTATATTTTTTATATAAATATTAAAAAATAATAATAGATAAGTTTTTTATAAACAATATATTTGTAGACTAGCTGGTGTTTAGTTAAACATATATCTATATCTCTTTCTGTCTCCATTGTGTTGACGTTCTAAAGAAGAAGAAAGCATTTATTTCTAATGATACCTAAACAACATTTAGAATTAAAGAAGTAATTATAGGGCGTAGTATTAAAAGTGATTATAATATCATTAATGGCAAGATTTAATTTTTTCAAAATATAAACATTATTGAAAATGAAACTGGATATAAAATAATGGGAACCATCTTTTTTCGAAATTCTTTAGTTTTCATTCATGATTTTTACTTTTAATTTTGTTTCATTCTAAACAGACGTAAACGCCAAATTACGTTACACACGGCATAAGGATTTTATACCTTTGATGTCTTTGAAATGCAACAAAAAGTAGACAGTTGTCATTTAATTTTTCCTGTTGTCAGTTGTTAACACCTGTGTTATTCTGTAAGAATTAAGTTTAAATCTTATTCGAGAAATGTTGAAAACCGATCTTTAAAACATTATAATTATTATAGCAAATATCGCATATCATATAATTTTTTTTTTTAATTTTCTGACGTTTCTCGATCGTTTTCTTTGGTGTGTTTCGAGTTTGTTCTTAAATAGTTATACTGCACTGTGGGATGCCTGGGTAGTGGGTACCATCTATACATTAGCTATTCTACTATTGAACACCAATTTGTTGTTCCGTTTGGATGGGTGAGTCAGCCAGTTTAATTCTCCAATTACATTTTAATGTAGGAAATGAGAATGAGACGCGTCGGCGATGTTAAGGATGGTTAATACTATAATGGCGACCATTTCTTCATCGGTATCCATTTGCTTGTTTATTTTTTTATTTTATAGCTAGGCGGACTAGCGTTTGGGCCACCTGATAGCAAGTGTTTACCAACACCCATAGACATTGGCATTGTAAGAAATGTTAACCATCGCTTACATCGCCAATGCGCCACCAACCTTGGGAACTAAGACGTTATGTTCCTGGTGCCTGTAATTACACTGGCTCACTCACCCTTCAAACCGGAACACAACAATACAAAGTACTGCTGTTTTGCGGTAGAATATCTGATGAGTGGGTAGTACCTACCCAGATGAGCTTGCACAAAGCCCTACCACTTTTTGTATTTCTCGAAAGCCGTCTATTTCTTTTTGGTTGTATGTTAACATCCCACCTAGTAGTTTTTTCAAGTGAGACAGAGAGAGTACAATTCCTATGTTTTACTATCTACTAATTGGCCGGATAGATCGAATACAAAATAGTATATTGTAATATAGATAACGTTCGATGTCGTTACGTCACTGTGAATTATCTTTCTCTCTTTGATATAGTTATTATATTACGGTTAACAGGACGCTTTATCTTGATCGTTATGTGTGACCATAGCTTTACCATTGTTTATATGACTGCCTCGTTGGTCTAGTCACTACAGGCTACATGTAAGGCCACAGACACCGCGGTCCTGGGTTCAATTCCCAGGTCGGGCCAATAAAATGTTATTGAGGTTTTCTGTCTCGGAAAGCACGTAAAGCCGTTGGTCCTGCGCCTGAACTCTTTCCGGTCGTGTCGGATTGCCGTCCCATCGGATCATGAGAGTAAGGGAATAGAGAGTGCACCTGTGTTTGCGCACACACTTGTGCACTATAATATGTCCTGCGCAGTTCTCTAATCTCTCTTGAGATTGGCCGCCTTGGCAGAAATCGGTCTGGAGTTACTATTGATATAGAATAAGTGTATGATTAATTTTCTTAAAGAATAAGATTTTGGTCGTATTCTAATATTTTAATTTCGTTATTTAATAGTTATGTTTATCTTTTTTTTATAATGTTTAATTTCTAATTTTTAGGCTCAAACGAACACTAGCCATTAGGATAAAATAAAATAGGCTTAACTAGATTAGAACTTGTTAAAGATTCGCGAACGCAGCTGAGTAGATTATTTTGGTATTGTATAAATATGTGTACCCGATCTCTTATTAAGTGTAGCGAATTAACTGAAATTTCTATCACTCAAACACTGCACATATAAAAATAAATACAGACGAATTGATAACCTTCTCCTTTTTTGAAGTCGGTTAAAAATGGTATTTGATTGATCTTTGATTTGATACTTAAAGCTAGTTTTTAAATCATATTCGTTGACTAACTTGCTTATAAAATTACTTTAGTATGAAGAACAATTAGGTTATTTTATTTTTATTAAATTAAAATGACAATAAAAATTATTGATCATTATCACGAAAGTTGACTATAAATGTATATGTATGTAGGTATTTCAGTTTATTTACTAGACATTATGTACTAAGGTCCAGACTCGAATGAATGCATTCATATAAATAATGTTGCCATAATTATAAATTTTGTATTACTTAAAAATGGTTGTTTAGTTGTGCTAGATTATTGAAGATATACTGTACACGAATATTGATTCGAAAATCGTGCTCAGATTGATATTTTGACGGCGTTGAGAAGTTTGTTAGCTTGGTGATGGTGGCGCCGTACTTGCGCCAAGAAGCAATACTATACTTACTATAGACGCCAGCCCTGGCCCTTGATCAGAGTAGAGCGAGATTGTCCTTTAGCGCCGTTCGGTCGACGCTATCGCTTCACATAAATTCAATATCAGTTAATATTATATAAATGATAATTACCACATTTATAAAAAGCTAACAACACTTATGTGCGTGGATATTATTTTTGTCATTTTCGCGTCCCTTGCTACCCCGCTACTCTCGCTCTACCCCAGGGCTGGCGCTGATTGTTATTGTTGTGTTCCGGTTTGAATATTTGAATTGGCATGGGCGATGTAAGGAAGGCAGTATGGCGGTGGCGACAATATAAAATGAGGTCGCCTATCTATAAATTAAAAAAAATCAACAGAGTAAATATCACCATACCACATTGGCACATTGATGGAGCAATGCTCGATTTATTGTTATATACTGCTACGTGCAAAGGTGACCATAGAGTAGTTTATTTGTAAATCTGCTTCCCTTCTACAATTTATAAATAAATAGAATTCACACAAAATGTCCAAAACAATATTGTCAAGTAAATCTTTCCTCTGTTTTAAAGTTTAAGTAGATACTACTTTTATATTGTAATTTTAGGAATTATATAAACGAACTGTGATTTATAAATCTTTTTTTGTTTGTGTACCTACATGTTTGCTAGTACGATGGTGGTCTCATGTAGGTATTTATGTATCGTTTTAATAGTAGCGAACGATTCTTAACGTTTGCAACTAAACAGCAAATAAATGATAATTTGTTACATGAAATCATATTTGTTTTACTAATTCCTTAACCACCTGTGCCCCGCGGTTACACCCGCGTATAATTTAATAAAAATGTAATGAATAAAAATAAGCCTAGAGCCTTCCTCGATAAAAGGATTATACCTACAACACAAAAGTTCCTGAAATTAGCCGGACCAAACAAACAAACTCTTCAGCTTTTTATATAATTTACTTATATAAAAAGCAGAAGAGTTTGTTAGTTTAAACAATTTATTTTTATAAATATTTATTTACATTAGAGCCTTAAATAAATACAAATAAAAATTAAACATAATTACTGAACAAATCGTGATCGCGTGGAATGTTAGCAGTATTTCCCCTTCGAATCGCAATTCCGATTCTCTGGGCGAAAAATTAACCAGCCCTCCTGTCACCAGTGGAGGCAATAAGACGGGGTCTACTACTTAGGGATGAAATTTTTTGCACTATTACTCCGAGATATATTTTAAATTTGTCTAGTTCTAGAGTTTTTCTCAAAGAATTGTAACATCAACTTACAGAGAAAACATTTTTATATATATTACATGCCTCTTAATCGGCAGTCATATTATTATGCGGTAGGTATTAGACATTTACTGCATACTGGAACCACCAAAATCGCTCATTCTCAAACATACCCATGTTTGAGATGATTTTTTTATAAATTATCAGACTGAGTCCGTTATTTATTCTTATTCAAAATTAATAATACTTATGTATACAATTGCATTAAGTCTCTTTAATGATTTAAATTAATACGATTTTTGTAGTCGAATATGCTTACAACATAAATAATGAATGATTAAATATACAGGGTTATTTTTAATGACCCAGCAACCTCGGAGGACTAGATAGCTAACATCATATATATGTACATGTGTTTGTATGACTATAACTATAATTTTGTACTGGAGGTTAACAACACTATTTTATTTCGTTATTAACACAATGAAATTATAGAAAAAAATCATGCCATCATACGCGTGAAATCCAAGCAATTATGCAAATATAAACGCCAAAGTTTAGCGTTCCTACATAATTCGACAAAATAGCGAAGAAAAAAAGAACGTTTGACGTAAAAATAACTGCAATTACATCGAAGGTTAATCCTAAGACTAATCGCTTGTCGTGTCCGAAATATCCCTAATTGGGTGCAATAGAGTTAGCGCCCGCGGCGTTATTTGACAGAAGACGAGCTGTGCACGAGCTTTAGACGTTCAGGAATTAGACAACGCTTCACTGTGTCTGTCTGGAGATGTATTTGAAAATCGCTCATACCTACAATATCATCAAAAAATACTCTCAAAATAACAATAATACATAATATAGGATTGTCATTATACAATTTCACCCATAATTTTGTAATTTTAGTTATGTTATTATTTAAAATTTACATCGGTGATAAATGAAAAATTCTGGTTCATATAACCAAAGGCTCGCTGTAAAGCTTTGTTAAAAATTGTATTTATTTAAAAAACTAAATCAGTATTTATCAATGTTTTCTTTTTTGAAAACTTTGATTTGATGTTAATAATCGGAAGAGATTCAAAAGTATGACCACAAGTAGACTTTGAATCTAAGCAGAGTCCATACATTAAAACATAAAGTTCATACACTTAAGAATGTTCTAGCTCACCCGTAAGCTGACGAAGCTAATCTATGTCGGTCTACCTCGGAATAATCTGAAATAACGACACCGTGTGTGGGTGTGCTTCGTTTAACGAAAGAGCGGCAGTCCATCAGGGGGAACGAGGACGGCGCTATACAGTGCGAGCGAGATAGACCAATACGTAGCCCGTGGGAAATGCACAGTAGTGGTCAGATCAGACTGCGCGCGCGCCGGCCCAGTGCACGTATTATTGTAGTTGAATCTCCTTTGCTTACAACAGCTTATGCGATTATGCTACGTTGTATGATCTCGGTTTTATTCGTATGGGAATAAGTGTCAATTTCTGTTATAATGCGTGGGCGGATTGGTTGTTGTTTTCGGTCGAGAAGACATATAGACACGCGGCAAGCTTAATGCGATGGATTTTTTAGCGATCGATTGAGTTGGATTCTGCGGCGGGCTTTGGCTGAATGCAAATGCGATGTTTACGGAGAACGGCACACGCCTAGTCTCTATCATGAATATCTTCATGCTTTAATGAATGTGTATTCGTAAATTGAGGTTGCCTGCTTCTGCTATATACTATAAAACGATATTATGTTTCCGTCAGATAATATACCAATGTGTCATTCATGTTAGGAAACGAAAACATGTTTACATAAGTATATAAGGTACCATTACAGAGCTGATACAAAATCTTTTCAATAATATTTGCGCAGTGGTCGTTTTGATACGGGAAAATAAAACATTTAACATTTTGAATCTTATTCGAATATAATGAAAGCAAATATGATTTGTAGGTAAATTAGTACATTTCGTAGACTACACCTTACCATATAATAAAATTCTAAAACCACAACCACAACAGGAAGATAAGTTAAAACTCACAATGCAATAAATACCTTCGTCATCACTTCTAAGTTATATCCAATAGGTAATACCTTAAATTTAATATATGGTTCAATTTATTAAGTAGCTAGTGTATTTACACTAATTTGCAACGAGAAACAATCGATGGGTGTTTAATATAGTATTATTTGCAATACTTAAAACTGCCCACCCATATCCAAATCACAATGGCCTATAATTCGTAGCCCCGTCCCACGCTCGACGCCGGCTTCGACACATTCAATTAAAGAAAACCCGAATATTTATACGTATTTACCTCACCATATATCCACTCACAAATGCATTTTAATCACACTTTTTTTTTACCAAACACTTCTGTGGTAGGTATCAAGGCGTTTTATGTGGGTTAAGTTTTGTATAAGTTACTTCAAGATTATTTTATTTTCAATGAAAAATTTTTAATATGAACAATCGGATTTACAGCATTTGTCGTTTATGTGTATATTTTAATATACGAGAATTATATTATAAATTGCAAAAAAATATTTACAATTTGTATCGGGATCAAAAGAAAATAAAAACTACGATAGAATATATATAGATGAATTAAAAGATACTGGACAGGTGTGATGGTTAAAGAAACAGATATAAGTGTTTTGTCTTGTTGCATTAATTGATTATTACTGTGTGTAGGTATCGTTTGTAATCTAAGATGATTCGTTTTAATAGGTAGGTAATACCTATTGAAACCATTATAGGTACCTAGTCCCTATGTATCACCATATCTTTTACAAACCTCTTTTCCCGCATTTTTAAAAGACTGGCCATCGCAGTTACAATTTAACGGAAAAATATTACGTCACACTTATTTATAAATGATAACACAATCATTGAAATATGACAAAATAAATTAAATATATTAGATATTAAAATGAAATATTTATCAATCTTCTTAATCACTAATTGGTAGAGAGGTAGCTTCGACAGGCTTGTTGCACATAGTCAACTATTGGTCAAATGGCTATTTCGTTTTCCAATGTATATTGTAACTAAAGTCAATCTTAGCCACTGGCACTTATATTGCCGGTGTTATCGGAAATCATTTCCTAAAAATAGGAATCGGCTAATTACTCGTAGGTACCTTAACGTAATACTCATTAGAGAAACGATTCGTTAAATATAGTAATCCGAAATTGTTTCGAATCAAATTAATAAGTTCATAATACCCGATGATCCCATTATTTATAATGTACCAGGTAAGTAGGTATGTCACTTATTATATCAAATTTAAAGGTAGGTTTATTCAACGAAGCATTACTTATTGATAGATAAAGTAAAAAACTACCACCGCACCGCGGCACCGCTTCGAAATAAGAAATACCATGACTTGGGAGGAACTAGGGACAGAAACTGTTTTTTTTTCTGTAAAATAGTGTAACTGCTTACAATTTACAATGTAATAAAGAAATAGTCTGGAGGCGATCGTAACATTCCTAAGGTTCATTCATTCTCATTATTCATATCATATTTTGCAAACGTCCTATTTCTATTTTTTTTTTTTAAATTCAAATGAGGTAAATTGAATGCTTTCTGAATTATAATCTAGCATTGCAGTCTTATATTCGGTTATGTCGGTACTTCTTGGAGATATTTAGATTTATATAAAAGTACATATTTAACATGAATATGGTTACACAATAAGTGTAAGTACTATATAAGAGCCGTATCTTCGATCAAACCTTTACATTATGTATTGAACACAATGTGTTGCCGGGACAATAGTGCGACTAACAACGGTGGGCCGGTGATATCGCTTACATATCTTAATTAGGCCGCACAAGGCGGCCGTCGATTCATTTTTTTACATCCGCCCGCCTGCGACCGTGACGAATATTTGTATAGACGGACAAACAAAATAATCAAAAGAAAAACAGTTTCTAATGCGTGTTTAGTGGGAGTAAAGACCAAAATTGGTAAATGGAACCGTAAAAGCCTTGGCGATAAAGATGCGGCGATAATTAGAAGCAACGCTGACAAGCTCGTTCGCTTTTCCATATCTGAATAACGACATTCATAACAGGTAAATAATGTCGAAATTTTTCAAACAATTTTAGCCTATAATGTATGGTAATAAATATAAAAATGGCTCGTTCTAATTTAACAAGTAGAAACATCTCGAATGACTCGTTGTAAGTTTGAATCGCGTGCTATTGGCTCGATACTAATGACAGAGTTATGAATGAATAAACTCGTTAAGGTATGAATTAAGATCTGGACAGGAATTGGTCTGTGAAAATACGCATAAATTTAATTTTGACTCCGAATAAGTCTAGGCAATTGAAGCGAAAGAAAACTATAGCTTTACTTAATGAAAATTGAATTAATCAGTCATGTTTCCCAAGTTACAACATACCGAAAACAACAAATTAAATGATTTATATGTATAAACATATAAAGCAACAATTTCTTTATTTAAAGATAATTTCCATACGATATTATCAGAAGCTGATCTCCAAACTGCAGATGACAAAACGCTGATTACTTTCAACATTATTTATATATCTACTGTAATAAAACTATTATGCGAATATCTTATTAATTGTAATTGCAATATGAACTAGTATTCAATGACAATGTTTAGACAGGATCTAGTCTAGGCAGCCATAAAATCTGAAACGTGAGATATCCTGCAGAGTTCTTATAAAATGAACTGCCTCTGTGTATATCTTTATTTGCACAGTTGTTGTTTTATTGTTTAAATGCAACCGGACTTCTATACAAGATTAAATCATTTGTTTTTATTCTAAATATTTTTTATTAATAAAAAATGGCTTGACGAAATAGGTTCAGCCTTGGCGGTTAGGTTTTATTTGTAATAAGTTCAAGCACTTTGATCTCTAGTTAAAGAAATGATAGAAAATAAATAGTTTTGTATACGGTCTTTGTGTGTTTAAAAATATTGGATGAAGTCGGTATATGGAACAAAAATTCTACTAATAAAATCGTTAAATGTGCTTAAACAACTAATATTCATTTTAGATTTTACTATATAGCAATGACGGTGAAGGAAAACATCGTGAGGAAACCTGCATGTGTCAAATTTCTTTGATATTCTGTCACGGGCGTATTCCACCAACCCGCATTGGAGCGGATGGATTTGTAAGTATTTGTTAGTATAGCCGCTGCAAGATTTATTCCATTAATAAGCTTCTATAATAATATGGAATAACATTTTTTTTATTACTAGTCGAATTTGTGCAATACAATTTTTAATTTAAGTTTGATTTATGTAATTTATTATCAAAGGTGACGTAAGCACAAAATTATAGTCAAATTTCAACGTCATGATATTTTCCTAGGTTTTTAGATGTAGCACCTTAATCTAAGAAACATGAACGTTTTTTCTGCAGTCTAGCCATGAAACATTTATACTTAGGTACCTATATACCTACTTACATTTTTTTATGATGAAATTACAATATATTGTTAGTGAGCTTGCGTCAGAATCGTTTCACTCAAACATTACAAATGGAGTTTTAAAATTGAAAACTTAAAATTTTATTTTCAAAAAAGCAAAAATAGTTTTATTTATTCCAAAACATTTTTATTTATAAATGTAAGTATAAGAAAGATTTGCTGATCTAGCTCAACCATGAATACCTAGTTACTTATTTTAGTTTATAGCTCGTTTAGTTTCAGTGTCGGTCTGTCGGACACGTTTTCAGTCCGGCTCGTCGCCTCAGGCGTGGCGTGGGAACCGACTTACAACTCACTGCAGAGGTATCTATACATCAACTTGGAACGCAGCTCATTTTGATCTTTATAATATATATGTATAGTTTTATTCAATACAACGTTTGCATAACTAATTAACGATATAATACTGACAAGACACAGTTAGTACTAGACTAGCTATTTATTTCCCGCGCTGTCACTAACTTCTTTTTTAAATTAAAAGAATATAAAAGTAAATATAGGTAAATGTATCAAACATTCTGTCCAGAGCTTAACCACACTTGAAAATAGTAATTCGGGGGGTACAAACTTATTATAAGTAATTAAAATGTAGGTATTATTGAAAATCATGTTAAATAATTATTTATCAGCGTCGGACGCTGACCGAAAAATATTGTGTGAAATCCATTTCTCGTGAAAATTATGAATTGCTACGATCCTCAATAAACAGTGGGTTGCCCCTTTTTGTGTATGTAGATGATGAGGATAGTGCTGATGGAGAATGTCTCGTTAAAAGATAGGAGGAAGAGGACCAGATATAGGACATTGATGGTATATAACTAAACTGTAGTTTTTACGGATTAAATATAAATTGTAACCTGGTGGTACTTTACTTGGTGATATTTTTGTGTGATATCGCCAAACGACAATACTTAGGAGTGTTGTGTTTTGGTTTGAAGGGTAGTGACTAGTGACCCAGCTACAAGTAAAATGGACAAAATCTTAATTCTTAAAATGTAATGTAAGATATACTTACTATTTCATAAAGGGGCAATGTTTATGGGTTTTGGTGATATACAATCAGGTAGCTCATTTGTTTACCTATTTTATATAAGCATAATTAAATACTTATAACATACTTTTTACTCGTACAAGTCCTACTGTAAATGTATTAAATCGGTTTCATCTTCAGGAACGTCGAGGAAGAAATTATTATCATAGCATGATTATCATTCTTCAAGTACCAACCTGAGATGAATGGTCGATATATGCTCTGTACAATGGCGACCTACTATACAGGCGGTTCGCTTTACAGACGTCAATATACAGGGGGCATAAATAAGTGTGCATGTCATGTATAGAGGACGGACGGCAACGTCAATGCTCGCCGTTATGAGCGTATATTATTAAGTGTCTTGCATACCTTTAAGGCTTTTAGGTTCAATTTTAAGGTTAGATATTTTTTACTCAATGGTTAATAAAAATATTTAAAAAAAAACAAATATACCTATTTGACTGCATTTGGATTTGAATGGAATTTGCGTGTTTTATTTGAATTAAAAAAATATTAATTAACGATAAAATATACAAAAAAACATACATTAATTATGATTTAAAAATGATAAAACTCCATTAACAATTTGTTACATAATAAAAATGAGTTTGTAAATATGATTACGAATGCATTTTTTTGTCTGATAACGATCATGTTGTATTGCTTTGATTGTTATAGATATTGATGTATCCGGAACGGACCGCCCGCAATCGACTAACGAAAGCCGACGGAGCGATCTACATGCACACTTATTTGCAAAGTGTCACCAACTTACCGCCAACGACGAACCATATACGTCATATAAATTAAAACACTATTAACTATTCTAAAATAAACCTTAAAATCTAAATTAATAGAACACAGTTTCCTTTAACAGGTAGCACATTCGAAACTTAAGTTTGTCTTGAGGTTTTTACTTACGTAAAGTCATAAAGGCACCCTATAGTTTTTCCGCAATGTTCCAAGAAAAAGTATTGATTCTGTATGTATTCCAATGGTTTGTTTCGTAAATGTCTTGTATCTTTGTCGGCGACAAATAAAGACTTCCTGTGCGTTTGAACAAACGTTTATCGTCGTTATACTTAGGGAACATCCTCTTGACATTAGGTACATGCCGTACATGTATGTATCTATATCAGTCAAGCAAACCTTTCATACATAAGTAACACTATACAAGCCTTGTAGATTGAGCAATTTATACAATTAAAAATAAAATGTGTAATTTATACTAGGTATATGACAAAATGGAACTCCATTTTAATAAGAAACATTTTTACTAAAATCTTAATTAGGTATAGAAACGCACTAATATTCAATTTTCAAATTTTATTCTGAATGTTCTCAGTGAAGTTCTCTTCGACTACTATAAATGGCTGTATTTGTATATCATCATATATTGAAGTAAAATAGCGTGTCTGTTGGTCTTCTACTGTTTGTCCTTCCGAGAGTGGGAGTTACAGGACTTAATACTTTTTTCGCTCTTCTGCCATTGGACAACTAGGCACAGTGAAAGCCTACACACCTGCATCATCAACGTCTACCCATTCGCACAAAGCTGTCTCATTTCTTACACTATTAGTCAAGACATAAGACAAACTTCACGCGTTTGTGTTTCCGAAGCATTACAATCTATCAAATAAATAAAAGCAACATTGAATTGTCATCTTCTAAACCAACTAATCTTAGACTGTAAGTACTTACTATTAGATATGACAAAGAACTGCTAACTTGAGAAAAATAATTGTAAACATATTATATTTATAACGGGTAAAAAATATTGCTCTTTTTATTTTTTCATAATTGTATCAAAGTGTACTGAGATTTGTAACGCGCATACAATAGTGTAATGTAACCTCGCTAGTATTACATGACATTCTAGAAAGGAAATTGAAACTACAGTAGAACTCGCTAGCTGCTTGAAGGTAACGTAGTTGACGTGTAACCTGATACTTTCCTACATTTAAATAGCCGTTGTTGGCCTCTAATAGAATAGTAAACGTTGTATAACACAATAAGTTAATCCAGTGTAAATATTGAACATGGCAGTAACTGTTTTGAGTTTATTTTTCAACACTATTTCGCAAATCATAATATTAATACATTGGACTTTCATTTATCGCATAGTAAGTATATTATATTTTATCTATGTCATGATATACTCAGCGCTTTCTTTACTATATTTGAAAGCCAGAATAAAATCTGGCTTCAGATCATTCCTATAAATGCTAATAAATTTAAAAGTAATGTCACTGCCTGCAAATGTTCCTCTAGCTCTCCTCTCCTATTAAGGAGAATGTTTAGAGCTCAATTAGCTCTAATGGAGGGTGGAAGATACACATATGGCAGGAATCTATCAAACACATAGACATAGGTATGGGATTCCCCGCGAAATGAATAATAATATGAAAATCCAGATTCTTCGGTTCAAATTCATGTGTTCTCACCAATGGGCCATGCCAACACTATTTACTTTACCACTTTATAAATTAGCTTATTTATATTTACATGACATAAAAAACGAGTAGATCTTTCAAAATAAATAACATTTAATGCCCAGATTTGTTCTGTGCGTTTTATTATTGCGGATGTTAAGTTTAGTAAAGTTTCACTAAAATTAACATCTCTCTTTCGTTTGTTTCATATTTCTGAACGTTATATAACATAAAGAACTAAAATCCAAAAATGTTTAATATTCTAAAATCTTCACATTATCTCGTAAAGGCACTTTCAATTCTCATAAAAGATTCTATACATAACCTGCAAGAAACTCAGAAGTTACTCTTTATCATCAATTATATAATGTAAAAATGAAAAAATACGTAATTTAGACTAGACTTAGATTCAATTTGTCTGATTACCTAAAGGTACCTATTTGTTAATTTTAAAAATTAAACTGTCACTTCTATTTAAAAACTAAAAAATAAGTTTCAAGTACAAAATATACTACATAAAATTATAATAATATATCAACAGTAAAATAAATAATCAGTTTATGTTTAATTTTAATATTTGAATAATCGTGTAGGTGTGACAATATCGGATTACAAACCGATGAAATGTGTTTTACAACACCTAAAGTTTACGTCTCAATGACCATCCAGGCTCGTTATTGCGAACAAATTATTATAAAATTTATAAAAATCAATAATATTGTATATTAAGAATCGTTCGAAAGAAGAAGCCTAATTAGTCTCGATTTGTCATAAAAATTCTGAGGGTTTTGCTGCGGGAGATTGCGTATAATCTTACATCAATTTATTTAATATTTGAATAATTTAGTAACTTACAACATAACGTGCCAGTTTTGGAGTTCCACAAGGTTACGTTTTTGATCCTAATTTATTTAACACATACATCAATGGCCACTTAAACGTACATTTTATTAAATGAACTTGTTAATTGGATTGGAAATAATGTCTACTAATACTTTAAATTGAAAATATACAGCCATTTTTCAGTGCATTTCCGATTATTTCAACTATTATGTAAAGCAAATTTTAACAAACTATATCTTATTTACTTTTGACGTGACAACGTCTTATAAATTGGTTTGCCGGGTGACACTTCAAGAAACTGCGTTACGCACCGCTCACGTTATGCGCTCACAATGAGAGCGAGTGAGAGGCACGCGTCCCTTCCACTCGGGCATGGTTAGCCCGCCTAAGAGCGAGAGAGACAGACATACAATAAATACGTATGTATGTGTAAAGGTAAAAATAAAATTTTGTTAATATGAAATTCAGTGCGAGATTCTTTGTATAAATTAATGTTTTAAATATAATTCTTTGTATAAATAAATGTTTTAAATTGTTACTATTATTTCATCCTTCTTCCTACTATACGAATGAATATTCACATTAAAATTATTTTACCACTCAAAGTCGTTGTCACGTAAAACTTTCGCCCGTATACCGACTTTACAGGCAACCAGTCATTTTATATTTTTATCTACTCAGTAACTCATTAAGTTTTAAATTATTAATAAAATAGCTGGTTCTTTAGGTTAGGTCAGGCAGATAGGTTTTATTAACGTAAGTATATAATGTAATTCATTTTGAAATGTGATTTAAGGAAGATAAAATACGGAATTCCTATGCACTAGCATAATTATATAAACGAAAAAGATTTACATTGAGTACAATTAAAGTTTTTGTGTTTAGAAATTTATATAAAATCTTAGTTCGGATCTTGAAAAGCAATATTATATAATGATATTACTTACATAATATTTGCTTTAAACTAACGTCACCATAAGTTTAAAACTGTTGAATTTGTGTTAAAATGTGTTCATAGATTATTCAAATCCAGTCAAGTATTTAGTTTTTTTGTAAGATGTAAAAGAAATAATTATTTTCGTACGATTGGAATTTTAAAGTAAAACCAAGAACGATTGAATACGATAGGTACGGTATAACAAATACAATATTCAAAGACAGTTTGGTAGACACCTGTCTTTCGCGCCGCAGGTCGTGGGTTCGATTTCCACCTAGGACAGACATTTGTTTGCATGAACATGTCCTGAATCTGGGTGTATTCATATATATAGTATGTATTTACAAAAGAAAAGTATTATATGTAGTATATCAGTTGTCTGGTTTCCATATTACAAGCTCTGCTTAGTTTGAGATCAGATGGTCGTGTGTGAATAATGTCCCAGGATAATATTATATTATACTTTATAATTTCTACGGAACACCTTAAAATTTTAACAAAAATAAATCTCTCAATGGTCTTTTTTTGAAATTGCAATCCAATAATATTTCCATAAGGCTTTTGGGTAAGGATCGAAGTGTTTGCAACGACGAAATAAAGTGTCAAACTGGTCTAAAACACGGCCACTAAAACAGATTTTTTTTTTATTTCACAACGAGTTGATTCTGCATCGATATTCAAAATATAAATAATTTGGCCTTGTCCTTACCAGGTTTTCCAATGTTATGACTTATTTGTCTCGCTTTTATAGATTTATCGATATTCGAAAAACTAAATCGATGAAATCTGCATAATACATTCATTAAATAACTTGTAAATTGATTTTTTGGCATCTCGTTCTTATGTAGCCAATCGAAATAGAAACATCTGGGGTTATAGATTGATAAGGAAGGAAATAAGACAACAAAAAACGACTTTAAAACGTTCTTGGTGACATTTCAATTATAATTTATGTAAGCAAAAAACATAGGTGTCACTTCGTCTTTCGTTTCGTAGATTAAATATCTATTCTTGTGTTATTGAAATAAATATATTGATGTTTGATATTATTAAAAAAAAAAGGTTTTTGTACGTCTCGTTTATTGTATAAAATATGTCAAGAGTCACTTAAGTTTATAAAACAAACGGCGAAATCAAAAGGTGATAAAAATTGATACCTAAATGGTTCTCTTTTGTATATTTACTCAATACCTGTATATTTCTTGCGTAATACTTAAACCGTGATAAAATGTACACAACATTTAATAATATGAGATATTCTGTGACGAGGTCAATAATAGAGAGACTAAGTATAGGATTTTGTTTGTTTGTTGATAAAGATTTGTCGTTTTATTTTCCCGTTTGTACTAACCTAAGCATTGTGTTTAGAGAATTACAAAGAATAAGTTACATGCAAAGAATTTACTTTTTTTTCTATTTTTAATTCTCATAGCGACCACATAACAGATTAAAAACTAAAATTAGTTTTTTTTTATTAGAAGTAAATATTGTCATACGTTACAAATATTATTAGAACTAAATCCAGATTTAGGTATTATTTAATTGATGTTTTTATGTAATGATAAGATGTGAAGTTAACAAGGTAACATTAACGAAGGCTTGGCAAAATGAATCATCTATTGCATTTTTTAATTATCTGTACCTACCTTTAGGTACGTTCGTTCTTGGAAACATATAAGCCATAGACGTATTTGATGTCAGTATATTTTTCTTTCTTTGTTACAAAAGAAAAAAAAGCAAATTGGTTTTTATAAATTGATATAGGTTTACGCGTTTAGAATTAAACGATTGTAATATTTTAAAGCTAAGCTTTTTCAAAAATGTAATTTGTAAGTTAACTTTCTTTAGGTCCGTGTAAAGTATAATTATTAAGTACTTATCTTTCGTTTGTTTTATCAAATAACCAATTGTAGTTACACATTGCCTATTTATATATTTTTTAAATAATTTTGATTTACTGTTACTAACGGACAATTCTATTTAATTTCTATATAAAGATTTCAAAGACAGAGTAATCTACTAATGATATATAGTATATAATAAAACAGGTTAATAAGCATATGATGTGTAGGTGTAATAGAGAATCTTTAAGTATTGAACACACTAGCGTGGCCAAGCGATGCGAGCGCGATAGCTATAAGGTTGTTCGTAAATCTGTCGTTATCACTTATAACACAAGCGTTATAAGTATTAATAGGTAATAGGTATGTATTAGCTATTAAATATCATACTAGAAAGTCTTCTACAAATAAATGGAAAAATATGAAATTTGATGTACTAGGCTACTTGACTGTGTCTTGGCGAATGGCGGATATATGTAGGTCCAAGTGTTAGATTTTTCCTCGACACAAATATTATACGATTTCGAATATGGTGATTCTTACAAAATTTAATCAAACGCAGTTCTTGCTTGAAATAATCAATCAACTAACATATGGGAGCACTTTTTTGGGCTGACCAATTTCATCATCTGCTATCAAAGTTCATCAATTATCAAACTTTCGCCAATTTAATCAATATTGGTTTAACTTTCCAACACCAAAAGATAGAAGAAACATGCGTGGGTGATACCTACATTAAGCCTGTCTATTATAACCATATAAGACGGCCAATTCTACTAACAAATTATCCCTTTATCCAAATCGTAGCCGTGTAAACGGCTGGAAGACGGATAACCGATTTCCTAAATTTTTATTTTATACTTAGACTATGTATTGGCATAAAAATTTACAATTAAATTTGGTTTTGACGTAAAGATATATATTCACACAATATTGGTTCGGTTCTGATTCAAATGAATCAGGAACGAATCGGAATCGTTAGAGTAGTAGAATTTACACCCAGTATAATATTAAGTGACGTTGTGGTTTCCTAGCTTCATAGTGCATGTGTGGCCTTATCTTTAGAAGTTCGCTGGCTGCTTCTGCTTCACTTCGCACAGGTGTGTCTTTGGTAAATTAATATGATTCTTTATTTTATTTAATATTAATGTAATCAATATTAAATATTAAAATAAAATTTATAATGTATGTTTATCATTTATTAAAAAAAGGCCTCACTTATAACACTATTTAACGAGTGATTAGTTAAACAAATCTTTGTCTTTTTCTTTCAAATGTCAAATCAATAATATCAGAAAGAGATAAATATATGTTTTTAACTAAACAACCGCTAATCAACTTTTTTATTATAAACATATGAATATACATGCATACATAATAGTGAAACGTAAGCACTGAAGATTCCGCAGTAAATTTGGCAATTGCGAGGTAAAAGACTACAATCTCAAATTATAAAAGTATTTAAGAATTACAAATAGAACAAATAAAACTATTAATTAAATGTGAATGATGATATACGAAACCTATATACATATATCTCAATATTCAAGCAAAGAAAAACTGTTAGATACGGTAACAATAGTTTTCTTCTTTATCCCTTAATAATAACTTTTTTCGGATAGACAAGAGTGACGTCATCAAAATGTGTCAAATTAAATAGGTATATTGTATAATAACCTAAAAAATAAAAATTCATATACAGTCACGAACGAAGCCGGAGCTAAGAACATGTATGAAATAAAAATAATGGCAGCAGCCGGACAGTCGATTGTTTCAATGCCTCAACACCGTAAATAACAGCATCGTTGGTCGTCATTTGCATTTTTATTGTCGCCTGCATCATACGGAATGGATAAAGGCTGTAATTTAATCGCCGGACCGCAAAATTGAATTATTTATTATTCGCTCCGTTTGTAAAACACAATTATTCGGCGGCCGAATGTCAACTGTCGATGTCTTTTTTTTTTTTTTTTGTATCAGTCCGAATCGGTTCGGTCCCGTAAATTCACATATTTAAAGCTAAAAAAAATCGCTATCATACTTTCCTGATTTCTTTTACAAGCAGTTGTGTCGCAGCGCTGATATTGTTCGGTCTCATTTATACGTTTTAGAGAATTTTATATTTTAACGCGGGGCCTTCGACGGTCGTGTGCTATTATATATTTTTTTTTCGACGGCAGCTGATATCAAATCTGTACAAATGGGTAAGCATTTTATTAAGCTTTTAATTAAAATGTTTTTTTCTGTGCTAATTGAAATTGAAAACATTTTTTTTTATAAAAGACGTGAGCACGGTATTATAAATTAGCAACTACAAGATTATAAAAGGCGATACTGTCGTATAATTTACTGGTTATGCGTAAAACCTCTTCCAAGGAATGTAGCGAGGAATTCAGTGGCAGATTGCAGATTAGTAGCATTAATCATTCGAAAATATTTACATCGAAATACCATATTCTTTTTAATTGATTTTAATACGATAGAGATTTCTTAAGAATAATATTTTATTATTCATTTTTGGGTATATCAATAATTGAATTTTGTTTTTATTAAAACGTATCTCGTGTGCATATTTTAAAATATCTGCAACAGCGTCTTTGGTTTAAGAGGAATCCCTTGAATATGTATTTTTAAAATTAATTTTATGCCAAGTCTTTATTATCATTTTTTAAATAACGCTGTCACTTTATAACCTTATAATGTTTTAATTTTATTGTAACTTAGTATTTTAAATAATATTAGTTATTTTAATATGAATTTCTTATCCTAAGCAGACAATGCAACAACAGTTAACTGCCCATTATGTTCTTACAAGGCTTCGACTCAATTTAGATCGTCATACATAGAGCCGACGGGAAAATATCTGATAATCTCTTACGCTTCTGCCGATCCGCATTGTACCTTCGTGTTCAAAATTAACTACGAGTGTTTGACAAGCTAACTAGTAACTCCAAAGCTGAAATATTGACACAAAGACGGCTGATAGAATGCTTTGAATAGGCTAAAGAATTTAAGACGCGACTGTACTCTCGGCTCGAAAGTTCTCACAGCATCATGAGAATGCTTTTTACAATCGATATTCAAAAAAAGAATAGCATCGATGTCTCTGTTGTCAACGGACAGTTCTCTCTGAGATCAACAGTTGTCGTGTACAAGAAAGTTGCTACTCTAAAACTTTAAGTGTAAGTTTTATAATCGTGTGATGGGGTACTTTATTTTATTGTTCCGTTTCGGTATGAATTGCGTCACCGACTAAAAAGACAAAGCACGAGCGAGCGGCGCATTGTGGAGTTAATGATGAGCCAAAACATTATTTTTAGAAGAGGTTCGGCTAGCAAGCTCCGCTTTGCTTTATAAGGTATACAGACGATCTCAGTGAAGATACAATTCGCTTTTATGGTGCCGGTAGCACGCTCGTTTTTTTTTATACGAGTCAATAAAATAGAACAATCATCAAACGATAACATTTACCTATGTATTTCAAATCATTTTTGCTTGATCAAATATTTAATTATTTGCAAGTACTTATTTAATGGGAGAAACCTTTGAAATATTATTTAAAATAAAACAAATAAGAGTCTGTAAACTTCCCGCTGCTCGGCTATGGTCTCCTTTCGTTTTGAGGAGGTTGGGAGATTATTCCACCACGCTGTTTTAATGCGGTTCGGTAGGCACACGCAGTGTAGGACACACTGCGTTGCTTTACGATGTTTTCCTTTATAGCCACGTACAAGTTGAATTATAGGCGAAAATTAAGAACATGAAATTCAGATCTGCTTGCACGGTCTTGTACCCGCCATCTTGCGTTAAGATTAAAGTTTTCTAACTACTGGCAGCCTCGACTCAAAAAATATTAAGTACTTGAAATATATAATTATAAATTTTAAATTACAATTCTATTTCGTTCGAGGGAATTTGAATTAGGAAATTAGCAACGCACGTCAACTCGGTGTGGTCGAAATTGGCATTCATTCTGTCAACAAAAGCCTCTCTGATATCTTTTTGTGTTGCCATAAAAGTTGCCGATTGTTTCTGGTCATTGTGAGCAAACATTGTGTTTTTGAGCGACAGCATTGTCTATGCTCGTGCGCAGTGACACTTCGCAGTCCATAATATAGGACAATGAGTCTATAAGCTTCCCGTAGTTTCGTATAATGAATTCCAATTTCGTAAACAATAAATCCCTTAATATGTTTTGATGTTTTTGGTCATTGTCGCGTTTTGTCACCGTCCACGCTTGATTAGAAGTTAATAGTGATGTTTCTAAATGGAACATTTGTAAGACCTTTTTTTTTGGAAAAGCCTCCTTTGTTTGTTCAATTTCGTCTAACTGGATGTGTCATGCGTGTCGCGTGGTACCGTTATGTTAGATTTGTAGCTGTTGCCTTTGATTGGTAATATTAAAAAAAGTTTTTGTTCTATGTAAGCTGTTTTTTTTAAATAGATTCATATATAGATATTGATTTTTACTTAAATTGCATTGTTATTTAATGCAATTTATGAAAAAAACATTATTAAGGGTAGGTGATATAATTAATTTCTAACTTTAGTTAGTATAGAAAATAAAAAGATGCCCAATATATATCAAAGTACCTACTTAAATATGACATTACAAATAAATGATATTATAGCTTTTTAAGCCCTTCAATATCAAAGAATAAAATTTTTATGTCTATCGGTTCTTATATACACAACCCTTTTAGGTATGATTGATGAATATCGAGTGGGAAGTAAATCGTAAGAGGCGGTGCGTAGCGCGGTAGCCGCGGGCGCACATAAATAACCGGCTTCACCGCAAACAAGCGACGTATTTACTACATTATTATATTTTATACATGCGCAGGCGCAATACACGGAGGCTCTAATGCGCGGGCAACCTACATAATAACGAGAACGCGCGGAAGGCGTAACTCGGTGGCAATCTACCTTCTCGCTTCATGACGCCCCGGGCGCGCGCCTAAGCGAGACGAACAACCACAAATTTATTAAAACGAAAAAAACCTTTAACTGCTACTGCAATCCGCGTCGCCTCCACAGAACTAGATACATTTTTCCACGTCGAAGTGCGCGAGCGAGAGGCAATTTCCTTGAGCAGGCGAGAGCGAGATGGATAGTGTTTCGCGAGGAGCGCGCGCAGTTAAACGGCCGGTCATGTGGGCGCTGCCGGTGTTGCGCACGCGCAGCTACTTCGGCGCGGTCGAGTTCTACGCTCACGCTGCGTCGTCCGGCTCGCTTAGCCCGTGTGACCTTTACTCGGTGAACTTAGGAAGCGTCGTTCGGTGTAAAACGTTCATTAGACCCCCTTCATCCCGCATAATCGTGGTCTTCCAACGCAACAGCAACGGCAAAAGAGTGAAAAAGATGGCAGGTGATCGCCAGCGCCGTGGCTAAAGGTATTCGTAGAATGCGTGATCTGTATCGAGCGGGCGGTACGAGGTGCGGGGCGCGGGGTGCGTTCGGAAGCGGTGGCAGCTCCCATCGACTCCTGGGGTTATTCTTCCTCAGGCCACTGCTGCTCGAGCTACGTACCAAGCGAGCCAGTTTTTTCTTACCACCGCACCGCACGCCACACACTCGTTAAGCCCGTGCCAACACGAGAAGTCGCCACTAATAAATTACTGTTTTTTACTGCACTCGAGCAGTCTACGCCGCGCAGCCGACTAATTTATACGTAAAAATAAACATTAATCAGCAATAAACGCCGCTGTTAGCGCCCGAACACAGTGAGTACTCTATCGCCTTCTTACTTATTCTTAATCTAATCGAATCTCTCTTAAATTGCGTACTGTCGATTGCGAAGATACGAGTTGAACAACAGCCTCAGCTTTAAAGTATCTATAAAACATTAAATCTATAACATCCGACGAAACGATTAAGGGAGAAAACGATTATTGCAAATGTATTTGATAAGGTGTTATGTTCGTCATAATAAATAATATCGCAATAATGTAATTGATTCGTCTCGAATTGTATGTCGAAATATTTTATATATCTTTATTTATCTACGATAAATAATGAATTAACAAGCAAGCAGTAAGGTGTGAACCACAATCATTCAAGTTTCGTCCGTATAAATAATAACCAAACATTCTTATTAGCATTTACGATTTTATGCAAATATTGTCTAATAGAACAGTAGGTGTAAAATTTGTCATGCGCGTTAATTTACTCCGTATGTGTCTTGAAAGAACGATGTTTAAGGTAATTTTATTTGAATTATTTATTTAAATGTCGTTCCGATATTTATAATTTAATATAATATTGTGTTTGAGTTAGGTTCTGATGATTGAGTACCTATAATTAAAAATATCCAATCTTTTATTTATTTGAATAGACCCGACTATTATCATGCAAATGGTGCTTAGCGCCTCGGCGCTTGAAAAAAAATTATTACAAAACTTATACTTTTTTTTTTAAATCACGAGCACCCAACTTGAGCACCATTGAATGTCTGATCGCAACCATTTTATAACGATTTATGGTTTATTTTAACAATGGTTTCTTAAAAACTTTTCCCTAACGTTATTAGATATTTTGGAATTGTCCGATTTGTATTGTTGTTTATGAATGATTTTAAGTGCACGCATCATTAGGTACGGCTGTAGACGCTATTTTCTGGGTTCCCATGAGATTAAAAAAAAACATGTCAGATGTCGACGATTCGACGATAACTTATGAGGATTTTACCGCCAAATAATTTTGTGATATATATTAAATAGAATGTCAATTAAAAATGCACAAAAGTTATTTCAATAAATAATGATTAATAATAAGTAAATTAAAATAGGAATCGCTTTTTTACCCGTATAGAAAATCAATATTATTGGTATTTGAGCGAATAGATTATAAAAAGGCAAACTATCGTACCTACCGACACCTCTGTAAATGTAATAAAAAACAGATAATAAAAAAAACCATAGTGTTAATTTTTAGTCATAAAGGCGAATAAAGATTATCGATTATTTATTAATCAATTTGATGGGTGCGCGTGTTTTATCCGTACGAAAAATTAACAACAAGGAAAATTACTTTATGCCTTTAATGTCAGACTAATTCACGCGCTTATGCAATGCCGAAGGCTGAATAACATACATTCGTAATTACTTAGGGGAGACCGGGGCTACAAGTTCCGATTTTTAGTTAACCTCAAAATTTATTACGAAAATTTTATTTTAGAATTCATACAATGCGTTCAAAATCAACTTACATATGTTACTTTGATATGGAGGCAGATACTTGGGTCATATCTTGTAAGATTTTTTTATTATTAAATTTTTAGTGCCTAAAGTCGGAAAGTAACAACATACCCCGACTTGGGGCAAGTTGTTAACAAGCCGGGGTAAGTTGTTATCACGTCCGTTAATGCTATTATTGGGGAAATAAAAACACAAAAAATCAATAAACCAAGTGTCTTTATTATCACCTGGTAAACATTTATATGTTATAACAAGTAACTATAATTTTTACTAAATATTTTTTTATTTATTTAGTAATTAACAACTTATCAACTAACTTGCAGCTAACCAGCCTAGAAAATTAGTTCAGTCTTGATTAATATTGACTTATCTCAGTCTGAAAACATTGCCGTCATAGGCAGAAAACATATATGTATAAGTATTTATAATCAATTATCAGAAGATATATAAGAATCATATTTCGGGTAGGTTAATAACTTGATACTTGATTGATTCTGTCTACATTTGAAATGTGCATTTATTTTTTTATTGAAATTGAACCCATTCTTCTCCAGAAAGTGAATTAGAGTAACTGTCATAGCACACTAGATAATAATAGAAGGTCCCTTTGCTTTTGCCTTTCCATTTCCTTGCTTTGTTTTACCCTTCCCTTTCCATTTACCTTTTACCTATCACTGGTAATGCTCACTTTAATTTTCTTGCTCTGCTCTTCTGCTAAAATTGGTTTTTCCGGAGTACTGAGTCAGTTAAAACAGCTGAGCAGGCCAGCTTTTCTATTTTCGTGTCAAGATGGTGGAATGTTGCAAGCATTGAATTTTGCAAGCAGTGCACATTCGTACCCTAACTTTTTGACTTCGTCCGGCAGAAGACCGAAGAAAATTGAAGCAAATCTAAACAAACATTCTGCTAATATATCTTCCATTCTTTCTGTTCTTTAGTAAAGAACAATTTTACTTTTTTATAGTCAACCGCGATATTTTCTAATCCACACCTTATCTGTTTGACAAATCAGTACAGTTCCATGTTTGACAACTGCATCTGCTGCTTTTTGCATCAACTCCTATGACACAGAACGTCGTGTTGATTTTCGGTTATAAATACGCATTCTACAGAAGAAAAAATATATGTATTCTATTATTGGTAAAAAAAATTGGCAGTTTTCCGAGGTGACACCTCGGAACAACTTGCCCCCGAATAAAGGAACATCTAGCCCCAATCACATGTCTTTAAAAAAAAACAAGTTAAAGGCTAGGTTACGAAAAATACGTAATTTACGCATAGTGCATTTGAATATTAAATAAATTCGTTTATAAAACACTAAAACACAAAAGGCTAATTATTGAAATTCGTGAGATAGACCAAAAATTCCAAATACGAAAATATTTACTTATGTGGACCAGCGATACACCTAATGCCGTTCTGATGTTCTGAGCACCACTGGCAAACTTGAAATGGCTGCCGTCGATGCGCTGTGGCATTTCATTTCACTACGTTTTTGCTTAATATTATTATCACTTTTTCTCGCAGAGTTATTTCAATCGGAACAACTTACCTCGGTAACTTTTAGCCCCGGTCTCCCCTACTGGCCTTTATAGACTGAGAGTCGGCGATTTATTAATATGTTTTTTTTTTAATATAAAAATACCTAACAGGCAAGAGTAAAAATCCCAAGTCTAAGAATATACTTTTTATTGAAATTAATAAAATTTAAAACATATTTCGTAAAGTGGCAGTGTCATGTTAATTTTGATTTATATTTTTACTATATTTTATAAAACCATTAAAATTAAAAATTTGGACATATAAAAGTGATTAAAAGAAACATCACAATTTCAAGAAAATGTATTTGATTTTCAATATTCATTGTATCTGTTAAATTTGGTGTCGAGCTCTTCAAATATGAGCGTAACTCGGTAGCATGCGATTATGCCGCTCGTTGCCAATTCAGTTTTAGAACGCAAATTATGTGCTAAACGACTTCAAATCGCTTTTTTTATCGTAAAATTTGCAACATAAACGGTTTCTAAAACATAAGCGACATATATTATGATTATTTGATTAAAATTAATATTAAAGGATTACTAAACGTGAATTGAGAATACTTAAATATGTACTTATTTCCATTAGAACGACAGTTATTTTTAAACTGTTCGTGTGATTTCTGAATAAATGTTTGTTCAAACCACAACGGGGAAATGAAAATTTGCATATAAAAACAAACGTTCGAAGTTTAAAATTTGAAATTGTGTTGGAATATTTTTGGAATGTCGAGGACGCGCGACGGGGCGTACTGCGCGCCACTTTCTTTTAACTTTGCCGAACGAACTCGTACTACAGACTAAAAAGACAAATGTCACATACGCGACCAGTAATAATCGAATGTAATATACCATGCACCTCAGATATTATTTTTGAAACGTGTGCAGTTTAAATTTTTAAAGTAGGATTGATATTGCTTTGAAAAATATATTCTTGAACCTATAGGTTTAATATTAATGGCATCAAAGTGAAGTTTATTTATAATGATTAAAAAACAATGAACTTCTTTGCAAAATTACCAAAAGTAGGCAGTAATATCAGTTAGTACTTATAGATACCGATATCAGTTTTCGAAGGGCTGTTTTTCATTTAATGTTTTTTTAATCTTTTGGCTATGTAGAACAAGCTATTCCCTATATTAACACACAACGTCGAGTTTATGAGCCACGGGGTGGAATAATATCCAAGACAATGATTATTTATGGTCAGAAACGCTTTTGTCATAACGCCGACCGAATCGACCGATGTGGCATCCATTAATTTTCGAACGATGTTTAAACATTGAACGAGGACAGAATATTGATTATAGTCCACCAGGACAGACGATACTTCATATAAATGTTATTTACCATTATCTAATATACCTTACTTAGGTAATGTACACTACAACAGAAGTATATATACCTAAGAATATTTTTATTTATTATATAACTGCATATTATATATAGGTAGGTATTTATTTTATTCCATTTATTTTTAGTTAGGTTACTGTTTGTGTAGTGGGATAGTTTTGTAAAAGCAGATCTCGGAATTTGGTCCTGGATGAAATCCCAAT
The DNA here is from genome assembly GCA_963151315.1 of Nymphalis c-album. NCBI lineage: Eukaryota > Metazoa > Arthropoda > Insecta > Lepidoptera > Nymphalidae > Nymphalis > Nymphalis c-album. The sequence goes on along the minus strand of OY720602.1, from coordinate 4,858,947 downwards.
GCGAAAACGGTAATGGGTTTCTTGAAAAAAGTATCTAAATAAGGACAGCTCGATGTTTGTAGGCAGAAAGCCATTCGTCCAGAGTATTCTAGAGAGTTCTATCCGGTCGGTTGTCGGTTTGCTTTGCCGTTGGCTAATGAGAATGATGAAATAAATAGTGCATCTGAGTTTGTGCTCAGTAATATCTCCTATCAATCCTGTAAGACATAATTGGGAATACCAACGCCATTTCGCCATCGGTTTTAAACCTACAATTAATTAAATTCAAAGTGCTCTAACATTCCTTAGCTATATAAATATTATGCTTGTGTATCGTTTATGAGCCGAGATTGTTCAGTGGTCAGTCAAGTGGTCAGAACGCGTCAGTCTTAATAGATAGCCTACCTATTGCGGGCTCAAACCCACGCAAGCACAACTGAATTTCCATGTGCTTAATTTGTATTTACAATTTATCTTGTGCTCGACGGTGAAAACATACTTTAAAAGCCTGCCTAATTTCTCTGAAATTCTGCCATATACATATATATCTACCGATTCGGTGGACATAGTGGAGCAGCGTGGTGGATTAAGCTCTAAACCTCCTCAAAGGGAGATTTACATGTTACTATAAATACATAAATGTATTTGAAAGACATTAGGTACCTTTCAACACGTTGTCAATATATTTTACAGGAAACAAATACAAGATCAAACAATCATATGTAAATAATATACTTTATTTGTACATAGCATCCTCTTGGCACATAATTTGTCAGTCGCGAGAACATGACAGGAAACTTTTATTTGTAGGAGATAAAAAACAATAGTCTGACGAACTTGGGCAGCGCTTATCTGACTCCGACCACAATAGATAAACGAATTCCTTTAAGTGTTGAATATTAACAAATAACGTTTGATGTTTTCATTCCTATTAAAAGTTTCAACAGTTTATTTATAATAAGTAAGTATTTACTAAATTCGCAACTAACGCAGAGAAACAAAACCTAAAACATAGGAAGAGAAAACAAGATTTGAGTCATATAAAAAATTATAAGACCGATTAACTAACTACTAGATTTGAACAAGATCTTTATATATTATATTTGACATTATTTAATTCTGACAATCCTTACGAACCAAATGTAGGTTCCGGTAGAAGAAAACCTCTCCTACTTATTTTAATCTAATATCATAAAACTCCCATTTACCAAGTTCCGTCGATATAATTGATGACGTAATTTTTTTATTCATATTCATTTCTTATAAAAATAATTATAACAAACCCTATATTTTGTCTTGTTTGATACATTGGAGTGGAGAAAAAAAAAATATATTTTTTCGTATTTTTTAATATCATTTATGTAGGTAACTATAGAAATTGTACAATAATCGCTGCAAATGAACAGAATAATGAACGTAGTGACTATTGTTTTTTTTTAACAGCTTATCATTCCTTCTTGGTACCTAGGTGTGTCGCAGACATTGTTAACTTAAAACGATAATATTATCTGTGCAAAACAATCACATTTCAACAAAAAGCTTCGTTATTCGAATTAACATATCCTTTTTAAAATCTTTATCTGTATTTGGTACTATCGTTTGCGCACGGGTCATTGCATAGTACGAGCTCTTTGTACACACCGCCACCTGATTACTTTGTTCAACGATAAACTTTACTGCAAACAATAAATCCACTTACCTAAGTAACACTGGCCTTATCACATTTTATGGTAAACCTACACGACCGTGAATTGATACGATTGTGTCCTGAAGATAATATCTACTTACATGTGATTATATTTGTAATGCAAATGCAATATAGCAATATCAACATGTATTCACTCCTATGTAATAAAAATAACTATAGTTCAGTTTGAGGTAATTCAAAAGTATGTTCTATGCTGTTGTCATAAAGAGTACCTAATCATAAAGAGTTAGATTTTTTATAGTTTGACAGGAGGGCTGGTTCATTTTTCGCCCAGAGAATCGGAAATGCGATTCAAAGGGGAAATGCTGCTAGCATTCTTGCCACCATTTCACGCGGTCACGACTTGTATAATAATTATTTTTAAATGTAATTTGTATTTAGTTAAGGTTTTAATGTAAAGAGTTAGAAGTCATCATATGATACGCTGATTGTCGAATACAAATTGTATAGGTATATTATAAACAAAATGCGTCGCTATTGCTTATGATTTTAAAATTTAAATATCGAATATCTATTCAATGGCTTTTAAAATTCCTAATTTTAAATCCTGGCAGCTTTCCGTTGCATCAAAATTTCGCATCGACTCGAACTCCGATACTCATAGGCTAAGATTACATAACAAATACTTGATAAGTAGGTACATTTGAGGAAATAAATCGACAAAATAAAAAAGTTTAATGTTTTTAATCGTCCATTTAAATTTTTACAACATTTTAATTTAACACAATTATATGGTTGATATGGTTCGAATTTGAGGGTATTTGCCACATTGCTTATAACTTTTTTATAGTCTGTGGTTGCGAAATTATCGTTAATGGTACAAACTAACCATGAATTTTAAACGATCTATTCATTTACCTGATATTAAGCACTTAACACGTTCATTCAACATGTTTTACGTCCATTGAGAGATGTTTGTTAAGGCCAGTTCACACCGGCGCTTTCGTCTAACAGATCCCATAGCGCCACAGGTGACTATACCTACCTGACTTTTTATAGACATAGTGATTTCAATGCTTAGACGTGGTCTGTTTGCGGTCAGATTTAGAAGTGTTTAAATGTTTGCCCGTAGACTTTTTCAATGCGATTAAGATTTTTGTTGATTTTATTTCGAAGCGAACGAAATATGCCTCGAAATAGGCTTTTGTTAATATTGTTTTCTGTATTTATAAATATAATGGTACCTACTATTTGTACAAAAATTGTATAGGTAGATGGATGTGATTACTTTTTAATTTAATAAAAGTATATATTCTTCGATAAAAAATAACACCAATAATCCAAACTTAATTGAAAGAAGATTCTAAATAATAAGTTACAAACACAAATGTTCCAGTTGAAGAGCTATAGGCTGTATATTAAAAAGCTTATGAAGATATATCAGCGTCCCACGTGAAAAAACCTTCCGGCTGTAGAAAGTTCCTCCCACGCTTCACTCGTTTGTAAATAAAAAAGTAAGAATTCGTTTTTTGAATGCTTCCCCAATCGGCCACCGAGTTACGCGCCACGCCCTTCGCGCTGATTGGTGAACAGTAGCCGGATTAAAAATTTTCACTGCGCACGCACATATCATTCCACTTTTGATAAATATCAAATCGCATTATAAATTTAAACTAACTCTAATTTATACCGATTTTTTTTTAATTAAATTATTATTGTCAACAAAAAAGGTATTATTTTAAACAGCATCGTCATTTTTGTGAGGCACCGTTTAATCAATTGTAATCATCGATCATAAAACACTAGAGTGCAAAGCTGTAACGTTAAATACCATGAGATAAAGCCCTTAGGGCGAAGTCATGTTTTAATTATGTGTGTTTGGTCACGAACTACTAATAAAGCGACCTCCTTTGAGCCGATTGAGATTGAGACCCTCGAGTATTTTTAATCTGTATGCTGATTGTATTTTTCCTTAAAGTAATAAATAAACCATGTTTGCGTACAAATACTAACGAAATTTAGATTTAGAATAGGAGAGGTTCATAAAAAGGTTTTAAAATAAACATTTAAATTGAACGATTCGAATTCTATTTTCAAATCGACCAATCACAAGTAATCAATACGAAAGAGTTCACGAACTGTTATTAAAGATTTCTCCTTCGTCTTTGATTGGCCGCCGCGTAAACCAGTAGCGACACCCACACGTGAACACATGCACATAAATATGCATATGTTACCAGAGGGCATAAATATATAAAGGGAGTTAGGGTGGCGAGATGAGTGTTATTTTGAAGCTATTATTATTACCCAGTTTATTTCTTAATTCGATTTTTAAATTGTTTGAATAAAAATCAATATCTTTTTTGAGATGAATATTACAAAATGAGATTCTAATTTCAAATTGCTTGATGTTGACTGTTAATTATAAAGTAAACTTTTAAATATAATTCCTGTAGGTATCTAAATACCTACTTAATGAACTTACATGGTATAGAATTATGTACGTAATAAATACATAATATATAACTATACGTGTAGGTATCGCGGTTAAAAGTTGAAACATAGGCAATCAGCTAAAATGTACGGGGAGGCACTCGCCGGGGGCTACGGGCAAGCGCCCAATATATCAGTCGGCACAATAAAACAGTGGAGTTGATATTGCTATGTAATTTTTTGTATCATTAAATTAAACGTTTAGGTATAATTAATTAAAGTCGTTAGATAATACCATTGTATTCGCATTGAGCGTAACCAGGAAGTATCTCATAATGCGCTATGAAAAAATAAGCAATTAAAGAAAAAAAAAAATAAGTACAGATACTACGTAGGTATCTAGAATAATAAATTTTATATGTAAATACATAAACATACGTCTGTAGGTATAATGACAATGAATCTAAGAAAAAAATTAGGTTTCCAACGACTTGAAAGATTTTAAACGAAAGCTCCTCGTAACCGCTAATATAATATTTGTTATGTAATTAGATTACGTAAAACAAATATTTGTTATTACCTAATTAAAACATTAATCAAATATAAATATGTTTGTATTTTAACGTAATTATTCTATTATTCGTAATTTATATTGTCGATAACAATAATACGCTATTAAACAGTTTGCGTTGTTTTTTATTATTAAAGAATTAAGAATACAATATTAATATTATTAACAGTCGTCTCCATTCGTTTCACTGTTCCAGCTCGCGCATACCGTTCCTGTGGGAACGCGCAAGACGTTAACTGTTTCGTTATATCTGCTCACTCGCTCATTTGTATATTATAATTTGGATGCAGAACCTGTTTCAATTTAAATCGATATAACTTGGATTATACGCTTTAAATAATATCTCCAAGTGATTGACTTATGAAGAATTTAAATATTCCTCTTTATTATTTTATCTAAGTTATGTATGTAACTTAATTAAAAAAAATTACCGAATCGGTACCTACGGTTTATTTTTACATCCATAATTATCTGTGACATTCCCGTGCCTCGGAGAGCACGTAAAACTGTTGGTCCAGAAGCATGTGAAAATAAAAAGCATTGACTTTGCACTGCATGTAGGTACCTCGTAGTATATCTCGCAGATAGTCTTTAGATTAGTGTATTTAACGTGTAATTTCGAAATTATAATGAAATCACGGTTTGTGCCATTCGGATTCAATGTTATTGACTAAATGAATATGAAAAATATAGATCTACCAAAATCTTATACAATCAACTTTTCAATATTTTTATTTAACCAAAGTCGTTGCTCATACAGCCTTATATTTTTGTTATAGTAATACCTACTGCATTTTCATAAATAATTTGATTCATGAATTGGTACTTGCAATTTTAATAATATTTAAAACTGCCACCATAACAAGGATCACCGACCATTACTAAAGATTTATTCATAAACGAAACCACATCAAGGTAATTATAAGAGCATGATTCAGCTCATACCAAGCATTTTATACTCATAACTTAAAGGACAAGCCAACAATTGCATTCCATCCCTTTCTATATTTCGTCGATTTTAATCGGTGGGAAAGAGACGAATGATTCATTGTTCGTAAAAATGTCAAACAGAATGATAAACATAATTTCGTGTTGAAATACAGAGACACGAGTTGAACAATATGAAATTAATGTATTATTTTTATTTTCGGACGAACTTCAGCGCCTTATTTTTATTGTTGTAATTATTATACATACATATTACCATATATTTGATGGTCATACACGAGTATAATCATCCAAATAAATATGTACTTAAATAAAATAAATGTGCAATTACATCGAGATTAAAATGACATTAAATCGCATTTCTTTTATATATCTCACTGTACTTATTCCGTTCTGTCTGTACTGTACGGATTCATCCAATACTTTTATATGAATATGATTAAAAAATGCACAATTTAAAAAAAGAACAATTGACAATTGCACAAATAATACAAGGGATACAAGGATTCTTAGAAAGCCGACGCCGAAAGCCGTAATACGAATTGACTCATGCTGACTTGCATTCGGTCTCGTGAAAGACACACAATGGTAACAAAGCTCAGTAATAGACCGTATTAGATGTGACTATAAAGGCATTGACACAATAACATGATAAATACTGCTTTTGAAATGTTTAAATCGTTACGAATCGACTTCAAGTGTTGTACAGGGGACAATTCTACTAAAAATTTGTCACTTTATCGCAATCGAATCGAAGCGCGATCAGTGCTGTTTATCCGGTTTCCTATTATTTAATTAAATTATCGACTATTGGCATCAAAGTTAACAATTAAGTTTGTATTTAAAACGACGGTTTTTATTAACATTTTATGGAATAATAAAGTTTGGATTGGAATTAAATCTAGAACTTATCGTAATCGTTATAGATTAGCAGAATTAGTCCTCAGTATCGTTCGATCGTTTTCAGTTTTTAATTAGAAGCTTCTTTATTTGAATTGGTTCTCCCAGACCTGAGGTATGCTTTTTTATCTTCAGCGCTATTCTGAAAGAATTCACTTGTTATGTCATTCGCGAAATGATGAAAGTCGACTCACGTGATACGCTATTTTGATCTGTATGTAACTATTCTTTAAACATTATAATTAGTATCACAGTCAATGTCGAATATCACTTTCGGACATTTTAAGATCGTGATCTGATTTTGACAATTAGTAGCATACAGAGATTTGTGATCTATCCTATATTATGCTGAATAAAACGACAAATTACTAGACAAATATTAGGACGCATTTGTTACCTTGTCAGTGTTGTACATATATCAGATAGATTATAACTAAAAGGCACTACTCAATTTACGTACTGTAGATGTGCCTATGCAGACAAATAAATAGGTAAATAAAATCTATAACTTGAATTTTTCGGGTATCAACATTTGAGGATTTAAAAATGGAACGTAGAACCATTCAAACATTCTTCTTACGTGAAATATAGAATAAAAAAAATTAAGTTGTTTAATCGTAATCAGTTGTTTATGTAATTGATGCGAAATGAGGAAACAACATTATGTCAACTGTATTTAAAAACGAATGTTATAATTGTTTTAGTATATTTAATGTACAACGAAAGAAATTTCCCTTAAAACACGCACGTTATAATGTTTATTTAAAAAAAAAAACATTCAATCCCCTTAAAGCTTTCAAAAGTATTAATATATTAAGTAAAAGTATTAATATAATAAATTACCTATATATTTTAATAATTAAAATGGTAAAGTATAAAATAATATACAATATCTGTAAATACATCGGTGCTTAAAATTATTTAATTATTTACTCATATTTAATCTGTAATGTTAGTGTGGTCTGTGGGAACAAACTAAGAGCCGTTTTCAATTTGTTAACAAAATGAAAAATAAAATCTCATAAACGTTATGCAAAAGCCACGACTAATAAAATAGTTGTTCAACTTATGAATAGAACTAAATTAGTAATTATTAACGATTTCTCTTTAACATGCGAGTGATAAAATTTAACAACGATATTCATATGAAGACGGCCATTACGTTTATAGCTTTGATCCTCGTTTTAATTGTTCAATACTCGAAGTGAAAATGTAAAGATAGATCGCCTGACTTTGTTGTGCATTTAAGTTCTTAACTAAATGTATGATGTACATTAACCGTTTAATATAAGTTAATTTTAGATTTATGTTCAAGTTTATTCGTAATGATGTTGAGTCTCCTTCTATTATTCTTCTTTTAATGTTTTTTCATTGGCTCACTCACTATTTGAACCAAAAGATTTGTTGGTTAAATAATTGATCAGTGGGTTATATCCCAGATGTTATATTATTCCCTTCATTATATCATGGAGAACGGACCCTACATGACCACGAAACATGTTGAGTTTTCGTCTATAAATAATATAATTCAGATATTAATGTGTATACTTTTGGTTAATTTTGAAGTACAATATCGTATTCCATCAAAATCCATCTAGTAAATATTTGCATCTATAAAGAAACTATAGATAAAGAAAAATGATAAAACAATCAACGATTATTTATAGCGATAGTTACATTACATTAATGTTACAGTTTTTATATATGTTTTTTTATTTCTCATATGCAACAAATCGCGCAATGTAATGCAAACATTTGCAAAGACTATGTTGCTAACAATTGAATGTTTTACGCAGTTACTTATTCGTTTGTGGAATTTTACGTAATTAACTTTAAAGTGGCAGTTTTTGTAGTGATCATTAAGGTGTATTATGGAGCTATGTTTACAATGATTATATTGATGCCAGATACGATGCAATGTTTTTTTTTTATTATTTGGATGAACTTATTGCATCTTTGGCAAGATCGAGTTAAAAAATGAAAAGTACTGGCCATGAATGTTCATCATGTCGCTGTCTATGAGAAATTATTTGATTATTCCACATTTTTGTTTTACTATTTATATCAGTCTTACAAAAACCTTTCACTTGTGAACAAATTAAAAAAAAACAACCTGTCATTCATCACACGCTTTTGTTTAACTTTCGCTTGTATGTGTAAAACCGTGGTACTGAATTTAAATTTCGATCGAGGCTAAAATTTTATACTATAGTCTATACATAATGTTTGCCATTACACAAACAAGAGAGAAATTAAAAATGTTACAGATTTGTTTTTAAATTTCGAAGGGAGAAGCAGTGACATGTTTTTAATTATGTTAATTCCAGTTAACAGTTTAACCACACTCGTCTCTATGACGCATGGGTTGTCGAATGACGAATATTGTATGCATACACTAAATAAACCTTTAAAACATTTTACACACTACAGTATATTTGGAACGTTTTTATTTATTTATCTTTTGGTTAGGTGGAAGAAACGGGTCATCTCATGGTAAGTCACAAGGTTGGAGGCACACTGGCGAGAAACTGAGTCTATGTGGGGTAGACTTCGTTTCTTACTTCGTCAGTACGCCACCAACCTTGGGAATTAAGATGTTATGATCATTGTAGGTAACTTGTAGTTACATTAAGTCACTAATTTTTCAAAGCGGAACACCAGCACACCAGTGTTTGTACTTATGTACTTATTTAAGACACTGGTCTCTGTCTGTCCTATTGGATTTGACATTCGAAAGAAGAGACAGCAAATTTAAATAATCATAATTGCTAAGTTTAAAGTATTGCATCGGGATTATTATATACTAGAGTTTTGCCCACGGTTTCACCCGCGTAGTTTCCGTTCCCGTGGGAATACGCTGACAAAATTTAGCCTATGTTACTCGCTGATAATGTAGCTTTCCATTGGTGAAAGATTTTTTTAAATCGGTTTAGTGGTTTGGGCCTCAAAGCGTAACAAACAAATAAACTCGCATTCGCATTTATAGGTAGGTAATATTAGTTGGGATTAGATGCAATTAGTAATGTTAAATTTAATTAATACCATTATATGATATCCAATAAAACTGAGTAGGAATAATTAAACGCTATTATGCTTAATCGGTCATTAGTTTTGAATTACCCGTGACGAATTATTTCGTCAAAATATTGAACGGTGTTGATATAATAATTCATTATTACATTTTAATTAAAACACCTATATTGCAAATGCTTCTATGAATCCTGAGGTCAGTAGTTCAAGACGAGTTATTTATGAATCATAAATACGTAGAAACTAATACGTAATTTAAGGTGTGCCTTGATTCATACGCAGATCCTCGTCTTTAAAACAAATAAATTGACACAGATAGATGTTTATCTAGATGTGACAGCAATTCGGCAACTGCGATAAGTCATTACATTAGTTGTTAAATTTTAAAAATTAAAGCACTCGTTTTCCCTATTAATAAAACGAAACAATAAAAAAATCCTAATAAATATTTTTTTTTTTTTTAATCTTTAATAGATAAGCGTTTGACCGTTATCTTGCCTGATGGTAAGCAACGACACGGTCTAGGGTGTAGCACGCTTGCCTAGAAGAAACCTGTTTACTCTGGATTTATTTATTATTCACATTAATTATCCATTTTTAAAGTTATGTTTTGTTTATTATATCTGTGAGAATGTTTTGTGAACGAAATTGAGTTCAAATAGTAAGCTTAACAAATATTGCCTTCAGATAATTCAACATCAAAATTTAAAGATTTGAACACAATTTAACATTACATGTACTCGCTATTTGTGAACATAGAATGACGATAATTTCTTCAAGATGAGCAGTAAATTTGAGATAAACTCGGTACCATCTTTCATACCATAAGAGGCATTTATTTTGCTACTAAAGAGGAAACTTCGTGACTATCAGATGTTTATCAAAAAGTACCGGCGCAGAAGGCAACCCTAAATGGTAGCTAAGTATGTCGAAATATATACTACAGAGCTTCTTTCGCTTGCCATCTTTTCGTGATTCCACAGTTAAATATTAAATTCTTATCGCGAAAGACGGTACAAAAAAACTGCGCTCGGCTAATAGAGTCATGCTGAGAATTCACATTAAAAATACATTTCTGTAACCGAGATCATCACGGAGATAATCTTTAAGTTTCGTTTCGACTTGTAATGGCAATTAAAAATATAAATATGGCTTCTTTATTACGTTAAACTTAACGGAATGTTTGTTATAATTCATAGTAATAATTTACACGGAGATATATTGAACGGAAAGCGCAATTGATAATAACAGAAGCCGAATGCATACGGTAATTTAGCGGGTGGCAATGCAAGCGCCGGTGCCGAAATAAGTAATATCGTGAGTGGTACGCACGCACGGTAGCGCCGCGAGCCACCCGCGGCTTTCCCACCGTGACCGGTGTACTGTACTGTAATCGTTGCCATTTTAATGCTTGTTTCTGTAATTATCTTTAGTTTACCGAGGTTTAATAGTGTTTGGGGGATAGCAAGAAACGCTTAATTTCAACATATTATTTATTTTTTTACATTTATGAAATGACTTAATAGCTAATACAAGATCAAAATTAAATATATTTAATTAATATGTTATGTAGTTAAATGTTTTATTTAGAAAATATCCGTTCAATGTATTTATTGTATATTTATTACGTCTCCGACACACAATGTGTTATGACTTATATACTGATGAATAATTTCCTCTATGCGGCACCATCCACCAGCCTACCGTCCCGCTACCTGTTCATTCAGTCGAGCGCACATGGTGGGGGCTACGCGCCTTCCGCGTAATGTTATCAGTAGTTTCCGCACCCTCTCGCCAGCGCAGTTGCCAAACGCACCCGGTCTACGTCGCACGTCTACCGTGTCACTTCTAGTCACATTAGCTCTTTGTAAATTTTGACTTCATTTTTGTTATTGAAACTAATATAGTTTCGTTCGCTGTGTTATTAAAACGAATTACAGTGAAAGTGTTGATAATTTACGAGCTTTATATAACAATTGAAGGTGCGTATTGCTCATTACCTATTATAATAAATATACGGTTATTATTAATAACTTATTAACATAGTAATCAATATATCTATAGTAAATTTATACGTGTTAATTGCGTAGCTCTCGTCAGTATCTTCATCGACAATAATAATAAAAAACATTCATTAACATAAGCTCACATCGCATAGTAATTTAAGAAAAAAAATCATTACAGTTATAACAGAACAAAAATAATATTCAGACTTTATAGCATATGTTATACATGTGTGTACCTCCCTTAAACAAATACAGAGTTAAAACAAATGAAGAAATTACGTTTATCTATGTCAAGTGTTAGATAATTTTCAGCTCTATTACAATACTTTGAAGTATCGTATTCGTTTGATAAATGTGTCTGATAAGTTATCATTGTTACACAGGCGCCCAAGCCCCGCCCGTAGCGAGCACCATAGATCAGACAAAATGTTCGCCGTGATGCAAATCGACGAAGATCACACCAGGGATTTTAGGCGTAAACTGCGCCCAAAGTGCGAATTCGTCTGCAAGTATTGCCAACGTCGGTTCACGAAGTCCTACAACCTGATGATTCACGAACGCACCCACAAGAGCCCGGAGCTGTCGTTCAGCTGCGAGGTATGCGGGAAGAGTTTCAAAAGGCAGGACAATTTGCGTCAGCACAGGTTAGTTACTTAATATTTTATATAAACACATTCAGGGACTCCTATAGACATTATAACTATCACTTAGCTATATTCTTTTCAGTGTACTATCCCTAAATCTGTTACGTGTAATATAAATATATACTTATATAATAAATCACGTATAATTAGTGTGTAAATAATCAAATTGTAAATAATAAGAAGATATATTGGTAAATATGAGTAATTCAATTCCTTGAGGGTTCTTGGTGGAATTCTCCATTTTGAAGCGGTTGTCGCTTCATCCGTAAAATCACTATTTAAAAGTAATTGTGAGAGCCTTTTTACTATAGTGAACAATATTTATAAATATAATATATATTCATTTTGTGTAAAATTATTATAAACGATTAATTGTTGCTTATATGTGTATAGGTATGTACGCTAGAAATAATTGAATGTATTTATAAATTTAATTTTTAAAATTATAGATAGTCATCCTTAATTAGTTGCAAAATTTAACTATTTACTTTTAGTTAGTTTGATAAATTAAGTAAATCAATGTGGAATCTGCAAATAAATGATTATATATAAGGTAATATATATAATTTATTTACTTTAATATATTTTTTTCTTATCTATTGTCATATTAATGTGAGTAATTTAATTAGAAGACAACTTTTACGTAGTATTACATGTACATATCTATGTTTTAAATATATTATAGTTTGTTTTAAATATACATATGTTAATTAGTAATAATTATGGTAATCATTTTATCATGCATAAGAAAATCAAGCCGAGATAACTCAGCGTTTAGAGGGAGTGAATCTTAATCGATGATCGCAGGATCTAACCCGGGACTGTTTATAATACATATCGTGCTCTGCGAAACATGTATGTATGTGTCTAATTTCATTGAAATACTGTATTGGAGTAGCGGGGTGAAATTAGCATCTAACCCACTCCTCAAAAGGAGAAGATGCCATAGCCCAGCATAGGGACATTCGCAGGCTGTTACTTTATAATCAAAAACATATGGACGCGAAAGTCTGTTGAAAAATTCATATAAAAATATATAACTTGGTCTTCATTTACTAGAAAACTACTTATTACTATACTTACAAAATATTTATTAAAATACATCTGTTTGTAATAAAATATTAAACGCAAAAAGCATTTTTAAAATATCTTTACATAATACAGAAAAAAATGACAAAAAATATCAAAAATAATCAAATTGAACTCAATAAATTTAATAGAATTCGACCTCTTTGCGTAATAGACATTTTAGATGGCCTACATAGTCTGTGGTCGGAACACCACGGGATGCAAGGCCGCGGCTACACTTGTCGTTCTGTATTAGGGTCTAGTTTTTCACATGCGCAATGAGCGGTTCTAGTGTCCTATACTGAGATGTCAGGCGTCAGTTCCTACTGTTACAAAGACCGCAGTGACCAATATATTATTAGATATAAGGTTTTATGATGAAAACATTTCACATAGTACTATGAGTTAAGGTAAAATTCAATTATATTTAAAGTTAAATTTAATGTTCTCTGCACTTCAAAACGTTCATTCGAACGTGTTCTTTTTTTAAAATACATCTTAAGATTAAGGATAACAATTATTTGCGACATGAACTTAGTGATTTACAATTAGATAATAAACATTTTACAAATAATTAATTTATTGCCAATAATAAATGATCCGAGCAATTAAATCGTATATTTGTAACGCCTTATCTATATTAATGCTTTTAGAACATGCAATTTGTAATTTACATACAATGTCGATTACTGACGAACGTAAAAAGCGGGACTATAAAAACTTATGCTTAGCATTATCTGTCATATTGAGTTCGTTAAACTTTTGACATAAGGGACTCGTTTACATGTGTGTCAACGACAGGCGACATTGTCCCAATTAGTGAAGATGTATTTACACGACAGTGTCAGAACACTCTCGCCCACAGATAATAATTAACATACAATGTAAATGGTAGCGACAAGTTGACAGGGTCACAGTGCAAATCTCAGAATATATTCTAAGCATTGATACAACATCTAGTTAACGATTACGTATTTCTAGTTAGAAACTTGGACATCCAGTCAGTATCTGAAAAGCGTATATAAAGTAAACTTGTTGTGTCATTGAATTCACAGTAACGTTACAAAGAGGTTGAATTCGAAATTTAAAAAGGTTTCTTTTATCGAGTACATTAACGTTGGTACTTAAACGGCTTTCATTCGCAAATGGGACAATATACGCGTACATTTGTTTCCGTGTGAAAACCGAGCCCCGTATCCGCTACTGAGATCGTCGATAGATCGCTCACGATGCGAGTCGTGAGCTCGTGACGAGCCCGTGTGTTAACGGTGCTTAATAGCCCCTAATGCTTCCGAAACTGTGCGAACGCGGTAGCCCCACACGTGAACGTATAATTTGCAGTTGCCGTACAAGGAACAGTGTGCACGCCGCTTAACCCGCCGAACCCGAATTGCGGTGGTTAAGCGATGGGCTTGCCTATTCGGTGGGTTACGGTAAATTGTTAAATAATGCCTGGATAATAAACCTTATATTGCAATATTTCACATAGTTTGTGATGACGTTTCATGTACGTACTCTATAGTATATATGTACCTAAGACGTGTTTAAGTAAATTAAAAAAAAAAAGTCACACTGTCGAAAAAGGGACCAAAATTGCTGTCCCGTTATTGAGCATGTTTTGAAGGTTATTCCACCATGATGGTTCAATGCAGATTATATAAAATATATGCGGAAGAAATGCGTTTGACATATGCGCTTTTCATCTATAGGTTTTCGTACATAGCTGAGCACGAAATGAATTAGGTACTATTTCTAAAATATCAGGTCATGATTAAAATTATCGAGCAACTCTGTCCTTAAAAAGTAACTATCTTCAACACATTCTAGAACATTCGCCTCGTACTTCAAATTTAGTCACATAACTTATATAACTTATATAATACCCTTACTTACAATACTGGCTCCTTTACATACATTACGTATTTAATCATTCTGTGGAATTAAAAAAAAAACAACACTCCAGCTATGTTTACTAGATGTGGCTCAGCTCGTGTGAATACTTCAAGAGAGACGTGAGTGCCGATGGCGGCGGAGTACCGCTACTGATTATTTTACTAAATAAGTATGTAGCAGTTGAGACCTGAAGGTTTACGCGGAAACACTAACATCCGAGGTGGCCATAGATTATACAATCGATATAATATTACATCAAAATCATATACTACAGTCGCAGATTATAAAACCACAAATTTTTTAACGGTTGATTTTTAAAATAAACCGCAATAATTAAAACGTTCTATATTTGAATTATTTATCAATAAAAAATAGCTGTGGAATGAACTTCTATTTGCTTCAATACGTAATTCAAAGCGAATTTTCAAGCAACTTCGATTAAGCTATGTAAATAGTGACATTTATGCAAACTTAATTAAACGAACATCTGAACTATAATTTATCGATGGCGCGAATCCAGAAATCGTAATTAAGGCTAGCCTTTGACGTATCGATAACAAAGGGTTACTTGGCTTAATTACGATTGGAAATCGAGAGATGCTCTACTGAGTTAGCGGAGTGGGTCATCGGTGCGATCGGGCTTAGATAGGTCGTTCACTACTTAAATATATTAATAAAATTCAATAAATTTATTACAAGTAACAAATTAGTATTTAATAAAAATTGATAGTTGTGTTCTTTTTTTAATCTCGATCTTTTGAATTTATTAGTGTATTTTATAAACAAAGGTAAAATTTATACAGCCAACAGAAAAACCGTGTACCAATAGAAATTTGTAATTAAAAAGTTATCAAATTATGTTTTTGAATTTTTTGTTAACCATCAAGGATTTAAACCTAAATTCTATGTGGTTTAATGCATTACCATTTGAAACAGCTGGTCGCTAGCACAGAATTGTATACAATTGTTCGCGTCCGAGGTGGCAACGCTAATTAGCCGCGCTTGGAAATATCGCTCACGATACAGGGCCGTCCATTTTGTATCATCTTATGTTATTTTAACATTTCTTTAAATTGTTTACTCATTAACATAAGCTATAAAACAATTAATATCAATTCTTTATTAAATAAATGTGCGAGTTTAAAAAAAAAGTATTAATGTCTATTGGTAATAGAAATGTATTTATATTACTTATTCTCCATTTAGTTGCACCATGCAGTTGCATACAAGAACAACAACGCAATTTATTTCGCAATCACGCTGTATAAAGAAACAAAACGTTCCGTTCCCACAGTCGCACATACGGGGTGTTCGCACGAACTCACCCGGTGTTGTATCGCGCGGAAGTATAAGAGCCGCCTGTCACCTACGCCCTTTAACTGTTGCCGTGGCGAGATTCGGCGAGAACGATCGTTGTTACGATTACGTAAATTGCACTATCGAATGCGACTTGAATAGTTCAACATTGTACAATCTACCGCACAAGTCGCGTATATTTTCCTCACTATTAAATAAGAGATTGCGCTAACTTGCGTCGCCTGTAATATGTCGTTTTCTCACTACGTTTGCCATTTTGCTATTACGAATAGGTGCGTAGTTTGTGTTCAAATTAAATGCTATTATATAAATAATGATACTATAGTGTCATATAAACAGTTACATAGCGTATTAATATAATTACTTTTCATTTTTGTATCATAATATGATTGAAGCTAACATATAAATATAATTTGACAAATTTGTTTAGCGAGCAATGTTTATAAGATCGTAATCAGTCCACGGACTTTTTGTATGTCTTAATTAAAGTTACTCATATATAGGTGATAATAATATGTTAATATCGAGTTAAAATCGCGTTCAAGATCAAGATCAATCGATTTAAAATCGCGTTCAAGATGATTGACGATTTGTTTGATATTACTTTCTTATTTTTAAAGTTATATTATTTATGTTAAATCACGTATTATGTACATTTTACTTATATAAATATAGTATACAGTTTTAATAATTGCTTAATAATTCCGGGTAGGATTCAAATGTTACACAGCTGTATATGTATCTTGGATGTTTGTATTCCGTGAATTGTTAATTTATTTATCTGTGGAAAATCAATTGTTTTAATTAAATTGGATTGAAATCAAGCAGATGTACAGCGCTGTGGTTTTAATGTATTTGTAAAGGTTTGCAGATTAAAAATGTATAGAGAAATACAACAATATTAAAAGGATTAAAGCGGTTCTTTGTTGCAAGAGGATAGGAATTAAGACAATCCTCGCTCGGATGTTGTAGGTAATCTTATTTAGGGTACTAACTGTTTTATTTTTTAATGAAGAAATTGTTGGTTTTTTTTATAAAGTTTTTATTTATTATTGTTTTGGTAACGGTATTTAATCTTAAGTTGAATTAACTAACAATAAATAAGTTTCTTATATACTTTTTTGTGGGATTATGATGCACTTTTTAATTTCAAACTAACGGTTTCTATCTGCTATGTTGTCGAGGTTGGAGCATTGAACCGATTTTGATGAAACTTTGAAGCAAGAACCCCGAGGAAGGACTTAGTCAACATGATTTTTTAAAAAAAAAAACACCAATATGCGATGTATTACACGTTATCTAACATCGGACAAACTTGTCGGTGAATTTTTAATTTGTCAAGGTTTTTTTTAAAAATATATATACAAATAATATATATCAATAATAATATCCATATAAAATTCTGTATACAAAATATTCCTAGACCTATAAAACCGAGGTGTGTTTATATTAACCATATTATGTATGATTAAAATAATATTTTTGTTAATAATTATTTTTTTCGATTGTTGTAGATGTAGTCAATGCTTGTGGCGGTGAAGGTGATGGAGATAGCACGATCCAACAACAACGGTCTCTCTTACACAATAGAGTAAGGTTCTACACGTTACTAATTCATGTCTATACATATAATAAGTGTTAAGTTTGGTTAATGTTAAATGTTAAACAATTTTAACAAAACAATTTAACATTTTCAATGTTAATATTGTATCTTTTATATGTAATTAAGCACATGTTCCTGAAATAGTTTCGTTATTGAATTATATATGAGACCGAATTGTGATTACAGACGAACGACAATTACGTCGTTCATAATATTAACGATCGTGCTAAAATTTAACATTCCACAAGCATACCAATTGAATGTTAACATTGGGTGACCATGTGGACTTAATAATTTCGACTAACAACTCATTTGATTGAGCGATGAGATTTGATGACGTTTTTAATTAATATATAATAATTTGTTACAGAGATACACACTACAATTCCAATAAAGAGACCATGAACATACGATGGTGAAAGAAACACAATACGATCACTAGAAAACCATTGAGATCATATAACGTCAGGGAATTTAAACAGTATTTATGCTTCTATTGTTGACACCAGAATGGGATTATGCAATCTTAAAATAAATTTAAGTTTTCGTTTAATTTAACCTATTTTCCAGTAGCACGATTGTTAACACATCGTGTTAAAATTGATACTTGATAAGTATCATTTTTAACATTAACAAGTTAACGATTTTTAACAATTAACATTATATTTGATTAAAAAACTAAAAATAAAAATGATATTTTCGACAATTATTATCTTTCAAATTAAGTGCTACTGGATTTTAGAAAAATTTTAAACTGTATCTAGCTAAATAAAAGCATTTAAACAATTTGTTGTTATAATATCAAATTAGAAGAAATATCTCATTTGAAATTATTTCAGCAAAACGTACAGTAATTTGAAATATATCAATTAGTTTCGATTTTCAAAAAAAATTAATAAGCATTCTGGTGATTTGTAAATAGTAATTTATTAGAATAAGTAATGTTAGCATATAAACGGCTTAACTGCTTAGCTATTTTATGTAAAATAATATTTATATACTATTTAAAATATTGTTACTAATATAATCTTCTACGTAGAACGTACCTTATATACGATCGGTTTGTTTTGGAAATCTTTAAGAAGTATGTTTAGAAAAGATAAGAAGATGAACAAAATATTATGTTGGCTTTCAAAATATATTTCTTTCATTTATATATCAGGCTTCTATATAACATTCTCTGTCGCTTTATGTAAATTATAAGGGTTGTTCCTAATGCTTAGAAATATGGGTATATTTGTTTAATTTTAACAATGACTTGGCTTGGCCTTAAATATGTGCCTCGGACAGAGTTTGAGAATCATTTTCAGGTTTTCATTAAACTCTGAAAATGATTCGCGTTCTATTATTGTTCGTGAGAACACTGAATTTAGATTAAACGAGTAAATACAGTAATAATTTTAAGTTAATACGTATTTTTTTGCTGTTCTAATTGAATAATGACTTATGTGAATGATTATATTTCATATTTTATTTCTCTTTGTAAATTCTTTTACCTTTTGGTATTGAAAAGTTATTAAAATAAATGTCTATAAAATATATGTAAAAATTTAAAAGAAAAACTACTTCTATTTCCGGCAAATTATTACCCAAAACTACCATCGTTTCGCTTAAATAGCGAAATAGTAATGGCAATGTTTTATTTTTCTATATTATGTCTTTACAAAATATATAAATACAGTTTATATATCAAAATGTCATAAGACAACTGCTTAAACAGAATATGCTTTAAAATATTATACTGACAAGTTGTGATGGTAAGAAAAATATTCCATGTGCCAATATTTGACAGGACTCTGTCATTTAGCCATATTTTATATAGATTTAGTTGTAAAAAAATATTATATTTTTTTTATAGTTACGATTATGTATGTATTCCATTACAATGTGTAGATTGATGATAATAAATATTGTATAATGATAATTATTGTTTCATTTTTATGTCATTATTGTTCCCAATGTAAATATTTTTGCTATAGGTGTGTTACTTGTCAATTTTTTATCTGTTATTTATAGTAATCACAGACAACAGCATAGAGTATACACACTTACGTTTAATTACTGAGTCTTTGTTTTTAAAGTTCTAATTAATTTAAAGTGCCTACTCAGTGTTTGAATATATTATAAATAAAGTAAACAGGAATTAGATCAAAACATGAATAATTTGTAAAATTAAAATAAGAAAAACATAAGTTCACCTATTATTACAGCAAACCCTACATAATCCGTTGCTTAGTATTTATTAAAAAAAAACAAAACGTCACCGTCAAAAGCAAATGTCACTATAAATTTTTAATCTGTATAAAGGCGTGTATCGGCTATTTTTGCGCGGGACCGGTTCTGTGCGTAACGCGGTGGCTGTACCCGCGTTAGTCATCGCTTGTCCGCCGCTAATCTAAGATCGGCTATAATACCGAATGATCTTGGCTATATTGAACATAAATTGATATGATATTCTGATTTTTTTAAATTTTAGTAAATTGTAATTTTTTTATATGTAAATAATTTGAGTTACAATGTAAATATTTACTTAATTTCTATTCGAAGGTTTTGTTTAATATAAATCTGAATCAATATATTATTATAATCCATAATAAACAATGTAATTTATATCTTTAGATAAAATATTATATTATATCCTATAGTAAAAATGGTGGCTTAAAACTAGTTTCATTTATGGAGGAACCATATATAGATTTTACATAAATTATTATGTGTTTCGGATATCGTTCGACTATTAATCTTTTCATTTATATTATCTTAATTTGTCTAGTATATTTATTGTAATTGAGCATAAAGTTTATACAGCGAGTGGGCGAACCTGAGCTACATCGGCAATACGGACGTTATAAGAGTTGAACGAAATAGCTTCATCGATCAACCTATTGACATTTAAAACAAAATGTTATTGCAAAATTCAATATTATTATCTGAACATATTTATTACCGGTTGTTTAGATGGTTATGTATATACCACACATTATAAAACAAAATTCCCTCCGCTGTGTGTGTTTGATCGCGATAAACTCAAAAACTACTGAACAGATTTTCCTATGATTTTCACCAAAAAGTAAAGTTATAATGATGAAGGCTTAAGTGTACATCAAGGTTTTGTGTAAATTGGTTGAAGATGATGGAAACAAATGATGGTCGACTGGGAGCGTTACTTGCGTGGCTGCAAAACTCTATTAAATTGTATGTACTTATTAGATACATTAAAATCTCATAAATAAAATACACATAAAAATTAAAAATAATTATTATACAAGTCGTGACCGCGTAGAATTGTGGCAAGAATGCTAGCAGCATTTCCCCTTTGAATCGCAATCCCGATTCTCTGGGCGAAAAATGAACCAGCCCTCCTATCACCAGTGGAGGCAATAAGGCGGGAGAGTAATATTTGGACATAAAACTTAACTGTAAAAACTACTATTAAAATATTTAAAATTAGCTCAACAGTGAGTAGATATGAGTCATCCGTTACGCAAAGATTTCATCTCGGATCATATCGTGATGGTCTTACGGAAGCTTGCGAGAAAGCTACATTTTTATAACGTAAGTCACATCTGACTTCTCACGGTTCAGTTAAATCACCTGACATAAATTAGTCATTAAAACAATTGTATTGAGATGTTCCATATTTAAAATGAGATCCGTTTTGAATATTCAAACTTTTCAAACAAATTTCCACGTTTTGCGGTTGCTGGGCTTGGCGTGTATGTACGTGTGTGGATGTATGCATGTGTGTGACAGGTATGCATTTTACTATAACTGAAGTTTGTGAATTTTACAGTCTTATATCAATGTTCTTTGGGGGAGGCTTTCGTCCAGCAGTTGACGGCGATAAGCTGAAAAAAATCAATGTACATAATGAACATGATAATTTATAAAGGTGCCAAAGGGAATTTGTTAGTTTGAATAGAAGAATTTACATCTATACCATTTTATTAAGGTTAGCAACTGAGTCATATTTTATTGGGTCACATATGCTTTAATAAAAAATTTGGAATACAATTTTATCTTATCTTTCCAAAGCATTTTACACATAATTTGATGGTTTTGTGCAAACATGTGTAGGTAAGAATCCCCACCTATTACATATTCTACCGCAAAATAGAGTCAGCGTAACTACAAGCAAAATGAATTTTCGCGTTGTTGATCTAATTAATGGTTAATATGTGAGCGTCAATATGGGCCATGGTGCACCATTTACCATCGTGTGGTGCCCACCACGTAAACGTAAATGGTCTTGAATAATTTGGCTCTTGAATAATTTATTTATAGATATATTATATTACATACAATAATAGATTATGATTCTGTATAATCACTAGTTGCCTCACCACTGGCTTGTAACAGATAAATTTATGTTACAATTGACGACATTGAGACATGTTTATGTATTGGAGAACAGTCAACAAATTATTCTGAAATTCTGCCCTATGTATCTATATGTGATATAAGATTCTCCTTAAAACAGGAGGTGATCTTGCCCCATAGGTAGGTTAGTATACATTCAGATATGTCCGAATTACATATGTTTCTTTTACTGTTGATCTAGAAAGGAATTCTAAACTCAAAACTCCACATGAGACTGAGCGACGCTTATTCAATTCTACCAATTTTTTTCTACGGCTAGTCTGTCTCAATAACAAATTTAATGTCAATACATTTGTAACATTAAAAACAATTTACACGGTATATTTCCTGTGCTTAGATCGTGGACTACCCACGATGTTATCGAAAGAAACGAACACACGAACTCTGATATCGCACATTTCGCTCACGGCGCGTATTGATACAATACGCGGAAGAAGTCAATCGTGAGCTTAATGTCTTATATAATATTACTCGTCCCGACTTCGAACCTATGATATTTTTTTAAATTTTTACTAATATGTAAGAAGCTCTGTCTCTCGGCTAATCCATTGATTAGATTTTGATTAAATCTATACTAATATCTAAAGCTGAAGAGTTTGTTTGATCCGGCTAATCTCAGGAACTAGTGGTTCGAATTTAAAAAATATTTTTGTGTTGTGTAGTCCTTTTATCGAGGAAGGTTCTAGGCTTATTTTAAATTCATTATATTTTTATTAATTATAGGCGGGTGAAACCGCGGGCACTAGTTTGATATAATGCAAACTTGTAACTCCAAGTAAGGACTTAGGCATATTTTTTTATACCTAACAACAAACCCCTCCCCTACGTGGGCGAAAACTAGTAATGATATATTAGCACATACTTCAATACTCATTCTATTATATTTAAAAGCTTACCTGTTTGCTATAAGGTAAGCTTATTTAAAGTATTCGAGAATTTACATTTATTTATTTAGTGAAAACACAGAAATCAGGAGATCATTTTTTAACATAATAGATTATTATTTTTTGAATAGTTAGGCGGACGAAAATATGGGCCATGGTGCACCAACATTGGGAACTAAGAAGTTAAGTCCCTTGTGCCCGTAATTACACTGGCTCATTCACACTTCAAACCGGAACACAACAATACAAAGGACTGCTGTTTTGCGGTAGAATATCTGATGTTTAGGTGGTACCTACCCAGACAAGCTTGCACAAAACTCTACCACTGAGAATAAATTTATTAGATTTATTATAATTAATTAATTTTTATCTATTATTATTTGCGTCGTATATCGTATATAGTAACAACAAGGTTGTAGAATTTGTAGATATAGCCCGTAGACAGCTCCAAAGAAATATTCTACTAATGCCATTTCTAAACAAATAATCAATCTATGGATGTATTACAAGATGACCAATAAACCAATAAGGGTTCTGATAACTTTTACGGATAATTGTGGGCGAGTGTAGGAGGCAACTTAATGAGGATACTTCAAACAAATGTATTAGAAACGGTTAGAACGGCCTATTCGTTTGTGGGATAGTTTCCATCCATTAAAATCTAGTGCTTTAAGTCACTGCAGCTTATTGTGAAACTTAATACAAAACGATCGAACATTGAGACGTAAAAATAACTTAAATCCAAATTAATCTTATTAAACTCATCATTCATCGAATACAAAATCTCTATAGGTACAATAATATGAAAAAAAACCATGTATCCGTTCACTATTGACTAAAATAATTATGTCATTTAAATACATATCAAAAAGCATCTTAATATTTCACGATTGAAGATAATTCCCAATTCTCATACGACAGTAACGTTATGTATTACATTGACTGCCTAAATGGTTGTGTTCTTAAATAAAAAGTTTTCTGTCGAAAAATCTCAGTAGGTTGCCACTGGAAGTTTAAAGTGTGTACACTCCCGTGCCTCGTAAAGCCTGTAAAATAGTTGGTCCTGCGTCTGAACTCTTTCCGGTCGTGTCAGATTGCGAGTGAGGGAATAGAGAGTGTATCAGTGTTTGAATACACACCAGTACACTGTAATATTACTTGTGCAGTTGGCTAGTAACTCTTGAGATTGGCAGCCGTGGACGATATCGGTCATCAACATTTTATATTTATATTAGAATTAACATAATATAGATTTTCACATACGCTATTGATAGCATAAGTCGCAAAATTAACATTTTTTATTGCAACTTTTAAATCGTTAAAAAAATGGAATTCTAACGGTTTAAAGAACTATTTTGTTCTTTTTAAATCTGTATAAAACCTACTCTTATGAGTGGTCGCAATAAATAGTACCTTCATAGCAGAGGTTAGGACTTTTTTATTTTGTGCCATTAAAAAGTCTCTTCATTCTTGGGTCTCAGTACTTACCATCCCAACACGATGTCGATGTCGGTAAGAACAACACTATTTACACTCAGAACATTTTCAGTCAATAAGCAATTTTTGTTCAGGTATTAAAATTGAAGAGATATACTAGCCGAAATATGTTAGTGTTGTAAACTGTGGTGTGGCAAAGGTGTGAGGCAGTTTGAAGTTCGTCCGGTATAAGTTTGATTACAGAGCAACAAAGCGTGGGTGATGCACGTCTCGTATAAAAATCTCACGGTGTTAGCCTTAATGTGAACTCTTTGAGACCACATCGAACACCGACAAATTAGTCACGAGACATAAATTTTTTAAGTTTGTTATTCGTATTCGAAATATGAATAGTTTATTACATCAAAACTAATACATCCTTTGATTATCATGGAAACAATAAATATTTTTATAATCGATTATTTTTATCGATTTTTCTATAAACGGATTCTACGACCATGCATCGATAATTGTTGATAATAGTTTTATGGTTCGATTTCGAATATGTTTTATCAATGGCACATCCGTGAATGGTCCAGAATTCATCTGGGCGTCAAGTTTGAATGGTTCGCGTGACAAGCGTTCATTATGTATGTTTGGAAATTAAATGATTTGTCGTGTCAATAACCTCGACATTCATCACGGAATAAATCAATGTAATTTAGTTATTTGATATTTACACATTTATTAATAATTCATAGCTTTGTTAGGTCAATATTTAATATACGTTGTTTTATAATTTATTGCGCTTTTATATTGCAATATTGGCAACATTGAAGTCTTCATTTTATATTCTATCTTCCAGAAAATAAAAAAAATAGCTAATTATATATTATAGTTGTATTGCAATGTATATTTTATCATATCTATATAATCTAGATTCGAAGGCGACTGTTATAATTTGAACTGTATTTCATTCCAGGGAATAAAAAATATTAAAGGTATCTATGTAAATATGTACTAATAAAAATAAAAATTGTCGATTTAAAAGTTATGATCGAAATAAAAAGCTGTATGGTTTCTGTCAAACACGTATGTGTGTGGGTGTGTCTGTGTGTGTGTGTGTGTGTGTGTGTCTGTGTGTGTGTGTGTGTGTGTGTGTGTATCAAACATTGTGTGTGTCTGTCAAACATAATAAGACGAGAAATAGAGTAGCGGTCTCATAGTTGTCATCAGACACGGCATAACAGTCTATAACTTTATTCGTGAAAACTGTATTTTTTTAATTATAGATAATGATAAAAAATTTAAATAACGAAGGAGTGTCATTACCAGCTGAAAAAAGTTTTACTGGAACGCTCCTTTGTTGAAACATTTAAAAATATTGTTAACATTATTTTTAATAGCTTATTGATAAGATATATTGGAATGGCGATCGATAAGAAAGTATGAGCCTGAAATCATAGCGCAAATATTTAGATGATCAAGTTACTAGTGGTCATTATGACCGTATGGTCGTAGGTTCATATCTAGCTAAAATCCACTGTTATATTACAATAGCGTGGACTTATTATTAATGTTACATAAATTTATACAAAATTAACACAAAAGTGTTAATGTTGCATAAACTAGTTATATCTTTTTAGATAATTTGTATAAAAATAAACACCACAAACATAATAATGTCTTATTTATTTGAAGAAAGTTTAATTATTTTTTTGTATTTATTATACAACTGTTTTAGTAATTTGAATAGGGTTTTTTATTAATAATTTCTATTAAAGCAGATTTTAAAAACCGTGTTTTATTCTCAGTATTGAAAGAAAATTACATACTTCATTTAGAGTGAGATTTTAAACATTTATGGTACATACATAAGGTCATCAATAATGATCAAATCAATTAAATCCATCAATATAGTTTCATATATACCTAAACATTACCTAAGAATATAAATTAATAACATTAAAAAAACTGTATCTTGTGCAGAGTGGCAAAAACATTCCTTGAGTTGGTACATCTATAATAGTAATTCAATATTTGTTGTAATTACACAATCCATTTATAATAAAGCAAACTATTAAATTAAAATAGAAGATACCCACACATAAACACAGCACAAGACAGATTTGTAAACATTGTGCTGTACCGATATGACGGCGCATGATCAATCGATACATCACAATAATGGATGCGCGCGCGCATGACTGATGCGGTCAATCTCTTGTCATGAGATCGTAACATGCGGTTGGGAAGGAATAGCGCGAAATTGACTTTCGAGGAAACATATCAAGTCATCCATTGAGGGAAGTTTATTTATTATCCCACTTGCAATAATCTTAAAACCTTTAAATACAAAGGAATAACTTTTGTTTAGTACATATTTAACTTTTAAACTCAATGGTTACAAGAAACCTTACTCATATATTGATAATAATATATTGCCTATGTCAGTAATAATTAGAATATTTGTTCGTTATTTTTTTTTTAATTTGATACGAATACTAATGCGAAAAAACAATTTATCGGGTGTATTTCTTATAGTGTTTTTGTACTTCGGTACCGTACATTACTCGTAAAAAGGTTTCAAAACTGAAAATATGTATGAAGTGACTGAAACGTCAAGCACATGACATGTGACGTCATCCAAAGAGCGTGCCAAATAGTGGTGTTTGAGCGACTCAAATTTATTTAATGTTTTAAATTTCGCTTTGAAAGATAATTTGAATATCAAGCCTAATTATATTTTTTTCTACGTTAAAAAGTGTAAATTATTAATTGAAGCCATAAAAATCATACATATTCCCTATTCCATCGAAATCGGTTTTATAGTTTAGCATTCAAAGTTTAATAGAAAGACAGACTGAGCTACTTTCACATTTATTGTATTGGTATAGATTATATAAAAAAATAATCCATGTATTCAAATTAAAAAAAAATTAATCAGTTGCCGCGAAATTGACTGCGTATTCAAAAGCACGCCACTGACGTAAGTACATAGAAGTAATCTTTCACAAGGCATTCGACATTCGTATGTCACTGCTTATAAATATAAAGCAGAGTTCTCTTATTGTCGAAGCCACGGGCAACACAGGCCATATAAATAACCACGGTTACAGCGTTTGATGCACGGCTAGCTAACATCGTGTTCAACACGACGCCGTTCAACTCTTTAGTGCCTTTCATTCACGGGACGAAAAGAGACGGCATAGGGTTGTCACATATCGATAAAATTATCAAAGGTAATACGTTTCTATTTGAAAAGATTAACGTTCATCAATTAAACTTGAGGCTCATGAAAGTTCATTAATGTTTTGTTATAATATTAACGAATTATAAAACACAATTTCTGGATATAGAAGACAGCAAGCTTAAGAAAATATTATGTATGCGTTGAAGAAGATGTACCGATCTCGGCGTGGTAAAGTATTGTTTTATATTATCATCACGGAACTGTTATAGTTAAAAGGAAATTAAGTTTTTATAGATTAACAAACAGATATATTTGCCTTAAAAGGCTTTGTAGTTTATTGACGTGACAACGTCTAATAAATCGATGAACGCTGGCTGCATGCACGAAAAAGGATGACTCATTGTCCCGCTACGCTGATTGTATGCTTGCACCGCATCTATCTGTTATGACGTTGTTACGTTAAACTATCGTCCGTAAACCGACTTTACAGACAACCATTTATTTTTATAGCATAGATAGGCGGACGAGAATATGGGCCATCTGATGGTAAGTGGTCACCAACGCCCACTAGTTAACCATCGCTAACATCGCTAATGTGCCACCAACCTTGGGAACTGGGTGTTATTTTGGACTGTAGCGAAGGACTCATACTTACGAATACAATATCGTGGAATAAAGTAAGTACTTACCGTTATTTGTAAAGATACATTTTTGATAAAAGATTCCCGCTGAGTTCCTTTCGCCGGTTCTTCTCAGGTCTGAGGTAATTCTTTCCAAATTGGTGCCGGATTTGTTAGACTATCAATATGTAATACTTGTAAATCCTAAAAATATTGAACATTGCTTATTTTGCAATTTTTTAACATTATAAAAATACATTATACAATATTACATTGGTTGAAATTATAACGAAAATATACGAATTTATTATTGTATTGGCAACCCTGTAACAAGAAGAAGAACTGATACAAATGTATCCAGGGCGGCGAAGTCCATTGAATAAATCGCGGGCCACACCATGCCAGCGGCGGACGCGCATGCGCAACATTGTGCATGTCGCGTGCCTTACTTGTGCATGCAGAGGTTACAAAATCGGAGACAATTTTAAATAATTCACACGCAATTATCAAACATCTTATACAAATCATAAATAAACATCAGAACGGCTACGGCTGTTCGATTGATTGATTATATATTATCTAGGCCGGTATTTATTTCACGCAATTTAGACGCAGTGATATACAATCGTGACACAATTTCTTTAAAAACTTAAACAAATAGAAAGTCGGAGAGACACCCACATAAATCTGTAACCGTCTATAAAAGATGGCATACAAAAATTTGACGCACGTGTTAATAATTAAAAAATCGTAGTCCAACAAATCACCGATCACAGCAACAATTATACGTGTTCACGGCTATTACTGGACGTGTATAACGGACCGACGGACTAGCTCAAATTATAGTTTAGATACGGTATTTTTGCACCCACACATTTCCGCGTTTTAGTGCCTTAATGATCTGATATTATATTACAATATTGTGACTGGTCGTTCCCGTTTCGGACCAGTCAATTGTATTTAATTTTAACTCGGATGAAACATGAATGTATATTGTATATAATAAATAATAGTTTTTCAATCGTTGTCGTGGGTGTTATGACTTAACGTCGGCGATAAAAGGCAATTAAGAAGTGTTTATATTTGTTGTAATAAATTTAATGTTTTGCAATATGTTTATAATTGTCGACCAAAGGTTGAGGATGAGCGAGTGAGGGGCCTTGCGAAAGATATTGAACGATCCCTTGATGTTGTCGAGCGAGGGGCGGCGCGCGCGCAGATCGCGACCCGCGTGGGCGGTTGCTTGTAGGGTTGTAGTTTTTAATGTCGATATATATTTTTAACAGTGGGTATCATTTGCCAAAAGGGTTTTGGAGGGTGCCTTTGCCAAAAGACACACCGAAATCGGAGACATTTTATAGGAAAATGATTTATAATTTGTGTTTTGATTATCTATTCAATGTTAGTTCGGGAAGCCCTTTGTTATGATATTTTTTTAATAACTGCCGTTTTAATTTTATATATTATAAAAATGTCGATAGGTTTTTATAATAATGACCATGAATGTATTTCTCTCATTGTAGTAATAAGAATATATAATAAATATAATAAAATCAATTTTTTGTTAAGTTTTATTAATAAGTAAAAAAATATACATTGTGGTAATAATTAAAATATTTGTCTTATTATAATAATAAAAAATCGATAAAGATATCGATGCCACCGAATTACATCACTATTCACTCTGAACTCGTACCGGAGACCGGCGACATAAGGTCAAAATCGGTGCCATAAGAACGCGCCTCTAAATATATAGCCTTGTACGATAAATGGCAAAATGTCTAATGCTATTTCATTTACAGTCTTCCTGCAGAGACTAACACGCAATAAAAACAATCAAATGTCGCGGTTTGTTCATACATTTAACAAAAAAGGAAGAGGTTTTATAATTAATAAAAGATGTTTTACATGCTATTAAAAAATAGTCGTATGAGCTTGTAAGAAAATTCATTATTTATTACTAAAATGTCGATTTTAAGTGAGTTAAGATTTAATTTTTACGTAAATGTAAAAATATCTATAATAGTTGGGGCTTGAAATTCTAAATTTAAAAAGTATTTTTTTTTAAATAATATGGAAACATAATATATCAAAGGAAATGATTAATAACAATAAAGTCGAACGAATTAATATTATATTTGCACGTAATAAAAATAAAATTTTATCGGTCAATAAATTTTGATGATCGAACTATTTGTACAAACATCACATATGACGGAATCATTTTAATCATATACGGAGACGGATACGTTTGTAATTAATATGTCAATTTGATGACTTTATTATGAAGGAATGATGACTACATTCACTAATGAGCTTGTTATGCAACGTTTTCAATATAGTACAGAAAATTCTGTCATTTTTATTCATAGATTTTGAAGATATTTCTATGACAAATAATTTCCTCTTCTCATGTGTGTGGGCTAGGGGGGATATAGGTCTATAGGTAACTGTCTTTTTGGAACTTATTTCACCACGTCGCTTCAATGTAGGTTGGTGGAATACACATGTAGCAGAATTCCAGTGATATTAGGTACAGGCAGATTTATTCACGATTTTTTTCCTTCACATGCACATGAAGCACATGAAATTCCTTCAAGCACATGAAATTCAGTGGTGCTTACCCGGCTTTGAGCCCACGATCATCTGTTAAGATACACGCATTTAAACCACTGGGCCATCTCGGCTCTTGGTTTTATACTTAAAAATTTTTTATGTATCAGTATATATATATATATATAAAATAAGTAATTTTCGATCACTTGTTGTTCATGAATCATCGTTTAATCTGTGTGACAATTTCCGAACGTGAACAAAAACCACCAGTTGAACGAAGGGATAGTTTTACTTTTTACCATCTAAATACCGGAGGTATACTATTAGTTAGAATTTGTATTGCGTGGCATTTGAGCCCTGGACGCGCCCTTGTCTACCCGCCTCCCATTGTTTTGAATTACAATAATTTGTCAGCAAATCAAAGGGATTCGAACAATCGAATGTTTTTCAACTGATTCAAAGAGCGGCGGGGAATTGAATAGCTCGTGATTGCAGGGAAAATTATGATTGATATTTAGATTTACATAATACGTTGTTTAATTTAGGATTACTTGTAGTGAATACCGATTTCCGCGAGCGTTTATTTGGCGTAATCTGGTTAGTTATCACGCAACCGATTGAAATTTATTTTTGCACGCACTTTTGGTACGGTATAGTATATTTTTAAAGCATCAAGTCGAGCAAGAAACCGTGGAGTAAACACACATCATCATTATAAAGAGGTAAGTTTTGTTTGTTTTCACGTAAAACTACTAATCCGAACATTATGATCGCTTATTGTTTCATAATGAACTACATCGTTGATAACTCTTACACTGCTAGTTTATAAAATTGCAGTTCTTTTTTATTGTATGGGTAGGCGGACGAGCATTTGGGCCACCTGATGGTAAGTTGTAACGCCCATAGACATTAGCATTGTAAGAGATGTTAACCATCGTTTACATCGCCAATGCGCCACCAACCTTGGAAACTAAGATCTTATGTCCCTTGTGCCTGTAATTACACTGGCTAACTCACCCTTCAAACCGGAACACAACAATAGCAAGTACTGCTGTTTTGCGGTAAAATATCTGATAAGTGGGTGGTACCTACCCAGACGAGTCTGCACAAAGCCCCCTACCATCAAGTAATGAGGTTATTCGAATCCCAGCTCGTGCTAATAAAAGTGATTTGATGACTAGCTCCATATTCATTAAAGCATGTAAATTGTAAAAAAGAACAACAGAGCAGCTTAAAAATATATAATACATATTATTATAAGTAATGATGATTAATTCAAGGAGGTTAAGAAATTTGGCATTAAACTATACAGAAAAAATGGAATTTTGATTTGATCATTGATTCATAATCAATTTCAACAGAAATCACCTTTATTTCAATACTAATAAAGTCCAAAACTTTTACCTTTGAATGCGTAATACAGTAGCACCTTTGCGATTTATTTCAAAACTGTAACAGAATATGTTATCATTTTCTTCAAAGGAAAATATTCTTTAAGGTATAACGAGTTAGATATATTTTGCTGTATTAAGGATTCAGGTAAGACCGGTAGCCGGCGGACAATAAGCGATCCGTCATCTCAAGTTAGATAGGTGGGATGATTACACAGTTTCGAATAATGCCGTAGGACAATTTGAATATAAAGCAGGCAACAAAATGAGGATGTTCAGACGAAATTGCTTGTTATTTATACATTCGACGACAAGATAATCTTCATATAAAATGATCTTATACTTTATTAAGATATTTTTATTATGTTAAAATTATACAATCTTGTATAAATTTTGTTATTTTTGTAAATTATTTTAGAATATTTAAGAAATGATAACCATGGCTTACAATGCACCACCAACTTTGGGAACTGAGATGTTATGTCCCTTTGTTCCTGTAATTACACTGGCTAACCGGAACACAATAATACCAAGTACTACTGTTTTGCGGTAGAATATCTGATGAACGGGTGGTACCTATCAAGACGAGCTTGCACAAAGCCCTACCACCAATGAAATGTCTTAATTGTTAATAAGATAGGTTCGAATTTGATCTGTAATTATTTCA
The DNA here is from genome assembly GCA_963151315.1 of Nymphalis c-album. NCBI lineage: Eukaryota > Metazoa > Arthropoda > Insecta > Lepidoptera > Nymphalidae > Nymphalis > Nymphalis c-album. Next base: position 4,825,800 of record OY720602.1, on the reverse strand, counting down.
AGTTACATTTGAAAGTATTTTCATGTAAATCCATTACATATATGATAGTAAATAATGTGTAATAAAAATATGATAAATTTGTATGTAATAAAAAAGGAAGTGTATTTAAATATTCACTCCTGTATTTATATGTCTATTATACATTTAGCACAAGGAGGGATTTCGCCGAGCTGTGGGGACATTTTTTGTTACTTTACTTTGTGCCATTGTATTTTTTTTGTATGAACCAATAATATGGTTATATTCAAAAATAATTTTAGTAACATTCTGTGAATGTCCCACTGCTGGGCTAAGGTCTCTTCTCCTCTTTATGAGGAGAAGGTTTTGGAGCTTATTCCACCACGCTGTTCCAATGCGGGTTGGTGGAATACACATAAGCACATGAAATTCAGCGGTGCTTGCCCGGGTTTGAACCCACGATCATCGGTTAAGATTCACGCGTTCTTACCACTGGGCCATCTCGGCCCATCAATAATTACTCATTTATTATTGGCTGATCTTGATAGACACTTACCTTTTAATATTACGATTCAGAAGGCTATTAGAATAAAGTATTAGAATAAAGTATTCTTAGATTTCGATTTTATATATACCTGACTAACCAATATGTTCACTTTGTATCAAGAATGCAGCTTTTCGTTTCGTGTGTCAGTTTAAATGTATTGTTTTAATATATTGAAACGGCATCAGTTTTATTAAAAATGTTATTATATACAGTAGATAATAGCAGTATTAGGCTTGATGTTTTTGTAGAGACGAGATGAAAGATCAATCTAACAAATCCCTACCACCGATTATATCATGCAGGTATTTCAAACATAACTCAAGGATTTTAATAAATACATTTTTATATTACCCAGGAAACAAATAATTTCCGTTAAACAAAGTAATGTGAAGATATACATTTATAGCAAGTACGCTCAAATTGTGAAAATATTCGTAACCCTTACAATGTGCACGGGGCCTTTTTTACCATCGATATTTTTGGTGAGTCGTATATCACGCTAATGTTATCTGTTCGCCCGCTGTCGTCTTGATGCATTGCGCCTGCGCCGCGTTTGATTAACGAAATTAATTTGTCCCAGCTGCGATTGAGACAACATTCTTTTAGTGAATTCTTACATTATATGGGTACCACTAAAATTTTTATGTATGTTTATATATTTTAAATTAAATACGCATCGAATGACATTATATATTCAGTTTACTTGCAGATATAATACAAAACAGATTATTTCACATGTTTTAAGATTACATTTAAGCATATTAAAAAAAAATTTAGAGCTCAGTGTCTTCTCCTATTTAGTGGAAAAATATGCATGAGAGAATGAGATGGCTTATAATCGTCATTTGAAAATAGTAGTACACGTACAAGAACCTTCGGTTTATATCTATGTGTTCTGGGTCCTCTAGGCCGACATGGTATTTCATCATAATTATCACAAACAGATATTTGGTCATATGCACGAATTTTGTTAGTTAGGTTTATTTATAAATAAATAAATTATAATATTGATCAAAATAATGTTAAACACTTGATTTTAAAAAGTAAATTTTATTAGCATTAAATTCTTTATACTTAAATAACATAGATTCAGACTTATGCTACGATAAGGAAAACATAAAAAAAAATTGAAATGGGACGAAATAAAGACGTCTCTAGTGGGCACATTTTTTTAATTGACTCGACTATTTCAATCGATGTGTGTCAAACACACATCGATTGAAAAGCTTCCAAAACCGTAATTTAGATAAAGATGTGTCCCAACACTGCATAAATACGTGGTGTCAAAACAACGTTATCGTGACCACCATGGTGTTAAGAATTAATGGTGTTCACTATCCAGCGTGCCTGTTTTATTTTTATTAAATTTATTTGCGTAGATAAATGATTTAAAGCGATACCATTCTATGTATTATGTCAATAGGGAAGACGATGAAGACGTCAAATATATATATTTGTATGTAATATATATATTTGTTTGTAATATATATATTTGTTTGTAATATATATATATTTGTAAATGAAGAGATAGATAGGTTTAATATATAAAAAAATTACATATTTATATTTTACACTCGGATTATTTATTAATTTTGTAGATTATTTTCGAAAGGTAAAAGAGCTATTAAGTGTCGAGGACGGTGACCATAATATATGGGTATCAGCACTTACTATTGCGTCACGAGGAGAACTCCAGAAGGGGTAGTAAATTCGTCTCCTCTGACCCGTGTCGACGGTTATCACAAGTGGTTTTGTAGGTATGAAGCCCACTTAAACTGGGTCTCCCCAGCACCACATACAATACAATGAACTAGACTCAGACTCAGATCTGTACCAAATATTTTACCACGTTTAGGATAAATATGTATAAGTACAATTGTACATATTTTGTAGGTACAGCATCTTTAATGTGAGTATAAGGTACTTTGATTTGTAGTAAATTTTTCTTTGACTCCCCCAATACTCAGTAATTACAATAATAAAAAAAATGGTTATCTGTAAAGTCGGTTTACGGACGATAGTTTAACGTGACAACTTCATAACAGATAGATCGGCGCAAGCGTACAATCAGCGTAACGGGACAATGAGCGTAACGGGACAATGAGTCATCCTTTTTCGTGCATGCAGCCAGCGTTCATCGATTTATTAGACGTTGTCACGTCAATATATATTTTTAATTGTGTTTGGTACGTTTTCACGTCCTAACTTCTTAGCTGATCATCCTGATTCCATCACACTTTGGATCTACTTTATATATATATACTATATTTAAAAGGTATAACTTCCGTAGCTAAATATAATCAAAATCCGCCAATAAAATTATTAAGGCAGAGAAGGTGGTCGTAATCACATTAAGTTTATAGGTTGTTAATATTATTATGCCTCTAACCCTTCAGTAAAACTTGTTAATTATACGATCACAGTCAATAATGATTATTGGCCTTATAAAATCATAAATAGAACCGATACACGGACAAAGGGATCCGTCGAAACAGATTCCCCTTTTAAAAAAACAAAGCCAATTTCGTCTAATAAAGTATAATTAAAAAACAAATTTTATAGACGCCCCCTTAACGCGTCAAGTTTTAATTAATCAATTCCGTTCTTATATTTCGGTCGGTACTTGTGATCGTATTAGCCTAAAGTGCTTTTCTATTGTAAGATTTGTTCCGGACGCGTTTTAGGGTTAAATCGGGTGCTTATATCGAAATATTTATAACCTTTATTTGGGATATTATTTTTCTATTGCTAATTATTTTTATGATATTTTCATATTAACACAATAGTCATGGTCATTATTATATTTGTAACAAAAATAAAAACAATATCACACATAGCCTATAAATATTCCACTGTGGGTTGGTGGATAAATGTGGCAGATTTTCATCCGAAGAATGCAGGTTTTCTCATGACGTAGCGCCGATTACGATATGAATTATAATAAGTACAAATTAAGCACATGAGAATTCAGCGGTGCTTGCTTTGGTTTGAACCCGTAATGATCCCGTAAGATTCTTAGAGTTCTAACCACGCGGCCATCTGACCAACATCATCAGCTTTGTGTGTCGGCTTTTTTTCGTTGGTAACTAGTATAAATAAAAATAAAACTCAACATTCAAAAATTACATCTGCATATAATTACATAATAGACAAAGAAGTACGAAACTGTAACAGCTAACCTACACTTATCGGACACGGTCGGTTTGTATATATATAATTAACATTTTTGTCCGTCTGTCAAAACGTCCAGTGGCATACGATGCGGACTGACAACACCCGTGCATAGAACCTGTGATTATTGTATCACGGGTCGCGTAAAAGGTTGTTATTAAATGTTTTGAAAATATTTTTGTTTCATATAAATGTATTTCATTGTTACGGTGAGTAATGCTTGTTAGATTTTATTATGAGGATTTTAAATGTTGATTGTTGTATTGACTGCCTCGTTGATCTGTATCACCTTCGCCCTCTGAGAGATCCACCGAGCAACGAGCGAAACATGAAATGACCTGATGGCCATCTGAGTGGTTGTAATGGGTAGAAATCGTACATTACCCATTGAAATACTCATTATCATTAAACACATTAAAATATTCGATAAAAATCTGAGTCTAGTTCTAGTGTTACGTACCTTTCTGAAGGTCTACATTGCGTTGAAAAAAGTGTCACGCTTCCTGAGGTTTACGTAAGCCTCGGGTCGTGATAAAAAAAAATCATTTTCTGCCAAGATACTCTCAGTATCTGGGGTTCAACCCGCGATCTTCGGTCTGCTTTTTAAATACTGGACCATCACGGCTTATCTCCGATGTAAATTTAAGAAAAATATTTCTTATCCTTACTACAAAACTGTAGCGACAAAAACTATTATAAAACAATCAATCATAACGCATGGATAGGTAAGGGCTCGATATTAGGCGGCTTTGTGTCTTCGGTCATATTCAATGATCGTCATGAACTAATAAACACCTTATTGTCATGATGTATCTACAAGTTTTTTTTAAAAGGAATCAAGTATCCAATATAATTATGATACAGATTTATTACAAAACTAGTATTCAACTGATGGGAGAATAGGACGGGTATTAGGTACAAAAGTAGCTTTGTTTTTCCGTCAGCTTGCTTCACGTCCTAAATCACGTCAAAATCGGTTCAGTTTGGTTTAGCCTTCAAAGCGTAACAGATTGACAGGTTTACATTAACATGTATAAAATTAGTAAAGACTAGTAAAGATTGAACAAACAATCAGAAACAGGGAAAGCAAACTTATGATAACTAAAAAAACGTAGTTATATCTAATTGTTTCTAAATATTGACGAAATTAATACCTCACAACTAATGTCTGTGTCGATAAAAAAAAACACGTTATTGCCAACTATGACGAGAAGGTCTTCTATAATCAGTGTACAAGCGAAACCCATTAGGGGTGAAACAAACTGCCATAATTGGCAAAATATTTTTTGCTCGAAGATTCCAACTGATTGACGTGACCACTACATCTTTTTGACAGCCCTGATATGTATTATTTGTAACGTCTGTATACAGCGTGTTCCCAGTTTAGATAATAATTATTATAAAATTTAGTGGTTAGAATACTACTGCTGCAACATTCGATATCCCACCAATTATAACATGTTTTTAACCGTCTCATTACTTGACATTTAAAAACAATAATAACATCAAGCATAGATTAATAATTTTCTCATGAACAATAATAATCAAATATTCAAATTAAAATCTGTTAAATTACGTTGATTTTATATTGGAACATGTTTTAATACTATTTTATGAAATTTGTATATTTTTTTAAATAATATAAATAGTTAAATAATTTTGAAACAGGTTGTATAAAACCTTTTCCCCGCAGATGCGTATCGCTGCATTAACGACAGGTAATCGAGCGCACTTCGCAACCACAAAAAGGTGTAACAGAAGCCAGTGTGCGCGGGCCCTAATGACCGCTCCTTAGTTCCATTTACCGATTGGCATATACATAACGAAGCTGATAATTGCTCATTTATCTGGATTTCGACCTGTGAATGTTTATATTTATATTAATCTTTATTTTAATGAAAATCTTAATTGTGTTTTATAGTCGGTAAAACTTTGAAAGTATAAACATTTGTGAATCTTGTTGGGTTAACGGGATAAGTTATTTAATTAATATGGGTAATACATTATTCATAATAAAGTGTTCATTTCGGCAACTCTCACCCAGAAAAAGTAGCTTTAACTCGGGAACCCTTTCTTTACTAGAACAGTACTCATTGCCGAAGACTTCTCGTTGTCAAGAATGAGTCCTAAGCTGAGAGGTGAGAGGTGTCCGCCGATTATCACCGCTAGAGACTGCCTCTGGGCCCCCGCACATCCGTAGGGTGTAGTAGGCCGTGTCCAGTGGCGCAACGGCCAGTGGCAGGAGGGTGACCTCTCGCCTCGCTATCCCGTGCAGGTTCTTACCGAAATAGCCATGTCTGGTCTGGACCTGCGTCAGCACATAAGTGAGGGTGCATAAGCGATCTTGTATACCTACAAACACGGAGAATATTTTGGCGGGTATGGCAGTTGGCCAGAACTCAGAAGTGTCACATAAACTCGCACATCATAAGTAAAGAAGGGGTGGACATGTTTCCCGCAAAAAAAATAATGTTTTGTTTGAAATTTGTTTTAATTATAGACATTTATATTGAAAACTGTTTTCAATATGAAAATCATTCACGAATACAAAATGATAATCTATTTTAGCTTTATTCATTAGTCAATTACTCACATAACAAAACTTATAAAAAAACAATAACGCTATTTCCTTAGAATGGAACCTCCGAATCTGACAGCAAAATTGGTTATCGATGTTATCCTAAAAGCGTTCGCCGAGCTACTGCATAGCGTCTAACATTTAAACTGCATCAAATGTATCTATCACTCATCCCCTATTACGTATAATTATCTAGTCTAAAACCTTTTAGCTATAAAAAGTGACTTTTGAGACCGTGGGAGCAAAAATGTATTGGCGGTCAGTTAATTACTAGTTTTGACTATCAACGGACATTGAGAGTGCATTAGCCTAAGGTCAGATTTCGTGAAGGCATTGTCTGGAGAGATGCCTCCCGTTTTTGTATTACATGAACTTTTCAATGTTCATTATAAGACGGAATAATGGATATGCATTACTTATAAACATTGTTAAGCGGGTGTTAAGTTAATGTCTCTCTTTCTGACATCATTCATTTGACATTCAAAAGAATAAGACAACGGATTGTTTGTATGTTTCACTGTTTTATCTTCAGATGAACTTGCACCAGTAACAAAGAATAGTACGAGGCGTTAAACTTTTTAGATTTAATTTTGCAATTTATATTACTAGTACAATATACAGTTTCGACTATAAAATTTCGCAAATATGTAATTTAAAATTAGAGAAGAATAAATAAAAATAATATACATGACAGTTTAAAAATTCGTTAATTTAGCGAATAAGTTTTGGGGTAGTGGAAACACTGATTCGTTTACTTATGTGCATATATTCGCTTACTATTAAACTACGTACGTTCGCTTAGGCTGTGGAGGGTAAGAATAAGTGTTTTTAAAGTCAGAATTTATAGCCTTAAGAAATCCAAGTCGTCGAAAAGGGCATCTAATAAAGTCATTTAACACGTGCTCAAGCAACAAAGTATGATTTATAATCGTTACCGATAAACTATTAAATATATACTTTTGTAATACGTCTATGAATATATATTACATAAACAATACAATATTAAAATGACTATTTAGTTTTTTAAATAAATTGCTTTGTTTTGATGATAATTGAAAATTCTAATTTTATCAAGATACGAAATTTCTTATTTCACGTTTGACACATATTATAGGGACTTACTTTATCTAATATATCTATGTGCTTATATAAATATATATGTTATTACCTCATCGTTTATGATTATATACATACTTATTAATTCTAAAAAAATGAAATGAAAATGTGACTTCGTTTGTTAGGCTTTCACGTCTTAACTTCTAAACTGATCTCCATAAAATTTTGTATACAAATTATCAGAGTAACAGAAAGGAAATAAGATAACTAACACCTCATTTCTCTCCTCCCTCCCTCCCTCAAACGCGAGCGAAAACTAGTCCTTAATATTAACAAAAATAAAGTAAGTATTTTAGCTATGAAAAATACTAATATAACTAACCAGAATCAATATGGATAAGTGGACGTGTTTGTAATTTACAAAATTCCTATTTTATCTGTAGCACAATAACCCTGAGGAGGCTGAGCAACATAATCTGAGTAGTCGTAAAATAGCCCTTGCTCGGTAAAAATCAATCTCTGTTACATTTAACTTAATGTTTAACATGAATAACATACGACATAGATACAATTACATTTAAAAAATAACAATCATAATTATTGTTCTTCTTATTTATTTTTTATTTTATAATTAATATTGAAAAGGATAAATAAAGAATATTCGATATTCAATTCTTATATGTATAAAATAATCTATACTTTTTTATGCATCAGTAAAAATATTTACTGATGCATAAAAAAGCATTAAAACCTTAAATAAATAATAATAAAAATTAAAAATAGTTACTGTACAAATCGTGACCGCGACAGCGACTCGAATCGTGACAGCATTTGGAATGGAATGAAATCCATGGAATGGTGGCAAGAATGCTAGCAGCATTAACCCTTTGAAGCGCAATTCCGATTCTCTGGGCGAAAAATGAACCAGCCCTCCTGTCACCTGTAAAGCCAATAAGATGGGGTCTAATATTTTTGAGTAAAGATTTTGCAGTATTATTCCAAGGACCAAGCGTTTCAACTGCAATCGGAACAAAAATATAATTTGGAATAAGAGAGGAATATTTGTTACGTTTGTTTGCTTCAGCTGTTTCCACGGCAGCTCCGGCTTTTAACATTGTTTCTTTAATATGAGATGGGGTCAGAGTGTCAACACATGTTGCGTCCCACACTAAGGTCCGTCCTCGTTCCCAGGGAACCAATACAGTCCATCAGGTCTATTGCTATCACTATGACTAATTCCATGATTCTTAATAAGATCAGGAAATCAATGGTGATAAGAGTCCTTTTTATCTATACTAATATTGTAATGGCGAATGTAACTTTGTCTGTTACGCTTTCCGAGCTAAACTGCTGAACCGCTTTCGATGAAATTTGTTTTCTCTTTTGAATCTCATGGAAAGACATAGTCTTTTTTATACCTAAACTATGTCCATCCCCCTAACTAGCCGTAAACTAGTCTTAAATAAATTTTATTTTAGTTTTAACTATGTTTGAAGGCATAGGCTTTGATTTTAACAGACGGCTCATAATATTAACGAGGGAGAAATAAAAAGGCCGTTCGCACTGCAATAAAATAACCTCTTTTCTGTTGGAATCAATTGTCGTTCGGCGTTCGTGCCTCTTCAAGGACACGTCGTTATTTACCCACACGCGAAAATAATAGTAATGATATTTAAAAATAAAATATTATCAAGATTTTTTTCTATTTATATCTGGCTGATTACACTACAAATAGATATCATGTTATCTTTTACTTCTTTCATTTAGTTTAATCTAAAAAATTTGAATACTTATCAAAAATATTAATTAGAAAATAATCCTGAACTTTGATGCAGTTTATGAGTTAAGTGTATTTCCAATCCATTAGATTATGCATGAAGCATGAGACTTGTGTTGCGCACACAACTATGTACTATAATATGATCTGCTCAATTGGGTGGTCGTTAAAATATGTTCTTTAAAATATTTGCATATAGTTTCAGAACGAAAAGTGTCCAACATCATCTTATATGTTATATTTAAAGTTTAGTTATCTATTTAAAATTTTATTCACCAATTATAAATTAGAGTAAAAATGATATGACATATGATAGATATATGTACAGATTAATGGGTCATGACATCAAAGTCCAGTCGATTATGTCCTACTTGGATGTCTTCAAGACCGGATTGTGAACATTAACAAAGAAATTTATTTTGTTCTTATTGCATTCTCCGGATAGTGTTATACAGTAAAGACCTTACATATAAAAGCTATGTATCGTGTACTTAAGCAACATTTATTGGGATAGCAATTATTGTAGGAATAGCCTGTATTTAAGGGTAAGTAATTATTAAAAATATTAAAGAAAATGAACGACCACTACCTAGTAAATAAAAAAGGAAATTTTAATGTCGTCACTATTCTTTTTTCAAATTTATTCTATGAAGGCGAATAATCAAACCTTATGGGAAGTGTCGTACTCACCTTCGCTTATAATAGCTTATAGAAAATGACACTCCGAGAAGTATAAATCGCTTCGTAAAAAGTTAATTTGACGTCAGATATTATAACTGGATTAAAATTTTCAATGGATCGCATAATACCCTGCCTTTTTGTGTATTTAAAAAGTTGAATTCAGTGTTGCATTACACCGTCCCACACACTACGCTAGTTGCAATATCTCGACGTATCCGACTACAAATAGCAAGCCCGTATTATTCCAGACCGCTGCTCCTCAGTCTGATCGAATCCGCAGACTTATTAATAACTCGATAGATAGATAATAACTATTTGAATTTATTTACAAAATGACAAAGTATTTATACATAATTAGTCGTAATACTTAAAGTATATCATATTGATAAGAAGAGCTTTTTTATTAAATTTTAACATTTAACGTTACTTTCAAGATTGGTTAGCGGCTGTTTATTTAAACACTGATTTCTCTCTTTCTGTCATTATTGATTTGACATTCGAAAGAAAGAGACAAATAATTGTTTAACTAATCACGCTTTAAGCAAAGATTGTGAGGTCGTAATTGTATGTAATTAACATACAGTCTATAGTTTAACTGGTAGAAAAGAATAGCTACTGAATTTCTTGACGGCTGTTCTAAGTAATATATTTTTACGCTTTATGCTTTAAAGAGCCCTCTTAATTAAATTACATTTAATATTATTTATTATATATATCGCTTTGAGAAAAGGTAGATAGTGCCCTGCGGTTCTGCTATCACTTGTTATATATACTATATATATTTATATGTTTATATATATTTTAATTCATATATATGTAATTGAATTTATCATTTTCGATACCCCACATGGAGCTGTCTTATATCAGTTAGTACGGCAATGATTGCCATGATTTATAATCTGTCGTTATAAATATAAATTTAGGAATGCGTTTTATTCGACCTCTTGATTTCAGATAAGTTTAAAGTCCTTTTTTATGCTCCATTACTCAGATTTAAAAACTGTCACCCGCGAACGGTACAAGCCCGAAGGCCTTAGTCACGTTGCGAATTTTATATAAAAAAAAACAAATTTAAAAATGTTTATTTAGCCATAAATCCGACCACAATCAATTACAGAGTCATCAACAATAAAGCACGCTGGAATTTACATTACACAAACGAGCAAAGTGACAGGGAATCCTAAACTAACGATATAAAGAAGGCAACAATTCTTCGCCTCAATACAACGAATATCAACTCTATACGACCATAACTCAAGAGACGTGACAAAGTGACGCAACTCGTACATACATAACGTGCTCGATAGGTCTCTTTATGCTGGTTGATTGTACATGAGTACTTTTGAAAGTGTTATCGCGGCAGTACATTAGTGGCGACTTGACACGACCAGTCTTCTGTAAGGGCACGGCTTGTATTAGTGGCTTCTAATTTATTAGTAACGATAGGACGACGGACGCCGGCCACCCTGACCACGGGCCCATTCACACCGAGCGGGTAGTCTGGGGGAAAAGGATGCATAGTTTTGTGTGTGTGAATTGTTTTTGTTAATTATTTCCCGATGTTAAGAAATTGATTTATTTGTGTTCTTTATTTAAAATTTTGCTAGGATCAATACAAAAATAAAGCTGTTTAATATTACGCGACAAAGTACCACAGAATAACGTTGTTAAATTGTAATTACTCATAAAAATGTCATGTAACTTTATAGATATTTTTATGTCATCGCACACCTCTGGGAAGTAAACAAATACCTACAAAGTGTACACGGATTTATAACGATATTTAAAATCCATTATTATTTAGAAAAATTAAATGTATACTTCGTATTACATTTTAAAACGAAAATATATACACATTTTTATTTTATTGTCTTTAAAAAAGTATAAATCAATAAGTCCAACATACCCCGAACTCCCCTACATTTTTATTAACACCCCAGACCTGATAAACAGGATACGGAAAATATATTTATTTGTCCAATCATCAAATGTAAGGGGCGATCTCGGGTTACACAAGACGATACCACGGCAATCAGCCGAGTGATTTGTTGCGATAATCTACTTTAATAAATAACACACTCCATTCAACGATTGAGCTGCTCTCCTTGTGATATGTATGATATTTTTTCTTTCTTTCATTCGAATTATTGATTAATAAATCGTTATACATCGTGTTCGCTTTTATCACCGCCATCTTTATGGTGCTTACTTAACATTAGAAAATAATACATTGATTGTAGTTTTGAGAATTGAAATTTATTTATTTATTATTGCGTAGTTTACACTGTTAATGCATTATTGTTTACAGTGCTTTATTTAAAGAAAAATAATAATAATAGGGCATAGCACGCAAAATAAATTTACACATTATTATGTTTTTTGATAATATTTATAAATACAAATTATTATAACAGTTAAGTGCGAAAAATTTGCTTTTTACGCTCTCCCGATAAGAGTGTGTGTAGGTTTAGTAGCAGTTCATGGACATTGACTATGTAAGAAATATTTACCATCCTCTACATCGTCAATACCCCACCAATCTTGGAAACTTAATGATGTCCCTTGTGCAAGTAGTTATACTGGCTTAATCACACTTCAAAGCAGAACAAAACAATACTAAGTACTGCTGTTTTGTGATAGAATATCTGATGAGTGGATAACTATCCAGACTAGCACGCACAAGGCTCTACCACCAAGCTGATGTAAGTGATAAATGTTGGTGGTCTTAATTATATATTCTGATAAATGATTGATCCTGATGCATAACATTAGATATTATCGTTAAATTGTTATTCCAGCTATAACTCAGAGTTGGAATGACACTAAGCTCCTACTTTGTTGGGAGCTGTTACAACGTTTTATATATCAGCAACTATTTGCCACTGAACGAGAACGATGTTTTATGGACCAACAAGAACATCAAGGTTGATAGTGTAATATTTAACATCTTAATGTTTTGCAACAGTTGATTTATTTATTATATCAAAAGAACATGAATTTCACGTTCGTGACGTCAGGTGTACATTTAAACCGGGTGAAATTGAGAAGAGCGTCTACTTATATGTTATACTATATACCAAAACGATCTCAGAAATGCGCTGCATATTCTGATATAAATTGTATCCGTATGTAACCACGTAGTTTAGTAGTGTCTTCGTCTTATCTCTGAGCAGATCTGGGGCCCTAGACAAGTGGCTTTTACGTTAATAGAATAGAATAGAAAACAACAACCAATGTATGAGGCTGACATTCGCGTTCGCTTCGAAACGTCTCGAAACGTCAAACGCGAATGTCAATTTCATACATTGGTTATTATTTTCTATTCTATTCCATCAGCGTAAAGCCACTTGTCTAGGGCCCCTGTTCCGTTTGAAGATACGTTACAGACTTGTGTAAAATCATTAAGTGACAAAAAAAATAAAATAAACAACTAACACTTAAAATGAGAGAACACAGAATTGATGCTTTCAAATCGAACTATCTGCTGAAATCAGCTTTCCAGTTGCAGGGTGTTTAAATACACAGCTTTTAACTTGAACAACAAGGAAACAATCTATGGAATTTATGATGGATTCGTAAAACCAAGAACTGTTTGTAGTGCATCATAGAGCAGAGCTATTATTATCAAATGGCACGGAATATGTAAGCACATTAACTCGGTGGTAGAGCTTTGTCCATGCTCCTCGGATGTTGCAGGTGTCCATGGGCGGTGGTAATCACTTTTCATCAGGTGAGCCTCCTGCTCGTTTGCCCCCTATTACATACAAAAAAGGTACCACCTCATCAGATATTCTACCGCAAAACAACAGTTCTTGCTACTGTTGTGTTCTGGTTTGAAGGGTGAGTGAACCAGTGAAATTACAGGCTCAAGGAACATAACATCTTAGTTCCCAAGGTTGGTGGCGCATTGGCGATGTAAGCGATGGTTAACAACACAATGTCAATGTATATGGGCGACCACTTACCATCAGGTGGATCAGAAGCTCGTCCGCTTTCCTATGCCATAAAAAAGCGATATTGAATTGTCGCATTGAGAGATCTTGAAGTATAAAAAACTATTTCTACTAAAATGTTAATTTCATGTAATCATAAGCCGCTATTTATGTCGATATAAATTATTTCCCAAGTATTTCGTTTAGTCATGGCTTAACAATGCAAGATCATATGTTAATATCAAAGATATGTACTAATCTCAAAATATTTGTCACTTACATGAGCGATATTCGAATCGTCATGTTTATCTTAACACAGTCAAATAAATTGTTTAGACAAATCTCTAATAGTTATAATAAACATTGTATTCACTTAAGGAGCTTGCTTACCTTTTCAATTTAGGCGTATAACTTGCCAACATATCGAGAGCTCATTTATCAGAATGGCATCACAACAGCAGAGGTCGAAATAAACTAGCTGTTTGACGTCTATATCCGAAACTTTGGCCTATCCGTTTGAAATATCTCGGGTTTTGAACAGGTAGGCGAGAAAAAAAATATTAAGTAATAATCCGACCACAAGCCTATGATAATCTGATGGTAACGCCATTTTGTCCTGTGTGGTTTTGTGTAAAAAAATGTGTGACATGATTATCGGTAACCCAACGATAGAAAAAAATAAGGTTGTGACCACATGGCGTTTATTTTCTTTAACAATTTATTATATATTATTTGCAATACTTTGAATATTATTTTACAAAATAAGCACCAATTAATAAAATACTAGCTTTTCCCCGTGGTTTCAGCGGCGTAGTTCCAATTCCCGTGGGTATACGGAGATATAAAATCGCCTTTGTTGCTATGTTGTTTGTTCTATATTGATAATATGATAATATAGCTTTTCATTGATGAAATAATTTTTAAAATCGGTTTAATGATTTAGGCTTTAAATGTAACAAACAAACACATTCACATTTATTATATTAGTTAGGATAAAAAAGTGATTCCAATAATTTAAATTTTACTAACATTAAAATTAAACTGCATTGGTATATTTATTCTATTGTATAGTCAGTTATTTTCAAACATATATTTTGTATTAAAAACCGTTCCATATAAACCGATCACTGACCAATTATTAAAAGAGCACGGTTAACGATAAGGGATGAAAGTAATACATTCGATAACATCAGGGTTGCCTTGTTAGGCGCAATAAAATTGTTTTTGTGTTAAAATTGGAGCGAATTTTTTGTTGCTCCTGTCTCGTCTGGCGGCAATTTGTCGTGAGAATTAGGAATCGTGTTTTGATTGCTTTTAGCGTCATTGATTCCATCGACACCATTAATTTCATAAATTATATAATTGGAAGCATTTTTTTAGGTATAAATATTTCTTTTGCATTTAGAGAGAATGGTAATGTTAGTATTTTTTTTGAATAATAAATAAATAAACAGTAGACAAAAGTATACAAAATGTATTGAAAATGTACCTTGGCTGAACGGATTGCTGCCTAGGCTTAATACTAAAATCGATGTCGATTATAGCGCTGATTTTCAGGCATGACCCCTGGTGAGATCACGAGCAAATTGGAGGCGGGAGACGGGATAAAAAAATATAATTAATAGCGTATAAAATATTTACGGAATGTTCAATATAAATAGAACAAATAGAGAACACATACTACTTTTTAGAAATAAAAGCAATTTATCATGCTTGGTATATGATCAATATGTAACATACGCATATACATAATATATATTGTGTTCTGAAAGGTATTGTGATTTAGATAGTCCGGATCTCGTTATTGCATCCACCCCCGTTATAGAACTCATATCACGGGTCAATTACATAGAGAAAGTTTATAATCGATAGAAAATTGATATCTCGTATCGTATGATATCTCGATGTGGTGATCTTCGAAGTTTTTTTGAAATAGTACGAATTCTACTTTTGTCGTTTGTCGGTTTATTTAATGGTGACGTCATTGCCAGTAAAACCTCTGTGAATGCTCTCGCTCTCTCTCTCTCGCTCAGTATAAACACCATAAACATAATATTCTAAATAATTATTATGCAATACAATATCAATACATTTGTCAGCTTTGTCATTTGATAGGTATATCATGTTTTTTATTAGTGTACGCAGTTCATTACGTGGTTTGTGTTGAAGTTAATCATTAATTGATAAGACGTAGAAGTAATTAAGTACTGTAAGTCTTATCTCTCGTTTGAATTGAAGAAATGTCACCTAAGTCATTCTAATGAGACACTTATTTATTTAGGCTTGTTACCGAATAATATTGTACTGCAATATGGCGTCGTAGACTGTTCCAAAAATTAAAAACGTCTCACTCTACTTTAATCTCTACTTTAAAAGTTATTTTGAGCAAACGATCGTCTCCAATTCAACGTTATTTGGAACATAATATGAAATTCATTTTGTATCATTTTTGATCGTCAATTTTTATTCATATTACATATAAAGATTTTGATTCTCATTAAGAAATGAATTCATTAATATTAGCGATGTTTTTTTATCGTAATAATTATTTAGTAACCCTTATTTGCATATAATGATTGCAAAAAGGACATATATCAATGAAAATATAAACGTCATCGTTCCATTCATGGTCACAAGTTCGGTTCCGTGCCACGCCTATATTCGCTTATAATTATATGTTACGATTAATTTATTAAGTTTAACCATCCCGCCATATTTGTTGAATTATTTCACACGATGTGATTTAGAAATATAATTGAATCTTGTATTTTCATATTAAATTATATAGATTTATTTTTTTCGAAATTCGTAACGTTTGTAAATGTTTCAGTGAACTAGTTATGCAACGCAAAAATTTGCATCGATTTTTATTTTTTTATATATTAAAGCTTAGATCTACTTGTGGAAATAAATAATGAGGAACATGAGGAGATTAGATGGAACATATTCCGATCTAGGGAAGTATTGCTTTTCACGTGCAAAGTTAGTCATAAGTATAGTGTTTTTTTGTAGAAGTTTTTAGTCATAAGTATAGCTTTATATTGCTTATTGCTTGTATTTGCAAGAAGACTGTAAATGTCCTCCTGGCTGATTAACCCTCATCCTTTTTTTGGGAGACGGTTCTCGCGTCTATTCTACAGAGCCGCTCATCAGATGACAATATTGCCAATTAGTGGAACAATGTTATTCCTTATATACGTGTATATTGTACCCCTGATAGATTTGTGAGGACACAAGCTTACAATTGTAAGCGACATTTTCGAAATGACACGTCACGACACGACAAATCCAAAATTTATATCTCTGTTTGCAACATTATTTAATATTTTAGACTTATACTTGAGATAAAAGTTCATAATGCCCTTTAACATCGAGTTGTTTGATCTTTGGTACAACATACACATTAACACACACATATGTACGTACAACAATACGAGCACGCTTAAAACTTCAGTCTTGGGTTACGCTCATTGAGTTATAAGTATAGATCAAAGTGTCGCAGTGTAAATCCAACCCGAGAACATTACAATTTGTAGTGTTATGTTTTGCGCACGCGCAGATGGGATCGCATTAAATTCCGTCTATTGTAGTATAGTCAGCAAAACAAATTTTATCTACTTATACTGTTAGACATTGTTTATTTAATTTATCATGTAATAAGTTTGTTTTTAATTTCAAATAAAAGTTAGTTAGAAAAACCTCATTAGGAAGATCCATAAAGTATTATTAATTATTTACTGCTATCTATCCACTAAGCATTGGTATCATAGGTGATTATCTGCACAGGGCATATAATAATTCATAACTGTCTGCCAAAACACAAGTGCACTTACTAAATGTAATCCAATAGTACAGCTAATCCGATTCGACTGGAAAGACAAGGCGCCGGAACATTAATTATACGTGCTCTCTGAAGCACGTGAGTCTACAAATTAATGTAAACATTAAGAATTTTATAAGGACCTAATAAATTTATGACCGACCAAACCCAGATTGTCTGTTACACTAAGCCACTAGACCAACGAAGTCTAATAACCAATTCAATAACTATCATAGAATCATATCAAAACAAATAACATATACAAATGTTTTTGTTATCATTCGTACATTTTGACGTCTTTATACGAACGTACGCACGCAATAACGCGCGCATATTTAAACTCGCAATTTGATTCCGCCGACTATTTATAATGTGATTTTACTGAAGTAGCAATTCTGTAGGCGGTGAAAATTATACTTCCATCTAAATTATAGCACAGTATCCTTTGAAATATAGCCTACTGTGTGTATTTATATGTGTTGTAAATAGAAGATTATCTCGCTGATAATTATTTGATAGTATCTTAAAGCATTATGAATATTTCATTGCGATAAACATCTCCGTAGGTTATCTGTTACATATAATAAAACTGGAACGGAGCCTTGTCTGAGCATTTTTTTCAAATATTTTTTTAAAAAGTTGTCTTGGTGAATATGTCGTACTTTTAAAGTAAATTTTGTAACGTTACAATTTGTATCCAACGCTAATTTGAACGTTTGTCATGTCTAGTTACTAGCGCTCTTTATTACTATCTAGAACTTCTATAGTTAGTTTTGTTTGCTCAAAATATGTACAGTACCTATAGAAACCTATACCATAAAAAGTGTCCTACATAGTTCAGCGTATAAAAGCAAATAATCTTTTGTTTATAAAACTATAAAAGTTTATCAAAATTTTGGAATTCCGAATATTGGACCAATTTCAAGAACTAACAAAAAGTTTAAAAATCACTCGATATGTAAAGTAACAGCATTGGTAATCAAACCTTTCTTCTAAATCAATCTATTAAGTCTCTAAAATTTTAACAGGAGAGGTAGTGTTTGTTTAAACGTGGCTTTTCATTTACTTTTACTCTTATAAAGTTGGAGGCTGAGCAGAATATATAGTCGGTATAATTATTTTTAATTTTTAAACCCCCCATTGCTTATTAACGATAATTTGCAATGAAAATTAATTCAATTGCTAGTCCACCACATGCGAGCTTCGAGTTCTTTATGACAGATAAAAAATATGCAAATATTACTACGATTTAAAGTCATAATATCTTACGAGAATTGAGTGATAAATTTAGCGTTCTGTTTTTAAAACACCTTTGCGTACTTATTGAAAGAAAAAAAAATGCACATATAAAGAAACAGGAAACTAATAGCGCCACTAAATTACATAGACCGGCCTAAATCAACAAAAATTAACCGGAAGACAATAGATCGACTCCGATAATATTACCTAATCGATAATTGTATCTACGACACTTCGAGCCACACGTTGCGTCGTAAAAAGGTGAGAAAGTAGACGAAGATAAAACTATGAACGAAACTGTATTTATAGAACACACGTCAAGCCTAATGACAGACCATTATCGGCTCTATCACATTGTAATAAGGGTTACATGTGCTGTTGTAAATGATAAATAAAGTTTGCGGTCTGGTGAAGTCGCGAAGAGCATAGTAATAAAAAAGGTGAAATGTCTTAGTAGAAGCGACAGAGGACGCTGTGCCGATAAGGAGACCACCTTGGTCGATACTGGATCTATTTGAGGATCTCGCCTGCTAAGCAATTGATACTGAAATACGTTCTGAAATTAAAAAGTCTATCTACTTTATAGGAACGGATGTTGCTTTTTTATTTGAATAAAATTTAAATTATTATTGCTCCACTGCCAAATTTTCGTTCCATTTCTAAATTTTCTGTTTTTTTTTTTATATTATTCTATGCATTGAAAAATCTTACAATTAAAATTCTATAACATATGTATCTATATAAGGCTTATTTGAGAGTACTTAATTATACATAATTATTTGCTAAGCAATTCTTCTTTAGAATCGAAAATCGAAATCTTAAGAATAGAAAAATCTTTAGCAGTAGAATAGTTGACGAATGGGCTCAACCCAGACAGACTTGTACAAAGCATGTGAAACCAAAATTAAGCTTAATCCGAAAATATAAACACAATATAGAAAAAAAAAAACAACATAAACAAACTTTCTAATACATTATCTACACATTAAAGAGATGAATTTCAATGAAAAATCAACAAATTACAAAGTCGACGATATCACTACTATAGCCGTTTTCATTACAAATTTATATGATTGGAATTGAGCGATAATTCCTAGCTGATGATGGGCCCGCCGGGTCTGTGGCTATAATGATGACGTTTCAAGTGTATACGATTACAACGACAGCCGGTATGTAAATAGTTGCTACGTCTCTTGTTTTGTACATTCGATTTTCATTTATAGATTATTTTAATCGATTCTAGAATTTTTATTCGATATGTATTGATTTATATTTCGGATGGAATCGATATTATGGTTGTTTGAAATCGATTAATGTGTGCAATTTTTGTAGAAGATTTGAAGAATAATTTAACTTTATTTGTATTTCTTTTAAGGGCTATTTGAAAAATAAAAAGTAGCATTTTTAGAATTTTATTTTGTGAATATTTAAACATATAATTATTTATTGTAACACACACTAAATGTAATTTGTAACACAATAATTAAAAACCTATTATGTACTTGATTTCTATAGGTACACAACAATTTAATTAGTCATATAAAATTGGATTTTGCATCATTACTATTTATATACATATTATAGTTATTTACAAATGTAAATATAATATAAATATAATATAATATAAATATATATATTTTTTGTAATTGTTAACTGTATTGAATTTTGTTTACGAATAAGAAATACTTCGATGTATTTCTTATTGTCGTATAAAAAATCTACGCTAAAATCAATTTTGACACGTCAAATGTATTAAGAAAATTAAAACTTATAATCTTATTACTAATACACGTCTTAGTGACAGCTTTAAGGTAAAGAATAACACTAAGATTTTCACGATCCTCTATTTACAAGAGTGAATGCAAACAAACTTCCATAATATTGTTTTCATTATTATCCCACGGACTAAAAAAGGGACAAAGTCCTCAAACAAACGGCCAGTGTTTCTTCATCCCGGAGATTATCTGACCAAAGTTTTGGAACGAAAGTTAATCGGATTTTCTATGTAAATTTATTGTTAAGAAAAAAAATAATCCCACCCAGTTGCTGGCGAGGTGTATCGAAGGATACTGAATATAGACTTGGGGCTTGTTTACTACTGATGGATTTACGACATATTGAGACATCTCTTTATACTTTTAAATTGATAATATCAGTGAAAAAAGTCGTATTTACGAGGGGCAAAGAGTAAAATCCTTTGTCATGAGTTTAGCAGAGTCCATGGAAAATTTAATGTAAATGATTTATGAGGGAACGTGGACGACACGCAGCTACCGTGTTCACTCAGGTTAAGATTAAAGATTCAGCCTCATAGACATAATACTGTACTATGCTTTAATCCTGTCAAGCTAATCTGAAAAATCCTTTACAAGTCACATTTTTAACTGTTAACTAAATAACTTGGCGATTTAATTAATTTTTGCAGCTAATCTGACTTTGGGTATTTTTGTTTTGTCATTAAAATTGTCAATATTTTTATTATAAGTAAAGATTATACGATTTGCAAATAAGCTTAGATTCGTGTTAGTGTATTTTTTTGTTTCTTGTTGTCAAAAACAATAAAACAGTTTCATCATCGTGTTGAGTCACAGAATCGAACGATAAAATAAATCATACCAGTTTTATTTCATCATTTTTATATTCATTTTTATTTGGGGACCTTCGTCATTAAGAAATCTTTATCATTCAATTTTATGTCGAGAAAGACATTCGAAATCCAATGTTCATCATTACGTTCAATTGGAAAAATCCAGACACGTAACACGATCTAAATTCGATCGATAAGGCTGCACCTTAAAAGGCGCCGGGCAGGTATGCGCAGGCGCCGGCGAACGCTCTCATGCAGAAAACAACTCTCTGATGAAACGAACTTTTAATCCGCCCTGACGGTCACTACAGAGTCTAATTAAGATTCGGATGTTCCGTCCTTATCGCCATTTTAACTTGACACTCTCGTCCTGTTATTGAAAATTAATATTTTACTTTTTAAATGTTATATAGAGACCTTAATGTCTGGTCGTATATTATTGGTTGATGTATCTTTTATCTTATCGTAATGATTTTCGAGATTTAAAATCTCGGTGTGCGGTTTCATCCGAGATAACGGATTGGTTCTACCGAGGTTTTTGTTCATTGGATTACACGTCCTTAAATTTGTAACCGATATTTGTTAGCTATCATTATTTTAACTCATCAACCCGATCAACATAATGTTTCTTTGTGCAACTGTCATTATCTATATTGTATCTAAAAAAAACCGTCCGTTATGGTATTATTTTCTTCTTTCGAGTCGACTAAGCAGAGTTATTGGAGTTAGCCTTTAAGACTTCTGTGTTGTTCATGAATAATACATAGTGGATTAAATATTCGTGAAAATTGACAGTCGATTTCTAAATTCGAATTTCAATTAAAGATCACAAAAAGAAAAAAATTAGGTTGTCTGTAAAGTCGGTTTACGGACGATAGTTTAACGTGACAACGTCATAACAAAACATTGATGAAATGACTGCAATCGAGTGAAAGAGAGATAGATGCGGCGCAAGCGTACAATCAGCGTAACGGGACAATGAGCGTAGCGGGACAATTTTTCGTGCATGCAGCCAGCGTTCATCGATTTATTAAATGTTGTCACGTCAATGTTGAAAAAAAATTCAAGCATTAAATGAAAAATAATGATGCGTTATAGAGGTCAGACATAATACGCTAGTATTTATAGATATATTATAAGTGTGACTTGTCTGTCTGCTACATTACAGATTAACCGATTTTGATAAAATTGTTTTCTGGTATGACAGCTTGAAACTTTGGATTTAATAAATTAACCGCTACTTATATGTGACATATAATAAAATTCGAAATTTCGACTAACATAATTTTATATACATATGCATAGTAGATTTATATAAATAATTCCACGATAGTTCGTGATAACAATCAAATTTTCGGTACCTAGCAAATTACGCTATCTTAGCCTGAGGTTACAACAATAAAACAGTGCATATAATTTGAGGTAACTCGAGACGCGATAAGGAAGAATAAATTCGATAATCTTGTCCGCGAGAACAGGTATTACATGGTATTCAACGGTATAAAGCTGAGAACACACATGCGCAATTAAATTTGTATTTCATGTAAATTCGACGTTGTAGGCTTATAATTTATTTTGAAATATAAAACAATTAAATATTATATTATGTATTATTGTTTTTAATTAATTAAAAAAGTAAACCAATTTAAAAATTCATATTAATGTAACATTTTTATTTATGTTTTCGATAAAATAATATAGTAGTTAAAAGGTTAAAAATAGAAAGTCAATTAATGGCCGAATACTGAAACGTCTTTCAAATATGAAGTGGGACTTAATTATTTGGAACGCCATTAATTTAAAATTTCGCATACCAAATTTTGAAATTAATGACGTTCCAAATAATTAAGTCCCAATCATATTTGAATGACGTTTCAGTATTCGGTCGTAAGTCTCATGTAGGTCCGTGTCACTTAGAAAAATTTAGACGTTAAATTTTTGTTATTCTCATATGAAAGGCTCGTAGTCGCAAATAAACTCTATACTCTAGCTTGGGCCCGCGGTTTCACCCGCGTATAATTAATAAAAATATAATGAATAAAAATCAGCCCAGGACCTATAGGTATACGATAAATGGACTATACAACACAAAAATATTTCTTAAATTCGAATCAGTAGTTCCTGAGATTAGCCGGATCAAATAAACAAACTTTTCAGTTTTATATTAGTATAGAACAGGGGTCACCAATTAGTTTCGCTCGGGGTCCGTTTTCAGAAATGAAATGACCATCGCGGTCCGCACAACATTATATAGAAAAAAATATTTACTAAACAAATTTAATTCCGGAAATAACAAAGGTACATTTTTACATATTAATAAGCAAATACATCATTTTTTGTTGCGGACTAGCTGTCTGAAGTTTGGAACAAAATCGGTGCAAGCTATTGACATTAAATCTTGGAGATGTTCATCAGTAAGTCGAGATCGAAATTTATTCTTAATGAAGTTCATCTTCGAAAATACTACTTCACAAATACCTATGTATATGTGAACCCGAAGATTGACGTCAACAAAGATAATGCAGGGGATAAGTTGTTGTGTTCTCGCGATCCGCACAAAATGGGTCGGCGGTCCGTATGCGGACCGCGGTCCGCCATTTGGTGACCCCTGGTATAGAATAATAATTATATATTTGCAATTGGAATATTTTAGTTGAATATCATAGAATACAATTATATATTTATAGTAAGAGTGGAAGAGTAGATAACTGTTCGGTTTATAAATAGGTTATGAATGGTAAACTAGAAATGAATTACCCTAATATTAAATAAAACAAATAAGTATCACTGTTAACCTTTTTTTACTATAAAACTTCTTGATTATCATTAAACGATTAGGGAATCTAGTCGATTACAAGATTAAAGTTGTTATTTATAGTTGCTATTTGTAAAAAATATTATGAACGAAACGTTTGACGTGCCGAATAAATGCTTAAAGATTTTCATTTTTGTAATAAATAAAATAATTATATTTTTGAATTTGACCGGTCATTATTTGACTGCCTCGTTAGTCTAGTTGCTTGATATAAGGCCGCAGCCTCGGTGGTCCTGGGTTCAATTCCCAGGTCAATAAATATTTTTATTGGCGTTTTCTGTTAGAAAATTTTCAGTTGCAGCCTGGAGTCTTTCCGGTCGTGTTGAATTGCCATCCCATCGGATTATGACAGCTAAGGAAAAGAGAGCGCACCTGTGTTTGCGCACACACTTGTGCACTATAATATCTCCTGCGCAGTTGGCTAACCTCTCTTGAGATTGGCCGCCGTGGCCGAAATCGGTCTGGAGGTCCTTATTTAATTAAATCTTAGTTTAATGACTTAAGGATATTTAATAGTACTAAGGATATATAATCATTAATTTTAGTGTGTGAATAAAAATATTATATATATATCATAAGAAGCTAGACAACGGAGTAGAAACATACATCGCTGTCTAATTATTATTAAAGCTGTGTGTGATCTCGGTGTAAGCTCATGCTCTCAGTCGCGACAGTCGAACTAATGTCAAGGCAAGCGCAATCACTGTGCGTGGGCGCATAGGTTAGTGTGGACGTGACCTTACAATTTATACCATATCAAGTTTATTTGTACGTCACGAGGTTCTCTTTGGAAAGCTTAGTAACCTCAGATAAATTTAAGTTAGTATATATTTTATGTAAGAGTAACTTCGCACTTGACTTATATTGATACAATAAGTTTAAGTAATGCCCTAGAAGTGTTTCAATATATTTAATATTATCTATTTATTCTGATAAAATCGACTCGTATATAGTCAACACCAACCAAGCTATATCATTTCATCCAATACATGCAGAGGAAACTTTTTACAAATAAATTATCGTTTTATTGCAATTAAATCGAAACGTTATGGGTTCCGTTTAAACGTTTTCCTATTCTTCCAGGTGGCAGGGCTTTGTGCAAGCCCGTCTGGGTAGGAACTACCCACTCATCAGATATTCTACCGCAAAACAGCAGTACTTGGTATTGTTGTGTTCCGGTTTGAAGGATGAGTGAGCCAGTGTTACTATAGGCACAAGGGACATATCATCTTCATTTCCAAGGTTGGTGACGCATTGGAGATGTAAGGAATGGTTAACCTTTCTTACATCGTCAATGTTTATGGACGGCGGTGATCACAAATTTCAAAATGAAATTTAAATTAAACGAATATAGTATTGAATTTTCCATCGATATATTTTCAGGCGACTTAAGAAAAATAGCGGGTGCGCCATGGATCCGATTAGCAGATGACCGAGAGAATTGGCGCGCCAGTGAGGAGGCCTATGTCCAGCAGTGGATTAGTGTGGGCTGAATATGATGATGATGAAAGCTGTTGGTCCTGAGCCCGATTTCTCTCCAGTCGAGTCGGATTACCGTAGATAGAGAGATTGTCGTGATTGTAAATTAATCAAATAAAAATCACTCTTAGAATGAAAATATAAATATTAGATCCGACTGCCTCGTTGGTCTTTTGGCTAGATATAAGGCCTTGAGATTAGCCGCCGTGGCCGAAATCGGTCTGGAGGACCTTATTATTCTTATTAAATATAAGAGATATTATAGAAACATGAATCAACTTGTTCGTACGAGTCCATACAAATCCAACAACGGACTACGCTTCGGTAATTGAACGACGATGTAAAAGGTATCTACGTTGCAAATAAAATAAAAACACAGCTATAATCGCGGCCCGCCCCGCCCCGTGCACTCGATGGTTATTGTGCAAAATAAAAATGCACCCCATTCAATCGCTTGGATTGCAACGCGTAGGCGTACTTTTTTTGGTCGGTTTTATTATGACAGAGCTATTATTTCAAATCTTTACCCTTTTAATGTGAGCCGCGATGGCTCAGTGGATTAATATCAACGTTTTTCTAACTGATTATGGGTTCTAATCCGATAAATATGGTGGAGTGTACCGAAGGAAGTAATGACACAATAATTAAAATTCAATTAAATGGATGAAAAAATTTAATTAATCTTATTTGTCTTAATTACAATGATTTTAATTAAACTAATTATTAATTGCTAGCTTTTAGTTTTTAATATAGTATCAATTTAAACTTTTTTAATTTATGTATTTCAATATAAGCTTTACTTACGAGTAAGACAATTTATACTTTAGTAACTTATGTGTGTAAGCTTACCTAATAAATAAATGTATAAATGTATGTATAATTGTGTATAATGGAGCAGCAAATTTTAATGTAATAAGGTTTACATTTCCATTACGGACACTTGCTCAGTTTTTAAGTTCTAATTTTTCTATTTCATTTATTTACATAGCTATCTAAAACATGACTCTCGTTAATGTTATTTTATCTCTATTTAATTTTTTTTATGAGCAATTAAACGATTTGCGGCGCATGACACATTTTGTACTTTAATGGCACTATGCAACTTATTGTTAATTCAAGAACAAACAACAACTTAATTTCAACTTTATGTGGTTAACAATTCGTGAATGCATATGATTCGAGAAAAAAAAAAGAAAAAAAAAATAATTAAATTAAAAAAAATAAAAAAGTTAAAAAAAAAAGAAAAAAAAAATCGATAAAAACAATTTATAATTTTAAAAATCAATAAAAAGTTCTTTGTCTGATAACAGAAATAATAATGTGACCTTTTTAATTAGCATTCAAATTATTCTCATTATCATTATGTTATCTTAACGATATAACTATAAGATTTGCAATATTCCCCTTCTTCATATGACTTCTGACTATGATAAATAAATAAACAATATTTGTTTCTACATAGAGTAAAATAGATTATACTATTTAAAAAAAAAGTTCTTTAAATTAGAATGACAGCATTATAAAAAAAATTCTCACATTGAACCTGTTTTTTTTTATTTTCATTATATATTAACCCAAAAATGTAAAAGGGAAGTGAATTAATTGAAGTTTACATGCTGGATATAAAAATCGCGCTGACAGTGAACAAGGTGGCGCTCTCCAAGGCTTTACGAGAAGCTATTTGTCACACAGCATCCTTTTTTACGTCCCCGTGTACAAACAGAGAATGCATAATTTAGTTTATGAATATTCAGATAACGCGTATGGCCTAGTTGTGCTTTTGCATAGCAGCTGCAATGAATAAATAAAATTCGTCTTTTTTTAAATTTATAACATCTTTACTTAAACTTCAATAATATTTTGTTATGTCATAATAGAAAATATAAGGTAATGGTTACACTTGCATCGAAACGTTCGTAAAGCCGTTGATCCTACGGAACTCGTTCAGGTCATTTAGGATTGTCATCCCATCGGATTATGAGTATTAGGGGAAAGAGACTGCACTTGTGTTACATATGCACTTGTGCACCATAATATGTCCTGCACAGTTGACTCTCATGGCCGCTTCGTGGTCGAAATCGGTCAGGAGAACATCGCTTACATTAAATATAGAAAAAATCCATAGATTAAATAGATTGACAGTGGCAACTAAGCGAAATGATCATTACAAAACCATAAATAACTCTAATAAAATTAGTACAATTCGATATATATTTAAAAAAAAAAACAAACAACCACGCTCTCAGTTATTTTTTGTTTACGTCTCTATTGGGAGGGGCCCAATGCATACAGAATGGGGTTAGAGCTGTGATTCACTGGAAACAAAACTCACATTCCATGCTACCCGGTATCTTTACGTAGCATCTGATATGCTCTTTGTTAACACTTTAACACGGATCTATCGTATCTGATCGAGTTTAATTTTGTTTTGTTCGTTCTGTGTAACTTACATGTGATTCTATAAATATTTATTAACGAAACATTATATTAATTCACAAATCGAACTTATGAATCGAACATTTAATATTTATTTATGTTTTTCAGTTGAAAATTTAAAAATCTAATATGAACCGAGAATAAAATAATTTTGTTGCGGTTTTTGATTTGTGTATATTATAGAGTCGCGATGGTGAATCTTAACAGGAGATCGCAGGTTCAAATACGGTTGATTTTTATGTACATAACTTTTGCTTATAATTTATCTCTTTGTAAGGAAAACACCAGGAAAACTGTATGTGTCGAACGAAAACCTGAAACATAAATGTCCACCAACACACAAAAGAGCAATGTAGTAGCATAAGGCCTAAACCTTCACCTCAAAACAAGATGAACCTTAAGCCAGCAGAGTGATATTTACAGACTGTAATTTATATTATTGTGACTATGGAATTTGTAGACTATTATATACTATATACCCAAATATATATAAGGAATTTTATAACTATCATCAATAAACTATAAATCGATATTATTATGTTTTACTTATCTTTAAAACTAGTAGGAACCCTTGACGTTGTTATAACTATAGAGTAGATAATAGCAAATGTTATAAAAATAAATTCAAACATTTGTTTATCCATACAAATATTCTTGCCGAGTGATAATCAAACCTCAACCATCGGTTTTAAATGCAGGCGTATCGATATCTGCCACTGCGTCATCCTTATTCGTATTTTAAGACCGCTACCTAAAATGGAATTTACGAAAATGGCGGTTAAATTTATATTTAAATATAAAACTTCAAAAGTTTTTAGCCTTGAAAGCCAATACGTATATTAAGAAGTATTCAAAGTCCGAACAAATATTACATTTTTTTAATTGTATCAAAAATATTATATTTTATGTACAAGTAATGTATAAAAATATAAATGTATTTTTTCAAGTCATTATTTGAACGGTATAACCCAAAAAGTAGATTGTATTTCAAACATGTAATTTGTCTGTTTGTTGCTTTAAAAAAAAATGTTGATGTCAAAACCAACAACATAATAATTATAATAATTATTGTAATAATTTAAAATATTAAAGCGACTATAAGTAACTTTCAAATTATTAAAACTTAAAGCGTAAATTAAGATTGAACTACGTAAATATTTCGGCTGCGTTCACCTCGATTTCCTTGAAAACAATATATACTGGAGCGATGTAAAAAGACCTCTTTTATTGGATGCATAAATAAAAAACCTCAAATAAAAAAAAAAGTTTTAAAAGAAAAGGCACACAGTTACACAGTCCTATCAAAAAATAAACATACACAAGTTTCAACTTAGGTGCCTCGTTCGCAGTTTAAAGGAAAGAGGTTATAAAATTTATGATTCGGTGAAATATCATCTGTTTCAATATAATGGCGGTGTAATACTATGTTTGATGTCTACAATGTTTTTAATCTACCACGCGTGTAATCTCTGTGTGTGTGTGTGTTTTTTTTTTTAAATTTAAATGAAGTGCCATCGGTATTAATGTTTCAGTGTTAGAATGTTATTGGAATATACCTAGATTTGATTATAAAAAAAATATAAATCTATGTATCGAGGTCTTTAATTATTATCAATAGATTCGATATAATTGGATTTGGGTTTCAAATTGTTGTTTTAATTAAGATATGCAAGAATTGCATAAATTATATTTAGTCCCGTCCTTGCTCATGAAACGTTCCAGAAGGTCGATTAAATGTTTTCTAAGATACATCCAGTACCTAACTGTTTTAGAGATCGAGGACGCTTCTATAATTTAATATAATTAATATAATTTATTAAAAAAATATTATCTTCAAATTTATATTATACTATGTAATATTTTTTTTAAAATCCTAAAATCTAATACAAAAATACGTAAATGTATTTTGAAGTTTGTATTGTCTTTTTGTGTAACAATATTTTTAATTAATTAATTATTCATTTGTAATGCTTTCAAACCAAAAGCAATGTAGTAAACTATAATATTATACATATAATATATCAAATAGAAGTTTTAATCAAATACTCTAAACGCTAAGATAGTAATAAAAAAATGTCACAAAAAAAGGATTACCATTAAACCGAAACCAATAATTATGTATTTTTTAAAATGGCTGACGCATTTAACCCTAACAATAATTACACGTTCTGTCGACGAATTACAACACTAATGAAAACTGTACTGAAAAAAAGACCTAAACTATAATCTTTTGATTATAGAACCCGCGTAAAACATTATAAAACTATTATAAATACATCTAACCCGACAGATGCTGTATTGGGATATATTTAATGGTTGTCCTATTATTTGTTACGTAATTGTTATTTTAAAACCGTTTTAATATGAATGGGATATTTACACCCCTTTTTTAAATAAAGAACCATTGGTAGGTAACATACAATTTTAAGCTTAAGCGTATGGGGTCGAAGTTAGTGGGTTAATTTATTTTCCTACTAGAATTTTCGAATTAAGTTGTATTTATATAAAATGATATTTCAAAAACATGAGGGGATTCCCCGTGTGACGTTGCGGAATTTTTATTATGCCACAATTAGAAAAAGATAATTGAATACCTATATTTATTATCTTACTTCTTGTAAATCGAAACTATTAGTTGTTTTTGGATTGACTTTGTATTCACTTTCAAACATTACCAATCACGACAACGACAAACATCGTATAAATTATCGAGGCACAATCACGGACATCCATAAACCACTCGGGAATGCGCGGACAATCGTTCATTGAGGTACTTATTTATTTTAAATACAATCATCAGGGGGGCATCCCGCAGGGTCGCTCCTGCGGTGCTGTCGCGGGCCCCCGACCTCGGTCCTCTTTCGGCCCCCTTTAATCAACTGTCATGCGGTCCGTACGATACCATTACATTATCCATTTACGTCCACACCCGAACGGACTGTATGACTCTTATTGCGTTGTAATAAAGTCGAATTTAGAAATATAATATCGACTTCAAATTGTCATGATGCTGTAAAAACCGAAATGGACGCCATGTTTATTTGATTGCGATGCATTAGATTTGGATTGAATGACGTTCGAAATTCGGTCACTGACAACAGTTTTCGAATGGAGACAACTAAACTATCGTATTTGATTACGGATTTAAGAATTGTTAATGCATCGGTATATTGGTTCGTGTATTGATTATCTATATTGAGATGGTTTGTTTAGACGATAATTATTGTGATTGGATATTCATTTTTAAAGGTTGTGGTATATTGAAATGTAGATGTATACTTGAGACCACTTCACAGCGTTACAACAATGAGCGAGCCTCGTAATATTCATAATCGAAATCCATAACCGAACGTCAAACTCGCCGCGTTGATCTGACGAATTTGTTATGGTCCAAAATAATATGAAATACACACAGACCTACTTTGAGTCATACAAAAAAATATTTAAAAACAACAACGGTATAGGGATACATTTCCCGAATAAGTTTTAAAGAATAAGAATTAAATATAATATTCTTTTTTTGAAATAATTACAATGTTGTTAATAAAAGAAGCGCGCTTATTTCAAACCGCCGCCATTTTGTAGGTTAAATAATGAATTAATTATTACCGCGACTTGGTGATTTGGTGTATTTGTGTACTTTAAGAGTAATTGAGATATTTACATTAATTTATATGATTTAGTGTTTTATTTTTAAAAAGATCGATTCGAGCTTTTATAAAATCAGTTTTCACTACTGAATGTTAAATAAAAACTATGAATGAATTGAAGATTCGATTTAAGTTTATATTAAGTATGTATTAAAAGCTCAATCGATGCATCATATTGTGTGAAATTAAAAAAAAAGACCATTATAATGCGACTTATGTTGACATATCTGAAGAGCTGTATGTCAAATGCGTTGGCCATTTCTTTTTTCATATCCTAAGCGGGCCGTAAGTAAGGCATTGTGAGACGAATGGTAACAATAGCGTCCATTATGGTGGACCATCGATACCCTTTCTTTGGTGGAATTTAATTGTGTGATGAAGTGTGGTTACGACATTTTTAAACGAACCGAGAATGTGCTGTGAAACAAAAAAAAAAACATCGTTTATTGTATTGTAATAAATATAATCTAAATTATGAATATAAAATCTCCAAATTGTTTTACAATATAAATTTAAAGGAAAGTACGAGTAACAGCATATAAATGTACCACTGCTTAGCTAAGGGGAAGTTTCGGAGCTTACTCCACCACGCTGCTCCAAGCCGGATTGGTATTGACCAGGTTTCCTCACGATGTATTCCATCACCGCCGCGCACGAGATGAATGAACGAGGTTCTTGTCTGTATTTGAACCCGCAATCATCGGTTAAAATTCACGAATTCCAACCACTGGACCATATCGATATAAATAAATTTCACAATTAAAAAACATCGTTTATTTCCATTAAAACTTCATCAATTAAGAACAAATTAGTTCTCAAGCAGCGAACAGTGATCGCATTAACGCATTAAGATAAATGTCTTAATACCTTCTATATTAAAAAAGAGAGAGTGCTTAATGCAACAATATAAAGTTCAAATTTGAATAGATTATAAAACAAATTGATCGTGCTAAAAGCCTGCTCATTACTCGATTACCACCCGCTAAGTCGATAAGTTGATTTTCATTTAGGCGTAATAAACTGTTGCAAATTATTTCATTACAACATTAAGTGGCGTTTACACTTCGATTCGGATTTTATGATCACTATTACGAGTGTTATACGGTTATGTTATGTATGCATTTGTTCCATTACTTATGTATTGATATTCTCTTTTTGGAGTGTCATTTCAACATGGTCGTGTAAAAGCATTTTAACGTCAGAGCGTCGCGTCGGACGATTTTCGTTTTCGGACGCGACGGAACGTCTGAAGACGTCATTTATTTTCGATGCTCATTTATTTTTAATTCTAGGAACCAATACTTCTCTCTTATATATATATACTAGTTTTCACTTACATTAGGGAAATATCTATGTCTTTCTTTGGGGTTCAAGCTTGTTTCATAACAAATTTCATCAAAATCAGCTCAGTGGTAGCCGTGTTGGGCTAACAGACACTTATAATATTACTATAGATTTCTTAATTTTAGGTATGTTAATTAATTTTTAATAAGGTTTTCATTTTATTAATTATATTTTCTTATATTTTCAATATAAATGTTATAATGAAGACGAATATTTTGATGTTGTTCCAACAATGTTAATACAAGAAAAGTTGTTACAAACATAAAACCACAACAAATAAGATTAAAGACTTAATAATTTATTTAATGGTACCTATAACCTATAACAATTATTAAGTAATATGTAATCATAAAATTTGAAAATACGTTAATATATGCAATATAATATATCTATATATGTTTGTGTAATTTTTACTGTTGTGTGTAGGTTCTTTTTAATGAGGATGTTAGAGTGTACATATACACAAAGATACTTAAACGTATACTCATTATACAAATAAATATTTTGTAGTGAACAAAGCATTTCTACAAGGATGACCAGACGAGATCAGTTCATGGCGACACCCTTTTCTGCAGGCGAGACTAAAAAAGTACAAACCCTGTCAATGTAAATGGTAAGTTAAGCTAATTTGGGTCTTTTACATATATAGAGCCAATGTAGTCCACATTGCGTTCGAGTAGAGACAACATACCGCTTTATTTATCATTTAATTTATATATGATATTAATATTATTTTGTTATGATACCGCTTTGCCACGAGATTCGAATTTCAAAGATCGAATTAAAAATTGCTACACCCAGATTTAGTCAACTAATCATAAAATTATAAAAAGATTTTTATTTAAAATATCATTTATCGCATGACCTATATGACTTCGTCGAATTATAATTTAAAAAAAAGAATTCAATCAAATGCAACCTCTTTAATAAAGGGCAAATATTTACTCAAAAATAATTGTTTCGAACATTTTTACAATACAATTAAGATATTAACAGCCTTATAAGGACATGCTGGCTCTATCTTTACAGCACTGAAGGGCCCATAAAACGAAGATTGACGGCAATCTAATAAAATTAAGACATTTTCATTAGGTACCCTATTTTGTCGGCCTATATTAATTATTGGCTATGGTGGTCTTAAGGAATGGATCTGTTAATTAGTGAGGGGCCTCAGTTGCTATTGGTGTTGTAAACCAATAAAGATTGACTGCCTACTTGTGCTTTGGATATAAGAAGGGCTAAGCGGGTTCGCAATTAAGGAGCCCGTATCTTTATTCTCGAAAATGCTAATAGGTAACAGACTGATGAATTAATTTGGTGTGTGTTTTTTTATCTTCTTTGTTTTATTACCTTTATCAAATTTAAATTGTTACTTTTTATTCTTTATCTTTACCGTGGGTTCACTGCAAAATAAAATACAATTAAATTCTGTCTCATAAATGAAAATAAAAACTTTATTAATGTAGGCTTTTATGACCACTATTGAAGTAGTGTCTTAAAAAAAAACATATTATATTATTAATTTGTAGAATATGGTATCTACCAATTACCATCAAAAAATCCGTAGTAAAATTAATTTATATGTTATAAATATAACTAATATTTTTATGTCCGTGTTAAATAACTCGTTGTTGTTCTTGATAATTCATACCAACAGCTTAGATCGGTGATAAAAACATCTCAGCGTTAACTTTTTAAGAATATTTATAAAAGTACCTATACATACTGTGGCGTATTTAAACTACTAATGCCCACTGTCAATAAAGTCCGTCCCCTTGTTCTAGAGGGCGAGCATGCAAATACACACTTTCGATTTTATAACATTAGAGGGATTTGTAAAGATAACCACAAAAATATCTGATTTAAAAAAAAAATCGATTAATTGTTTTTTATTACAAATTCAAAAAGAAAGAATGTCATGTCTTTTCTATATCTTGTCTATGTCTTTTCATAATCTGTGCAAGTAAATAAATCAATTACAATTTATATTTAGGAAACATAACATGTAACACAAATTTAATACCATAGACACATTATGAATTACAAACGCAGTCCATAAATACATAATCTTACACATCATTCATCATAAAGGTATTGAAACCGACAGGAAATCTCTCAAATACTCCTTCACTCCAATAGATAAGGCAAGACAAACGGACAGACACACGAGCGCCTGTCACCAAACAGCGGTGTTTGGTGAACAAACAGGTGATAAGATAATCTTTGGGGGACGCCGACACAATGGTGTGGGTTAATATTTGCTGTGTGAATGCCTTTCGGCGTGTGCCGATGGCGATGTGCCTCACACCGATGCGTATTACATCTTAGATAGCTGTTTTTATAAATGCACCATCGTTTAAATTCATTCCTTTTTTTAAATATTTAAAATTGAAAATTTTTATGTTAGATAGCTAACTATCTTTATAAATGCACCATCGTTTTAAATCCATTCCTGTGTTTTTCAAATGGCGAATTATATAACATAGTTGTAGTAAATCATGCTTTTAATAATATTATTACTTAAAATGTTATAGGTAATTGAATTATGCTATTAACTGTTCTTCCATTTTCAAATATGTTTTATTCATTAAATATAACATTTATTTAAATAAATTTGATTGTGAATGAATAATGAGTATTTTAAAACTGACAATTTTATGTTGTTTCAAAATAATGGATAGACACTTATTTGAAGTGTTCTATCAAATGCAGTGGATAGACTTGCTATATCCATATCTTAATTGTTGTTCGTGGATTCAAGCCTACATTTTACATCAATAATAGAATAGTTGTGTGGTAGTAAATAAACAAAGGGTTAGGTGAATAATCTTATATCAAGGTGAGGTAAGGTGAATTTAATAACCTTAAATAGGCAGCTTGTGCTGCCACAACAGCACTTATTTATTACAGCACAAGCACCTATTTACAGCACAACAGCATCTTTTTACATATTTCCGAAAATGATATTTAATGCCAATTATTACAAAAAAATTAAATGTTGCACTGTCATATAAGGATACATATAAGGTAGGTATAAGGATATTTACAGGTTTAAACTTAAAGAAATATGATGTTGATAACGTGCTACCTAAGTAATGTGTCATTTATAGTCTAGCTAATGTCATTAACGATTTTATGAATTTATTCTACGAATTTATTTATAGTGCTTTAATTTCGAATATCTTGCTCTAAATCTCTGTTTACTCTTTCCACCTTTTGTTTAAGTAATTAATTAAACTAATAAACGCAATTACTTTACCGTCTTTAACCTTTTTCCATCATTCTTATCCAATGCATATCTGCATAAAGATAAAGCAAGAATTTATTACAAAAATACCTATAAATATTTTTTTAACAAAACAGTGTGATAGACGGCCGGAATAAGACATTTCACGCGTAAAATTATATCGAAGGGCCAAACACTTAGAACTTAATTTACAATGTTAAAACAATGAGATAAAGACATTTATTGTGTGTTTATACATTTCTGTATAATAGAAAGAATTCAAAAGGAGACCGCATATATCTAAAGCTACCCATAAAAACTTATGTATCATAATTAAGGCGTCTGTTTGTACGTATTCTATGCGTTCACGAATTCTTACAATTGAAATTTAGTACATCTGTTGTTGGTATTGCGTGAATTACGTGGCACGCGAGTCGTATTGATTAATTGATAATAAAAAATATTGGACATTGTAACGTTGGATCTTTTGTTTTTTTTTTAAGCAAGATCGCGTGTCCTCTTATAAGTCATTGATAAGGGTGCATAGGTACTTTTCGACAAAAAATACCAATAAGTTTTAAATGAGCCAGACCCAAATTTAAACTCAGGATATTGGATCTTATAAGCTATATTAGATCAGCCAGGCATAAGAAACATGTAGAATGAATGGTAGTGTGTTTTCATTGTCCAGCATGGCCAATTCAAAGCCAATGTTTGTTACCAATATATCCTCATACTTGTACATATCGTCAAAATTTCTAGTCACTCAGATTTCCTAGTACAAATAAAAATTGAATACATCCATAAAGAATATTTAGTACTTTTTTTTTAAAACGGCGAATTAACATAGTCAACGGTTCAAAATATAATGCCAAAAGATTTAGCTTTAATCTAGGTTTCATGCAATAAATACTAAACAAAACTTGTTCGTAGTCCATTAGACGGTGTCTTAACATCAATAAATGCATTTGTAGCAATTGTAGGAACCGGCGTCGATTTGTAGATAATGTGGGAAGTATTTGTGTTAAGTTCAGAAGTAGTTGTTTCACAATAGATGGAGTTTATTTGATGTATTGACTTGGAATATATTGTCCCACGAGTTTTGTTCGTGGAATGATTTTGATTTAGAATATTTGTTGATTTATGCATTGTCTCTTGATAATTACTACATTTGTTCGGAATTTCTTACATTGTTCTGTTTGAGGAGAAATAATTTTGATACGTTTTGGCGTCTTCATGCGTTAATTATATTTTTTCGAAGAACGCATTCTATGTATGTTTAGTGTGCAGTATGTTCGTTGTTGTTGTTTATGTATTAGATTGTCAAAAAAACTTGGATGGTAAGTGGTTACTACGACCTATAGACACTAGCGATTTCTTACATCGTCAATGCGCCACCAACCATGGGAATGAAGACGTAAATTAATGTCGATTAAAAATCTATCGTTTAATCTGAAAGTAAAACTATATAATTTTTGGCTGGGTGGACTCATAATTGACATTGGGCCTAGGCCGATGTCATTTATATTATTTTATTAGGTATAGACTCTCATTCGCCCTCCAAATCGGAACACCAAAATAATAAGTAAGTAGAGCTGTTTAGCTCTAGAATATGTTATTACTAAGTTTTATTTACCCAGGTAGTCTTGCACCTACTACCTACCACCAAGTGAAATTTTTGTATGAAAATAATTTAATTAGTAATAGCCACTAAAATGTGTTATGAAAACATTAATGTTTTATTACTATTAGAGTTTTATTTATTTTATTACAACCTGGTTGAATCACGAACCTCGGACAATTCGTTTTTAATTATGTATTTGGGGTGTGTGTTTTAGGTTATTGCGCAAACTTTTACATTGACCAGCTGACGACAGCGCACTTTACGAATGCTTACTCTACAATTTGTAGAGTTACGATTGTTTAGTAATAGTATCAATGGATGCATCTAACATAAATAAATCGTCTATTTTTCTCTTACACGTACTGATTCACATGGCGTTCCGCAACATTGCACATTAATAAACATATAGTTATATTAGGTATATATATATATTTATTTATTTATTTATTTATTAAGGACCATCAGCAGTCACTACACTTACACATGTAATAATATAAACATATTTAGACTTAATATAAAGTGTGCGACTCTTTAAGACGGCCACAACATGCAATTTAAGGTACAATAATATATGTTTTTTTAATATTACTTATAATAACAGATTAAATATTAACAATAATTTTATATTACTAAAATACAAGTGAATGAGAATTCTGAGAATAAAGCAATAAAATAACACCTATTATAATTAACGAGTGCAATTACATTTTTTTATACATTAAGTTATTATTGAATTAATCGAATATAAGTTATAGTTATAGGAAATATTAATAATTTAACTTAATGTTATAAATATGCTGGTATAAATTAATTTATTTATCACATTAATAACATTTAACAAATAATAACAACATACAAGTAAATAGTAATAAATTAAGAAATAAATAAAAAGAAATGGAATAATAATTTAGGAATAATTTAGATTAAATAATAAATATATATAGTATAGTTTATTAAATAGGTACATATATTATAGTATTTTGTTTAAGTTACATTGGTATACAAATCATTATATAAACACCTGCAATTTTTTAACAACAATAACATATGTCCTGTAAGAATACATTTGCACTGATGTCGGAACCTACCCGATTTAAGAGGCTTTCCGTCGCTCGATATTGAAAAATGTTTGTAGGCTAATTATAATTATTATACTAATGGGTTCTACTTCTTAATGGTATTAAAGTGTAACCGTAACCGTGTGTAAATTGGAGATATACTACAGTATATCTCCAATTTAGCAAAAGTAGCCTCTTCTCTTAATGGAAATGTCGGTATGTTTTATGTGTACCTATGCTTAAATGCGGGTTGGTTCTTATGACGTTTTTCATCAGGGTTATATACTAATCATAATTAAATAATAACTATGACTATACATCAAGACCACGTGGATTGGTGACAAGAATGATAGCATCATTCGAAATTCTGATTCTCTTTGAATAAAACGTAGAGTTATAATATAATCTTTTAGAAACAATAAGTTTAGAAGTAGAAGTATGTACTCTACATTTAGAAGGTTCGGCAGTAGGAGTGTTATTAAAACATTACAATAACTAAAACTTTCTAGAAAGTACAATGATATCAAAAACGCAAAATTGGTCTATCACTTTAACCCGTGAGTATTCAATAGTACGCGATTGAATCAATTTCAACGCTTGTTCAGTTTCAATGCTCATGCGCATCAGTGACATTCACCAATCAGAACGTTTGGTGGGAGGGAGAGGGCGTGGTCCACTCGGCTCCGCCCACCGCCTCGTACCATACTGTCAGTGAGTATTGGATTACAGATAACATGAACAGATGGTAGAGTTTGGAGTGATTTTTAATTTGATGAAAATGTAACATTTTAATAAAATAAATGTTGGTATCACTATAAAAATTGACATACACCTACCATTTATGGCATAGGTACTGACATTATTTTATAAAAAATATGCAATCAATTTTTCTACTATCGACATAGAGGAATTAAAAAGCTAAGCAATCATTTGTTATACGTCAAATAAAATGAGAATCGATTTGTTTTAAATGAAATTTAAGCTTGTGAAAGTAAAAGTGTGCATACTTGAGTAGGTATACTGATATTTATGAAATTGGTTAAAAACATGTTATTTAGAATTGTTGGATAGATATTAAAAACTTACAATTTTTAACTGATTAATAATAAAAAACCCTAAATAAAACAAGTACCTACGTACAGTTTAAATTTTAATTTTCTTAAATCTTACGTTACTTAACAGTGAATTCTCACAGCTGGGCTAAGTCCTACTGTCCCTGAGAAGGTTTGGAAATTTTCCCACCACGCCGTTACAATACGGGTGGACGAAAACAAATGCGGCATAATTTCATTAAATTATACACAGGCAGGTTTATCAGTATTTTCCTTCAACGGTGAGCAAAAAATAAATTATACACACAAATAAAGCTCATGGAAATTCTGCTCAATAATATGGTTATATATTGATTATTAATATGGGTATATGATTTTTATCAATATCATTATTATATTTTTATTATTTATTAAATTTATTTAGGTAGTTAAGGTTTATATTAAGGTTAATTAGGTAGTTAAGGTACATAAAAACATTTACTGCGTGTACGTACCGGTACCTAACTAAAACTAACAAAGAACCGAGAGTTCTACCTATGTTTAAATTTTGTTATGGAATTTTAATTGCTGGATTTCAGTAAACAATACATATATGTAATAAGTACAAGTATATATTTATAGGTACGTTGACGTTGAAAATTAAAAAAGATTTTTAAAAATTTTTGAGTTATCTACCTACTAAAAGAAATTGAATTTTATTTAGGTATAGTATGATAGAAATCATCAATATAGAGAAATGGAGAAGTCCCGCAAAAGCTGCAACCAACTTATCAAACTTTCCATGACCACGACCACTCCACACCAGAAGAATAGTATGTTAATAGCTCTATCTGTTTATCTCTATCTTCAAGTGTGTGTAATATTAAGTTAAGCTTATGCACTTATATTACTTATGATTTAATTAAATTGTAATTAATTCGAATAAACATCTATCTCTCATAGGTTTTTTCAATAAATTAAATCTTATTTAATTTAAAATGTTTGCACACACGACTCCTATGTAAGTAGTTTGTACAACGCTACCTAACTAAAGCTTCTTATATTTTTCAATTGAAATACACTTTTTTATATTATATTATAGCATAGTGGTCACAAACGCCCATAGACATTGGCATTGTAAGAGATATTAACCATTGCCTACATCGCCAATGCGCCACCAACCTTGGGAACTAAGATGTTATGTACCTTATGACTGTAATTACACTGGCTCACTAACCCGTCAAACGAGATTACGACAATACCCAGTACCGCGGTTTGCGTTATAATATCTTATGAGTCGGGTATACCTAAGAAGACGAGCTTACACAAAGCTCTACCACCAAGGTGGTAACATTCCAAACTTACATAAATTCCACTGACAGGGATAAAAGGTACAGATTAATTATACGATAAGTAATTTAATATTCGTACATAATAGATATAAGTACCTATATGTAGGTATATTTTCTTAGGCTAAGTTATTGAATAAGATTTGTCGTTATTATTTACCGCATTCCCGTAATCAAGTGTAGCAAATGTTTAAATATTCATTTCACTTCGAGTCTATCTCAGAACTACAACCTTTAGGCATTATCATATCAAAAGCGAGCGAATTAACGGTGACAATTGTGATTGCGAGTGCCGCTTACGAATGCTAAGTGTCAGCGAGGCAAAGATTATGTCCGAGATGAATGTGGAAAAAGAGTTTTAATTTATTTTTGAAGTATTATTAAAATTAAATGATTTAATGATTTTTATTTTATTTTCAATTGAAATCGTATTCGTTTTATGCATGTCAGTGGTTTTGAAATCAGAGATTATAATTTAGATCATAGGTTGAAATAAATTATATGATTCTGATTGAAATCTTATGAAATGTTATGTCAAACAATGGAATGTTACGTTTAGACGTTAAACTGTAAAATGTGTAGAAAGTTAAACGGTAAAGACCGCGATTATTTACTTCAATTCATCAATTATTAATGTCAGTTTAAAAGGTCATATATTATGTGACTAAATGATGAATATAAGTGCATTTGAAGAAAAGCATAAAGACTCATTTTTATATTATATATTTTCAATGTGCCTATGGTAAATAATGTATAAATTTATAATAAACTGGCTATAAAGAGCTTTCAGACACTTGTTTTACCAGTAAACTTAGGCAGATATACAATAATAATTATATATATAACAATTGTATCCTAATTAAAAGTTTAAATAAATACAAATAAAAATTAAAAATAATTACTAAACAAAAGAATTAAAATTTTATTCATATTCAAATAATTTAAGCTTAAACCAACAGATTTATGTGTAACTATATAAACGTAGACATTTATTCTACTCATGCGAAGCCGGGACGGTTAGTTAGTATAATATAAATAAAAGTCCTAAATTAAGTGTCCCTAATTATCTATGACATATCAGTTACATCTACGCTGGCTTATCTATGACGGTTGCCCACGCGCAGCTATCGCGTCGAGACAGTAACTGCGAGTCGCGATAGTGCCTCAGATACTGGCCGCACACGACGCGTCTCCTGAACTAAAGATAATACACCTTGTTATTTACTAAATATATGCAATAATGTAGATTATAACTATTTTGTAATACTGTAAATTACAAAAATACATTTTTTTTAAATTAAAAGTATAAAATGTTGAAATTCACAAATTCTATAGTTCAATTCAGTTCCACATGGTTCTTAATAGTTAACGTTAGTTTTATTAACTGTTATGTAAGTTGAAGTAGACACTTCGGTGAAAATACCATTAAAAACAACTGTTTTCTTATCTGTAAACATAGATAAGTTACCTACTTATTTTTATTAAAGTGCATTAACATTTTTGAACGAAAATTAAAAATAACGATGGTCAAAATTATTATCTATTAAAATTACATAAACCCGAGTCGAATAAAATAATGAAAATTATAAATTAAATAAAAAAAATACTTTTAACTTGAAATAAAAAATGGAGATGAAAACCACAGTACGAAGACAAACAAGCCGAGCGAAACCGTGCTTAACATTCGAAACAGCGCAGACGCACGTTTCGAGCGCATTGTCAAAACACCTTATACAATTTCACAGGCGAGAGAAAAAAAAAATTCTCGCGTGTGGTCGTTGCGAATAAAAGTACCACTAAATTCCGATAAAGCGCTCTCGAAACTGCGAAAGCAAATATTTTTCAAACACCGGTTTGGGCAAATAATCCTTTGTCACAATTGACTGTAATTTTGGTGTCGATGACAATATGGTGTTTGCGAATATAAAAAAAAGTACACTCGAAAGGTATACTTTGTTTAACGCAGCGGGATTTCCGATTGGGGCGATTGCTATGTAATTTGTGTATAATTCTCTACTATAAAGACTCTAAGACGATCCTCTCCCATTATTATGTTGTCATAGTGTTTAATGAAAGGTACGATTGTTGAATAAACCTTATACGTTTCATTTTATTTTCTAATGTGACACTATACTTCATTCGTTTTTAAATAACAACATAAAATGTCGTATTATATAAGTATAGTTGATAATAAAAATTATAGCTTATAAATATACCTACCTGCGTTTAAATAAAAATAAAAAAGAATAGAAAATCATTTAACATATTCGTGACTCTAAAAGCAGCAATAAAACGCCATTTTGGTACTTATATCTAATGCAAAAAAGAATATAAAAAACAAATAACTCGGCAAATCCGTAACGAATCATGCGGTTGGATTTGAATTTAGAATGCGGATAATAAAATATGGCGGTTGTGTTCAAAAACAGGACTGTCGCTTATGAACAGATGAGCCTGTTACCTTTTTAACACATCATCAATTTTCAAATTTTAGAAGAAAAAAAAATTAAAAATAGAAAACATGTGGGCCATTATAAACTTGTTTTGTGTTAAGAAAAGAATTAAGCTTTATGTCATTTTGATACACTCTTAAAGCTTTTGTGCGGTTTGAATCGACAATGGGACCTTTTTATTGTGTTATGTGAATATCTTAGGCTCTCACATCGATTTGCCGTTGAATTGAATCGATTTTTCAAGCTCAGTAGTCGTCCTTTGTTGCTAATAGCCACATCGATTTTTCTTTATTCGGTGATCTAAACAATTAACAATTTGATGTCTATAAAATCCTTGATCAACCTATCTGCTTAATAATTTCATATTATATTATATAGTTTAATATATATATATCAGATAAATACAGATCGATTTATTAGTGTTATTAACAACAATAGCTTATTAAAATTGTTATTACCTTATAACTGAGTAGTAGAGTGAGGGTAGTAGTAATTTATAATATTTTAGAAATATAATAAAAAGTATTAAAATTAATATCTTAATTTTTTGTTTCGTTCATTTATTAATTAACAATGACTGCTAGGCGGGCACTACAACTTTAACTTTTGGC
Source organism: Nymphalis c-album (assembly GCA_963151315.1). Lineage (NCBI taxonomy): Eukaryota > Metazoa > Arthropoda > Insecta > Lepidoptera > Nymphalidae > Nymphalis > Nymphalis c-album. Next base: position 4,781,378 of record OY720602.1, on the reverse strand, counting down.
TTGGAACATAAATTGTAATAAAGGATAAGGCAAATATTTTTTTTCTGTTGTAATCTCTCGCCTATCGCCCGAAAAAATTCTAATTAGCGTTACCAATTAGTAAATTTAATTTCACATTAATAAAGGTTTATTATTTACTAGCGTAAAGGTAATATCCGGTGATTTCACGCAGGATAAATAATAATTTATATTAATTAAATTTAATTGTGTTTAATTAACACATCCGTGTAATTTAATTGGTGGAGAAGTAAACACTGACTGTCTTGTCGGTTCTCATCGGTAGAATACACATTCCTAAATAAACTTTAAATTTAATTTAATCTTATAGACAGATGAACGGTGATGACTCAAAAGAGGCTTATTGAAGTTTTTTTTTACTCTATTATAATTATAATTTGTGTTAATTTTTTTTATATAATAAGGTAACGAAAAATAGACTGAATATTTTTACTACTTTTATTCGACTTCAAAAAAAGTAGAAGGTTGTCGATATGTATAAGTATATTTACATGCATTATAACATGTTATAATTCAACCAAATTCAAGTGTTGTATTAATTTCATGTAATCATTTAAAGAATGAAATAAATTAAGATATCACACAAATTATTAAATATTCTAAATCGTGTCTTATAAAAAGAGTTCAATTATGAAGAAATTAAAACTTTTGTTTGCATATTTAAAAACGGAACGAGCGGCGACATCTGTTGGAAGCCATTAGAACTTTCTTTTGAAATAAGAAATTTAATGTACATATTATAAAGTGATAGCAATGGTAACTTTGTTTATTTTTTGAATAAAATAAATGGAATTAAACTATTTAAAAAATGTTACCTAAAGTTTAATTTAATTTTTATTTAATAATACTCTCAAATGCGGCTTTTATATTCTTAATATTTATTTTTAAAGTTTATATTATTTTATTCTTAAAGGTTAAATTGAAGTCTCTTAAAGGCTGAGAAAACATCACATCCGGTTCGGGAAAAAAAATTAAAATAGAAAAACAGGACAAATTCTCTTTCTCTCTTATTATTTAACTGTTTTATGATGAGTCCTGATTTTCGATTTTTAAATCTATTATTTCAAATGCTAATAAAAAAGCAATTCTTGTAAATCTCATGAGAGATTGGCCGAGTATATTAAACATATATGAACTCTTTACTTACTTTCATAATCAAATGAAACGGCGACCAGGGGCTTGAAAACCAGGGCCCCAGGATCCAGCTACTACGCCAACGAGGTAGTCTTATGTACTATGTTGTAAAATTATCTTAAGTAATTACTAAGATTGCACATCACAATATTAAATCTTACTTAGCTTTTAAAAAGAATATATGTCATTTATTCTAAATTTAATTATTTTTTTCAATTATATTTGTTAATGTAAAAAATATGATCCTGTTTTAGTCTCAGAAATAGGTAAACATTCTAATTCTATTTTCTAGCAATAAAGGCAATAATGATTCATAAGACTCTTTGAGATCCTAATAATAATTATATTAGCTTAAGTAGTATTTAAGTGTATTCGTTTCGGGTATGCGGAGTTGCAGCCACAAATAATAAAAAAACATGTTTAACAAAAAGTACGTCGCTCGTTTAATTCTATAGGATGCATTAAAGTAGTTTGATTTCGGATCAATATTTGTTCACTTAAAGCTTTTTGTGCTATTTTTTGTATAAGTACTCAAGAATTGATGAATATATTATTACTTGAAGTGTTAAGCGATGGTTATGATGTTTACTTAGGTACTCTATCATGCACAAATGTTCATTAAATAACTTAAAAAAAATATTTTATGTTGAGAGTTCTTTCAAAATTTAACACAACCTTTATCTTTACTATCAATCTGCTGTGAAATGATTTTGATTCACTTAATTGTGAAGACTTGTTTGTTTTTTTTTTTCTGCAATGTAATAATTTTATTTTGAGTATTTTATTATTGTTTGTCTTCCTTAAAAAATAAATAAAAAATAATCAACGTCAATTATTATTTAACTAAGACAAGATGGTGTCTGGTTTTATAATATATTATTAATTTTAAATTAAGAAAAAAATGTAATTAAAAAGGTTATGGTAAAATATATAAAGTTGGTACCTACATATTAAAAGTCAAATTTTATGCTTAATTTTTTATTACAATATAATATTTTTAAATTTTGTACAATTGAGTGATATTCACAAAAATAAAACAAGTCTTCAACTTTAATTACAAGACAAATTATTTATAAACCAGTTAAAACTAAAATTACAAATTTTCTAATTAATTTTGATTTTATCATAATAATTTGTTGTACTTAATTTAGGACGGATCCATTGTAATTGACTTAGCCATTTATAATCTATATTTACAAATACAAAAAAAATGAGATCAGAAATATACAAGATAAAAAAATGCGGATATAATACTAATAGAAACGAGGAAATTCGACATATTGCATATACAAACTTATCTAAAAGAACTTTCCATGTAAAATGTACCAAAAATAGTAGAGAAACAAAATATATAACTTACCAAACACTTTAACTATGAAAAGTTAATTTTGTAAAAGCAAAAAAAAAGACATTGATATTAACAATTATTTTGTCATCAATTTAAAAACACTGTATAAAAATACATAATATAGTCAGTAAGTTACAATATAAGTAATTATGTTTATATCTATAATCTTTACTATCAACATTTCAAATTTATTGAAATAAATTTAAAAAAAAAAACGATTGCTTAACATTTGCTAATCTGTGAATAGCGTGAAATTTTTGCGCAAAGCTTATACAAGATATGAGATGAATATATAAAACAAATATATTTAAGAAACAAAAACTGCATCAATTAAAAACTGTGTACAAAAGAAAAAATCAATAGTAATTATAGTACAGGGGCTAATGGTACATCTTATAAAAGATCTAGTTCCGTCACTTAATATTAAGAAGGCACTGGAAGATTATCAGTCTTATTATTTAACACATTCACTAAATAAAACAATTTATTAATTCTCCTCTTCGGTATCTAAATTATCAATAGGATAATTAGGATTTAATAAAGGACTTTTTTCATTAATTCCACTAGGTGATGTATTTACAGATGATATACTAACTAAATTGTGCGTTAGGCTGTGACGTCTTAAGTCGCAGTTACGTCTAAAAACTTTTCCACATGAGGTACAGTTGTAAGGCTTAATGTCTGTGTGAGTCAAGAGATGTGTCTTAAGGTTCGACCTTTGATTGAAGCTCCTACTACACACTGGACATTTATGTGGGGACTCTTCCATGTGTAAAATTTTATGTACTGCTAACGTTCTTGATTGGCAGAAACCCTTGCCGCATTCCAGGCACTTGAACGGCTTTTCTTTTGAATGTATGTATCTGAAACAAAGATAATTTTATGTATTTACTTATAATATTTCGTTCTGAGTAACTAGCATATTATACAAAAACTTTTCAAATCCGCCATAAAACGGTCACTTAGCAACAAAACATTTGATAACGTATTTTATTGGCATTGTCGAAATAAATCTTTCGTTGAAAAGCAACAACACCAAAACTGTTTCCAACAAATACATATGTTATTTCAGTCCAATTATAATAAATATATCGTTCGAAATGGAACATTAACGCCATATTTCGAACACCTTCGTCTTGTAGGAACCAGAGAACAAACGAGTGCCCCCAGGATATGTGTAATAAATTGGCGTACCCTCTCATTTGTGTTCTGAATGCCATCAATTTACGTAACTCAAGCAAGACATTTTAAATTTTATTAAGACGACTTTTTAAATCTTACTTCAACAATATTTGTATCCTCATCAATTAAATGGGTGCTCCTTAGATTAAAGAATATTTAATGAGCAACCAAAATTTCGTTTTAATGTACAATGTGGATTTTATTACGTGTATTAACGAGCTTAGATAAGCGAGTCATCGATATCTGTCTTTTAATAGCTTTAACTTGTATGATAAATCACGTGTACAAGGTATTACATGAACAAAAAACAAACGGGAAATGCCTTTTAGCTTTGTTGGATTGAATACAAGAATCTATATAAGTCTAAATCTAATATCTCTTATTAGATCATTAAACTGAACATATTTGATTATTTCCAATGTAATATTATCCCATGATCTTTGAACGGCTGGTGCACGAGACTTTCTTTAAGTTTTTATAATGTTGGAAGTTTCGTGATTGCGCATATACTGTTTTTTTTTTTCTATAAATATAATTGATAAATCGAAACCTCTTTATTCGCAGATAAAACTTATTTAAAATTCCGATAAAACCGAAATAATGTCTGGCCATATTCTTTTTAATAGTTCAAGTACTTGATGTTCACAACGAACGATGTTGTGTATCGATATCATTATGAAATACGTTATAAAACAATCTCAAAGCCCACAGAGTATAATTATATACTCAAACCAATAATCAATAATAACACAGGATGTGAAACCCGCAATTGAAGATCCGATTCTTAATATTATCTAAACAAATACATACGATGAAATAACGACGTGTTCAAAGTAACGTTATACGTGTAATAATCGTTGAGATAACGATAACTGACGATTAAGAAGTACAAGATGATGAATGAAAAAATGATTTGGATATAAAAGAAGATGATAGGGCGATTAGGGAAGGCGCGCGCATTCGAGCGTAGCTTGACACCGACGCGGGCGCAGTTAGGCCTAACCCGAGCGAACGAGACATTGTTGATAAATTAAACCTGCTATAAATATTGATAGGCTATAAAATTCTAGTTGAGGGCTCTCATTAACTTTTAAAACATGTCAATGTGATGTGCATTAAAATCTTAGCAAACGATGAAATGTCATTTTCGATAAAATTATAACAAAAGTGAAATTATTAATCGAACTCAAAATACCCAATATGTTTATGAGATAAACCTCACCTCTTAGGAAGCGCACTTGATTTAATTTTATTCTTAAATTTACAGTAAATGTTTTTTTCCGCCAAAAAACATTACTATCGAATTTACTGTTTGTAATTCACGCTTTACTAGCGGTGGTATTTGGGTGATATCCTGTTCTACTCCATTATTAGTAAGTAGATTTGTTGTTGATATTTTTATACTTGATATTATTGATCATGATTTTAAATTATGTTCCAAATGATTATCATAACATTACATAATATTTTTAACAAAGTACCTTCATCAAAAATTCATAGAAAAAAAATACCACATCTTAATTTCGTATAGCAAGATATTTACTAAGGAAGATATTTTTTTTGTCATCCACATTAATCTTCACGTCATGATCACCACGTGCTTTGTTAAAACCCGTCGAACACTCCGGTCCATTATAATGTATCGTGTCAACGGACATCGATTGAACATCGACAGGCCGGGCCGAGCTCGGGTTAACCCTCCGGCGTCTACACGAAATTTATTTTATTGCTATACAGATACGGTGATTTGGTTCGAAATCGCCGAGAGACAGGTGTTAAAAATTCAACACCTTTACATCACTTGGGTGGAGAATTTGAACAGATAAGCGAAGAAATAGATAATGTACTTTAAACATGTCGATACAATATACGTAATGGCATTATTTATTGAGAACGTCGTTCGAAATTCGGTTTATTTTCGTCGAATTAAGATTTAGACCTTTTTTATTTAAGATAAATATCCCGATAAACAAGATATGCGCACAGGTTTATAAGGAATTCGAAAGATTTGTATACGAACAAAACGAAAAGTCAAAATTAAAACGTTCACTTCTCAGATTAGCGATTTTATAATATACAAGCGTGACGAACGACTCGTCGATACGATCTGTCGGGTCCGTACTTAAACCCTTTTTGTTTGAAATATTTTTCTACACCGCCATTATTCAAAAGTTCATAACAATTCGCGTTGATATCCGAGGACCAAAATCTTTTATTGATATCGAAAAAATGAGAATCGTGAGCCTTTTAAATGTTTTTCGACACGGCTATAATGTTGTTTTATCTTATAAGTACGGGTCGAGCCATCCGATACGGTATTTTAGGATAGTATAAAGTTGAAAGCTCCCATTGATTTAGCTATTTATTTCGAGGATAGAGATAAGATGTGGGTAATAAATGTCTTTCTTTTGGATAAAATGTTATTATCTTCGTATTCTTAAGTAACAGTTAATAATAATTGTTAGTTAACTTTACTTATAAATTTGAAGATAGACATTTTAATTAGAAATACATGCACGGTCATATCAAATAGGTATACGAACATTTAAAAAAGGAAAGAATTTGTTTATTATAACATTTGTCTTACCATCCTTATATCAGCGGTAATCTTTTAACGCTGGTGAAGTTGTTTGTGAGATTATCATTATAAAAACAGTTATACTGAAATTATGCAGTACAAAAACAATATGAAAAATTATACAAGTCATCGTAAAAAGTTTTTATATAATTATATAATGTAATGTTTAAGGATTTATATGTTGTATTTACCTGTGATCTCGGAGGTGATCTTGCCGTCGGAAAGCCTTTCCACAAATGTCACATGAGTACGGTCGTTCATCCGTATGGGTTCTTTCATGTATGAGAAGATTATATGATTTTGTGAACTGTCGATTACAAAATTTACATATGAACTGTTTTTTAGTCCTAGGACCGCTGCTTGTGGCTTTCTGCTTATTCGATATGCTGCTGCCTGTCGAAGAGGTTGAACTATTGGTTGATTTGGAACTAGATGAATTAGATGGTTGAGGTGAAAGAGGTGGCTGAGAAGGACTCCCATTCATTTGTTGTTGGTACATTGCATTCATTAGAAGACTTGGATACCCATTATCTAGGTTCTGTGATGAATTATAACAATAACCTTTTGATGTTGATTCTAAATGTTGCTCCAATGTGAATTCGTCTTCATTATCAAGTAGTGCTAAGTCTTCTTCCACTTCCTCTGATAAATCGACATCCTCGGCCGCTATTGCATCAGATAATGGATATTCTTCGGGAGTTTTAGGCGAAATCACCTTCGACGTACTTTCAGTAACATCTGTTTCAGTTATCTTAGCACTTGCCGTCGCTAGCCTCAGTATATCTTGCTTTGAGGATGTATTACTTTCACCGGTATTTAGTTGTGTATTACTATTAACAGATGATACTGTGGTTAGGCGTTGTAAAGTTAAATACGATTCTAAAGCTTGTAAATTTAAGGCTGCAGCAGCTGCTGAATTTGACGGCAAAAGAGCCGCTTGTTGCAACGAATTCATCATTGCATTTTGAAGCGATATAACTACTCCTTGTAAAGAACGTTGTAACATGTTTTCTTGTAACAATGCAGCGGATGCAATAGATAGATTAATATTTGTAGTAGAAGATGAAGTTGTTCCCTTACTTGTATTGTTTTTTGTGTCATCAGATGAAGCATCGATGCTCAATAGCCCGGTCATATCTGTGGACTTGTTATCCTGTATCTGTAGATTGTTCTTCAATTTGATAATAGCGCTTTCCAATGAATTGAGAGTTGTCTTGTTCGCTCGGGAAGTGCTTTGCTCTTGCATTTTGTTCAGTGGGTTATCATCAGGTGATCACAGTTATCGGAGCACGTGTTGTTGGGAGACGCGGTGGGGGGTTATCGCGTGCGCGTGCGCTAACGCAGTCACGGTACGCAGTGGCGTGCGAGGCGGCTGTGCGGTGCGGCGCGACTGAGCCGGCGGGCAGCCAGCGACCGCCCCGCCCCCACCTCCCCCTCGTCTGTCTGCCCGCCTCACAAAAGCTCTCTATTTTAGGCAACTCTTTGTACAGTAATGGTCACCTCACGCTGCCCTAACGACAGACACGTCCATGAGAAAAACGTTGCGCCAGATTTGTTGGAGCCCTTTCAAGTGTAATGAGATTCTGAATGGAATCGGTCTATGGGAAAACAATCCGAGCGATCGACCCGTTTGTTTTATTAGTGGGTCATGTCACACGCTTTTACAATTTCAAAACTGACCATATTTTATCAATCCGTATTCGGTTTAGAAATATATTATAATAAATAAATGATAGGTTTCTGAACTGTTTCATAGGAATACTGATATTACTAATACACAACAATTAACACACATTTATTTATTTAGAATTCTTATAGTATATAAATATGTGACAATTTGAAAATGTAAAGTATAAAACTACATGTATACAATAAAATAAAATACAACGAACAACTTAATCTTGAAAATACTCGTACAATTATTAACCAAGAACATATTCTAAATGCTTATAAATTATTATAAGTTGTTAGTGATGTGTAATGAGTCGGAAAGTCGAGACATAAAAAATATTACAGACATTGGCGCCTATAAAGCAGTGGACAAGCGGAGACAAAAGTGGACATTAACTAAATAAATACCAAAGCATGCCAGTGAGGCCTTTCGTGTTTGTTATCCACAGATTACGTAATATTTAGAGTTACCTATAAATATTCTTTGGATTATTTTACTACACTTACGTTCCAAATAATTAAGTCCCACTTCATATTTGAAAGACGTTTCAGTATTCGGCCATTAGTCGTGCTTATAACTTCAATAAATATTGAAGAATCCCATTGCTCTAGACTGTCTAGACAGTATCCATTATTGAAATTAATAATTATTTTATTTATAATTATAAGTAACATATTGTAGTTTAAAATATTTCACATGATCATTAAAAAGATTTAATTTGAGTAGTACATTATCGACTGCAACGATTATTATATTATATAAGTATGTGAAATATCTAAGTTTTATATCTTTGTTGCAGGCTTTCATTATGAATACTGGCCAACACTTTAAATCGTTTTGTGAAACAATGCCATGTCTATACTCCGCTAAAGTCTCTCTTCGGAACCTAATGCAAGATTATAATAAAATTCTGTTCATACAAATGTTTATTAGGTCTGTCGGGTTAAAATTAAACATCCTAATATTTGTTATAAAGGTTATAAAGGCTCAGAACAGTGGATTTTTATTGACAATAACTGTTTCTGGCCTTCCATAAATATGGTCGAATACTGAAACGTCTTTCAAATATGAAGTGGGACTTAATTATTTGGAACGTCATTAATTTCAAAATTTTATACGCGAAATTTGAAATTAATGGCGTTCCAAATAATTAAGTCCCACTTCATATTTGAAAGACGTTTCAGTATTCGACCATAATAGTTTTTTATTTGACAGTTTATTCTGTCTCCGATGTTAAAGAAATATTGATATTGTAACGGTTAATGAGAGTATTCATAATTTTCCCTAAACCTAAACTGGAATACTAAAAAAAATTGGAAGTTCCTCTTTTAGCTTACATTAAGGTTAGGTGTGTATATTTTTATTACATTCAAATCTCAAACATCAAATATTCGAGGGACCGAGTATCGTGCAACTCTAATAGTAATTACGTAGCTATAAATATTGAAGTCAAGATATACATTCATATAGATATACTTAAAAAGAATTTATATATTAAATTTATATATAAACTTAAATACTTTTGAGAAAAATCGTTCAACAATTCTTAAAGCACACTATATTACGTCAGATACTTGCGATTGGCTTCATAGTTTTATTATTATAAGCAGGTAAGTAAATATATCACCTATGTATAAAGTTAGGACTTATGTATTGCGATTAATGTACATTGTTTTATATTTCACTCAATTAGTAATTTATCATACCAGTTTTATTTATACTAAGGACATATACTTTGATTTATTTAATTTAATAGAAAATTAGTCAAACGATTTATAAGTAAACACATCATATAAAAAATACAAAAACCAATAGAGTTTTCACACAAATATTATATATAAATAAAATGCGTATTTATTAAGCGTTTAAACAAAGAGAAAATAAAAAAAAACAACTTCACTATCATTAAAATTTTAAAAAGAACTGTACTAACTACTGTACTGTTCTTCATTCACAATTAGGGTTTGGGAATTCCCGACCATTTCAAAGTCCCGGGACACGAGACAGCCTACAAGCCAAGTCCCGGGAATTCCCGGGACTTCGAGACTTAAGATTTTTGTCTGTTTTTTTAAGAGGAATAAGTCTTTTTTGTAGAATTTTAATTGAGTTCATTTCTGATATATTCACAAAATGCATTTTTTTGTAAAATCAACATTTATTAAGCAGAAAATTAATTCTTAATAACTTTAACGTTTATTTCAATCTTAATAATTGCTTTGTTTAGATCTTCCAATCACACATAGATTCACTCTTAAGCAGTTAAATCTTATAGTTATAAAACGAACATAGTTAAAAATCATACTAATTCTTCACAAATTTAATTTTATCTAGTACCGTACCTAATTTTAATTCATCTATATAAATAAAACGATAGAGGTCTGCAGTTGTGCGCGCATCACGGAAAAACTACTGGATAGATTTCAATGAAATTTTCTAAATTTTATTTCTTAGACACTTGGCCCTTATCAAAAAAAATGATTGCGATATCTTAAGTTAATAAAAAGTTATTAAAGTTTCAAGAAACAAAGATTTGTATATGCACTGCGCGTTCAGTGATGTATGTTTAAACAAAGTATATTTTTGCTTGCGATCTTTTTGATGTTTTTTTCCTTCGTATATAAGAAAACTTTGTTAATGTATCAAGCAACGCGGACGGAGTCGCGGGTATCAGCTAGTTAGTCACAAACACAAATTCACAACATTGTTTTAATTAAAGGTTAATTCTCATAATCACAAATTTGATTCATAGTTAAATAATCTAAAATAATGTAAATATAAATAATAAAACAGACGAATAAATCAGTATTTTGAATGATAATCACCTAACACATTAAACAGACTTCAGTGATGATTTTACTTGGTGATAAAGTTTTGTACAAGCTCGTCTGGGTACGTTCACCCACCTACTCATCAAATATTCTACCACAAAACAGCAGTACTTTGTATTGTTGTGTTCCGGTTTGAAGGGTGAGTGAGCCAGTGTAATTACAGACACAGGGGACATAACATCTTAGTTCCCAAGGTTGGTGGCGCATTGGCGATGCTAACATTTCTTACAATGGCCTTTAAAAAAATCAGTGTCCACAGCTTTGTCCGAGTTTGCTTCTGATTTTTGTAGTATAAACAACGGCCAAGGAGAACACTCTTGTTTTCAACAGATGTCGGTTCAATGGTGTTTAAGGCTTTATTAGGCTACGCTAGGCTCCTTCAATTATTTGAAAATAAAAATGATACCATAACAATTTAAACAATCTTGTCTCGTCTCGAGTCTCGACCCGAAAGTCCCGGGACTCGAGACAGCTAAAATTACGAAAATTCCCGGGACTTCGAGACACGAGACGTCCCGGGACTCAAACCCTGTTCACAATGTCTGATTCACCCTTCAAATCTTGTTGCTATGAAATTATAAAAGTTTAAATTAAAAGACATGAAAAACAAATACGTTTGATCAAAACTTGTAAAATTATAAATACGAACAAAACAGGTTTCAATCGATATGAATAGAGGATTCGTGTTGATAATTTCTTTCATATTGCCACGAGCCATTATTAGATGGATAATTGTTACAATAATTGGAATCAATTATGTTCTTCGAGAAATATTAAGTATTTTTTAAATACTTTAATTAATATAACATGAAAATAATAGACGTTAGATTTTTTTATTTGTTATTAATTTATAATATTTTGTAAGTTAATTTAATCGCTTCACTTGTTAGGGCTTTGTGCGGGTGGGTACCATCCCCTCATCAGATATTCTACCGTGAAACTGTAACGGTTCTGGTTTGAAGGGTGGGTTAGTGTAACTACAAGTACCTACAAGGGACGACTTATATTTTCCCAAAGTTGGTTGTTGGTTCCCAACATTGGCGATGTAATGAATGTTTAATATATTTTCATTAAGGATGGTTTTGTATGAACGCCAATGTTTGTTTTATTTATAATATTGTAAATGGTAATATTTTGATGGTTATTTGTTAATTAAGTTCAGAACTATAACCGCACGGAATTTAGTATGATGTAATTTTGTATGAATAATTAAAATAACTACTTTCCTACCGGCTAAAAAAATATATAATATAAAAAATTAAACAAAGAAAGCTGGTCCGGTAGAACACTACCTGACCAGCTTTCTTGGTTTAATTTTTTATATTTTTTGAAAAGGCTTTGATGTTTTTTTATGGTTAATTAAGGTAAATTAAATTCCAATAACATAAAAAATCTATAAAAAAGAATAATTAATATTAAAAAATATATTTAAAACTATTCCGCTTAAAGATTGATATATTAGTATATAAATATAGATAAATAATTAACAAAATTTAAATAACAAATTGGGTAAACACTCGTTCGCCTAACGATATTCCATGAATATAATTATTGTGTCACAGGTGTTTCAGAGCAAGTTAGGCAAGCAATATGTTGATTATACATTTAATGGTCTCATAAAGTTATATGGACCAATACGTTATGTATTTTCTCTTTATATTTAGTGATAAACTTTATATTTAAATAATGTTTCTTTGACTGAAGTGCACAACTGAATGCACAAATCTACTCTCTATACCTTACCTATTCATATAGGAAAACTAATATGACCGGAATGACACCAGGCCCAGTACAACTGCTTTACGTACTTTCCAAGACTAACTTCTGTGATTTTCTTAATAGAAAATCCTTTTATATTTTCTATTGCCTCATCCCAGTATTTGCATACTGTACCTTGAAAGCTGTAGCTTTATTTTCCTAGGAGTTATATTTGTTATTTTGTTTTTTTTTTACTATTGTATGCAGCAATGAAAATTACAATTAGTGAAAGGTTAATGAACTTATGAGTTAAGACATACACTCTTAATATCTTAATTTCAAAGGATTAACGATATCTCTATTAAAAATTAAAATGACTTATTTAAGTATCATTATTTCGTGACGTCATTAGGAGATTATTTTGTTAAGCAAAGATAGCTTGTAAATTTTCCGCTGTTGGGCAAAAACCATACCTCCTTTAAGAGGGGGTATAAAGCAGTATTGCTAGTTTCTTATGAATTCAAAGTTCAAAATTAATATAACATTATATTTTTAAGTATTATGTTTCATGAAAAACACTAAAGAAAAGAGACGGAAATTATCACGGATATATTGTTAATTATATTATTATTTGTAATCCATTGCCGTGTTGAATATAAAATTAACATTAGGGACAGAGGTAGGTAAGGTAGGTTGGGTAGATGTATACCTCAAATAGAATTGTCTCAATCGTGAACCTAGCTGTATATATTTCGCAATTTCTCGAGATATACATTGCACAATTTCACAATTGGCGTTGTCACGGTTAGTGAGTTAACACAAAAGCACCATGCTCCAATAGAGCGTGGTGGTAATTGCACTAACAATTGACATGAGAAACGGGAATGAAGCGGACTTAAGTTGTAATTGTGATACTTGTAGTAAAATCGAATTACTTTACCTTATAGACTACAAAAAACAACTAAAGTTCGTATCTTCAATTTGAATGAACACTATTTTGTTTTCTTTATATAATATTCAGTACATAAAAACTAAAAAAAAAATATATTAAATAACATTATAGTATTAAATAATATTTCAGAGGTAAATAAAAAGGCATGTTGGAAAACTTTTAAATTATTTCTTAATAGAAAAGAGTTGCACGTTACATAACTACAAATTCGAAGATATTCAACGACATTTATTCGCAAAAACCATAATGAATATCATAGATTATTTTGACTTTTGACAGATGACGTCATGACAATTCAAGGTTAAAGTTGTTTGTTTCTCTTTACTCCTCTTGCCATTGAAACAGGCTATACAGGTCGTTGAACTCCACTAATCGAGTCTGAGCTAATTTCAACCTACGCAATTTTATAATCTAGTATTATAGACAAATTAATAGGTACAAACACATAAATACTTGTATAATCGTTTTCGTAAAAACTTTATTTATAAATTTAACATGATCACTACGTACATACGCATGTCATCAGATATTATATGTAAGATTATTCGAATTCAGACCCCTTTGTACATAATAATCATAATGCTTACTTTTAATATAAAAAAAACTAATTAAGCTATCAATACCTAATGAGACGGAAAAAAAACCATTTTGTATATTGTATTAAAATAGGATTTTCATGTGTATTTTTTACAGAGAAAGCTTGGCGCATGCGTCTGAGTGATAGTGGTTAACACCCAATTATCAGTAAATTCTATCGCCAAACATACTTTGTTTTAAACGCAAAAGTTTGTGAGGGTAGATGGATCTTTGTTACTTTTTCAAGCAAAAACGAATGATTGAACACATAGGCTTACCTAACACATACCCCCTCTCATCACACGCGTGCGTAGTCGTGGGCTAAGTCATTTAGTGAGTATTAAAATTCGGCATTTTGAAACATTAGTGAGCCAGTGTATTTACTTGTGGAAGTGCTTTGTGCAAGCTCGTCTGGGTAGGTACCCACTTATCAGATATTCTACCGCAAAACAGCATTACTTGGTATTGTTGTGTTCCGATTTGAAGGGCGTTTGAGCCAGTGTTATAATAGGCACAACACAAACTTATTTCTCAATGTTGGTGGCGCATTGGCGAAGAGTTTAGGCCCAGGCAATGGCTTTGCATACTTTCGTAGTTTCAAGAGTGATTGTGTGAGTGAGATTTCCGAACCGGCGGTAGATTTTTGACAATCAATAAGCAAGTGGTAACGAATATGAAAGATATTGAATAAAGATTTTCGATTTTGAATCATCAATTATTACCATTGTACTTTCAAGCACAAGGGTCAAGTATCTCATAGTTCCATTCGATATGACCATCCAATACTATGTTCTAAAATGACTTACAAGGCGGAACATTTTACGGTGTGTCATTCTACAACCGAAAGGGAATTCATTCGTATTTTATATAAAGCGAGCTATCTTAATCAATATAATCGTCAACTTAACCATTGCCCCAGTTTATTAACAAGTTGGAATTGTCAGTATCATGACAAGTGATGACACGAAGTCAGGTTCGTGTGGCTCACGCTTTCCCACGCCGGCGTCGCCCGGAGGCTGCGCGCGCGCACGACTCGCGGCAGATATAAAATTAATTTATCTACAACTAATGCGACCACGGTGAAGGGTATGATGTCTGAAACTGATAGCAGCATCAAAAAGTGAATTTAAAAACAATTTATGTACAAGGCTAAAGGTTGAATCTTCTATTAATATATATCATGGAAGTATGGTGAGAAAACCTTGTTTGTACGTATGTTTGTCTGTAATATATATGATTAAAAAGCATGCAGATCAATCTGTTGATTTCCATAAAGATACAGTATAGTAATAGCCTGTGAATATCCCACAGCTGGGCTAAGGCAGGGGGCCTCTTTTTAAGAGAAGGTTTGGAGCTTACTCCACCACGCTGCTCCAATGCGGGTTGGTAGAATATAAATGTGGCAGAATTTCAGTGAAATTAGACACCTGAAGGTTTCCTCGCGATGTTTTCTTTCACCGTCAAGTATAAGATGATGATGAGTTCTTACCACTGGGCCAAATCGGCTTAAGAAATGTAAATTTAAAAATGATTATGGTAATATAAGTTTGTATTTTTGATATTTGTTGAGATTACGCTATGTGATAAGGAAACATGTGAATACGCAGCTACGTCCAAGGGCAGTACTAAAGGTCCTACAGTTTACTGCTGAGCTCTCCTCTCGATGAGAAGGTTTGCAGCATATTCTAATACGATGCTCAACGCTCACATTTATCAATATCATTTAGTGATCTTTTAATTCACTACCGAGCACGAGATGAAATTTTAAAATACAAATTAGTCCCTTTAAAATTAATTGGTGTTTGCAAGAATTTGAACCAACTATCTTCGGCTTAGGTGTTCCAGCCAGAGGACCATCTCGGCACAGTCTAAGATACGCAGACATTTTACAACATTATAATACGACTTTCAAACATGTTTGGCACGAGATTATAATAGTAACTTGATTTAAGGTTTATCATAAATGCGTTATTATGTAATGGCTAGTAATGACCGTGAAAGTGTGCCCACGTATAAAGCCTTTTATACATTGGTTATAGAGATTACTATTGTGGCCATTGTTTTCACTTTACGACGTTTATATTGAAGATATTTTTTTTTAAATCCTTTCTTTTTAGTAGACTCAGTATATTTTTTTAACTTAAAATGATTTTTACTTTTGACGAACGGTATTAGTAAATAAAAAAAAAACAAAGAAGTAAATTGTTACATGTGAAAACCCATTTTTATTTTTTGAAACAATTCTTAAATTGGTCCATGCGTATCCACCTTTATGGCCAGAATATCATTGACAATTTGCATCACCTCGACATGACGCCTTTCAAATACATCGGACCGAAATATGTCGAGTAAATGCAAAATTCTCTCCAATGGATAAACAACTCTGGACGAAGGTAATAAAGTTGATTTTTGCAGGAATCTATATAAACCACTGATTTGAGTTGCACGCTTCAAGTTCCTATTATGTTATTAAATCTTCTTATAACTTATGACGTCATGGTGAATTTTCAAATTATTTGCCATAAAATGAATGGTTTCAAATTGATACCTAAAATAGTTACACTAATAATTTTTCTATAGTGAAAATAGCTTTGACATGTCGTCTTGTAATAAGTAGTACCTAACAATCATATATGTAATACTAGATTCCGACCTCGTTTTTGTCCGTTTGTAAGAAGGATGAGACGATATTAGGGACCCTATGTGGTTTTCGGTAACCTCACAAAGTATGCAAAATTCCATGTTGATCTGTGAAAGTTGACGTGAAAACTTATCGTGCGAGATGTAGGAGTTTGTTTAAAGGTTTTCAAATTTGAGTATAGTACGGTTACGTTTATAGAAATAGTACGTTTTTAGAATCAGAGTATCCTAATACACATTATAATTTTATATTAAAAAAAAAAGATGAATTAAGCTTGTTAACAGACTATACAGACGAGAAAGAAATCCTTAGAAGCTTAGTTTGTGTTATTTTTTAATGCTGAATAAATAATAATTTATTATTATTTAATTAATGTAAATATGTGATTGGTACATAAATATTTGAATGGTTCATTGAACAGTACAGAACAGTAACTTTTCAGTTCAAACTGGTGGAATATATTTACATTTAATTATACTACGACTAAGGATTCAAATGAGTCACTTAAATAAAAAAGTATTTTGATATTAATAAAACAAAGAACATAATCTTTTAACAAAGTATGGCCATTTTAGTTGTTCCTGCTCTAAAGACGTTTACTTGACACCAACTCTACCCAACATTTCATTTGAAACCTCGTAACATACAAGGACCAAACGAGTCCATCTAAAACTAGTAAAACATTTACGGCAAATTGCTCCCTATGGCCCAAACATTGGGCTTAATTTACAATGAATAGTTTTGATTTCAAAGTTGCTATTGAGTTTCTCTATTGTCCATTAGTTTGCTCTAAATAGGTGTGTCTAAAACGGCAATTTCTCGCTAGTGCAGTTGTAAACAGATATGAAATAACCACAATTATGTTGTAAGGGGCTGGATAATTGATAACTGGTTTTAGTTAGAGCCCATTGATGGTCATTTGTTTATAAAATTAATTTATGATAAACATAATATCGTCTCATCTATAGTGAGATATGTAAAAGAATAACTGACTGACTAACTGATATATCAAGTTACAGCCTAGACTACTGGGCCATAAAAAAAAGAATACGGGGTATTTAAACAGTGGTGCTAATTTACTAAGCTACTACAAAAGAAGGGTTTCTGAAAATGTATTAAGGTTTTTAAGGCTAATATTTATAAGGTTTCTAAAAATTATTTCTCAAATATTTTTGAAGAAAGAGCTATGGAAATTTATACATAGTAATTCTGAATAAAGACAAGTGAAGCCGAGGGAAGCACTATTATTTAATAAATTAATTAGTTTTTAATCGTTTCCAGTGATAAAGTTACTTATATATATAAAATTAAAATAAATTAAATCAAGTAGATTGTAATAAGCACTCTTTAAACCTTTTACATAAGTAATAAAACAAGCCGTAATGTAAACCGGATTAAAATATATATTTTACCGAAAATAACGCAAAAAACGCAATAATAATTACTGTACTTAATTACTTTAAAGAGATTTTAGTAAATATATACATATATTATAACATTGTATTAATTTTATTAATAATTAAACTATTTTATAAGAGTGCGTCGAGAGCTCAAAGAGCTCTTCAAAAAATATTTAACATATAATTTTATCAAATTATACTCACTGTTATTGTAGATATTAAGTAGTAAAGATGGTAGATTTAGCTCTAGAGGTGAGAATTTCTTTGCCCAGCAGGGAGATTAACCTTTTCTTTTCACATATTAGTCATACTTTGTATTAAGTTTCATATACAATAAAAAAGTAAAGTAAAAATGTTATTTTTATTATCAAATAAATATATTATAATAAAAACGGAAACATCATCTTTATAGTTTTTTTATGCGTATTTGACAAATTCACCTGTTCATGTGTCAATACTAATGCAAGGGTTATTTCATTACCATCGAAGTATATACAAAAACTTGTTTGTAAGTTCTTATTTTCATATTTTAATGGTGTCATACAATAACAAAACTATGATTGTCATAGCTCATGTTTACAGCTGATTATAAGATATGTTTTCATATAGAAATTCCAACCGAATGATTGCGCAAGACCTGCACGACAAGTGTAGACGTGCCTTAAATCTATACCCTGTTATGTTTTATTGGGATGCATTGTTTTACGATTATCACATTTAATTATTTCATTGCCGGCAATTAAAGTTTGGTAGAAAACGTGTTTTTTTATGTTTTACAACCACATTTAGGTAAATAAAACTTGGGATCATTTTGTTTATTTTTTACCACACACGATTTCGAAATAGTGATGTGCCGTGAATTACTGCATACGTGTCGATGAATTTATGACGCGATATAATGATAAGAATAGAGCTACAAATATCGATGTAAAACATCGTTATATTCTTGTGTTCTAACGTTTTATGGTGTTTTTTATGGCTTATAGAAGTTGTATAGCGTTCAGAATTCATTTAATAGTATATAGCTTTTAAATAGGTACGTAATATTGTGTAAAATTATAATTTCTTATCTTTATTCATTTATTTAGTGAATAAAATGGCGTAACGACCATCCCAAAGTTTTATTGAATTTAATTAAAATGCTTGCCAAAATATCTTAAATCTAGCCTAAATTTTACGAGATCAATATGTCATAACGTATTACAATGATAAATAATTAAGTAAGTGTATACTTATAGTTTATACGAGTTTTAAATCGAACTCAAATAGGTACGGAATACATCGTACCTACTTTTTAGGTATAATAAAAATAATATTGAATTTAAAATTTGTATTTTATTTAAAGCAACATCTAAATTAATGGACCACCTGATGGTAAGTGGTCATTACACACTATAATTAACATCGTCAATGGTCCACTAACCATGGAATCTAAGATGCTATATCGCATGAGTCTGTAATACTACTGATTCTTTTATCCTTCAAAGGGAGTGAAGCAAACTAAAATATTGTATATTTTAAAGGAGAAAAAGTGATGTGTAGACTGTGTAGTACCCATATGAAACGACGGGCTGGCTAGCAAAAAAAAATACTCACCAAGTAGGTGACAGTTATATACCTAATTATTTAGGAATTTTTTAACGTCAATTCAAGTTCTTTGGAATGTTTTAAAATCGAATCGGTATACTGACGGATATTTCAGTAAACAATAGTTTTTCGTCATTAACAATATTAAATGTTTCTTGGTTTTTAAATATCTTTTTCAGAATGTAAGTGTAATTTTTATAAATTTAAAAACAAGTAAATATGCAAAGACCATGATACAAGCCCGAATTGTTCGGAAGACGTATAATTTTAAACTTCGAATAAAAAATACATAAAAAAAAATCGTTATTCGATACTGCATTTGAACGTTCATATAAAGTTTTGATTAACGCATAAAATACATTTTTATTAGAGTCTGGTAAAGTATCGACATGTTATTGACATCACTTTTGTTGATCGTTAGTGATTGTCGCTAAAACGATTTATCGCTAAGTCGATTTCTGCGATTAACGAGTATGCGCATAATCGACACGGGTAGTTAAACTTTTAAACACCGTTTTATATCGAAACCGATAGCAATTTTTAATGATTATTAAACTAAAGTTAAAAGTAAATTTTTATTACATTACAATATAAAATCAGAGACCTCCAAAGATCTATACTAACACTTAAAAAAACATTTTATTTGTTTTATGTCTTGCAGTTTCTGAAGTATTTTTAATCTATATTTATAAATATTAAATACTTTTTACGCCAGTGGTTGAATCGAACGCTTTTTTATTATTAAATCATCAAGACTTTGACTTACATAATATCAATAGCATTCACCCGAGTATTACAAGAATATATTGAAAAATGCTTAAGGCTGTACGCCATAACGCCTACACAATGAGAAATATTTTGAGATATAGATACTTAGCTAGTTTATTTTACTAATTTATATTTTGTGTGTAAAAAGGTTTTTATACATTTGACAAAAATTTTGAAAAGTCGTCGAAAATGTTTTTGCCCACGTTATAATTAATTTGGCCGATTATAATTTATTAATTTAATTTTATTGGTGTAGCTGATCATTATCACTAACGATATTCATAGATTTTCTTAAGATATTCTCAGCCGTATTACGAAAACAAAATTTCTAATGAAGTCCACCAGAAACCAGGTCATAAATGGGAGAAACAAAAAAAAAAATTGGATTCAGTTTTTAATTATTTTTATTTTTCTGACGTTTATTAGAACAAAAGATTGACAGTAAGCAATAGACAGTTCAAAAAATTGTATCAATATCAAATATAAATAAGTATTTAAATTTAGGTACATACGACCGCCGCAGTGATTCTGATTATTATTATTAAATAATATTAAATATACAATTTTATATACTAGCTACCTATCCCGGCTTCACCCGGGTAGTAGAGTCTATATAAATTCCTATGACTATTGGTTTACGCACACACCAATAAAGTTTTGAGTCTACATATTTTTTTCCGACATCTTTCACAATGAAAGTCACATTTCAGGCAATTTACAGGAAACCTTAATGAATTGTACACTTATACTTTAATCACGAATCACTCCGTTCATTGGTAAAAACTGTATGATTTATCTATGGCATATATCACGAGGGGTGTTCTAAGGAGTTGTTTGGTTTAGTCCCAGCCGCTGAGTTTCACCACCGGACATCGCGCCAGAACTCAAAATTCCATCCTCACCACCTCGATGTCTGGAAGTCCACAACAGCCCGTTTCCTAAGGCATTTCCTGCCTCGTACAATCACTCTGTGGAACCAGTTTTCGCCGGCGACTTTTCCGTACCTATACGACATAAAAACCTTCAAGAAGACAGTACTCTTTCCTCGAAGGCCGGCAACGCACCTGCAAGTCCTCGGATGTTGCAGATGTCCATGGACGGTGGTAGTCACTTTCCATCAGGTGAGCCTCCTGCTAGTTTTAGCCCACTTTATATAAAAAAAAACTTTTTGAATTTATTGTGTTACAGACAAATAAACAGGCGTAGTTGCGAGACTCTATTTTATGATATTTAATCGTACTTTTAACGCCGTATAATTTTAATTTAATTTAAAACAATATATTCCAACACTTATTTAATTTCAAATCTAAAATTATAATAGGCAGTCAAGAATAATTATAATTAATAAAAAGGTGTCTAAAGGTTTCAATTCATAGTTTTTATTAGTCAGTAGTGATGTTTCTTAACAATTTATTGCCCACGCGATTAGAATCTTCATTCTACTCTGTTCTGTATAATTAATGAGCCGTCTAAGTATTATATGTGTTGTATTTTTAAAAATTACATGAATCTGATTTTTAATTATTATGACATCATTAAAAAATAATGCATGCAGTTTGCATAAGTATACACTTTTTTCAATTTACATTTCTGATTTATTGTTGAACATCTAATTCATATATTTAACTTAGACTGTGTATGCGTTTTATATTAGAGTATTAACTTAGTTTTGCTAATAAGGTAGTCATTCTGTAAGAACACACACAGGCACACAGCTTACACACACATACTTATTATTTTTAATTTTGAAGACAATTTAAAAATAATTGGAAGAACTCTTATATAATATACAGTTTCCAATTAGGAAAGTTATTATCATGGTGAATTAGTCTAATAATATACCTAATAGCATTAATGTAATTACATATCTGAAAGTCGAATAAAGATGGCGGACCGGGAGCGGTTATTCATAATTGCCATTACAAAGTTCATGTGAGACTAATCACGAATTTATGTTACATTGTTTCGCATAAATTACCTATCGATTTGCCGTTTCGTACTTCGAAATTGCATTGATATATTTTACGAGCTGATACAACCACAATTACATCTATATAATATAGATAAATACATAGTATAACCCTGTGTACGAGTAGTGTTTATGGTTTTTTCTAATTATTTTGCTTTGTGGTAGGGCTTTGTGCAAGCTCGCCTGCGTAGGTACCACACACTCATCAGGTATTCTACCACAAAACAGCAGTTCTTGGTATTGTTGTGTCTGGTTTGAAGGGTGCGTGAGCCAGTGTAATTACTGGCAGAAGTGACATAACATCTTAGTTCTTAAGGTTGGTGGTGCATTGGCGATGTAGAAAAAAAAGGGCGCAAATTTCAAGCCACCGCCATTTTGTTAGTGGGCAGAAAGGTAAAGTAACTAATTCATTATTGGCGCGACTTGTGACTTGTTAAATGTGTTCAAATATGTTATTTGGATTGTAAAGAGTAATTGAGTGAGTAATAACTCACTCAATTACTTAATTATAATTTCTATATGATATAGCAATCTTATATTCAATTAGTTAATATTGAAATCAATAATTAATTTAATCATATGAATTACAACCGACGCCCACGAGTGTAAAGGATATTTTTTACTCTAATAGAGTGTATTTTATTAATTGTATCTTATAACTAAATTATTTGTCTGTTTCAAAGATTTGATCAAATTGTAGGCTTAAGGGCTTAACTTAAAATATAAAAGTTTGGTAGTAGTTATTAAACATGTGTAAGCAGCTCTATATAAATCCAATCATGTCCATGCCGAGGTTGGATAAATAACGCGGTGCGTTAATCTAATTATTTAACGCAATGTCTTATTTGAAAGTTTTTGTTGTGCAATTAAAGGCGGCTGCGCTCTTGTAAACAGAGATCGGCGCAAGCGCAGCTATTTGTTACGACTTGAAGAAATGTACTTTATTGACCGCTATAATGTTTACTATTGGTTTTATTGTAACAATTTATAATTCAGATGTAATTGTTGCAAAGCTAGTGTATTATCTGAAACATTTTATTTAGTTTTAAATATGGAACAAATAAAATATTTCCATAAACATAAATAATTTCTGGATTATTCTTCTCCTTATAAGATCATCTCACATAGCAGATATTGAAGCCAGAAGGTTATTTAATCATAATGTGAACAAACTGTCAATCAGGTTTTAAATGATTATTAAGACAAGTAACCAAATTTTAATGAATGGATATAAGACAACTGATAAAACCCCTTCATCTGTTTAACCTACCCGAAATTTCAAAATAACTGATCAGATCGTATCTCGATAAGCTCTCGTTCATTAACTTGTATTCAACAACAATTATAATTAAAGTCGATATCATTATTTATTTAAGATCTTATCTCAAACATCGATGCTTAAAATAAAGCATTTTCGTATGAAGATGCACGCCTTTGGTCACAATTAATTCGATTTACACGCTTGAATTGATCAAAACATGTTTGTGTCAGGTGCCAAATTGATTCTTGAAAGCTTTTAGAAAGGCTAGTGATGTTCTCTTTACGTAATATCGTTACGTTTAATTAAAATGTATAATTAAATTAGGAGTGATAAATAAAAATGTTGTTACTATTTAGTATAGTATATGAGTATATATAGTATATCCACAAATAAACAAGGTTATAGAATATTATAGAGATGGCCCAGTGGTAAGAACGCGTGAATCGTGAATTAACCGATGATCGTGGGTTCAAACCCGGGCAAGCACCGCTGAATTTCATGTGTTTAATTTGTGATTATAATTCATCTCGTGCTTGACGGTGAAGGAAAACATCGTGAGGAAACCTGCATGTGTCAAATTTCATTAAAATTCTGTCACATGTGTATTCCACCAACCCGCATTGGAGCAGCGTGGTGGAATAAGCTCCAAAACCTTCTCCTCACAAAGAGGAGAAGAGGCCTTAGCCCAGCAGTGGGACATTCACAGGCTGTTACTTTACTTTTTACTTTTATAGAATATTTGTATTTTGTTTAGCATATATAGGTGGACGAGTATATGGGCCACCTGATGGAAAGTGGTCACCAACGCCCATAGAGATTGGCATTGCAAGAAATGTTAACCATCACTTACATTGCCAATGCGTCACCAACCTGTGAACTAAGATGTTATGGCCCTTGTGCCTGTAATTACACTGGCTCGCTCACCCTTCAAACCGGAACACAATCTTATGGGTGGGTGGTACCTACCCAGTCTAATTTGCACAAAGCTCTACTACCAAGTGAAACTTGTTATAAAAAAAGTAGTGATATTTTTGAACGTTTTGCTTGATGGAATAATTTAGAAGCAGTTTTTCGTTTCATTGAGTTAACAAACTTGATGACTGAAATATTCAAAAATACTTTTATTGTGTTCTACTCATGTTGTTATTGATTAGATTAACATTACAATAATGTTATATCATCATGAGGTTACGTGGATGGCTTTTAAAAAGTAATAACCGGAAACATATAACTGTTAATTGCCTGTGTGATTAAATATATGCTTTGTTAATTGTCTATCGTACTAAGTGGTATAGTTGAAATGGACATATTTTTCAATTGTTATTGTTTACCACCACGCATAGAGCGCACATTAAGAAATATCCTTGTGACCCCCAAACTTGGTATCTAAGATGTCCCTTAAGACTATAGTTTTATGGTACATACTAAATGAGTTCATCCATTTGTTTTTGATGATGTCATCAGCGATACAAATTGCGAAATCACAATTCACACATGATGACAATATCAGTATATCTATCTGTTTGTTAACATTATACAATAACAGAAATCAAAATATGGAATCAACGTGCAGAACATTCCTGCACCTCTAGACAAGTGGCTTTTAAGTTAATAGAATAGAATAGAAAATAATAATCAATGTATGAGATTGACATTCGCGTTCGACGTTTCGAGACGTTTCGAGACACTTAAAACGTAAAAGCCACTTGTCTAGAGGGGCAGGTATGTTCTGCACGTTTATAAATAAAGTTTTCATTTATATTACCTTCAAAACATGAATTACAAACATAAACGGTTAGCATATAAAAGTCACACAGTGCAACATGTTTGAATCCCAGATTTGAATCAACCACTGTTGGTTAAGATCTGCATCATCTATCTACTGAGCTATACACTCAATCACAAAAACAAAAAAAAACATTTTGTAAAACAATTCTTAAAATATTACAAACAGTATAATACATAGAAACCTGATGATACCATCATTAAAGTAGCTTTAAATTATATTTAATTGTACAATAAAGTTGGAAAGAGACAACTGTTTTATTATACGGTTACAGAAAGAGTAAGATAGTTATGTTCGTGTTATTAATGGTATTATTCAAATCCCTTTATTACGTTAACTCTGGAGCCCTACTGTGTGGAGCACGCGAAATGTATCATCATAAAGTTCGAGGTTGCTTTTATAAGTAATAAAGTGCCTCGTTTGTCTAGTGGTAAGAATATAAGGCTGTAGATCATGAGGTCTTGAGGTTAAATTCAAATTTAGGTTTTGTTTAGAAATTAATTTGCCTGTTGTTACTTTGGTTCTAAGTTTGCCGTCTCATTAATTAATGAAAGTAAGTGAATAGACAATCTGTATTTACGCACACGCTTATCTGATATATATACTAAATTATATACAACGAAAATATTAATGGAAGCTCTTACTGGAGCTAGGAGAAGAAAATTTGAAGAGAGGAGCTTGATAAAACATATATTATTTATACTCATAAGTTAAATTTTGCAACTAGAATGTAAATAATCTTAGCAATAAAAAAAAGTTTAATAATGGCACACAGGTTAATATAAAAATACATACACATAACTAACATTAATTAATGTGCATAGATTATAGAATAATATTATCCTTGGTGCGATTTGGCCCCACACTATCAATATTCAATTTAATGACCT
Source organism: Nymphalis c-album (assembly GCA_963151315.1). Lineage (NCBI taxonomy): Eukaryota > Metazoa > Arthropoda > Insecta > Lepidoptera > Nymphalidae > Nymphalis > Nymphalis c-album. Next base: position 4,755,090 of record OY720602.1, on the reverse strand, counting down.
TTTAAATATTTTACTCATTGCAATTTGTTCAAACCGAAACTGACTTGTTCATTATGCAAATACACGTCAGATGGAATTAATTTGAAGATAATATCATCATTTGTTCTCGAGATATACAATCTTAATGAAACATACACACATATTTAAATACACACACACACAAACACAAGAACAGGGATACAGAGAAAGTTATTATTTGGACACTAAAAATTGATGTTAAAAAAAAAAACAATAAAAACCTAATCAACATTGAGTGTTCTATTGCGCAAGCAATAACTTCAAGATGGATGATTGTAAGGCTACGCTACATGCCAAGCCAGGCCAAGCCAAGTCAAAACCAAAGCCAAGGCCATGCCGTGACAGTTAGTCCGCCAAGGCTGCATGTGACTATTAATGACTTCTCATATGCTTGTCAAGAGGGAATAATCAAATATCGGATACGGAAAATTATACGCTAGTTTATTCAGGAGAGACTGTTATCCATGGCAAGAAATGGTAGTGGAATATTATTAATTATAAAAATATTACATATAACTCAATAGTTGGTCTTGGCATATTATACAATAAATACTAATAATGTCCCCGAGACTGATTTTGGTCACAGCGGCCAATCTCAAGAGTGGTTAGCGCCGGAGATATTGTAGTGCACAAGTGTGTTCTCAAACACAAGTGCACTCTCTATTCCCTAGCTCTCATAATTCGATGGGACGGCAACCACCGGCCGGGAAGACCAACGGCTTTGCGTGCTTTCCAAGGCACGGGAGTGTACACACTTCCAACTTCTAGACTCCGGGCTGCTACTGAGAATTTTCTGACAGAAAAACCCAATAACTTTTTTCGGCCTGACCAGGGGATTGAGCCCAGGGCCATCGGGTCTGCGGCCCGATGGCCCTTTTATCTTGCCACTAGACCAACGAGGCAACATACATACATACATACATTACTTTAGTGATATACTACATTGGCTATAAAAATGAAAATGAAAAAAAAAATTGGTTGCCTGTAAAGTCGGTATACGGGCGAAAGTTTTACGTGACAACGACTTTGAGTGGTAAAATAATTTTAATGTGAATATTCATTCGTATAGTAGGAAGAAGGATGAAATAATAGTAACAATTTAAAACATTTATTTATACAAAGAATTATATTTAAAACATTAATTTATACAAAGAATCTCGCACTGAATTTCACTTTTTATGTCTGTCTCTCTCGCTCTTAGGCGGGCTAACCATGCCCGAGTGGAAGGGACGCGTGCCTCTCACTCGCTCTCATTGTGAGCGCATAACGTGAGCGGAGCGTAACGCAGTTTCTTGAAGTGTCACCCGGCAAACCAATTTATAAGACGTTGTCACGTCAAAAATTAAGATTCATGTATTTTAATCACTGCGCCACCGTATCTATGGTGTTTATGTGTTAATCTCATAATCCTTTATAATAATCAACACGCAGGTATTAAATAACTCATAATACCAGATATAAAATTTAAATTAAATTTTTAACTAATAATGGCAAGTCGATAATTAATTACTACCGGTAAAAACTTTTATGTTTACGCCACATATGATAAATGTGACGTCATGGTCATAATAAACATTCAACTTTTTTATTAAGTGTAACTATCAACGCTTACCGCATATGGTGATGTCATGACTGAAGCCAATAAACTTGAAACACTATAGGATCGTGCTACGCATGCGTGACATGAAATTTCGTTTATTAACAACGCTTGTTAATGTTCCATATTTAAACAAAACATAAAGTATGTGAATAATTTTAAAATCGATGTTTATTTATATAAGCTTACAAACGATATGCTCTTAATAAAATTTAGCGTTAAAATTTAAAACTCTTAAACAAGTGACGGAGACGAATCGAATCGAGGAATGATTCGATAAAAAATATTTCGGTTGACAGTAATCATATTACAACAACAATAAAACGGGGCTTACGGTCAACGCATTTCGATATCTGACACGATCGATTCCTTTTCATTTGTCAGGTGACTCAGCGTTGTCGTTGACGTGACGTTCTTAAAATGCAAATTTTCGAAAAATCGAACAATACAAATCTCGATCGCTCCGTCTCGATTTGACGGTATCGACTCATGTCTCTCCAAGCAATTGAATTCAGTCGATCACTAATCGATGTCTTGTCCGTGATAGGCGCGGTCGGGGTCCGCGGCAGCAGGGTGCCGACTTACCACACAATCCATCGTTAACTTCTTTCTTCGTTTCATTAAGATCATCGTTTACATTATGGACTCTATCTAAACCTTCGAGACGGTCCACAATACAAAATATCCTATTAAATATCATACTTTTTTTTACTTAATTTTCTACCGCACTCTCGTCAGCATCTTTGAACGCGTTACTTTTCATAAGTACTGTAAGGCTTATTATTAGAATTTAAATTACATTGAATCCATTTCTGACATGTTACCTTTTGGAATGGGAGGAAGGATTTAACCTCATTACCTATCTTAATACAGGATTTGCCCTTTCGCGCCGGCTAATCACAAATGAGCATGTAAAGTCGGTAAATTATGTTGCATTCAGTTCGTATTACTTATGTTATTTTAATCTTATTAAGTTGAGGTTGCTTATTCATAATTAACCCCCCTCGATGTTTATTACTTCTGTAAGAGTAAATGAATGTGTGCAGTTCGATGATTTGAATTGACTTCTACCTGATATCAAAACCACTCATTATACTTATATCTTTGTTTTTTATCAAAATAATAATTTATCATAAAGTATTGACAACAAAGGTTATTAAAGAATTATATTCCACGACTGGCATTTGATACGAAATAACACAGAAGTGCTATCGTAATATAACTTCAAACTAATATTGTTCCAAAACCAAATAGAAGAATTTATAATAAGGATACACTTGTAATAATTCCTAGAATTAAAATAATTAGTACATATTTTTTATAAATTGGTTTTTATTTAAGTTTCTTTTGAGATTTATCGAACCTCAGAGATTATATATCAACAAATAAATATCAAATTTGTTAATACTACCACATCACATAACTCGCTTACCCATAACTCAGAACACAGCACAGGATGCAGTTCTGTACATTTCAGATCCTCTAAGTGTCGATGGTTCGGCTGATGACGAGCATATAGCAAACCGCTCGAAGAACCCCCCACTGCCGCTCCCCAGGGGCCTTGCCAGTCCGCCGAACTAAATCAAATAATGACTAATCGAATCCTCCTTATATTGCACAGTAGGTACACGTCAAATGTTATTCCCTTTAATTTTTAATACTTTTGTTTCATCTGTTTACATAAAATCGAATTCGTTATAGACAAAGTGATTGATATATTTTATTAAAGACTCGGCTCTTGATTGATGCTTATTATTTTCGGTAGTCGGACTTTTAGAATCATTAGACTATTGTATGTCTTATGAAGAATAATGAATGTCGCTCGGTACTCAACTTAATTTATTTGATCTGTTATTTATGATAAGTCGGCTGCTAGTACCAACACTCCATTCATATTATTCAAAGATGTCTATAATTACGTTTAATTCAATCAATTTCGATATAGGAATTTTTGTTTACGGATATCGTCTTGTACGTTATTTCTTGTTACTTTACTGTATCGGTCGTTATGGTTAATGATTGAGAGAGATTCCTAACCGCGCTATAAACAACACGGAGATAAATCTAAACAATTATTTCGTGGGCCATTCGTTCGGAATGGTCTATTTTATTCGATGGCTCTTACGCCTACGCGTGCTGGGACAATTCTACTAACAAATTGTCACTTTATCGCAATCGAATCGGAGCGTAATCTTTTGCAGTTTATCGATTTTCTTATTTTTTTAATTTAACTATATACCATTGATATAAAAATTTACAATTGTTTAGTTAAATATTATGGTATATGGTAACATATTATTTTGGTTTAGATCCGAACAGAAATAGAATAGTCAAAGTTGGATTAGAGTTGAGTCGGTAACGTATCGTAGTTTTTGTAAATTAGTAGAATTATCCCCCTGTTTGAAACATAACCAGAACAAAAGAGCGAGCGAGCACCGCTCGTTGCTATAAAATTTAATTCTAATTTTAATGATTTGTTCGTTTGTTCGTATAGATCTAAATGGACTTTCGAGTTATACTTTAGTTGAATAAATTTTATTTGATTTTATAAGCGTATGACGTTTCATTATTATTTTTTAATCTGTTAAAATAAAAATCAAAATTTAAAGCGAGTGAAACCGCGAAACGCTTCTTCGTATATACCTAATAATATTATATACTAAACTATGATATAAGATGTATATTGTATATATATATTGAAGAGTGTTTCAGGCATAGGCCTGACAGGCCTTACAAACTTTACTTGGTGGTAGAGCTTTGTGCAAGCTCGTCTGGGTAGGTACCACCCACTCATCAGATATTCTGCCACAAAACAGCAGTACTTTGTATTGGTGTGTTCCGGTTTGAAGGGTGAGTGAACCAGTGTAATTACAGGCCCAAGGGACATAACATCTTAGTTCCCAAGGTTGGTGGCGAAATGGCGATGTAAGCGATGGTTAACATTTCTTACAGTGCCATTGTCTATGGGCGTTGGTGACGACTTACCATCAGGTGGCCCATAATATGCTCGACCGCCTTCCTATACAATCAAAAAAAAAACTTACAAACTACAACTTTAAGGCCTTAAAAAAACATCTTTACCTCATATATTTTTAAACATTTAAAAAATAATATGTTTCAATACAAGTGCTTACAGGAACTTCACTAAGCGTGTTTATAATATTATAATTTTAATATTTGTACGCTATCTAGTATACAGAACATCAATGACCATTTAGTACCAACCAAGTTTACTCAACAAAGGTGATTGCTCGCTTTACAACATTATAGCAATACAAAATTGTTATTTACTCTTAATTGCTAAATCAGTATATTTTAGACTTTGTTTTTCTTCTAACTTAATATTTGTAGCTGATTTAATATTTAATAAATTAATAATTCATACTAAATACGTTTTAAAATCGTAATATGTTTTTATGTTAATATAAAATATTAACACAAAATTGACACGACCGTACAGAAGTTCATCTTCTAATCGTTTCCCAAGACATACGATCATTTACTTCTATTGTCTTCATGCTTTGAGCTAACATTAGGTATATCATATTATTGTACTTTATTATAGTTTAAATTATCAGTAACAAAGCTGAAGAGCGATGGTTAATATCTCTTACAGTGCCAATGTCTATGGGCATTGGTGACTATTTTCCATCAGTTAGTGCATATGCTCGTCGAGTTATCTATACTATAAATATATATTTAGTTGATTTAACAAACACATCTCCAAACTAAGTACATCTATTCTTAAGAAACTATTCACATTTATCTATAATGTGTTTGGTCTGTAAGCACTTCCGTGATAACATTAACTACACAAGATATCGAAACAAAAAATCAACAATATGTTTACTTTCAACTCTATGATCTTTTAATAAGGTCAATGACCTTTGTTAATAATTGGCGTTAAAGGTGATTCCACATCGGTGCTTAGGGTTTGTATTACGTGTAGTAGAATCATCCAATGTTGTATAGCTTTCCACGCAATGGTTTTCGCTACAGGACGAGTTTTATTACGGTATAGGTAGCTAGATGGGCAAATAGGCCTAACAATACAATGTAAGAAATATTAACCATTACATCGCCAATGCGCAACCAACCTTGGGAATTAAGATGTTATGATCTTTGTTCCTTTAGTAAGGGACACATATTGACGGCGAACAGCAATGCTTAGTATTGACTAAGCATTGCTGTTTAGCGGTAAAATATCAATGACTGGATAATGGCGAGCACAAAACCCTGTCACCTAGTAAACGAGATAATATGTTATTATATGTTTAAATTAAGCAAGTAGAATTGAGCCGTAACGAATGCAAAATATTTATTAATATGTATTTTTTAAAATAGTTGCAATTATAAATTCAATTGGCGATTACGTATTACATTAAACAACTTTAAAATTCAAGCGACGCTTGTCAAATTGATCGCTACGTAGTTAAAACGACGTGGTTCATGGATACAATGCCAATGAATAAATTTGTCTCCAAATTTATAGAATTCTACATGATTAAATAATGTAAATCAAATTCGACTTTATCGTGATGTGTTTAAAGCTTTGTTTACGAAAAGCTTAAATGTCGTTTAATATGTTTTGAAATGATATTACTGATGCGAATCAGCATGTTTGCAGCGCGTTCGTACAGGAGTCCAGTTGAGGTGACAAATAGGCACGCCAGTCGAGAAAGGTCGGGGGCGATACGAGAAATCGATATTTTTATTTCCTCAAGTCGATGACTTAATAATAGTGCTGAAAAATTCGATATATCTTACATAACAATTTGTTGCAGCATATCTATTTGAATTAAAATTAGGATTGTATTTGAAAATATGTTATTTTAAACACAATAATTGTTTATGGTAAAATAATACGTGAAAATATCATTTTAGTTGTATCTTATTTGTCAAATAAAGTTTACGAACCGCTATATTTTAGTGACATTTTTATTAAAATATTAAAGAATTTTAATGAAATATCGATAAAACTTTAGACCCATGTATGTCCATCACTAATTTATAGATTCATATCTTTTAAATGTATGCAGTCAGCAGCACATAATTCAGGATTACAAATTATTTGTTTTAGGTGGAGACACCAAATGTATTGGTGCGATTTCAACCTAAAAGGGTGGCGATAAATATATAAAAAAAATCTGATGAACCATTGCGAAATGGAAGGTCATTGATTTTTTTTTTAAGTGACATTTTTCTTATTTGTCTGACAAAGGACGAAGAATATAAATATGTTTGTGAATACGGTCAACACAACAGTTTGAAATGTTTATTTTGGTCTTTTGTATAAACATGTTTGCTCGGCAAATGAATGATTTAAATGCTGATTATCGTTTTAATTTATGAGTCTTTTGTAAGTAGTCGCATTGTTCAGTTAAATCGTTATGAGATGTGATCTTGCTTGTGACGATTTCGACTTATATATTGGTAATAAATTATTCATATTACTTCATTGGGAGTTTCTGATGTTATTACTGTAATTGGTAAATGTCTTTTCAACTGCATCGCGTATTGTTGAAGTTTCCATACGTCTTGGTAATAGTGATTTAATAACTATAATTAAATGTGTAGGTATTAGTTATATGGTAGGTTTTAACTCTACAATTGCGTATATAGATTAGACTTTTCAATAGTTATAAGTTAACAAAATAATAATGTATCAAATGGACATATTATATCATAAAAGGTTATGTCATATTAAAATAATACTGGTATTATAAATTTTAGAAATCTGTAAATATACAAATTCATCTAAATAATAGCTCCATAAATCTTTTTATAACGTATTAAAAATTTCAACATACCATTTTAAGATAATAGATCTCCGTTATAAATCAGAAAACTTAAACATAATGTTACTTAGAGTAAGATAGATAAAAACTTGATTGTATTTAATCAAACATAAGTTTTAAGAATAGGAAATAATTATGTAAAGGCGGTCTGGCCTTAACGCTAATAAAATTAGCGACCTCTTTCACACAACTCCAAGTGTAATGGGATGTGACCTATCGAGAAAGTTATTGAAAATATGTGTATATAATATAATTAAGTTAGATAATAAACAAGAAAATGAATAACTGTATATATTTATTTCAATTTCAAAAAAGACCTAGTCTTTAAAAATAGAAACAACTTAAGGTCTTACATTTATTTATGATTAACATAAAATAACAGTTTCAAGACAATGTTTAACTTAAGTAAACTAAAGTTAAGGAAAAGAAAAGATAAAACTAATACTTAACTTCGCGTAATGTGTATGGTGTATATATGGAGGTCGGAATGTAATTGTAATAATCTATTAATGTTTATTTATTACGAGAGTTTTTTTTTATATATTATACGCTAATGTAATAGAAAAAAAATACTTGTATCAGTTAATATCTGACACAAGTTTTAATTGGAATATTTTTTGTGCTGACTGTACTTATTAGTATATTATTCTTTTGAATAATTATTTTGTTACTACAAAAATTTTAAGATATTTTGACCCATATCGAATTTATGATAATTTTGTTTTTTTATTATAATTAAAAATGTCTGTCTTTTAGCATTGATATGAAAAGTTCTTGTTGCATCCTCAATGAAAGTTAACTTTGGTTAGTTATATAGCTCATTCTCAGTCATTGTGTGCACATACAAGAGTCATAGTTGGACGGCAATCTAACACGCCTAGGGAATTATCAGACCTTGGCTAAGGATACGAGTGTAACGAGAAAATTGATGTAATACGAACAACTGGGACAAATTTCTTACATCTGGATTGCTAACAACTACTAACTCATTTCCAATCCATTGATCTAAACCGGGTTACACACTCAGGTCTTAAGAACCACAGCTGTATAGTACTAAGCGCCATATATATCTATATATAGTATCACATAATTTCTCATTGGACAATCAGCTGTTATACGAACTGATATTGCACACAGAGACAAAAACACACACATGCATAAAACACATGTCAAACCGCGAATTAGTTTTAAAACACAAAATTTGTTTTAAGTGTGTCAATTACTTATTTTAAAAAAATGTAAATGTTCATTTAAATATTGAATACAATAGCTTCCAAGGTAAAATGTGCGAGATTTCGGCGTTAAGCGGTCAAAGTTGAGCATTTGAACCCGAGTGACCCCGCGCCGTGTCAGTACCGGTACCGAGTCGGCTGTGTCACATCACGATGGCTAAAGAATTATTGCTTTATTAACTTTAGTGGTTAATATTTTGACTAAGTATATAATATGTATTTGTATGCTCTTTTAATTTCAAATTATCAAGGAAGTTTATCGAAGTGATGAACTATTAAAATTCTTAATCTTTTTTTCCATGTAATGTTTAATCACTTCTAGAACTTTCCAAATAAGTACTTTCAAAGTAAAGCCGGTTCAGAGCCGAGAAGAACCGACAAGAAATTCAGTACTTATTCTTCCTGAGAAATTATTTTTATCGAAAATTGCGGTGATGCAACACTGAATTTTTCTCGCACATCTCGTATTGGATGCTAATATGTGTGTCAGCATTTATTCTGTCATATCAAATCAAGTATTATTTTAATTAAGTAGGCGTTTTTATTAAGATCGTTTCTGAGGCCCTAGCCAAGTTGATATTCTACAATTATAAACGCTAATAGAAAACTAAAAATTGTATGAGAATGACCACGTGACTTATCGTTGAGAGAGGTCATTCTCATACATTTGTTTAGTTTTCTATTAGCGTTTACGATTATAGAATGTCATCTTGGCAAGGGTCTCTGAATCGCGATGTTACATTATTGAATTAAATGTAAAGTTACCACCGGTTGAGAATGTGACTGTGTAGTACAAAGAAATCATTTACAAAATTATATTATTTCGTAAATCTACATATAATAAAAAGGATAAAAAATTCGGTTTATTCAAATCAGTCGGTAATGAGTGCCGGCGTGAACCCTGCAAGTTATACACGTTATTTAGGTATCCGACAGCAGCCGCGGGCGAGGACGCTAAATTAAAAACACGTCAAACCTTAAATTAGACCGAGACATCTATTAAGGTGGTTAAGGTGTGGACGCACTGGGTATATTTGAAACCAATATAAAAAACCCTGTATTTATAAGTATTCGCTAAAGCAATTTATCCGATTGAATTGTAATATTGTGTCATTAAAATCATATAATAAGAGCATTAATATGTAAGATAATAAACTTAAGAGCCAATGTAAGGATTTTAACTATGTAAAGCTGTTGAATGAAACTAAATATTATGATAAAATATATTTAAATCATTCATTACTTTTACTTGCTACAAAAAGAAAAGTGAAAAAAACAAAAACGAAGTATGAGCAAAAGACAAAATTAAAATTTGGACACTGAAGCTAACTTCTAAACATTAAGACTTTTTCCATTATTAATATTTAAGAGTAATAAAAGTTTTGCAAAATGTATTTTTTTTAATTATACATTATATCATATTAATACACATCCACAATTGCATACATATTGATTTTTTATATTATTTCCAATGGAATTGTTTTAAAGTAAACATAAAATGATAAAAAATATTTTAACACATAAAATATTGTTAGGTATAAAAATGTTTTAATTTGCTACGCCCAGTGTGACCACAGCCTGATACCAACTAGGTATTAAGAAACAAGAGCTGGAAGGCTTTTACTTAATTCAGAAGCACAGCGGGTGATCCCGAAACCATCGGATGACCGTGAAATATGGTTCGGCTGGTTCCCTTAGGCCTTCTCCTGCGTGGATGGAATTCCACAACGTGCGGACGAGGCAAAATTAGTTCGAATATTTTACTATAATCGGCTTATGATATTTTTAATATATTTAATCATTGTCATCATATTAGTATTTAAAATGTTATAAGTCAGCTAAATACTATTTATGTATTCATAACAGATAATATTGCTTTCCTTAAGAAGACAATCTTTGCGTTATAAAAAAAAAAAAAAACAAAAACATCAAATTTAATATGCATAGAATTTTTAATAACGTTTTTCGTTAAGTTTCCAATGCCACTGTTAGTTCAAATAAATTTGACTAATCGACTGATTTCCATCAACCTTTGTCGGCATTGTCGTCTCAAACGCAATTCTTCGCCAATACCACATTAATCACTCAACAAGTGACGTTTAAAAGTAGCAAAACAAATCGAGTCGTTCGTGTAAAGGTTCATTTAATTTATCTTGAACATAAAAAGTTAATTAAGTTTTAATAGAATACAAACGGGAGTGCTTTTGGTAGCCAAAAATAGGCGGGGATGTTATAAAATATAATTATTTTTTCCTTGTTAATGATATTGTTTTTTGTTACCCTCTTAGCTTCTGAGTAAACAATTGTTTAGGTTCGGTCGTGTTTCGTTCTGTGAAACTATCTTTATTTATTGTGAATTATCTTTTGATTGATTAACATTTTTAATTTTTAATGGAAAAGTATAATAATCATTTACTACAAATTAACAAAAATGTATATTTTCTGAACGGATTTCTTAAAATTTATTTTCATTATTACCCCATACAAAGATTTATTGAATATCACTTAAATAATATCTTGATTATTTAATAATTTTGAAGCTTTTCTATTCAAAACACACGCTTAAGAGTTAAGAGAGAGAATATCTGAACGATATTCAATTGTTTGGTTAATAATTGCCATAAATCATCATAATGTTGTCAAGATTTTATAAAATCTGTCTCATGTTATTTGAAGTACATAATCATTCCATACTATAACAACATGTATTCCTTGCGCTTAACTTGTATTCATATATAGTTCTCAGCTCGTACGACTACCTATACAATAAAACAAGCATATTTAATCACATCTCTATTTGATATAATTGTAGTAGAAGTAAAAATAATTAATGTATTTATATATAGTTTTTAACCTAAGATGTATGTACTAAGGCATATATAATAAGGCATAATTTTCCCAACTTAGGTCTTCGTCTTTTTAAGGCGAATTTTAGAGCGTTGTCCATCAAGCTGCTTCAATGCTTCTTTCGAAGGCGTCTTAGTATAAATACTTAAACTTCTTTGTTTCGGTAAATTACTTCCTTTTTTTATTATATTATTTTCTTTGTTAGAAAAGTAGTGATATCAGGATTGCTATTAAAACAGTGTTCGTTGTGTGAAAATTCAGTTTTACTTCATCAGATATCAATCATATTTTATCCACTGTATACAATATAAGTACACAATAATATGTGTATATATGAGACTTGATGTATTGAACCATACAAAAATATAACCAAGTTAAGTTTTTGCAATATCGGATACTAGGAATGTTTAAGGCAACTAAAAATGACACGAGTCGACTCATACTAATATATTGACTATAATTTAGTTTTATTATATGTTTTGTCATTACTAAATTAAGTTAAAAATTTAAAAGATATTTGTTTGCACGGAAGTGTAAAGAAACCAATATCACAATACTTCGTAAATATTCACCGTCGTTGACATTATTTTGAGGGTTAGCCCTCAAAAATCATGCCAAGACAAAAATACGCCTAATATTATACTTACGCATAGAAGTAATAAATATTTACGCATAGAACTTTTAGGTGACCTACTAATTTACCTTACGGATAGTTTGCAAGGAATAATTCAAAAACCTCCCTAACCCGTCACATACATACATGCTTTAAAACTTATAAACCATTTTATAAGTTTTAAAGCATGTATGTATGTGGCGTAAAGAAAAGACTTCAACGCGCTGTTACGTGTAACTGAAAAACTGATGATAACGATTTATTTCAATAGAAAACTAACTAACTAATTATATTAATTATTTTTTTCGAAACGTTATTTGGTGGGTGGGTGGCTCTGCTTATATTCAATTTTGTTAATATAAAATTAATTTAAATTCGCCAACCCTAACCAAAATTGCGAGAGTTTATGACTCCATTCAAGAACGACAAAATGTTTTCACTAAACGTGTTGAACTCAACTTTGGTTGTTGCGAAAACCTCAAATCCAATGATTTACTGTTCTAAAAATGTTGCAAGGAAATTGACAAAAATATTTTATGTTGAGTGCGATGCGAAGCGAATCGATTTAATCTCATTCTGCGCTTTGATCATTTTTATCTGCGCATGCGCACGAGTGACCCTAAATAGCACTTTTAATTGCTCGATATAAATCATTATTCTTGTTACGACTGAGGTGATTTACTTACTGGTTTGACACGTGCGAGTAAATTTTAAATCATGAAGGTTCGAGTTGAGATTTGCCATTGTCGTTTCGTGGGATGGGACTTTATGCGTGTTTTAATGAGTTATTTGAGATTGAAAAATATGATTTCGTCTTTCATGTTGAATATTAAAACGAACGTTATGATTCGAAACAAAGAGTTTTGATTTTCGTTTTTAATTCGGATAATTTAATGCATTTCATTGAATTTATTATCATAAACATCGATAAGGTATTATAAATGCCTGTATAGTAATTATTTATACCCTTGTAAAGAGTGTGCAAGCATTATAATAACTTATTACAGTTTCTATATCAATTTTGTCACATTAATATCATTCATAATCATCATTCTTCTTAATTATTGACCGACACTAAGAATACTTGTTTAATTATAATATACATATATATATATATAAAAGCAAAAATTTTCATACATTTTGTATTGTAAACAACTATATATAGTTAATGATTTAATAGAAAAATCTCTTATCAACGCAAACCTATTATCTTACTGATTAGTTACGGGCGATGTATTTGAATGTTCATTAAGTATCCATCTAAGGACAGCTCATCTCTCATACATCTGTAACCAGTGTTTGCTTCTTAATTTAACACTGACACTTTGAAACAAAGAAATAATTGACGTAAGTAATGATACTTGCTAATGAATCATTTTTACAGAGTATTCAATCCATAGAGAGTTTTTATATTATAATGTGGTTGATAATACCTAATGATTATGTTGTTAACATGACCTATTACTATTGCAATTCTCTACTAGCATTACTTCTTGCTAAGTAAACACTCGTATGAAATAAAAAAATTGAATATTAACCTTGAATTAATACGTTTGGTATGTGTTTTTACTTTTTTTTTCAATTTTAATTGTCATTTCGTTTGCTGTTAATATTCATTTTCTCTATATTATATTCAAAGTTATGTTATATAATAGTGTTTATAATAAAATACATATGGAAAGAAAAGGTATTGTATCCTAACACTTCATAATGTAGCAATCTATATAGATTATTTTCAAATGCACAAGTGTGTGCCTGCAGGTAAACACTATGAAAGCGTTGATATAAACATAAAACAAAGAAATGTTTTAATAGACGTAACTAAAAAAATAATAATTAAAAGGTATGTTTCAGTGGTAAACTTACATTATACCTTAGTTACTATGGAAACAGCAGAGTGAAAAATGAATATTATAAATATATTACATTGGTCATAAAACAAAAATAAATCATGAATTTGATTGCTCTGCTGTAAATATGGTTTAGCTATATTCCATTTATGTCTTTCATCACTAACCATAACAAAATGTTTCCTCTGTTAAATTATAGTCTGTGCTATTGTCTCTATAGTTCCTCAGCTAAGGTAACAGTATCCATCAAACTTAGCTTCAGGCAACATCCGTCTCTTGTGACTTCTGTGATTGCTCTTCAATGCACATCGATTACAAATTATCATTTGTCTGTCTTTGCTTTATAATATTGTGTACACATATCCTAATGTGTTGTATAGAGGCATCTGTCCCGGCTTTGCATGGGTAATATAATATAATATGCACTTTTTGTTCATATTTGTACTAATATTGTAAACGTATTACGCAACTTGTTTCTAACAAGTCAAGAGTTAGAGATTCAGATAATAAAATCTTTAGACCCATTATCGACGTATATATGTCGTATTTTCATATTAAATGAAGTTCTTACTTAAAGCTCTATATTTTCTTTTAATGTATTTTTTAATAATTTTAAGCCTTATAAGCGGTCTATCTACATTGATTAATATTATTAAATGACGCCATATACCATCCATCTGTCACCAGTTATTAAAATTCATAAAATATTTCTATTTAGTGAAATTTTTTACCTACCAATTTTTTTTTAAAATAAAATAACAGTAATGTGAACAAACAGTCGTTCACTACGTAATATTATTGTACACAAATTACTTTCTGCTTCTAATTAACCGACAATATACATCAGTCATTTAGTGTTAGAAGACAAATAGCGTTCTGAGCGCGTGGGAAATGATTTAGACTACAACTCGGAGAGCTATGGCATAATTTGTCCCGTTTACGAAAGTCACGATAAAATGTATGAGCTATAAACATTTTGATTGTATCTGTTTTAGTGCTGTGAGATTTTGTACGTGTAATTGCTTGTTAAGCATAAAACGCTTTAAAGCGGTAAGTGTCTGCGATATTAATATAAAATTAATTGATTACGATAATTGAACATAATATATTTAATATCTCGGTTTTGCTCAATTGAGAAGTATTGACAGAATTCACTCTTATATATCCATTTAACGCCTAAACTTAAAGTTATTTTGACAAATGAGTCATAAGAGATATATTGTGATTTTATATATAATTAATGTTTCATTTAAATTTGTGCAATATAATCTTAGTAATGTTGTAAGCGTGTGTTTGGATATTTGTTACTCAATTTCTATGGAACGATTGGATTCAAATGAAATTTGAGGATAATGATAAAGTGATTATTATGTTTTAAAAATAATAGCCTTCTTTATAAACTTTGTTTTGCGAGTATATAGTTAAACACTGATCTTCTCTTTCTATCGCCATTAATTAGATATTTGAAAAAGGAATACTCATTATTGTTTATCAATTCAACCCCTATAACATTTATAGATTAAGCCGTTACTCATTAAAATATTTGAATATTTTAAAATGAGCCAAAGATATAGTTAAAAGGGCAATTTTAAAGTAAATGGTAGTGCTAGATGTGGCATGTCAAACTGTGTATCAGAATTTATAAATTACTTTGAAGTAAATAATGTTTGCAATGAAAAGAGTATAAAATTACTGGGCGTTGAAGTAAACTCATTTGTCAACTTGAACTGTTACTTGTTTGGAATAGCCACCTATAAATAAAACCTTTAAAAGGTGGCAAGTAACACAAGGCAAAAAGTAATAGTTTTAAGCGGTTTTATGTTGGATATATTACTTAGGATATTCTTACATTTCTTATAAATAAATATAGATAATTAATATAGATAAATAATAATAAATAATAAATAAATAATAAGAAATATAGATAATAAATAATTATGGGAAACTTATTTGCTGGTGGAGCTTTTTGCAAGTTCGTCTGGGTAGGTATTACCCACTCATCAGATATTCTACCGCAAAACAGCAGTACTTGCTATTGTTGTGTTTCGGTGTGAAGGGTGAGTTAGCCAGTATAATTACAAGGGACATATCTTAGTTCCCTAGGTTGGTGGCGCATTGTTGATGTATAATGGCTAACATCTCTTACAATACCAATGTCTATGGCCGTTGGTGACAATTTACCATCAGGTGGCTATATGCTCGTCCACCTTTAAATGCCAAAAAATAAAATAAAAATAAATAAATACTTATTTATTACACAATTTGCAAAAATAAAAATCATCAAGTAGTATGTACAAATATGTACATATAGTATGAAAAGGCGGCATTATATCTCCCATGGTTACCTCTATAAAAATAAACTTATTTATAACGTAATTAAATATTAAGAAAATAGTAATATATTATGTTATAAATAACGTTTGTCTTTGGATATATTAGGTAATGTAGGCGACTCGAACTATAACTTATAGGTTGATGTGCCCAGAAACAGTGTTGATACATTTTTGTTTATTCTTAAATTCATAAATATCCACAACATACACTTGTAAGCGATATCAGATCAGCTAGCGATATCTATGAAATATTAACAAAATAAAATAATCTAATACATTACTAACACGCGCTCGCTATAATTTCTCAATGTCAACACCGCGTAGGTAGTCAAAACTATGAAATAGTGCAGAATGTCTCGCGGGCATGTGTCTAATAGTTTCCTAACCTGCTATTTTTGCTTGCCACCTGTGCTTTATTCTCATAGCAATAAAGGTCAAAACTTAATGAGGTGTAAAGTGGACCGGGTCAAATCGTGCCATAGCTATTTAGTCCACAACAGGAACAGCAGGGAGTAACTCCTTAATTGGAAGGGCAATATGTTACATCTTCGGCAGTGGTGTATCGACCTTAATTGGCCCGACTGTTCGATGAATTTTAATCTTTTAAGGTATTTTATAAATGTTTACTGTAATTAAGCTGGTGGTTAGTAAAATATATTGTTTATTTGGCAAATACGATAGTGGCTTTGTGTTATTAGCATAATCGAATGCTACATTGTTATTTTAGCTTTTATATTTACTTTATGGTGTGCCTGTATGACTATGCTTTACGAACAAAGTCAAAACTCACCGCAGAAAACGGTTTTAAAGTGACCAAAAGTGATATGCAACATTACTAACAACCTAAAAAATTATAAAATTTCAAGAACACACACACAGACTGAACGGCATTTAGTTTTTTTTTATAAATATTATTTTTTGTTTGGTGATAGAATATGTCACGAGTGAGTGGTACCTACTCACGAAGCCCTACCATCAAGTAAACTGTTATCCACCTGTACTGTTATAATAGTGTACTATTATAACACCATACTGTCACTGTCGAAAATACACGTCATCTATTTTTATTATTAACGTTATTTACAAACATTTATTGTCATAATAATAATTTACATTGACGAAGAAATAAATATATAAATAACAGAAAACTTGCAATTAAAAAACATGATGTAAAAAGTTTTAACAATAAATCAAGTTAAGAAACACTTATTATGATATTAAAAATATATGACTCTAATAATAATATAAACGCGAAAACATTTCTGTCTATGTGTTTGTTACGCTTTTACGGATAAACAACTGATCCGATTTCGATAAACATTAAAATGTTTAAGCTCCAAGGACCCCATAGGCCACTTTTACATAGTACCTGATCTCCTCACATGCAAAGCCACAGGCGGAAAGTAGTAAAATATAAACAGGATACACATTTCCCCATAATCATCTGACAACTCCGAGGTTATTGTTGTCCAATCAAAATGATAACCAAAACACACTGAATGCCTTGTACCGAAAGCACCCACCCACAACTGTCGACACCGGTCGTAGGTCAACATCTGCTTTATACCACGACACTAATATTATGTATCTCTATTCAATCACATTAGCACAGATCAAAGTTATTTAGAAATGTTATCATGCATTTTTGTGACTTATTTCATTCTAAACGACGCGACGACTAAAAATTATTACTTGATTTTTTTGTTACAAATTTATAGTGTTAAATAACGATTCAAATATCGAAATATATTGAAGGACATATTAGACTTATTTGATTCATATGATGATGTACTATTGTTAAAAAAACAATGTTGCAAGTTAGGGCGTGGGTACAACGACAAGGAATGACTATAGTGCTGCCCCGTGCCCAATATGATGTTATTTTGTGGCTTTATTCATTTAAAATATATAAATTAATGGTACTTTTCGTTTAATAATTTATATGTCATGTTTCATTGAAACTACTGTCAGTAATCTTGTGAAAAATATATATTTACACTTACAATCGTGTACAATGTAACGTGTGACATAGAAGCAATTATCGAACTTAAAGTTATTTGTGATTTTGAGAAAAACTTTAGAATTGTATTATTTATGACATAAATATATTATATTTTCTTACCGTACAAAATGAGCTTTACTTTAGAAATAATAGATATTATCGACAATCATGCCATTTCTATTATAGTTTGTAGTTCTGTGGCTACGCGTGTTCAAATCAAT
Organism: Nymphalis c-album; assembly: GCA_963151315.1. Classification (NCBI taxonomy): domain Eukaryota; kingdom Metazoa; phylum Arthropoda; class Insecta; order Lepidoptera; family Nymphalidae; genus Nymphalis; species Nymphalis c-album. Next base: position 4,736,579 of record OY720602.1, on the reverse strand, counting down.
CATCAATTTGAATACATTCACTGATAATGTATATGTACGTGTATCGAGTGACTTAATAAAAAAAAACCTACACGTGGCTCTCATTTGATTGATTTTTTTTAACAGTTAGAAAAAGTGTGGGCTTCGTCGGGACAAATCACAAAACGTACCATGTACAGTTAGAGATTAAATTTTAAATATATTTCACGCTTGAGAGCTTAAAAGTGTTAAAATACTAAATCTTTGTGATAAATGTTATTAATTAACGTAATAAATATTCATACATATTGGCAATACAACGGCGAAATCCTGCTATCGTTTCATCGATTTTCCGGTCATGATTGTATTCTTAAGTAATAAAAGGTATAATACCAATACATATACCGTGGTTGGGCAAACATCTCTTCTCCTCTCAGTGATATAGTTTGGGTTTATTCTAATCATTAATTGTGTACAGTACGCATTGTATATATTGGTAAAACATTTGAAATAGGTTAATATGCATGTGGCAGGATATCAACAGGATGTAACAGCAATGTTGGCATGTTGTATTAACTTTAATATAACCATATCACTTGAGGGTAGAGCTTTGTGCAAGCTCGTCTGGGTAGGTACCACCCACTCATTAGATATTCTACCGCAAGACAGCAGTACTTGGTACTGTTGTGTTCCGGTTTGAAGGTTGAGTGAGCCTGTGTAATTACATGCACCAGGGGCATAATGTCTTAGTTCCCAAGGTTGGTGGCGCATTGGTAATGTAAGTGATGGTTTACATTTCTTACAATGCCAACGTCTATGGGCGTTGGTGACCACTTACCAGCAGGTGGCCCATACGCTCGTCCGCCTTCCTATGCAATACAAAATATATATAACTATATTATTCCATTTAACATCATATTATTATTTAATTTTAATATTAAATTTAATATGAAATGTAAAAACTACTAGCAAATGGCAATAAGCAAGAATACTTTGTGATGCTTGACCGCGATTTGAACCCGCTAAACACTTTTTAATTCCACGAGTGTATCTTATATACTTTCGGCTCGGCTGTGGGTACTTCACTAACTTAATTATCATTCATTTTAACTTGATTTTTTCTAATACAAAATAGAATCATAAATAATTTTATATTTTAGAATAAAAAAGATAACGTTTACATTCCTTAATAATAAATTTAATCTCTAAAAGACATTATAACTCATAATTTTATTTATATCAAGCCTCCCGTTCAAAGGGATCTCATAACGATCACATTTTTTTTCTTATCACAAAAGCTATCGCCGCCAAAAGGTGGTAATTAGTGACAGGTGCTCAAATTTCAAATAAATTCAACATTTTATTTTAATTTTTTCGCTGCCACTTCGGGGGTATAGGAACATTTTTTTTTCGGACGGGTTTTATCGTAACATTCTTTGTCGATATCGTATAAGCTACTATTTTTGACTCGAGCACAATGCACGGTGACACGTGGGAGAGTGCTCAGTCATGATGACCTGAACAAATTTTTGAGAAGGAATCGTCTAAAATGTATCTTTGTTTCTCCTATCCTTATTTTTTGCTGTTGCGTATTGTTTGGCGACTTTTCGTCTGCGAGATCTCACGGTTATCCAAAGCTATTATTGTTGCTTTATCGCTTATGTTTTTGTGAATTTATATCATGGTTTAAAAACCAATTATTTTTTGCAATATGTATACATTTAGCCAACAAAGAAGTGTGGTTTTCATATTATTATATAAAATCCTTAAGGTGGAAGGGAATGAAAGTTGGTATGATGATGAGCTATGGAAATGCGTATTTATCGTATTCGTATTATAGCGTATGGCGCTAGTATTTATATAAGTCATTATAACATGTAAAAAAATGTGTAATTTATTATTAAATACATAATATTTTTCATCAAAGTATGTTTTAATGGCATAAGACAATAACATGGTCACACAATTCGTTACAATTTTTTTTATAAAAAATAAAGTCGTGAGCAATCGAGACATGACGCTTTGTATAGTCTATGTTAATGTTCTCGGTCCTGTTTTGTTGATTTCTATAAAATATTATAAATGAGACGGCTACCACTAAGAGAATGACCAAATATTATTTGTAGTGGCGACCAGCAAGAAAGTTTTGCAATGTATATTTTATGTTTAACATTTAATTTTTATGCTAATTTGTAAATAAAAATACTGTACTAAATACTTTGTTAAATAGACAATTAAATATGATAATAAAAAATATTTATATTTATATAAGTTATATTACTCTACATAATGTTATGTACGTTTCAATTGTCATCAAATTAAATGTAAAGATTTTCACCAACTACATAAATACTCTTTTGATTATCTAAAACTAGTTTCTGCTTGCGGGCTTACACGTTTGTTAGGTGTAAGACTCTATGTATTTTCTTGTTTCTGATAACATGTATCAAATTATGATTATCGTTGGAGTAGTTAAAACGTATAAGCGTAACAAACAAAGAATCAAACTAATTCTAAATATCCTCCATAAATTTTAAAACTTAATAAAAAATAGTAACCTTAACATTATAAATTTGAATTACTTTTTAGCTAATTGATTCCGCTCAACCACAGTAAAGGACAATGTCATATACATTTATGTATTTGTAGCATTCAATATAGTCGATGTAAAACTTTCTCGTCGCTCACAACTTTATGCAATATGAATCTAGAAAAATGGAATATTCTTTATAGTTTATTCACGGCTGGGGCTCAACAGGTAAGCATGAATAAATTCACTGTCCGATGACAAAGCCCGCTCACAGTCGGACACCGTTTTTCATAAAGTGTCGGGACGGTTAAACATTTTTTATTTGACCATTTGCTACCAACTGCGTTGTATGAAAAATGGATCGTAACATCGTACCCTTTTTCTCGTGTGTGTGTGTTTTTTTTTCTAAATAAATCATGTCATTAAATTTTAATAGTCACTGTATGGCGCGGGTTAGTTAGGTCCTTTGTTGAGTCGAGATTTCGAGGATCCTTTGATTTGATTGTTACTATTTAAGGCCATTGTGAGCTTTTGATGGTTAACCCGAGTAAATGCCGACTTAATTTCATTAATCGACTTCTTTGTACGAATTAAGATTTAATTGAGTCAAGCTGACTCTTTAGACATTGTTGCTTGAATGCCTTTGAGAGAATAATGCGAGGAATTTGAATTATTCTCAAAGGTGTCTTAATGATGAACACATGTTTTTTGATCGCGTGCTTCATGTCTAATATCTTTTGTGTTTTTTATTTGTAGTGTAAAGGTGGAGTATTTCAAAGTCATGTCGTACATATAGAAAACTTTTTTACTTTTATCTATCATAGCAAAGTGACTATCGTAAATAAATATTGGAAATGTTTTAATCACATACATAGATATACATATCATACCCTTGTTATTTTGTGTAATAGTAATATTACCAAGACTTTTGTTTATGTTTTTGACATATAGTTTCTTTGCAAATTGAAATTTTCAATCAATGATCTTTAATTGAACGCCGCATAAAACAGGAACACGACAACTTTGTATCTATACATATAATACATAGATCGCAGAATATAGTTTGTTACATTTATATTAATAAATATAATACAGTCGATGAGAAAAATCTTGGGAATCAGATTAATACAACAATTTAAAAAAAAACCTTTCGCTTGTTCTCATCAGATTTTAGGTATTTCACCGGAATGTTGACATTTCCAGTTTATAGGCTGGCCTGGTTTGAACCCTGGACTCTGGACCTGCAGCCTTATAATCTACCCTAGTGGCTTGTCTGGTCTAGTGACCAACGAGGCAATATATTGTATGTATATGAAAGAGAAATTGAAAGTGGATAAAATAATAAATGATAATATAATTAGAAGTCGCTTTATCGATAAGATTTTGTATAGCTCGTAAATTCGATTCACGTTGTTTTACATACAGATAAAAATACGATAAGCAACAAAAACCACAAAACCGAAGTCACGTCACTAATAAGTATAGAAGGCGTATCGGCGATCAGTAAATGTAAAGATTCGGTTCGGTATCAAGTTTTTCGATGATACCAAAAAGGTGTTGGGCGGGCTCGCCTCGGGCGAGGCATGTGTGGATGCGGCCGAAGGGCAGAGGTCACGCTATAGCTTAGTGATGCACGTAAGCATTTTATCGATACTTTTTTTAGTAACAAATAAACGTAAGGTCATTTTATTTCAATGTGTATTTAAAATGAATAACACTTCTCGAGTTATTGTTAGACTTTTATTCAAAATCATTGATTAATGATTACTTAATATTTATATTTTTATATCTATTAATTATTAATAATATATTTATGTGCTATTCAAAGTATTATTTTAAGAACTCCCTTAAAAATTCAACAATCAAAATTTAAATATCGATACTTGAGTTATAACTGGGCCAACACTACAGACCACACCTTGCTTCAACTATCACGTCATGGCGAAAATGTAATTTAAATCTACCAGTCATCTAGTTACGTATATAGTGTAGCTTATGTTGTTGGTAAATTTGTTTTCTATTGTAAGTTATTTTATTATGGATCCTTAATCGTATGGAATTTTTTTTAAGGAAGAATATGACAACGGGTTTTTATTTATTCCTACTAATATTTACTGATTTTTATTCTGAATTTTTATTGTAGAGATGTGATGATGACGATGTCCTCTTGAGCGACAACGACCACGGCGGTTTCAAGAAAGATAAACCAATTGCGCAGAAGAACATTATAGCGCAGAAGAGTGTGCGCAAACACATGCACTTTTTTTATAGCCCGGGAGGGCAAATGATCCTACTCCACCTACGACGACGGCCAGTACAGTCGGGAGGACTGATCTGCACTAGCCGCCCGCCGTGCCGGCCCGCAAGATGCCTCTTCACGCCTTGTTTGAAGGAACCCAGGTCATAATAGGAAGGGAAAATGTGTGCTGGTAAAGAATTCCCTCGCTATTATAATCGAATGGGACTTACATACTTAGTATTTTCGAAGGAAAATAAATCTTATAACCTTTTATTGGCCCAACCTGGGGTTTGAACGCAGGATCTGCGTGTTTGTATTTGGTTACTAGACCATTGGGCCATCATAGTGATGTAGTTGGTGGTTCGATCTTCGATTTATGCTAGTAATAAGAGGTAAAACTTTTGGTTTATGGTTGTTTCATGGATAATTTAAATTTTTATTAAATTTAAAAGTACCTATACATAAGTTCTTTAATTCTAATATTTTAATTTAATATTCGAAACAGTTTTATTAATATTTGTTATTTTATTCAATCTAATTATAATGTTATCTGTAATGATACATTTTATTCTATATTATCGTTTGTATTTATTTATATTTTATTATTTTTTTATTAGTTTACATTAAAACCTTTAATAAAACTAATGTAATGTAATTATCAGTACCATGCAATTCTTTCACATCTACGCCACTTGCATTTTTGTCAGCAAAAAATATTATTAAATCAAATTGTATGCATTCAATACATCATTATATAAAAAATACAATCTCAAAGTTGAATCGATCAGACGGTGCAAGATGTCTGTATGCAAATAGGCTGGAAACAATGAGATATCCTGTACTGCTGATAATCTTTCGGGTGTTTTGCATATAATATAAATATAATATTAAATTGTAATCTTATAAAGGGTTTTGTTCGTCATGTTATCGGTTGTGTGTCGAAAAAGGTTTTATGATATATTATGTATATATTTTAAAGAGTTTTTATTTTGATACATTTTGTTGTGGTGATTTGGATTTTTTATTTGGTTATATATGCATCGAATATAGTATATTTAACATAGTTATCTATGTGTAAATATGGAACGCAAAAGATAATTATATTTTTATCATTTGTTTTGTTTGATTGTAAAGTGGGTTCTTTGGACACAATTGTGTAATTGCAATTTAATATTTTAATGTAGGTAGTATTTAGTACCTAATATAAAATTTTCTTTACAGTTTTTTTTTTAATTGGGTCAATATTTTGCATCTATTAATAGTGCAAGCTTACTTACAACTGACTCATGGCACCTTATGGCGATATACTATTTTGATTCGTGTATACATGACATGTTATTATTATAATAACCAATGTCGCATATCACTTTCTGATATTTTAGAACTGTTATATGCGGTGAGTTACGAGTTTGTTCGTATAAAATAACTCCGCTGTAACATCAGTTCAATTAATTGTACGACGAAGAAGAATTCGCTTGTAATTTAATTTTACGGATTACTTTTAATTAAAAAAGGGTGAAAAGTTTCATCAAAATTAGTAATCCACTAATAAAAGTATAGGATGTTATCTTATATATTTTGTAAAATTTAATTGTATACAACAATTCAATTAATTGTAACTATTTTATAATATTTATAATTTATTCACCAGTCTCCTACATATTATAATTTGGTATTAGTTATTAGTCAATGTTAATTTACTATAAAATACATTGCAATAAATAAATGCTAACGAATAAGTAACAATTACTATTATCATTGTCAAGTACGGTCTAGGCTTTGAATTAGTTAATTTGTAGTTTGGTTTAAGGGGAAGTAAGTATTTACTTTTTTAACTATTCGAATAAACACATTTTTTGTTTCTTTTTTATTATAAATTTTTATACATGTATATATTGCTTTTAAAGGGTTTGATAAGAGTAAGTAAAGTAAAAGCCTGTGACAATCCTACCGCTGAGCTAAGGCGTCTCCCTTTGAGGAAGATAATGCTGGCGGTAACACATGTAGCATTTTAAGTAATTGTAATTTTAGTGAAATCATACACATATAGGTTTCCTCACGATGGTTTTATTTATCGTCGAGCACATGATGATAAGCACAAAAAAATCAACGGTGCTTGCCTGGGTTTGAACTCATTGGCATCGGCTACTTCACTTTCGGCTCTTGTTTTTATTTTTTTAAGCATAGGAAGGCGGAGGAGCTTCTGGGCCAACTGATAGTAAGTGGTCACCAACGCCCATAGACATTGGCATTGTAAGAGATGTTAACCATCACTTATGTCACCAATGCGCTACCAACCTTGGGAACTAAGATGTTATGTCCCTTGTGCCTGTAATTACACTGGCCCACTCACCCTTCAAACCGGAACACAAAAATACCAAGTACTGCTGTTTTGCGGTATCTGATGAGTGGGTGGTCCCTACCCAGACGATCTTGCGCAAACCTCTACCACCAAGACTAGTTTTGATAGGGTTTGAGTATTTCATTATCATTCTAATTCCTTCCCAATTTTTTTGTACTAATTTAGTTTTGACAAAAATAAATATATCTACCAATACTTTCCTTAGTTATTAATTAATAGATTTTTTAATAGATTTTTGTATAAAATTTGTCTTCAAAGGATAGGCCTTGATATAAGAACATATTATTTATACACAAAATTGTATTGATGACAATTATAAAGCGTTGAAATTAAAACTTGGACTTTGATAATTAACCCTAAATGTAAACAAAAAATAATAAAACCGTATATTTCTTATAAAACTTTAGTTACTAAGTTTTTTTGCATTTTAGTAAAATCGATACCCTTTAAAATCGAGAATTTAAAAATTATTGTAATATTAATGATTTAAAAGTAAAGGAAATGTCTGCTTGAACACACCTGATGATATTGCTAATTATTATCAGTTTTGTTTTTATACATTTATATTTAATGTATTTTGGATATTACAATATAATAATATTCGAGATCAAATAATGTAATATACAACATCAACGCTGCATATTAACAGGCAATAACTAGATCGATAGATGGCGCCTTGCGGGCAAACGCAATGAGCTGTCGACGGGCTTCACGATATGAGGCAAGAAAGGCGTAACTGCAAATTTATTATACAAGCAATATGCGTTATTTATATAATATTTTTATATTAAATTAGTCGTATATATTTAATTTCCTATTTAAAATTAAACGAGTTACGACGTTTTGTTATGAAACGGTTATGTCTGTCTTATCTATTCATTTCTATGACGTGTACTGAATTGTACACTTTTAATGTATTACATGAAATAGGTATTAGGTATCATATTGCATGATACATTACAAGTTGAAGCAATAACAATGTTACAATATAAAACATAAGTCGTTAATTCCTTAGCTATTAAAGAAAATCTTTATACCATAACTGTTTATATATAAAATAAATAATGCGAAGATTGTATTCATGTGGCTACTAAGACTTTATTCAATCTATTCCTTTGCTAAAGAACAGCTATAGTTCAATCAATTTCAGAAATCAAAACGTTCCTTACTCCAATAGAAAACCAGTAATTTTTCAACCCATATAATTCATAACCATTTACAAAAAAAAAATGGTTACCTGTAAAGTCGGTTTACGGACGATAGTTTAACGTGACAACGTCATAACAGATAGATGCGGTGCAAGCGTAACGGGACAATGAGCGTAATGGGACAATTTCGTGCATGCAGCCAGCGTTCATCGATTTATTCGACGTTGTCACGTCAAAAACATGGAATAGAATAGAACAGTATACAGAAACATACAGTTATAAAACTATAATAAAAACTATAAGTGCACAAAATGCGGTTTAATTAACATTTAATACCTTCTTTTAATTTAATATTATAATGTAGGTACATAAAGTTTAACTTTTTCTATTGAAATCGGGTGTAGCACTGTTACCTTATCTTAAACCATCAAAAAAACATATCTTTAAAAATGAATCACAGAAAATAGGCTTTTTAATGATGATTATAAATATGTTACAGCATTTCTATAAAATATAGACAATCAATGATTTGCATACAAACATTTCAGTTATAACATTCTACATCTTATGCCACTATTAGAATTAATACGAGAAATACTTGCGTCGTATTTGACGTAAATTATAATTGTAATACTTTGATAACTATTTTAAATATAAATAATAAAAATATTATTGACAGTATAGCGGAAACAGATCACACTAATGGGAGTCCAAACTCCAGGAAAAAATGGATATTATGAAATTATTGTTACTTTTATTTTTAATCAATATACCTACTAAATATGAAACAAAACAGTTATACTTTAAACTTTTTTACCTTGGCTTAATTGGCTTGCTTGGCTTGGAATTACTTTTTTATAGCTATCGACTAGCTTTATCAAAGGGAAAATGTTAGCTTTCGCCCGCATGTTTGTTCAGATAGATATTAAATTAAATGCTATGTCTATCCTAGGAGTTCGGGCTTACTTCGTGGAGAATTTCATCAAAATCTGTTTAGTCCTTTAGCCGTGAAAGCGTTACAGACAGACAGAGTTACTTTCGCTTTTACAATATTGTGAGTTAACATTATTGAGTGTAATTAAACTCAGATTTTGACCAAACATTTTTATCTAATCATTCAATAAGAATTTCAAGACATGTGTTGAGTATGCTGAAGTGCTTTTTGTGATAAAATAGAAGTTTGTGAACGCTAAGCGCCTATAATATAGAAAATTAGTGAGTAAGGAATGTAGTTGATGATATTTTAGCTATTATTACTTACTCATCTATTTATATCTGACTAGCTGATACCCGCGACTTCGTCCGTGTTGTTTGATATATTAACAATTTTTCTTATGTACGAAGGAAAAAACATCAAAAAGATCGCAGGCAAAAATATACTTTGCTTAAACATACATCACTGAACACACAGAGCATATACAAATCGTTGTTTCTTGAAGCTTTAATAACTTTTTATTAAATGAAGATATCGCAATAATTTTTTTTTGATAATGGCCAAGTTTCTAAGAAATTAAACTTAGAAAATTTCATTGAAATCTATCCAGTACTTTTTCCGTGATGCGCGCACAACTGCAGATCTCTATCATTTTATTTATATAGATTTGAACAGATAATAATTTCAAATGTTAAATCGACATATCTTATGTTACATTAATTTTTTTTCTTATATTTCATTTAAATTTGAAATCACTTAAGCAAAATGTATGAATTTCGGTTCGGTTATATTTAAGCTGTGTGTCGGTTTCAAAGTACAAAGTTCAAGTCGGGCCATTGTGAACGTTTAAACGTTTAAAGCAACGCCGCTCGGAGTTGCCAGCGATAAATTCCAATCAGCCGCGCAAGGGCACTGGGTCTCGACTGTAGAAATTTAAGGGGAAGCAAGCATTTAGGAAAATGTATGTATGTGTGAAATACAAATCGATTTCATTCTGTTGACATTAACAAAACATTAATAATTTTTTTTTTTATTGATGTAGCATATTATATTTATATATGTTATTGTAACGTGTTGTATTCAGATGTCCGCGCGACCTTTGTTTGTTGTTAATCCACCACGCTACACCCTAGTACGCTGGTGGATACATGCGTGTCAGTATATTATCAGACACCTGCAAGTTCCGTCACAAAGTCAATGTCAAAAATATTTGTTCAACTTACGGCCGAATTCTGAAACGTCATTCAAATATGATTGGCACTTAATTATTTGGAACGTCATTAATTTCAAAATTTAGTATGCGAAATTTTAAATTAATGGCGTTCCAAATAATTAAGTCCCACTTCATATTTGAAAGACGTTTCAGTATTCGGCCAATAGAAGATTAACACTTACTAATTGATTGTCATAAATCTATCACCGATATGTTGACTGTCAATTAATACCTCAAACACAATTAAGCTCATTAAAGCTCATAGGTGTTTGCCGATTTATATAGAGTATTCTTAATTAATTATCCCATTATTATTATTTTTTAGAATCATCATAAAATCAGAAACAAAATGTGAACGATAATAACTGCAATAATATAAAACTGTTACGCAGTAATAAACGCCCGCCAACGAAGCGAAATTTATTATTATAGTCGCATAAAATAAAATAAAAAAAATAAAAATACACTATATAAAATAATTAATATAAGAAATGATTCAAGTGGATTCATCTTAAGTATTTAAAAGTGAAGCTCATACAATCGGCCGAGAATTCATGTAACACGTGTTCAATGCGGTCTGAACCGCATGTTTGCACATATCGATCACTATAATCGTACAAACTTTAAAAATATATTAATGTTTTGTTTCAATTGAAATATTTATTGCGATCTAAATCTAGAGTATTTTTTATCTGTATAAAATATAATTATTTTATACAGATTAAATAATTTTAATTATATTTATTGTAAAATATGAATCTGTACTGTTATAGCTATGGCTTAGTCGATTACACTTGTAGATCTCGACGAAATGGCGCTGGTTCAATTCCCAAGGCAAAAAGAACCAACTGATGATTATATTAATATTTTTTTAGATGATAAAACGTTTGCTTTATACATTGAGGTACTTCAAAGAATAGTATATACTTGTTCCTGGTATTAATAGTAAGTATAAATATCAATGGAGCTCAACTAACTATGCATGAGACATAATATTTCATAAGTGTGTGCAATAAAGATACACTATCCATTTACACACTAACGAATTTCAATTTAACGTCAATCTTATACGACCGCAGAGAAATCGGACGATAGAACTGGCTTTACTTGGTTTCCGTGAAACATTGCCAGCTGGGAATCCCTAACAACCCAACTTATATAGCCGGGATACGCACCCGCAACCTTATGACAAACATGCTAGCCACTAGACCAGTGAGTTAGCTAAATTATCCATTTAATAATAAAAATATACTCAAAAATTATGTATAAGTTAACAATACATTGAAATAATTTCACCATTATTGATTCAGAATAAATTAGAATGTTTTTTAGTTCGAAACAATAAAGATGGGAGTTCACCATTCTAATCGCGGAGAAACGTGAAAAAATACACCCATACGCGCGTGCGCCTGCGCATCGATGCCGATCAAAAAACAACTTGATAATATTCATGGATCTATTTAGAGTGATTAATACCTCCAAAAATATATTTATATAAAATGTAATAATCACATTATTTAAAACCCTTATTTTCGTATAATTAGTATTAAAAAGGCGGTTTAAAACTGTTGTCATAATTTATCTGTAATTTTTAGATTAAATCTATAAATAATTTACTATCTAAAGGCTAAGAACAACTTATATTTATTATAAATTGATTTATCGCATATGTATTTATTATGATATATTAGTAAGTATGATATTTAATAATTTACGTGCTGTTAAATGTTTTTAAAAAAACCGAAATGGCCCAGTTGTAAGAACGAACATCTTAACTGATGATCATGTGTTCATCCGGACAAGCACCACTAATCTCATGTGCTTAATTTGTGATTTTAAGTTATCTCGTACTTGAAGGTGAAGGAAAACATCGCGAGGAAACCTTCATGTGACAAATTTCACTGAAATTCTGTCACATGTGTATTCCACCAACCCGCATTGGATAAGCGGGGTGCAATAAGCTCCAAACCTTCCCCTTAAAAGGGAAGAAGAGGCCTTAGCCCAGCCGTGGAACATTAACAGGCTGTTATTTAATCATACTTACATTATATACAAGCAAATAATTTAATATAATGTTAAGATTAATTTTGATTTATCTGTGAAAATATTGTATGTATTTTTAATGTTAACTAAATTAGAGCTTATGAAATATTTTAATAAATACAATAGCTCACAAAAAAATATAAATTAATATAAGTTTAAAAATTAAAATAACATCACAGGAATATATATGAATATAAAAACCTGAACGTAACAGCTCTATATAGATACGGAGAGCAGTGATGCGGCCAACATAATCGACATAGTACAATAAGAATGCGCTTCACAAAACTTATTTGACTTTTTTTTCTGAATTTCACTGCGAATATATTTCCCACGCCAATCAAGGTGTTTTATTTTCATTATCAAGTGAACTTATTTAAAAAGAGAACAGCTTTAAGGTATGTTTCCACTAAAATACTTATCAATGTTTGTGTGAGTAATCTTTAGAATATCACCAAACTTTATTAACATTTTGTCAGAGCCATATAATAAATAGTTATACATTAATTAATAGAAAACATTACATTGAGAACTAATTAACTTACAGAATATGTAGCTATAATTTTAAGTGACAAGTAATAAATGGCAGAATAATTCCAAGTCTTTAACTATTATAATATTACAAAAAATAATATCTACAATGTTCTTAATGTAACTGGAAATACATATAGCTGAAACACTTATTAATATGGGATACAGTTAAAATACATAATACATTTATTTTATGTTTAATTTCCACATAAACGAATTTGTTATGATATAGTTATAAAAATACAATTTCAAAATCGTTTAGTTTTTTCAACATCGTATATGTAATCCTATTACAAAACATTCCATATTAAGTAATTTTAATCTGCAAATAAATGATGAAAACAATATCTTCGGAGCGATGTAAGTTCCGTTAATGACAGCGTACAGTCGGAGTAAGATATTGGTTGGTAATCGGAGGACATTAAAATAGTTAAGCTGATTGAGGTTCTCATGATACTGTGAGAAGTTTCAAAGTTAAGCGCTTAAGCGCTTTTAAGGAATGAAATGAAAGCGCATGGGAATGACGGTCCGAACATGTAAATGATATCGCCTTTATACATTTATATAAGTGGGTTCAGCGAATGATGTTTTTTTTTTAAAACCTAATCATTGTTTTACCGAGAGCCGTGTTTATACATATATAATATTTAGACCGAATGCTTTATTTTAAGTAAGAAAATTCCATTTCTAGAATATTCGATGGTGACGTTGGTAGTAGTTTTTCCGTGATGCGCGCACAACTGCAGACATCTTTCATTTTATAATATAGATAATGTTAAATAGCGTTAAAGGCAACTTAAACTGAGTATCTTGAAAACAACTTTCAATTTCACCTGCCAGCGCTTATGGTTGCAGTATTTAGAGGTTTTTATTTATAATAAGATAAATGTTAGCACATAAACCGCGTGCTGTTTAACAATTTATTAAGTACAAAATGCGGATTCGAAATGCCATCGTAATCTAATGAATGTGCCAAAGATAATGTGTTTCGGACGTGTTCTTAAAAAGCCTTAGGCGGAAATTTACTTTTAAAAAAAATGTTTGCGTGCAAACACGAGTAGCGTCCCCGACACGCAACTTGGTATGAAATAATTTAAACACTGCATCTGATGACTAATGACGATTATTATGGCAATCAATTTATTGAATGCGATTGAGATATCTTTTATGAAAAAGGTAGCCGTTATAAAGTGTAGAAAAGCACGCGATCCCGCCCTTTCTTGTTTAAATTAAATTTCCTTAAGTTGATTTATTCGAGAAATTTGTTAAGTGTTACAGAATTAATGATGTATTAAATCATTTTTGTATGTCAATTATTTATAAATGTATTCAATATGTTAGTTTTTTTGTGTATCTGTGTTCTACGATATTCATTCTTATTTGTGTTCTTGTTCTGTTTTTTTTAATCATAAATAAAATTACACCTGTCTTTTACAATGTACACATTTCGTTTTAAGTATTAATTTTATTTTTTTTAATTTGTCAAGGAAAGTAATGCTAGCTAGTCTTGTATCTACTCTATATTTCTTAATTTTAATAAATGCTCATGATATATGATTATAAAGATTTTATTCATGAACGAATTAGTTTGGCAGATATTTTTACTAACGTGACTCATTAAAATTATCTGTACGTCACACTAGTTCAAAATCAAGAAGATTTTCTTGAATTGTTTCTTTGCTAACATATTTCTACTTTTGTTCACACTTACAGCCTTCAAATTAACCAAAGAGGTTACCGCTATTATACTTCAAATTACCATAAACCTTCACTGTATTTTTTATCTACGCAACTAGCTCGCGTGAGCCGCAACTAGCAATTTGAATTTAGAATGCGAAGTCCGCCCATTCCGTCACGCCCACTGGTAGGTGCAACTATCTGATCGTGCTTATGTAAGTCTGATATGCATTTTCTGACCTGACTGTAATTTTGCGATGACGCTCCGTAGATATGGAATGCGTATGTGGAACTTTATGTTAAAGACAGAAAACTGTAAAATCCGGTTTGAACCAGAGCGACTAAGAATATATGCCTTTATTTGTAGTGGTTTTAACTAGTTATTACCGGTTTTTCTATTCGTTCGAGTTATCCGTGCAATCGAGAGATATCTCTGTTTATATTTCGACGAGAGTAAAAAATCCGTGAAGAATAACATGTACAAACCTTTAAAGGTTATATTAGTACTTAAAGGTGTTACTAGATATCTCGAACAAACAAATAATCTTGATTAGTTGCTTTTTATTCGTATTACTAGCAAATGTAAATAGGCGTTCATCTGTTTTAGATCATGCAAGATAAATATATTAACTTTATCGAAATCCTTATATGAGTTATTTTATAGTGCATAAAGAACAAATATAAAACATTTTTAAATTATTATGGACAGCGAAAAACTTTTTATACGTATATAATTATTTAATTCGTTATAATGACGGCAATTTTCTTCAATTTACCTATAGCAACAATGTAACTCACATGTTTGCAATACTTTTTTAACATTGCTTCTTTATATAAAAAAACTTTTCACATCTTACATTTTTGTAAAATAATAAATAACTATTATTTGAAAAACTCTTTTTAAATAGATTAAGATAGATGAATAAATTTTTAAGCTGTCATCGATTCGCAATACATGTGTCATAATATCAAAATATTTTAAAGCTCGACTCATCAGATATTGTACCGCAAAGCAGCAGTTCTTTGTATTGTTGTGTTCTGGTTTGAAGGGTTGGTGAACCAGTGAAATCACAGGCACAAGGGACATAATTCCTTATTTCCCAAGGTTGGTGGCGCATTGGGGATATAAGCGATGGTTAACATTTCTTACAATGCTAATGTCTATGGGCGTTGGCGATTATTTACCGCCAGGTGGCCAATATGCTCGTCCGTCTACCTATACAATAAATAATAAAAATATAAATAAAGATTATATAACAATGAATACGATTTATTTATTATGATACATACGATTTACACACAAACATAATATAATTCAACTTTCGAAGTGTTTTAATCATTGTTGATTAGATATAATTTTGTTTCACATTTCAAAAAACAATTGAACAACGAAATTATTAGAGTCCGTCTGTCGTATGCATATGCGTTGTTTTATTGTCAAGTTGATCACGTACCTCGCCGGCTTGTAATTTCTGCTTGATGTGACCTCTCGACCCTGGATACACGCCTGTCCTTTGATATATGCCGTGTGTTTTGTCATTACGCGACATACAAGCCTTGAATATGTACAGTATAAATATAAAAGTATAAGTATTTTCGAAATTAAGCTTTCGAATTTTAGTTCAGTGATTGTATTATATTGTTGTTCGGTTTAAATATATCTGCATTTCTCTCACAGTTACTTACTATAGCTTAAATTAAATAATTATTTTTCTTGGTTGAATTAATGATATAAAAAGAAACAGGCGAATGGACCACACGAATGTGAGTGGTCACCATTCATAGATATTTTTGAAGCTGTAGTAATTAATAATTATTGTTTCAATGCGCCACCAACTTTGAGAACTCCTTGAGAACCATGAGAGAGAAGAGAAGAAAAGTAATGTCTTAAAGTCCGGTGCCTGTAATTAGACTGTTTCTCTCTCTACAAACTAGAATACAACAATAATAAGTATTGCTGTTTGAGGATAGAATATGCGATGATTGTTTGGTACCACAGGAACGAAACGAAATAACTCTCAATAGAGAACAATAATTAAAACAACGTTTTGTTATATGTATAACAACGTAATGTTAAAATAATAAACTATATTTTATAATCACAATTATGTAAGAACAATAATATTGAAATGTTTATGTATAACAACATTCTTTATCGTAACAAAATGTTCTTGAACGAAAGTTATGCTGTGTACAATAAATTCTACTTAACACAAGTGAACGCGATCTCACACTGAAGCAGCCATTAAACTACCCTATCTAATCAGGAAAAGCCACATTATGTATTCACATATATAATGTAATCTGCTATCAAAATCTACTGTGATGGTCGGTGTGGAATTTAACTGGCAAAAGATCCCACTGTTAGTGTGGTCAGTCACAGTGACAGATTCTGTAACGGGTAATGTAGGCTGTTAATATCCCACAGCTGGACAAAGCTTCACTATGAGTTGAAGATCGAGTAGAAGACTTTTAAGCTTATGCCACGCTGCTACAATTAAGGTTGATGGATACATTTAGCAGATTTTCTCCACACACAAACATTCATCTATTCTAACCACTGGGTCACCTGGATGTAAATAGGGGTAGGTGGATATTTTATAGCAAACGATGGTGCCTTGTTTTTCAATACACAATATATCTATCATCATTGATTTAATGGTTTGCCTTCTTGTAGTGGTTGTTTCTATGGAATAAGATGGCCATTAGTTGATCTATTTGTTTGTCTGTTCGTTAATATAAATAAACTTACCTATATAAATATAAAAAATATATACATCTAATGTTACATATAAATAGGAAATCTTTATGTCCAAAACTTTTATTAACAGTTAGTGGAGGTGTATTGCTTTAGCCAGCAATTCATTAATGAACATGAACTAACGCAATGTGCCATAAAACTCCCGGTTTCCCTTTTCGCATCCAGTCGTGCCCCACCTTCTTCAATTTATCCGATCCGCGGTTTCCACTCGTCTGCCCCAAAAGCCATAAAATATATTTAAAAACATATTTTTTTAAAAAACATATATTTCGTAAACAAATCGGATTTCAACAAATGTACTACATATTCAATTGCAAATACACACAATTACATTCACAGTTAAATACAATCGAATAAGGTTAATAGCGCAGTGTATCCTTTTGAATGCTATTTACGTCTTTCATTCTACCTCCAGGTTTTCTTGGCACGCATTATTTTAACATAATCTCTTAATGCTGATGTCGTATATAGCAACGTTATAGTGTATTATTGCTTTGAAATAAAACAAAAATGTTGTGCATTCAGGCTTGATGAATAGACGAATACGTTTATTGATTATTCCTTGAATTTTTTATAAGTACCTTGTGTGATACTATTTTTTTTTTACAATCTTTGTTAACAATAATATTAATATTGTTATATTAATCTGCCTGAAGGCGACTTGCCGTTTCATTACTCAAGGTTTGTAATATTTTAATAATAAGGTCCTCCAGACCGATTTAGGACACGGCGGCCAATCTCAAGAGAGATTAGCCAACTGCGCAGGAGTTATTATAGTGCACCAGTGTGCGCGCAAACACAGGTGCACTCTCTTTTCCTTAGCTCTCATAATCCGATGGGACGGCAATCCGACACGACCGGAAAAAGTTCAGGCGCAGGACCAACAGCATAACGCGCTTTCCGAGACACGGCAGTGTACACACCTCCAACTTCGCCAGCCATACTCCGGGCTGCTACTGGGAATTTTTGGACAGAAAAACCCAATAACTATTTCTTGGCCCGACCTGGGAATTGAACCCAGGACCACCGAGTCTGGACCACCGAGTTTGTAATCTTTTACTGCCTCGTTGGTCCCGGGATCAAAACCCAGATAGGACCAATAGAAAAGTATATTTCTGTTGAAAACTCTCAGTAGCAGCCCGGAGTGAAGCTGGAAGTGTGTACTCTGACGTGCCTCGGAAAGCACTCGCACAAAAACGCTCAGGTTTCATCAATCTTTATTGTGCACACAAACTATTCATAACTTTCTGAATTCATTATAATATAACTATAATGCAAATCAATGAAATAATTATATTACATGTCATTTTATCGTACGCAGTCGACATACGGCATAAAGGCTTACCGCTGTAGGTAACAGTATTATAAATTGTAAGATGAAAGCAACTTCAGTGTTTTGCATAAAGGTCGTTACCAGTTTGATGGATGAGGATCACACGATCTTAACCGAGAAATGCCGAGATGTGAGCCCGAGGCTAAGCTAGCCGTTTTAGCTATTTTAAATAAGTTGTCAATAATCTTTGAGTAATTTTAAATTACCTGCCCGAGTTGAATGAGTGAGTGATGGCATCCGATTCTATTCTAGGATCGCTCTTGTTTTGATTGCGTGGTGTATCCTTTAAAGTTAACTTATTATGGTAACATAGCTTGCGTCATTCATTTTACCTATCCCATATAAAGAGCAAGACCATTATTTTATTGCAATAAAAAGGCAAGGGAAAATATTTACCAAAATATTATTCTACCGTAGTCAATTAGTGCGGGTTCAGAAATATTGCAGGTTCAAATCCGATCAAGCAGTATCGAATTATCATGTTATTAATTTATACGTTAATTAATTTCACACTCTGCTGTAAACAAAAACTTTGCATGGAAACCTGCAACTGAGACAAATCTGCATCGTGTATTCACCGTGGTGCCAATGAAGGTGTAATGGTGTAAGCTCCAAACTACTAATATTAATATTATAGGAGAGATAATTAAAAAAAAACTAAATTAAATTAGCATATAATTTAATCATGTCATGTTTTATAATAATAATCAAACTTAAGTTTAATTATCCAGTGATGGTTTATCAGCTTACAATTACATAGTAAAGTATTTATAATTTGAGGAGGATGGCAGCTTAGATTACCTCTCACAGTTTGTGAATAGCTCCACCGAGTTACGAGCGGAACACAGCACGGAGGAGCACTTGGAACGTTTTATTTTGACACGATCCTACAGCATATCCCATGGCCATCGCAGTGTTTTTACTATGGTAAGAATCCACAAAGCCCGGCTCCCCAAGAGGAGGGTGCCTTTCTAAAGGATTCCACTGCGTGCGTTAACTTAATCCAAATCGGTTACATTACTACGCGCCACCAACCTTGGGAAGATAACAACCTAAGATATTTTGTCCCTTGTGCCTGTAATAGCACTGGCTCACTCACCCTTCAAACCGGAACACAACAATACCAAGTATTGCTGTTTTGCGGTAGAATATCTGATGAGTGGGTGGTACCTATCCAGACGAGCTTGCACAAAGCTCTACCACCAGTAAATACCCCTACGCCCTGTTTAAAACTTTTAAACATTTTACAATAAGTCGAGGTTCATAATAAACTCACGTTTCTTACAATCTTACGGTGACATTAAGTAGTACACTGATCTCATAGATTTTTATTTAAAAAAAATTGTAGCTTAACGACAAACCTTCTCTATGAAATGGAAATAAACATATTAAAAGGCAACTATCACGGCGCTCGAATAAAAGATTTCGAAGTCTATTATCAAACAATCATTCAAGTTTTTATGTAAATTAAAAAAAATAAAAGTATTAATTTTTATATCAATATTTCATGGCTATAATCATTACATTGTCAATCTTTTGTCAGTATTAGATCTTTATCTGTTATATACTATTAAATCTGTAATTATACTGGCATATTCACCTGTCATCCTAGAATAAACATGAGTGGGTCGTACTTCCTGAGCCGCATTTGTACTTGACTTAAACGAAGGTAAATACTTAAATGATGTACACAATTAAAGTTAACTCGTTGATTTTCACGCAGGGTTAACAATAATTGTATTTATTATAATAACATGTGAATTGGTGGTATCGAATATTTAGTTCGCCTGTTCTTTTTTTTTATTGTATAGGAAGGCGGACGAGCATTTGGGCCACCTGATGGTAAGTGGTCACCAACGCCCACAGACACTGGCATTGTAAGAAATGTTAACCATCGCCTACACCACCAATGCGCCACCAACCTTAGGAACTAAGACGTTATGTCCCTTGTGTCTGTAATTACACTGGCTCACTCACCCTTCAAACCGGAACACAACAATACAAAGTACTGCTGTTTTGCGGTAGAATATCTGATGAGTGGGTGGTACCTACCCAGCCGAACCTGCACAAAGTTCGTCTAGATAGAACCCGTAAGCTTTAAATTTAATTTAATCAAATATAATCAAATCAAATCAACTATACATACATATTTATTCCAGTGAACTATACAATAAAGCGTTTGTGAATCCTCCTTATTTAATCTCCACTGTTTCGAAAAGCAGCCTCAAGTTTGACGAAACAAACACACGTTGATTCATTTAATATATATATATATATATATATATATATATATATATATATATATATATATAAATTATAATTATGTACAATTCGGTTAGTATTAACAGTTATTAATTATCAGGTTAATTCTACTCAAAAATTGACACTTTATCGCAATTGAATCGAAATATTGCACCAAGTTAGAATTCGACTCAGGTTTATTTTTGGCGGAATTAGCGAAATAGGCCCAGCGTTAGAACGAAATAAAATATGAGATTCAATTCTGACTACTGACTATTCTCTCACAGGTAAATAATGCTGTATTTTATTTCTGTCTCCAATAAGGATTCTATTAAGGAAAGCAAAATATGAGAGAATCATATTAGTTAAAGTCGTTGTTTAATGCCTGTAATGTGTCTTAAGAAAACATTTTTATTGTTTATGTAATACATAATTTAGTATAAAGATGATCAATTCATTGAAATCACTTGACTAAAGTATATGTATTTTCATTGTTGGTAATATATTTTAAAATTAAATCTAAATTATCAAAAGTCCTACGAAACTATTAATATGTGGCGTCCCTCCCACCCCTTACCCTCAAACGGACCGATTCGTTTCAGCCTACTGCCAATTAGGGTCAATTTTCGGCTAGTACAAAGTTCTCCCGCTGTCCTAAAGATCATTGGTTGGTAATTAAAACAAATAGGGTCAAAAGGGACCGCCCGAGGCGCCACGGGGCGGTTTCGAGCGGCGCGCCGTCGCCGCAAGCGACCTACCCCCTCATTATAAACTTAATCTAATTATTGAATTGGTACAATGTTGTGTTTACATTTTTTTTCCTCATTTGCCCCACTATACTTAGGAATGGATGCGTAAGCGCTAAATGGCACGTTTAAGGTAATATATCATAACGAACCAGAGTCACTGTTATGCCGACGTTCATTTTCTCACGGTGGACTATTTGAGGAATAAAGGCGGGCTATAAGTTATTACAGGGTGTAGTTTACTGATTTGCCTCTAGATGATTAGTGCGATTATATTCTGCTGGTGCCACTAGATGGATTTTTAGGAACGTTTTTTGGTAGGTATACTTTGGACTGTAATTTTGTTGGGACCAAATATATTGTACGAATTTAATCATAGTGAGTTGGCAATGTGATGGCCATTGATGAATGACATTGTGAACGCGTAATTACTGAATAGCCAAATAAATTCTTTTTTTAAACCAAATTATGTCAAATAACAGAGCATTAATGTCCTTACTACTGGACAAAAGTCGATACGAGTAAAATAGAGAGATAGAGATTACAATATTTTTAATAGCTTAGGTCCAAATAATTATCATAAATTACAATGTTAGCCTTAACTTAACTAATGCGCTATATATACCGAATTTTATCGACAAGTTATGAATTAAAAAAAAACTAATTACGTACTTATTTATTCAGGTATTATAATTACTTTAACTTATTCCTAACTTAGTTCAATGTCCTCCAACGATGACTCATACGAAGCTTCATACAAATTATAAAAGCTTAGTAACTTAATATAGCTATTTAAAATTGTATTTAAGTACATATATTAACCAATTACTTCTCGGTATTTCCATATCGGTAACCAGTTAGTATTAAAATTCTTTCAATAAACACTGTATTTATTACAAAGATTTTTCTCGAACCAAATACTTGGATAACATTAAATTACTACTAAACGAAGCGTTCTACAAGCGTTCCTGTGATATTGCTTCATCTTTTCCTTTCAACTAGCTTGAACCCCATATTTGTTTATTTCATTTTACACTTTGTATTACATAATTGAAACGAGTAATATTTTTTTTTATAAAGTATAGTGATGAGGTCTTTCTAATGCAAAAAGTTTCTGTAACGTGTACTAAAATTAGCAGCATCATAGAAATAAACACAATAAAAAAAAACTATTTAAGTTGTTTGTAAACGATACGGACTCTATACCAATTAATTTCCAAAATATTGTACATGCAAAGCTTGTCACGACATTCACATTATTGAAGTCTTAATGAATCGAAAGTGTATGAAACTGCGAAGCCAAGCTTCTAATATCATCTCTATTAAAACCTTCTCCGAAACTACGTCTTCAGATATAAATTTTATGTACATTGGTTTAATAGATTTTTATTAGTATAGGAATACATATTTTTTATACATACATACATATCTATTATTTAATGAGTAGCAAAAATAAAAAGAATAATGTGGTATATTAAAAATAGTATTAAGTATAATTTTAGTTTTTTCGTTAAATTACAAAAATAGACAAACGAACGTCCGATTGTCTTTTGTTATACAAAATGGAATATTTTATAACAGTGAGCGATCGATTACCAAATAATCCAGTAAAGACTTGTAATCACCTGTGGCTTTGGCTCGTAATTGGTAGCTATTACTACCCCCATTACTTACAGAAAGGAATTCATGGGGAAAAATGTCTCAGTATAAATTGAAAAATTCTTCAGCTAGACTTAAGTTTTTTTTTCTTTTTTTTATGTTTTTTTTGATAATCAACTATCCTTTTTTATAATCTTAAGCTTTTTGATGATCTCTATTGAAGAAAGATTTTTAATTAAGCTTTGACTATTTAGTGTCTCTCGGTTATATGTAGTATGTTTTAGTACAAATGTAATGAAATGACGTTGTATATTGAAGATCGTGGAAGTAGATAACTACTGCTGCCTTAGCGACAATTAGACAAACAGACAATTTTGTATATGAGTTATACGCTTGATTTTGCACCGCATGTTTATGGATCACCCTACACATACTGGATATCCTAGTAAGCTATTTAGTATTTTTATATCAATTAATATTTGTTTAATTTTCAAATAAGATATAAAACAGATGGAAATTTATTCAAATGTGAAATATAAACAAATCATATTACGATTTATTTTTATCATAAACCAACATAATTAATAATAACATATACAACTTAACCATATACTTGCAGCATATGACTAATTACTTTTTTTTTATGTTTAACCCATTTAACAAATCTCCAAACTAAGATTACATTATAAACAAATTAAAATATAGACAAGTGTTGCTTCACGAAATTTCACTTACCACAAATTAAAGTAACCAAAATCCCACGGTTATAAAAGGCAAAGGTGAGAACCAAGATCTCTAGCCTGAAGCAAACAGTAGATCCACTGAAGCAGCTATAGCCTCTATATGTGTTTGTACAGGTAATATAAATCCATATATCATTGGCGCCACAGACTAAACAACTGAAGAACATAAAAGTTGTGATACTGACGTTACGAGAGTTGAATATAATGATGAAAAAATAAGTATAAAAGTGGTGTCGGTTGTTGATGTAAGTGTGGTCAGAGGGGATTGGGACAAGAGGTCGCACGCAATCGAAGCATTCAGAGCACGTGGGAAAGACGCAGCCGAGGCGGGTAGCCCTAAGGCAAACTGCCACAGTTGACGATCACCGCGATAAATATATTCGACATTAGTGAACACAGAGCAACCATCGCGTTGGAATTTATGTGAGACTATCATGAACGTACAACCTCGAGGTATAATATTACCTTGAGCGTTTGAAATTTGCATATTTTATTGTTTTAAAGGTATTTATTCAATGTTAGTCAACAGCGGAATTTGATGATTTTTCTATAAATATCATTAATTGAAATAAACATTCTATTTTAATTATTAATTGACAGAAATGTATAATATGTAAAACGAAAAAATAAAGAAATTATATAGAAAATGTGTAATAATACCATGAAATAATTTATGTCATTACTAATTTTAGTATCGGCTGATCTATTTAAGTTAATAAACATTTCTAAGTAAATATGAAAAAAACTGAATCGATAATTGAAATAAAATATATTCAGTCAATGCTACTCTACACTATGGACTTTCCAAATCGTTCCTTCGGATGAAGACAGCCAGAGGGCGAATTCCCTAAAAAACTCGGTCCGCGGGGTCAAATGTCGAACAATTTATTGCCTCCAGTGGAGCTCAACCGTTTGGCTTTCGGCGTTCTTTGGGAATATCCGCAAACCTCTAATTACGAGGATTATGAAAATATTCACACAGGTGCTTGGCACATCCCTAATAAGCATCTTGGCTTGAGGCAAGTCGTGAGCCAGCGCTTAATGTTTTGGGTGTAACTATTGCAGGTGATTTTGGTCAGATTTTTTTGGGTCAAGTCAATCTAGGATCGGCGCTTGATGATCCATTTCGTTGTTTTGTGGCTGATGTTTTGTGTTCAGTCCAACATTGTAAACGATGTTTATATTTGAATAACTATGTTGAGAAGTTTTAATATTGCTTAAAATGTATATACGTGTAAATTAGCTTAAATATAGTTAGATCATGGGGAAAGAAATTCACACTGGAACCTCCAGCGCGAATTTCTGTATATAAGTACTACACTTATTTGACTGTTTCATTTATTTTATTATTATTTTTATATAATTTAACGTATATTTAGATATTCAAAAGTAATTTTCATGTTAGAACTCATTAATTCACAATGGAGCAGTGTATTTAATTAAATTTATTAAAAATATATTTGACAGTGATTTGATTTAAAAAAATTCAAATTTTAGTGCAAGTTTTTATGTATAGTTTTCTTTCACAGTAGTGAAATAATTAAATTTAACTAACGCATAAACATATATTTATTTTTTTATTCAATTATATTTATATTATACATACTTACATTATGTACATTTTGTATATATTGAAAGGCGGACGAATTGCAAAAAATATTTTGCAGGAAGCGCAGACTGGGCCGATATTTTAATTTGACTTTCCGGAATTATTTACACCTTGGCGCAGCCAGATAAGAACGAGGATGGGTAAATGCCCGCAGAAAACCGCCTACGTATTTTCAATAAAAACATTTTTCATGACAGACGAATGGGGCCACCTAATATTAATTGGTCACCAATGCTTATAAATATTGCACCTTTAGTTACACTGGCACACTTCAAACCGGAACACAACAATACCTCGTATTGCTGGTTGTAGAATATCTAGATGTTTTGCTAGTGCCTACATGGACCAGCTTGTACAAATCCCTACCACAAAGTAGTCAGGTTTTGTACACCCTAGTGTCTTTGTTCTTTAGAGTAAGCATTAGAACTCATTACCAAAAGACGTAATAACCGCAAATTCAATTAATACTTTCAAAAAAAGATTTAAAAAATATCTACTGGCACAAAATGTAGACTTGTATGTTATGGTATTGTACTTATATTTATTTAATGTAATTTCCTAAGTTCCTAAAGTCCCCTTAGACTTTGTTCTTGTTATAGGAAATAAATGTCTTAAACCTTAAAACCTTAAGTACCTCAAACACTTATATAATAGTTAATTTCATGATTAAGTAAGTGTGAGCCAGTAAAAAACATTATTGTTTGGCAGTAGAACATAAGATTGGCTTACCAGTTACACCATGAAATATCCGAAATTATCAAAACGTAATCAACATTTGTCACGATCCATATTAATACCATTTAACTATACTATATAAATATTTAAACAGATAACTATAGACTTAAATTACAATAATGTTCATACTAAAAATATAAAACATTCGTATTATTATATAGGTGTACGATGTGTATCTCAAAAAACATTTCTGTCGCGTGTTTCGTACATTAAAATTTTATCTACCTTAAAATGTTTCTTACCGGTAGTTAAAGGCACCTATGAGACAAATCTCGCCCATTTATCTATTATTGTATTTTCATGTGTTAGATATGATGTAAACAATGCTACAAATGTATGTTATTTTAAAATCGTGATGTGTTAAGTCTCTTTGTTCTATCTGACGGCTATTTTATTACATTTTACATTATTTTCATATAAAATATAGTTAAAATTAAAAATAATTTCGTCTCATCGAAAATACCCTTATCTTATATGTATATATTTTTTTTATTTCTTTGTACGGTTAGGTATTAACTGGATAAATGCCCCATTTTTCTACTGGCTAGTTCTGGCTCAAACCCTAGGTCGTAGGTAGGTAAAAAATCCTATTAACGATTCACATGACTCTGCAAGATAAACCGAGTTCGAATTAAATTGTATACAGAATAGTATTTTAAAATTGTGTGGTATCTTAACGAAAACCTTCATCTGTCATGAAAATCAGCCACATATAAATCCACCAATCAGCATTAGAGCAGCGTTCCACCAAAATTTGGAATAAGTTCCAAATTCAAAACTCTCAACAGGAGCGAAGTTACCCATCAGTGAAACTTGTTTTCTTTAAACATACCAAGTCTTCTACAACACTTCCAACGTTCAATCAGGGTTAGTCACTCAAATAGCCTAGCTTTTTTACAACTAAACACTACTATTAAACAAACGTTAAATTAATGACTCAGCTCCGGTCTAAGTTTTTGCGTCGTAAAATACAATGAAATCACAATTTTGCAACTGTAATCATTAACGTTCATTCATAAATAGTGCAAAAACCAAAAGATTGTTCTTGTTATAATGATAGGTGGTCAGAAATGAAACAGAGCGAGGGCTGCCATAATTTTTGACATATCGACCGTAAACACCTTAAGTATACTGAGCTTAATGTTAAAGATAATGATGATGTATTCTTTGTAAGTTTAATATTTCGTTTATAAATTAAATGGACTTTTTAAAACTAACATAAATTTTATAAAAAAATATATATCAAATACTAGCAATATTTAGTCCAAAAACTAGATTCTAATATAATTATTAATTAACTTAATAATTTCATTCGCTTGATTTTTTTGTCCGTAAAATTATATGTGAAAGTATAAAAATAATCAACTATAATATATTTTTAATCTGTGACTTAACTTTTACACATTTTCCTTACCTCCCATCCCACGAAATCATTTTAGAATGATGGCGTAATGACCGGGTGTTTGATTAGTTTGCGGTTGACGGTCGGGATGTGGGTTCAAATCGGTGGCGCCAATAAATTACCTATTTCTTAATATTAATATTGGAATTATTTTCATTAAGGACCAACTTTCAAAAAATACCGACCCTGTAGTTTAAGACATTTTTTTGGTTATTTTTATTTATACCTTAGATAGGAGGTACACAGAAAAAAAAGCAACTGTTGCTATATATTTGTCATATAACTAACGTTGGTATTATTGTTATAAATTAATGTTATATTATTTTGAACTATTTTGAATGATATAGAACGCCAATCCAGTTGAGTTAATCACATCGAAATTGAAGTAAATAAGAATAGAAGAATGGGTCTCCTCAGAGTGTTGCGACCGACGAGACTCTGTTTTGTCTTCAGCCAAATCACGAATGTATAGAATATAATAATATATAGTAATATAAGTAATATAAGTATAAAAGTTTCATGCTTTGTGAACCGAGCATCATAAGTCAAAGTCAAAAGTCAAATAAATAATTGGACCACCTGGCAACCTATTTTAAGACATTATCTTAATCTAGACAAAAATATATTTTATGTAATTGAAGATTAACTGTTAATTGTATGATTAAAAAAATATATAATTACTATTATGTAAGAAACGAAAATCGACATTTTTTATAGCATAGGTAAGCAGACGAGCATATGGGCCACCTGATGGTAAATGGTCTCCAATGCCCTTAGACAATGGCAGTGTAAGAAATGTTAACCATTGCTTACATCGCCAAAGCGTCACCAACCTTGGGAACTAAGATGTTATATCCCTTGTGCCTGTAATAACACTGGTTCACTCACCCTTCAAACCAGAACACAACAATAACAAGTAATGCTGTTTTGCGGTAGAGATACCTGACGAATGAGTGGTACCTACCTAGACGAGCTTGCACAAAGCTCTACCACCAAGCAAACATTTATTTTTACTAATAGCTTTGTATCTCGAACATGATATTTTCCCTAATTTAAAGTACATTATGCGGAAGTAAATAATAAATAGAGATGGCATGCCCATCGTTATTGAGTCATAAGTCATATATCTTGCTTATAAACTGTCACAGACCATTCATTTTTATTATTAAGCCTTCGAAGCATCTACTCGGAAGATACGCTTTTTAAAAAATCCGAACAGACCGCGAATATCGTCTAAAGTCACAACAGAATCACAATTATCTATACCCGTATCATTCTAACCGAATTTTGAGACTATTATAACCGCATTTGGGTCTTTAATAACCGATACGAACCAAGGAATCACGTTATCCTTTATAATTATACGTCTATTTTTTTCGAAAGCGTTACAGTTTTACCTGGTTTTAGTCAGAAGGCGTCTGATTGAGAGATTGTTACGGAACCCTTCCCTATCAACTATCATCTACTTAATTGTTAGTTCTAAAAATCTTGGCAATTACAAATTAAAAACACATGTATGTAATTATACGCACGCAATGCTCGATCGTAAACCGCAAAAAAATCAAACCGTGCCCTGAATTAAATGTAGCATTTATTAAAAAACATATTTTTTTCTATTTGCATTTTGGTTTGTTAAAGGATGTTATTTTTTTTTATTTTAATCGGATTAACGGTGCTTAAGCTGAGAAGTTTATAAATACGCGTTTCAAATCCTTTATCCTTCTTAAGTTTACTAAGTAGCTGGTATTCTTCTGAGAACATGATCGCTTGTTTATTTCAATAGTTTTAATGTTAGCTGTCAAGAAGTTTAAAGAATATTGATAATAATCTATACTAATATTATAATATTGTAAATGCCAAAGGAATGTATATCCGTTGACCGTTAGGTTTTCGCGTCTAAACCACAGAACTATTTGGATGAAATTGGATGAAGCAAGATTGAACCACAGGGAAGGACATACAAGGCTACTTTTTTATACAACACCCTCCCCTTCTAAAATGCGGACGAAGTCGCTTGTGAAAACTAATAAATGTATATTGAAATTTTAAAATGTCTGTTCATTTACTTACCACATCAAATCGATACAGAAATGTTAACACTTCCCGTCAATGTTAGTACTTTATATTTTTCTTTTAAATACCAACACATTTGACTTCGCTTTCCGTTGCTCATGTTAGTTTGTTGGAATTGAAATTTTGCTATAGAAAAGCACAGGTTTCAATTTATTTATATATTTTTTTCAAAATAAAATTAATGTATAGATAATTTATTTTAAACAAGGCATCAGGCATCATTTCTTAATGCGTCGTGGTATTTATCTAGTATCTTGTTTTAGGGCTTAGTTTTTGATATACAAACTTATTTTAAGAGACAAACATTATTCCTATTTGATAGATGAGTGAGCCAGTCTAATTATATAGGTAGAGATGGTCTCATGGTCTCGTGTGTTTGGCGTTAGGAACACTAAATGAAAATTTTGTAAAGTTTAGCATTCAAATAACTTATATAATATATATAAAATTGGAGCATCTATTATTTATCGATACGAATTTCTTTATAACAAGTCGATCCCAGGAAGTTTCGTTAATTGTACGTGTAATTCTTAGTAAAAAACATTCGGCCTTGCCCTTTTTAAATCTGTTTGACGTTTCTGTGTCAGATGAGTAAACCTTTAATATATGTTCGTTTACACCATCTATAAAACATCCTTATTGCTTATATAATAAAGGTTATTTTTCTATACATCCGTGGTAATTTTTGACTATCCGCTTGTCAATCTTTGGAATAAGTTTGAGATAATTTCGACAATATATGAATGGTTTTACTCAACACATTTATTAATATGGATTATCCTGAAATTTGAAGCTGCCTGGAAATGAAAATTCAGTCACATCAATCTTGAAAATCCTTCATAATTATAGATGCTGATAGATGATCATAAATCGAATAAGAATTAAATTTTAATAATAACATTTATTTCAAAAAAAGCAATGAATTATTTACTTTTGCAATTTTTGTTTGGGTTAATAAATTATGATATTTTTCATTAATAAGAAATGACTTAAGCTTATGGAAAGGTATTATAATCTATAGGATGAATTCACAAAGGTATTAGGCTAAATCCTAACATGAGCCTTTTTAAATCCTTCAATCACATTAATATTTTATAAACAAAACAGATTTCATACGCTTGATATTTGCGAACTATTCAAATCTCTTTTAAGAAGCAATTTTTAATGGAAATATAAAAAAAAGTTGCCTCCGGTTAAAATCAAAGTATTTTGAAATAGAACAAAATTAAAACTTAATAAAATAAATAAATACAAGTCATCACAGTCAAACGCCCTAATGTAACATGGGTTATACATTTCATCGCCTACAGTGGGTGAGTCCGGACATCTAATTGGCTGAAATAGAACCTATTATACCGTTAATACTTTGATTGACAGCTGTCAATCAATAAATATGGCCCTTGCGTGTAATATCGCCAGGTGGCGCGTGCGATGAAATGTTTCCGATTTATTTAATATTTTATTAGCGTACTATTAACTAATTTAGTGTGATTAGTTTATATAATTGATTTGATACTTAGGCACCGATTATTTAAGCAACAGCTAAATAATTATGTTTTAAATTTCGAATAATGTTGTCCAAATTTAATTAGCAATGTTTAGGTAAATAATTTATTGTTAGTTGCCAGTATTTTTTATTTTATATTCTTGTTTTTTTATAGAGTAAAATAATATTGTGTGAGTATGTGTATAGATTACATAATAAAAATATATTTGAGTTGAATTTATGATTCACTAACGATTCACAAGAGCGGCAGATGCAGACGGACAGAAAAATTAAGTAAAAAAAAAAATACAAATAATTCTGGTAAATTTACCAAAACATAGCTTAGAGCGTATCATAAATCACTATCAGAAACGTTAATATCAAACACAATTATACCTAAGGGTTATAAATCTCAAAATAATACCCGAAAGATCTATTTGTGCTACTTCAGGTGGTCGTTACGTTTAGAATGCTTCGGGCAATGCAATCTTCATTAAGTAATTTTATTGTTCACCTATACCTTGAGTTTTTGTACCTCTCCATATTTGAACCTAACTTCATTACGTACATACATAAAGCAGAAACGTTTCTTATTAAAGTTCGACTTAAAACAATATTTCTACCACTCATTTTTCTATGACATTATCATAAGTCATTTATTAGAAAACTATTTTTTTATTAAAGAAAACTAGCAGGAGGATTTTATTGAATAATCTCAAGCGATCTTACATTAAGTCTTAATTAAAAAAATTGATAATACTAAAATCAAATTAGGAGGTGCTGAAGAGAAATTTTCTAAAATGAATAATTTTACACATACCTAGAAATACATCAAAAATTACATGGGGATATCAATTATATTATGAAATTAAACTCTACATAAAATCTCTCGGTGGTAGAGCTTTGTGCAAGTTCGTCTGGGTAGGTACCACAAACTGATCAGATATTCCACCGCAAAACAGCTATACTTCGTACTGTTGTGTTCCGGTTTGAAGGGTGAGTGAGCCAGTGAAATTACAGGCACAAGGGATATAACCTCTTAGTTCCCAAGGTTGGTGGCGCATTGGCGATGTAAGCGATGGTTAACATTTCTTACAATGCCATTGTCTATGGGCGTTGGAGACAACTTACCATCAGGTGGCCCACATGCTCGTCCGCCTACCATAAATGTTTCCAATTCTTAATAAACGTATAATTTTAATAAACGTTTCTCGTTTTTATAAATGTTGTATACTTAATTATAAATCCATTAAATCTACTGGCTATTAGAAGAGTTAGTTTCCGAAAAAGCTACCTAATAATTAATAAAATCGATCCATATAATTCAATAGAACCGAATTATTATCGATAAATCAATGAGTTGCTTTCATAAATCAACACGAACGTCAGTCAGTCTGCGCGGGCGCATGACATACGAAATCACTTGAAATATAGCGGCTAAGCCCTTCCAAATTCGACTTTAATCCCCACTGAATTGCTTTTAATTGGGACTAGGGAGTGCGGAGAACATTCGACCGATTATCGGGAATAATTTTCGGTATTCATTCGAAATAGTCATGGGAAAGTTGGAGTTTCGGACGATTCCATCAGCGATTAGCCCTCAATCAGAACGGATTTGTGCAATTTTCATTGACTGGCAAATTGCGGATACAATGATCGCGAGATACCATCTGTCAAAGTTACGTAGGTATCGTTCATCAATCGCCGGCCTAATCTAAGGCAATCCTCTATGTTTCTAATTCCTTTATACGATTTAGTTAAAACGTTTTCGAGAATTGATGATGAAACAATACCCTTGCTTGGGTTCTAATATAGTTTACTTTGCAACCTTAAAATCTTTACGTTTTGGTATAAAATTTTATTAATTGATAAAAAAAATAGTTTTATTTTAACAGAATTTAATAATGATAATTATATATTCTGAACTATTTACTGTTTTTTTTAATTGCCGTATTAATGAAAGTATCAAATCGATAATTATTTTAAAGATTTTACTGGCTAGATATTACCCGTAGCGACATCGCGTTGTAAC
This sequence comes from Nymphalis c-album, assembly GCA_963151315.1. Classification (NCBI taxonomy): domain Eukaryota; kingdom Metazoa; phylum Arthropoda; class Insecta; order Lepidoptera; family Nymphalidae; genus Nymphalis; species Nymphalis c-album. Next base: position 4,703,184 of record OY720602.1, on the reverse strand, counting down.
AGATGACATTTCATAGTTTGACCATTCACCACTAGATGGCGTAACATGCTATATCTGGTATATTATATCGTTTATATTCAATATTAATGTCCTAATAATTTTAATGAAATTAAATGATATTAAATTATTGTTTATTATTTTCTTATATTTACAAAATACTAAGATATAAGTTGTAAAATGAGTAATAATACGTCCATAATATTATCTTTTTCATCTTAGGATAACATTGGTTAGGCAGTTATGTATGATAAAGCTAGACCCATATTCATCTAAGTCAGAAACTGTTTCTCAGAAAAGCAATGGCTTGCAATACAATGTTCTGGCAAAAAGGATGAGTGAGCCAGTGTAAATATAATGACATTTATAACATCTTCTATTAGAGTTAGAACATTTATAAGTCAAGAATATGATTTCAATTATCTGTAGAAATCATAAATCACCTAACGTTTATTTATTTATTTATTTATGATAAGAACGCATGGCATTATTAATTGTTAAGTAAATTGAAACTTATCAAGTTAAAAGAAATTATGATTTATAAAGTAGAGCGTTGATGTCTGAAATACTCATATTTATTTATTCACTTAGACAAAGATTGATTTATTTGTTAGATACAGTTTTGCATAATTAAATAAAAAAATCCATCTAGCTTGTAAATAAATAAATAATTTTAAATAATCAAAGTTGCTCATTTTGAATTACGCAAAAACGAAAAAATCTAATCATGATTGAATAAAATCAACGTAAAAAGTAAAATGTATTCGTATGCCATTAACTCGAGTTTCGTACGGGTAACGTATAATTATATTTAATTTTGTTTGTAACGTTCCCTTCCTAATGGACATAGAATTAAGATGATGCCATGCACGCACGTACCTTTCTCTATTACTTGACCGTGAACTATGTTTTTTTCACGCAACATTAATAACTATTACGATTATTGCAATTATATTACTATAATTCGTTTCAATAAATAAATTATAATTTTATATAAATTTAATGTATTTATATTCAAATGGACTCAAAATAGAAAGCAGTATTGTACAGTATATTAGTATATAGAGTCATTAGCTCTCCCGGGTATTATAAAAAAATATATTGAATCTTTAGTTAAGGTTATTAAGAACAAATTAGGTTATTAAAGTTAAATTAATAACATATGTTAGGTAAATACTTACAAGAGCTGAACAGTGTTCCTAATATTTCTATATTTCATATCAGTTGGACAAACATTATAAAAAATAGCTCGTTGTATCAGTCCACATTTGTAGCCATACATTTAAAATATATTTTTAACTCTATTAACTTCAATCAACTTCTATTGCAAAGTTCGAATCCATCTAGTCGAGCGTTGAGTAACAAACATACAAATAAAAAAACCTAGTGTCCTTTTAATGGTCAAAAGACCAAATAAGTATACCTATAGTAACAGCCTGTGAATGTCCCACTGCTGAGTTAAGCCTCTTCTCATTTTTTGAGAAGAAGGTTTTAGAGCTTATTCCTATATCGTTGTTTATTTAGTTTGTGCCCTTATTCGATTGATACAATGTCCATGTTTCAAGTAATTGTCCCGTTTGAGTTTTTCAAGTATAAGAAAGGGACTCACGTATAAAATCATAATATTAGTTCACTATTTATGATTTAATTACATAAGTAATAGTAAATATATGTAACGCCAAGCAGCAATACTTAGTATTGTTATTCCGTTTTGGGTGAGTTAGCCAGTGTAACTACCCTTGTGATATATAGAGGTATTTCGTATAAGGCTAGTTGCCTTAGCTGTGGTGAATATTTACCATCTGACGGTTCACTTGCTAGTCTACCTACCTTGTTTTTTGCATAGGAAGGCGGATGGTAAGTGGTTCACACCGGAACAGAACAATACTAAGTACCTACTGCTGTTTTGCGGTAGAATATCTGATGAGTGGGTGGTACCTACCCAGACGAGCCACCAAGTAAAATACCTACTACAATAATTTATTTTTCATTCAAGTTTCGTATTTAAAGTTTTGCATGTGATCGGCTCATAGTTCTAACGATTCAACCAATGAGTGGGTTACTCGTTTAGGGAAGTTCAATAACTCAGCTTCCTCAAACATAATTGTTACTATTGGTTAACTTCCAATCTATTGGACTATTATGTTTATAACATGTTTATGAATGCACTTTAACTTTAATATATCGAATTAATAATATTAATGATTAAATGAATATATATAAAGTATGTACTAGATAAAATTTCAAAAAAATAAATGAAATATCTTTCTTGTAACGAGCTTTTTTTTAAATAAAGTAATCTTAATTTAAATAATAGTAACGTCATCTATCAGCACGGAAATAAATGACAAAATAAAACGAGAAAAGAAGGACCTTTTTGTTTCGTTTTTTTTAAATCAAGTATTCTTAATTTAAATAATAGTAACCGCAATAGAATGACAAAATAAAACGAATTGTATATATTTAAATTATCTTCTTTATATTTCGTTTGCCGATAGCCTCGTCAACTTACAACTAATTACTTAAATACAATATTTACATGTAAGGAACGATTGATATATACATTAAATTTTACATATAATTTAATCTAACTACATCTAGATATTACTAGAATAGGTACAATTGAATTACTTTGAACATAATTTGAGATGTCATAGCCACGTAATGTAAATTAATATACAGGTAATACTTTTTTGGTAACTTTAGTTAACCGCTAATCTAAACATGAAAAAATCTATCACAATAAATAAATATCTATGAAACATAACAGTAATAAAACAATTTCAGTCTTTATAAGAAGATCAAATTATTATGATCATTCATAATATTAATGTACGAATATTTATATCGAATCATTGATTGAACTAGACGTATGAAAAGAAAACTACAGCAGATATTGATTTGTAGAAAACAAAAACGCGATATATCTTTGGTTAAATTATTAAAAATTAGTTAATTAATTAGTAGCGTACGCGTTGGAAACAATGCTATAATTATCTAGTTACGAGCTTAACAACAAATAAGGGATCGTACTTTAAAAATTTCCTGCTATCATAACCTTAGATTGAACTAAGTGTAATAATTACGAATCTATCGTTTCATTATATCTTCTATTGAAAACCCTAACGGTCTCTTCGGGGCCTCGACAGGCGAGTTTGGAAGTTTGTGCTGGTAATTTTGGGGTGGTGGAGACGGCTTGTGCGAGAGGTCAAGCAGAGGACTATCTGAAACTTGGCTCGTTGATGACACCTCTTGACAGCCTTCCAGGTGCTCCAAATGATGCTTGTTCGCCTCGCTGTGCGTCAATAGATGCGTTTTCAAGTTCGATCTTTGGTTAAAACTCTTGTTACAAACGGGGCATTTGTGAGGAGATTCTTCCATGTGTAAGATTTTATGCACAGCCAATGTGCGCGATTGGCAGAAACCTTTCCCGCACTCCGTACACTTAAACGGCTTCTCCTTTGAATGTATATACCTGTAAGAACAGAAAATTGGGATTAGCATTAAATCACTTTCACTTTCAAGCGAATGTAAATAAACGCTTAGGATTATGGGTACGTTGACGGGCAGGCGTTTCGAATGAGCTGATGTAATTCCATATTGACCACATTAGACGGTTAATTTACACGAGGTATAATTTGAGAGAAAAAAAAAATTGTCTCGTAAAAGCTAAGAAATATAACGTGTAATTTGTTCGACGGCGGAGCAAGACAGATATGGTGATCGTAAAGAACTTAAACCGGTCGTGGGAAGAGCGCGTGCGGCCGCCTCGCGACCTCACAAAAAGGTTTACACTTTTAATTTTTTTTTCTCTCTGTTATCGCCAACAAAGCCTCGGTGAAACAAGCCTTAAATCACGTTGTTGGTATTAGAAAGGAAACATTAAATTAAATCTGAAGTTCTCGTGATAGTAATTGATTACTAACATCGGTAAAAGATTTATATGCCGTGTGCGTGATACTTATCTATTTATGCTCCGATTATCGACTAGTTAAAACATTTTAACGAACAAAACTAACTAGTATAAAATATTGTCATCAAAGATTAACACCTACCTGTGATCTCTGAGATGGTCCTGTCTTCTAAAAGCCTTCCCGCATATATCACACGAGTATGGTCTCTCGTCAGTGTGTGTTCTTTCATGGATGAGCAAATTGTATGACTTTGTGAATTGCCGATTGCAGTATTTGCAAATAAATTGCTTCTTCGGTCTTGCTCCGGGAACGCCTGGCGCTCGTAGCGGTGGTGGATTCCTGCCGGGCATTCTTTGCGCCATTGAAGGATATCTCAATGAGTGGTGGTATAAGGCGGCGTTTCTAATCCACTGGTTAACCAACATTGCATGGTATGGTGCCGACGGTGGTAGAGACGCGACTTGGGGTTGAACGAAGGGAACGCCAGGGTATGAATAGTTGGGCGTTTGTTTGTCGTAAGGATATGGGGTCTGCATCGGTCTGTTTTGTGGATACTGTGGGGACCAGGCGGGTTGGTGTCGGGATACAACAATGGCGGGTGGTGTTTCGTCGGTAGGTGTATGTGGTGGTGTGGGCAATGGAGGCGATGGACGTTCTAACTTCACTAATGCTTCGATTGGGAAGTCTGGTGGGTAACCTGTGAAATAAATAAAATCCCAATTTAGAAATCTTATAATGCAATACATCAAAAATGAAACATGAAACTAATAAAAACCTTAAAATCAACAACAAACTTTAAATTTATAATTATTAAAAAAAAGTTAATAGAAGTTATCTTTGAAATTCATACAAATATTTCCATTACCAACTAAAAGTATTAGAAATAAATGTAAGTTAAGATTAACATGAATAAAAAAACAACAAACAAAATCAAAAGTTTAAAATAAAAAAAAATGTTTAAAATAAAAAAAGGAATAAAAAACACACTAAACAATCAATAAAAATAGACATTTAAACTTACTATGGCTTTCTTCGATATGTTCGTCTTCCTCTTCCTCGATATTAATATCGTCGGAACTATCAACACTGTAAGGCTTGTCTTCCATTTCCAAAACAGTACAATCCATGGAAACAAAACACTAAACACTAGTCACTGGTCACTGTCACAGCTAAACCGGTTTGAGACTGACAACCGGCTAGCGAGAGCGCGCAGAGGAATATGAGCTTGTGTGCGTTCCTTATCGGGGCCTGAGCTCGCGTCGCGCGCGGGAGGGGAGAACACAAAGGCACCGCTTCCACCGGCGCCTGTGTCGGCTCCCGAAGCAGCTCCGCGCCTCCCAAGAGGCGTGGCCTACTTGGTTCTGCCTTCGCTATCGATCGGTTATCATCGCAAATCGTACTAACTTCCCGATTATTCACTGCGACAACGTTCTATATCATGAAAGTTGTTTACGCATTGGAACTTTGTCGCATTCTAGACTGAGAAGCTTAAGTCGTTTTAGAATTAGATACGGTAATGCAAATTTTTGGTGACACCGCGTCCGTAGTTGAAGCTATTAGGTGAGCGAATTGCTTTCGTAATTGCGTTTCGTAGGCAAGTCTTTATAGAAGTTGTAGCCTTTGTTCGGTCTATCTTTGTGTTTATGTATGTATATTGCAAATTGCTATAGCTTATTCTTAGTCTATTGTATTTAAGACTAATGAAAGTTAAATCGTATTAGTGTTGTACAATAATTGCAAATGTATGTTTTAGTTAAAATATTTGCTCTACTATATTTCTAAAGACGAATTAAAAATATGAGCTACGCACTACTAAGCATACCTAAGCATAAGCACAAGCAATTTATTAGTAACCCTCAACAATTTACATTCGGTTCTTTGATTATATTTAATTTGCAAACTACAATTATAATAAGATTTGCGAATCGTTTACTAGATCCAAGTTTCAAATTTCCCATGAATGTAATATACCCACCTACATAAATAGTTATCTAGCCATTAATTACTAAGGTATTGTATGAAAAACTTGTAAAAGTGAAAACACAATATGATAACAGAACTTACATTTCTAAGTAATTAATCTTTCCTGTAAGTAGATACAATAGGTACCAATAGATACCTAGGTGAAATATATGACCAACAGTTAAATCTTTATATATAACTCTATATTTACTTAATTAATCGATTTATATTTATAATTAAAATAATTTTACTAATGAATTACCAAAAATAATTATTTTATAGGGTACAATAATGCTCTTAATCCCTAATGGATTCTTAATAATGTATACTTAAGGGCACATTAATTAAGCAATACTACCTAGAAGGATATAAACAATTACGTCACGTTTTGGTTTGTTTATTATTTTGACTGTTTGTGTATACTTATTATTAATAGGATTATAAGATTTTAAATATAATTAGTTTGGCAAGTGTTATTGTTTTGCAAGATTTTTAATTCATATTATAGTATCATAAGTTTGTATCGAGTTTGATGGAAAAAGAAATAGTTTTACAGTCAATTCATTTATTTAAATTATTATAAGAACATGGTTTATTTGTTAAATAAAAAAGCTGAATCTTACTAAGCCGATTATTTTCTGTATAATATTAATATACAAAATACCTACCGAGGTATAGACATTACTAATTTACCGCATTTAATTTTATTAATTGTTGCAAATATCTATTACAAACTTGATATTAAATACGAAGTCAATTTATATTTTCAGTGTGAAAGTTCATTACCTATAACGTAAAACAAAACAAATCGACGTTAGTCGGGACAAACCCACCATTCCTTGCTTACAAAGACTCTACTCAAACTGACTCCGTAGGTAGGTAGTGTACCTACATAAATATTTGACGCAATTTTAGTTAGTATGTTTTACATTTTATACCTTTTACATAAATATATTTCTTAGTACTTTTAAATTTATGTGATATAAGATCATTTCTAGAGAGATTAAATATTATTATTATTATCAGATAGGAATAGCAATACTATGATATTATATTGTTTTATAAGAAAACCTTAATTCTGTATTTATATAAGTTACCTATACTTGAATGTAGTCAAGCCTATCTTAGTATGAATATGGCTCTTCAAAGAGAGACGGAAGTGGTAAGAATAAGTGGTAAGACAGTTACTTACGCAACCAACTCTAAGAAAAGTTGTATTATTTAAACTCTCCAAATCTATTCATATTTTTTAATTTCCAACTATAGTAGATAGTAAAATATAAAATTAATTAAAAATATCACAAAAGTTCGCTCATATTAAGATTTCAAACGACTACTATGACTATATTAATATGTAGACATAGGTTCTACCTAAACATAGAGTAATACAGCAATTAAGTAGGTATATAATATAGTACTTAATTATGATGTGGTTCTAGGTGAATTGAATAATTTTTACTTTGAGTAATAGTGATAAAATATATTTGTTAAAGATGTTACACCGCGTCTTATTACACACGTGACTGTCCAGTTTGTTGTTCGTTCAGAGTATCAGGATTGCATTCCACGATATCAACTTAATTTTTTCTGTATCTTAAATCTTCAACAGAAATTAATAACTCTACTCTAAATAAAAACATCTTCCTCTCCGTGGACTGTATTTAATAATATAAAAATCAAATTCAAAATCCAATTTTTTATACATAATTGAAAATAACAGAGATAAGTATATGTAAATTGTAGTTTTAATAATAAAAAAATAGATTTAATAGAAGACGGAAATTAATAAATCTGAAAAATACCTACCTATGATTTTAGGTAACTATTTAGTGGCAGTACGAAGTAATATAAGTAAATAACTATGACTACTAATTATAAATTAAAAATTTATAAGCAAAATTACTTCAGATTCCTAACATAATCAATTAATGTAAGTGTATGTCGTTCCGTAATCGAATTTAATGCAAAATACAAATTAAAGTTAATACCTAGCTTGTATAGGTATTTGTAAATTTTAAAACTCTGATATTAAACTCAGCAAGAATAAATCCTATTAAATATTTGCAAGTATGTACTTACATCTTTAAATTCTTAAACAAAGTTATCTCTATGTTAAATGTTTAACACTATGCGACTTAATAGGCGATAATGAATCGTTTGTTTAATATGTTACATAATTAACGAACATTATTATTGTGAAAATGAAAGAATATATTAAAAAACAATGTCAATAGCTATAAAACAAAATGTATGTGTTAATATTTATAATTTTATTTATAGCCTAGTGTACGTGTCTCATTATGATAAGTCCATGAAATGTTACGAAAGGCGATATTCGCGTCGGTTCAATCACTGTCCATTGCTCAATTAAGCTTCACAAAACATTTCAACGCATAAAAATTCAATGCCACATACATTCAGGCATCGTTTCTCAACCATCATAACGAGCTAACTCCTAGACTCAACAAGGTGTCTAGTGGTAAAGCAGCCGGCCATTTAGCTGCATAATAGAACGATATATAGGCCATATATATTTCATGCTATTTTGAGTCTTATTTAATTTGAATAAGAAGGAAATTCCCGTGCAAATGATTGAGTTGTGACCTTTATGTAAGCAATCGGTAATGTTTGCGTCGGTCCTTTTGATCGGCTCACAAAGAGCGCCGCTCGTGTCGTGTGGCTCACCTGACTAATGTTTGCGCACACGCATTCAACGCCATATTTGTGACATACGGCTAAGTCCACTTTGGTATGGAAACAAGAGGTATTAGTGATTCGTATGGCATATTTGAATGACGTTCGTTTAAAAAAAATAGTTGTAAGTTTTTTTTTTTTTTTTTTTTTTTTTTTTTTTTTTAATTTTATTTTTTTATTTTATTTATTTATTTATTGAAACATAAAAAAGTTAACATTAGCAAATGTGATTGCTAACAGCTACATTAGTCATAGACTGTGTTTCAGCCATTAGCGCCCACCTCCAGAAAGGAGTTAACGTTCCAACATACAATATATATATACAAATTCTTAGGTACTATTATTTATATAAACTTAATTAGGTATATTATGTTACGTGTTTGTGTGAGATGTGTGTGTAGTGGGTATGTATGTGTAGGTGAATGGGGAATGTATGTAAGTGCGAGTGAGAGTTGCATACAGATTGCAAATATTCGTAAATATTACATATATTTTATGTATGTGTGTATGTATGTATGTATGTATGTATGTTAATATATATTATAGTTCATTCTTCATTATAGTAGGTACATTAATTCATCATAATCTTAATTCTCACCTGTTATTAATATCTATATTGTATTTATTTGTTGTCGAAAATGTTATCTTTTCTTTTATCTTTGAATGATAAAATCTTGCAGTGTCTTCCGCTTGTTATTGCTGCTATCTCACTGAATTAATTCATATTTACTTAAAATTAAGTTGTTTGAAATGTATGACAATATCAGTAAAACACTGCATTTTTTTCCAGGGCGTTCTAAATTTAAGAACCTTAGCGTAATTTTTTTTTAAATAAATGGTCAGAGCTTTTTTATAAAATCAACTAGCTGCCCGTCCCGACTTCGTACGGGTAAATTAAAAAAATTATCCCGTGCATTTTTTAATCAATAAGATATAAACATTCACCAATCGATTTATTCGCCCATACAGTACAGTTTATATGTGTTCAGTACAGGGCATATAATAATTCTATTTCCTACTAATATAATAAACACGAAATTTTGTATGGATGTATGGACATTTGTTTCACGTAAAAGTACTGAATGGATTTTAATGAAACTTTACAATAATATAGCTAATACATCAAAATAACAAATAGGCTATAATTTATAAAGCTTTTAATAATTATTAATTTATAACTTGACCAAAATATAACAATAAGAATTTTAACTTTTGTCTCTTACACTATATCATTTGGACAAATGTTTTAAAAGTTACGACGATGACAAAGTGAGTGCGCGACACTATGCAGCAGTACACTGTGGGAGAAGAATTCGGTCATCGGCTCATCGCTGGGTGTGCGACTCGCATGCAGGAATACGTCATCGATGGTTGTCCGTTTTGCGGTTTTTCAAGTCCCTAGCGATTGCTTAAAGACGCACTTTACCTGTATGTAATTTATTAATAGGTAGGTTTTTATAGTGCCAGGTTGCATACCTTCGGGTTGTAGCGGAATGGGCCGGCACGCCCAGCCGGAGTTACCACTCTCTCACTTAAAATCGGCGTAAAGTAATAGCTACGCTACCATAATTTTGAGTGCAAATAACAAAATGCTAAACACACAATGTCTTACTGCTACCCTATGACAACCAAAAGTTCTAAGACCTGTCGTTTTCAATGACCGCCTTGGTTGATTTTAGTGAGAACTCTTATCACATGTACACTTATTATAGTGCATGCTCAAACAATGTCCATTCCCTGCATCGCTAATGCGCCATCAACCGTAGGAACGAAGATGTTATGCCTTATGTGCCTGTAGTTTGATAGAATAAAAAAAATTGTACGCTTGCTCTTTTATGGTTTTAACTATACTCAACGGCGTAGATAGGCGGCGGGCTATTTAATATTAACCATAAATATATTAAGTCAAACTACAGGAATTCATAATAAGTCCACTGATGATTATTTAAAGAATAATCATCAACTTCAAAATAAAAAAAAAACCGTTACTAAAGTTTTTCTTAACAGAAATGCATTTCATACATATTAATTTCAAATCACAGATTTTCAAATTTCAAGCAAACATTTATCCTTTACTTATATTTATGCGGGCAACAGCTAGCGTACGGGCGACAGCGGGACGCGGGGCGCGCAAGCGGTTGCATCACGCGTTTGTATGATGGGTGTTGGACCGCCTGAATTTATTTAGTGCGCGATAATTTTAAAATTACGATTACTCCTAAGATATTGATTTAAATTGGGTGGTGTAAAGGGCAATTATAATATACATTAAATGCTTAAAGTAAATAACGTATTTATTTTAATAAGGATTAATATCATATCCGTTTTTATAGCTTTCCAATTTTACCATTTTTATGTAAACATTTTTTAAACATTAAAATGGGTATAGTTAGCTATCCTTAAAAGATAGACATATGCCATCGCGGACTTTTTTGTAGATCTATGAAAGGGGAACAATTTCACCATACATTATTTTGTTATAACTCAAAGGGATTGTACAGCGTTTTCGATGAAAGCTCCCAATCGACTCGTTTTTTTTCCGACTTCTTCAACAATTATCGCTATATTTCAACAAATTTACAGAAAACATTAATACATTATACACGTAAACCTTCCTCTTGAATCACTTTATCCATTGGTGATAACCGTATGAAAATCCGTTTAGTACTTTTTAGTTTAGCGCGTTTATACAAAAAGACATGAAACGCGGGGGACTTTGTTTTATAATATTTAAGGAAGCGGTTGCATCACGCGTTTGCATGATGGGTGTTGGACCGCCTGAATTTATTTAGTGCGCGATAATTTTAAAATTACGATTACTCCTAAGATATTGATTTAAATTGGGTGGTGTAAAGGGCAATTATAATATACATTAAATGCTTAAAGTAAATAACGTATTTATTTTAATAAGGATTAATATCATATCCGTTTTTATAGCTTTCCAATTTTACCATTTTTATGTAAACATTTTTTAAACATTAAAATGGGTATAGTTAGCTATCCTTAAAAGATAGACATATGCCATCGCGGACTTTTTTGTAGATCTATGAAAGGGGAACAATTTCACCATACATTATTTTGTTATAACTCAAAGGGATTGTACAGCGTTTTCGATGAAAGCTCCCAATCGACTCGTTTTTTTTCCGACTTCTTCAACAATTATCGCTATATTTCAACAAATTTACAGAAAACATTAATACATTATACACGTAAACCTTCCTCTTGAATCACTTTATCCATTGGTGATAACCGTATGAAAATCCGTTTAGTACTTTTTAGTTTAGCGCGTTTATACAAAAAGACATGAAACGCGGGGGACTTTGTTTTATAATATTTAAGGAAGCGGTTGCATCACGCGTTTGCATGATGGGTGTTGGACCGCCTGAATTTATTTAGTGCGCGATAATTTTAAAATTACGATTACTCCTAAGATATTGATTTAAATTGGGTGGTGTAAAGGGCAATTATAATATACATTAAATGCTCAAAGTAAATAACGTATTTATTTTAATAAGGATTAATATCATATCCGTTTTTATAGCTTTCCAATTTGACCATTTTTATGTAAACATTTTTTAAACATTAAAATGGGTATAGTTAGCTATCCTTAAAAGATAGACATATGCCATCGCGGACTTTTTTGTAGATCTATGAAAGGGGAACAATTTCACCATACATTGTTTTGTTATAACTCAAAGGGATTGTACAGCGTTTTCGATGAAAGCTCCCAATATGCTCGTTTTTTTCCGACTTCTTCAACAAATTTCGCTATATTTCAACAAATTTACAGAAAATATTAATGAATTATACACGTAAACCATCCACTTGAATCACTTTATCTATTAGTGAAAACCGTATGAAAATCCCTTCAGTAGTTTTTTAGTTTAGCGCGTACATACAGACAGACATGAAACGCGGGGGACTTTGTTTTATAATATTTAAGGATATATAAGACTTTATACTCGGTGGTAGAGCTTTGTGCAAGCTCGCCTGGGTAGGTACCACCCACTCATCAGATATTCTGCCGCAAAACAGCAGTACTTGTTATTGTTGTGTTCCGGTTTGAAGGGTGAGTGAGCCAGTGTAATTACATGCACAAGGGACATAACATATTAGTTCCCAAGGTTGTTGGCGCATTGGCGATTTAAGCGATGGTTAACATCAGGTTGCTCATATGCTCGTCCGCCTACATATACAATAAAAAAGATCATATTGTTTTTGCTTAATTTATATAAAATATATTTAATGTTATTCTAATAACTGTTTTTTTTATGTTAACGAGTGTAAACTAAAATCTCTTATCTGGATTCATCCGGTTTTTCTCCCCCTAAAACTTATATTTCGAACTTGAAATAACGTTATGTTTTTTAGTTTTTAAATTGTCTTATGTATGTATGTCTCGATAGCAAGGTAGAGGTAGAGATAATTTGACAGTGGCGTTGTCTGTCTGTCATTGCTGTCTTATTATCATTGTAATATTATAAGCTGGGGTTACATGATCAGAGGAAAGGATAAATGGAGCATAATAATCAGTCAATGGTACCCAAGAGATAGAAAGAGAAAGAGAGGTAGACCACAAAAGAGATGGGACGACGACATTAGCCAAGTAGCGGTAAATCATGGGGTAGATTGGAGGAGACACGCAAATGTTAACAAAAGAAAAATTTACGAATAATTAAAGTAATACTGTCATATCCGAATAAAGGCTATTATAATATCTCTATTTATAATATCGGTAGGTGGAAAGGAAAATGGCCACTTGATCGTATAACCTTCGGAACTAAGATCTTATGTCCCTTGTGCTCCATTGATGATTTCATCAAATAGTATTTATATAGGCTTAGGTAGTATATTATTTATAGCATTTGTTGTATTTCCAAAATAAATAAATTTTACCCGACAACTACAGTTTATTTACACTTATATATCTATATATAACTAGCTGATACCCGCGACTTCGTCCGCGTTGCTTGATATATTAACAAAGTTTTCTTTTGTAACATCAAAAAGATCGCAAGCAAAAATACATATTATACTTTGTTTAAACATACATCACTGAACACGCAGTGCATATACAAATCGTTGTTTCTTGAAATTTTAATAACTTTTTATTAAATGAAGATATCGCTATATTTTTTTGATAAGGGCCAAGTGTCTAATAAATAAAATTTAGAAAAATTCATTGAAATCTATCCAGTAGGTTTTCCGTGATGCGCTTACAACTACAGACCTCTATCATTTTATTTATATAGATTTTAAAGATGACTTACACGTCTAAGCTTACATATCATAAAATACAACAAGCTAATTTTTTTTTGCATATGATGGAGTGTTTTATTTTCCATTTAGCAATAAAACACGAATAATCTCTGTTATAAAGTTATATGCGATTCAATGTTATCTGTGATTTTATTATGCGCATCAAAGGATACAAGTCTATTTGAATACTAAATTTAAATTATACATTTAAGAACCCTACCTTATATTTAAGTAAGTTATATGGTTTATTTAGGGTGGAATACATTTTGTATATCAATATTCGTAACTTAAATATCTACTATACATGTATGTACCTACGCACACATTGAAAGAAAAATAAGTGATGATAACCATTTACAAAATGATGTTAACACCTAACACTTAATTACATATGTATGATACCCCGTGTGTTGTTGTGTATGAGTAGGTTTTAAGTGTTAAAAGTAGCCTATGTCCTTCTTAACAGTTCAATCTTGCTTAATACATTTTATCAAAATCAATTGAATGGTTTAGCCATATTCGTGTAAAGACTAACTGACAGACAGAGTTTCTTTCGCATTTATAATATTATAAATATATATTGCTCTCTCTATCATGTTTGGTTTTTAAATGCTTCTGCCGAATTAGTGTAGGTATTGTAAATACGGCTTAGTACTAATTTGATGAGTTTTAGTATTAATCTGTTCTTTATAACGAGGTTAATTTAAGATGGTTTATAAACGTGTATGATATACGAATGCTGTTTTCTTTTTTAATTTCACAGGGTTTTATTTTTCTTTTAATTTTAAGTTTGGACTAGAATGTTAATTCGATATTACAAACGACATATTTAGAATGTTGTGTTTGTATATAACAACAGGTATGTTTTAACTTCACACCATTAGGTATGATATCACTCTCAGCTTATGTACCTATATTTTATTTGTATAAAAAAATATTTAACTTAGGTATCTACGGCTAATTGTAAAATTTTTAATCGATAAAAGGAAAGCTTATCTTCTACTTAATTTGAAATATTCGTATTTACAATAATTATACATTATAATGACATAGTAATTATTTTTTAGTAAATAATAAATTATTATTGATTCATTAGATTTATTACGAGGAATGTAGGTATAATCAAAATAATTCATTTTTTTTGTTAAGTATAATTAGGCTTTAGTAGTACATATATTTAAATATGTGTAGTTTTCTGCAATGTTAAATAATTTTGTAATCCTGTATAAATTTCAGAAGAAATTTAGAGGGGTGTAAGTTTATTCATTACTTCACAAAAACAATATAACAGCCACTTCAGTCTTTGATAATGAATCACACTTCCTAACCAACTTCCAACATGGCTCTATGTGACAAAATAATAAAAATTTAAAGATTCAGTTAAAATTGTAACACACATTCTTACATAACGACATCGCATTCGCATATATTCAACGAATACTAAGAATGAGGTATGGTTTCGCTGATATGACTAACTGACCGGAACAATGTGTTTGTTCGCTGATAACATAAAAACCCAAAACGTTAAAAACTTTATAACCAAACATGTTTCGCTAAGTAATTAAGCAGGTAAATTTTCGACATCTTAGTACACAGGAACAGAGCAATCATTCTGTATCGTCTTTAAAACGCCGACGAACAAAAGACCGACAGAGGTTGTAAACATAACTAAATAATTGTTTACAATTGAAATAATAGAATTAAGGCGCCTTAGTTGCCACTGTTCTTTTTGCCAACGCCGACTCTACCTTATCAGCAGTCGTAAAAAGGAACGCATTCAGTATTCAAGCGTTCCTGAAACTTGATAACATACAAGGCTAACCTTCAAGCACTTTGACCTTTCAAAGAACTTGGTTAAACAAAACGATAATAGAACACTTTAACAATTCGTACTATATTACAAAAGAAGGTTTATCTCTACTATTGACCTCTTTATAGGTTATTTTTGCGAGATTGCTTTGAAAAACTTCTTTCATATGTTCTTAGAAGATGTTTTCTGCATGTCTGTTGCTACGGTTATGGTTGTTAGCAAAAAAAAATTTATTTTATGTTGTAGGTGGATATGTAGTTTTAGGAACATTCATAAACTTATTATTAACATGGTAAATAGGTGATGATTGACCTTAAATTTTATGCAATACGTTACGTATACAACAGAAATACGTTGTGTGAGCTGATATGGCCCGTTCAAGATCCGCGTGTAGCCCAGTGTGGTTACTCAATCTTAAGAAAGATTATAGCCGGCTTTTATCTAGCAAACCTTGAATGTCTTAAGATCAAGAATAGACTTAATTCAAGTACCTATCTTTGTCAATATACTGTACAACCATCATTTTATATGATGTTAAATCAAGTTGCAAGCTAACGTCAGCAAATATCTGAGTACCTAGTTACTATTTATCAGTATATAAAGTGAAAGGTCATATACAATAAAGTTATGTCATGCCTATTATATATGATTTTTTAACACTTAGTTTTTAGCTCTATAATGAGATTACAATCACTCTGTGGAACCAGCTTTCGCCGGTGACTTTTCCGAACCGATACGACATAAAAACCTTCAAGAAGAGATCGTACTCTTTCCTCAAAGGCCGGCAACGCACGTCCTCGGATGTTGCAGATGTCCATGGGCGGTGGTAGTCACTTTCCATGAGGTGAGCCTCCTGCTCGTTTGCCCCCTCTTTATATATATAAAAAAAAAAATGTTGTAGGTTGGTATATAATACATATTATTATGTGGATACGCCTTTATTAAATCGAAAGTTTTGAATATTTTCTTTGGCTAGATAAGATGGAAATAAGGTGTAAGTAATAAAGCATTTTAACTATATTATCAACTACAATTAATTGGTTTTTAATTAATTGGTTGCACCCCTTAAACCACTTACGGCTTCGGTAAAAAATAGTTAAATACAGATACAATTGGAAAAAATAATATCGTAAATCTGTGTCAGCTATCTTCACACTTTAAATCTCTAAACTTGCATTCAATCGTAATATTATTGAGACACAGACAATTTAAGTTACGATATTTTTATCAAGAGTAAAAAAGAAAAACTATATATCGAATTCCAATGCTTAGTAAAATCATTGATTTAAGCTTGTAATATAAAAATATTACTAAAGCAAATAATTATAAAATTATGCGAACAATTTTGAATAATACTTCAAACTAAAACTGAGCAATGCGTTCAACGATTCGATATCAGTTAAAATCGATTATCGCGACGCGTTCTCCATTATGTGTTAAAACGTAACAATACACAGGTAGTCGTAGATAATATACTAAAGTATCCGATAAGCGATCAAAGGTGCCGACGTTTGATAATGATAGATCTGAAAGGCCGCCAACCAGTAGCCGATATATCGGTAATATTTTTATAGTGACACCTTTGATCTGCACCGCGATCCATAAAGTCTACGCGAAATCAAAAATCAATAGAAATATATCGCTTATTACGTATACTTAGAATAACTTGGAATGGGAGCGTAGTCATGTTGTCTGTCATGACTCATTGTTGAAAGGAAAACGATGTTATAAATGTATGCTATATCAATCATTAGCAGTACTACAGGCTTGAGACCGAATACTAAAACTTCGCATACTAATTTTTAAATTAACGGCGTCTCAAATAATTAGGCTGCACTTAATATTTGAATGATATTTCAGTATTCGACCGTTAATATATAGCATTATAATCTATCAATAGGAATTTTCTAGAAGTGTTCATATTTTTCATGTAATTAGTTATAATAAATTTTATTGCACTTATTACATACGGATCAGAAGAAATTTATCTGAAGTGGATATCGTTACTTGTTTACTAGATAAATAGAAAGAAAATTTAATTTTAATTTGTTTTATTAATAAACTTTACGTACCTATGTAGAATAAATGAATAAATAGGTACATTCGTGCTTCTAAATGTAAGAATCGTACTTATATTTTAAAAATAGAACTCTTATCTAAAATCTCTTAACCGGAAACGCGTCATATGGACCTGGGATAGGCTGATACGTCACTGTATCCACTCCTAGGTTCCTAGAATAAGCTTAAAGTTAAAACGAAAGGGATGTCTAATATTAGTTACATAAACCAGCCTTATAAATGAAACTACAGCTTTATTGAAGAGTATAGAAATTCAATTATTTTATGATAGGTTTTAAAAGGTAATAGGAATATATTTTTATTTTGTCAAGTCGGTTGGCGTGGTAAGACACTTGCCTTCGGTTCGATTCCCACCCAGGACAGACATTTGTGTGCATGAACATGTCTGTTTGTCTTGAGTCTAGGTATAATTATCTATATAAGATTGTATTTACAAAAAATGTAGTATAATATGTAGTATATCAGCTGTCTGGTTTCCATAGTACGAGCTCATTGGGATCAGATGGCCGTCTGTGAATAATATCCCAGGATATTTATTATTCATATTTATCTAAGGAAAACAGCGACCAATACTTGTGTGGTTAAAAGATACAAAACGGACTTGCGCCTTTATACTTGTATAGTGTTTAATAATATAATTAATAGACAAGAATGTAAATATTATTAAAATAAATAATTCCACGATTTTCATTCAACGATGAATTCTATGCTAAAAATTTAAATAATGATAACAAACTCGAACAACTCCCGTCCATTACGATAATTATGTATAGAACATATGATTTGACCTACATTTTATCACACCAATATATCCTTTATGGTATTATCGTGTAAAGACATCAATAAAAATATCAACAAACTTTATTGTGACAATCATTATCATAGGCCTATCAACGATCCGTGATGTATCGTATGGTGTAAGGTTTGAGAGAATAATCATATAATACGAGTATGTATTGTTTATACCATGAAACGATTTCGATATAAAAATTTCATTTCTATCATATATCAAGTTGCAAGCGGTATTTTTTTATAGCTTTTTATTTTTGGTCACTAACAAATCGTCACCTTATCGCAATCGAATCGTAGCATAATCGTTACTGTTGTACTGTTTTCCTATTCTAACACAACTAGGGCCCTAGACAAGTGGCTTTTACGTTAATAGAATAGAATAGAAAACAACAACCAATGTATGAGATTGACATTCGCGTTCGACTCGAAACGTCTCGAAATGGCGAACGCGAATGTCAATCTCATACATTGATTATTGTTTTCTATTCTATTCTATTAACGTTAAAGCCACTTGTCTAGAGGGGCTATTCAGTTGCGGTTCGATCGATTGGATTCGAATGGAATCGCATTCAACTGTTTATGTATATGTAATTTTGTAGAACTTCAACTTGATTGATCGAATGCAATCCTAGTAAGCGCTTGGAGGTATCACTAATATTAATTACTAGACGATCTTTTTCTCAGGAATTTCAGTTAACTGTTGATGAATTCTTGTACAACACCTGGAAAATCTTTTCGTATAGTTATCAGTCCGTGGTTTCTTAATAATTTCGTTTTACTATTTTGATAAACTATTCATCAAGCCAAATAGATTAAATCAAGAGATTTTACTTTAATATAGATAAATCCCAATATTAATTCTTAAGTTATGGGATGGATAAAATAAAATGAAAACTTTTATTATGTTCATTAAAAATGTTCATCAAATCCAAAGACAATCAAAAATAAAATAATTTTAAATGCATCTAAATGCAGTCTCATCGACATATTATATACAAAAGGATAGGATGAAGTATATAACAGACATAGAAAAAAATATATATATGTATTATATAAGAATTGTTTTTATAAGATATTGTATTCCGCTAAATCCTTCCAATCGAACCATTACATACAAATGGCGGCGGCTAATGTATCGTTGTAACTTTTGTAGTGTAATGGAGCTGCCATAATCAGCTACAGTCAGAAGTGCTTCAGTTGCCCTATCTGTAAGCCCGCTTTCATGAGGATTGTTTAATAGCCCTTATTTAGGTTTAAATTGCGCTCTGACTCATACCTTATTATGTAAATATCCTGTATATATCAAAATTTTATGCTAAGGTTCCTTTACTTACATTTTGGAAAAGGTTTGGAGTTATTTTACCTCTTGCTAAAATATGGATGTAAATACAAAGATGGTAGAATTTCAATTCATTGGTGTAGATTTTGTTCAAGATGTCACACATCAACACAAGTAAATGGCATGAAATCATATCAGTGATATATCAGTTATTCATTCCAAAAATAGTTCCATGTTTAAAATTTATTTTAAATATGGAACTATTTTCAGAATGTAGACATGTGAGATTATTAATGGTCATGTAAGCTGAGAAGATATCATGAATATGTGACAATTATGTACAAAGCCTTATGATTCAATAAGCTTACAATAACAACTACCAAGTCGCAGTTATGAAATTTTACCTAAAAATGTTTTAATGCGACATTATCACTGAAGAGCAATATTCACATTAGAGTTAATCACGGCTACACTGATAACAGTTTAGATAAACGGTCAAGTTTCGTGAAATGTTTATGGGAAACGTTCCTACGGGTTTTCACACTTGAGTTTTTTAGGCATTACTCTATCGTTCCTTGATCAAATTTTGCAAATTTAAAAAAGATTATCAAATTTAAAATTTGCAAATTTAAAAAAGGTTCTGATTATCCTTTGTGTAAGTGTGTTTTGAGAATATAATTTTATACTTTATCATTTAGCTTAAAATTGTATACAAGAAATTGTAATAAATAGGCACGTAATAAAAGCATTTTATTAGTTGTAATTGGCAAAAATTAATTTAATTTTAATATACAACAATATGTTATATGACTAATGTTTGTTATTGTTATTTATATATATTTTTGCGCTTAACAAATTGCTCATTCATTATATTATTTTGTGATAGATAAAAATAAATATTAGAACTATTATTTTCACAGATTTTGTCTTCAAAACAAACTAGGAGATAATCCTCCTTGATGCGAAAAAAAACCGTCTTGGGTGGTCTTGAGTGGCGTCAGTGTGTGCTAAAACTCTTTATTATACTTAGCTTCAAAAAAAATATTACGAACGCAAAATGTGTTCTATTATGAATACCATAGAGATTAAATTTTAATAGCGTGTTTTCTATTTTCGCTGTGCCTCCAAATCAAATATTTACTCTCGACTCGGTTTATGAATGAAATTTCCAAACCGCAAAATGTTCTACCCAAGAATTGTAGAATGACACCATTATTTTAGACGTCAGTATAAAAAGTAAAAACCACTCAACATTTATATTATGTATGTACATTATACATATAAGTAATAATACGCCTTAAATTATTTATTAGCACAAAGTAAATACATAAATCATTATTTACGCATATATGAATAAAAATATTTTTAAAAATAGAAAGTAATATAATCTATGAAACATCTTATTAAATAACGAATTTTACTTAAACAGACAGTAAAGTGAATAGTATGTTTTTTTTTCAATTTAGAACGTATTCTAAATACATTTCAAATTACGAATTCGAAAATCAACGAAGAGTGTAAAAAAGAGCGGCAATATGGTTTATAAAAATAACAAGAGAGCAACAGACTCTATAAAAATTAACAATGATTTTTCACTATCGATTACACTAAGTCTAGTGGGGCGTTATTTGTCACTAAGTACAAATACCTTCGCACTCATTGAAACGGATTTAAAAACCGTCAATTTTTTTGATTTCAATGCATTATACCTACGTGACGCAATTACATGCATTTTGATTTCAATTGAAATTGTCGCTACTTATATACGCAGACCACACAGCACATTTACTTTTTTATATTAATGTGGCTTACGAATCGACATTTGACGAACAATAGTTCCTGGAAGTCTTAAACATCATAGAATAGTCCTTATCTTGGTTACTTTAAAAGCGATAATCGAGTGTAGGTTCTTAAGTGTTGACACTTGAGGTTACAATGTGACAATTCGTTTTGTACATTTTGCGCCTTTCATGTTTGTATAATGTATGTCGACGTTTCTAATCAAAGTTTATTTGTGCGTAAGGTAATTTAAACGTAACATATTATAAATCTATCACTCTTAATTATGTTAATAAAACGTTGATATTGTAAATAATGAAATTACAGCATTATTAATTACTAATCAAATATAAACAGATAATAAAATATTCAATATATATCAATCTTATTAATTTTCGAATATAGAACATAAAACTTATTATTAATTATTTTATTTACTTACATATTATAAATTACAAAGAAAGATGAATCATAAACTTATTTTACATCTGTTTATTCATATTTTGAAGCTGCGAGGACCTTAGTAAGCGAAAGAAACATTTTAAGCGTAGGTACGTGAAACTTCAACTGCAAACATTCAAGAATATTCTACCGCGTATTATGTAACTTCGACGGATTCCTCCAATGCACTAAGCGGAGGCTTATTTAATGCTCATAAAATTCAATTATGCATCTAGATTCATTTTGAATTTAAATTTTTTTTTATGAGGTCGGACCTAAAGTTGCTGTTGCTGTTTTTTTTTTGTAATCAGCTCAACATAATAAAAAAAAATATTTGTAATATCTGTATAAGCATAACAAAAAAAGTTTGCGTGCTTAGATATTTGTCACGCAATCACACGCGTAACAGCAATACTTACTAATAAAAGCTATAGCCTTTACTGTGCTAAATAATTTAATAATATATTTATGTATGTTTACAGTTACAGATAAAACAAAAGAATGTCTATTACATAATTAATATTATCTAAAAGAAACCAATTAAAATAACGGTCCGGTATTTGCACTAAAACATTTATAAAATTTTCAGCATCATAAAAGAAAGTTAAGCAAATGTAGTTCAGGCTAACGTATCTTTATACAAATTGCACTCAATCACAAAGGATACAGTAAGAAAACGGGACCTTTGTCGGCATTTAACTGGAGTAACGGAAAGAAAGTAGCCGGTTATAAAACTATTGAAATTGCACCATAAAACCTCTGTAACAGTTGTCTAACTGTATTAGTGCATCCGAATAACACGTGGAAAGTTTGACTCGTTTTTGTTATTAATTCTTTAGAATTTCCATTGAAAATACTTTATAATGTTCGGTAAATCATAAAATTGTTAACTGTCATTTCATTACAATTTGTCATCAAAAATATAAAGATTTATATTATATCATATAATCAAAATTTTAAATATTATTTCTGATAATTAAAATCTTATATTGGGTATAAAGATAAATAAAATTTAGTAAATGATAGTTGTTATAAGACATGAGATATTTGTTACAATATTTCCTCGTACGGAGAATTGAAGTCCTATAAAATGCTTTAACTAATTACCTAAATAATTGTAGGATGTAATTCTGATATATTTTAACGGTTATAAGAATGAATGTCTATATCAATGTCTTACTCATTACGAAAACTCTTAATGACCCAAGCATATTACTTAAACGCTTAGTTTTCAGTCTCATGTAAAAACTGGATTGTTTACTTTACATAAAAAATATAATGACATTTACAATTGAACCGACTTGATTTTATAATTCATTTTACAATAACCTCTATATTTTTCGTATACTTTCTTGTAAATATAGTTTAAAGTGACTACTTAAATATAATGAATTCTATACTATATTTTCTTGAAAATACTCAAACAACATTAATAATAATTATGTTACGTTCAAATAACAGATGCTAAATATAAATTAAATGAATTGAAAATTTTTAAAAACTGTTATAAGTAAACAAATTTTGTAAGTAAAAAATAACCTTTAAAATAATATTCGTTTTTAAATAATTATTGTAACGATAATTGTGTCATGCTTTCTATGTAATATTAAGTATTTGGAAATTACTCTATGTAAACTCAGTTAAAAAAGACATTGAATATTTTAATTACACGTTAAATTTCATAGTTTTTTTCATCCGTCCCTTTTTTGCATCAGAATTTCACCAAACCTTTTGCGCAATAAACATTTCTCTAGCTTTCATATTTCGCTAACGCAATAAAACTCGTACTTAGGTATACTTTTACGCAATTTGCTTTTGCAAAAACGATATATTTGTTACGTCGTCTTAAAGACGCCGCTAATGGTCAAGTTAGATATCTTTACAATTCGGAAGTTTACAACGTTTTGGAACAGTAGGAACGAATGAGTTTATTGTTGAGAAAAATGAACATTTATGATCGGTCATTGAAAATTCTATTCATATTGTTTTAAATGTTGCCGATGGGTGCAAAAGCTTTTGTTTTGTTTTTGCCTACACGCGCTGTGTATCCTAATTTTGTTTACTGACTCAATAATATAACTAACAAATTAGATAAAAAAATAGTAAGTTAAAGTGTATATCATTATTTTTAAATTATTATAAAAATATCGTATATGTATGTATATGTTATCTTTATTTGTCAAATATGAGTCTTGCTGTACCGTAACGAATAAAATCGTATGGCATAGTGTATTTAAATTTATAAATAATATGTATATAAGTGTTTCCAGACATACTTCAAGCAGCATTCAGCACAAACAAATATATACAATAATATCAAAAAAAAAACATACAGACGCATTGATAACCTCCTCCTTTTTTTGAAGTCGGTTAATAAGTGTGTAATAATAATGTGTAACAGTGAATGTTCATTTAGCACTTTTGGATATTAATTTTATTATAAAATATATTTTTGTAAACACAAACTAGATTTTATCAATTAGAAGTTATGTAAAACAATTTTAAAAATAAAAATAACAATTTACTTAAGAGTATGTCAAAATTGAAGAATTATACCATACAAACAATTATGTGTAGTGTAAAAGATGACATTACACATTTAAAAAAAAGTCATCTATCTGTGAGCAGCTTTTTTTTTAAATTTAAGTCCAAATAACCTAAACTAATATAAATTAAAGAATAATAAAATAGATTAGTTATATATTTTTAGTTCATTTGAGAATAGTAAGTAACTTCAGTTTCTTTCCGATATTTTTTAATAATCTATTTATGTATCTATTTTTTGAACCGATAAGTAGACACAAATTCAATTTAATCCTCCAAAACGAAAAGTGCATGACGTGAGAAAAGAATAAAAATATATAGTTTCTTATAATTTTCATATATTACATTCGAAAGTATATTTTCATACAAATCGTTTTCGTAATCTCGTTGAATGATAACATCTTTAATTCTATTTAAGCTCGAAACCTGGCCTCTGCAATAACGATACTTCCTCCCTTTACAAGCGTATAATGGAACTAATTTGTTGTTCAAACAGGGGATGTTCAATGCCCAAACATCATACTAATACAACAAACTTAATTCGAACACATTGTAAAAACAATCTCAACTCTATACTAACGGACGAAGGTTTATTTTCAAGCGTTGCTTTTATTATGACAGCATTATAGCTTGGTAATGACGAACTGCAGGACATTTATTTGACACGTACCGAAGGCAATTGTCACTCTGCTTGTTACAAAGGCATATAAATCAGTACAATAAGAGTCGTGATTTCTGCCTCGCGTGCTGGATATATTTTATTGGTCAACACTCGACGTCTTTAATATTGGTAATACATTAAAATGTTCAATGCATTTATTATAAACGATGGCTCTCTAATTTATTTGCTTTGGTTTTGAAAATGGAATCGATCGTTATGAGCCCATTAAATTATATTTAGATATACCCAAGATGAAATGGTCTATTTGTCAGAACATTAGCGGATTCAAACCCGGACAAGCATCACTGAAGTTTATAATTCTCGTATTTATCGGTGAAGAAAAATATCAGATGAACATCTATCACACTTTCCAACAACTCATATGGGAGCAGCAGCGAAAAAGCTCCAAAAGCTTATGTAAGCCGTGGGACATTTATAAGTGTTATCTTTTACTTTAACATACAAATTGTTATTTAAATAGAATGTATCATTATGACGAATTCAACTCAAATCAATGGTTTTGATTATCCATGATGGTGCACAATCGATAGGTAGACTAGCGATTGGGCCATCTGATGGTAAGTGGTCACCACCACCCATAGATATTGACGTCGTAAGAATTTTTAACCATCCATAGCCATTGCGTCATACACTTTGAGAGGGACCCAATTTGTTAGGTCGCTTGTGTCTGTACACTAACTTACTTATCCTTCAAACCGGCACACAACAATACTAAGTGTTGCTGCTTAGCGATATTATGATGAGTGGGTTGTATCTACATCATATTCAAAATTACTCTGGTAGTTTGACGTCTAATTGCAGTCTGATGACTTTTTTTAAATCATATTTTATACTGATGATCGCGTCGTTAAGTGTTCTGTAACTCTCTCTGTACTCATACGTATAAATAAAAATAGGTGAAATAAAATATTGCTTAGAGTCATGTAAAATTTCTGTTTTAGACGAGTTAATATACAATAACACCATATGCAAGTACATTCACACATACACAAGCTGTTTTTTAACACTATATACATGAAAATAAAATACAGTGTAAAAAAATCAGCATTAAATTTTTAACTGTATTCTAATGTTTTCTAACTGCAAAAAATACTAATGTTCTTAAATAGTTGAATTTCGAGAAATCGCAAATAATTTTCTAAAGTTTTATTGCAACCCTTTTGGCAATCCGTTATTGGTGATTGCCCGTAACAAAAACATTAATATGAAACAACAAAAAAGTAACTGTTTTCACGCAATTTTGTTAAAACTAACGGGTTTAAAAAGTTTCGCCAAAGGGTTTGCTAACTCGCGAACATTAAACATAATAAAGCAAAAAAACTATGTTTGCGAGAAATCGCATAACTGTCTTCGATACAATAGACCAAAATGATCAGAAATTACAAGGTCTTCGACAATCAACGGGACGTATTCAACCCCATTTCGCTATGGTGCATATTTATCGAGCATTAGAGTTCAAAATCCCATAAACATGAAATGTTTTCAAAACAATGTTTACCCTTTTGCGTACCGTAAATAGCACCGCTCATTTCCAACGGTTCAAACAAATGAAACTGTTAAAAGAAGCCGGTTGATGAATAAGAAAGAGTTGCATTTATTTGTAACAGTTTAACAACAAAAGCCGTTTGTCTTCTGTCCTTTACGCGAAATGGTTATCATAAATTCTCTTCCTTTAGACAGAGAAAGGGTAATTAGGATGTAAAAGTGAAATTCTGTTTGTATTGAACATTCGCAACGCCTATTAGTAGATGTAAAGAGTTAGTACTTTCACTGGTCCATTTCACGCTCAGCATGATTTAGTAATTATATATTTGTATCATATTTAAATAATATGCCTTACTTTCTAAATAAATGTTTTGAATCATCAGTTAAAACATTTTGAAAGTAAAAATGAAAGACGCGCTTTTATTTTTGCGGCTTCAAATCTCATTTCTGAAACGCATGACAAAGTCAGATTTGCTAATTTTTCTAAACGCTGAATGCTCATTGGTCGCTCGTTGCGTCAACGTCTGCCATCGACCAATCAAAAGTAAAGATTAAGTGAAATAAGGTAAATTGACATTGGTCGGCGTTTCTGCAATTAGCGAACCTGGAGGACAATCTTTAAATTGTCTGAAGCCTCAATGATTATACTTTTTATAGAAAGTCCATATGTGATATAAATAAAAACATTTAGAAACTGCCAAGTCATTACTCTGTGTACTTGATACAATATTTAGTAGCGCAATATTATAAGAGTTTCGATTCTTGGTATTGTAGATTAGATTAGCCATCAACCGCAGAGGCATGAGCAAATAATTTAGATTCCTTTTGTATTTTTTACAAATTTGAAACTAACGTACCTACTAACGAAAGTCGAAACTACATCGATTTGTATTGATTTGATCTTTCATCGTTTTCAATATGAAACATGGGCAAATATATCAAAATGATGAAGGACGTGAGCTTAATTTGTCTCTATACATTGTGTACTCGATGCTGGAATAACATGCATGTTTCGGAAAACCAACAAATAGAGGAGCACGGTCAAATAAGCTGCTAAACATCTCAATGCACGAGGACGATTTAGTTCAGTTGTGTGTCATTTACACGATATTACTGTAGAAATAGCTGAACCAATTTTATCATTTTAAATTCATGGATTTAACTCTTTTATTCATAAATAACTAACTTTAAAACGGGTAGTAATTGTTTTTTATAATAACTCAACAGCTTCATAGTAAAAAGAGAATGACCTATAAAAATGAATTTTAAGTAATTAAAAAAAAAAAACTTTAGCTTACTGTTTATGACAAAACAATATTGAAAGTAACTAATAACTACTATGGAAGTCTGCTCCAATAAACGCTCCAGTTTTGAATATTTACTACTTCCCATAAATCGTTATAGAAAAAAACGTAAGTAACTGTCATCGGAGCCCAGTTGTATAACGGACTTGACAAATGTCACAAAGATATTTTTTCCCAGAATTTGAAACCGAAATGTTTGACAGAATGCGGTGGATCTCTATATTGTATGAAAAAGGCGCGTGGGGTGTAAGCGTGCTGATGTTATGACCATTTCAATGATTTGTAGAAAAGAATCGTCACCAACGTAATTATTGTACGAATAGTTTTAACTGTAGCTAGGCGGGATATCGGAGCGAACAATGAATTTACACGCATCAACTCTTAGTTTCGAAATTTAAAAATTGTTTGTTTCGTTACTGGTGACAATATGGTTTTTTTTTTCTTTTTAATATTCCCGAACGGGATTTATTCACATTTATTATTGTTTTTGACATTTTCAAATCAACACTAAGCTTTAAGAGTAGAATGTTAAAGATAATTAGTTTTGTTATTTTTTAGTTAAATTTTGTTTAGATAAAAAAGTTACTAAAAGAATAGTGTCTATATAACCTTAAGCTGAATGATTAAACATATCTTACAAAGAAAATAATATCTTTAACCAATTTAAAAAAAATATATTTCTACGCATTCTGGTATGAGTTTTATGTATTATATTGGTTTAGTGGATTTTTCAGTTATTAGTATAGCTGTCACCATAAAATTGTAGGTAAGCTAGCGCTTTTTCAGTATTCTATAGTTCTTTTTTCAAAAATGAAGGATATGCATAGAAACTATTATCCCCTCTTTTCAGTAATCTTTATTTTGTGCTAGCCTACTGTGTAAAAGGAATCCGTATGAAATTTTTGTGGTGCTGATTCAAATGGGCCTCCTGATAGTAAGTGGTTACCACCACTCATAGACATTGGTGCAGTAAGGAATATCAACCATTCATCGCCAATGCAGCGACAACCTTGGAAAGTAATTTGTGCCTGTAGCCAAACCAGAACACAACAATACTAAGTATTGCTATAGGTATTGGAGCCATGTAATATCTGATGATTGGGTTATACCTAGCCAAACGCGCTTAAACAAAGACCTCCCTATCTAGTAGCATATTACATAAGTCAAATACTAAAGCATTAATTAGATATTGAAGCAAATCACATACGATATTTTGTCTATTAATTATTGAAACTTAAGTTTAACATACGACCTTTTTGCTCTGGCCACTGACAGTAGCGATACTAATCCCGTATTACTAGGAAAAAATCACCACATGTGATATTGAAATTCGACTCTTACTGCCTATTTGGCCTTCGGTAGTTTGATATTGTATCGACAGACGTAAAATTAACCGAAACGTCGATAATCCAGGGATACAAATGTGACGATAAATTTGCCGTAAGTGTAACGCTTAATTTGTATAACGCTTATATTTTTTCCTCCTATTTAAGCGTAAACCATGTGTATTTCTGCGCCAACTGGCTAATGAACTATGTCTAACATAACCAAGGAAATAATAATAATATATAATATGTTTGTAATTGAATTGTAATTTCCTCTACCTAATGAGTAATTCATACAGTTAAGCTATAAATAAATCACTATGTTTTATAAAACAAGTAAAAAAGCGGGGGGGGGGGGGGGCGTTTGCCTGTCTGAACGCAATAAACTCAAAAATTATCGAACTTATTTTCAAACGGTTCAACGGTTGTTTTAAATGTCTGGCAAGATCACTATTTATAGATGTCTTATATCTGTGTTACATTTAAATGAGCGAGTGAGCCATGTAATATGAACTTGGGTATAACATCTTTACTTTACTTGGTGGTAGAGCTTTGTGCAAGCTCGTCTGGAAAGGTACCGCCCACTCATCAGATATTCTGCCGCAAAACAGCAGTACTTTGTATTGCTGTGTTCCGGTTTGAAGGGTGAGTGAGCCAGTGTAATAATAGGCACAAGGGACATAACTTCTTAGTTCCCAAGGTTGGTGGCGCATTGGCGATGTAAGCGATGGTTAACATTTCTTACAATGCCATTGTCTATGGGCGTTGGTGACCACTTACCATCAGGTGGCCCATATGCTCGTCCGCCTTCCTATACAATAATAAAAAAAAACTTAGTTTTCAAGGCTGTTTCTCTTCGAAAGTGTAAGGAAGGGTTAACTCTTCTGATAGTGTTGATCGGGAAACAGCATGCCTGTCGGCTCTTTTCATATTTAAAAAAAAACGTATATGTACTTTAATAAGCTAAAAACATTAATATCAAATGACTGAACAGTTAATCGTGAAACACGATCAGTGGGCGGATGGTCTATACATATGGCTCCCTTATCGCTGCCACCCCGCTGTTGATCGCATCATTATGATTGCTGACGATGACTGTGATGGGAACGTGTTATGATATTTGAGAATTTTTAGTATGATTTACATCATGTATAAGTAAATACATTCAGTCGATTCAAAACTATCAGTCAGTTTGCTACAAATAAAATAATTATGTATATATAAAAAGTTATCTCCTGTTTTAGGATCAAGGATCGTGACGTCATTGCGATTGTTTTTGCGAAAATGATCAAGTTTCCCTGGTAATAACAGTTGTTGTTGTAGTTCTACATCTTTTAGTGGCAGAAGATTTTTTTTATCTTTTTTGCGTGCCAAATCAAATTATTCTTTATTCAAAGGTTATTAAAAGCCCTTTTAAATCGTCAAGTATTTAGTAGTACATAGATTATTTAAAACTACCACTGGTTAGACAAAATCTCAGTAATTTAAATTAATGGATTATTAATATTTTCAGCTAAAATCTGTCTGGCATTCTATGGGAAAAGCCGTCCCTTCTCCTTAGTAAAATGTTAAGGGCATAATCCACCGCACTGCACCATTATACATGACGTGGCAGAATCCAAGACGTTTTAAAATAAATTAGGCAAATGAAAGATAAAAATAATCATTAGGAATAATATACAATATCCATGAATAATAATTTTGTCAGATGACACATATCCAAAATATTATCGTTTAAGGATTTTCAAATGCCAAAATTACTCAAACAAAACCTCATTAGGAATTTTAAGGAACGAAAGTCGAATATAATCTGCAAGCACTTAATACTCTCTGAACGTTTTACGATAAATTTGTCGTAAAAATATGTTAAGATGACCCTTTTTTCTTGCAAACTATCAAATATTTCGAGTGTCAAAAATAACCTCCAGCACTAAAAACTGAACACCTACCCTGTGAACATTTTCACTCTTTTATCACGCCCTCAAAAAGTGCTATGTTATAAAGTGGCTGTTTTAACAGTTCAGCAAAAAAGCGCTTACTTGTGCGTTATTCTGTGCTTTAATATTCATTCATTATTTCAATATAATATAGATAGCTTGATAAGCTAACAATGCTAAGGTTGATGTTTTAATCATCGACCGAGAGCAGTTTTTCATACATATGTTGCCCCTAGTTGTTATAGATATTATGACAAATGATTCTACTCAATCTACCTAGATTGAGTAGAATCATTTAGAGAGTAGAGTGGTAGTAGAGACCAAACGAGTCGACGGCTAGTGCAATCGGGAAGAATGATCTGCACTAAATTAAATGTAGCTAAATTAAATACATAACGTGCGGAACATAAAAAAAAGAAAATATTATAAATATAATATATTGAATACATTGCATTTTAAGCGCTTAAAGGGCTGAAAGGGAAAGTGCTGAGGCTTCACATCTTTCTAAGCGCGTAAGTGCGCAGCTATCTTAAAGTGTAAATGACTTCTGAGATAACAGATTATAGCGACAGTCGACATGTGTTTCGCGTTCTTAAAGAATTTAAAGTAGTTCGTACGTTAATGATTTGGTTGTCATGCTACTTATAATGGGGCTGCGTTTTAGGGTTGATTTGAAATATGACTAAAATGATTGAGACGATTTTAAGACTTTTCAAGTAGTGAACTTGAATGTGCCAAATTTGTGTTTAAAATAATCGTTTATGTAATAACATGTGGATTATTTACATTGACCTAAATGAACAACAAGAATTCTAGCAGGACTTCTTCGTTATATAGAAATCCGTTTCTCGAAAACTCAATCTGCTATCCCTTTGCAGTGGAAGCAATACGACTATAATAGTGGTTTATATATGTCAAATAACATAAATATACGTTCCTAAGATTATTATTATTCATATATAACGAAATAAATTAATAATGTATTTTATTTAACAATTAAGTAAAATACTTCCTTTGTGCCGTCATTTTATAGGATAAAAAAAAGTAAAATTTACAATGAATTCGAAATATAAATTCTACCGAGATAAAATGTCGTTTCTTTTGCATAAAAACAAACATAACATCGCTATTTTTATTACCGGTTAAACTGTATTATACTGTTTAAAAAGCTGAGATGGACCAGTGGTAAGAACGCGTGAATTTTAACCAATGATCGTGGGTTCAAACCGGGGCAAGTACCACTGAATTTCATGTGCTTAATTTGTGAGTATAATTCATCTCGTGCTTGACGGTGAAGGAAAACATCGTGAGGAAACCTGGTCAAATTTCACTGAAATTCTGTCACATGTGTATTCCACCAATCCGCATTGGAGTAGTGTGGTGGAATTATCTCCAAACCTTATCCTCAAAAAAAGAAGAAGAGGCAGAAGTCCCAGCAGTGGGACATTGACAGGCTCTTACTGTAAGCCGCATATTTGTTTTTCTTCCTAAATGTAATTCTTCATTCGGTAATCATTTTACCGTAAGCTTAGAATAAGTAATAACAAAAATCATTAAGCGGTTACAAGCTATATCGAAATTGAAAACTGTTTTACGCGATTAAACAATCAATCTAAAATAAAGGTGCGTGACACGCGTGTTTATTAAAAATAATCATAAGACTTCATGCATATGCTTTTTATTACATATAAAGGATCTACAAAATTTCCGGGCAATTTAAACCAAGAAGAACAAAATCTATTATAACTACGTAAAGGGTTTATTACAAAAACAACCGTTCCGCGAATTGTAAAACTATAAATTTTATCTGGGAGTCGCCGTAAAATGTCAATCATTCGAACACTCAACATTAACCTAACAATATGATAAAGAACATTTATAAATAATCTTAATGCAATGCACGAAGGTTTCAATTTGAAAATCACAAAAGTGTTAATAGTTTAAAATGCATAGAGTAGCATGGCGACAAGAAGTGCTTAAATAAAATCGAACTATAAACTTTTTTTCAATTTTCACAAACAAAAACTTTGAAACTAATTGTTCAGCAGTGCTAGGTTATAAAAGTCAAAACGATTTTAAATCGATTTTATTTACGATAACCAGCTAAAGGGGTGGCTTAGCAATAAAAACAGTAGGTCAAATTTTAGAGTAATAAATTCACTACAATTTATTGTACTTTAAAATCACATAGTATTTTATAGAATACAGCTATTATAATGTGATTCAGGTAGAATCGATTTACAGATTTTTTTTTTTTTTTTTTATTAGAAAACTAGCTGCCCGTCCCGACTTCGTACGGGTAAATTAAAAAAATTATCCCGTGCATTTTTTAATCAATAAGATATAAACATTCACCAATCGATTTATTCGCCCATACAGTACAGTTTATATGTGTTCAGTACAGGGCATATAATAATTCTATTTCCTACTAATATAATAAACACGAAATTTTGTATGGATGTATGGACATTTGTTTCACGTAAAAGTACTGAATGGATTTTAATGAAACTTTACAATAATATAGCTAATACATCAAAATAACAAATAGGCTATAATTTATAAAGCTTTTAATAATTATTAATTTATAACTTGACCAAAATATAACAATAAGAATTTTAACTTTTGTCTCTTACACTATATCATTTGGACAAATGTTTTAAAAGTTACGACGATGACAAAGTGAGTGCGCGACACTATGCAGCAGTACACTGTGGGAGAAGAATTCGGTCATCGGCTCATCGCTGGGTGTGCGACTCGCATGCAGGAATACGTCATCGATGGTTGTCCGTTTTGCGGTTTTTCAAGTCCCTAGCGATTGCTTAAAGACGCACTTTACCTGTATGTAATTTATTAATAGGTAGGTTTTTATAGTGCCAGGTTGCATACCTTCGG
The DNA here is from genome assembly GCA_963151315.1 of Nymphalis c-album. Lineage (NCBI taxonomy): Eukaryota > Metazoa > Arthropoda > Insecta > Lepidoptera > Nymphalidae > Nymphalis > Nymphalis c-album. Next base: position 4,669,009 of record OY720602.1, on the reverse strand, counting down.
GTTGTAGCGGAATGGGCCGGCACGCCCAGCCGGAGTTACCACTCTCTCACTTAAAATCGGCGTAAAGTAATAGCTACGCTACCATAATTTTGAGTGCAAATAACAAAATGCTAAACACACAATGTCTTACTGCTACCCTATGACAACCAAAAGTTCTAAGACCTGTCGTTTTCAATGACCGCCTTGGTTGATTTTAGTGAGAACTCTTATCACATGTACACTTATTATAGTGCATGCTCAAACAATGTCCATTCCCTGCATCGCTAATGCGCCATCAACCGTAGGAACGAAGATGTTATGCCTTATGTGCCTGTAGTTTGATAGAATAAAAAAAATTGTACGCTTGCTCTTTTATGGTTTTAACTATACTCAACGGCGTAGATAGGCGGCGGGCTATTTAATATTAACCATAAATATATTAAGTCAAACTACAGGAATTCATAATAAGTCCACTGATGATTATTTAAAGAATAATCATCAACTTCAAAATAAAAAAAAAACCGTTACTAAAGTTTTTCTTAACAGAAATGCATTTCATACATATTAATTTCAAATCACAGATTTTCAAATTTCAAGCAAACATTTATCCTTTACTTATATTTATGCGGGCAACAGCTAGCGTACGGGCGACAGCGGGACGCGGGGCGCGCAAGCGGTTGCATCACGCGTTTGTATGATGGGTGTTGGACCGCCTGAATTTATTTAGTGCGCGATAATTTTAAAATTACGATTACTCCTAAGATATTGATTTAAATTGGGTGGTGTAAAGGGCAATTATAATATACATTAAATGCTTAAAGTAAATAACGTATTTATTTTAATAAGGATTAATATCATATCCGTTTTTATAGCTTTCCAATTTTACCATTTTTATGTAAACATTTTTTAAACATTAAAATGGGTATAGTTAGCTATCCTTAAAAGATAGACATATGCCATCGCGGACTTTTTTGTAGATCTATGAAAGGGGAACAATTTCACCATACATTATTTTGTTATAACTCAAAGGGATTGTACAGCGTTTTCGATGAAAGCTCCCAATCGACTCGTTTTTTTTCCGACTTCTTCAACAATTATCGCTATATTTCAACAAATTTACAGAAAACATTAATACATTATACACGTAAACCTTCCTCTTGAATCACTTTATCCATTGGTGATAACCGTATGAAAATCCGTTTAGTACTTTTTAGTTTAGCGCGTTTATACAAAAAGACATGAAACGCGGGGGACTTTGTTTTATAATATTTAAGGAAGCGGTTGCATCACGCGTTTGCATGATGGGTGTTGGACCGCCTGAATTTATTTAGTGCGCGATAATTTTAAAATTACGATTACTCCTAAGATATTGATTTAAATTGGGTGGTGTAAAGGGCAATTATAATATACATTAAATGCTCAAAGTAAATAACGTATTTATTTTAATAAGGATTAATATCATATCCGTTTTTATAGCTTTCCAATTTGACCATTTTTATGTAAACATTTTTTAAACATTAAAATGGGTATAGTTAGCTATCCTTAAAAGATAGACATATGCCATCGCGGACTTTTTTGTAGATCTATGAAAGGGGAACAATTTCACCATACATTGTTTTGTTATAACTCAAAGGGATTGTACAGCGTTTTCGATGAAAGCTCCCAATATGCTCGTTTTTTTCCGACTTCTTCAACAAATTTCGCTATATTTCAACAAATTTACAGAAAATATTAATGAATTATACACGTAAACCATCCACTTGAATCACTTTATCTATTAGTGAAAACCGTATGAAAATCCCTTCAGTAGTTTTTTAGTTTAGCGCGTACATACAGACAGACATGAAACGCGGGGGACTTTGTTTTATAATATTTAAGGATACATATTGACGCCTTAGGTTTTTCTTAGTATATCGAAGATGTAGCATACGACAAAAGATCAAACATCTTTTGAGCATTTTTCATTTCGAATTGCACATGGAATAGACTAGACTTATATACGAGTATATAAAAAGCTAATATATATGAAACTAATTTAAATTTAGCTGCAAAATAATATATAAAAACTTTGAAAAAATAAAACTGATTCATATACATGTGCATCTTAATCAAGGATTGCGAGATCCAATTCGGGCAGACTCTAATGAGTTTTCTTATGCTTTAATTCATCTTGTGCCCGGCGGCGAAGAAAAGCGTCGAACAAAAAACCTGTATCAGATAAAGTTCTACCACATGTCCATCAAACTGCATTGGAGCAGCGTTGTGGGGAAACCCTACATAAGAAGTCTTTACATAGCAGAACATTTACAACTCATATTGAAAACAATTAAATAACTTTGATATTTTAAAAACTGCACTCATATATAAGTCTAGAATGCGTAGCTAAATAATTAGCCATTGTAACTATACAAGCAGTAATCGATCTTTAAACAATATCACAAAACAAATCGATGTTTCTGGGTAACATCAAAAAGTCTTGTTTCTCCTTGCACGGCCAATAATTTTTAATGGTTTCCCGTTTCAAACAAAACATCGCATGAGCGTCGCTTTGTGTCGCCATTGTTTATTTTGTTCGTGTTAATGTGTCCACGGTGATTGTGTTGAACAAATAGTGATGAATTTAACGCGTGTTATAGTGTGTTCGACTCGATCTTTGTTTCCCGCACCCCTCCGGCGCTGGAACGATTTTATTTTGGAATCATTATCACAACAGGTCTGTAACTGTTTACGTAAAAACCATAGACAATTACGTCTTGGTTTTGACAATTGATTTTTGCTCATTTTACTGTTAGATTTATTCGAACGAAATAAGAAAATATGTAAGTGAAACTAAACTAAGTACACGTTACAACTTACAGAAAAGTTGCACTGAATATTGATATTTTATCACTCATTTCATTTTCAACAAAAACATACAAAAATATTTTAAGATCTATATTATTCTTCCAACATAATACAAACTATTTATTAACATTATTTAAATTTTATTTATTGTATTATAAAAAAAATAATAAATGGACATACAATTTGAAAAATATATATTTTTAGTATTGATCGCAGCTTGGAGACGTAAAAGTTAAAAATCGAATAAGGTTGTTAAAATCGAATTTAGTCGAATGTAAGTCAATAAAAAAAAGAAAAAAAAACAGCCGCCACGTGTCGGTGTCGCAAATTTTAAAATCGAAAGTTAATTTTTTACCAAGAAACGTAAACCTGTTTGCTAATTTTTTTGCAAATATTTTTAACACCGAGTGGAGCAAATTGACGTATTGTTTGTTTACGTTCTTTAACATAATAAGTCTGGAGGCTTTGTTTAAATAATTACCAATTACATCTGACTGAGGGCCTTGTTTTTATACATAGTATCTTGTCATATAATCTTATTAAATATTGTTGTGAAAATATAGTTAAGGATCATTATATTTTATTAATTAATGACATTTCATTACTATGTTCAAACCATATCATTCATTTATAATTTTTGTTTTGTTTATAAAGGAATGTACCAGCCCGTTAGTATCTCATAGTTGGGAAAACTCTGAGTAGTTCTATTTATTTATGTCAAAATTTAAATTAAATATGGTGAGAACATATTTTACTACAATTCTTTTTTCAAAAAAATATGATGCAATAAACATTAAAACTGAAACGATAAAAAGTATTTAGAAGTGATGCCATTAGACCTTCCGAAAATATTGTCCCTCAGTTACGATCCGTAAAGAATTCTCATATTTTTGTATTATTTTATTTTTCTTTTGTTTGTTATAAATTGTTTTACTGCCCCGGCGCGTGGACGGAGCGCGCCACGATTGCTAACGGAATAAAAAAAGACATACAAAACATGAATACGAATATTATAAAGACGCTTTTAAAACTACGTCACTTGTATGGGTACTGTTGAAATGTAATAAAACACAAAAACTTAGCGTCGTCTCACAATACTTGAACCGGCGATACAAATCGTGTTCTTTTTTCAAAATATCTTGGAAGGTTTTTTTTTTTTTTTTTTTTATTGCATAGGAAGGCGGACGAGCATATGGGCCACCGGATGGTAAGTGGTCACCAACGCCCATAGACATTGGCGTTGTAAGAGCTGTAAACCATCTCTTACATCGCCAATGCGCCACCAACCTTGGGAACTAAGATGTTATGTCCCTTGTGCCTGTAATTGCACTGGCTCACTCACCCTTCAAACCGGAACACAGCAATAACAAGTACTGCTGTTTTGCGGTAGAATATCTGATGAGTGGGTGGTACCTACCCAGACGAGCTTGCACAAAGCTCTACCACCAAGTAACAAGGACAAGGTTTTTAGAACATTTATCATTTTTAATCTTGCTTCAATTATAAGTTACTAGTTGTTACTTGGTGGTAGAGCTTTGTGCAAGCTCGTCTGGGTAGGTACCACCCACTCATTAGATATTCTACCGCAGAACAACAGTACTTTGTATGTTATGTTCCGGTTTGAAGGGTTACTGAGCCAGTGTTTTTTATGTGTTAAGTGATTACATACACAAGGGAGCAGCTTAGTTCAGATGACAGAGATGTTTAGAGATAGCTTAGATGACAAACATTTCTTACACACTAATGTCTAAAGGGCGTTGGTGACCACTTACCATCAGATGGCCAATATGCTCGTCCGTCTACAAAAAAAAAATCACTCACGGGTTTAGGGTGTTCTTGGGGTTCAAGCTTCATACAAATTGCATCAAAATTGTCTGAGCGACACTCGCATATATAAAATACTGATGTCTCTGTAAGAGAGTAATTATATATTGCACTTAATATGACCTAAATCTTTTTGTTAACAATGACTAAGTTCACGTTACAACTTACAGAATTTGAACAGAGCACTATATTATTTCACAATAACTAAATTTAAATCTTATGATAAACAAACGAGGCTTATTATACTGAACAAGATTATATAAATAAATAACAGACGAGAGTAGAGTATTTGCTGATATTCATACATGATATATAAATTTTGTAGGTATATGATTATTAAATGAATTTAGTTTTATCATTGAAAAGAGTAACTACTGTTTTTTCCACTTCTTCTGTAGAGAAACTTTATATTAAAATTGATATTGAAAAATGACGATTCAAAATTACTTGTCTACTTTAATAATTTCTATTTTGACCGACTTTTTTGACTGTGTGTAAGTAATGCTCGACGGTGAAGGAAAACATCGTGAGGAAACCTGCATGTGTCAAATTTCGCTGAAATTTTGTCGCATACCTTTATATACAGGGTTATTTTTAATGATCCAGCAACCTCGCAGGACTAGATAGCTAACACCATAAGCAACAACTTTTGTTCTACGACTTCGGACATAACTCAATACACGAAAAAAAAAGCAATACATTTATATATTTCTATGCACATATTTTCTAGCAACGATACTAATTTAAGAAAAATAAAATTTTAATTATTACTTACTTTCAAGACTAATTTAATTATTGTAAAGTTAATTACAAGAAAATTACATTTCTAACAATTCTCTGACTTATCGTTTGTAACGTCCAATTTTCTCACGATCGATTTTATGATAGATATTACTCAGTAAATATTAGCGCAAGGAAAGTAATTTGGATGTCCGGCGATAAGTAGATAAAAAATTGCACGATGTTACGATAACTACGTTAAAAAATTATCATATTTTAATGTTGAATCGTGTGTGAGATATTTGTATTAAATGAATACAAGAGTGTTTAAATCAGGGCCGGATTAACCACGTAGCAAGAGTAGCACTACAGGCCCCACGCAAAAGGGGGCCTCGCAACGGCAATTTTTCATGAAACAAATATATGTTATTAATTGTGAGATTTCCTTTTATCAGATCAGATTAGATCAAAGGCCCTTCGAAAAAAATAGCTAGTGATTTCAGTTTAGTAATAATTTAGTGAGACGTAATTAATTAATGATTACGTGTAACAAAAAAGAGTTATCACTATTTATTGCCGGTTGTTCTCGGCCGAAATTATATTTTAAACAGGTAGGTTTAAATTTAATTTATCAAAATAGTGACAAAACTGCTTGTGAGAGTATTTGAAAAGGTATATTTTGCTTCAAATAAGTTTATATTTTGAACTGGCAAATAGGTTGATGATGATAGCTGTCACCACTGGCCATAGATACTGGCACCGTCATTGAGCCACCAACCTTGAAAACTAAGATGTTATGTCCCTTATGCCTGTAGTTACGCTGGCTCACTTTTAATTTGAAATTGTTCTATCAATGCCACGAAAGAGTTTACACTTGAATTGAAAACGGAAAACCTCTAATTATACCAAACCGAAGTCACGTGATCAGTCTTAGCTAACTAATATACAAATTATATCAACTTTAAATATTACGTTTACGTATTGTTATAAAATATTTAACAGATAAAAAGCGATATAATATCGATAATTCGTTAGAAAATATGATTAAATGTTTTTAAATATTATTCATAATAGAATTATTCTGTTAAGGTAAAACTACTTATCTTTATTTATCTGACTGACTCTGTTATTATTATTAATCTTATCGATTGTTATTATAATTTATTACTTAGTTTGAATATAATTTACAGACATTAAGTCTACCGTATTATGTTTTCTTTGCGAATGTTTAATGTTACATATAATTGTATATAGTTATAAATAAGAACAAAGTCAATGACCCAATGCATAGAAAGTGATAGATAAATAGCAAAAGTTTACGAGCTCAAACGGCAACCCACTTTTTTTTGGAAATTAATTAATGTGCTTATGTTTGAAATATAGTTTCATCTCGTATTTTATGAAGAAAAATGTTATAATTTATAATCATACTTGACTGTTCACTGAAGATACAAATTTTAAATAATAATAATGAATTTAGTTTTATTATGTATTTAATATATATATTTTTAATAGATCGCGTGTAAGGTGTGTAATATTCTTTTTTTATTTATTATTATTTAATTAGCAATCGCAAAGCAGTTTAGTGCTGTCACCCAAATAACTATATATAAATAAGATGTTTTTTCATATATCGTTTGATAACATGTCACGCTACCGTGTGATTATTCATCATGGGAACCGAATGATCGTCGTATCAGTCAAGTGGATTGAGTCGTCAGTTTAACGGAGGCGGCTCTCTGATCATTCTTTATAGATAATATTTATCATATGAGAAAAAAATGCTTAACGTCTTAATACTTAAATACACCTGTTAAAAATCTACAAAAGTGCCGAGGTGTACTAGTAGTTAGGACATAAAGATCTGTAGTCACAGTTCCTCGTTATATATTTCTAATAGAACTTTTCTTCTTGTATTAATACGAGTAGATTAACATGCATATAAGATGTTTAGTCATTGCCGTGAAATGAGGTGGCCGAAAAAGTAAATTCTACGAACACATAGATAGAATATATTTAATATTGTACAATAAATTTGCTAAATTACTACGTAGTTATTTATTCACCTCTCTGAATTTGGGAGTTTTTATTTCAAAATGTTATGTAGAACTTTAAAATAGAAAACCGAGAAAGATAAATATTCTCAAGCAATTTGACATTTGATTTTTTTATAGCAAAATCATAATCTATACTTATTTACAGCAATCTTATTAAAGGTTTTCATGAAAATGTTTACGTCTATTGTCTATTCTGTTGTAATGCCGAGTTTTTTGAGTTTTTTATTTAAAACAATTTAATTTCCCAATATTCACGAATATAAAACACCACATTGGTGTGAATTCAATTCGATACCAATGCAAACCGCCATACAGAAATTGGCCAAGTAATTTGATAATATGTTTGAGGATTATTTAGGTAGTCCATAATGTCATCGATGATACTAAGAATCTTATCTCGCTACCAATGAGCCACTGTTATACCATGAGGTCATTGAGGAAATATGTAGTATGAGTTAGTAAGGAGAATGTATTTCTTTTTTACGTTCAAGAAAGTCCTATAAAAGACGCAGAAAAATATTTAATACATAATATAATTATTATTTTTTGAGAACACAATCTTTGTCTTCGTCAAAATACTAATTGGTTACTATTTATTATATTAAAATAATAAGTTTTACAAGATTGAAACAGAATAAACAAAAAACTAATTAAGTAGGTATATATGTACTTACATTTAATAATGTGGACTCAAATAAATGATAATAATTCTAATAAAAATCAATAAAAGATAATTCTAATAAAAAATGTAGGTCATAATTTAATGAAACTGATTGTTAATAATTGTATTTAAATGATAATTTTCCTTTAAGAAATTAATCATTATATTATATTCGTCATTTTAATCATTACGATTGATATCGTATGACTTTCATTACACCAATAGATTAGTCATTAATTCATTATTATAACGAAATGAGACGGACTTCTAATATTTTTATTGTTTAATTTAATTATATAATAAACTAGCTGATACCCGCGACTTCGTCCGCATTGCTTGATATATTAACAAAGTTTCTGTACCAAGGAAAAAACATCAAAAAGATCGCAAGCAAAAATTTACTTTGTTTAAACATACATCACTGAACACGCAGTGCATAATATACAAATCGTTGTTTCTTGAAACTTTAATAACTTTTTATTAAATGAAGATATCGCAATATTTTTTGATATGATTTTTGATTTGATAAGGGCCAAGTATCTAAGAAATAAAATTTAGAAAATTTCATTGTAATCTATCCAGTAGTTTTTCCGTGATGCGCGCACAACTGCAGACCTCTATCATTTTATTTATATAGATTAGTCTGGTTTTATAGTAATCGGTGTGTTTATTACATAATGAGTAATTAAGCTTTGGTAGTAATTAATAGGGAAAGGTACGATTTGTCGGTATCCGCTCGTACTCTTTTACTACCTATTTTTTCAATTTCAACCAAGATTCCTCTGTGTGTTAGAATTATATATATAGACATTTATTATTCTATAAATATATTTTATGTCCGTGTATTTATACACGATAGAATTAATTTGAGGATTATATTAGCAAAAATTCCATGTTCACATTATAACTTTCATTCTTAATTAATTATTTTACTTTGTTTGTTTTAACTGCAGCTTTTACTTCATATGTTTCGTTTCTACTTTTACCTAACCTAGTCGAGATAGTCAAGATATAGTCAATACCCAGGGGCTTGATCTGCTCAAAAACGATTGGATATAATGCTAAACATATCTCAATTATGTTAGTCTACTATATGTACAATTGTACATATTACAAAGAAGAAGTTACTTATACATATTTTGATAATCCGAAAATAAAAATACACTCTTTAAAATGTAAATACACTCTTTCTCGTGAAATCGTCTTAAGATGACGCTCACCTATTTTTATATATTTGTTCATTTTTCATAGTATTGTTCGATGTATAAATTTCATAACTACTCATATATCTGGTGAGTGTTTTTGAGAATAAGTGTGATTATTATAAAACACTATTTTCCTTATATGAATCATTAATTATGAATCAAATGATCTATTTCAAATCGATATAGTTACAATACTTTTATATTATGTGATATTGGCCTCGTTGGTCTTGTGGCCACAGATTTCGGACATCAGTTGTCCGTATACCATGCATGTCATTCCAATTCCATCGGAGGAGTAAACATAGCAAACCTTAGAATAGCGTATTTCAAGGGGTTTGTTAAATAGCTCTGGTACAGTACTATAAACAATTCCTGATTAATATAATTTAATTTTGACTGTTCTAATTATATTCTATATTATTTAAATCATTGTTGAAAAATAATCAAATAACATGAACGTTTACATAAAATTATTGATAAATATTTATTAAAACATTAATATTTCTTTATATACCTACGTTTTAAATAGAATTTCTCAATTTATAATATTTTTCTTGTACATATTTTCGTATTTCAATATTCGTTTAAGTTGATCTATAGTTATCACATTTTCGCTCAGCCGCGGGTGATCAGTGTGGGAAAGTTTCATCAAACATAAATATTTACATTATATATTTGACAATTTGACAGGTACTACTTGAACGGTAACACGGTAACTTATCTGTGCTCTGCAACTTGACTCCATTTGATGTCATATTTTTATCATTTATTATAAAATTTCTCAACATAGTATTAGGAATTAATATCATCTTATAATTTTATATGTCGTTTAGTTTGAAACAAATCAAGTTTAAGATTTCATTTGTTTTTTTTTTTATTTATTTGTTAGGTTATTTTCTGTGGTCTGTGTGAATGTTTATGACCTAAAGGCACCAATTATTTATCAATAAGTATAAATATTGTATTGTCGTATATATATAAGTATTATAACAATTTAGCTGCGATTATAGTGTACGCAAGCAATGGCTTATTTTTGATATTGTATTAAACTTCCTTTTGAAAATAACAAGCCTATAAGAAACCTTAAGCTAGCGGACTTTTGTGCAAAATACTAAACGGGGCTATTATGGAAATACAAACACAGTACCTATTTTCGACATGTTTTTTTTTTAAAAGCCTTCGAAACCAAATTTTAGTCTTGTCATTTTGTTTGTGATACCAACTTGTTATATGATCATGACATGTACGGAATAAAATCTATATTTTATTCCGTACCTACAGTCATGATAATAAAAAAAAAACACCAAACTATTTTGTCTCTAGTGAAGCACTTAGTTTTTAAATGTTAAAAGCATACCTTATATTATAATGTAGGTATGTAATGTAAGAACGCATAAACCGTTCTATAGCTGTACAAATGACACCGACAAATTATTGATAACATATCGTTACTTGAACAGACTGTCACAGATCGGCAATCACAGCTTATGATAAACGATGGCTATTTTTATCGCTTCGAGAGCCTATTAATATTCACACTAAGAGGAATTAAACTCTGCTATGAATTGGTACGTAGTGCTTACCTACATATTATAAGCCAGACCTAACCGGTTTTATCCGGTTTTGCACTTGGCTTTATTAATATATTTAAGAGTAATACTTAAACAATATTACCATGAAGAGAATACGTAGATAAAAGTAGTATAATTAGTACGAACTTAACTGTTTTTATCCGGTTTGCACGTTATATTGTTAATATTCGTCGTAGGAGGAAGATGAACACTTCAATAAACAATCGAATTAGTTAATCTCTTAGTATTAAGGTAACTGGTTTTATCCGGTTTAATTATCATTATAGTAAAGTTATTATTTTATACTATCTATCTATTCCGGCATCGCACGGGTAGCTTAGGTAGCTTATAGTAATGGTCTACATATGTATGGATGATATCGTGATGTATATTAATCTATTGATTTATACAGACGCCAGTAAAGACATCAGCAGTACCTAATCATATGATTATTTCAGCCAATTTACAATTACAAACAAAATTCAATTAATTATACATATAAACGTTTATCTGAAACGTATTTTTTTATTTCGTCCATTGCTGAAAACCCTGTAGTATTCTTTTATGTTTCCCGGGAGGAAAAATTACTCCGCGTGATGGTAAGTGGTAGTAGAGTCAAATGCGACGACGGCTAGTACAGTCGGAAAGAATGATCTGTACTAGCCGCCCCCGCCTTGCCGGCCCGCAATGATTTTGAGGTTAATATCTGGGCGGACTTTGTACTAATATGAAAATAAATGAAATGGTATGAAAATGGTTTAGTGTAAATTATATATTCATTTTTCCGATTTATGATATATTTGTTTTTGCCCGCGGCATTGCCTGTTATTAAGGCGTGTGGTGGAGTTGTTAGTAGCTTATGTTAGTTCTTGGAGTTCAAGCTTGATGTGTTTCGTCAAAATTAGTTATGTGGTTCATCCGTGAAAGAGTAATAGACAGTAAAATTAACATAATATTGTTAATTTTATAAAGCGACGGAATTTTTATGTTGAAATTCTAAATAAAATATTCAAAGCAAAAGATGGCTGGCGGCTACCAAAAACTCATTCACCGGTGCAAAATTGTGTTAAACCACCCCACGGCAACTCGCTTTTCAAATAAACTGATCTTTACACCGACGCAATTTCAAAACGTCTCAAGTAAAACTCTACATAGTAGAATTTGAGCTGTATTTCAATATACGAGAACATATTTTTCGACATGACAAATATATATCGGAACATTTACTTTGCGATATGTAACATTTTATCGAATATCTGTCTTAACTGGAATGAAATAGAGTGCAAAATAATATAATGGTTGGTTTTGACGTAGCAACTAGCCCCAAAAGGTTATCAACGGTTACCTTTGAAGTGGCGCTTCTGCATGCAAATTTTTAGGGGTGGCGGGTAACGGGAAATTGTCAATTTGTCAAGCGTAGGAACAAAATACCTGTAGCCATTTCTCAGTACCTACCTATTATTTATTTGTGTAAGCGTTTCTTAATTTTTATTTACTTCTGCTTAATTGTTTACTTTTCAAATGAAACAATATAGTAGAGAGCATCTCTGCATATTTTAATATTTGTGATTTTAGATCAGATATTCACTTATAGAGGAATTTTATTTAAGCTCATAAAATTGGTTTATACAAATTATTATTTAGTGTCAGCACCATCTCTCGGCTACATCTTAAACTACACACTGTTGAATACTGTTATTATCGATTATTTTATTTACATCACCAGATGGTGTTGCTATCGTCAATTGATCTAATTGTATTGTATTATATAATATTTGAATACAATATAGCATTTTAAATATTATTAAATATTATACAAAGTAGAATTTAAAATATGTATATATAATTTTTATAAAAAAAACTAATAACACTGCCATCTGTTGGAATCAGGGGTAAACGTATCGATCAAGAAGATATTGAGCACTTAGTTGTATTTAAGATTACCACAAGATGGCGCTTGATAGAACTATAAATCAATGATCTATAATAATTTTGTTTTCTATGAAAAATGCAAGGTTTTTTGATTTCATTGCACGAAATACAATACTGTTAATTTAGAAAGTCGGGAAGAATGATTACATAATATAATGTAATATAATCTCGATTTCAAGTTGTTTACTTTAGAAAATGAACTAAAAATATCACTTTAGTAATCTTGTTATTATGATACCTACGTAATATACTTTACCCAAAAAGAATTACGACATATTTTATAATATTATAATAAGATAATGAAAATTATTTACAAATGTTTGCTAGGCCTATACAATTTAATCATTATATAAACTTACACCTAAATACGTTTGTCTTTCTTAAGTAGGGAGTTCTTTTCAATTACTCTATTAATAATAATTATCTATTGTTAATTTATACTTTTTCATACGGAATACCGTGGTGCATATTTTTGACGTAAGCTCCCAGCTCCCTCAACTTTTCCCTTAAAAAATATTGATGATTATTATTTAAAGTATATAAAAAAAGCTGAATAAAAAGATAAATATATTTTTATTAAACTTTAGTACCTAACTAAAAACCGTATATCCGTATATATCCGTATATAGTGGAATGTGAAATTACGAATGAAGAGAGAAATTAGTCTGACTATTCATTCAATAAACCATATTAATAAGATGTAGTATAATTAAGTACATTTCAGTATTCTATTCAATATTTGTTGTATGGATGCATAGGAGTAAGTATGGATCAGAAGACGACTGTCGCTACACTCTTTAAAAAAAAAAACAAAAGCTTGGACGCCGGCGCCGTGGCTTTACCGGCATAATATACAATGAAAATAAAATAAAAATCTAATTGATTCTTTTTAATAATATATATTTTTCGTTCTTTTTTTTTAAATACGAATTATCGACAGTTAAAAATCTTGGAACAAGAACATTCTGGAAATTATTTTAAATCAGTCCTGATAAAGTAGTAACAGCTTCCAAATGACCACCACCTTTCCTTTTGAGGAGCATGTTTGCAACTTATTACTTTTATATGCATGTGGCATATTTTCATTCGACACAAGTTTTCTTACGATGTTTTACTTTCCACGATGAATTAATTCACATGAAAATTCAGTGGTGTTTATAGTAACAGCCTATGAAAGGCTAAGGGGTCTCCTCTTTTGAGGAGAACGTTTTGGATGCTTATTCCACCACGCTGCTCCAATGTGGGTTGGTGGAATACACGTGACAGAATTTCAGTGAAATTTGACACATGCAGGTTTCCTCGCGATGATTTCCTTCATCGTCAAGCACGAGATGAATTAAAATCCACAAATTAAGCACATTCACGCATCCTTACCACTGGGCCATCTCGTCTCTTGAGTGGTGCTTGCTTGGTTTTAAATCCGAAATAATCAGTTAAGATTAACTTCTACACAACAGTGAGCCGCCTCGGCTTAACTATATACTATTAATTAAATATTTATTTGCCACTTACAATTATACTCGTAAGCACAGATTTATTATTATAATCTTCTTCAAGGCGCTTATATATTTTTTTATTGTCAGTCAACAATTCCGTAGATGCAACCTCATCATGACAAAATATTTAATTTCATCTTCCATATAAAATTCTTATATATTATTTTCTTTGTAATATACACATATATATATATACGTTTCCAAATATATATATATTTATATTTGGAAACGTGTAATGTAATAAGCCAATTAATCAGTTTGATTTAGAGTGTGATAATGATTCCGCAAACGTGACCAATAGTTGGTTCAATGTTTGCACAATTCTGCGTATTGGGTGAAAATCAATACAGTCAACAGAGTAATTACAGCGACGGGTGTTTATTGTGATTGCTTCAATTTTCGGCACACGAGAGAGGGAAATTCAGTGATAAATATTTATTTAAGACTTATTAGTAGGATACCAATTATAATATAAACTAAATTTACAATTATTAACTTAAGTTTTTATTTAAATATATGAATAAAAAATATATATTTGAAGCCATTTCTCTAAACTATATAAATGTATGATAAATGTGCACAAATGACATGATGAATATTTTTATGCGTTTTTCCGTGACGCAATATTATAGCGATGTGTTATTAATGGATATGTTATTAATGGATAAACATTCAAAAAAATATTCTTTTATAATGTTAATTTACCATCTTCATCGCTGGAGTTACCTCTCCCAAAAATTAGAATTTATTTCATATAGAATTAGGTACATTGTTAGTGAAATTATCTATTAGAGTATAATTAATACATCACGGCCAAGATTTGAGCATTGTGGCAATCGTTTCAGTTTGAAATCTTATTAAAAAGTGTAAATAAAAAACATTTTCGATTGAAAAATTTGAATCAAATCACAGGTTTTGGTTATACTTACTTCAATTACTAATTCTCTTATAATCATAGTTGTCAAAGAAGCATATTTTTTATATGAAATTGCATTTATCATATCATATGCCATACATATATTTTGAGTAGATATGAATCCTTGTTCAAGGGTGTTGATAAAGTTACAACTGTGCCAGAGAGCTCTCCTCAATCAACAAAACACCACTGAATTATTACCTAGTAATAAGCAATGTTACCAGGCTAGCATAAATCGAAAATGGCAGTGTGTGGCTCGTAGGAAATTTACGAGATTTCGGTTTGGTAATGAAAGCCGGTCGCCGGCGGGTAAACTCGTAAACAGCGACGAATTAGATCAATAACGTGTGGACACCGGATTAGTTAACATTCGCTGAGTGATAAAATCACTCATATGAAGCGTTTCAGTTACACAAGCTGGTTACCGCGGTTTTGTTCACCTTTTATTGATGATGCACGAATGTATGTAATGCTTTGGGGTGCTTTACCTACAGTTAAATTGTTACTATTCTAATTCTTAGATGTATTCAGGCTATACAATATATGTTTATATTTGTTATAGCTTATTGTCTAAGTAGCATGTCAACTTATCATTCGCACTGTGAAATAAATTTCTGTCCGGATGATTTTCAGGCAAATGCTGTTGATTTTATATAAACAGATAAAACAAAAAATATACATAAATATGTATTTATTTTGCATAGTTCATAAATTAAAGCTTTCTCCATATGCTAGAGAATGAGATATGCTCAGATTATCTTTATAGGATAATCAGAAATAAGATTATACAGAGAAAAACCTTATTATCTGACAAAGCTTGCACTATTAGCATACTAAAGTAGCACCATATTGTTGTTTGTATTTCGAAGATTAGATGGCTATTGGGATAGACGAGTCCATATATGTAAGATCCAAGAGGCCCAAGCATAGCCAAATGCAGCGCATCATGCGTCCTAATTAGGTGGACCGATGACTTGTAGAAGTTTATAGTTAGTTACTTAACATCGGTTTAATACATTTTTTTTATGTAAGAGGGGGCCATCGAGCTGGATGTTCGCGTATTGGAAAGTGCCTACCACCATCGCCCAAGACACTTGAAACACACGAGGGCATGCAAATGTGTTGCCTGCCTTTATGAAATAAGTAAGCTTTTCCCTTGAGGTTTTTATGTCATATCGGTTCGGAAAAGCCGCCAGCAGTACTGTCAGTCAAACTACCGTTAATTTTTAAAACATATGAATATTAATTTCAGACGAATAGTAGTTATGATGCAATAGTTTAGTGCCTACAATTCTCAAAAGTTTATCTAGTATTGTGTTATAAATACATATAATGATTACATACTACACTAGAATTGATGCTAAGCGATAATGATATACAGTAATTATCAATAATATTTATAGATTATTATCATAAAAATATTCGGGCAATCTCTAAGTCATCATAATTTGTCACCTACTCATTTGGATATGTTGATGCTATCTATATACAATGTATACGATGTTCCCTCCCTGTCCCTCTTAATAGCCTACGCTCCTGTTAGGGGGTCTTCCCTTATCTGACCCCTACCCTCTCATTTCACCCCCTAGGAGAGGGCGTGGTCGCAGCGGGAGGTACGCGCATGCTCCATGATCAAAGATGGCATAAGATACGTTGAAGATAAAATCATTTAGTAGTTCTCACATTTAGAATGTATTTTTTGTGAAATATTTTTAACTTGTAAATGTGATTTGAAATTGAACCGTTAAAATTTACAACAAATATGTAAGTATATAACTGTTTTAAATAATTCTTTATTCTAAAGGCAGGCTGAGTGCGACAGAGTCAACATTAAATAACGCGAGAGCGAGACAGCAACAATTGAATTATTTATTTAATAAATAAGACTAACCAACTAGAGTACATACACAAACCTAGTTATTAATAATAACAAGAAACATAAACAATATTTTATAAGTATGTATGTACTTTTAAAGTTTAAATATTATATGGTACCTATTTGATAAAAACGTTTTGCTAGAATGATAATTACGTTGATGAACTACTTCGACCGCGTGTTGGAAGAAGTAAAATGTGTCTTGGTGTAAAAAGTAACCTATGGCCCTTCCTTGTTGTTCAAACTTGCTTCATACCACATTTCATCAGATTCGACATCGATTTCATTGGTGGTAAAGCTTTATACAAACAAGTCTGAGTAGGTACCACCCACACATCAGATATTCTACCGCAAAACAACAGTACTTTGTATTGTTGTGTTCCGGTTGGAACGGTGAGTGAACCAGTGTAATTACAGGCACAAGGGACATTATATCTTAATTCCCACGGTCGCTGGCGCATTGGCGATGTAAGCGATGGTGATGAAAACAAAGCTCTACCACCACTAGGTGGACATGTTGAAGCAGCGCGCTACAATAATTTCTACAACACTTTCTTCAAGAAGGATTACACGTTTACAGGATTTTGCCTTAATTTTAACTTAAATTTAAAATTTCGAAAATGCAATCGTAAAGATAAAAAAACTACAGTTCTATATGAACATTAAATCCACAAATCGCTCTGACGTATAACGTAATCATATCATAATATGTTTAATTATTTTTACTACATAGAAAATTATCTACAGAAAATTCAATTTAATATATATATAGAAATAATTAATATATACTTTATTTAAGCAAACTTTTACAAATTAATACAAAGCTAATAAGTACGGAATGTAGATTGAACTGGGATACTTAGTAGTTTCTATTTCCTGATTAATATTTTGTATCAATTTTAATTATTTTGATTGTATTATATGGTGGTAACTCTTGGCGATTCATAAGTTCTTTTAAAAGTCTATTTGAAATTTGATATTTTGAATTGCTTTGTTTTGGGCTACTATAGTTTATACAAAGACCTAGGTTAAAAATCTATAACCGTTGAGACAGATTTGACCACTTTCCAAGCACGTCTGCTGTGACAAAAAAAAATATATTATCTCTGTGACCGTCACGCGACGGAGTGACTTACCGGGCGTTTGTTTTTTTAGGCTGCCTCGTGCTCGATAAAATATTTTTTGTGGCAGTAGCTAGAGATTTGCTGATATCGATAGTATTATCGATAGATTCTTTTTATTTTAACAAAATTGTATTTCAAATATATCGATATATAGTCAAAAAGAGAACATAGTTTACAAATACTTTAGCAATAAATAAATAAAATATATATTCTTTTTTATTGCATAGGTAGGCGGACTAGCATATATATAACCTGATGGTAAGTGGTCACCATCGCCCATAGACATTGACATTGTAAGAGATGTTAACCATCGCTTACATCGCCAATGCGCCACCAACCCTGGAAACTAAGATGTTATGTCCCTTGTGCCTGTAATTACACTGGCTCACTTACCCTTCAAACCGGAACACAACAATAACAAGCACTCCTGTTTTGCGGTAGAATATTCGATGAGTGGATGATACCTACCCAGACGAGCTTACACAAAGCTCTACCACCAATTTTCAATAAAATATTAACAATACTATGTAAAAAACAGTAATCGAACTATATGTTATGGATAATACGTGAAAGGAAGAAACAACTTAATTGAATTAATAATTTATATAATAATATTAAAAAATATAATTTAATAGTAATTTTCAAACATTTCATGAAAAAATATATACACAATTTCACGTTTTCAGTACATTATATTATACACTATATTATATACATTAACATTATATTATATTATACATTTAAAAATTACTTATAATATAAAATAGTCAACTATTGAATAAAAGTAGTAAAATAGATAAAAAAAACTTTGATTAAGTAATAAACTTGTCGGATTTGATTAATAAAGTGAGAGTTAAATTTTTATGTTAAATCAATAAATAAAATATATATACATAATGTGTGATTTTACATTAATTTATTTTATTTTTATATTGGTTTTCTTTTAAACGTAAGTATTTTTAGACACGTATCTTATGCATCAACTAACATATTTATTATTACTTTAATTAAATATACAAATTTAAATGTAATGTTATTTATCGCCAAAATAAAAAATAAATAAAAATTATCGATAATTCATTAGATCCGATCTTTGACACACTATCTTGACTTTTTCTTTTTATGGTAGATGATATGCCATTGTTTGTTGACAGAGACAGGTATAGGTATTAACAGTTAGTAAGAGAGAGATGGAGCTTAGCTGCTCGAGGGAAGTAAATGGCGTTCATTTTTCATTTTAATATCGTAAAGGATTTTCTAGCGATATTTTAAGAGTTAAATAATTATAATTTATGCAATAATAACTTGGCCTACTTACCTCGATTTTATTTAATGTTATATTTCTTTACTCTATAAATAATTTTTCCTACTTTTTGCCTGCGTAATAGGGAGGGAGATTTTATTACAAAAAGTAGCCTATATCATTCTTCGGGTTTAAAGCTTGCTTCATACCAAATCCCATCAAAATCGGTTTAGTGGTTTAGCCGTCAAAGTGTAACAGACAGAGTTACTTACACATTAATAATATTAGTAAAGATTTTTCTGGGAAAAAATAGGTAGATTTAGTTTTTATGACTTGTTCGTACATTTTATAATAAATTCTGCCACATGTGTATTCCACCAACCCGCATTGGAGCAGCGCGGTGGAATAAGCTCCAAAACCTTCTCCCCAAAAAAGGAGAAGAGGCCTTAGCTCAGCAGTGGGACCTTCACAGGCTGTTACTATACTACTGTTACTATACATTTAAGTTTAAATGTATCATATCTAAATTAAAGTCTAATACACATATTTTTTGTATATTGGTGGGTAGTGGGTACATATATTTTAAACATGCAGGTTACGTACATTCGATAAATAAAATCTAAATATAATATATGTAATATGTATATAATGACTTGTTATTTTATAAAATAACATTTAAACCATTACATATATAATCATTATTAATAACTGACGAAAATATTATCTTGAACAATGCAAATTCGTTATTAAAATTATAAATTAAAAAAATATAAACACACACTTCTTCTTTACATAAAACCTCTTTATTTCATTGATTATAGGCACCAATAGAATTCATCGCTTTCAAATTTAGAAGGCACATTATGAAATTCCATCAGTCATCTCGTTCAGTTGACTGTTGGTGGAGCTTAAGCAAACCTTTACACAACTCTTATAAATAATCTCCAATTGTTTTTGGGTAATCTAGTAAAATACAAATAATACTATTAATAAATGTTAGTTTAATAATCAAGTTAAATATTCATTGGTAAATGCGAAAGTAACTATCTGTCCGGTCTGACTGTCTGTCTGTTACGCTTTCACAGCTGAACAGATTTTTTTGATGATTTTTGGTGATTTTAGTATGAAGCAAGTTGGAACCCCAAGGAAGGATATAGGCTATATACTTTTTCTAAAACTAGAACCGAAGCCCGGGCGAAGTTGAGGACATATTATGTCCTCGACTGTAGGTGTATTTTTTATTTTAATTATAAAAAAAAATCAAGTAAGTAAGTAGTAAAGATACAAAGATACCAAACTTACGCCTATCAGGAAAAAAATGAAAGTAATAACAAGGGCTTAAATTATATAACAGGAATTATTAAGGTGTTTTATGTGTATCATGTCTATTATGTTGACGAACCAGTTGGCGTGTTTGGTAGATATCTGCCATTCGCGCTGCAGGTCGTGGACTCGATACCCACCCAGGACAAACATTTGTGTGCATGGACGTGTCTGTTTGTCCTTAGTCTGGGTGTAATTATCTGGCTTCCATAGTATAAGCTCTGCTTAGTTTAGGATCAGATGGCCGTGGTGTGAATAATGTCCCAGGATATTATTATTATTTATTACTAATCCACACTAAGTAAAAAAATGAGGGCACAGAAAGACTGTAATATCATATAAACTTTTAAATAATTATAAATTGACTTAGATATATAGCAGATCAAATGTATATAAGATCATCTGAAAACATATTTTAATTTAAATTAACTACTCGTTACGCTGTGAAAGAGAGTTCAAGAAAATAGCTAGGTTCGATTCATTATTCTAGTTCATACGTGTATAAATCTAACCTAGGGTGACCAGGTTTTCAAAATATATTTAAGTTAATTTTCTATACATATATTTTTTTTAGGGATTTTGTGTAGTTGCAGAATAACATTTTACTACATAATATATAAATTATAAAACGTCCACTGTCGTGTCTGTTTGTCCGTACGCAATAAACTCAAAAACTAAGGAACGGACTCTCAAACGGTTTTCACTAATGGACGGAGTGATTCATGAAGTATGTTTAGGTGTGTAATTTTTTGAAGTAAATTTCAAAAATATATGGATGTCGAGTAAAATCATATCAGTTTATATTATATGATATATTTGTATTATATACTAGCTGATACCCGCGACTTCGTCCACGTTGCTTGAAATATTAACAAAGCTTTCTTATGTACGAAGGTAAAAACATCAAAAAGATCGCAAGAAAATATAAACTTAGTTTAAAAATACATCACTGAACACGCAGTGCATATACAAATCGTTGTTTCTTGCAACTTTAATAACTTTTTATTAAATGAAGATATCGCGACAATTTTTTTTTTTCGATAAGGGCCAAGTCTCTAAGAAATAAAATTTAGAAAATTTCATTGAAATCTATTCAGTAGTTCTTCCGTGATGCACGCACAACTGCAGACCTCTACCATTTTATTTATATAGATTATACGAGTTATATTATGTATTACGATAACCTTTTATGTAGACCTTTATCCTACCCGTGCGAAGTCTAGATGGGTACCTAGTTACCTTAGTTAAAATAAATATATAACCATGTTCATTATAATATTTATTTGTAATATATTCATCACCTATTTTTTGTAAGATTACTATATAGATATTTCTAAAATGAACAAAAAGAATATAAATAAATATGATCTTTTGAACTTGTTATTCTTTCTTTCGTACAAAATACGCTCAGTGAATGTTATCTTTTCAGAATGCATTACTCTCAAATCTACTGAAGACGAAATGTAGAATATCAGCCAAGGTGGTCAACTGCGCAAGCGATATATAGTGCACAAGTCTGGACGCAAATACACTCTCTCATCTCGACACAATCCGATGGAACAACAATCCGAAGCAACCTTTATGTGCGTTTCGAGGCTCGAGTGTGTATACCAACTTCATAATACAGCGCCGTTATTGAGGATTCTCACAGAGTATTTTAATATTGTTTTTACTTGCTCGACCCGAAATTTGAGACCAGGCTCTCCATATCTGCAGTTAAAGCCAATCAAGACAAGGCTTCTATTGCTAAATAAATTTAGAGATTATTAGAAAGTGTTGAAGTAATAAAAATATATATTTAAAGTATTTGTGGTTACCCTACGCAAGCTGCAGCGCAGGCGGTCCGCACTATAAAGGGAACGGAACTGGTTCTCGAACCTGAGGCGGCCATCGCTGGCTTATACTGAGCTCACACCGAAGTGCAGTTGTGCTGCTGTCTTGGAATGGCCTTTCGAATAATTTAAATATTTCAAACAAATAATTAGAAAATTAAAAAATATTTTAATTTTACTTTTAATAAATATTTTTTTATCTATTTAGTAGGAATATAGTACAAATTGAACTATGACTAAAATAATTGTAGTCATAAATTTTTTAAGCTATCCATAATAAATAAATGATGTCATGTATAAGGTATTTTATCTTATTTTATTATGTTATGTGTTACGATGATTGTTTTCGTAGTATTTATAGATAAATAAATATTTATATCACTGTCAATTAATCAACTTATACGTAAAGAAGGTATTTATGGAATGTATTGTTAAAACATTTTAAACTTTTTTTATAGCTTTTAATTTGTGCTGGTTAATATAGGTAATAGTTATATACATATGTATTCTTAATAACAACCTCTATTTTAAATACATAAGTCTGTCTCGGGATCATGCCTAGGCAAATATAATATAATTTTAATCTAGTCGTATCGGAATGGGGTGACCTCAAAGTTCCTAGGGGCCTCGTATAGATAAATTTATTGACCATTTTCGGAACTAAAAACTATTTGTGTTATTTAATTTCCCTAATTAAATACCTAGGACCCTAGAGGCACTACAGAATATATAATAGGTTCATAATTTTAAGCGTCCTGTCCTCTCTCCAGTGGAGGATTTAGTCAGACTGGCTTACCGATATATCTTTTGATGGGTTGGATTTCTTTTATATATATATTTTATAGCATATGTAGGCGGACGAGCATATGTGCCACCTGTTGGTAAATGGTCACCAACGCCCATAGACATTGGCAATGTTAGAGATGTTAACCATAGCTTAAATCGCCAATGCGCCACCAACCTTGGGAACTAAGATGTTATGTCCCATGTGCCTGTAATAACACTGGCTCACTCACCCTTCAAACCGGAACACAATAGTACCAAGTACTGCTATTTTGCGGTAGAATATCTGATGAGTGGGTGGTACCTACCCTGACGAGCCTACCCAAAGTTCTTCCACCAAGTAAAAACAAAATTAATTTTGTACAATTAAAATGTTTTAAAAAAAAATCTTATAAGTTGCCAGTCTTCTGAAAGCCTACTATACAAATTATTGATACAGTCTATAGGAAAATCATAAAATCTTATATTATTGGTAATTATAAATGGCCGAAGATAATGTTGTATCATTATACAGTTATCTTCCAACTATTTATTTCATAAAACACTTTTTGAATTTCGATCATTTTATAAATTCAATTTCGAATCTGATATTTATAGTAATAAATTATTTATTCTTTTTATCTAAGGATAACTTAGAACATCTCAAATGTGAAAGATACTAACTGATTCAATTAAAAACATAGTCGCGAGATAGAAGGGAGTATACTAGTCATAAGTGAGGGTAGCGGAATAGATGAAGATAGAATTATGAACATGATAGAGAAGCAACTACGTGTTGGAAAGAGACCGAAGATGCGACTAGTGTATCGGAATTTCCAAAATGGAGAAGGGTTTTCGTCTCGCTTTAAATTGAGAAAAAAGTGTCTAACCAAGTAATTCTGTCTAGTAACGGCAATTGATGAAGGAAGCAGGAGTGAACGTCGAGTTTGTTCTTACAGAATAATTCTGTAAGTAGTGAAATAGTGCAATACCGACATTACACTTCTACAAAATAAATTAGACAGATCTTTGTAGTTCCTAAAGCTATCCAGAACTATTATAATACAATCAATTAACGATTTCGACACGAAAGCATCTGTTGTAATGTATCGTTTAAAAACTGCGCCAAAGCCTTTCACGGTATTACAGAACAGAGAGTTCAGGGAAATGGTTTTTCAATTGATATCAAAATATTCATAAAATTATTCGGGGACGAACGATATTAACCATTTCGGTTTTTTGATAACGATGAGGTTATTTTCATCTAAAAATTAATAATCTTTGTATACAATAAATTTACAGATAGACTAAACTTGAAATCCTCTCGTAAATTATCATTGTTAAGTATAACGATAATCGTCTAGGAATGATTTCTGTGCTATTAAACAAAAACTTTTTAAAAAAAGTTTCCTATTTCGTTATAATATTGAAAAACGTACGTTCAACATCTCTAGGCATCATTTTTAATTTAGTTCGTCAATGTTAGACAGTCTAAAAAAGTCCGCTTGATGTCATTTCTTGTAGATTTCGTACTGATTGTAAGATTTATCACGTATTGGTCGAAGTTTGCCGAAAAAAACCGAACGCTCGCGTGTCATTTTGCAGTAACTATCTTCGGGAACGATAAAAGGGTCTCCTGCACCGTTTTAATTAGGTGGTAGAATGTATTGGGTGCCTGGATAGGGTTGCCTATACTTAATTTTTTTTTTAGTTATCATTATAATATTTTATCCGTCAAGCTGCGAGTTTCTGGGTTCTTATACTCTATGAGAGTATAGAACTTGAAAGGTATAATTTAAATGCAACGTTTATCTTAGTAATGTTTGAAAATGAAACGTTTCAAGATATACATGACATCATATTGGTCTAGTATACTTTTTTACGATCATTATTAATTATTGTTAGTTCAAAAATTTGTGATTGTGATGCCATTTTTTCGAGATTTATTTTCTTTTGTGTTGTTTCCATTTCCTTTATTGCAAATGAAATAGTTATATTAGAATAACTATTATTGTAATTCATTATATATATGATATATACATCGAATACGCAATTAATAAAATAATATTTTTTAATACATTTTGCCAGACGTAAAAACTTTATTAAAATATCTTGTGGCTATCGAGTTTTACGCAAAGCAAGATTACATTAGCAAACGCAACCTTCGGCTAGCTTTCGTATTTAGGTACAAACGCTGTCTTTGATAAGTCAAATCGGTGATTGTAAAACGAAAAGTTTCTAGTGGATTGAATGCGTGGACTTGATAGTTGACAATAAAGTATTTATAAACACTTTTGTTAATATCTAATTCTCAGTTAGATAACAGTAACATCAATAAATCTACATGTTTTACAGAAAATTTTTATCGTTATCACATACAAGTCTTTGCCAAGCAGTGGATCATTAACAAGCTATAAAACTGTTTACAACGCTCACCTAGCAGATTTTGATTTATTTTAATATAAAAACATTAATTAATGTATTTTATTGTAGTGTTTTTACGACATTAATAATTTATTAGTCACAGACGTACAAGTTGTTGACGTGTAAGCTTGCTAACTTTATGCGTCTTAATATTTATTAAAACAAACGAATGTTGTATTGCGTTATATAAACTAGGTAAATAGATCAATAATTAGAATAAGAGACTTACAGCTGAATACTGAAACATCTCTCAAAGTTAAACGCTACTTAACATTGAGAAGCTACTAAATTAGTATGCGAAATTTGAATTTAACTTCTCAAATTATTGAGTTGCATTAAATATTTAAGTGACGTTTCAGTATTCGGCCGTTAGCCACTAAGGTTCCCATGATTAGCAATAAGAGCTGAATAGAAAGGTGGTAATATTCCAACGTTTATCTATGTATATGAGAAGCGGTAAAGTTGTAGGAAATTGGCTAATTGTTAGTATATAGTTAATACTTACAAGATAGACAATTAGTTGAGATAGTCTTATTAGGATATTTTCGCCTATGTTCACTTTTTTTTATTTGTTTTTGATAAAAAAAAAGTTTTGTAGTAATATAAAACCTTTATAATAATTATCTTTTACTCATAAGTTAAAGATAATTAAATAAAAGTAGAGTCGATTTACTTTTATTTTTTATTGACAACCCTACAACAACAGCTTGCGATCCGCTGCCCAATGCATTTGAGATAATTCTTTCAATGAAAGTCACCTCTTTACATTTTATACCTTATTCATGAGCGTATAAGCTACATAATTCACTATCATCATCTGTACTCTTCATTCACATAAAACATTTTGTAGTCCTTATTGTGTGGATCATAAAGATGAAAATATAATATATTTCGTAGTGAATATGTCGCGTATAATGATAGCAGAATCTATGGATCGAAGTGGACATTAAATAATATATTAATATTTAGTTTTTTTTTTTATAAATGTATAATATTACATGTAGTTTTAAGTGTTCTAATTAAATGGGTTGTTTAATGAAAGTCAAAAATATGTTCAAAAGTTTTGTAAATTATAAAGTACGTATTATGAATATATTATAAAAGATAAAATATAATTATTTTTGCACACATTATTTTGTAATTCATTGTTCATTAAAACGGGATTTCACATTAATTAAGCCTGTATAACTTTTTAATTTTCTTCTAAGCATTCATTTTCAAGTTAGACTTAGCGAAACTTGGGCGATATTAAAATAAAAACATATCAAGGAAATGTCAAAAATGGCGTTTGTTATTGGTTTTAAACTTTAACAGCGAAGTTCATATTTGAAGTATGAACGTAAAAAAATATGTTCTGTTTTATTCTATGTAAGGTATGATAGAAATATATTTCTATATTTGTTTTTCATATAATTTTTAAGTATGAAAAATCAGTTTTCTCTTCACCTATTTGTAAATTAATAGATAATCTCTTTCAATATAATATTCCCTGGCTTTTTATAATTATGAAAGCCAGCGTTTGACCGTTGACTTCTCTGGTGTACAGCATCACATAATAAATAAAACTTTTAACAAAACAAAAACCGACTTCATAGGAAAAATAAATTAATATGCACTAAAAAGTAAAAAAATAATTGCGTATTCTTCTATAATTTATAATAAATAAAACTTTTAACAAAACAAAAACCGACTTCATAGGAAAAATAAATTAATATGCACTAAAAAGTAAAAAAATAATTGCGTATTCTTCTATAATTTGATAATTAATTTCCTATTTTCTACTCATCAATATGTAGGTACGAATGTGTTGAGTGGTTGATAATGTATTTACAATTATTGTTACTTTTGGAGTCGATGTCAGCCAAGATGGGTTTATAACTACATACATAGTTAGTTATAGGTGAGATGTGCTTGTGTCACACGCGCAACTTTACGAGGCGAATAAAAGAGATTTGTAATGTGTATGTTTTTGTTTGTTTTTAAAAGATTCCCGTATTATTATTGCTAGGTATATTATAGTGTTTCCTTAGCTGACATCGACTCCAAAAATAACAATAATTGTAAATACATTATCAACCACTCAACACATTCGTACCTACATATTGATGAGTAGAAAATAGGAAATTAATTATCAAATTATAGAAGAATACGCAATTATTTTTTTACTTTTTAGTGCATATTAATTTATTTTTCCTATGAAGTCGGTTTTTGTTTTGTTAAAAGTTTTATTTATTTTTCGATTTTTAGTGAATCTGAAGTACACTCACTAATTTGGTAGAATATGGGTAGACCTACTAAACGTGCAGCTCATATGAGACAGCGCCGTTTATATTATTATTTAAATATATTAATCTAAAACAGTGAAACGTAAAGAAAAATGTATTTTGGTACTTAATTAATAAATATTAGTTAATATGGTTAAATGTATGAATATAAATTAACATGTTTTGATTAAATAGATTTAGTTGGTGGGGTGTTGGGCAGCCATAACATAATCAAATAATTATTTCTAGTAATAATTAAATAAACTGTATGTTTATAGATGTTGTGTTATACCATTCTTCACCTAAAAAATATGACGGAATGTCTGTATATTAAAAAAAGGGGAAGTATCTATATTATCCTAACTAATATTATAAATGCGAAAGTAAGGGTGTTTGTGACGCTTTCACGCCTAAACCACTAAGCCGATTTAAAAAATTCTTTCACCAATGGAAAGCTACATTATCAAGGAGTAACATAGGCTACATTTAGTCCCCATATTCCCACGGGAACGGGAACTACGTGGGTGAAACCGCGGGAAAAATACTAGTAATCAATATATAAATATACATAAATATAACCTGTATATAAGAGTACATATACGATTCTATATATATATATTTATAATTTTCAAAATTGGTCTTAACTTTTAGGAGATGTTCAAATATGTTTCAATTACAAACATATACATATATACTAATGCTTACATGCATAACTCATATTATAAAGAGGAAAGATTTGATTTTTGTTTGATTTTTTATTACGAATTAAATCAAAAACTACTCGACCGATTTTAAAAATTCTTTCACCCTTAGAAAGCTACGTCTTTACCGAGTAACATAGGCTATATTATATTTTCAAAATCTTATAGATCCCTACTTAAAATGGAGCAACGTAACCCAACGTATCAAACTGTTGCCTATAAAAGTTATTATTTCGCGTGCGCTGCGAAAACTATTGACGGTATATAAAGAAGTGTTTTATACAATAGTATTACAATTACTTGATCATAACGATGTTATGGTAGGTGAATGAAAAATCTAGATAGCCTATAAAAGATTCGGCCGTGTATCGTTAGTTTGCTACTAAGAATTGAAGATTTCCGTTACTCTGTCATGGATCCTATAATCAGAATCTAACCAAACTATCATCAAACAACCCTTGAAGTATACTCTTTCTAATAAAAAAAAAATCATAGAAATCGGTTGGCGTGATATTGAGTTATTCGTCCATTTGTCGCGCACATACCTCATGCAAATTTACGACTTATATGGTTTTCTCATGGATTCCATTGTCAAACCTGGACTAAAAAAAAATGGGACCCCATGGGAAGCAACCCCTTTCAAATAAAACAAAAATCATCAAAATCGATTCACCCAGTCGAAAGTTATGAGGGAACAAACATAAAAAAAAAAAAAAAAAAAAACATACAGACGAATTGATAACCTCCTCCTTTTTTTGAAGTCGGTTAAAAACATCGCATCACGGTCACGCTTGCCTAGAAGATACCTGTTCACGCTGGAACTGACGAAAATAATTTACATTACGAATTGTACATAAGTATAACTAACACTATCTTAAAAAGGAGTAACATTATCTTAAAAAGGAGTAACAACTGCGATTCTTAATAACTTTTCCATATTTCCCCGGTACAATTAACATGAGCCGTAGTAGGTAAGGACAATGGTCTACTTTTATATGAATTTAGGTAACTATTACTTTTATTAATGTAACCTTTTATAAACAAGTTACCAATGGCTAGACCAGGCTGCCGACCAGTTATTAGATTTTATGATATCAGTTCTACGTCTGACTCACAGTTTAGAAATTATAGCGGTTAAGCCATGAAGCTATAACTTGAATATTATTAATACATTTTTTATTAAGTAAGCTTTTACATATCTATATAAATAAAATTATAGAGGTCTGCAGTTGTGCGCGCATCACGGAATAACTACTGGATAGATTTCAATGAAATTTTCTAAATTTTTATATATTAGACACTTGGCCCTTATCAAAAAAAAAAATTGCGGTATCTTCATTTAAGAAAAAGTAGTTAAAGTTTCAAGAAACAACGATTTGTATATGCACTGCGTGTTCAGTGATGTCTGTTTAAACAAAGTATATTTTTGCTTGCGATCTTTTTGATGTTTTTTATTTTTATTAATATGCGATGTAATAAAGCGATACTTGATTTCATGGTGTTTATAGTTTAGCGAAAAGGTTTGTCGTCATTTAAAGATTAACGGCCAAATACTCAAACGTCACTCAAAGTCAAACACTACTTAACATTGAGAAGCTAAATTAGTATGCGAAATTTGAATTGAACGGCGTCTCAAATAATTAAGTTGTATTTAATATTTAAGTGACGTTTCAGTATTCGGCCGTTCGTATCAAAAGACAATAAATAATATGTCAATATTATGTAATGACAATTAATAGATTATTCCAATCGAAGTTTGTATAAACAGAGACCTTAGATTTTTACATATTCAATGGAAGTTTCTGATAGCGCTGCTATATTATGCACTACAAACAATTTTTGATTTATATATTTAATACTAACCTACTTTCCATTTTAATTATATTTCCAAAGTTCCGATAACAACTTCATCGAGATTCAAAACGGTATTTAGTGTTGAAAATATCATAAATTATTAATCATTTTTACGATAATGAAAAACCTAGCTGTTTGTCTATCTATTAATAGTTGTATATATGTAAGGGTAGTCAAGGAAACGTGGACGTCTGTGTCTAGTTGTGCAATACTCGTAGGTCTAAGAAGTGTCCTATATCCGTTCAGTTATCTGCACGATAGTTTCTATGAACATAGATGTTAAATTAGGGTTTGGGTCCCGGGACGTCTCGTGTCTCGAAGTCCCGGGAATTTTCGTAATTTTAGTTCTCTCGAGTCCCGGGACTTTCGGGTCGAGACTCGAGACGAGACAAGATTGTCGAAATTGTTATGTAATCTTTTATATTTTCAAATAAGTGAAGGAGCTCAGCGCCATCTGGTCGAAACCAGTAGTATTCTCCTTGTCCGGTGGCATTATTACAAAAATCGGAAACAGATTGTCGGACAAAGCTGTTGACACTGATTTTTTAAGAGCCCATTTTAATAAGGTCCTCCAGACCGATTTTGGCGGCCAATCTCAAGAGAGATTAGCCAACTGCGCAGGAGATATTATAGTGCACAAGTGTGTGCGCAAACACAGGTGCACTCTCTTTTCCTTAGCTCTCATAATCCAATGGGATGGCAATCCGGCACGACCGAAAAGAATTCAGGCGCAGGACCAACGGCTTAACGTGCTTTCCGAGGCACGGGAGTGTACATACTTTCAATTTCCAGACTCCGGGCTGCTACTGAGAAAAAATCCAATAACTATTTATTGGCCCGACCTGGGAATTGAACCCAGGATCTTTTATCTAGCTGTCTGCGTCCTTTCATCTAGCCACTAGACCAACGAGTCAGTCAAAATCCTATTTTATTACATCATCAAATAAGTCTATTTAACGTGTTAGTTAATTGTTTAAAAGACTGGCTGACTGACAAACTTGAACTATAAGATTCAACCGCTTAAAAGTGTATCTGAGTGTGATTAAAAGAAATAAAAACAGCAATTATTACAACTGATATTAACGTTAAAGTTATTAAGAATTAATTTTTCTGTTTAATGAATGTTGTTTTTTTTAAATGCCTTTTTTAAATAAGTTTCACCAGAAATTAACTCAATTAAAATGGATTACTCCTCTTAAAAAAATACAAAAAACAATTCTTAAGTCTCGAAGTCCCGGGAATTCCCGGGACTTTGAGTGTAGGCTGTCTCGTGTCCCGGGACTTTAAAATAGTCGGGAATTCCCAAACTGATGTTAATCCTGATGTTAATTTAAAAATAAAGAAATCTGTCCTATTTTTCGTTGGTATAACGCATTTCCGTGTTTTCCTTACATGAAATATGTAGGGCTCACCGAGGGTGAGCCTGCCGGATTACCCACCAAAAACGTGCGTTACCGACTCCGTATACTTGGAGGCGCCACTAGATCGTTTACGCAAGCTACAGTGATTTATGGCTTTATGCTATATTCTATTCAGTTAGTTAAACTCCATTACGAATGATCGCGATGGCCGAAATCAATCAGGAAGCATACATTATATATGTATGGTATAAACAACATCGAATGCCCTTGGTGGGCCTCTTTCATGAGTATAGTTGCACAAGATTCTATTGTTTAAACCAAGGTACCAATATAACAAATTCTATTAATATCTTATCAATTTTCAATATTTTTAGTACAAGGTCTTTAGTACTAGGCAAAATAATTATTAATTCGTAATACATATAATTCGCGAAAATATTTTGTCTTGAAATCATTCAAAGGTATCATTATGTGGTATTATTGAAACGTGCCTGTGTAGAGACGAGAGATGTAGTATTTGATTCTAAAATATCGAAATATCTTGCTTTATCGTTTGATTTAGGAATTAAATTTTACTATTGTATTGTTACGAATATTTTCCGAAAGGGTGTGGTTTAGTGGCTCGACTTGAACACGCGATGGTCATCGTGGTGGGGATTGGCCCTGCCGAGCTCATCGTCCAACAGGCTGGCGAAACTCACTCTCATATCTCATAAATAATATTTCAGTTGCTCAGTTTTCATTTCTTTGTTCCATTTTTTATTTTATTTTTATGTAAAAGGGGGCTAACGAGCAGGAGGCTCACCTGATGGAAAGTGACTACCACCGCCCATGGGCACCTGCAACATCCGAGGACTTGCGGGTGCGTTGCCGGCCTTGGAGGAAATTGTGCATGTTTACTTTTTTTTTGGAGAGTTATTTTGATTTATCTTTAAAAAACCTATTTCTATCCTGATTCCTAAAAGTAGAATGTTAACTACATGTGTATTTAATTTAACTAAAAAAAATATATTTTAGTTTCATTTCGTTTTTCTTGGTGAAATCTACATTTCGCACCTGTGGTAGACAACTTGGAACTCCTACAAAAATACGAGTTTATGTCTGTTCTTTAGCATCTATTAAAAAGTTATTTCTGAGAGGTAGTGAATTGTTCCGAGGAGTGATTAAGTATAATTATCACCAGATAATATTTAGGGTTTATGGGTAAATATTGAAGGCATTGAGCACTCCTTATGGACTCATTAGTATGCTTAATTTATTAGAAAATAAATCAAGTTAGCTGTAGTTAAATGTTGGAAAGAACTTTGTAAAATCATGTATTAGTCGGTACCAAACAATCAAACTTATTCTACAACAAAAAATTAATATCGGTGTGCTCCATCTGCAGAGTGATCGAGTTATATATTATTATTACAGGCACAAGAAACGTGGCATCTTGATTTATGTATCGTGTATGAATTAGTTAATATTTTACACAACACCATTGGAGAACACAACGCATTGGAGTTGCGTGGTGGAATAATCTCCAAACCTTCTCCTTAAAAGAGGAGAAACGGCCTTAGCTCAGCAGTGGGACATTCACAGGCTGTTACTATACTAAAACTTACAAAAAGACAATATCCGTGTCGGTGGTGACAGCTCACTATCAGGTAGACTATTAATTGTCAAGCTGCCTATCTCTAATAGTCCATTTATGCATAGGTAAGCAATCAGTAATATTTTTTACACCGCAAATGACTATCAATGGTGAAAAGTGACATTTGTTAGTTCTGGTGACAACTGTCATTTGTTAGTCCTTCCTATGTGTAATAAAAAGTATATGTTACAACAAGACTTAAGTATTCGTTATACGTTTTCCGTTTCTTACTCATAACGATGGAAGCTTTGATTTTACCGAACTGTGAAACTACTCTGATATGTTACTCATGTTTCTGTATTCAATGAGGGTATGTTGTGAATGACACATACATCACGACCAAGTAAATTGCGAAAAGAAACTACTCGTTGGTCTAGTGGTTAGTTTGTTAAACCGTATATCATGTTCAAGTCCCTGGTCGAAACAGTAAGATGTTGAGTTTTTCCAAGTAGAAATTTTTAGCAACAGCCCGGATTCTAGAAGTTGTAAAAGCCTAGCCTTTATTCTAAAATTTTAAGTTTTTCCAAGAAGAAATTTTTAGCAACTGCCCGCATTCTAAAAGTTGTTGAAGCCGATTGCCTGTATTCATTTTGAGGGATTATGAGAGTATGGAAATAGAGAGTGCACTTGCGCAAACTTTGCGCATATAGTTGTAAATGGACATGTAATATGTCTTGCGCTAGTTTTCCATGAAACTGGTAATGGCCTGGTCATAGCAGAATATTGGTCAAGAGAGCATACATATTATAGGAATTACCACTTATGCTATATAATTATGATCTATTACGTTCTTGATTACTAAAAATTCAATATAATTTTTATATAAATCAGAAACGACGATGACTACGCGAACCTTGATAAGAGTAAAACTTATTATCAAGAGCATTTTAATAAGAAATTAGTGACAGTTTAATTAATAAGTAGACAAATTTAGTGTTGTTGTTAGTGGTGTAGTTTAGAGTAATTAAGTATATTATTTTATCCGTATTGTAATTGTAAAATGTTTACGTATTTGCAATACAGTCGTCTATTTCACTTAAAATGGTTACAATTAGAATGATATTAGGATATTAGGTTCCATATTGCTTTGAATTTGTCAAAGCAATATGGAACCTAAACAGAAGTTTGAGCGTTGTAAGCTTTTGTAATAGTATCAATCATCGTTAGTTACGATGTAAGTAAATTTTCTCATCACGTAGCTTACAGTGGTTAAGATTATATGAACGGGTTTCCCGCTCAGCGTTATTTATATGTAAAACTACTCGTTATTTTAAATTCAACGCACGTGTTGGATTTACGATTAAATGGTACCGCTTGAATCCGGGTATTATATGGAGTCATGTACGATATTCATTGAAAAGTGGTTGCAAAATAGAAATTTTAAGGAAAAACATGATAATGTTATATGAATTTTTGACATTTATTACTGTATTGACAAAACATTTGATAACTCCGAAATACTAGATTATAATTTCGAGTCGCCATAATATGAAAGTTATTCAGTAATATATTTTCAATAACAGTTTAGAAAGAGGAATTTGGTAGGTCTTACTCTACTGAAGCCAGGAATATGGAGAAGTTTACTTAGAAATCAAAAAAATATTATTGGGATCATCATCGTGAGGAAACCTGCTTGTGTATACATGTGTGTCTACCAAAACGCATTAGTGGTGGAATAAGCTCTAAAACTTACTTTCATAGACATAGGAGCCCTAAGCCCAGCAGTGCGACATTCACAGGATGTTACTTTATTTGCATAACCACATTACTCTATCAAGAGTCAAGACCAAACATTTTGAAATCTATCCTTTTTTTAAGTCGTTTAGTTGTAGATATTTCCTAAACCGTTAAAATACTACATCATTTAATTATTATTTAATTAATTTATTGCAACTGGCTGTGAGTTTCCTACTTCATAAATAAATAATCATAGTTAATTATTTACCTATTCAGTTAGTCGGGGCGTTTTAAGACAAATTAAAGGCTATCAGCCTATTGTAATAAAATTTGAAACTAAAAATATTTACAAAGATTAAAAATAGCACAGAAAATAATAGTAAGTAATATTATATAAGGTCCAAGATTCGAATCCTGAGTCGATAAAAAATATTTTGGGTTTTCCTATAGAGTATTTCTCCATAGCAGCAGAGTCTGGAAATCAATGTATACACTGCCGTTCTTCAGAAAGCACGTACTGACTGTCATACAGTCGTTGGTTCAGTGCCTGGACTTTTTCGTCCTGAACTCTTTCGACTTAATTTTAACTTTTGGGGCTGAACACTATAAGAAAATTTGAAAACCAGCTTAGATAGATATACCTTTAACCTTTAATTGAATTAAAATATATTAATACTTCCAATCGAAGAACAACGAAATTCATGAAAATAGCAAGAAAAAATTGTACGAAACAACGATATTGCCCTGCCTAGCATACGTATGTCAGACGTGGTCACTAAGGAAACGAGATGAAGATAGAGTGGCCATCTGCCAACGTAAGATTGGAAAGAAGCATGCTCGGTCAAAAACTATCTGACAAGGTCACTAACACTAGCATTAGGAAAAAAACAAAAATAATAGATGTGAGGAAAAGAGCAAGACTATTGAAGTGGCAGTGGGCAGGACATGTCTGTAGGATGAATGATACCAGGTGGGCTAAACGGCTAACAGAATGGGTGCCAAGAGATATGAAAAGGAAAAGAGGACGACCAAGCAAAAGGTGGAATGACATGTGGATGCGTGAGGCACGGAAAGCAACGTGATAAATGGAAAGGTTTAGGAGAGGCCTACGCCGAAGAGGCGACTACTACTAATAAGATTTAGATTTAGATTATAATGTCATAGTTATTAGAAATTAGAGTAATTTAATTTAAATTCAGTTTTAGTTTTTTTAGTCACACTATTAGATTAAAGCTTTAAAAATTGTAAATGTAGTAGAAATAAAGGCTATTTTTATTTTATTTTATTTATTTTATTAATACTTCCAATCATGATGTCAGGCGTAAGGAAACTGTAGCCACTCTTGCCTAAGAGACAGAGGAATATAATATAATTTCAACATGTTTATTTGTTATGTTATTTACATAATTATAATAATATATAAGAAATTATTGATACTCCTTACACTACTTAAGCGACTACTACGCTAATTATGTTCTCCCAGTAGTTTTTCACCTTCGTATATATCATTTCTTTTTTTTTGGAACGTCGCTTAATAAATAAATTCACAGCTTAAGCGACTACTAAAGAACTTATGTTCTCCTAGTAGTTTGTCATCATCGTATCAATCATTGACTGGTCCAGCAATTTGCCTTACTCGGTACGGAATAATTTCGTTCGTTATTGATTGCGCATTCAACAGTACTTTCACCTCGAAGCCGGAATGGACGAAGGTATGACATTCGCTCGTAAATATTTTTATTGTATTTTTAATTCTGAGGCCGACAATTTGCATACATTCCTAAGTAGCAATAATGGTTTCAAGTATCGCCAGTCATAAAATGGTTGTCGTAAAAGCAGCACTTTTTCACTTAAAATTTTTAATATTTTGAACACAGGTTTGATTAAGATACAAATTCGCATTACTATTTTATGTTTATATTGTTTCCTTATGTTAAAATATTTAATAACATATATTTATTTTTCAATACAAATGAAGTATTAAAATGATTCCATCGATGTTTTATAATTGACAAACTTATGAATCTGCAAATCCCTGAATCGGGCGAACAAAAAGCTATTGCGTTGGTTTCTTAGTCTGGCAGTTGAGTGTTTACACTCCTGTTGTTTTACCAAGTTTACTTTAGTAACTAAAATCGTTATACGGGCTTTGCAAGCGAGTATGTACCAACCACGCATAAGATATTCCATCATCCCGCCAAACTTAATGTTTTATCTGATCATTTTGGGTTTATAACTAATTTCGTGCTTAACGGTTAAATAGAACATTATGAGGAAACTTGCATATATAAGGAAAAAATCTATTTACAATACTTAATATGTATAAGCCAATCCATATTGGAGCAGCTTAATTAGATTTACTATTCTATATATATATATATATAAAATAATAGAGGTCTGCAGTTGTGCGCGCATCACGGAAAAACTACTGGATAGATTTCAATAAATATTTCTAAATTTTATTTCTTAGACACTTGGCCCTTATCAAAAAAAAATATTGCGATATCTTCATTCAATAAAAAGTTATTAAAGTTTCAAGAAACAACGATTTGTATGTGCACTGTGTGTTCAGTGATGTATGTTTAAACAAACTATATTTTTGCTTGCGATCTTTTTGATGTTTTTTCCTTCGTACATAAGAAAACTTTGTTAATATATCAAGCAACGCGGACGAAGTCGCGGCTATCAGCTAGTGTAGTATAAGTACGTTTATTTAAAAAGTATATTTTATTCCAATTAAAATAAGCAGTTTATATGAAACGAATACACATTAAAACATAAATGTTTAACGATGTTACCAATTATTTAATAAAAACCTATCAACATTTTATATACAATTGTGAATCAACCATATTTTGATAGATTAAACAGTATGAATATTTAATTATTATTTATTGGAATCGTGAGACGTTTTTATACTTTAATTTCCGTTAATATACTCAATAAATGTTGCTTGATTGGCAACTGGCTAAACGTCAGAGAAAGCCATTTCGATTCTACAACTGTTCTTATATTATGGTTTTCTGTGTTTTGACTTACCTATCTAAGATTTTTTTATAGAATATATAGGTGGTCAACAACGTCCTCAGACATTGGCCGTGAAATAAATGTTAACTATCGCTTACATCGCCAATACGAAAGGAAAACACATATGTATTCCACCAACCCGCATTGGAACAGCGTGGTGGAATAAGTTCCAAACCTTCCCCTCAAAATGGAGAGGAAGCCTTAGCCCAGCAGTGGGACATTAACAGGCTGTTACATATTTATATTGTACACTTATTGTTGTATATGTTATATGTAAATACCGATGGTGTTTACTTAAATATCATCAACGGGATACCGTTATGTATATAACGATGTCTTAATTAGTAGATATATATAAATATTTATCGTTGTCATATTGTTAGCGATATGTGGACATGCCTGGCAGCACACGTCGTACATACATATCGTAGCTGTCACGCAGGGAATAAGTGAGAGATATAGATTGATTAGGTTGTATAACTAGCTCTGCCCGTGGTTTCAGCCGCGTATTTCTTGAAGATATTAAAAAGCTAACTTATATATACACAGACTTCAGTATATACAATATTTTAGTTGGATTATTAGTATTTATTAGTTTTCACTGCAACCGGATCTAGAAAAAGCAACATACAACTAGCCATGAGAAATCATTTCTTTATATCTATTCCGACATACTTTAATATCTTTCCCTGTGCTTTATTTATTGTTTCTGCAAACGATATCCTCAGAAGAAATTGTGTCCTTATAAAACTGAAAGACAAATCTGTATATTTAAATAATAAGTACCTACTTATTACTAACCGACTAAGTATAATTTAACAAAACAATGAAACAAAATACCTACCTAACCTATAAACTTTAACTTAAAAGTAATTTACAAATCGAAAACAAATATGTAAGTATGAGTATTATTAAACAACCTACTCAACTGCTTGTTGAAATATGTCAAAACTATAATAAGTACTAAAAACTGTATATGATCTTACCTCGATATCTTTTAAAGGAATGAATGCCGTGTTAGTAAAGATGACTTCGCAAAGAATGCATGAAAAAGTCCAATAGTCGATAGAGAAATAAAGAACTAAAAAACCCCGTATTATGTACAGCTTTTTTAATAAGCTTCTATAGAATATAAATCTAATAAAATAAGTATAATATAAACGAATGTCACTTGGTGGTAGAGCTTTGTGCAAGCTCGTCTGGGTAGGTACCACCCACTCATCAGATATTCTACCGCAAAACAGCAGTACTTTGTATTGCTGTGTTCCGGTTTGAAGGGTGAGTGAGCCAGTGTAATTACAGGCACAAGGGACATAACATCTTAGTTCCCAAGGTTGGTGGCGCATTGGTGATGTAAGCGATGGTTAACATTTCTTACAATGCCATTGTCTATGGGCGTTGGTGACCACTTACCATCAGGTGGCCCATATGCTCGTCTGCCTTCCTTTACAAAAAAAAAAAAAATAATAATAGAGAGGTTTTCCAGGTTCCTGTAAAATGTTCCAGTATAAGTTAACCCTATTTAATATGATCAATGTGATCGCATTGATCTGAGCTCAACTTACATTGGAAGAATCTAAATCTCTGAAAATTACCATTTTTAACTTTGTTTTCTTCCTATAAACTTTTAATCATAATATTGATTTCAACTCAAATCAGTGAAGTCGTTTGTAAGATTAGCATTAAGCAAACACTAACGCCCAGACAAACAGATAGCCTATATTTTAAGTAAGAACGCAAGCAATACATCAGTGGCAATCGCATTCAATTCCGTGCAGTAGTTTTAACGCGAAGTAGCCGCAAACATACAGATAGACACATAAAAAATAATTCTCAAAACTGTTATTTTGGCTTTTGTTGCTTTAATAAAGACCCTCCTTAGACATTAGTTTTTTCCTGACATAGGCCTGTGGCAAATTTATTATAAGTATAGATTAGCTAATTTGAATTGTCCACTTATGATAAAAAATCCTTAAATAAGTAATTTTGTGATTAATTACTTGTTTTAATTGATATTTCACTTCTGTTCTAAAATATTAATTAGTAATTAATAAACAAAATGCAATTATAATAATTATAATAATCTTTCTAAATAGGATGAGAAAATAACAAGAAAAACAATTCATTTTTCATCATAATTTATTAAGACAAAAAGTAAAAAAATGTACATACGTAACATTAGTTGAATTCAATACGTAATACTAACATTAATAAAATAACATCTGAGCAACAAGCCATTGAATGTGATATATAGATAGAATGATTATATATAATATTAAAAGAACAATGGATGTATGTTTAAACTAATTGCACCAAATAAAATGCTAGAAAATCACAATTCATTAATTTCATACATTTGTAAAAAAAGACATAAAAAATCCATCGTAGATTCTTATTTTAAATGTAGCTAATTTAAATCTTTTACTTTTTAAAATTAATCTTTTTACAACACTAAATCATAGATACTTAGTAAATAATTTATAACTAAATAATCTATCATTGCCTTTTCATTAACTTATAATTATTTAAATAATAAATAACACATTCATTGTTATTCCCAAACAGTCACATCTCATTTATTGACAATATTAAATTATAACAATACGTTGGAACTTTTAATATATACTCTAAGTAAACATTAGGTATGGCCTAAAATTTTGATAATATATTCTATTAGTTATTAAAATTTGGACGTAAACAAAACACTGCACAAACAAACCTTATGAGATCTTTACGAAAACCAAATCGACATCGCAATTACATACAAACATACCACTAGCAAATCATTATACTGTTAAAACTTCGAACTAATAATACTTCTCAAGAAATTACCACTAATTATATTAGTAATAAAATATAACTTATTTACAATCTAAAATAACCCTTATCACTGTAATGAATTATAATAATTAACGTCTCATAATTTCTTCTATGCTAAAACCTTTTTTGGGGCCACTTGATTGACTCGTTCCAGGTTTTAGGTTCACATTTGGTTGTATACCAACAATGTTCTTAATACCATTCGCAATCAAACTAGAATCTGTATCAGTATTTTCTTTTAAATTGCTTTGGGGTATATCTTTGCAACTAGTGACGCTTGTTGAAGTACTCGGCGCTGTGTCTTTTGGTGGAACATGCTTCACGATTAAATCTTGAGCGACTGTTTGCTGTGGTCCCAATACTGTGTGAGGTATATGCCCATACGGTATTTGTGGGTGAGGCGGTGGCAATGGTAATCCAAACTTATGGTAAGATTGTATATTCATGATTGTAGGTGGTATACCAATTACAACATCGTTATTGACAATCGGCGGTCTGGGCATAGTAAGGTTTGTCGGTTCCGGTGAACGACTCCGGTATACTGCTGCGCAAGTTCTTACACTATCTCCAATATCAGGTGGATGACTTCTTTTCCTAAATGGACTGAGATACATTCCTGTAGGCCCTGGATCTATAGACGGACTGGCCATTTGACCGATTTTTGACGGATCTGGTGGTGGAACATGGTGTAAGTCTCGACGGATTTGCAATTGTGGATGCCTTATTGGATGTTCAGGTATATCAGAGTAGCGTGTTTCTTTTTCTATAATTTCGTCAGTAGTGAATCTTCGCTTTTCGTATAAATCTGAAATAGGCATTCGATGTTTCTCTTGGTATTGCGGTCGCATTGTATAAGGACTGGCCCTATCTCTAGGTTCATTATGATGACAATGAGTACGTTCTACCGGTGACGGTGAAACAGGTCGTGGTCTCTCTTCACTTTGTTCTCTTCCTGTACTTTCAATTGAAGACGAACGTGCTCTTCTTACTGGTGAATGTTCTGGTGATGACAATTCAGGATCTTCATCATCAAATCCTGGTTCAATAGGTGATCCTGGTCTACCAATATCTTCTTCACCAACATCTAGAACATCTCCCGTAGGGACATCACCAACAGCATGGGTTAGTGCGTGTCGTCTCAAATCACAATTTCTTCTGAATACTTTTCCACATGAGTTGCATTCATAAGGTTTATGGTCGGTATGTGTTAATAGATGGGTTTTGAGATTAGAACGCTGATTAAAACTTCGACTACACACAGGACATTTGTGTGGCGACTCCTCCATATGAAGGATCTTGTGAACAGCAAGAGTTCGCGACTGACAGAATCCTTTTCCACATTCTGTACATTTAAAAGGTTTCTCTTTAGAATGTATGTACCTGTAACAAAGAAAGTGAAATTGAGTACAAATTATTATAACCACGTCCAACAGTTTATATCGTAATATTACACTCTTAACGTTCTTCGAAAACATTTTAATGATTCAAGCCATAAAATATCGTGGTTTAATTAAATGTCTGAGGATGGGAGGAGTTGTATCGAGCATAAGTTCCAGATTGCTACGCGTATATAAAACAGGCCGTATTTACCGGTTATATTGCAAAATGCAGGTAAGACACGGATAGACTTTAATTGAACATACTTGTTATTATTTAATTATTGTTGTCCTATTATCTTAACCTTTAACTGTGTATCTTAGGCATGTATCAGAAACATCTGAACTAAAAAGAAACAAACAATTATTTTATATTAAACTTAATATTCATTTGATCCTACATAATCGAAAGTTCAACACATTTTCGAATCGTTCATCGTTCCACGTAACATTGTGAATACCGACGTCACAATTTAACTTCGTTGACCACGATTTCGCGCAAAGCC
This sequence comes from Nymphalis c-album, assembly GCA_963151315.1. Classification (NCBI taxonomy): domain Eukaryota; kingdom Metazoa; phylum Arthropoda; class Insecta; order Lepidoptera; family Nymphalidae; genus Nymphalis; species Nymphalis c-album. The sequence goes on along the minus strand of OY720602.1, from coordinate 4,625,998 downwards.
ACCTTGAACGTGATCTGAGTAATTTGAGCCTATACTCTCAAGGCAAGTTTAGACGGAGCATGCACGAGAGTACGTTACACCCACCATTCTTCTCTGACCCTTACCGACACAAGCCGCGCTGTTATAAATGCGGTATAGAAATGCCAGACGAGATCATTTTTATTTGGTTCCGTTCCACAAGAGTTCCAGTCCAGCCGAATCGAATTACGTTAAAAGCATTTTGTGGCCAATCGGTTCGATTAATATTATTAACGTAGCGAGGTATTAGGTTGCCGGTCCCGATGAATTTAATGATTTGCTGTACGTTAACTTAAAAAAAAAAATACCGTTCTTATTTCAAAATCGTAGATACAAAATACTAAAATAATATTAGAATCCATTTATTATGAAATAAGGAAGTTCAAGGTAAATGTAATTTTATAACCGAAATATAAAATTCGCAATTCATCAAAATTAATTAATATGATCTTTTTGTTCCAAGTAATTGATTGCCAGGTCGTTTCGTCTAACATTTGAGATCATCAGGAATTTTATATTACATGTGATTATTTATGCGATTTTAATATTTGCAAATTTTGCAATCTTGTTAAATAAAGCATTTTAAAATCAAATTAAAATTCAACTAAAAAAAAAAAATGAAATGCAATCCTGCTAATGCGTGATACTAATTTCGAATATAATACGGCCTTAATTATTTAAATTGGGCTTATAACGTCCAAAGAGCGCGATAAACGCGAGGGACTCAAGTGAAGCACATTAATGATAATGGTTCCAGGTCCTTAAATTCTTCGTCGTTGTCATGCAAAGAATGTGCCACGTAAATAATATATCATTACTATGGAAGATAAACAAAAAAGTGTAATGACCTCAAACATCTCGCGTTACGATGGTTTTTAGTTTCATCAAGATTGTACATGATGGTGTCTCGGCGTCATAAAGCTATAGCTAAGATTTATTACACCTACATTCTTTACAGATCTTGTTTATAATTCTTTATACGATACGTGCCAAAATGTTTCTGGATTTTAATGGTTGTTTAAATGAATATATATCTTAAGCTTTAAATATATTTTTTGTAATTAAAAACGTCTTTGAATGAAGGTCCATGAATGAATTTACTGACAAACGCTTTCCTAAACCTTACGCAAATATTAGAATTGACAATGACCGGTTTGGCTACATGGATGCTCACAAAAATATATCTTATTGCATTAGGATTAGAGATTATTTTGGAGTAAAATTATTTTTTTTACTCAATACTGTCGACTTAATACCACATGAACATAAGCCGGAGGTACCAATTTTTATCGCTTGAATTTTCAATAAGGAAATCTCACGACTGGAAGTTAAACATAATATGGATATATTGTTCTTATACGATCTTCGATAAGTCTGACCTTAAGCTTAATATTTCATACAACAGTTTTAGAAGCTTTAGAAAAAAATAGTAAATTAAGTATTATGCATATTATCAAAGAATAAAACAGCGTTAGATTTTGATGTTTATATAATTATATATATATATCTATTTATGAAGTATTTGGCGTAATTAATGAAACAAAAGAAAGTTGGTATGGGCAACATTATTTGCATTAGTTCGTCCATCATGATCGTATCACGATAGCTGTTATAATAGCATTTAATCAAAGTGTGACCCCGCTCGATTGACACATTATTGACGTAAAAATCAAGTTTCCAATTAGTTATTAATCGAATATAGAAAAAGCGATCGTATTAAATAAAAACCTGACACAAAATATCAGTCTCGGAACGACTTCCAATAAATTAGAAATATATAATGAATGTGATATCTTAATTTTGAAATGAATTGAGAAGTCTATGCGAGATTAACTACGTGGGTTGACGGATTTGGAATCACTAGTCGGACAACTTTACCGAGATCAAACGTACCGCCAACGGATTCAAATTAACAAGGCAATTACCATCTTACTTTGAAAACGTAACTTAAAACCGACTAAGATAATAAAATCTTACAATTCTAACAAACCAAACACAACATCTCGCTTCAACCTTGGACGTTTAATTTTAATTTAAACAACCAAAAATTTAAACAACGTTAAAATAATCTAATATCAAATTTAAATAAATTTCAAATTTATTCACAAAATATGTACATTGAAAAGATTATAATCGTAAATAATATACATAATTAATGACATAAACAAATCTCTCCTTCCCAGCTCCTTATCGCACCAGTTCGATCACTTTTGACGTTAAATAAAATATAAGTAACGTCTGTCTCTTCTTATTATACTTTGAGATAAGGATCGCGATGGACAGTCGCTCAGAATCCCATCAAGACCCGGCACGGAGATTAAAAAAAAGTGAGACCCGAAATTACAGAGAGGACTGTGGTCTCGCGCTAATGGCTTGCATTAAAAAATATTTTCCATTACGGTTACCGGTCGTATAATGTATTTTGTTCGAAGAGACACTTACAAGAGATAGCGCCGTCGAAGAAAATGGGGAAGTGACTCATGATATTGAAAAGAAAAAAAAACTTTACAAATTCACAATGGTGATAGCCTTTGTGTCTGTAATTGAACGAAAACTTCGGTCACTCAACTAAATCGTCTAAAAAAAAACATTCGAGTACAAAATTCATTGAGGAAACGCACCGGCATTCGCCTGTGCGAGAAACGGGTTTCGAAAAACGTCCTCGTTTCAACGGGTCGTTTTACAAACAGCACAACTGTTGTGACAGCTACACGAATATGGAGACGAACAATTAAAAAAAAAACAAATCATATAAAACCTTAGACTGTGTTGATAAATATATTAGAACAAAAAACTGCAGAGCACGCTCCTGAAATTATTATTAAAATAATGTATCAATTTAAGTAGGTAGGTTTTTAACAGTACACGAATTAGATACGAAGTGAGTGCTTAGAATAGCAATGCATACTCCGACAGTATAGTTTATAATTTAAAGATACTCTTCTCACCGAACCGGACGAGTTTTTTATAACAATAATTCAATAGTGGGTTCGAGATTGCCTATCTGAGAACGATATCATTTACAAAGAATTAAGAACTATTTAGAGAATCAAAAAGTTTTTTTTTTAATTTACTCTATAATGATGTTTCAAATATAATTATGCTGAATTTGTTTTTGAACCACTTCTCATAAATATTTTAAATAATAACATCAAAAGCATAAAACGTAAAAAACTAAAAGGCGATCTATATTAAATCCAAAGCCGTTTTAAAATGGTTGACGTTTTTTTCAACCTTCAAAGGAAGATTTATAAAAGTCACGTAGAATTATTTACGCAAGCATTATGTCTGAATAAATAGCGATGCTTTGTGTAAATCATATTTCTGTTAATAGGATTAATAGTGAATAAACAATATTTTTAAGTTTACTCTATCTGGTTTATTCTTAAGTCTACGCACCATCGTCTATGGGTCGAATCAATTTCTCTTACAACTTTTTTTTTCTTATTATGTATGAATCGTACTGGCCATCTGGCCGCTTAAACGTTGCTTATAGAACTTGGTTTTTTGAAAGTACTAGCCTTGTCTTAAAGTAATATTTAACGTTCAGTAACCAGTTTATTGCACTAAAGTGTATAATTTAAGATTTATGCGATTTAGTTACTAAAATTTGAAGGAGGTTTAGAAATGTTTTATTGGGAATACAAATAATTTCTTGAATATTTCACTTTTGCTTTGTTTGCGCCATAAGATTGAATCAATTCATATATTTATTTTATTATTATTTAGTTATAAATAATTTAACATCGTTTGTATCATATTGATAATTATACAGTCGATATTCTTCAGGAGATAATATTTTCAAGTAAAGAAAGCAGGTCCACACGGCGGAATGCGAGGTCAACGCCCCATCCCCTCCAGCTCATCTCCTCTAAGCCTCTATCGTCTAGATTGATGAAGCTTTACTTATCGTTTTTCTATTACTATGTTTTACTCGGAAATATTGTTTCATTATTAATAAGTGGAAAATAATACAACTAACGAAATAACACACACATTTAATTAATGTAATATTTAATTTAAAGTAGAAATGCATATCAATCTATGAAAAATCCGATCTAATAAGATTAAAAACTTGGAAATGTTAGTTATTTTTATAAATTTAATATACCCAAGAAACTCTACAACCCACACTTACCTAAATAACTTAAGACAGTAGCGGCAAGGCATAAATTTTGTTTTGAAAATGGTTACAAACGGTGAAACGCCACAAGTAAATCAAAACTGCTTATAAACAGCGCTAATTAACATAATCAAACCATTTGTATAATTAAGGCGCAGATTATATTATTAAAAATCATTCTATATTATTTTTAATCATTTATAAGTAAATTATCTTAAAAAAATGGACTCTACATTAGTAGCGTAATTTTTAAAAAACCAACGTGTCCTACCAAAACCAAAGTTGCAATTCAACCGTAATTATTATTGAAAAATTGACGAAGATCGATATGAATTTGTATGTTTCGGACGTTTTTTTCTGTTCCATTTTCAAATTTCAAACTGTACTTAACAACAAAAAATCGGTTGGCAAGGACAGTAGAAAATTGTACTCAACATATTATATTATAAATGCGAATGTAAGTTTGTTACGCTTTCACGCCTAAACTTTAATAATTCTTTCACCAATGTAAAGCTACATTATCAGCGAGTAACATAGGCTATATTGTGTGTGCGTGTCTATATATTATAATATATAATTTATACTGTTCTGCAATACGAATTTTAATAAATCTTCCTTAGCTTTAGCATCATTGGCGGCGTTCACTGTTATGTATAGTTATTAAGATAACTATTAACAAGTAGATATGTAATTATATTATTACTAGCTGTTCCACATGGTTTCACCAGCTTGTGAGTCGCGGCATTCACGTTACATAGTTTTTCTTAATAAGTGGACCATAAAACGCAATTTTTTTTCAAATCTAATCAGTTTTTGATATAAAATAAGGTCCTCCAGACCGATTTCGGCCACGGCGGCCAATCTCAAGAGAGATTAGCCAACTGCGCAGGAGATATTATAGTGCACAAGTGTGTGCGCAAACACAGGTGCACTCTCTTTTCCTTAGCTCTCATAATCCGATGGGACGGCAATCCGACACGACCGGAAAGAGTTCAGGCGCAGGACCAACGGCTTAACGTGCTTTCCGAGGCACGGGAGTGTACACACTTCCAACTTCCAGATTCCGGGCTGCTACTGAGAATTTTCTGATAGAAAACCCCAATAACTATATATTGGCCCGACCTGGGAATTGAACCCAGGACCACCGCGTCTGCGGCCTTATATCAAGCCACTAGACCAACGAGGCAGTCAAAGTTCTGAGTTTTTGATATTAGTGTGCTCAATTAAACAACAATTTCAAGTACATATTACAAATGTATGTTATAATGTATTTAACTTAATAAAAAGGATAACGTAAAAATGTAATATACTCAACAATGAGAATAGGTATGTGTTATTTTATTAATTAGCTATATATAATTATTGTCTTATATAGGAAGTATGTAACGGAGCAATTACAAAACACTATATAATAGACAAAAGTAACATAAAGAAAAGACGAGTACGCAAAATTCGACGAAGAAAGAAATAAATTATGCTGCAACATTCTCATAAAAAAATAGTAAATTAATTATTAATATATGGAACACCCAAATAGCTATTTAGAGAACATTGAAAATAAAGCATGACACAGAAGTAGTAACCATATTAAGGCATATAAATGTACTTAAGCAACCGTTGCTTGTCGTGTAAACCCACGCAAAGTTTTATCCGGTACTTAGACGGGCTAAAGCTTGGTCCACATTTAATTCTATTGATCTAATACATTTTATATTTATGATAAGAAGGCAATCGTAATCGTAATCAAAATAATACAGTATATTTGAAACGTTTAGGTAACAATAAATTATTCAATATTTGGTATAATGCAAATCAGAGGTCAAAGTTGTCAATAAATTGAATTAAATTATGGTTGAAGTATTTTTCGTGATAAATTCTAGTTAAAATGTGTTCGTTGTGTGCACTCACTCGTTCACTTTAAGTCAATTTGTTTTAAAGCTACCATCTCATGATGTACAAACGCCAACGCTTCGACTTTCAGCTAATTAGCATTAGAATAGGTTTCGTTTGAAATATTGTCTTCGTCGTGGCGAAATCTTTAGTGTCTCTATAATTGTTCTAGAGGTCATTAACTGGTTTAACTACACATTTCTAATTTTAAAATTAACATTTTTAGCGGTTACTTGATTGTTAGGTTTTACCAGGTATCCACTTATTACATATTCTATCGCGAAACAGCAATACTCATTATAATTGTGTTCTGGTTTGAAGAGTGAGTGAGCCACTTGTTGCTAACAAGCATCATAGTTTCCAATGTTGGAGGCACACTGGCGATGTAAGAAAATGTTAATTCTTAGAGTGCCAATGTCTTTCAATTTTTAATAAAAAAACAATAAAAACTTTCGTAAAAGCGTAAGAAAAACCTAAGCTAAAATCAAAACATGTTTATTAATAAACAGTAAAATGTCCAAGCTGGCAAAAAAAAAACAATCTTGGAATAGACTCCAACGAATATATTAATAATATTTGTTTATTTATTCAAGTTTATTCATGAATTGAAATATTAAAACAAGGAGCAGTAGCAAAACGTTTACATCGCCGCATACTGTATGACATAATGCAAATGAGTCTAAGTGTTATTCACACGGCTTTTCGCAACAAGTTGAGTGCTATTATAATACTCGTATGTATTTTTTGCGGCATCACTTTTAACCGAATGAGATGTATGTTTTTTTATGTGAGGTACTTTAAAAATTCTAGTTTTATCTTTGACTACTAGCTATTAACATTCGTTTTTTATTACCTTGCAAAATGTTCTTCTTGATTACGTAATTTTTATAAGATCGTTTTTTTGTTTTTAATACCCAATAAAACGTGTTACAATTTCAACATTTATGGTTACAATTAAATAACTCAATCATCATATTAATTTCAAAGACAATGTCAAAATAAATATTATTAATATAGACACTTTTGTCTATCGTCATTTTACAATTTTAATTTCAATTAAGATAGGTACCACCGGTTCAGAATGTTAATTCTACAGTGAATAACCGTCTCAAACTCAGCAACTCTTTTTAAAAATCAGAAACCTCTATATAACCTCTATGCACATCAACGAATACTAACTCCAAGCTCTTCTATCATTTATATAATCCTGTACCATAAGCATTATTTATTGAAAAAGAGTTTTAAATTTAATTTCAATAACATTACTCATGATGCAGCAGTAATCTATGATAATGAATTCGTCTTAGCTCTTTTTGAATTTATTCATAACTCATTAATGATTACGTGTGTGGTCAAGATAATGGATCATTAGTATCTTTCACACACGTTCGATAGCTTGTTAGCGTTTTGCGTTCACTGGATTTACAATCACTCGTTAAAGTACAAGTCTCATTTAATCTGCTACTTCCCTAATGAGACCGAACTGTCGAACATTCGATCATTTGACGTAACTCTATACACGTTATAACGTGCTCTGTATTTACTTACAATTTGTATTTGATTGAAAGCATTAAATATTATTTTTTCAGGTTTTAAATTAATATAATGTGATAAATAGTATTTGTCATATTCTATATACATAATATCATTGGCGTTTTTATTAGTACCATTATTTCTGTATTTTCTATCACAGGTAAAAAGTTAATGGAAAAATAATACAGTTTATATCGTAGACTTGCATAACTCCACGGTACATCATTAATTTTCCGTTTGTTATACTAAAGAAATTTTGTATTCGTCGCGCGGCTTTATAAAAAAGTTGAATCCCCAAACTCGGACAGGTACGTGGACAAAAAATAAATGGAAAATACTAATGGAGCGCAGCGAAGTGGTTGGTCCACGTTGCGTTCAGGTATGTAACTGGATTTTTAATCTTGAGTATGTCGGCATGTGTTATATAATTTAAAATAAGAATATACAAATAATTGATAAACAAAAAATAATATTAAGCTTAATCAGTATATTATACACATAGTTCTATGTCTAGTCGACAGAGTAAGATTAAAATTTTGATAACAATTGCAAGTAATTTGATTTAGGTATAAGCATAAATACTTAGTATGTTTTTTTCGAAAAAAATAACCGTTATCAGTTACAGCTGTTACTAATATATCAAGACAGTATGATACTACATTGCTCCCACAGCCGGTTTATCGTGGTCGCAGTCGGAGCGGCATAATGGGAGCGACGGCTCGCCGCTGCCGCTTCACACTCAATTTCACCTCTGACTGACGCAAACATTCATTGTGCTTACTTGCACCGGTGTCAGGTGCTTTACCTACTTCATGTATTGTAATTATATAAATTTATAAATGGAATTTAGAACGTCTTTGCTACGATGTAATACGATTACAAAAAAAAAGTATTTTCAAAATTGGAATAAATTTTGGAAGCATTAGAACTTTTAGTTGATTTTTTTTAGCACAGGCATTTGGTTATAAGCATTTATTGATATATATGAGCAAAAACAAAGGTGCTAGTTTTTTTAAACGACGATAGACACATGATACTAACCTTTACACTTGGATAATTTTGAAACATAGTCTATTTCAAAACTTACGATATTGAAATATGAGCCTCTGCCTTCTAACAAATATGTTCTTATTAAATCATCAGCTAACTTTTACAAATAAGAATTAAAAGGTCGTTTCGTATGTGCGACCTTGTTTTGGTAATGGGACGCATGTACAAGATATCATATCACCAAATAACGGCAATAATAAAATTGTTTTAGTATATTGAAATAATAAGTTTTAGTTACAAATCAAAATACTATTGCAATTTAGTGGGAGGCAACCGTCCTTACAATTGCATAAAATCTTTGAACAAACCTATCATTTAGTTTTCTGTGTACGTGCTATGCAGTAAATTTGAATTATTCAAAGACATTATATATAAAAAAAATTAATGTAGGCTATCAAACGCGTTTTAAATCGTCATTTAAAAATTATAATTTTAACATAAGTGCCGACTCCGAATGTGGGTTATGCGAGAAATTAATAGTTAACTCTTCTTAAGAACACATGCAATAATCATTTACAATTATATTTAAATATCATATAGTATAATAAGCTAAGCTTTTTTTATTAAAATTTTGTTTATTTTAAATTTATGTATTGGTAAAAATGTAAATATTAAATTTGTTTTACAATCGAATCGGATTTAAATGTAAATATTTCTTCTAAGAGAGGTCAATGGAAATCATATTACTTTAGATTACAAAGATTCAAAGCGAGGAATTTGTTTTAGTTAATTATAAATTATGCAGGTAGGTGTAAAATTTGTTTATTCTTACTTTAATTAACGTACCGAACCAGTGGTCGCTTATCATTTAATTAACATGACAAACTTGTAAAATCACCACTCAAAATATGCTCGTTAGAGCTTCCTTGAATAATGTATATTTCGATAAGCATAACTTATGTTAGATTTTTATACGAGATTAAGTTGCGTTTCTCGTTTATAATCAATCTGTTTATCTTTTTTTTAATGCATCACAGATATTACGTGATTTTTATAAAAAAACTAGCTGTGTCCCGCGGTTTTAGCCGCGTATAATTAATAAAAATAAGCCTAGAGCCTTCCTCGATAAAAGATCTTACAAAACAAAAATATTTTTTAAATTCGAACCAGTAGTTCCTGAGTTTAGCCGGATCAAACAAATAAACTCTTCAGCTTTATATATTAGTATAGATAAAGTAAAAATATATAAATGAAATAGTATTAACTTCCAGTTGCTTTGACGTAGCTAAATTAAATCAGAACTAGTTTGAGTTATCAGATATATAGTTCTGGCAGTTGATTCATGACGGTCTCAGTTGGCAATTAAACTGAAGTCTCTCGATGTCATTAATCAAACAATATTGATAGGCCTAACGTATGGATCCAATTAAACTTTAAGCATACGCACACTGTTTATCTAGAGCTTATAATAATAAAATAATATCACAAAATAAAAACAAATACATAAAATGCTAAGTAAATTACTCATTTATATAATGTGTTATGAAACTATATTGAAAGTAAAATAACACCTTGTAAATGTTCTAATGTTGGGTAAAGGCCCCCTTCTTTTAAGGAACACGGTTTGGAGCTTATTTCATTATTCCGCCAACTGCTCCAATACACAAATTCACAGGACACATGCAGGTTTACTCATTATGTGTTCCATTTTGCCTGGCTCATATATACTAACTAGCTGCCCGGGTAAAATTCATACAAAGTAACCTCTTTAATTATTTAATTTAGTTAAAAACTTTTGATCCAAATTTCAAATAATTTAAAATTTATTTTGGCTAGAGTTTGCGACAAATCCGTTTTTAGTGAGCGTCTATAATGTAAAATTAATCATATTTATAATTATCGTTACAATACGAAAGTATTTTAATTTTTTTTTAAATAATTTTTGGTACGTTTTAATATTTACATAAAAGATAATTATTCGATTATGTGCGCAACACTTTACGATCGTTATTCTTGTTAAAATTTAACATCTCGATCAAAAGGAATGATTTATGACAAGCGGAGATACAATTAGGGCAATAGGTGGATGTGAGCGTTAATTTCGTTTATATCGTAAACCCAGTTTATAGTCGGTTGCATGTAATTGAGTGTAATCGCGCGTAATTTCGTATCGGAAGGTTTATTGGAGCCTTCGTGTGGTGGTTTTGACGTTAGACCCTTTACAGACATACATATGTTACATATTCAGATACGCAATAAAAGTGTTTTGTCGTCACTATCCTGCACGATATAAATTATAAATACGGATTAAGCGCATGGAACTCTTCGGTTAAGATTTTACTTCTAACCAGGCGTATGTTCTTATAAAATTACATGTCATTATAATATGATGGATTTGTTTAATTAAAATATTATGTTACGCAAAGACCCGTGTATGCTGCGCCGGAGAAAGACATCCTCCCCTATGCATTAGAAGATTCATTATAGTATCTACGAAACGGTACAACGATAACAACATCCGATGTTTCAATTACCAACCAAACTTTAAAGATAATAAACCTTTTGCTTATTGGTATAGAAATTTGACACTTAATATTTAAAGACTAAGGCACAAATTCCTCTTTAAGAAGGTTTCAAATCGTGATTAAAAAGTACATACGCCGCAATCTCGTGAACGAAGGATTTAACAGTAAAACTTCAATTGTTTGCTACCAGTGAAAAAAGGATGAAGAAGCAAGTCTCGAAGCCCATACCCGGAACGGCTTAAGCCACTCAGGATTTTCACTATTGTTTGCGACGATGTACCGTCACCATGAGAATGTACCGTGCGCATGTGATTTGTTTTAATCCACGATTTTGAATGGCTATCCTTGTAATATTCGAGAACTTTACATTAGAAGTAATTATATTTGAATAACCTCTGAATAATATGCAAATCTTTTGATTCCACATTATTCTGATTTTTATGAATTTTAATTAACAAAACATATCGCAGGTCAATTGGTCCCAGATTGAGTTTTACTTCAATTTTAAATTATTATCAAAAATTACCATTGCTATCAAAAATCTTTAGAAAACGATCGACGTTTTATATGTTACATAAAAACGCCCAAATATTCTGTTGATCCTAGTCCTTATATCTAAGAACTTAAAGACTATTTTGTTATGTTTTGGTTAAATATCTGAACGTGCTTAGAAGAGATTAAAGATGGTTCATAGCAAAGGTAATAAATAACGCGATTAATTCTTTAGAACGGACTTTAAGGCTTCTATAAGTATTTTTATAACAATTTAACCGAAAAAAAAACCACTTTGTTAAGGAATTAAAACGGATTTTAATCCGAGTATTTTAAATTAAAAATAAGCTTCCTACATGTTATTATATAAAAAATAAGGAAAAGAAAAATAGCTTTAAAATTACACGTAATTTTGTGTTTTTTATTTACCTTTTGTTATATTCGATAAATGTTATTTATTAACAAACTCTAAAATACTGTACCTGAAAGGTCAAAAGTAGAATTTTAAAGCGATGAATTATAAAGCGATGAAAAATTTAACGTCGATAAAAATATATTTGTTTTTTTTTTTAAATCGGTATTTTCGAATTAATATGAATTTAGGTCAATGACTCTATGTTCATTTTATAACTGGAATATAAATTTTGATAGTGTACTAAATTTAGATTATGTTTTTAAGTTATCTTTGTAAAGTGTATTTTTGTTATCTTAACAGTTTGTGAAAGAAACTGACTATTTAATGAATTAATCTTTCTTAATTGATTAAAAGTTACTGAATCTAATTAGATATATATATTTTTCTATAATATACTAAACGAAGTACACGGGAAAGTCATGGGTATAAAAGTCGTACCTGCCAAGGACGACCAGTTGAAAAGTGGCATGGCGTTCGAACCATGGACACCATTTATACAGATAACATCGTACACAAGCAGTCACGTAGATGCGTACGTTATTATTTTTGTCCCTTGAATTAATTACATAGAGATCTCCGATTATTCTTTACTGCTGTGAATATTCTTATGGAATTCTCAAGTATTTTTCATAGTCATAATTCTATATAATAACATAATCGAATATATATTGTGTTCTTTTAGAATATATAAGACAATTTTGCCTTCATTTTGCTCTGGATTAGTAGGCGTGAATAGCATAGACACGTGATCGTAGAAAGTCTGACTGTCAAATGATTCGATTAAATTACTACGGTTATTTAAAACTTAATAACTAATGTTATGTACGTTTATCTGATGGGTATCTCAAAACCTACAATATTATCATTTATCATAATTTTTTAAAATAAAAGAAAACCTGTACTTTTGTGAAATGTTTTAAAAAAAGCCTTACAAAATATGTTTTAAAAACCTCCATTATTAAGTTATCTTAAATTATTAAATAGCCCTTAAAATGTTTACATATAAAAATATATCATTGTTCTTAAACGATACGATACGGTATAAGAAAAAGCATTATTTTTAATTTAAATAAAAGTTCAATAAAAAAATGATATTTATTGGAACTTTTTCAACAATAATAAATAAATGAGATTAGGGACTTCTACCTGGTTATGTAGCGTATTCCAACGGATTTTATCTCAACATCGTCATATGATTAATGGTTAACCGAGAGTCGCCTTGGATACCTTTCTTCTATATACAATAACAATGGAACAAGTCCAAATACTTTCAAAACTCGTTTTTTTCACTCTGGACGACAGTTTAAAATATTTATAGAACAAGCAATCGTATGTGGAATTACTTTAATATTTTAATTCGTAAATAAGTCTAGCGAGAAACATTCAACAAGTTGAAAAAGCAACGTTACAAATTTCATAAGTATATAAGTGAATATAAATAAAGAAAATTATTTCATAATATGTACAATTGTACATGTGTAATTGTTGTGGGAATTATACAAAATTGTACAGACTTGCGATTTCACTGATATTTACCGCTAGACATTCAAACATTGCTCTATAAATATAGAGATATTAAGTGATTCTTATCTGTTGGACAGCAAACGCCGACATTAAAAATAATTATCGAATGGTTTAAAATATCTGTCTATAGCCAACATGATATAGCTTGGTGGATAGACCAAGATGCGTTCAGCTGATGGGTCTTCGAATTCGAGCAAGTTAACTTGACTGAGGTTTACTTAATATACTTATTTTGTTTACACTTCATCTCGATAGAGAAGGAACCATAAATAAGCTCCAAGCTTTCTCTATTAAGACGAGACGCTTGCCCAGCTGACATTTACGGGCTGTAGCTACTACTACAGGAGAGGTAACGTATTCTGAATGTTTCAATGTCCATTGGCGTCTAATAAAATTACAATATTCAACGTACAAATAGACGTTATGTCAATATTCTTAGCAAGCAGTGTGGGCTAAGGTCGCGGGTACGCCGTCTGTTTGTACAACCGACCGGTCACTATTTGTTCTGCCATCTCGAACCGACTCGGAATATTTTGAACAAATCTTGAGCTTCTCGTGGACTCAAGTGTCATAGCTATGAGGGATTTTATAAAAATGTTTTTGAAGAACCAAGATGGTTGAATAATACGAAAATCTGAACTAAACATTTGATATTCGGATATCTAAGTTATTAATTTTGTTTTGGTAATTTGTAAAAGGATGTTGTAAAAGTCTCTCTTAGAAAAACAAGAATTCGACTTCTATTGTGTCTTTCTGATTTATTTAGGTTTTTCTTATGTCCACTTTTATTTCAAATCGGCACAATTGAACAATGATATATCCCTCGGTTAAGTTGATATACCATTTCTAATTTCTGTTTTGAGAAACCAATTAGTTCAAATACATCTCTTCTATGATTTACATAAACGTGTGCAAATTAAAACCAACCAATATGGTTGGAGTATCATGACGAGGGATATAAAACCACTCTTGTGCCAGACACGCGATACCGAACCTTTTGACCACAAACCACGAAGTAGTTTCAAAATACCAGTACCAACGTATCGCTACTACAAGCTTAATGGCTTTTAAAAACTGGATTAAGTAGCAGAGAAATGCTAAATCGACGATAAGCATACGTCTTGTCATCCCACGCTGGTTCATGGATAAGCTAAATACATGCAAATTTATATCTTAAAATGTACGTATCAAAGACGTATTTACTTTGCAATGATAGTATAGGCTTAACTCAGGTAATGTCATTCAATATGCAATATACATTTCGAATTTTCAATTGTTCGAACTCATATGGTCTGCATTAACATAATAATAAAACCAATTCGTGTTATAAAAGTAATAATAATATTTTTATGCTTGAATAATTAAATACATAAATAATATAAACGATTTTATTTTTTATTCTTTATAAAAATATTTATATTATTACTTTCAAACCGAACCTAAAATACTAAGACCAAGTGCTAGCAAGAAATAAATAATAAAGTAAAACCGATACAAATTTAAAAGACGCTTCATTCAAGTAGGCTTGAATTGTTTGGTGTCGACTCTACAAATATGTCATGTCACTTTGAAGCCGCTATTAGTTCGTATCGTTTGGTATGTTGATCCTATCGAACCTACTTCGATTAAAAACTCCTTGGAACTCATTTCAGTACAAAAATAATACAATAACTTTAATATTGATGGATTAAGATCACTGAAAATTCAGGTGTTAAGTTCTCTTTGTTCTTTCATATACCCAGAACAATGTGTATGCAAAATTACATGATGATTAACTAGTTAAGATGTAATAGCGTAACAAACAAACAAACTCACTTTCACAATATAAGTTAGCAATCGCTACAGATATTTAACAAACTCATAAATTTCGAACGTCGATTCTAATTGGTAAATTGTAACATAATTTAACACACATTTATAATTTCCAAGCTCGAATTGTATCTTGAAATTATAATTAGGAAACTTTAATTGGCTCGAAGATAATTCTGCAATGGTATCTAGTGTAAATTATTTGACACGAAATTATAGATTAGCACGTATATTCATTAAAAGATAAAATTAACCAGTGGAGAGGTTCACGGCCACCTGTACTTATTAATGATTACCGATGAATGAGTAATGGAAGCGATCGTATCGATATTTTTAATTGAAAATAAATGTTTATATTGCATTTAATACTTACTTGCATTACATATTGACTATATATAGATATACCTTAAGTAACACGTTCATTATCAATATTTTATACAAAGTTTTGTAAGCTATCACTTGGTGGTAGAGCTTTGTGCAAGCTCGTCTGGGTAGGTACCACCCACTCATCAGATATTCTAACGCAAAACAGCAGTACTTGTTATTGTTGTGTTCCGGTTTGAAGGGTGAGTGAGCCAGTGTAATTACAGGCACAAGGGACATAACATCTTAGTTCCCAAGGTTGGTGGCGCATTGGCGATGTAAGAGATAGTTAACAGCTCTAACAACGCCAATGTCTATGGGCATTGGTGACCACTTACCATCAGGTGGCCCATATGCTCGTCCGCCTTCCTATGCAATAAAAAAAAAAAGCTGTTATGTTAATATTAGTATTTTATTATATAGTGTAGGTACTCGAGAAATAAATATACATTTGTACTGATGTATATATATCACAACAACAATTAGAATTTTTTTTATATAATGTGCATATAATATACGTTATTTCGAATGCATATTTTGACATGACTAACTATATTAACGAAATTCATACTTAGACTACAACAATAAAACGATAATTCTGCCTCGAAAAAGGTATAAAATTAAACCACATTCTTTGCACTTTTGAAATGTTTCAACGAAAAAAAAAAAACGTGCAATATTTTAATATTATTTAAAGAATGGAAATTTTCGCAGACGTTTCTATACATCTCGAATCAATATCACGCAAGAGTTTTATTTAATTGGTTCGGAATTTGAGACAAAAAAAAAGCTTTTTGCAATCACACGCAAACGTCAGACGTAATTTGAATAATTCTACCTGTCCTTAGTGGTTTAGTAAGATATTAATGGCATATTATAAAATAGATTCGATACAAAAAAATATGATATATCTAGATACGTGTTCGTCTTACAATGTGATTTAAATCTTCGCTCATTTTGACGTTGTTATAATAATTATCGTGTGAGATTACATAACAGTATAATATAGTATATACTGGAGTAACAATTAGGTATAATAAACTTCTAAATTGGAATCAATCCTTTTAATAAAAAGTAACTAAGTCCGGTTAATGTTATATAAAAGTAAATAAATTTCTGTTTAATCATAAACATATAAAGATTTTAATAATGTTCAAAGATTTAGATTGTCGAGTTTTCATTTCGGAAAATTGAATCATTTCCAAAGAATAAGGATATAAATCTGCAGAAACAAAGGTCACGGGAAGTCACGCCGTAATTAATATGTAAGATGTTTGCCCTACAAAACCTTATACATGGCATACTATGTTGTGCAACCAGATGGTCCGAAACTTTCAAAATGCAATAAGATGCTGTGAAATCGCTGAGCATACGTAACTAATTATTCTCCAGCAACAGTCACGATTATTTTAAACACAAACACATCAATACATGTCTACAGTACAGCCTGGAAATGAACCACAGCTGGCTCATAGCCTCTTTATGATCCTCGTGTAATCACTGGACTATCTCGGCTCTCGGCTGCATATCTATATGGTGGAAACCATCAACGATTAGGCTAATCAACGCCATACCTTCTAATGACCAAAAGCAATAAATTTTATTAATTAAATATGTCATTTACATTCAAAGTGTTTTTGTAAGATGTTTGTGATAACTGCATTTCGGAGTAAAGGTTTAAGGTATCTTTAAAAAACGTAATTGAAGATTAAATTAATATTAAAAGCGTATGCAAATATATTGATGGTTATTCGTAGTAATAAAGAAGCAATATTAAGAAAACAATGGTTTCTTGGAAATATTTTACACCCACAATCAAACACTAATAACATAAAATTTGCGTGTCGCTTCTTTGAATACACGAACCAAAATCAATGGAATCGTTCGAAATAATTCAAATATTATACATTCCTACCAATTCCTACCAATTTAGGTCTTGTAAGGAAATAAGTTCAGGGTTATTATCGTATTGGTCGAAGATGATAATTTCTAAAGATATCCGTAGGCGAAATGTTGCTCTTGGGACCGCGTCCACCTGCCCACTTTGATTTATTATGGATTCAGTATTAATTTGATATCCCTTTTGCTACAGCCCCTTGAGCGATCGGACCGAGCGAGTAGGCTTGCCCGGTCCCCATTATATGTGGTCTTGGACGAGACATAATTGCATATGGGTTGTAAGATAAAGTGACGTACAATATAAAGTTGCAAAGGACAAAAAGTTTTTACATTACTTATTAAATAAAAACTTTGATAAGGAAAATGATGATACGAAATAAACATATTTATTTAAATATGTTCGATATAGAGTTTTAGAAAGTGTTATTGATTGAGAAATTGAATAAATGATTAATAGTACACATAGCTATCACTAGTTATTTAAAATCACGAGTATGATTCGAAATTTAAAATAACTATAATACAAAAATTGCAAAATAGACATTGCAATTTAAACTGAAGCACGGTTTGAAGTTATATCCAAGTTTCTCATAAGATACATCCAGAACCAGTTTTTCATAGGAAATTACTTGGGTTGCAAGCAAATTAATGTTACTATAGCTCGGTCTCGGCTGCCTATATCAAATTGCCGGTACATGTTGTATTTTTATTCTCGTGTTTATACATGTACAGGTTTAGTGTGAATACTTTTGTATCGTTAAGTGTTCGTAGCTCATCTGGTGGGAACGGCGTCAACGCCTTGTTAATAGTGGAATTTTTGAGCGCTCTCTTGATTAGTATGTTCTTATGATTGAGTGGCAATGGAATATTATTTAATGTGATTGGAAATATATTTACGTTACGTAGTTAAGTAAACATGAGTTATAACTCTTTTGATATCATACGTGAGTATTTATATATTATCGTCTATTATTGATTTCGTTTCGTTTAATGATTGATTTTATATATTTTCGTTAATACAAGAATCGATATTAAAATAATCTGCTATTTTGGGATCGATTTTTTTAAAAGTTGCCGTTAAAAATGCTGATCATACGTCTTTCGTCGATCGACAGGAGATAAAAATGCGGTTTCGAAATATTTATTTACGTAAGGCCAGTTAGTTCTCATTTCGTATTCAAGAGGTGCTTGGATACTTTTTTTGGATCAATAATTTTATAATTGTATGCTATTTTCGTTATATTTTTCGCTATAGTTTTTATTAAAGTCGTGACGGAATACTGATTTTTCTCAGAAACATTAAACAAGCGTGCAAGATTCATGTCCTTGGCAGGTCAAAGGCGGTATATGAATGTATATTCCTTTGACGGGGTATTAATTACAGCTTGGGTTATAATAACCTGATATTATGCAGGCTTGGTGCATCTCGATGATAAAGGCAATCATAACATAATAACGCGCGACAAAAAAACACTGTAACTGCACATAATTATGACGCACGGTATACGAGATCATATTTCGGTGTAAATCGATCTGTGTCCAAAATAAAGTGATTTGGTATTTTAAGTACTTGTGAATCGAGTTCACAGGTAATGTATGGTTTTTGTATTGGTTAATTTTACTCGAGGTAAGGATATTTTTTTACCTAATTAAAGAACGGTTTTTACTCTTATAATAACTAGTTGAGTTTTTGTCAATGCCTATTCAAGTCTGAAAGATAAAAAAAAGTTTGGCGATTTAATGGACCCGTAGAATTTTAGTTGTAAGGTCAGAAAAACAAAAATTATGAATTGCAATTTTTAGTGTTATATAATACGAAATCAGTCAAACCAATTTTATCAAACAATAATTGAAATAATAAAAGGAAATTTAAATGATAATTTCGACAACAATAACTTACAGTTTGGATGAAATATTAAATTACTAAAATAATAATAATAAATATATATTCTAATATCAATATTAAATTCAGAAAACTTTGTACGTCTGAAAAAATTAACGTATAATCAAAGTGTTACGTTAAATTACTTAAAAAGATTGGCTTTTAATTTTATATGCGGACCGTATCAATCCCGACTTCCATTACCGAAACACCAATAGAAACCGATGAGTCATCAGATTCTAAACTAATTACAGATCGAGATGAAAAAACGCGTAACTCAAAGCGAGACGAATACCTCAGACGAGCATTAAGTTTCATCAAATATCACTAAGTCTAAGATTCTATGGAAATAGTTTCTACTTTAGGAGTATAATTGAAGATTTATTGAGCAAACGGATTGTACACACACTCTTAATTTATTTATTGATTTCTGAATTCTAAATTTGAATTTATATCTTGCCAAGGTAATAACGAAATTGGAACGTTCGATTGCTTCCAATGTACAAGAGTATTCGAATATAGAATTCTTTATTAATTAGTTTGGCATTTGTAAAAAAAATAAACTAACCATTAAAATATTTATGCATTAATTGAAAAACAACAATAGCGATAAACATATGGGAGGTATTTAGCAAATTACATGAATTAGTTTACATTTATTTCTACTTAAATACTAAATAAAGATATTTTGTTATACTTTTATATTTAATTTAATAATTATTGAATACGAAATCTGAAAACGGATGAGACTTGGATAACGTATGGTTTAATTTTTTGTAGTTAAAATTATTTTGCAGTATTATGACATAAATAAATCGCCTTAGCATAGCATAGATTATATTATGTAGTGTATGTATTTAAAGACAAAAAGTTTTCGATAAATGGTCGTGTATGAACAATACTTGTACATATGCAATGATACATTGGATTGGGCGTTCTTATAAGTTTTTTTTCTGTCTCTTCACAATAAGAACTAAATCAAAATACATCGAATCAATACGACTGAATTTAGTTTGGTATTCGCGCAAGTATGCTGATCGTAATTTAAAAAAAAATACATTATGGACCAGTAATAAAGGTTAAGCTGGCACAGCGCTGCGTAAAAGAGATACATAGTAAGTCATTTACATAATTAACGTTTTAACAAAACGTTTCAAATGAGTGAGATGATACTTGTTAAGGCCTCATAGTTTTGGCCTTTGACAATAAAAAACCAAGTAAGACGTCTTTAAAAAAAATCACGCTCAGAATATTTTATAAACGTCTATGCATTAAAGAAAAGTAGTAATGTCATTTAGAAGGATTAACTCCGAGATGTGATACGAAAGGAGGTTTGTCCAGTTTTTATGGTACAATAAAATCACATGAATCGCCCCAAAAGCCGTCGACCCGAGTCGAAGAGAACGCTTAAAAAAACTTATATTTTATAGGATTTATTTTGGTATCTTATAATCGGATTAAAATGATTGTGAATATACATTAGTTGGAAGGACTTGTATGTGCGATATTTTGAATAATTTTTATAAGCAATTTAAACTTAATACGTTCGTGAGTAACAAAGATATTTTTATAGATATTTATCTATTTCTTGTTTCTATTTAACCAAAAATAATTAATGGATTTCATGCGAAACAATCCGACGGTATTACTTTTTAATTAAAGTTATAAGCGTTTATCAAGAATAGCTTCTAAGATTCATTTTCCTTCTTGTTACTGATTAATGTACGGATCAATTTAAAAGTATCTTCTGAAGCACAAAATACTAACCTATTTGAATAATAGCTTGTAATAAAAAGTCCAATTAACTCTTTTTCGATATAAGAAAGAGCGTTTCGATATTTTTTTTATAGAAACTATAAATCTATATTTTATAGATGAACAACTGAATAGCGCTGTGGGAACGCAACAAATACTGTTCAATTAAATTTAAAACACGATATTGAAGTAATTAAAAATATTTCATTAGATATTTTTTCAATAACTACGAAATATAGTATTGAGTAGAGAAATATTGTTGATGATTTAAACAAAACCTCTCACATATAAAAGCTGAAGAGTTTATTTGTTAGATTCGGCTAATCTCAGGAACTACTGGTTTGAATTGAAAATATATTTTTGTGTTGTATATGCCATTTATCATGGAAGGTTCTAGGCTGATTTTTATTCATTATATTATTATTAATTATACGCGGGTGAAACCACGGGGTACAGCTAGTTTTAAATAAATGTGTATTGAATCTTTAAAAATAATCTGTGTAGCCATAAAGTTTATCTTAAGGAAATCATTTAGTTCCAATTAAAAAAAAATCTTAGGCTTGATTAAGTTACCAGTCATTTATCTTAGCACATTACTATTTATTTATATCACTTCAATCAAGATAGATAAATTTCCGAGAACCTGAACTACGATTAAGAAACTTATAAATATTTCAATTCCAAGTAGCCGAGCGGATGCGGCCACACTCGGGTTAACATCTGCAACTTGAGTTACACCGGCTGCCAGTTACGTGCATGTAAAATGGGGATCTATACTTACTATGACCAGTCTTGTAGAAAATAAAGGCCAATACGAAAATGAATATGAAATACGAACAGTCTATAATTATGTATCATATAAATATGAAATATGGTAGTGTAAACAATAACATGAATATTCATGACTCACCTGTGATCACGCAAGTGGTCCTGTCTCCGGAACGCCTTCCCGCAGATATCACAGGAATAAGGACGTTCGTCGGTGTGTGTTCTCTCGTGGATTAGCAGGTTATAAGATTTTGTGAATTGACGATTACAGAATTTACAAATAAACTGCTTCTTCGGTCTCGAGGCTCTGCCTGGTGCACGGAGTAATCGTCTGTCTAGATGTGGGTGCATTTGATGCGGTCCAGCCCCTGGGGGAAATAATCCAGCCCCGGGAAATGTAAAGCTGTTACCAGCTGTTGGTGAAGGACCTGGCGCTCCTAGAAAAGCGCCAGGTGGGCCATAAATCGGTGGCTGGGAGGATCCATCGGATATCATTCCATCGATAGAAGGTGTTCTATGGTGGGGTAGAAGCATAGCTGCGGCTGCTTCTCTTAATGCCACCTCTTTTCTTTTTTCGACCATCATCGCCATTAAATCAAATGAGTTTCTTTTAGGGAAGTTACCCGAAACCCTATCGGGCGATCCTTTCGCAGATTCACTACGATCTCTCTCCAGCATCCTTTCACGCTCGATAATTTCTGATGGTATTAGTGGAGGATGCATTTCATTAGGATACATAACAGGATGCATGGCTCTTGTCGGAACTACGGGAACAAATGCCGAAGTTTCACGATGAGAAGGTAGTAGGGAACCCGTCGTTATCTGACGGTGATAAGGTAAAGGCGGTGACTCGAAGTTTCCATTTGGATTTCGACCATTCGAGGTAGGTCTTTGAGCTCTTTCAGCTGAACTAGCGAGGAACTGGTCATGCCTTGAACGTAAAGGGGTAGTAACAGGACTTTCAGTAACAGGGCGAGGTGTAGACGCCCGCGACACTGCTGTTGCACCGTTGTCAGACATTACGTATGAAGATTCATCTGGAAAAAAATAAAATACTTTAGCAATGAGTAAATATAATTTAAGTTATATGACAATTTCATTATATTGAACATTATATATTGAACTTATCGTTATAAATAAACTTGCAACTGGTTGAGTTAATAAGGATTTTTTTTTGTTTAATTTATTATAAATGTTAATTGAACAAGCGCTTCATTATTAACATTAAGGATTAAATAAATTTTATCGATGTGTCATTTACTACATGAAATATATAATAAGGCGTTTCATTCCGTAAGGCTTTTAAAACGACAAGCGCAGAGTTAAAGTCGATTCTTATCTTTACGGCTTTCACTTATGGATCGTAAGAAGGTACGGTTCTCTTTGCCAGCACTTGCGAGTAGGCAGGTGTTGAATATTTAGATTTATGGATCGAGAAACATGTTTAATTAAGTAGCTCTACATTGTTTCTACTTAACCATTAGCATAAAAAACAGATTATTTCTCACCGAATCTACCCACGCTTCAGCGACACTTCACAATTTGTTTACATTTTAGATACCCTGTGTTACTTCAACGATATCATCCTTATTTTAATTTGTATTTTACAATTAACACATAAATATTATTCAAATCAATAATCTCAATTTTTAATCACATCAAAAACTTATTAACGGTAAGTTGTTTTAATTTACGATTACCTACGTCACACTGATAATTGTATAATGTATAGCTTTGATGTACCGACTATTTTAATAATAAATGATTGTTTCCTATTTTTTTTATCATTATGCAAATTAATTTGTGTATCTTATGCATCATTCAACAGTTTATTCCGAATAGCATAGTTCTTGGCTTCTGGTGATATCAGAAAATGTTAATGACAACCGGATTTGGATACAAAAAACGATATAAACGTCTATAGTTGATATGTTGCTTTCGATTGCTCAAAATACCTGTTATTTATAAAGAACTTGATTCTCCGATAAATAATAATTAGGAATATAATAAATTGTCCTGTCATGTTTTTAATAGCTATTATTACGTTCAGGGTTCCGTTGAAGCTTTTTCAGATTTTGACGACTGCTATTGTTATTTATTTTTTTTTACATTTTTAATGTGAGGTACTTAAAAGATTTTACCAACGTTAGTGTGTTTGTCCAACAGTATTAAAATTTACGAGATTAGCTATTCTGAGATTTACGATGTATCTGATGGTTACCAACTGAAATGAAAGTCTCCGAGGACAATAAAACATTGACTATTTTATTGCTTTTGCATGAACTATTGTTTTCTTAGCGTTTCCTGAATTTTATATTATTTATGTAAATATTATTGTATCTTAAGAAAACATTTTCGTTAACAATTTCAAAAAGGATTAATAAAATGTAAAACGGAATTATTATACCTCCATGGTTGTAAGTTAAAAGGAAAAAGATAAATCTTAGAATCAATTTATTCAAGCGAGATCGAAAAAGAAGTCAAGCGCCGGGCCCACATTTCACTGCGTGTTGCCCGTTCTACCGTAAAAGCCTTCTGATTCGTCATCCCTTTCACTCGCAGGCAAACTTTGTGTTTCGTTTCGTTCCCACTAAGGTTACGCCTGATCGAGTTTCTACCATCTTACTTGCTACGAAGCTGTAAAACTACTTTTATCTCTTTTGGTTTGAGAATTTATAGATATGAATATGTATGAATATACTGTAGTAACGCTTGAATGTAATACTTGTAATTTAAATTACAAAAAAGTTGTTATTTTATTAATAACAAATACCTTCCTACGTATTGAGTATTTGTGCTCAATACGAATATTTAAATTTGACCTACAGGTCTAATAAGGAAGTCATCTCCAAATCATTCGTTGCAATAATTTTCCTATGCAATTTTATTAGATAAAACATCAATAATTTTTTTTTATAAAATCTAAATTAATCTTACGTTAGTTTAATATCAAGATCATTAAGGAGACGGCATTATCAAAGAGCGGTTTTTTTCATATTAATGCAAAATAATGCAACGAAAATTTATTATGATTAATGGATCGAGTTCTTCTCATACAAACATACCATCCTGTAATGAGTTCCCACTGAATATTTCATAATGATCTCAATATTATGTAAGCAGATGAGTTCAATTATTATCACCTAATAAATTATAAGGCTTAGGTTTTGATGGTAGATTTACCAGCGACTTAATAATTTATTTTGACATCCAAATCACAATAGCTGTGTTAAAATGGCAAGTACTAAATATTTCAATAGGTACTGAGCCTAAGTTATGAAGTAAATGGTCTTTAAATTCCATTTGGTATTGCAAATGTCGTTCTTAATTTAAAAATTTTGACATTGGATTGTTTGGATTATAGATAAAATTTATGATAAATTTTTTTTCTCAAACAATTGTGCCGATAATAATTAGAATGAAAAATAAAAATAATTTATAAACAATTTTGAATCGATATTTAAATACATTTTAATTTTCGTAGCATGGTTGTAATATTTAGCTGCATACTACGCATATGAATACAAGTTTGTGTTTGTTTTTCATTCCAGAGACTATCTGAGATCTGGGCCAGTTCGATCTTCAGGCACTAAATCAACGCTACACGGTCTAAGGTTTTCGTTCATTAATCCCTTTGCGGCAGGATGGGGTTGATGACTCTTAAGCATGGTCATCCGTATACAATTAAATATACCTTTTAAGAATTATCATAAGCGATTAAGTTATGCCATTGTCTAAATTTTAAGTTAGAAAAAGTTTTAATCTGAGTTTGGAATCATTGTTCGAATTTCAAATTGATTTAAAAAAAGAACGAACAGTTTTTACAACAATCTTTATATACATATTTAATTTTAATTACAATTTTTTTATTTATGTCGGTGTAAAGAAAGCCTGCGTCCTAATTTTTATGCTAATAATTAGTGGTAGATTTATGAAGTATGACAATCAATAAGCGTACCGCTTGTATAATGTATATTGAATAAAGATTTTTGACTTTTGACGTTTATTCACACTTTTTGTTGTAGTACAATAATGTTATAATTAAATAAAATTGTGCTTAATGACAACTTCATATAATTATTAGTTTAAGATATATATTTATACTTGCTTGACTTTAAAATAACTATAATTTGAATAATACCGAATTCAATTGTTGACGCATCACAATATGTAAGACCACATTTATATATTTCGCAATTGACCAATCACATGACAGCGGTGTATATCAAAGGAAATATAGTTGAAATTATTTCATGGAAATCGAATTTAACCATGAAAATTAGGTTCTGATCGTTAAATATGTTATCATTATCTGATCATACAATCTGTGATGTACAAATACTAAATTAATATATTGGCTACAATAACGTTTATTGTTATTAAAAGCGGGACGCTTTTTCGTCGCCGCAAGGTTTCTGTTGTTAATGATAAGACATGTCTGATTAGATTATGTTATCATTTGATGGTGTTGATTAACTACCATTTGTGGACTGAACCGAACAATACAACTCTTTTATATAAAGTTTAATATTAAATAAATATATTCGACCTTACTCATAACCGGGTGTTTCTCTCTCTTTCTGACATAGCTGATTTGATATTCGAAAGACGAGGACACATAACATTGTTTAACTATTCTTGAACAACACTTATAGGCAGAGTGATTCTTTGATTTAAATATTTTATAAAATATTTTAATATTAGAATATATTTTAATAATATAAATATTTTATAATTTAGAAAAGAAAAGAAATCCTTTTTGAAGTAAAGTATGATTTTTTAAATATATTTTTAAATGTACGGATATTAAGAAAATGGTAATAAGTTGATAGCACTCCAAGTACTTAACGCTTTGCTTGACGTAAATTAGACGTAAAATCCATTTTACTATCAGTTTTAATCAAAGAACCAAAATCTAAAATCAATGTGAACACTTATTTTAATGAATTTTGATGCGATACCATCAAATACTTTTAAGCAATTCCAAGTAGGCTGCAATCAATAAACTTAAATGGATATTTCAATGCTAGTAGCAAATTATAGCGAATATATTTGCAGTAACTACTGAATGATAACTACTGACGATTTAGTGATTCTTTATGTAACTTTGTTAATAAATGTATTGAATTTTCGAGCAAATGAAAATGTAAACAAACTTTTGGGAAATGCATACAAAATGCGATCCTGTTAAAAACATGTTAACAATGGCAGAATTCTATGTATAAAAGATTGTGTTATTCTGACCGATTCCGGCCACACCAGCCTAAGCACAAATGTGTTCGCCAACACAAGTGGCTTTCATTCCCTTACTCTCATAATCCGATGGAACGGTAAACGGATTAAAGGATTGACGCAGATTACCTGTTGTGTCACAAATACACTATCAATTTCTATACTCTTCACTCCTATTGAATTTTTTTCGAAAACTCCAACACCAAAACAGACTTTTATTTTCATTATGAGACTGTCATGGAGACTCATAATGAGTTTCATCTGAATAACTTCTTGTATAAAATACATTTAACTTGAGATATCAAGGTATATTTTTTTTTAAAAATCACCTTGAAACAAAATTTATTTTACAAACTATATAATTAACCAACATTTTTGAAGTCTGCATAGCTCAACGATATACCGTCCGGACTTTGTGATTCTTAGATTCTATCCCACTCATATTTCAAGTTTAAAATTTACGCTTAACTGGAGCGGAAAATAGTATTACCACTTAAACGGATACCTATTGCTAGATAGTATTGCTAGATAGTAAATATAAATATTCTTTAAAAAAATCAGTCTTTTCATTCAAGACATTATAATATTTGTTCTCTATGTAAAGGATTGTATTGAAGCGATGGCTGTAAATGATAA
The DNA here is from genome assembly GCA_963151315.1 of Nymphalis c-album. Lineage (NCBI taxonomy): Eukaryota > Metazoa > Arthropoda > Insecta > Lepidoptera > Nymphalidae > Nymphalis > Nymphalis c-album. The sequence continues at coordinate 4,598,144 of OY720602.1, read as the reverse complement.
GGTCATCTTATCACTATGTAATGCTGCTTTATTAGTTAGTAATCCTTGTGGTGTGATCAATTAGAATTATGTATTGTGACGTGATAGAAACGATCACTACGCGAATTAACATTAGAATTTATCATGTTACTCCAACGTGGTTTACAAATGTTCAAGAATAACGTATTGAATTTGTTTCTTTTTCATATATTTTAATGAAGAATAATCATTTAATTATTAACATATAATCCATGTATACGAAGATATATCTACTGTCTTTTTATATATATTATAAAACAGTCCGATTGACTCTACATTCCAATGTTTGATAGCTTTAATTTCAATCTTATGTGTTGACGATTAAAAAGTATCTGTCGTATTATTATTTTTTTATTTCAGTTTATTTGTATAGTGTTTGTGCTTGCTTACTAATTTCGATCAAGGCGACTAGCTAACTACGCATGAGATATTATAGTGAACGAGTGTACACGAAAACACAACGCACATCATGTTCTCGCTCTACGATTGTTCGGTTAATCGGACTCGACCTTAACAGATGCAGAACCAAGATACATATATTCTTCTATTTTCAGAGTAATCGCTCATATTTTTCACCGTAATGTTTGAACCCCGAACCTAGTGTCTGCAGGTTTATAAGCTAGCTTACTAAGCAGATGGTGGTAGAGCTTTGTGCAAGCCCGCCTGCTTAGGTACAACTCACCTATCAGATATATTGGACGAGTCGGTTGACGTGGTTGATAGATACTTGCCTTTCGTTTTACAGATTTGAAGGGTGAGTAATATAGTACTTCTTAAGGTTGATGGTGTAATGACAATGTGATGAATAGTTAAAATTTCTCAGACCGCCAATTTCTATAGACGGTTCCTATCAAGTGGTTTCTCATTTGCCCGTCAGCATACCAATTTGTTAAAAAGTACTAGATCAACAAGGTACTTATTATTTGTAGTTACGTTGTTTATTATAAATTTATAACATACTTGTTGTGATCCTCGCTTATCGCATATGAGGCTAAGGCTGTAAAGGCTTCTAGGGCTGTTTTCACCTATAAATTTACACTGGGACATAAAAAGTTATAAAACCGCCTTCTTGTCAGCAATTCAATATATACCATAAATGAATATTAAACATATTATTATATTTACACTAAACAAGAGAAAATAACTGCAATAATCGCTTGTAAATAAACATATTAAGATTTAATCACATAAGATGAACACAAAGAGCTAATCATTTGTAAATTATAATATCTTTGTTATATTTCTTGAACAATAAAAACACGTTAGTATAATTATTTAAAACAGTGGCCGAAGTTATAAAACCAAACAATGGTATTAACCACTGACCGTTAATATTACCATTGTAATATCTTGGGTGGTATCTTAAGTGGAAAAAAATTATAAACATGATTTTTATAACACACATCCGCGCACATGACCATGATAAATAAAACAGGTAGCGTATAACGCACCCTGCCTACCCAATTTATTCCACATCCGCCGTATTATATTACATATTCTATAAAAAAAATCGAACTCACAAGGCGACTGGTTGTCCGATCGATCGTCCGACGCCTCCAACCCCAGAGTCAGGTAGTCGCCCACAAAGTTTACAAACCGAGGGTCCACACCGAACAATGATAGATCATTGCCATTTTTTGTCACATTTCACAGTCTAACCACATTTGGCGTGGACAGGTGAATTGGAGATTAGTGGAAGCGCACACAACAATAGACGCACTGCACAGGCCATAAACAGTTAATAGACGACACAATTCAGAAGAGTTATTGCTGTCACGCTACACGCGTATCATTGATGCACTCGGTTACGTATGGACACATCACAGTTCGAGTTATTCTCACTGTAATCCACTGATAAAGTTTTATACACAGTTGCTACACTATATGTTTTATAGGTTAGTTTTGCTTGGCGCGAAGGCTGCGTGTGCGCAGACGGCGCGCGACTGGTGGGAGTTGGGCGCGTACTACTGTACTCACGTCGTCAGAGGCAGTAGCGCTCCTGTAGCGGTACCCCTCCCGCCTCTCTCCGCCCGCCGAAGCCTTCGTACCGTTTTTACTTTGGAAGCAATAAAAAGGGAAGGATATCGCAAGATTGTTTATTTTTCGTGTTAGTAGCTTATAAGTCGTGTAAATTAACACCGCCCTCAACTGTTTCGTTCGATGATCGTGAATTTCGTTCGTACTTGCTAATTGATAATATAAGAGTTTATTTAAAGTGAAAGAGATGGGGTGCGTAATTTTTTATGAACATACTGTACGACCACTGGCCTTTATGAATCGGTAACTTTGTCTCAATGAATATTTGATAGGAATATATATTATTATGGTTATTATGCAGTTTGGTTACTTGCGAAAAATTATGTTAAAAATTTCAGCCTCCACCGATGGAATATCAATTATAATGATGCAATGCATTTTTCGCAAAAGTAACCAATCTGCCTATAAGTAAAGTAATTACCTATATTATTAATAAATGAAATATAAAATTATTTTTCAATACTTTAATACAACGAATCCTATACATACATTCACATATATATCTTTTAAAATATTATCTAAAGAAATATGAACAATTATGTCACCATACTCTACATTTATTCGTATCTGTATTTTAAAATAAATTATTGAAATTATAAATTTTACACTCAGATATTATAAAGTTGTGATTAAAATAATAACATTTATTATAATTTTGATATAGATTATAATATGGAACGATAACACGATGCATTAGTACATATATTTAAATTAAAACGAAATATCTTTTTTTTATCTCTTGACGTACTTACAATGAACACATTACAATAATTATTAAATTATTGATATATCCATAAAACAATTACATAGGTATCTAACTATCAACGTGCATTTATAATTTTTAAATATCCAAACATTTTGATATCTCTTTTCGTCTTAAGTATTGAATTAAACACCTATACAATACTACTTCTATAAGCATTTAACAAAAATCAGTTTATGAATAAGTCTCTTTATTCTTTTTTTTTTTTATTTAAATATATTTGAGCGTTTATTATCTATATACATACATAATTATAATGTTACTGGTTATATTTTTCTTATTATTTATTGATTTTAATGCACAATTTAAGTCACTATTCTGGACCACATTCTACTGGAGAGATTATAACCTCCCATAAATGATATTCATTTCATATTCTACACTATTATTACGACATTTATAAGCATAAATCAATTCATAATTTTTTTTTATTATTTACAAATAAATATATTTCAATATATATAAATAGTTACGTAATTATAAACATATTCTTACATCTAAATTAAATCTTATTTAATAAATGTAGATATTAAATATTCTAATATAATAACAAAATTACGTAACATATTATAAGTTTATATTTTCGTCAAAATTTAATTTTCAATTAAATAAAAATAATATAAACTAATATAATGATATAAAAAACCTAATTTTTCTGCCATGAATCATAGTTAAAACACATACATAAATATACTTTGACCAATAAATATAATATTAATTATCTACTACATATTTTCTAGACGTCGAGAATCTTAGGTTTCGTTAATAATATAATATGTAAATCATAAAAATAATAAGAAATAAGAGAAGTTTTTTAAATAATTAATAAGAGATTGTATTAAACGAACTGTCGTAAAATATCGTCGAACAGGTAAATAGGTATGTTTAATATATATTATAACATCCATAATCTTATGTATCTGACGATGAAATATGTACCTAGATAAATGACTTTTAACAGCTTGGCACATTTATATAAGTATTCATTATTTCTATATAGCTTTGGTTTTGGACGTTCTATAAATAACATTTCCTCTAATTTAACTTTGCTGAAAATAATGAATAAAACCTTCTACTCCATATTTTAAAACACGTCCATATATTTTTTTAATTTCCATAATAGCTACTATAGGAATATATTTTCCTATAGACTAAGTCTAGTATTGTTCCTCTACTGATAATTAAAAGGAGAGTCGACTTGACTCATGTATTACCTTTTTTATATAAATTTACATGAGTATCGTATTTCGTCTTCAAAAAGTTTTTATAGAGTCTTTTTTCAGTCAAGTATTACTAGATATTTTATCTTGACTTTTTAAATATCTATTTTAGAATCATTTGAATTAAAGCTACTTTTTAAAATATATTTTCAACTTCGATGTTCATTTATTTGACCCTCTGTTAATTGAAAATTATAAAAATAATATTCGATTATAAATCTGTAAATATATCAAATTAAGAAGTGTTTTAATTTTTTTTTATAATTTTTTTTTTTAATATATTGTTTTTATTATTTGATAGCGAATTTAAATATTCGGATTTTAAATAAAATAATTCTTTAACAATAAATATTTAGGACGGGAATTAACGTCGTTATTATATTTTAATAAACTGTAAATTTTATGTAAATACTTTATAAATAATTTGTTTTGGTATATTTTTGATATTTTAGAATTAAATTGTCATTATAAAAAATCTGGGATTTATTTAATAAAATAATAATGAATAAAAAAAGGGTTTATATTGAAAATAAATAAACTAAAATAAAAACATAAAAAGGAACATTTATATTGAGTCTATAGTTACACAAATTCAAATGAATCTGAAGTAAAGTGTCTTCGTCAACCGGCTTTCATCCACCGGTCTATCGAATATTCTAGAGCCGCCATCCAACTGAAAAGAAATAAATAAAAATTTAGATTATTATAAAAATATAAAAAAAGTTTTCCTTATTAAAGCAATAACACTGAATAAAAATAGAAAATTAAATATATTGTCTTAACAAGACTAACTTGAATGCCTAATAGACAATTATCATTTAAAATATATACGTAAATGATTTATAAGTTTTTTACCATTATTAACTAAAAATTTCCATGCAATATTTGTTCGTACTATCTTATCTCACTAACTTTTTAAATGCGGAAGTTTGTTTGTATGGCTGTTTGTTACTCATCCGCGCTCTATATACTTGACGGTTTCTTTTATAAAATGTTGGTATAGATCTCTATACCAACATTTTATAAAAGTTACTTGGTATATAATATATATTTTCGAAAAAAATCTGGTTGGACGTGATGCGAGTAAAAAAAAAAGAAAAACTAAGGCAGGATGATAACAACTCCAATAAATATAATCGTACTTATTTAAATGACTCTACAATTTTTAATTTCATTTTTTTTTAATTTATAACCAACCGTTTTCTATCCATTTCAGATTCTGTGTAGAAATAGAAATGTCTCTGCTTAGGCTCTGTCGGCATCACTTCAAAGACGTATTTCTTTCCTCCTAGAGCACACGTCTGTATTCTATATCCATGGAGGCATGCCATTCCTGAAATTAAAATGTACACTTTATATTTGAAGGGCAAAATTCTTCTTTCGAATTAAGGCATTACTTTCCTTAATTATTTTTTACTAGCAAAACTAAAGTCAAGTGGGAACCGTAAGTAATATTGCTGTACTAAGGCCTTCTCTTGTTGTGGAGTTTATGGAGATTAAAATTAAATTTATAATAAAATAAACTACGTACCGAAAGCATTTTTGCTATTCCCATCGTTGTAAAAGTACAGGCAAGCATCTTTGAGCACACAATATCGTTTAGCCCAGGACTTCCACTTGGAACCTAACTTCATGAGGTATCCAAAGCAATCAGGTCTTGGTATAGACGATGGCGGTAACTTCATGTTCCTCATAGTCACTTCTAACCAACCATCACGCTGAAATGGATATATCATTAGAAATATGTAATCAAAATGAAAATCTCAAACATATATCTATTTTATGTATAATTATAATGTTTAAATGACCAAATCATAAAGTAACGCTTATAATTTTAATTAGGACTGTATAACAATGAAGATCGAAGCAATACATGTACATGGTACATAAAATATAAATATATTTGAAACACGCCATCTGTGTATTTCTTTAAGAACCATTAAGATGCAATGTGACTCTTCATAGAGTCATTAATTTAGACTTTAGATTTAGACTATTATAATTACTTAATTCCTTCTAATTTGAAATCAAATAGTTAACACTATTTTGTATTTTATTAGTTAACATTATATTTTATTATAATAATACAATAATAAGTAAGTTACGACTTAGAATTAGTGCCATCTAGCGATGAAAAGAGGAACTTCAAGATCAGTCTGATTGTACCAATTGATGGTTAAGATAGATAATATAAAAATTGAGAGAGGGCACTGAGCAATTAGTATTCGTTACACCTGGTGCGATTAAGAAGGATAATGCGATAAGAGTTGTATTGAGTATTATTTGAACTAAACTACTTTCCTGATAGGTATTTATATGATGATAGAGCATGTAACTTGAAACAATTATTTTCTATCAATGAAGAATAATTATATGTATTTTTATTATTATATTATTTATAAAAAATAAAAATAATCACTATAGAAGTCGTGACTGGAATGCTTTGAATTGCAATTCCGATTCCCTGGGCGAAAAATGAACTAGCCCTAGTCCTGTCACCAGTTATTATATTATTTTTATTATTATTTATATTGTACTAGAGACCCGCCCCGGCTTCGCCCGAGTATTATAGTAAATATAAAAAAAACTGCCGTAGTATTGTATATTAAGTTTTTAGCCAACGGGGTCGCGGGTGCGCGCGGGCGATTGCAGCACGCGTTAGTATGATCGGTGTGGGACCGCTTGAATTTATTTAGTGCGCGATAGATCTAAAATTACGATAACTTCTAAGATATTAATTTAAAGTGGGTGGTATAAAGGGCAATTATAATATACATTAAATGCTTAAAGTAAATAACGTATTTAATTTGATAAAGATGTGACCTTCCTATTGAATCACTTTGGCCATTGGTGAAAACCGTATGAAAATCCGTTCAGTAGTTTTTTAGTTTATCGCGTTCATACAGACAGACAGGAACCGCGGGGGACTTTGTTTCATAATATGTAGTGATAGTGATTAATCACTATTATATTTCGTGCCATTTTGTTTTTGATTTATGGTAACAAATCCTACGGCCGTCTTCCTTATAGTTGGCATGTGAGTAACGGTTTTTTATAATCGCTGCCATGGGGCAGCGAATGGAAGACAGAATGGTCTTAAGATAATTGACAAATTATCTGGACATATTGTATTAAAAATTCTTATTTATCTATACTTAGAAAACATTCACCTGATTGCTTGCATCAATAGCATGAGCGAGAACAGCTCTCCATCTCGCAGCGGCCTCAGCGGTGTCGCCCGCGAGCTGCAGGCGCGTGCCTCCGCCGCGCTGCAGGCGGAACCCGTGCGCGCGACCCGCGTCCTCTTCCGTTAACTGGTAGTTCACCAACATGAGGGCGCCCACAGGGTGAATACTCTGAACATTGAAAGTTTATTTATGTAGTGAATTGTATTGTTTTTATTTGTATTGAGCAATATTATTACACAATATTATAATATTATGTATTTCATTTTTACATGTAACATTACTAATATTGTCTCTTAATGTAAGCCCTAGGTACTATAATAGCCTACGGATCATGTTTATTTCGAGACTCTTACACGGCATTTATAGAGGCGAAATACAAAAGATTTTTGAAATAGACAATTCGATATTGTGAAGCTATCGATCACTTTTACTTACGGAGTCCGTCTTGTAATAGTAAAGGCAATTGTCTTTCTTTAGCACGAACCACCTCCTGGTCCATCTCGGCGGGAGGTGAGCTCGTGCGGGCGCGGCGCGCCACAAGTATCCCGAGTACAGCGACGCGGGACCTCCCTCGTGGGCCAGAGACGCCACTACTTCACACGTTCGTGCAACCTAGAGCGCGATTTACTTATGTATTTCTTATTATCCTTTCGAGGTAGACGTGGAATCGAGCCGCACTTTAAGCGGTTACCGTCGCCATGAGCGTCAACAATGCCATCATCTCTATTTGGAAAACATTTCACAATTGTCAACTATTTTTAAGCTAATTATTGTAATAACGCATTGTTATAAAATGGTTTTTACTTACGTCTAATTCCAAAATCTCTGAGCCAGAATGAGCTATCTTCACAACCTCCGAATGTGTTTTGTCTAATACATTGATTCCTGTAAAATTACATCAGAAACATTTACATTTGCAATTGTAGTTACCTTACATGATAAACTTGCTAAGAGAATAGCTCTAACGTATTATTTTTCAATGTAGATTTTTCGCTTGATGTATGCATGCGTTTTTTATTTTTAACAATTTGACTAGTTATAAATTTCGGTACACCCTGAATCAAACTCGCATTTGACAAATTGATTTTAGATTCATAACTAATGATTATATTTAATAAATAGTATTAATTGGAATATTACCGTTAACAGCTATAATAATATCCCCAACTTCGAGTCCAGATGACTCAGCTGGCGTGTCAGGCTCGATCGCTGACACAACAACTGGCTTGCTCCCATGTATCCTGAATCCAAACTCTTCATTGCCACGTCTGACTACAACAGTCTTGTCGCTTTCTAAGGAGTGAAATTATAAAGAAATTATTTTTGGCAATACTTATATATTCTTAGAATAGAATGCATACTTAGATACTTAAACATTAAATTCAATATATAAGTCAAAATATATGAAGTTTAATTCAAGTTTTTAAAATGTGGGTTTGTAATATTCATGTCTTAAATTTTTTAATGTATATTATTTTTTAAATAAAAATTTTACGTTGATGTGTTCGTACACAAAACAAGATGATTTGTGACGGAAATTCCAAAACTTAGTAGTGCTGGCCCGGATTTAAAAGTCGACTATCCGCTGGGTTTGGGTAAGTTTAACATCTTCATAAAAAGTTCGTTTGTTATTTCGAATCTAAATAAAAAATCTGCTTCAAAGCAGGTTTTAGCCCTGGAGATAAAAGAAAATATAATAATAAAATAATATAATCGGTCCAAACGATACATTTTCTAAAGCAGGTTCTTGTAAGTGAATCAATAATCCCTGACCCAATATTTACGTATCTGAGTGGTTCATGCCATAAAAACACAATTATATAGACCAAGAATAAGAGTGACCGTGACATACATACAAATAGTCGATATTTGAAGGATACATCGGGCTATGCTTACCATCTGACTTTCGCTAAATGTTTTGGCAAAAATCCAGATGCTATCGACATCGTTAACTGCTTCATTCAGAAATTGTATTGACTACGGTTGAAGTTTTTAAGCGATAAGAAAACATAGGTATCACAGTTTTAGTTTGCTAGATTTAGTGTTGAAATTACGAAAGAAAAACCACTAATGGAACCTTCTTATTAAAATTATTCTCTCCATAATACGAATTATATATTACTTATGATGAGTAAACGTTAGTTTCAACCATGTATCTCATTTCTAGGATCCATCCAAAAGAAACAAAATTAAATAACAATAAAATAAATATTTTTACCACAGGGTTCCAAAGCAATAAGTTTATTAGCCTGAGTTTGTCGACACCACACCACCAGCATCAATTTAAATATTTCTTCTAATTTCTGCCTGATATTTCCACTAGGATCGTTTAAACCATGGCTAACTAAAATAAAATAATATAGGTACAGTGTAAAATAATATTAAAATGAAACAAATAAAATACTATTAGCAAAAAAAAATAACACTCACAACTATGCCGCATTTTTTCAAACTATAAACGCACTATCTTGAACTTCAAGTAACAAAGATTATTGACCCGTTTCGTATAAGTATTATTGCATAACACGAACGCTATATCAACTTCACGTATAACACAAACATATAACACATCAGCTGAATTCCGACGTCAAATCAATAGAATATAAAGGTTTCACTTTGAACGTGACAATATCGTCTAGCCGCAGTCGCGTGTCTGTTACAACTAAGAGATGACGTACGGCGCCTATGTGAAATTAAATTTAGTCCGCTTGAGATCGGTCAGTAGCAGTTGCTGGTTTTTATCGTACCTTTTTATAAATATAAAACAATTTTATCAATATGACTCAATGTAAAGAAATCTTTTCAGTCAGTGTAGATTTAGCATTTTCAATGTTGTCGATGACGATGTTTCTGAAATATTTTTTTTTTATAAATCGAAGTAAAAAAATTCAATGACAAAGGGGTTATTGCATAAGTGACAAAAATATTTCGTGCCAATACAATAAATATTTAAAATTTGGAGGCTACTCCAAAAATAAAGCCGATGTTATATAAATAAAGAGTGTAGCAGAAATAGAATTTACGTCACTGTTTGGAAGTGGATCAGTTAACGCACGTTGCGTTAACGAATGTGATGTAATTATCTATGAATGCTATGTTTTGTATGAAAATCACTCAACTTAAGGCATAATTATTTAAATAAAAGAAAAAAATGTTTGCCTTTTCTGTATGTAAAATTGCGGATTTTTAAAGGAAATTTTCATCTTGGAATGTTTAGAATTTTTGTGTACACACTCTAAATGTTTTTGGTATAGCATTGTCATAGAGGTGGCTTGCGAGTTAAAGTAAAATAAAAGCGTTTTTTATAATAGAGCAGAGTTATTCAACAATATTATCAAATGTAAATATTTGTATTTTTTTTAAATGAATAATTATTCATTTTAATTTTTGCTTAACTCTACTCATTCAATATTTGTATATTTTTCATTTTAAAACCGTTATAAATTAAACGATTTTGAAAGATACTGATTTACTTCTTTTGGTGTGTGTTTTTAATTTGCGCATAACTATAAATTTAACTTTTAATCCGGGCAAACAGCACTGTTTTGTTATACAATATTAATGTCGTACACGGCAAAGAAAACCTTTGACAAATGACGATCAACAAATCTTCGAACGATATCAGCAAATCAGCCCAATTTACTTTGGAGCTGGTTTCTGAATTGGTTTCCCTATTATTCTTACCTTATATTAGGAGTTTAACCCTTAACAGCTTTGCATCATTATCTTATTATATGGCTATCATATTACTTACCGAAAGTATTATTCGACTGTCTTCGATTCAACTCGATACAGGCTCGCCTGTGAACGAGTCGGTGCGTGAGAGCAACGTAGCGTTTGTTGAATTCTGTTTCTGAATCCGTTGGATCCTCTTGTAGATTTGCTGGTTCTACCATATCTGTTGATGGCGTTATATTTTTAATAATTGGACCACTAGATAAATAATAACCACAGGCATGTACGTTTAAATTTAAATAGAGATAGCCCAGAGGTTAGAATACATGAATCTTAACTGAAGCTTGTGGAGGATTGGGGCAGCATGGTAGAAGCAGAAACTAACGGTCTGAGACCTTAGCCCAGCAACTGAACATTTATAGACTGTTGCTTGCCTTACTTAAAAATTGACCGATTCAAAATTATAATGGAGATTATATTTTGAAGTTGTATTGTGTCGATTGCCTTTCGTAAAAATGTAACTAGTATGAATAATGAAATTTTACGTTATTAGAAGATAGACATTGTAATATATTTACTATGAATTGATAAATTATTTTTAAAAATACATAAGTTTATTTTATTTGAAAGTTAAAAATTATTTCAACAGTATCCGTTACAATATTCCCTTATACTAATTACTCTTTATACCTGGAGGGATCCGTGTCCAATTGTCCTCATTTTCAGAGAGTAATATCCAATTACCGCACCACCAGGGTGTTGCGTAGACACCTTTCTCGTCTTCTGCGCCATCCGAGCTGCCCGAACGTTCTTCGTGTTCTGATAAATTAATATTTTCCTAAATAAAACTTCACCTATCTACCTTTACCTATTTACCTAAATATTTTATATATATATTATACAAGGCGTTCCAAATATATTATAAACGCCTTGTATAATTATAGAGCAATACTTGCTTTACATAAAATTGCAATATTTTATAAATGAGGGATACATATAATTTTAATAATATACAAGCTTCCATTCCCTATTTTACCCCCTGAGGGAATGCATTTTGAAATATCCTTTCTTCTCCTGCACGTTACAAAAGAAATTCCTGTGAGATTTACCGATTTAAGCATTAAGTTGTATGCCAGTACGTCATTCTAAGGTTTTGTAAAGTTGATTATTGCTGACATTTTTATAACTCAATCGATTACTTACCATCTGGATCGACACTCGCATTGGAACCGGCTAGTTTATCAAGACTATTCCCAGCAGATCGCGCAATTCGTGTATCTTGTGGTTTCTCCATTCCAGAGTACTCTTCTTTACCCCTTTCTTCTGACTGTTAAGTTGTAAACATACTTTAAATGTTAATAAAAAAAACTATAATTACTTTATATTCTGACTCATAGTCTGGCTCATAATAATCGTTGATTGAGTTATTTTACGTCATGATAGACAATAAAATGGAACAGTTCATTTTAGATATAATGTTTAATGATAAGTTTTTAGCCAAATACACGATATTTATTTAAAAAAAATGTCAACAAAAACTTGACAATTTATTGTCAAAGTAACAAGAGGTTTAAAGTTTAGGTATTTTTAAGTTAAGTACAATAATTATGGTACTATTTCATCTAATACTATTGAAATTATTCCTATTTTATTTGAGCCAGTCTTCAGCACAAATAAATAAAGAGAAAGGTCCTATTTTGACGAAACAACCACCGTTTAACACTCTTTGTTCGGAGAAAACTCAAGACTTTCAAAATCCTGATGATAAAACTACAATCGAAGCATTAAAATATGTAGCATATTATTTAAGAAATTACAAATTCAATGAATGGGACCGCAGGTTGTATCGATCGCAACCAAACGAAAGTTTAGTTGGTTTCTTCATTCAATTTCCCGTTCCTCCATTAGAAACCCTACACTGGGAAATACACGAAAACTGTGATGATAGCTTCGTAAGATGTATAAAATACTTACAAAGTGTTATTTGTACTTCATCTGATATTTGTTTTAAAAAGAATGAAACATTAAAAGAAATCGAAAGTGGAAATGATAATATCAAAAGTGATTCGGATGAAAATACTATGCCATTTTATAGTTTAATAGAAAAATTTCAGTGGAAAACCACAGCATCATATTATATGTGTTGGTACACGATGTTAGGTATTCCTGCGTTATCAATGCTTAGTGAATCTTGCGACAATTATGCCAATTCTTTAGATTATACTGATAGAAATCATAATTTTGATCCAAGATCAAACAATAAATTGTCATTTGCTTGTGCTATGTTTAGTTTTTGTCCAGATCCATGTTGTCCCAAAAAATATGTATCTTCATATAATGAATGCTACGAGGATAAGAATAATCCTTGTTTTATAGAAAATTATTTTGGAAATATGCATTCTGCGTGTATAATGAATCGCAAGGACAATCAAAATTTAAACGGCTTAATTGCAAACAAATGGAATGTTTCTTGCAATTGCAAAGAAAATGGCTTTATATGGAGTTCAAAATATGGAATGTGTGTGGATATTAATGAATGTACCAAAAAGAAACATAATCGATGCGATATCTTCACAGAAAATTGTTTAAATTCACCTGGATCGTATTACTGTATTTGTAAATCTGGATTTAGATATAATAATACTTTAAATAAGTGTATAAAAATGAATTTGTTTCTAAATTAAAATTAACTGCTTACACTTATTTTATGATTATTATTTCATTCAAAATCTCTTATAACTATGTTATATGATATAATAGGCCGTTAGATAGTACCTTTGCTCGAACTTCCTGTCGATGACGATAATGTCTGGATTTGTCCTCGGAACGATATCTTTTATCAAGTTTTTTATACAATCGAGCCCCAGTTGCAGGCTTTTTAGCCGCTCCACAAGATGGAGAATCCGCAAAGCCAGCTGGTGCAGGTACTATATCAGGCGTTGCATCAGCGTAGGATTCCTTAAGAATTAAGATAAATTTATTATCATTCATATATTTGTTTATATCACAAATAAAAATTGGGTTTGAAAAACATTAATAGCTTAGGAAAATTTACATTTTTTTAAAATTAAGAATAGATTTATTTCATACTAATAAATATATTATATTCTGATAAATATATAATCGTTCTTCATAACTTACATCTGTGTGTGATGTTTTCGAGGCTCGGCTGTCATGATCATGAGTTGCAGTAACAATGTGAACTTCCTTGCCGCAGTGAAGGCAGTGTGCTTTAGCTTCGCATTCTGCTCCAACCATATCGTGCTCAATATGTTCTGAATAGAACACGGAGTCTGATCCTGGTGAAACGGAACGTAGAGATTCTGCTGAGGCCGCCTTTGCAAACTTTCCGTCGGCTGTTACAAAAACTACTTATGCAATCACTGCTTTGATAGAAGCAGGTTTTTAATTTGTAAAAATGCATCGTGAATGACTGGCCAATATATGATTAAATAATTTAGTAAATATCCAATTTTTGTCCGTCACATTTATAAAAAAAACATAACCTAATAAGCAAGTTGTATGCTCGTACCTAAAAAATTAATGTATGTACAATAATTTAAAAAAATACTTACCTTGGCCTTGCTTTTTATGGTGTCTTGGTGACGCTGACGGACTTTTTACATATCGTAATGGAGTTAACCTCGATCCGGCACTGTTTAGAGTTCTGGTAGTTTCAATATCTTCCGCTTCTAACGAACTCATGCAAGGAATAGTCGGCGTGGACTGTTTCCTTCGTGGCAAACTTCCCGGCAAAGATATGCTTTCATTAGATCCACTTTTTCGTCTAGGTCTAAAAGTTAATTTATATATAAAATAAAATATGTTTATACCAAATTATTTTATATTATATATACCTAAAATTAAGGTTAGTATAAATACCTATATGCAGCATGATTGTTAGATGTTGGTGATTTTGCTGAGTTATTATTATTCCCTGATTTTCGTCGCGGACTATCTCGTAAGCGTCTATGTTTTCTAGGGGAAATATTGCCATTACCTGTGCCTGTAATTCAACAGTTATATTTAGGACAAATTTGATGCTTTAGAATATTAATAGCAATAATCCTTCTTAATTATGAAGCTTACCATTTTTTCTGTATTGTTCGCTTGAGTCATCTGATGTAGGAATATTTAAATGTAGCTTAACGTTCGACCCTATGGTATCCCTCCTGTCGTAATGAGCTTGTCTGCTATAGCTACTATCAATTGTTTTAGTTTGTGTAGGGCTCTTCGCCTTAAGTTTTGTTCGTTTGACGTACCTTTCTCTCTCGTTGGGTCTTTTATTATCATTTTCCTTTTCCTTTGTAATTTTCTCTTTTATAGCTTTTTCCAAATCTATGACGTCTCTTGGTGATGACTGAACACTTTTTGTTTTTTCTACAAAATGTGTTTTTTTCTTTCTAGGCTCCATATTTTTTTCCTCTAATTGTAATTTTGAGTTGGTAGGCTTGATCGAAGAGCGATGATTAAGAGGCTCTGGATCTTTATCTTTTTTACCCCAGTCGTCTTGAGATGTTGATATTGAATCATCATAAGATTTAGAAAATTCTAATGTAAAGGCTTTCTTTTTCCTTCTTTTATCTTCAGATATCCAAGATTTGGGTCTAGCTGTTGACCGATATTTTTGTGAATGTTTGTAGGCTAAAATATAAAAATTATAACTTTAGTAATAATATTAATAAAACAATATAACTTTAAATATTAAAAAAATATTACTTAAACCTCCATCATCGTCGTCTTCAATAGGACTTTCATAATAACCTGATGACGAATAATGTACGCTTCTTTCATCATCTGATAACGATCCCTATAATACAATTAAGTTTTAAGACCATACCATTTAAAATTATACGAAAGTATAAAATATAGGGCAAAGATACCATACCACCATTTTAGGAACTAATTGCTCTTTTTGTTCATTACTAGAAGCTTTCTTTTCTTCTTTTGCTTTTGTTTCTGGTTTTTCAATTTTTTCGGGTAGTTCTTTTATTTTCTCTACACAAACTGTATCCGTCACACTCTCGGTAACATTTGGATTTGAACCACCTATACTGTAACTACCGCTTGAACTACTTTTACCGCTAATTGCGTCTCGACTGATCTGTTTGATAAATATAAAAATGAAGTTGGTTATTAAGAAATATTTTAACACTTACTTTGATTACGTAAATGTTACAACTTACTGATTTCTTTGGAACTTCGTCTTTTGACTTTTTGACTTCAGTTTTAATTTTTCTGATAGTTTCAATTGGTGTGATATCAGCTTTTACTTCAATTCTTTCAACTGTAGTTTTAGGTAATCTTTCAGGTAGTGGTAGTGGCGGTGATGATAAGTTAGGTACAATAAAGTCATCACTTATTTCTAGAGGTGGAGAAAAGCTTGGAACTACTAAATCTTCGGCTACATTATCAGTTTTTGTAGAAGAATACAAGCTTGATGCGCTTTCGAAGGAAGATCCTTCTTGTGCTTTGTTATTGTTTTCAGAATCTGTAAATATTTGTGAAATAAAAATAGGAAATGAAATTAGAATTTCGTAATAATTTAGATACTTACTGTGATTTTGATTTTTACAATTACTTTTCTTCGAACTATCGGAATTAGCAGTTACATAATCTTCAGTCGTGGTTGTGCTCTCCGATACATCTGTTGTATTGATTTTTCCGGAATCAGTTCTAGCTAAGCTAGTTTCACTACTAGCGGGCTTAGTTAATGATGGTTCGGAGGGGGATTCGACTATTTGATTAGGTATAGTACCATTTGGTTCCTTTTGATGAGCTTTCCTCTGTAATTCTTGTCTTCTAGAAGGACTTAAAGCTCGTTCCCTTTTTTTATTTATAAAACTTGGGGTTCTTTTAAAAGGTACATCACTTAAATCTAAGCTAGGATGTGTTATGGCTATTGCTGGTGTATGGTTAGGTTTTATCGATATAGTTGGTGATAAAGATTTAGATATTGTTGGCTGTTTCGTTATCGGCAATGTTATATTTGGTACGACAGCTGGTGGTGATAGTGATGCTCTTGTTTGTTGGGCAGAACTTGAACTAGATGTGTCTAATTTATTACGTGGAGAAGTCGGTGACTGACTCTGTAAATTACAAAATGCATTGATAGTACACGCGCGTCAGATTTAATATAATTTTGATTTTATTTTATAAAACTTACTTGAGAAGCGTCAAATTCTTCATCTAATGCGTCTGTGTCTAAAGAAGATCTTTGTTGATGTTGAAGTAATAATAACTGTTTCCTCCTGGATGTAGGAGTTAATAAAGCTAATGCCCCAGGAGATGTTGCTAAGGAACTTAGATCCGAAGAACTGAAAGGTAAAATTACATTTATGATATTATTATACCCAGATATAATATATATTTTTCTTTTATAAAATAAAAGGTAAATAAATATTTTGTTGTATTACCTTACAACCGTCCCGTTATCAGTACCAGAATCGACTTGTAGAACAGTTGTTTGAGACTCATTCCACATTCCATCAGAGTGATCCCTAAAAAATAAAACGAGATTATTTTCAATTCAAAAACTAAACATATATCAATCATTCATATTTTTAGATTTATAAAAAATCAAACCTGCTTTGATCTACAGTGAGTGATTCACTGGAAGCACAAGGTGATGATTTCTCTAAGGGTGCAAGAATAGTTGTAATATTGTTTTTAGTATTTGTGAGTTTTGTTTTTTGTTCAACGTCAACATTACACCCTATGGGATCTGGTGATGCTGGACTTGACTTAGCAGTGCTGAAAATAATATTTTATTACTAAAATGTTTTAATTTTAAAATTAATTCTGTTTTTATTTATAAAAAAATCTAATATTAGTTAAATGAAAAGAAGTTTAAAACTTAGGCCAATATATAATATCATATAAAGTTAACGATGATACCTACCCATTCAAAGGAATTTCTTCCTTGACAACCCTCTCTGGTTTCTCCTCGAAACTTACACTTCGAATTCTAAATGGTTCATGCTTGTAACTAATATACTTTTCATGAAAATCTTCGTATGGTGCATTTCCGTCTGAAGAACTACGAAGAGAATCACATGATCCAGAATGAGTGAAAGCGCAAGCAATTAATACTTAGAGTTATTTTCAACCAAGAAGCAAACTTTTATCAATAGACTCGCTCAAGCGTTCAAGTTTTCCAGTCGGTGGTTGATGGACTTTACATGAGTTGTGCTACTAAATCTAATTGCGTTTAAAAGTATCATAAAAAAATCTACTTGTTTATATACTAAATTTACCTGAATGAACCATCTGGTTCAAATCCAAAAATGCCTTCGTCTTTAATTGGAGTTTGGCTGTAATTTTGAGCTATATATTGTCGATATTTTGCCTCCCTTTCGCGGTCTTCTTTAGTCATGTTTTCTTGGCTTGTTGACATCACTATGGGTGCATCTTTAATTCCCTCAGTATTAATTTCAGTTTTTCGTCTAATTTTTAAAAAAGACCATTAAATCTTAATATATAATGAAGGATACTTGGCAATACATAATATTCATATAATACTTACGCATCCAATAATATTTCTCCTTCGGATAGTGTTTTTTGCAATATTCTTTTATTTTTTCTGCGTAATGTTGTGAAAGGTATAGCCTCTTCATCCGGTCGGGGTTCAAAGTCAATAATAATTTCTTTCTCATTTTTTTCACTATCATCAGTAGTTGTAGCGGATGTCTCAGTTGAAGGTTCGGATTGAAATGTGGACGTTTTTGATAACTGGTGCGAAGAATTTATAGTTTTATGAGAGGCATCACTGGTACTTTTAGACAAAATAGATCTCAGGCATTTTTCTCCTTTAGCTTGTTTAGCTATTTCTTGTTGTAGATATTCTAAATTTCGACGATTTAACGCCATGCTTTTTTCAATAGTTTCCATATCATCGTCAATCGTGTCATCTCTATCGCTTTCATGAATAAATTGAAAATTTTGTTGAAAATATTCTTGTGCTTGCCGTTGTAATATGCTAAGTTCTGACGATTTATCCACTTGTGATGATGCTATTGATTTTAGAGAAGATGAAGTTACATCGTCTGAGTCACCTCTTTGTACGATTGGTGATGTCGGCATTACAGATGTCGGTGAACGAGGAGATCTAGGTGGTTCTTCAGACTGTGTTCTATGCAGTTTTTCATGATCCGCTCCAATTATACTACAAGCACTAATATTTTAATATAACAGTGGCTATAAATTAATTTAAATTATGAATCGTAATTTATATTACCTTTCTATATCAATAGAAACATCAGTTTGTGTGTCACGTCCAGCTAGTCTATCGCCTCCGACTTCAGAAAAAGACTTTGTTAATCTACGTACTCCTACGGAATAGCCATTGGTTTGAACGCCAGCTGCGACCATTTTAACCTATAAATTTTATAGAAAAAATATTTGATTGTTATTTAATATATTCAATTTACTTCATATTATATTTTATTATAATTATACCCTTTTAATTGTTCTAGGGCTCAATGATAGATAATTAGGTGGGAGCGGTTTCCTTCCTAAGCAAACTTCAGTTTGAGTTGCTTGTGTTCTCATTACTCCTTTTTTAATTGAATCTGAAAAAGAGTATAAATGTTTTAAATAACTTGACATAGCTCATTTTTATATGTAAGAAATAAATTAAATAGCAGTATTTGTGTACCTAAAACAACGACTTTCGGTCCTTCCGTCTGAGTCGGTCGTTGCACTGGTTGTACTGTATGAGCAGGCAGAGGTGCTATGGGTGGTGGATAATGTATTGGAGCTGGCGCCTGCGCAGGTATATATGGCGGATATGGCGGAAAGGGCTGGAACATTACTGGTAGAGTTGCGTACGGTTTGTTTTCTGGCTGTGAAAATAAATCAAAGAAAAATTGATAAAAGGTCACACCTCGATTAGTTTCAATGCTGTCAGTTTTTTTACAATCAAACTTTGATCGAGTCCTATTATTACTAAAAATCTTAGCAAAAAAGAAGGTTTTTTCTTCAACAGAAGCGAACATCAAAACACGTTTGATATTAAGCAAAACCTACTAAATAACGTCGTGATATTTTTATATACATATAAAATAAGCTAAACTACTTCCTACTATTAACATTTCTCTGAAATTTGTTTATCTACACTTCACTTTAATTGTAGAATCACGCATAAATAGTCTTGTATATACTGCTTATATACCTAGTATGCCTGCAAGCGTTAAACCTAGATAAAGGGAATGTTATTATTGTTATCAAACCTTGACCCAATAATTATTATGATACCAACGAACCTTAACTATACGTCCATCAATCAGTCTCTCACAGTCCCTCCTAAACCGACTACCACTAACGGCAGCCGGCATTACAGAATCATCGAATGTTGTCAGCGTGTGCGAACGAGCAAACGATACATGCTTTGTTCTGAAATAAAAAAGGATGGCTGTGAATAAATTATATCTAAACATAAAAGCAATGTTATTTAAATAGTTTTCAGAATTTTTTTTTTTTTTTTACAAAATGTCACCACCGGTAAGCGGTCACCACGGCACATAGACTTTGGAGCTGTAAGAAATATAAACGATTCCTTACATCGCTTAAGCGTGTCCAAACTTTGGGACTAAAATGTTTTGTCCCTTTTGCTCATAGTTACACATTCCGAGCCCGTCTGGCTCATATACTATTCAAGCCGGAACACAACATTTGTGTTTGGCAGTAGAATATACTCAGAATAGAATGTACCTACTCAGTCAGTCTGTCTGCACAAAGTCCTACCACCAAGCATATTGTTTTTTTTAGGCCATAGATATAAATATTCACTTTTATATATATGTGAATGTTAAAAAACAAAAATTACACTTAAATTCTCTCTCCTTTTTGATTCATGTTGGTAACTGATCAATAGCTGTTGAAACGTTAAAGTGATGACAACTTATTATACACTCGTACTAATAATAATTGGTCTTACCTATAAATATTTCTTAGATAGTTATTATTTATTTAATAATTCTGTGTCTTTTTCTTTCGAATGACATATTAATGATGACTGAAAGAGAAACTAAATACTGACTGCATTTAAACGAACAACAAATTTTTAAATGAACCGTTGTGCAACATTTATAAGTAAAACCGTAAGCTTTAATAATTGTGATAATTAAACTTATTTGACAATAACCTGATGATGACGTCAGCTCTATTGAAAAGTTTATTAAGATACTATTATATTAATTACATAATATTATTTTTAAACAATATACTTCGATAATTTGTTGTTGCTGATTTATTAAATTGCTATTGTTTGTTTTAAAGTTTAAGGTAAAATAAATAATCGTATTTGGTATTTATTTCTATTACCTGTGCGGTGGTATGGTGAGAGGCGGTGGTGGAGGTGGCGGAGGTATCGGAGTGTGGGCGGGGCAGCTATTAAAACACATTATTACATTAGGGTGACAACATATAAACTACAATTGTAAAGCTGCTTATACACCAATGAATACTGGCAATTTTTGTGTTGTAAAAAAATATACTATTTTGTGTAATTAATTAAATTATTAGTGACTGTCTAAGGAGATTATATTTTTGTGGAAAAACACAATAAGTATAACGCTAGTGTATCTGTATAATAGCTATTTTTATAATACAAACTAAATATTTAGTTTTTAACTATATGGTATATAAACTATTGGGTAAATATTTTTACTATCTATCGTAGTCCAATGTGAATATATACATATTTAATAAATTATACTTAAAAAACGCTTTAAAAGAAATCTTTAATCGATTAATCGAAAAAAAAAACAGACTAAAGACCTTGTATTAATAAAACCTCTTTTCTTTTACATAGGTATATATTCTATTTTCAATTTACAAATAGGACATTCTTTTTTCAAACGCTTGTCACGTGTCAAGTATTACGCTAGCTTTGTACAGGCACAACTGAATCCATTAATTAGAAGATCAAAGTACACAGTACGTCATGTTGTAATTAGTATCTACTGTCGCAAGCCGATCTCTATTGACCAAAAGGTGAATTAGGATTATATAGCAAGGTTTTCCTAAATATTTAGAATTCACATGTAATGAAAGACGCCTATATACATTAATTAATTGGCGCAGTAAAAAATATTACTACATCGTTAATACACCACCAATCTTGGTAGGTTATATCCAGCCAAGAGGCCTGTAGTTACACTGGCGCACTCAATCTTCGAACCAGAACGCAATCGTAATCGGTTATAGATAGGCTAACAAGACAAGACTGATTTCTTCTATATACATGATTCAAATATTTAATTAAATGATGATAATTTTTATATTTATAATGCTTGCATGTAAATAATATAGAAATTAAAAACAGTTTATAGTTAAAATAACTTTGACGTGTCGATGGTCTAGTGGCTAGCTTGTACGGCTGCAAATTTATAAGTTTCAGATTCGAATTCAATTAAGAAATTTTCAAAAGCAATTAATTTTACACTTCTGTATTTCTCGCTAGTTGCCATTGTCCTGAAATCTTACCTTGGGTTGGTATAGAGTGTACATGTGATTTAAATTCATAAACAATGTTTCTTTGGAGAATGGAAATGAAATTGAGAGAACTAAAAAATAACCTAAGGTATATGAAAGTGGGTGGACGTTAACAAGCAAGCTTATGTAGCTTACATTTTTGCATTTTGCATTGCATTACTATGTAACTAAGAAACTACTACTATGGTTAAAATGTCCACTGACCCGCATTAAAACAGCATGGTGGTCGAAACAGTTTTTTTCTTTATGAGGAAAGAAGGCCTTTGCGCTAGTCTAGGCATGCTTTTTAACATTATTAAAAAAAATCAATTTGAATATAATAAATAATTAATAAATATCCTGGGACATCATTCACACACGGCCATCTGATCTAAAACTAAGCAGAGCTCGTACTATGGAAACCAGACAACTGATATACTACATATACTACTTTTTTTGTAAATACATACTTGTATAGATAATTCATGTTCATGCACTCAAATGTTCGTCCTGGGTGGGAATCGAACCCACGACCTGCGGCGTGTAACACAAGTGTCTTACCAACCACGCCTACCGGTTCGGCAATGTGAATTTAACGTAAGTATAATTTAAACATTAGTCTGCTAATCGCTAGTTAAATAACGTTTATAAATGAGACCATAAAAAAAGTAAAGTAACAGCCTGTGAATTTCCCACTGCTGGGCTAAGGCCTCTCCTCCTCTTTGTGAGGAGAAGGTTTTGGAGCTTATTCCACCACGCTGCTCCAATGCGGGTTGGTGGAATACACATGTGACAGAATTGCAATGAAACTTGACACATGCAGGTTTCCTCACGATGTTTTCCTTCACCGTCAAGCACGAGATGAATTATAATCACAAAGTAAGCACATGAAATTCAGCGGTGCTTGCCCGGGTTTGAACCCACGATCATCGGTTGAGATTCACGCGTTCTTACCACTGGGCCATCTCGGCTTTATGCTTAATATATAAGGCTTAAATGAGACCATAAATTATGTACATATATACTAAATTTCGGGATTGTACAAACTCAGTATATCATTTTATATATATTTAGTAAAACTAATGTGCGCATTGTTTCTTTATAAAGTTCATAATGCTAAAACCAAAGATACGTGCTATGTGACCTTTTATAACCTTTTATGGCTGTAGAATAAAGGGGATGAAAATAGATAAATGTAAGGCTTGAACCAGAATAATGGGTTCGTCCTAATTGCTAACGGCCAGCAAGCATGTAATTGCTTTGACCTAGTCGGGTCCATTTATTACAAACAATGATATAACATTAAACTAACTAATTTAATGAAGATATTTCATGAAGATTATAATATAAACGAAATAAATCGATGTCTCGTTTTGTTATGGATATTTTTATAGAGTATCGTAGAAATAGAGCCCAACTGGGTCGCATTTATGATAATATATTTCATGATCTGTAGTAAAGGAGATAATGTGAGGTTATCTACCTGTGGGTGGAAATTTTGGTATATTATATCATTTAGGCAGCAGCTTGCAGCATCATAGCGGAATAACCTTCAAAACTTTAATAGTAGAAGAGCTTTTTGCCCAGCAGGCAGCAATAGATGATTTAAAAGAATGTTCAAATCCGAAAGTTTTAATCTTTTTTATATTACCATTTAAAATGCTTTTCAAAATATATTTGAATATCGTAAAAAGAGTATTTATTTAACACATAATAGTAAATACACGACTCGTAAAATGTAATCAGTAATGAAAACTACTTTCTTTCGATAAACCTAGATAACTCTAAACTTATCGGTTTATTGAGAAATATAAATACGGAATAATTATATTGTAATTTTAATAGAAAACTTATAATTATATGGTTTGAAATACCATATACTATTTTACAAAATGATAAGCAAAGTTGATTGACTAAAAACTAAACACTCAAAGCTCATTGGTCGCTGATTATGTCATCGGCTGTCATCGACCAATTACACTGGCTTTGATCAGCATATAAGTTGGTAGTTAAAGTTTTATAAAAACTTTTAAATTCTAAGAGCAGTATTATACACACGTGTAATTTATGTGACATTTGCTATTTACGTCTTTCTCTTTGAATATAATCGATGACCTTGTTATAGAATAATAAATGGATAGCTTTATATATAGCATGATATTTTATAGAGGGGAGGAATAAGATACCTAACAAGGTATCTTATGTTCTTTTCTGTGCCTCTGAAAATGATCGGTTGATACATAGATACATGTGGTGAATATAGAAAAATCTTAATTCCCTTTAGTTTTTTAGTAGTGTTTTTTTTCTTCATAATATACGTGACTGTCAGATAGACACCTGATAATGAGCGATCCGTACCGCCCATAAACACTGGCGCCGGAAGACATATTCAACATACCTTAAATACTTCACCAATGCGCTTCCCACCACGGGAACTAAACCAGTATAACTACAGTACAGAGTTATATTGGCTCACTCACTCTTCCAACAGGAACATATATAAACTAAGTATTGCTGTTTTATTAAAGACATTGTAATAGTTAGCTAATTATGACTAAACGAAATACCAACTCAATTTTCTTCCAGGGTTTGCAGTGTTTTATTGATAAATCTAATTTATATGACTTCTCACAGCTCATAAAGATATGTTTTTACATTAAAAATACATATGTTTTTCATGGTACTTATCGGTTGTTGTTTCGGTACATATTCATGTTAAGTACCGCATTCCGACTGAAAATCAGCTACAAGCTGATTACACTAACCTTGCCCCAGCGTTAATAGCTTCTTATCTCTTATTAATAAACATTATTATTATTTAACAGCTACAAATGGAAGTCAGGCAGCATATTTTGTGGTTGTATGCGAAAAAGGCTTCTTATTTATATTAAAAACAAGCCACACAAACCACGCTTACAAGTTATTTAATACCGGCTGTAAAGACTTCTTTATACATTTTCATTACAAAGAACTATTAACTATTTTGTAAGGACTTTTGACTTACACTGTGAAAGTAAGGTTAAGTTAGTGTGTTATGCTAGTAATAAGGATGGTATTAAAGTGTACTCACGGTATTATAGAGGGTGGTCTAGGTAATGAGCCTCCTCGGCTTATAGACGCGATTTGGTCCACACTATAGTTTTGGGGCCAACCCGCGTTATCTTCTATTACCGATCTGCAAGTAATATGAAACATTATTTATTTTGTTACGCTTATATATTATGCTCTAATTGGTAGAGCGGTAATGCTACCACCTATTATATAAATGTTATATCTTGGTACCCGCAAGACATTCTTGCCGAGTGTGGGGCCACTGGATTTGTGACAATGATAATAACTTTTTTTTATATATAAAATAAAATATTTACTACTGAGTTCTATCATTATTGATTAGCGACACGATGAATTGTTGTGATTGAATGGATCCAACAGTAATATAACCGTTTAAAATAATAAATTATTTTATTTAGTTTGAAATGAAAAAACGTACCTATATATTTTTTAATAATATATGTAATTCTGATTATTGTCAATAGATGGCGCTGTTTTCATGCTATCGAAAAAGTATAAAAGCTCACACTGATAAACGATAGCGTGGATGTATTTCGTTTTAAATATTTCTGTTTCTCTAAATGTGTTGTTTTATTTATATTGTAAATTTATTGTATTTCTACTCTACAATACTAAATTATTACATTTTTCAATTTAGTTTAAGCCGATATGATGGAAAGGGTAGGGTCGGTATTATCTTTTAATTCGAATGAATACGCCTGAGAAATCAAAGGTCATCGATATCGCCGATAGTTTTTAATCTACTTAAAATTAAATGTAATTTAGAATTATCGCATCAATATTATTAATTAAGTAACTAGCTTTTTAGACGGTTGGCAAAATTCTTTAAACTATATATAGATTGTCAAACTAGAAACTACCGCTCCTATAATTACGTCATATCAAAAATAGAGTTCATCAAAATAGTTTCGGTGATTTTTCATACTTTAATATTGAAGATAAATATTTCGTCAATATTCTCATTTGAGTTTTACAAACTATGAGCTATATTTTGGCAATATAGTTCGAGTCTTTATAGAGTTAGTTCAATCTTGACCTAATGGCTAATGGCTATACCCTCTCGAGCTCAACACTTATTTGGAGAGCAAAGCAAATTAGTTATCTCTTGACAATAGTAACTAGCAATGTCTATTTTCAGTATTAAATGTTCTGTAAGCAATCTACGTGAATGGGATTATTCTCCTTTGAAAATGAGAGGGTTTTTCCAACCATGATCTTCTCTATACAAATATTATAAAGAGGTAAATTTTGTTTCATTATTTCTTATCATTTTACTGTATGGCCGAATAGATCAATTGGCGAATGTTTATACCTTATTGACTCAATTAATATGCACGTGATAAAATTCTTATTCTGATATATCGGTGTAAATGATATAGTGCTACCCTCATTAAAATGCAAATTATTTTGATAAATTGGTAAATGTATAGTTCTTTAAACTTCTCCAATAGGACTTACTGTGGCCACTCCATCCGGGTGAAGTCTTCATCCTCTGGCATCCAGGTGTAGCGTTTGGGGTCAGGCTGACTGCACACCGAGCGGGGACGCCGGCGAAAGTATGAGCATTCCAAATCGGCATCATATGCGCACACCTCGGGAGGTGCGGGAGCCGGTTGACCGAATCTATTCCAGTATGAAATAAATAGGCAATAATTAAAAAGTAAAAAAAAAAAAAAATATTTATTTAAACAAACACACGCAAACACGCTCACATAAACACACACATGCTAGCAACACACACATATGCACTCCATTAGTACATTGTCAAATTTAAAACATTGTCTTGTAGATATTTAAACTTAAACAAAATTATGTAATTATTGGGCCTGACGTCAAAATAAAAACTTATTAACGTATTTGATATTAAAGCCAATAAATAAACATACTCGGTAATGCGATCACGACCAATTTATAAGCTGTCAAAAGTACATTTGCTAGGAATATAATAATTAAAGTGTAATTAAATTTATTGCACTTCAAGTATATAAATAAAAATTTTAACAAAACAAAAACCGACTTCATAAAAAAACAAATTACTATGCACTAAAAAGTAAAAAAATAATTGCGTATTCTTCTATAATTTGATAATTAACTTACTATTTTCTACTCATCAATATGTAGGTACGAATGTGTTGTGTGGGTGATAATTTATTTACAATTATTGTTACTTTTGGAGTCGATGTCAGCCAAGGTGGGCTTATAACTACATACATAGTTGTAGGTGAGATGTGCTTGTGTCGCACGCGCAACTTAACGAAGCGAATAAAAGTCAATTTGTAATGTGTATGTTTTTAAAATATTCCCGTATTATTATTGCTAGGTATATTATAGTGTTTCCTTAGCTGACATCGACTCCAAAAATAACAATAATTGTAAATACATTATCAACCACACAACACATTCGTACCTACATATTGATGAGTAGAAAATAGTAAGTTAATTATCAAATTATAGAAGAATACGCAATTATTTTTTTACTTTTTAGTGTAATGAATCTGAAGTACACTCACTAATTTGTAGAATATGGGTAGACCTACTAAACGTGCACCTCATATGAGACAGCGCCATTTATATTATTATTTAAATATATTAATCTAAAACAGTGAAACATAAAGTAAAATGCATTTTGGTACTTAATTAATAAATATTAGTTAATATGGTTAAATGTATGAATATAAATTAACATGTTTTGATTAAATAGATTTAGTTGGTGGGGTAATTTAGTTGGGCAGCCATAACATAACCAAATAGTTATTTCTAGTAATAATTAAATAAACTGTATGTTTATAGATGTTGTGTTATACCATTCTTCACCATAAAATACGACGGAATGTCTGTATATTAAAAAAAAGGGGAAGTATCTATATTATCCTAACTAATATTATAAATGCGAAAGTAAGTTTGTTTGTGACGCTTTCACGCCTAAACCACTAAGCCGATTTAAAAAAATCTTTCACCAATGGAAGCTACATTATCAGGGAGTAATATAGGCTACATTTTGTCCCCATATTCCCACGGGACAGGAACTACGCGGGTGAAACCGCGGGAAAAACACTAGTAATCAATATATAAATATACATAAATATAACATGTATATAAGAGTACTTATACGATTCTATATATATATATATATATATATATATATGTATAATTTTCAAAATTGGTCTCAACTTTTAGGAGATGTTCAAATATGTTTCAATTACAAACATATACATATATATACTAATGCTTACATGCATAACTCATATTATAAAGAGGAAAGATTTGATTTTTGTTTGATTTTTTATTACGATTTAAATCAAAAACTACTCGACCGATTTTAAAAATTCTTTCACCCTTAGAAAGCTACGTCTTTACCGAGTAACATAGGCTATATTATATTTTCAAAATCTTATAGATGCCTACTTAAAATGGAGCAATGTAACCCTAACGTATCAAACTGTTGCCTATAAAAGTTATTATTTCGCGTGCGCTGCCAAAGCTATTGACGGTATATAAAGAAGTGTTTTTTACAATAGTACTATAATTACTTGATCATAACGATGTTATGGTAAGTGAATGATAAATCTAGATAGCATATAAAAGATTCGGCCGTGTATCGTTAATTTGCTACTAAGAATTGAAGATTTCCGTTACTTTGTCATGGATCCTATAATCAGAATCTAACCAAACTATCATCAAACAACCCTTGAAGTATACTCTTTCTAATCAAAAAAAAATCATCGAAATCCGTTGAATAGATATCGAGTTATTCGTCCATTTGTCGCGCACATACCTCATGCAAATTTACGACTTATATGGTTTTCTCATGGATTCCATTGTCAAACCTGGACTAAAAAAAAATGGGACCCCATGGGAAGCAACCCCTTTCAAATAAAAAAAAAATCATCAAAATCGATTCACCCAGTCGAAAGTTATGAGGTAACAAACACAAAAAAAAAACATACAGACGAATTGATAACCTCCTCCTTTTTTTGAAGTCGGTTAAAAATTGTATGTATGTAATATGTATGTATGGATCTTGTATCCATTGACTTACCTCGAAAAATATATAATATGGAGAGGGTCATAGAATAATAATGCTTAGAAGGATAGTGTCATATAAAGTTTCGCTAAAAATTTAAACTTTAGTATTAATGTGTGCGTGAATGTAACGTAATAACATTCACCGACACGCACACATGCGGCCGAATTGTTAAAAGTGAATAGACATTTCCCCCATAAAGCGAGGAAATTGATACTTTTTGAATTAATAAATATATTTATTTGCATTTAATTTATTTAATTTCATCTGTTATTATTATAATTATCCAATTTTTGTTTTGCTTTTATTTTATAAATACATAATTAGGAATAAAATTAAAAAACAAATGTTACTATATGAACAGCTAATGATTTATATCTAATTTAAAAAAGGTCAAATATCAATTTTAAATAATAATTAGGTTTTTATTATTTAAAATATTAAGCACTCGTGGTAAATATTTTTTCTTTACCTGACAATATTTTTATTGTAATGACGTGAAACGTTATTCCACATATTTAGGAGAAATTCTAAGCGTTATTATTCTATGGAGAGGCTCTACAACTATCGACATTAGTGTCAGTTACAATGAAAGTAAGCAAATTATTATTGATAAATATACCTTGGAAACCGCTGTATGGGCGCATAATCGGTGTTGAGATTCTCATCTGAGGGCACTCGACGACGGACACACACGGATAGAAATGATGACCTGGAATTGAATTGAACCTTTAATAAACACATCTACATTTATTATTTAAATAATCCTTTTTTTATTATTTTGTTTTGATCGACAGGTAATAATAATTCTTTGCTTAATCATCATCAGCTGTGATTATTAATTTGAAGATTAAAGACGATATGATTTTATGGTATATGGTATGGTATATGATATAAATAGCAGATGGTAAATTATTTATTATAAATTAGACTTCAATATATCTATTTTTATAGTATAGCTATAGATTGTCTATAGGCGTTTTTTTTTCTTTTTATTGTATAGGAAGGCGGACGAGCATATGGGCCACCTGATGGTAAGTGGTCACCAACGCCCATAGACAATGGCATTGTAAGAAATGTTAACCATCGCTTACATCGCCAATGCGCCACCAACCTTGGGAACTAAGATGTTATGTCCCTTGTGCCCGTAATTACACTGGCTCACTCACCCTTCAAACCGGAACACAGCAATACAAAGTACTGCTGTTTTGCGGCAGAATATCTGATGAGTGGGTGGTACCTACCCAGACGAGCTTGCACAAAGCTCTACCACCAAGTAAACGTTAGTGACTACTTACCATAAGGGGCCCATATGGTCTTCCGAAAAAAAAAGCCTGTACCAACCAAATGATTGATATGAAATAACGTGAATTTTAAAATTTACGTGTTTCGTTTGAATAAAAAAGGGCTGAGCATGTAGAAGAATCGTTTCTTTACTTATAAAGTTGCGAAAGCGATTTGTAAAGCAAAACTGTTCTTGTATTTTAACTAATCTGTCGCCAAGCTACTTTCATAAAACAGGTTGTTTTTTTTTTCAAAATTAGAATCCATGTCAACTTACCAGTTTCATTTTTTTTGAAATCGCCATGCCGTGTTCTATATAAATCAGCAAAGGCGCAAATTACAGATTAATATAGTACATTTTGCAACCTCGTATAATTTTCCATTCCTCTACCATTAAACTCAGTTAATTTATAGCAGAATACTCGGTTTAATGAAACACTTAAACATTTCCTCTCACGAAATAAATCGTTCTGTTAATTTACTTAAATGGTAAAAAGTCTTTACGCGTCGTGTATCTGACCTTTAATGGATTTTCTCGATAAATGGTTCCCTGGGAAATCTTAAGGAAACAAATTGAATATTTTATTATTCTGTTCGTCTTTTAATAGTATTAAGGCAAGGACGAGCTTATTGACGATTCTATTCGTTCTTATAAAGGCTTAACCTAAACAGTTTTATATACATATATACTTAATAGATATATATACATTTTCTTATTATAGATGTTTTTTTATGTTTCCATTTTTACCTTCAATTACTCGTTTAATGTACTAGGAACTAATATATGTAGTATAAAGGGCGTGAGGTTTGACCCTACAATTTTTGCACCACAAAGCAGCTGTTTTAAGTACATGATGTAGTTAAAATATATCAATTTAGTAAGACAATATTGTAAGGAAGCTTAAGCATATTAAGCCATGGACATGTGGTTAGGTCGCGTTAGTCTTTACCATATCACAGGTTCAAGCCCAAGCAATCGCCACTGAGTTTAAATCTGCTTAATTTGCAAAAATCTTGAGAAATCTCTTCAGAGAATCATCTTTGAGTGTATCCGCTTCGCTTCAAACCTTCGCCTCAAAAGGGGAGGAAGCCTTAGTCCAGCAGTGAGATAATTACAGGTTACTTTTTGTGTTTATCGATAGCCAACCATTATTATCGAAAACATAAGTTTTAAGAGTTCAAACTTAGGAGAGAGGATTGTGTGATCTATTTGATTGATCCGTGATTGTGTTGCACCTTCTGGTCCAGTAAAATGAATATTGTATTTGTACATTGCAAACGTTTTATACGATTTTGTAAACGAAATATTCAAACAATTTTTCCAGCCGTAAATTCTAACTCGTATGTGTCAACATAGCGTCGGATATGCAAAAACTTTACAATATTGTTATATATTTATTAGAAAAAAAAGGTAGCAAAATATAAGAGAGTTGGTTTCACGAGCCTAAAAATTAAAGGAAGTTGGAAACTTATTCCTCAAGATGTGGATTAGTGGAAGTAAGAGGTAGGTTCAAACGTGTAAAGACTTGATTTGTAAAATCGAAAAATGTTTAAAACCGTTTGGAGATATTAGAATACAACAATCGCGTCCTGGTCTTTTTCTTTCCTAGTATGTTTTCCTGGTATGTCTATTGAGAATCGATATATAAGTGCATTACTATTCCATTCTCCATTCCATTTACATTCTATATATATCGAATAATTTTAGATTTATATGTCGCTTTTTCTCTATCGCATTTCTCTCTAGTATCAAAATATTCCAATAAATAATTAACTACGTTTTCTTAAAGCGAAGCGATATACAAAACAAAATAAGAGAATGCTTGGAGCCGAAAACCATTTAATACGATGATCCCTTTCTTATCTCGTCAGTCCCAATTGGCCTATCCATCTCCGCGTGTCAGATAAAACATTTGAACAGAAACGATTTATTGTTGACTTGAGGCTAATAATTTTCAACTTCTCCATAAAACTGGTAACGATATTTCTTTACAAAGATGCTATGCATGAATCGGGCGTCGATAGGCCTCGTGGGTGATTCGATCTTAACAGGAATATGGATATAAAGACGGAAAGAGTTTTATCCTGTATTTTTTATCATATAAGCTATTTTGCCTCCGATAATAACATTTGTTGTGCGTACGTGCACTTATGTTGATAAGGTAATCTTAGTATAAACTCTTATATGCCTATAGAAAATAAATTGAAATATAAGGAAATTAATTTCGTGAAAACCACAAATCTTCCTTTTTACATTTTTAGTTAAGTTTAATCAGTGGTAGGATCATGCGCAAATGCATAGGAGTATACCAATTACTCATAATTTTTTTTTAAGGCTTTAAGAGTGAGTAAGAAAGTATTGTATATAAAGGCACGATTGATATATCATCTCGGTTTCCTTGGTTGGTGAGTTGCTGTTATATGAATGTTAATCTTTAGTGCCAATATGTATTGTAAGTGAGGACTTATCATGAGGACAAATTAATTATAAAATTCAGGAGAATTATATGATTATATATATTGTTCCAAAGTGAACATATATTTTAAAAAAATAAAAAAATATATCCAATAATATAAATTAAACATTTATTTGTAAACAAAATTGTTGGTAATTCATCATTAAAGTCAAATAACAAGCGAAGACAAACCGCCGAATACTGAAACGTCATTCAAATATGAAGTGGAACTTAATTATTTGAGACGCCGATAATTTAAACTTTCGCATACTAAATTTGAAATTAATGGCGTTCCAAATAATTAAGTCCCACTTAATATTAGAATGACGTTTCAGTATTCGGCCATATGTTAGTTAACATAACTGTCATTCAAATATTCTAGTCAAAGTCATTTAATAGAATGGATATTCATATTTTTTTTATTGTATAGGTAGGAAGAGAAGCATATGGACCACCAATGCCCATAGACAATAGCATTGTTAGAAATGTTAACCATCGCTAACATCACCAATGCGCCACCAACCTTGATAACTAAGATGTTATGTTCCTTGTGCCTGTAATTACGCTGCCTCACACTCACCTTTCAAACCGGAACACAACAATACAAAGTACGAGTTGCGTTAGAATATCTGATGAGTGGGTGGTATCTAGTATCTACCCAGACGATTTGCGCAAAGCCCTACCACCGAGTAAAATTTATTATACTAATGAAATATAACATACTTAAGAAATACACTGAACTGAGAAGAGTTATTACCTAAGACAAGTTAACAATATACTATTATATTAAATTGGTTTGAAAAGACTAGAACAGTAGCTTTAAGATTTTCAAATTGAGTCTATCTTTAGGAATATTCGGTTTCCAGTTGAACTTTTCAACGTTAAACGTTATTTTTTAAGAGGGTTTATTTGAAGCGTAAAGTAAACTTCACAGCCTTGAATGCCCAACAGCTGGGCTAGGGCCTTGGCTTGTGTATCAGCATTTCATACGACAGAGGCAGGTTTCCAGTTTATCTTTATCGTCGAGCACGTGATGAATTAGAAAAATATAGACATAAAATTATTCCGGATGCTTATTTTTAAAACAAAAATACTATAATTTAATATGATATGAAGATCTGGTGAAAAAAATCTGTCATTTTTTCAGTTTAGGCATGTACGAGCACAACAAGTTCCTGTTACAAATTGTCATATAGTAATTTAAAAATATATTTTTTTAAATAATAGTTGTTTTGACCTTTTTTTGTTTTTCGACCTTTTAACATTATTTCAACATAAACTTAATACATATCAATCTGTTTCAATGATGAAATTGTTTATACATAATCCGATTACGTTTTACGGAAAATAGCATAATAGAGATATTATGTAATTTGATGTGTACATAATATAAATGGGCAATCAATTTAATATATTATGAAAGACTAATCCGCTTTGATAGTCTTTGTATTGTAGAAAAACAGTCTTCAAAATATGTATTATGTAAACAAAAAATAACATTCATACAGTTATTTTTTTTAAGAAATGTAGTCTTAGAGATAAAAAGAAGACCTACATTTATATTTCGCAATGTAACAAATACAAAACAACCATATTCCTTCAAATGCCAACGCTATAAAAATTCTAACAAAGGGTAAAATTTTCTCTCGGATAATATCACGATTTACGACGACTATATTAAAAAGGTAATTTAACGAACGACATAGAATATCTCCAATATTTTACATATTACATACTAATACAGAAACAAAACATATCCAAGATTTATTTTGAGTTAGTAATAAAAATAAAAATTTTAACAAAACAAAAACCGACTTCATATGAAAAACAAATTAATATGCACTAAAAAGTAAAAAAATAATTGCGTATTCTTCTATAATTTGATAATTAACTTACTATTTTCTACTCATCAATATGTTGTGTAGTTGATAATGTATTTACAATTACTGTTATTTTTGGAGTCGATGTCAGCCAAGGTGGGCTTATAACTACATACATAGTTAGTTATAGGTGAGATGTGCTTGTGTCGCACGCGCAACTTAACGAGGCGAATAAAAGTCAATTTGTAATGTGTATGTTTTTGTTTATTTTTAATAGATTGCCGTATTATTATTGCTAGGTATATTATAGTGTTTCCTTAGCTGACATCGACTCCAAAAATAACAATAATTGTAAATACATTATCAACTACACAACATATTGATGAGTAGAAAATAGTAAGTTAATTATCAAATTATAGAAGAATACGCAATTATTTTTTTACTTTTTAGTGCATATTAATTTGTTTTTCATATGAAGTCGGTTTTTGTTTTGTTAAAATTTTTATTTATTTTTCGATTTTTAGTGAATCTGAAGTACACTCACTAATTTCGTAGAATATAGGTAGACCTACTAAACGTGCAGCTCATATGAGACAGCGCCGTTTATATTATTATTTAAATATATTAATCTATAACAGTGAAACGTAAATAAAAATGCATTTTGGTACTTAATTAATAAATATTAATTAATATGGTTAAATGTATGAACATAAATTAACATGTTTTGATTAAATAGATTTAGTTGGTGGGGTGTTGGGCAGCCATAACATAATCAAATAATTATTTCTAGTAATAATTAAATAAACTGTATATTTAAAGATGTTGTGTTATACCATTCTTCACCATAAAATATGACGGAATGTCTGTATATTAAAAAAAAGGGGAAGTATCTATATTATCCTAACTAATATTATAAATGCGAAAGTAAGTTTGTCTGGACGCTTTCACGCCTAAACCACTAAGCCGATTTAAAAAATTCTTTCACCAATGGAAAGCAACATTATCAGGGAGTAACATAGGCTACATTTTGTCCCCATATTCCCACGGGAACGGGAACTACGTGGGTGAAATCGCAGGAAAAACACTAGTAATCAATATATAAATATACATAAATATAACATGTATATAAGAGTACTTATACGATTCTATATATATAAAATTTTCAAAATTGGTCTCAACTTTTAGGAGATGTTTCAAATATGTTTCAATTACAAACATATACATATTATATACAATGCTTACATGCATAACTCATATTATAAAGAGGAAAGATTTGATTTTTGTTTGATTTTTTATTACGATTTAAATCAAAAACTACTCGACCGATTTTAAAAATTCTTTCACCCTTAGAAAGCTACGTCTTTACCGAGTAATATAGGCTTTATTATATTTTCAAAAACTTATAGATCCCTACTTAAAATGGTGCAATGTAACCCAACGTATTAAACTGTTGCCTATAAAAGTTATTATTTCGCGTGCGCTGCGAAAACTATTGACGGTATATAAAGAAGTGTTTTTTACAATAGTACTATAATTACTTGATCATAACGATGTTATGGTAGGTGAATGATAAATCTAGATAGCCTATAAAAGATTCGGCCGTGTATCGTTAATTTGCTACTAAGAATTGAAGATTTCCGTTACTTTGTCATGGATCCTATAATCAGAATCTAACCAAACTATCATCAAACAACCCTTGAAGTATACTCTTTCCAATAAAAAAAAAATCATCGAAATCGGTTGAATAGATATCGAGTTATTCGTCCATTTGTCGCGCACATACCTCATGCAAATTTACGACTTATATGGTTTTCTCATGGATTCCACTGTCAAACCTGGACCAAAAAAAAATGGGACCCCACGGGAAGCAACTCCTTTCAAATAAAAAAAAAATCATCAAAATCGATTCACCCAGTCAAAAGATATGAGGTAACAAACACAAAAAAAAAAAAAAAAAACATACAGACGAATTGATAACCTCCTCCTTTTTTTGAAGTCGGTTAACAAAAGAACATGGGAATCTCAAGCAGAGGTTATAAGTATATATCCGGTATCACTGATTTTTCATGTGCTTAATTTGTGTTAATAATTAATCTCGAGCTCGGTGGTGAAGGAAAACATTGAGAGTAAACCTACATCTTCTGGTGAACAGTCTACCTCCAGTCATTTGCATGGGAGTTGTGGAGATAAACTCTAAAACTTCACGTAAATGAGGAGAGGAGACACCGCAATAGGACTTTAACAGACTATCACAATCCTATAGGAAAATATTAGGCACTTTCATAAGTTAATAACTAATTTTAATTTATTTGGGTATCTTTAAACCGTCCACGAAAAGCCAAAATCACTAAATATCTTACAAAGAACTGATAAAACAAAACACTATAATTTTAACTGGGGTTTTACCAGCGCGATTTAGAAACAGCACAACGTACTACCAGTGCCATCTACCGACAACAAACTTAACTAAATATATAAATCGAACATTATTCTTTAACATAAAATATAATTTACTAAGTATTAGAAGAAGAAGAAGTATTATTGGCTACATACTTGTTTGCTCTTGAGCATGGACTCTCGATGTGATACTGCGACAGGCATCCGAGGAATCTGTCCTTCTTGGACTTCTCCAGTTCCAGCAAGTCCAGTTGCTTGTTGTTGATACAGTATTGCTCTCGGAACTCCTGTTCGAAAAAAAATAGTTGAAATATTTTCAGTAAATAATTTTATAAGATAAATAAGATATAACTAAATTAGACGCTTGTAATAGATCTTGTATTTACTTAGATATTTTACTTTTAATTTTGTATCGATATGAAGAAATTTCAGAGAATGTGAAGGTGTTTTTTTGTTTATTCTATCATATAATTTAACCGTAGTAGGTAAATTTGCATACACATTTTGAGGGGTACAGAAAAGGTTGTGGGTAACATCTCCCCAATCATGCGAACGATAACTAATAATTCATAATTGAAACGGACAACATTAATTGATCACATTCTAAAGTATTGCTGAGAGCGCGAGCGGACTGAGCGAGTGGTGTAAAATGACGTCACACCGAGTACGAGTCCGCATCGCTCGTTTACTTCTATAAATCGGAAACTAATTGACGTATCGATTCTTTTTCTTGTATTTTTTTATTTGACAGAGAATATGGAAGACTAATTATCAAAATTAGGTAACATTCTTTACTATAAAAATGAACAATTATATATTACAATATATGGCATATCATATATGGCAAAACTCTCATAATTAAACAATTTTATCCAATCAGCTCCTTATATAAAAACTAAAAACCCGCAAATTACGAGTCGGACATTCGCACGAAAGGTTCCGTACCATTATCTATAAAAACGGCAAAAAAAAACATGTCTGTTATATGGGAGCCCCACTTAAATATTTATTTTATTTTGTTTTAAGTATTTGTTGTTATAGCGGTAACAGAAATACATAATCTGTGTATCAATCAATTTAAACTGTCTAAATATAACTGTTAATGAGATAAAGCCTGGTGACAGACGGACAGACGGACGGCAGTCTTAGTAATAGGTACCCGTTTTACCCTTTGGGTACGGAACCCTAAAAAAGAAAATATAGAATAATAAAATAATCCCATAATACAATATTCATCTTCATGAATCGGACAATCCCTATAAAAGTTATAATTAGGTGCTATAGGAAGGCTCATTCTCGTTTTTTGGCTTTTTCCCACTGTTTATCACGCTCATCCATCAAACCCGTTACTGCTGAAATAACAGATATTACTCTTTGTTGCCGTGATTGAGAATGTTTATACAACGTTCAGTTTCTTAATATGATCCATGACGTGTTCTATATGTGCATGTTATGTTGTGTTGTTACCATCATATCAAAGAATTTCTGAAATAAATGTCAGTTATTATAATAATAATAATTTTATTAATAATATGATTCAACGAAAAAATATATTAATATATTTGTTTTTGAATTTAGTAATCAAATTTATTGTGTGAATTTTTAAATGTATTGTAATGCCTTTCAATATTTAGTTAAAATATTTGCATATTATAATGTTTTAAGCAAATGAATTGATATATATGATTAGTATAATTATTGTTAAATGAGGTTCTTACCCTTCAAACCGAAACACAACAATACTAAATATTACTGTTTGGCCGTGTACCGATACCCACCTAGATGGGCTTGCACACAACCCTACCACCAAGTAAGCGCGATACTTAGTCTACTTGGTGGTAGAGCTTTGTGTAAGCTCGTCTGGGGAGGTACCACCCACTCATCGGATATTCTACCACAAAACAGTATTACTTGGTATTGTAGTGTTCCGGTTTGAAGGGTGAGTGAGCCAGTTTAATTACAGGCACAAGGGATATAACATATTTATTCCCAAGTTTGGCGATATAAGCGATAGTTATGGCTCTTACAATGCCAATGTCTATGGGCGTTGGTGACCACTTATCAGCAGGTGGCCCATATGCACGTCCGCCTACTTATTCTATTAAAAATTAAATGCTAAGCTCTAGATCGTTATTCAACAATTGGTACTGTTGAGCAACAGTGTGTTTCAATATAAAATTAAAAAGTAAGGAAGTAAGTAAGTATCTGTCGTAGAGTGGTGTAGTGTTCACTATATACTATACACTACACTAACGGTTCACTGGCTCGACAACACACCGTATGCGCAAGCGACACGTCCGCTCTCGCCAATGGCTCTCACTTGAATGACGTTCGCCCCACCATAACGTGAGCATGAGACAGTGTAAATAACTATTACTATAGTTATTATTAAATACAAACACTACAAGTGGTAAAGTTGCCTAAGTTTAACGTGATCACATTTAAAATCCAAGGCCATGGTGTTTATGATAGTATAAATTACAAAATGCTCGAGAGAATCTGAACAACTTGCCGGTTGGAACGAAACACAATATTCTGATTCATGTTTAGTGTCTGAGTTGTTCAATGTTTTGTATCGCCCTTAAAATATTACGTCAACATTTTACGAGCGCTTAGGAATTCAGTATCTCGTGAATTTCTAGATACATTTTATATTTGTACATATCGTAAAATATTGTTATGTAGCAAAAACATGTACACATATTTCCGAATTGAGTTCGGGGTATTCGTAAAAGACAAAACGTGTTAATACATTTCTCAAATTTTATCGAAAGTTAACAAAGAGCAAAATTGGGCCAGCTACAAAGACAGTGCACTAACAAATAAACTGTGTGTTCTTTCACAAACAATATACTATAAGGCCTGCCTGCTCAGTTATGATATTTTGTAGATCAGCGACCAGTCCGAATTAATTCGGTCTGTGGGACCCACGTGTTACCATTTATTGTTGTGTAAACATTATCATGCTCATGAGCGATACTGTACCATAAATTAGTGGCCTCTAACTCTACCCTAGCTAGGTAACCTGATAGTCA
Source organism: Nymphalis c-album (assembly GCA_963151315.1). Taxonomy (NCBI): domain Eukaryota; kingdom Metazoa; phylum Arthropoda; class Insecta; order Lepidoptera; family Nymphalidae; genus Nymphalis; species Nymphalis c-album. The sequence continues at coordinate 4,557,680 of OY720602.1, read as the reverse complement.
GAGTCTACGCTATCAAAGTTTAAACTCATAGCACGCTACTCACTGTCAATTTGTGCACTATCAGATTCATTTTCTGATTGATCTGGTAGATTTTGCATTTTACACAAATTTAGTCACAATATTCTAAATAACCCACATAATACAAATTGAGATTTAGTTTTAACTGACGAATATTACTTATACTCATTATACCAGTCAAAAGTTTACAAAAGTACCTTCTTTTACAATTAAAAACATTTGTTAGATTATAGCGGTGAAATGACTCTCGCCGTCTTTGTAGGTACATATTTATGTATATAAGTGCTTTGAAGAGTAAACAAACAATTAATGATTTGGTCATGTATTGAAAAGCGTCGATCATTATAATTAGTCACAAATTTGGTAAAAAAGTTTTAAAACACTCCAATCTTTCTTCCTATTCCGAGAACCAGTCTTTCTCTATCTATCTCTCTCTCTCTCTCGCTCTCTCTCTCTCTCTCTCTCTCTCTCGCTCTCTCTCTTCCTCTCTCTATGTGTGTGTGTGTGTAAAGATGTGTGCCAAACATCAAATGTATTCCATGGTTAGTAACCTAGTACCAATTAGGTAGCTTATATTTATTACAATACCAATGTATGTCGATGTTATTTAAGTATAAATAATAAAGCTTATAATAACCGATTCGTACCTGTTTGGAGTACATTGTGGTCTTGCTGGTTGGCCGGTCGTCGTTGGCCTTCTGCCGCTTTCTGCCCGCGTTTTCATCCTCTGATTCGTAGCCTTTCGCTGAATGTGCTATGTCCGCCTGTTGGAAATTTTATGTTTATTTATATATACATTAAAAAGAAAATATTAAATTTGTTACTTATATAAAGATTATAGGCTAGACTAGAATTTAGACTTGTAAAAAAAACAATAGCTTCGTTTATGAATGATGTTATATTATTATAAAATAAGACATGAGAAATTTATTTGATATGCTTTGTTTGAAACATATTAAAAATCGAATATGATATATCATATATATATATACTGAGAAGAAAATATTGAAAAATATATGCGTAGAGGAACATAAGTTTTTGTCATTTATTATAGTAGTCATTTATTATATAGAGAACAACCTCACTGAAAATCTTATCTTTAAATTCCAACGGAAATCAGAAAAATTTGTAAAGTGAAACGCATTCTAAATATTTTTTTTTACAAACAACCATGAAATTGGTTTTTGGGAACGGCTTCGTGCTATATACGATTAAATTAGTGTAATTACAGGCACAAGGGAAATACCATCTTAGTTCCCAAGGTTGGTGGCGCATTCCCCCCCGCGTGGGATCTCCACCTTGTCGTGGTGGGGGGGCTCAGTACCCGTGGTAAGGTCGGCCATGGGGAAGCTAAGAGGGATCCCGGACGTGGGGCGCTCCTCGTGGGCCTCAGGAGGAGGCTTGCGTTGGATGCGCCCAGGGGGCGGGTGCGGGGGACAGTTCTGTCTGTCCCTCACAGTCGGGAGTGATCGCGGGAGGAGAGGCGTGTCGGTGTTGCGTTGCCGCGCGCCCTATCTCCCGCGACCAAATGGGGGCGCACCATTTGTGCGTTGCGGTGGGGCCGCAGAGGAAGAGGAGATGCGGTGTTGTCAGGTTGCCGTCCTCTCTGTCCTCTGCGGTCGTCAGGGTGTTTTTTGGCGGCGGAGCCCAACACCTTCATCCGTCGCCACGGAGCTTGTAGCCTTCGGGCTATCCGTCGGGGTGTCAGGGTAGAATGCTCACGCGACCCCTTGGCACCCCCATAAAGGCGGTGAAGTATACGCTGTGGTTTTAGTGGGTATTACGGCCTTGCACTTCAGCCGTCGAGTCCCACATAACCCCCCGCTTTTCATCTTGCGGGGGGTATGCGTCATTTACGCATTTCCACAGCGAAAAAAAAAAAAAAGGTTGGTGGCGCATTGGTTAACAATCTTTACAATGCCATTGTCTATGGGCGTTGGTGACCATTTACCATCAGGTGGCCTATATATATATAAAATAGATTTCAAATTAGTATAACAATTAAGACGTTTTTCATGTTAATTTTTAAGAAATATTTAAAACCTTGAAATAAGGGAAGGTACGCAATATTATTAGCTGTTCGCATTGTTTATTAGCTGAGTTGCACTCGATTCACCTTTATCATTCTTCATGACTGACGCTGAATTCAATTACAAAATGCAAATATAATTAATTGCTTTTACGTACGTACAAGCATTTGCCAACGAAGTAAAACTGTTTTTATTAACATTCAAAAATACTTCGGTCAAAGAGCATGCCTGTTCTGTAAATGCTACCAATAATTAAGTATTATGTCATAGTATTACCACATATTAACCATACCGGACATTGCCAATGTGCCACAGACCTTGAGAACTAAAATATTCTGTCCCTTGTGCCTGTAGTCACACTGGCTTACTCACCTGTCAAACCAGAACACAACAATACAAAAGATTGCTGTTTGTCGATAGAATATGTCAGGAGTGGTACTTACTCAGACGGACTTGCATAAAGCTCTACCACTAAGTAAAGTAAATATATAAATATGTATGCAATTACTTTTACAGTATAGTAAAAAAAACGAAAACGAATTAAAGTATTTTATTAGTAATTAATTAACGAAGACAATGAACAAAGGATAATCCACTGTGAAGTTTGCTGTGAATTTTACGAAATGACTTAAGTTTGATAGCTCTTTAGGAATTAATTGCAATTTTATTACATTTTATGTGCTTAGCTTAATTATGCGAGAATTTGCGCTTTTGTATTTTAATTGTTTATTGCTTATATAGTTCAAATATTGCTGTATTAAAAGTGATTTTTAATTTTATAATTATGTAAATTAGATTTATTGTTATAGGTGTATTAATCATATTTAAAAATAAAATCAATAACTCTTATAACATCAACGTGAAAAGGGAATATCATAAAATTCAAAAAAAGTATTAAAAAAAATGGCCTGGTAATAAATTTGTAAGGGTTCTAGTACAAATCACATCGGTCATATCATGTCGTTATAAGCACCAAATCCTTTCTCATAGGAAATATCTTTATCAAACAGTGAAACTTTAATAAGCTATCATTCACTATTTTTAGACTTCGGCTTAAATATATTAACAGAAATTACACATTTTATTATCCGAACCGTTTTCAGCTTTTCAGCGAAGTTCAAAGTTCAGACCGAAAGTCGTTTCAAATAAGATACTTAACATCATTTAATAGATATTTATCATTGTAATTTTTATACATTCATTAAGTGCTCAAGTAAATACATGTACTTATATTTTCATATTATATAATATTCAGTTGTAGTGATTATAGTCTAATTGTAATAATTAATATTTGTTTGTTTTTTCAAATCTCTCTTATATTATTTAAATGGCTCAATACTGGGCTATTGCGGTGGACAGTGCATTATTGCACTACACTTTTGTACCCACGGCCACGGGCCGGAAACCACACAAAGAACACTCAAGTAACATAAGGAGTCAGCATCGAACGTGCTAATAATGTTAACAGTATTAAAAAATATCTTTTTAGGATATTATAATACAATATCGTAATACAAAAAATGAAAATATTTATTTATATTATAGACGACTATTATACTACTAAGTATAGAAATGTTTAAATATGAAATACACAATGAGCTCTTAACCGATGATCGTGAGTTCAAACCCAGGCAGAAAACACTGAATTTTCAAGTGCTTAATTTGTGATTATAACTCATTTCGTGCTTGACGGTGAAGGAAAAGAATATGTGTATTACACCAATCCGTATTGGAGAAGCGTGGTGGAATAAGCTCCAAACCTTCTCCCCAAAAAGAGGTGAAGAGACCTTAGCCCAGCAATGGGTAATTCACAGGCTGTTGCTGTTTGTTGCTGTTAAATATTAGTTACGCAATCAGCACTTATTGACATTTTCGGCTATTACAAAAGTATCAAATTCTAGCACTTAGAATAACCGTTTCGCTTGTGAATAGAAATGTCGTTAACACCTTCCGTGAACACCGTATTATCTTTTTAAACTTACTCAACGAAAACCTTTAGTGTTAAGTTATATGCGAACTTAAATTAGGTGTTTTACGTACAGTTATATGGATAAATTCTCGGTTCGTTTCAGTGTAAACTCGTCCAAAAACTCGAGCATAACTCGTTTAAAATAAACGAGTAGTCTTACATCCACTGACTCTTGTTATGGGGTAATCGTTCTTCTCCCTTAAGCTGCGCTCTGTAGTAACAAGCCCTTCCATTAATCTTTTGAAATCCGTACGAGCATGCTTCTGTTCCACTTTTGTATGGATTTTTAACTTCACTTTGGAATTTAAATCACTCCTTTTTTTTCTTCGATTTTTTTCTACGTTTAGATTATGTACACATCTATCTTATAGTGTTGGTTTTTGTTTCTGTTTTATTTCTGCCTCGAGTATTTTAACGACATATGATGGAATGAAAATAGTAATTTAAAAAAAAATGGTTTAAAAAAAATATATTTAGGTTTTTGTTATACAGGACTAACAAAAAGTGGTAGGTATAGTGAGTCAGTTCTATTTATGTAAACCTTTTTAAAATGCAAAAAATTACACTTTTGATATTTTGATTTTGAATGTGATAACTTTCACGTTATATGAGTTGAAGGTTTTAGGCAAACCTCATCTATAGCATATAGGTATTAGAGGTGGTTTTGCCCGGATTAAATATGGATTATAATCTCACATATACCTATTTTATATACTTTGTCAAATTGGTTAGTGATTGTCTCATTAAATAAGCCGATATGTGAAATCAGATAGCTTATCGCTTCACTTAAAAAGCGGATTACCGTTCAAATTACCGACATTACCGCGTTTAACCAAACAAACACTAGCTTTGTAACGTCTGAAAGAGATTAGTCAATGACACTATAATCAATACTTTAAATGTTCGAAAAAAGTATCCGGAATATTCTTTAAATTACTTTTTCAATCTTAGCCTGCCTTTGAAGCTTTGCAAGAAACTGATAAAATAAAATTCTAAGACTTGAAGATTTTTAAAATCTCGATGTTCATTGAAATACCTAGTTCAAGAAAGTTTTAAAACTATTTCAAATCCTTGTAAGATTGAAGAACAAAAGTGACGTGCGGATTTTGCAATGTTCTATCTTGACATTTAAACATTTGACCTATTTTCAATATTATATACATTTTTTAGAGTTTGTATGGACTATGGACGGTAACTGTATAGGATTTTTAATTTTAAGCAGGTAAGCAGACTGGCAAATTGGCCACCTAATGGTTCACACTGGCTCACTCACCCTTCTAACCGGAATAAAGCAATACAAAGTACTGTTGCTTTGCGGTAGAATATTGCACAAATCTCTAGCTAGTAATAATATTAGTATTAGGTGTATGACTTAATTTTTACAGATTCTTAAGTGGGTTTTTTAATTATAAAAATATAGTGGACAACAAACTTAATCTAAGAAATATTGTCCATCGTGATCTATGACCTTACGCCATCTATCAGGCAGAATATGGTTGCCGTCGCGAAAGAAACTTGCAGGCTTCGAGGCGATAAAATCATCGACGAATTTACGCATATCATCCAACGTTTTGAGCTGTTTATCCTCTAAGTCGTGCTTCATTAACCGGAAAAAAATGAAAATCAGATGGGGCCAAGTCTGGCGATCATGCCGCGTGAAGGAGAACTTCCCATCCCAAATTCAACAGGGTCTTTTGAGTCGAGCAAGCAACGTGAGGTCGAGCGTTGTCATGCAGAATAATGACTTGCCAGCTTCCTTGCCTCGTAAATGATCTTTTCTGACCCAGCTGTTCGCTTATTTTGTTCCACTGTTGACTGTAGCGTTCTGCTGTCACCGTCTGACCAGTTTCCAGAAGTTGATAATAAAGCACAACCATCATGCCCCACCAGATTCACAGAAGAATATTCTTGAAGTGACTGTTCGGTTTCGGCGTCGATGTAGACGGTTTCACGGGATCTACCCACGACTTTTTACGTTTGGGATTCTCTTAAAAAATGTACTTCTCATCACCCGTCATAATTTTCCACAATATGTCCTTTTTTGTGCCTGGGCAAGCAGTGAAAGACACGAGTTCATACGTTGACCTAACTTGTGTTCGGTCAACACATGTGGGACCCATTTTCCAAGTTTATGATTTTATCTATCTGGTGCAAACGTTCGGAAATGGTTGTTTGGGTGACTCCTAATTGAGCTGCAAGCTCTTTTTGCGTTTGTGTTGAGTCTTCATCTAGTAAAGCTTGCAATTTCGCATCTTCGAACTTTCAAGGCTGCCCATGGCGTGGCTGGTCTCTATGATCGAAATTACCACTTCTAAAACGGTTGTACCAATAATTACATGTTTCATTAGATACAACGTTGTCACCAAGAACACTACAAATTGATTTTCGTGCTTGAGAACCTTTTTTTCCTTGTTGGTATTCGTATAAAATGTAGTGCAGAATGTGCTGTTTATCAGTTGCCATCGTAAACTTTACTATTCTGAGATAATTGTATAACTTGTGTAGACTTGTCGTTTGGTGTTCTAACCTCTTGTGTCCAATCCTTATAAAATCACAAAAGATTGCGAAATATTTCTGTTTTAAAATTAGATTTAAGCTCTAAGAAAAAATCTGTAAAAATTAAATCATACTCCTATTAATAGTTTGAATAATTTATAACTCGTATTAATTTCCTAAGAAATAAACATCCAATTGTAAATCTGCATTAACCTTTACAGTTTCACATAATTTAATACCATAGCAAAGCCCTTATTTGCATGTCGTTTTCAATTAGCAACATTCAAATTCATTTTCCGTTTCAGAGATTATAAAAGGTCTTCTTAGAACGAGAAAAATATTTCTTCTTTAATGAGTTCATATTTAAATACAACTCGCTTGTTAATGCAAATTGCAAATTCTTGATGAAGTAACTATTTTCATTTGTATTATTTGAATAAATCTTATTTATGTAAATCATAAACATTTATATTTTGCAAGCACAATATAAAATATAATAAGAGCTGGGTTTATAATTAAATGAAATATTATAAAATAGTATAAACTCTATCGGCCGAATACTGAATCGTCCCTCAAATAAACAGTTACTTAAACGCTACTTAACATTGAAATTCGTATGCGAAATTTTAAATTAACAGCGTCTCAAATAATTAAGTTGAACTTAGTATTTGACTCTATGCGTTTATTTTAATTAGTAGAACACAAAGTAGGATAGCAAGCTAATTATTAACTTAACTGACTTTTATATTGGCAAAAATGATAAAAAAAAACAATTTATATTTAAATTAAATTATACTACAAAACAGTTTTAAATCGCGTAGGTATTCAAATTGTACACTTTTTATCTTTACTTATATACCAGTTTAGCCTTCTAATTGCTAAGTAAAAGAAATTCTAGCTTAGCACCAACTTAAGACAATTTCGTAGTGCATTTAAAACCTCCATTTCCTTAACTTAAGCGGCTTTACGAGTATGTATAACGTGTCAAGTTACAAAATGTTGCATAAAATGATAAAAGCAACAATGTTTTCCTAAGAAGCTTATTTACTCGAGCTCTACAAGCATATATTAAATTACTGCAACGTGACTTGCTCACATAACTAAAGTTACTTAAAGTGCAACTAAACTTTGGAAAACTCATGCCCTCTTAGAGGACCGAGTCCAAAGTCCTCTCGAGAACTGGAACATTATTTTGCTCTTAGTTTTGGATGATGATATTAATTTAACTAGAGTAAAGTTACATAGATGTTGAAAGTTATTTCATACAAATTAAGAATGCTTCCTTATTTGAAATATTTATTTCAGGCCGATACAACAGTTTGCGATAACGACGTTCGTTATTTAAAAATACTATTTTTAAATAACGAAATAAATATCGTGTTGCCATCACGAAAAACTCTTTAAAAACTTTTGTCTTTATTAGAAATCAATAAATACTTTCTCTTAGCCGGACACAAACCTACAGTAATTCTTTTACTGTAAAAACTATCAAGCTATGGAATGCACTACCTGCTGACATCCGGCAGTCGAATTCACTGAACATCTTCAAACATCGCTTGAAAAACTATTATTTGTCACTTACTAAATAAACTATGTATATGTATGTATGTATGTATGTATGTATATATGTATGTAGGTAGGTATGTATATATGTATGGAATAGTATGTAGGTTACAATTATCTATATTTAATTTTATATTATATTGTTATATATATTTCTATTTTTATTTGCACTTACCTGTTCTCTTACAAAGCTCCTTCCAATAAAGGTTGTCTGTGAGAGATCGCTACAAGCGATAAGACCGCCTTTGCGCACCATTTGTTGATGTTTCTTTTTTAACTTCGGATTTATTTATAATTATGTTGTTGTGCAATAAAGTATTAAATAATAATAATACTTTCTTGGTTATTCTAATTAATATATTTTTTAAGAAAATTCATGCATTTCTTTTAATATACGAGTATAATTATCATTTTGTTATTATTGTAGAAATATCATCAAACGAAATCATAGTTAGTTCAGATAAAGTAACATGATCTATTTTTTTTAGTAGGATGAATTAATATATACCAACAAAGTTTCTTTACTGTATTATATTTGTTAGTATTATTTATTCGTTACAGAACAAAAACATACGTAGATATAGGTAGGTATTATAATATGTGTATATTGTTTTGATTTGTTTGATATTTTGTGATCAGTGAGCCTAAATATTTGTTCTAAATTTTTTGTACAAAATAATATGTATGTCATGAGAAGTTATAAGTATGAAATTTTTATTCATCGTAGAAAATAATTACTGACACTCGGCCATAATTACAATAAATATAATAATATTATGTTATATATTATATTTATAATAATTCAAGTAGTAATGTAACAGTGTTCTACGAAAAAAACACAATATATGCAATGAATTATAAATTAGCTTTAGGTTATAAATAATTAAATGTATTGTTGCGAGATAATATTTTCCCATAAAGTGTTGGTGATCTTAGCTAATTAGCTATTTTATCGTAAATAGTAAAGTAACAGCCTGTGAATGTCCCACAGCTGGGTTAAGGCCTCTTCTCCTCTTTGTGAGGAAAACGTTTTTGGAGCATATTTCACCACGCTGCTCCAACGCGGGTTGGTGGAATACACATGTGACAGAATTTCATTGAAATTTGACACGTGCAGGTTTCCTAACGATGTTTTCCTTCACCGTAAGCACGAGATGAATTATAATCACAAATTAAGCACATGTCATTCAGCGGTGCTTGCCGGGGTTTGAACTCACGATCACGGGTTAACATTTTAACGCGTTTTTACCACTGGGCCATCTCGGTTTTCTTGTTGTGTCGTGTTAAATACTATTATAATTATTACTGGTATCTGTATCATAATATTATCTAATATGTTAGCCTATTGTACTGTGACCGACAACTTACAAGTTAAACACAATATTGCCACTAAGCCCTTATTACATTGTGCGGCATCAATTTGATTACTAGGTTACTAAGGTATCCAATCTTAACTTTATCGGCAGCCAAGTCAAATAGAATATTGATTACGTATAATAGATGCTCATTTCTGACACTTAAGTTTATACTAAAAATATATATACAATAAGCCTACTTGTGTACTCATAATTAAAGTAATTATTTTTAATTACGCTAAAATAAATTACATTTTATTTTTAACTCTGCAACTTAATACATTAATAGGTTTTATCACAGCCTATTAATGTATATTCACATAACAATAATAAACCTACACAGCTTATGTTCAAAATTGTCGTGTATCAGTTATAGTTTTGGCAAAGTTTAACATGGATAGCGCCTAGACCCACTATTTGCTTGACAACTTTATTGACATAATGAGCTCAAAAATATAGCCTATGTCCCAGAAATCGACCTATTATAATGAAATAGTATCATTGGATTAGAAGGAAACGAACACATAAAAATCCTGGTATGTAGTACTTATACTAATAGTATGTTTAGGAATACAGATAAAAAATAATGCGATCATAATGCATCACGAACATTAAAATAAATGTTGCTGGGTTTATAGGAGTTTATAATGTTTTTACTTTTTAATAATATTATAATTAGTATCTATTAGTTCTTGATATTTTTGTTAAAATATACTATTGGCAAAATATTGGACATGAGGAACAGAGTACGGTAAAAAGATTTTATACTATACTATACTCAAAACTGATAACTTTCGCTATAAAAGTTAAAAAAATTATAATCAATTACGTAAGCGACACGTTTTCGTAGAATAATTTACCACAAAAAGAAGCAAAATAAATCAAATAACTTTAATTTTTTTTAACAAAATGCTATAATTAGTAATCACGTATAATCAAATTCAAGCAAATATATATTACATGTAATTTATTCACCGACTAAAAAATTAAAGTTGCTTATTAATTTAATTATTTCATCTGTTGTAGAAATGTCGAGTGTGGTTGAGTTAATACGTTATTTCGCGTTATAAAATTGTCTAGACAGTTTTGATGGCCTACTTAGGAATTCTGCATTAAAATATTTGCTTTGAATACACGTATCTAGTTTCAATAGGTCATATATTTCTGGACCATCAATAACTTTTCTCTATTTAATAAATCTCTGAGTACTATACTTTGATAAAATGCGAAACAAAATAATTCACTGAAAATTTATATTTCGAACTGTCGAAGCGGTAATTGTATTTAAAAGTTTTCTTTTGTTTTCTCACCTGTGTTGAAACCGACACGCCAGAACCGCTCGGTCCGCCACCTGAGAAGAAAATAAAACGTTAATGAATGGTGAAAATTCGTTCCAGAGTTTTTTGTACGTTTCAGATTGATTGCTAAAAAAGAATTTAAATATGTAATTTATTTTTTAGCAATTAATCGCAGCAGGAATTTTGATACATAATTAAATTGTGGTATTATAAATCGTAATAGTAGCTTGTAGAAGTAGCTTATTTCAAAATTGGATCCTTGTTCTGAATCTGGACAGCTAAATGCCTATAAATAAATATACATAAATACACTAAATTATATGTCCATGGTAAGATTTTTTACATTTAGTGGTTGATCATTTATGATTAAAAAATGATTTAAAAAAATGGTTGTCTGTAAATTCGGTTTACGGACGATAGTTTAACGTGACAACGTCATAACAAAACATTGATGAAATGACTGCAATCGAGTGAAAGAGAGATAAATGCGGCGCAAGCGTACAATCATCGTAACGGGACAATGAGCGTAACGGGACTATTTCGTGCATGCAGCCAGCGTTCATCGATTTATTAGACATTGTCACGTCAAAATGTCTACTTAATAACATTTCAAAATTTCTGGCTGACAAACTGGGTCTAACAGGATGAAACTTTGCACAAGAATTCCTTTTGTATCGCAAGTGAGCACTAAGAAGGGATTTTTCAAAATTCATCTCTTAAGATGGTTAAATGGGATAGCATGTATATGAAAAATATTAAATATTTATGTATGTACATAAATTATTAAACTGAAATTGTGAATAAACGGTTCCTACAACTTTTGTGATAGGATAATCATTCTTCTTGTTCAGGAATGAATTTTCAGTTGTCTCGTTAATCTTCGGGAATTTATTCCGGAGAAGATTTTCAAGTTACAAAATTATTATACGAGAAATAAGTATCTCATCAGCGCCAAATTTACTTAACTCATGTTTTTAAGTTAAGCCATAACTTAACATAATTATAATTGTGATAATTTTAATTTTTGATCTATTTTTAAACTTAAGACTTTATTTAAGTAAGGTTTTGGAATGGAATGGTTAGAAATCTTAACCGATGGTTGTGGTTTCACACAGGACAAGGAATACTGAGTTTTCATATGCTTGATATTTTATTGGATAAAAGTTCTTTTACGAGGCTTACGGTAGAGTGAAATGGCAGTGGCCCAAGGCCATGTCGCATAACGAAATAACGTTACGCCTACCTTTTAAATAGAACAAAATGCAATGCATCGGGCGTCCGAATTTAGTACTGCGCGAGCGCTTCTGGATGTAGGACCTATGCCGAACTTTTGAGCGCCAAACTACGTCAAACGATAGAGCGTGAACTGTATAGTGCGCCTACCTATTGTAGATCATTTTTTATTAATTAACTAATCAACTAATCATTTTCTAACTAATCACCACTAACGACATTTATTGTCTTACAATAACTTTATAATAGTGTAAAAGTTATATCTAAGCAACAAAATATATGAAATAAAAACGTTTCTAATTGAACCTCCAACACAAGAAATCACCACTTTAAAGTTAGAGCTACGTGAGCACTTGCTTGTTAAGTGACTTAGGTGAAATTTAGGGCCATGGTGCTTAGTTGTAGAGTTTTGGTGACTAAGCCGATCAAACAAACTACTCTCAAAGGATTCGGTTAGTTATAGTGTTTAACTTGTTAAAAGCTATTCGAATTGTTAAAGTGCTAAATAGACTACGAGTTAACTCTTGCTTCATCAGCTGTTCCGGATTCTTTTGTATTTATATGTAGTAATTTCTTTGTATTTTTGAATAAGTTAATAAGGAAGTCAACATATTTACTTCTTCTTCTGAGTGATGGTTATCGTTAGGAAGTGATAGTTTTTGGTGCGTATTTTATATAAGTATGCCTATTGACTACCTCGGTGGTAAAAAAATAAAAGTGTTACCACCGATTTTATTTATAGTTTCTAAGTATAATCAGCAGGAATACCTGTATTTTCGTTATTTATTGAATACATAATATTATCTACCAGCTGTGCTACGCGGTTTCATCCGCGTATAATTAATGAAAATAAGCCTAGAGCCTTCCTCGATAAAAGGACTATACAACATAAAAATATTTTTTAAATCCAGTAGTTCCTGAGATTAGCCGGATCAAACAAACAAACTCTTCAGCTTTATACATTAGTATAGATAATATCATAATATTATTAATTATACATTTTTTATAACACCATTAACATGAAAACGAATTTTTATCCGACAATTTTAATCATAAAATCATTACGTATTTTTTTTGCAGAATTTTGTTATGATATATATTTATTTATATAAGAATTATTTACATAACCAATTTAAATAAGTAAATGTAAATCAAAATAAAAAACGACTGAGAACATCATACCGCGTCGAATATTCGCGAGAATTCTAGTACGATTTTTCTATTGAATCGCAATTTCGAATCTCTGAGCGATATATGTAGCCTTCCTGTCACCGGTAGAGGCAATAAGAGGCGTTATATGTTCTGGAAATATTTTTACACTATGACTCCAAGGTTCAAGTGTTTCAACTTCAAACGGTATAAGGTATATATTTTAAAAGCTTAGAATTTACTTATCGTTAAGTTATGCATAAGTCATGGAAAAATGTGACTCTTCTATGAATTTATGAGTGTACTTATACTTTTGAATAAATATTCATCTCGCGCACGCGGAAAATATCTCGCTTTTATGACTTTAAAAGTTTTATTTTATACACTTACCTAACATTTTGTATTTATTACCTTTATGAATATTTTAACGATTTTAAATATAAGCCGAGATGGCCCAGTGGCTACTACGCGTGAATCTTAACCGATGATCGTGGGTTTAAGCCCGGGCAGGCACCACTGAATTTCATGTGCTTAATTAGTGTTTATGATTCATCTCGAGCCTAACGGTGAAGGAAAACATCGTGAGGAAACCTGAATGTGTCAAATTTCACTCAAATTCTGCCACCTGTGTATTCCACCAACCCGCATTGGATCAGCGTGGTGGAATAAGCTTCAAAACCATCTCCTCAAAAAAAAGGAAGAGGCCTTAGCTCAGCAGTGGGCCATTCACAAGCTGTCACGTTTAAATAAAATGTTGTATGATTGTGGTTATTCAAATGTATGTATAAACATAGTGTACATTTTTATTTACTGATACAAAGTAAAGTCTGTATATGACCCACAGTTGAACAAAGACTTCCTTTCCTCTTAAGGTTTGAAGTTCCTCCAAAATAAATAGACGAAAATAGGAGTGGACTACAGCACATACTGTATATTATGTAATATAAATTTTCAAGTACGATATACTCGTTTTTTTTTTTAATTTGAATTATAAATAAACGAGTTGTATTTATAAAGGTAAATGTCACAAGTGAATGTGCCACTGAGCTAAAGCTTATTTTCCTTTTTGAGGAGAATGATTGGAGCATACTTTGCCACGCTGCTACGATGCGTGTTTGTTACACATGCGGAAGATCCTGCGCATAAAGGTTTTCCTACGATGATTTCCCTCATCGCCAAGCACGAGATGAATTATAAACAAAAATTAAACATGTTAAAATTTCAGTGGTGCTCGCCTGGGCTTAACCTCGCAATCTTCGATCATGATTCACGTATTCTAGCCAACAAGCCATCTCGTCTCTCAGGTATATACAACATACATATACAACATTCTATGTTTGCATGAGATGAGATGAGATATGGGTGTTTTTAATAATATTAATTATATTAGTAACTTAAGAGACAATAAATGGTACAAAATAAAATCACTGCAGTATGCAGGTTTTTATCTTTATGTTATTTCCAAATTTTAATATATTAGTGAATAAAATAATACAAAAACAACAAAATAAAATAAAATAATAGCATAATAAACTTATATTGTTTCAGAACTTGTGACAAACAGAAATATTACAAAAGTCTTGTTAGATTAAAGTTTCCGTTTTCGTTACAACAAACATAAAAAATAAGGGTATTATTTTTATTACTGCAGTGTGTAAAGGTACCAAAATATGTTTTCCTTAGGCCATAAGGCTGTGGACTTTAGTACTTCGGTTGGTTTCTGGTTTTCCATGTCATCTCCAGACGCCCAACAGCTGATTTGACCATTAAATTTGGTCTAATAATTTATATTTTCCATTTACTTATTAAATTTCTAAAGCTCTCAAACTAATTGTTAAACACTAATGATATAATATAAGAACTCATCTCTCTCTCTCTCGTTCTCTCTCTCACGCACACTGATATCAACGCTATTTTAGACACACTATTAAATTATATACCTATTGTAGTCAATGTTGCATATCAATTTCTGCCAAATGTATACACTATATCCCAGTTGCAATTTAACTAAATTTCATCTAGTCCATTCAAATATCGTAAATGGAAAATAAATCACTTCTATTTTCGTATATCGAATACAAATAATATGTAAAACATATTGAATAATAATTTTCCGACAAAATCCAATTTTAACTTCCCAAACATTTCGATTCCAAATAAGGCCCTTTTTGCATTCAAAATAAACGTCTATTAGTATTCCCGAACATCAGCGCCGTTATCATATCGTTAATATTTATAGAAGGGCCATGTAGAGCGTATATTAAATCTCCCACATACTTTTTGCATACTCAATTTTCTCAAAAATCGGTGCGGTTTCGTTTGATAACGTTTCCTGTATGGATGTTATTAGATGATTTGTCACGTATAATAGTGTCATTTATGGAATTTCAACTCGTATCGTATCGTTGTTTAGTTTAAAAACGAAACTAAGGTTTTAATACTAGATAGTTTGTATGACACCTTTAGGCAAACGGCCACGTGAGTAAT
Organism: Nymphalis c-album; assembly: GCA_963151315.1. Taxonomy (NCBI): domain Eukaryota; kingdom Metazoa; phylum Arthropoda; class Insecta; order Lepidoptera; family Nymphalidae; genus Nymphalis; species Nymphalis c-album. Next base: position 4,542,082 of record OY720602.1, on the reverse strand, counting down.
AACATAATAATAATAATCTGGGACATTATTCACTCACGGCCATCTGATCCCAAACTAAGCAGAGCTTGTGTTATGGAAACCAGACAACTGATATTCTACATATACTACTTTTTCTTTTGTAAATACATACTTATATAGATAATTACACCCAGACTCAGGACAAACAGACATGTTCATGCACACAAATGTTTGCCCTGGGTGGGAATCGAACCCACGACCTGCGGCGCGAAAGGCAGGGTATCTACCAACCACGCCAATCGGCTCGTCAATAATAATGTAATGATCTACATCGTGCTGGTAAACACCGTAAGAGATTTAAACCTATCCTATATCATCATATGCCGTGAAGTATTGCATTTAAGTTTTTATATTATTTTTGTCTGACTACACTTTTACACTGCCTCACATGTCAATACAAATTATTAACGTTTGCTCATAATAAAAGCTGGCCTGTACCCCTCCAGATAGGTGAAAACATAGTACCTCTTCTATTGTACCATCAGGTTTTACGGTTTTGCATATCCTACTGAAAAATGTAATATACATAAAAAAAAAGTTATTCATTTTATAAATATGAATAATTCGACGAAATAAAAACAGCATTAATTTATAATACCGCGAAGTGAAAACTCTAAAAGCAAAATAATAAAATATATATATTTCTGAATTCTAAATGGGAACAAATGGGTGCATGTATAAATAGTTTGGAGTTAAATGAACACAGTCCCTCCGTGAACGTTATCTAAATGTTCACTTAAAAGCCAATACGTAATTAATTGAATTAGTTTAAGTTACCCGCACCTAACATTTGGGATCCACTTAGTAAAGATTTAAACTACGACCGGTCTCAAACAATGATAGCACCTTTATATATGTACACAATATGTACATATTTATCAATACAATCTCGATTACTCAGTATAATATGTAACATTCTTTTATTTTTTTTAAAACCATGATAATAATTACTGTATAGTTTAACGGCATTACTTAAAAATTTTAATTAGGGGCGGTTTAGTTAAACATTGGATTATCTCTTTCTGTCATTACCGATTGGACATTTGAACGAAGAAGACACTGCATTGTTTAACTGATCACTCGCTAGACAATGTTAGTAGGTAAGGCTGCAAATGATTTAATGATATCGTTTGTTTTGTAATTATTAATAAATATGAAAAAGTTTGATAATTTAAAAATAGAACTCGTTCGTTGGTGCCATTATTTTACATCCAAACCAATACACTTAAGTCGTTTTCGTATTCGTCATGGATAGTGACGTGATGAGTGCCCAGTTCTAAAACGTTAATATTTGTAAAGCATCGGGTGGCTCATAGCCCGTTTTTATTCTGATAAATTAACAGTTTTCTTTATATTTTGAAATCTATGTATAAAAGGTAAACGTGAGAGAATAAAGAAAATAATCGCACGAATTGTGGTCATGATGGACCGGAAGGAACTAAGACAGGTTACATCAGATTCATGTACATCGATGTTGTGTTCTGGTGAAAACATTTTACTGCATCACTCGTCAGTTTGATCGGTGTGGAACCGCTTGATTTTACGATAACTCCTAAGATATTAATTTAAATTGGGTGTTGTAAAGGGCAATTATAATAAACATGAAATGCTCCAAGTAAACATAGACAAAGAAAGATAGCTAACGAAACTCATTTGCCATCACGGACTTTTCTGTAGATCTATGAAAGGGGAACAATGTCACCACACATTATTTTGTTATATTTTAAAGGGATTTTTCGATTAAAGCTCCCAATCGGCTCGTTTTTTTTCCGACTTCTTTAACAATTATCGTCATATTTTAACAAATTTACAGAAAATATTAATGAATTATACTTTACGTGTATACCTTCCTCTTGAATCTTATTCATTGGTGAAAACCGTATTAAAATCCGTTGAGTAGTTTTTTTTTATGACAGACAGTCAGACGCCGTGGGTGACTTTGTTTTATAATATGTAGTGATGCGTAAATAAATATGGCAACATTAACACTTAGACCTAATTTGTGTATTGTTAATTTCTACTTGTTACTGTATGTCATGTTGATAAATAAATAAAATAAACAACTTCACGAGTTTTATAGTCAATCGTATGAACGAACAACTCAAACACATGAAAACTTATACTCGTATCATATTCATATATTCAGATGATATATTTTACACTACTACATTTACCTAGACATAACTTGTCATTGACTTCCATATAATCAACTTAATATACATGTTATAATCATATTGAAAAACAATAAATCATTTCAACAAAATTTCATTGCTTTGACGTCGTGTTTTTCAGTTAAAACTTTCGTGTTTTAAAAGGCAAACAAAAAAAAACGAATGGCTTGAAAAAGTATAATTGAATTTTACGGTAATTCATCTCGGTTTTCACGCTTAAATTAATATTTATTTTTCATTTAACAGTAATTTTTGTTTGGTATTAAAAAATCAAAATCCATTCAATCATTTGTGATATAAGACTAACATGCACATGAGCTGATGAGCTATTTTCGAGTTTATATTTAACCGACTTCAAAAAAGGAGGAGGTTGTCAATTCGTCTGTATTTTTTTTATCATATACTTTTACTCGGTGGTAGAGCTTTGTGTTAGCTCGTCTGGGTAGGTACCAGCCACTCATCAGATATTCTACCGCAAAACAGCAGTACTTGGTATGGTTGTGTTCCGGTTTGAAGCGTGAGTGAGCCAGTGTAATTACAGGCACAAGGGACAAAACATCTTAGTTCCCAAGGTTGGTGGCGCATTGGCGATGAAAGCGATGGTTAACATCTTTTACAAAGCCAATGTCTATGGGCGTTGGTGACCACTTACCATTGAGTGGCCCATATGCTCGTCCGCCTACCTATACAATAAAAAAATACATATATATAATATGTAGTAATCACCGTCTGCGTAAGTATTACCCCATCAGCTATTCTTCCACCCAACAGAAAAACTTCCTAAGAACTGATGTCTGCATAATGCTTAGTATAGTTGTGATCCATCTTATAATTTCATTGAGACAGTATAACTACAGGCACATAGGATTTAGCATCTTAGTTCCAAGGTGGCATAGTCAAAAGTCATTTATAATATATAATAAATTGAAAAACTACAATTTTAATTCATCAATAATAAAGTACAGAAATTCCATAAAATATCACATACTATGTTGACTATGATTTGCATTAAAAAAAAACAAATATGATATTAAATACATGAACGCATATCACATAACTACGTTTCGTTATAATGTTACGTTTAAAGTCAGAATTTTAAAAATATACTTTTAAGAGAATGTGTGCTTCGTTAGTGTATCATTCGTTGCACCTCGATTTTCGCTCGTCTTTTGTTACGCTGTTCGAAATGTTTTCTCTCCATGGAATGATAGAATAATGAAGTGTACGTAACCTATTTAAAGCTTTTGACGGTAATTAAAGAAACGAATAATTTTCTTTTTAAAAAAAAATCTTACATTTAAATGAAAACTTAGTAATGGCATGTATTCGAATTCTTCGATTTAGATTCACTATAACTAACCATAGTTATTTTATTATTATTTTACTTTTGGCTTAAAAAATCCACAACATAATATGTTATGTTGTGGATTTTTTAATATGTTATGTTATCTCCTTCTGTAGAGAAGGCTTAGAGCTCATTCCACCACGCTGTATTTATCAAGGTTTGATCCCAAACTAATATAAGTTGACGCGTTCTAACCACTGGACCATATCAACTCAACGACCAACAACCAACCAACAACCAACGACCATGCTTTAGTCATATATCATAAAGTATGTTTTCCAAGAAATCTCTTGGATATAGTCAATAGGAATACTAGTCGGAATTGTGTAAAACTGACCGCCTTTACACGGGATATTGTAGATCTTCCAAGCGATTAGTTGCAGACACGCTCGTATGCTAATGCATATTCAAGGAAACCCGCCTTAATTGAATTACTTTGATATTTCTGAGGGCACAGATTCAAAGTTTCTTGTTTCCTTTACTTTGAAGAACATTTATTTATCAAAGAATATTACTAAAGCTAAACTAAACCATTTGTTGGGTACAGGCGAGAAAGTTTACAAGTAGAAGATAGGATTATTAGGGTAACGTATCAGGGTTAACTAGCTCGGGATTTAATTTATAGTAAATGTTACGACTTATATTCTAATATTTTATATTTATACTGGATTTTATGGAATTATAGCATTAATTTTTTGTAATAATTAAATAGTTCATTGTTGAGCATTTGAGATTTTTTTTTTAAATTACAATTGATTTAATTTCCTTAATATATTTGGGAGATTTGTTGTACAGTTGGGCGCGTCAAACATTGTATATTTTAATAATAAGGTCCTCCAGACCGATTTCGGCTACGGCGACCAATCTCAATCACCCAACTGTGCAGGAGATATTGTAGTGCACAAGTGCGTGCATAAACACAGGTCCACTCTCTTTTCCTTAGCTTTCATAATCCGATGGCAAGGCAATCCGACACGACCGGAAAGAGTTCAGGCGCAGAACCAACGGCTTAACGTGCTTTCCGAGGCATAGGAGTGTACACACTTCCAACTTCCAGACTCCGGGCTGTTACTGAAAATTCTTTAACAGAAAAACCCAATAACTATTTATTGTCCCGAGCTGGGAATTGAACCCAGGACCACCGAGTCTGTGGCCTTATATATAGCCACCAATATATATTTTATGCAATAACTATACGTGGGTATTGAGTTTAATTTCCTGTTTGTTTGTAACGTTTCATTTAATCTAGTAGTAATATTAAAGCATCTTATTAAAATAGAAGATTAGATACATATTCCTGTAAAACATAATAAGTGTTGGGCGTGAACTGATACGATGAAGGCGGACACTGACTGCACGTTTTGTTGATTGCAGAATAATATATTGCAATCATAAAAATAGATTCACATAATATCTATGCGTGGTAAATGAAATCTTTGGCAGACTAATTGCCTAATTTTGAAATGATAATCAAAGGCAGATTTACTGATTAAAGACTGATCGCTCATTGGTAGCTCATCACCTCACGGGCGGTGAGCGACCAACGACCATTATGATTAATGTCCAATTAGTTAATTTTACTTCGATCGACGTTTCAGAAACTGAAGACTAATTACACCCACTATATAATTTATTCCATTTGTTTGAGGCACATTAAAATGAATAATAAAAAAGCCATCAGCGGAAGCCCAACTATAATTACACTCAGAGAGAAGAGATAAAGTATAAGTTGGTCAAGCGATGGTGATGATAACTTGATTTAGTCAAGGTAGCTAATTTCAACGAAGGCTAAAACATACTGCGCACATCACAGTGCGCACATCACAGTGTGTACTCACATGAACTCATTTTCCTGATAAAAAATAATCTGATAGCGCAGGAACAACGGCTTCACGTGTTTTAAGAGGCACGACAGTTTAACCAAATTCCGAATTATTACTGAGAGTTACTTTATAGAAAATCCATTATTATGTAATACAAAAATATTTTTTTATTGGCCGGAATAGATCTTTTAAACCAGGACTTCGAAGCCCATAAGCGTGAACAGTATACGCTCTAAACAATAACATCATCTACCCTGTCAATCAATACCAATATTTTTTTTACTAAATATAATTGTAGGCATTAAAACTATTAAAGTTTTACATTTATTGTAGTTTCATTTTCATTAGTCTACTCAGTGAAAACATCTGCGATCAATCACGCAAGTCGGAGAAGGCGTAAATGTCTTTTGAATTCGGAATCCATTTGGTTGCGAATTGCAAAAGTCCGCCTCCGCACGGATATTACGCCATTTCCGATCGATTAGTTCCTAGCCCACAGAGCTAATGCATTTGTATTGCGAGCTGTAAATTCTAGGAACAGGTAATACTCGAACAAAGTGACTACACAATTCGCAGGGTAAAGTTTCGTCAATTCCTAGTAATATTTGTTTTAGTTGGATAGTAGTTTATGTTGTGGTGGCATTTGTAAATATCTCTTATATTATAAGGGCTCAATATTCACAATTAGCCTGGAAAATTAATTATAATATCATTGCTAGTTGTCTGAAATGGACTAATGAATATAATTATTTAAAATATCATATTAATAACCATGTTAATATTTGAAGCATTTTTTATTACCTTAATAATTATTACGTTAATGACTGAATATTTATTTTCAGGGAAATATTACGGTTGTGTCGTTTACTTATATTAACCAATAATTTTGTCTTTATAATCTATATATACTAGCCTATTATGCTATTTACTGGCTAGTTGCTCTCTCTCTCTCCTGTGCATTTATTATTCCCATCTGATGGTGGGGTCTGCCTTCCTAGTCTTTTGCTTCCACTTCGCTCTATTCGACGTATCGTTTTCAGTAACATTGCAGTGACTAAGATCTTTTCTGACCACATCTGTCCATTTGGTTTTAGGTCGCCCTCTGGGTCCTGACCCTGTAACGTTGAGAGTGGTCGCTACATTTCCTATGTACTCGGGTGGTCTTCTTCTGATGAGCCCAAAACAGCACAGCCGGCTTTCTTGGAGCTTATCGGCGATGTCACGTACTCCCAGACTACCGCGAAAGTACTCGTTGCGATATTCGATCAAATACGGGTGACAATACTATGAGTGATACACCATTTTTTTCTGAATCGAAGATTTTAATTAAATCTTCATAATATTTCATGATGTTATTAAAATATTGGTAACAAAAAATTGCATTAAGGAACCATTTTGTAAATTGCAACGTACAAAATACCTACATAAAATGTCAGAATTTTCCTTTTAAAAATCAACACTTGCTACCGAAGAAAGCATTTCTGTAGAACTTTTTATTTTCGAATGTAAAATTTTCAAAGCTGAACGGAATTTTAACACAAAAACCACAACATGTGTGAATAATAGGAAATTTTAGAAAAACATTTTGTAACATTTGAAGAAATAAAATAAATGAAATAATTTAAAAATTGTTATAATACTATTCTAATAACCTGTAACTGTCGTTTTATGGACTAGTTAACCAAAGCTGTATCTCTTTCTCTCGAATGACAAATCAACTATGATGAGATGAGAAAATCTTATGTAAATTTCAACATTTTTAAATGTTGACAGTGGTGCCACATTTTATCTTATGAAATGCTAAAAAATTTATTTAGTATTTAAAAAATTATAAAACTATTTATCTTCGTTAAGATTGATGCCAAGATATCATTATGATTATAACACATGAAATTTAACCGAAAATGTGGATTAAAATTTGTTCACCTCTTAAGGGCAATTTTCATGTTTTTAATTCCTTTATTTGTATTGTTTGTTAATTATGCACGTGCCCGAGTCCGAATATCCGACTTGTGTCCTTAATTAAGTAATAATTTATATTATACATAATAACATAGAGCAATTAATAACTTTAATTACCAATACGTGTCTGGCTCTTTTTTTGAATTTTTTTTTATAATATAGGCCTCGAGATGGTTGATGACAAGTGGTACCACACCCCCATAATCATTCTCGCCGTAAGAAATATTAATGATTCCTGCATATCCAACCTTGGGAACTACATATTATGTCCCTTGTGCCTGTAGTTATGTGGGGATGGTACCAACCTAGACAGACTTGTACAAACCACTACCACCGAGTGACGATTGTGCCGTTGTAATGCTGAAAGAAGATAAAATTAAAACTAACAATGCTACAAAAAATCCTTTTCGGTGGTTGCTGCTCAACTTTGGAATTCTCTTCCGGGCTATATTATAAAAAATTGTAATTCAGTACAAACATTTAAATTCAGATTAAAAAAATATTATCTTACAGTTTCATCACAACATTAGATATTATATATATATTATATATGTATTTTATTTTGTATATGTATGTATGTATATATTATTTGTATTTATGTAAATTAATATGTAGTTTATAATAGTTTTATGTTTATTTAAGTATGTTTATGTAAAGTAATAAATAAAACGCAATTTAATTATTCTCTTTGTCACCAAAATTAAAGATGTACCTACCTTCTCTTTAATTTGACATAATATTACTCACACTCCAGGGTGGCTGGAAGAGATCTCTCATAGAGATAAGCTTTCCTATGTATCACTTTGTTTCTTTGTTATTTTTTCTGTGTTACTTGTTTTTGGTACACGAATAAATAAATAAATAAATAAATGCTTTAAGTCAGCTATCTGCTTTTTTGTACCGATATAACGTATTAATATATCATATAAACAATATCAATGAAAACAATGAATAAAAATACATTTTCGATTCGAAGAAATTTCATCAATCAATCAATCACGCACACAACCATACCACTATTGTGGTATATGTGTGTGTTAAAATAGACGCTAAAAACGTGATCCATCTTCTGTTACTGATATAATACATCTGGTATCATCATTTTCTAGATTAAAGCATACAATATCGCTTCGGCACATATTAATATCGTCTTTCAAAGGAGCCGTTTTCAATTTAATAGCGCTCGATACGACCGCTGTGACATGTTGAATTTTTAAAATGATGTATGCGGTTAGATACAATGGCATTTGGCATTGCGATAAAACGAATTCTAGTACTTTTTTTATTAAGGAAGAAGACTGGTGAAAAGGCTACCGTATGATAAGTTATCACTTCCGCCTACTGACAGAAGCTCGGTTGTAACATATGACGTAAGAGAAACTGTCATTTCATAGGAAACTATCTAAGAGCCCTTTTGATGAGGTACGGATGTTCTCCTGCTCAAAGCAATTCGCTCCCATTATCTGATGTGATAATAAATTGGAAACAACTGGAAAGAGTTCAGGCATAGGACTAAACGTTATAGCCCAATATCCCAGGACCCCAGACCTTCCTTATTTTCTGATGGATCAAATATGTAGAATAGTGTAGTATTAGTATGTACAGCGTAAGAACAGTGCTCGCTAGCATGGGCCGACTGCCAATTCTCAGGTACCAGGTGCTAGATAATTAAAAATTGTACTAATTTTAGTCAAAGTATGACTAATTCTTAGGTATGTTTTAGGGAGTTTTTGGGGTACGGAAGTGTACACCTTCAGTCTTCCAATTTCTTATCTCCGTGTTCCAATTTCTAAACTTTCGACAATAAAAACCTAATAAGCCAATATAGACCCAAACCGGGGTTTGAACCCGTGAACCTTGAGATTTGTGACCTTATAAGCACTACACCTACGAAACATTTAAAAACATTTTAAGCATGGAACAAACTACTCCATTACACTACTGTCTTGACGTACGGGTGTACGGGAGTACGTAATCCGGTGTAAGATGGGCGGATTGGCGTGGTTGGTAGATACTTACCTTTCACACTGTAGGTTGTGAGTTCAATTTCCATCCAGAACAGACATTTGTATGTATGAACATGCCTGTTTGTCCTGAGTCTGGGTGTATATTATTATAACGGAACAGTGAACAGTTGATGCTCATATTGCGTCACTTCTCAGCTAAATTTCGAGGAAATTCCAATGCTATAACTGAATGTGGTGATAGTATAATATTGCTATATATAACATATAACATTGAACTAAGTACAATCAAGAAATTTAAGTCATATTTTCGCAAATTCCATTCTTAATTTTTACAAACATAATATAGTTTCTAATATAATTCAAATACAAAGAGTACAAAGTAAGAAGATAGGTTCGCAGAATTTGATTCATTATTAAGTCAATGAGATAGTAAAAAAGAAGATACAATGAAGTGCATCTAGATAGTAGTAGATTAAGAAATATTGATGTTTGTTGGAATAAAGGTTTAATTATTTTTAAATTATTTTGAGATCTGTGGAGTTTTCACACATTAAAATGTTTTACGCATAACAAAGTGGAACTTCTTCAAAGAAAATCAAACTAAATATATCTATACATATTTTATACATATTATACATATAGCTGGTTTATCAAATACATCATCATTGTCAAATTATCTATTTAAGACTGAGACTAAGTACTTAACGAAATTTGGGCAATAATTTACTATTATTATTCACTGTGTTAAGTGTTATTTGAAATAGAAACTCGTAACACTCGTCGAAAGCTTGGAATAATGGTGAAAATATTTCTGAAACATGTAATTCTCCCCATTCCTCCTCACCCATCTTATTGCATCCACTGGTACCTGGTGCTTCATTTTTCACTTGTGAATCGGAGTTGCTATTAAAATGGAAAATGATGCAAGCATTCTTGCCAATACTCCACGCGGTCAAATTTATATAAAAAAAATTTGCTATTTTTAATTTACGTAATTCCTATATAAAAAAATTGTGATGTAGCGAAACTTCGGAAATGGAATAGGCGTATAATATATTATGAGGTATAAAAATATAGTGTTTTTTTACATAGCATAATATTTGGGCGGACTGGAAAAGGCGACCTGATAGTAAGTAATATGAATATTTATAGTCTGCTATTAAAAATAAATATGTATATTTTTAATATATTACGTACTTTTAATCTGTTATCAATGTTTATTAATATCATGGTGTGATTTTTTTCTCGAAATAGCTTTATGTTGATTTTCGAACAAGCTTCTTGTTATGTTTTACGAAATTACACTTCTACACAAATAATATCTTCTATGTTTTCACACGATATCTGTAAAATATATAAATAAATACATTTATAATAATATCAACTTCAGAATATGTTTTTGTATTATTCTTTACTAATATTATGAAACTTGTTCGTTTCGTTTTATACGTCACAATGAAGAAATGACCTGGACATTTAACGTTTTGCCTTTTATTACACTTTTACTGCATACCGTAAAATTTTATCGCTGTAACGTCTTAAACTGTTAAAAGTATAATTTGTTATGATTGGATTTCACCTTTTAATTAAACAATATTTATGACAGACAGAAAATAATTTAGCTGATGGTAAATGGTAACTATTACCCATTTGAGATTGAAACATTTCCATTGATAAGATGTGTATTCTATTAATAACATAATTAAAGCACCGTCACCGCACATTATGAAAAATTCATGTATTTGCATTGGCTGACTCACATTGTAAACACAGGTATAAAATCAGTGAACTATACCCACGCCGTAGACAAAATTAAAATCAAAATATTCTTTATCTAAATAAATTAGTTGGAATCGTCATGTAATAATATGATTAAATTAAATATAAAGCTACCATTGGTTGTAATGTAGCCGTATATACTACCGAAAATAACTGTCGAAAATTAAGAAGTTATTTTTATTAAATGCAATAAAATTATTATTATTATTTTCTATTGTACGGGCAGGCGGACGAGCATATGGGCCATTAGATGGTCAAGCGGTCACCAACGCCCCTAGGCCATGGCATTTTAAGAAATGTTAACCATCGCTTACGTCGCCATTGCGCCACCAATATTGGGAACTAAGATTTTATGTCCCTTGTGCCTGTAATTACACTGACTCACTCACCCTGCAAACCGGAACACAAAAATAGTGCTGTTTTGCAGTAGAATATCTGATGAGTGGGATGGTTAAAATTTTTGCTTAGAATTTTAAAAATGATTACTTACATATATAGAACCGTCTCACGACACCTAATAACCAATTCACGGTCGGACATGTTTCCGAAATGTGTTCTTACAACCTGTATAAGAATATTTTTAAAGTAATAACGTGAATTGTCAGAATATTTAATAATTACTCTTTGATATCTAACTGACATAGTACATAAGTTTTGCGATAACAGCTAGTTATGACAATGTATGCTTTTAATTAAAACTTTTCAAGCACAGGTATGTTGTTCGTGGTCTCGTAATCTGTTTAATAAATAAAATTGTAATATTGAAATCAATATATTAGTTATGTTGTAAACGATATAATAAAACAATTTCTTATATGTTATATGTACGAATATATACGTTAATTAATTTAGCGTAAAAATATAACGTTTTACAAACCAACTAATTTATTTCCAAAGTAATTTTCGTACACACGAATCTGAATATTTATTTAAAATATTATACAACCAAAATGTAGTACAATGAAATTGTAGTCTGAATATATCCTGGGAAATAAACCCGAGAAAATTGCTCTATATATTACAAATTCATGACTCATCTATTGTCTAAATCCTATACAATTGTAAAATAATATTTGCAATACAGGTGAATTCTTGCTATAAATATATAATTAGACCTATAAGGGAACAAATGACTGACTCATCGTGAGATCTCTGAAACTATAGGACCGATTGATTTGTTTACAGCGAAGTACTCCATTCGCGACGTAGATGATCACTGAGAATGGATTTACGCAAATACTATCCACAATAGAATTTTCAACGTCTGAAATTTGGAACTTAATTAGTGTTAGTTTTACTCATTAATAAAGAAAGGTTTTTTTAGATTTACTGCAAAAAGAAATAACGTTCGATGCAGCGGTATTTTACTTGAGAAATACTTTTTCAAATCAACCAAGTAAAAATTCGGTTCAGTTCGGGTGACCTTGTGACCCATCGAGCCTTCAAGAATACATTAAGACGTCTCTCTCGGTCGGTAAGAAATGTGGTCTAGCCTAATGTATTACTATTTCACCCATAAAGGGTTCTGAAAAATACATTGACATATATATTATGTAAAAGTCCAAATCTAACATACTTCGGTAATCTGATAAATGATGGGAAAATTGGAGAAAGTAAAAAAATTGGAACAGCCTGTGAACGTCTCACGGTTTGTAAATGCCTCCTTCTGTTGAGGAAAATGATTGGAGTTTAATCTTAATTAGTGTGGCAAAATTTCAAACGACACATGCAGGCTTCTCCACGGTCATATTTTCTTTCAACGCCGAGTAGGATATAAATTATAAAAACAATTTAGCTCATAAAACTAACAATCATTGTATGGATACAACTTATATGAAAATGTTTTATACTAAGTTGTAATCTTCAGACGGAATTTCCTCATGGCAGCTGATCTAAAATACTTTAGTGCATTACAGTTTAGTGTTTATATATATGCACTACAGGTACTCCCAGGGTCCCTATTTGACTTTAATTACTACAGGGCCTGTTCAGCTTGACAGCCTTTCGAAAGCCCTCGATGTCACATGCATACAGCAACACTGCTAACTTCCTAACTTACAGTTATAAAACAATACCTTGGCAAAAAATTCCAGTAGTTATTCACTGGCCATAGCATAGGTAGACGGACGTGCATATGGGCCAACTGATGGTAAGTGGTCACCAACACCCAAATTCTTAGTTGATGTTATGTCCCCTGTCCATATAATTACACTGGCTCACTCACCCTTCAAACCGGAATACAACAATACCAAGTACTGCTGTTTTGTAGAATATCTGATGAATAGGTGGTACCTACCCAGCCGAGCTTGCACAAAGTTCTACCTCTACTGTATTACGTAATACTGACTTATTTCCTATTTGCAGTCCGAAGGCTCTCACATTCTAATACAATAAATGGATGTTTTCCCATAAATTTTCCCATCACAAAGAAACAAACCCAATTATAGAATTTAAAAAAAACTACACGCGCTTGCTGACGTTTGAAATTTCATCCCCGTGTTCTACCTACCACTCAATCAGTGTAGTCTAATAGCTCATACCAAATTGTCATAATATGTTTACTGTATATGAACGATGCATTTGCATCTTGCTTTCGCCTAAGTGTGAAGGCCGGATATTAGCATCCGGATCGAGCCAATTTAATCGGCCTTCTCTGAAATACCTCCTGAGATATAGATTGACAATCTCCTCGACCACTTAAGAGGCAAATTGAAAGCCCAGAAGAGATATTTCTGTCTTACTTAATTAATTGAAACTACGATTAACTTGACTATGATTGCCAGATTCATATGACGTTGAATTAAACGTATAATCCTAAAACATAATTGATGACTTATTACGACAGGGTTTGCTGTTTTTATTAATTCGAAAGAAGTCACAACTTTTTATACACCTGAGAAATATAAGAAATTTAATTGGAAGATAATACTACTATATCTATATTTTGTGTTAATTTTTAAAACATGATTATTTTTTTTGCATTAAATCTCTTTTAATACAAAAAAATATTAACGCTTTTAGACTCTACTACCACTTACCATCAGGTGGAGTAGAGACATTCGCCCTCCCGGGCTATAAAAAAAAACAGATATTTATAAAATTTTATAAAAGAAGAAATACAAAAGTATTACTGGCAGCCAATGATATTTATTATGAGTAAAAAGGTGTAGATAGGTTACATATATAGCATTCAATCTACGAAAATGACACAGTTACGCACACAATAATAATTTTATATTGCAATATACACACTATATTATGATTCGTCGATAAAGTAGGGTGGCATGATTTAAGTATAACGAGTGAAAAAAGACGAATATATTTGCGAGAGTGCATCGTCTCGTGTCAAAGAAACGACATAGAATAAATTATCAGACAATACGTTTTTTCTTACCCGGATTTATGCCTATGAATGCGATTACTCATAAATTCATTTTGTAAAAGTACTAAAAATTAATTGAAAATAGGCAAATCAAAAATATAAAAAATTAATATCAACCCACTGGATGCACCTTTCGATGGAAATCTAGAAACAATTATACTTCTAAATAAACATCTTCTTTACGACATACTGAAAAAAATATTTATTTATATTTTGATTTCAATTTAGTAATATAATATAATTAATAATTTAATATTCTTTTATATGTTTGTATAAATTATACAAACATATAAAATTATTATATATGTGCCAACTTCCACCACTGTTTGTGTTTTACTCTATGATCAGTAACATCGTCTATCTCTATAATTGCACTCGTTCATTAATATACTTTTGTTGCATTCATTCATTTCTAACGTCATATTTTACGAATATAATATTTGATTTGTGAAAATATTAAGATAAATAGTAAACTTACTAATGAGAAGTGATTCCTTAAGTTTAAGAAATTTTGTTAGTATAATTTGTGCAATATCTCATAACACACGACGGGATTTCTGGTTATTTTGGGTCACTTTTACAACTTACACTTGTACAATTATAATTGTACTCGCTACGTGACGTCTATCCATTGACAATGGTGACATAATACTCAGGTGAAGTGTGGATAGTAATCCTGATATCGAACTAGTGCTCACGGAGTGCTTGTAACCTATCTACACCTTTTTACTTATAATATCATTGCTGGCAGCATCATAATTACAATTTTAGAATTATTATTGGGGACTACATACACTATTTTTTATATCGCGAATTATTCATTGACTAGAAATGGTGATCCAGTATGTTAATGAATTTTAATATATTAAGCTTTGAATTTTTAGAATATTTTACTAAAAATAATTATTATCTAAATTAAATTACGAATGTTGTATATATGGTCGAAAATCCTTACTGTTTACATATTTTAAATGTCATACTAAAACTTTTAAATCATTCCCACTGTAAATAAATAAAATTATTTATTTATTTATTTATTTGTAAGTAAGTGAAACAAACAGCATATTTTATGTTACATAAAACTTATAAACCTTAAATAACACACATGCCAATACAGTTTCCACAAATAACTAATCTGGAAGTGAACATATATGTAAAAGAGATAAAACAGTAAAATTAAATGTATGGTAATTAAAAAAAAAAAAAACTAACAAGTGTAAAAATGTAAATAAACCAAACTTATATCATGTGAAATATGAAAAAGGAAAAAAAAATTAATAACAAATCTTAATCTAATTATTTTTAAGTATCGAGTTAAACTTACTGAGACCGGTGCTGAACAAGTCTATGTGGTTATATTTATCGTTATAGTTGATACACGATCTTACTATAAAACTATTTTTGTAATAATTTGTTTTATGATTTGGAGTTGCGAAAGTGGCTTTGTACCGAGCACTTAAGCGAGGACAGTTAAATAATATTTTATTTAGGAGATAAGGCGAATCTATAAGGCTGTTAATAATTTTAAATAGAAACAATTGGTCTCTATGTTCTCGTCTAGTTTTCAAGGACAGTAGAGTAGGCAAATCGTGACCAAATTTATATTTTAATTTTTTAAGAAATTTATTTTGAATTGTTTCGATTGCTTGAATATACTTAGCATAACATGGATTCCATACAGTCGATGCATATTCCAAGTGTGACCGAACGTAAGCATTATAAAGTATAATGTGTGTATTAGGGTTCCTAAAGTCAGTACCTTGCCTTGAGATTAAGCCCAACATTTGGTAAGATTTTAAAGTAATTTTTTCAATATGCTTATCGAACACGAGTTGGCTATCAAGGTGTACACCAAGATCCCGTACCTCAGTTACCCTTCGCAATTTAACACCAAACATTGAATAACTGAAAGCATGTTGCATTTTTTTTCTTGAAAATGTTATAATACAACATTTAGCCAAATTTAGTTGTAAACCATTAGATTTGCAGTACTGTCCCAACCTATTTAGATCATTTTGGAGTTCGATACAATCCTGGTTATCTCTTATAACTTTGAAAATTTTTGTATCACCGGCATAGAGTAAAAACTGTGAGTTTAAGAAGCAGCATGTTAAGTCATTGATAAAGACGTTAAATAATAAGGGACCAAGGTGGGAACCCTGAGGCACACCGGATATTATAGGTACAAAAGTAGAAGTAAACCCTTTAACTGCGACAGCTTGAGTACGATCACGAAGGTAGGATGTCAACCATCGCAAAAGATCGCCGTGTACACCGATGTTTTCTAGTTTTTTTTGCAACAGATTATGAGAAATTTTATCAAAAGCTTTCGAATAATCGGTGTACACGGCATCCACCTGGTGACCATCTTCCATAGCTTTCAAGAGATACTATATCAAGAAATTCGCAAAGATTTGACTCAGTTGAGCGTTTATTGATGAATCCATGTTGATTTGGTATAAGTAAAGGCCTTAATAACGGAAACAAGGTATCAAAAATAATTTTTTCAAACATCTTAGGAATCACAGACAATTTTGAAATGCCACGGTAGTTTTTAACATTATTTTTATCGCCTTGTTTAAAAATAGGTGTGATTAAAGATTTCTTCCACTCCTGTGGCATACAACCCGTGTTCAAGGACTTTGTAAAGAGAATAGTTAAAGGAGTGCAAAGTGCCTTGCTGCAATTTTTTAGAAAAATAGGATGTAGGCCATCTGGGCCGCCACCCTTAGATATATTCAGCTTTGAAAGATAATGCTCTACTTTGTTATTAGTAATCTCAATTGAATTTATTATTGTCTGATTGCAAGAGTTGTTAGACGATATGATCGACATGGACCCTGAATCCAATTCAAAAACAGAATTAAAAAAGTGATTAAACATATTCGAGATTTGTTGTCCATCAGAACTGAATTCATTATTATAATATAAAGTATCCGGCAGACTGTTATGACCTTTCTTAGATTTTATGAAAGTCCAGAAATGCTTAGAATTAAAATATATATTCTGTTCTGCTCTCTCTACGAATAAATTGTAACAATCAGTTTCAATATTTTTTGTTTGAGCCCGAAGGTCCGAAAATTTATTGTAACCATATATTCGTCCATAAATTTTCCATAAATTATAACGATACGAAATAATATTTAACGTGCGAAAACTCACAGTTGTGTTTTATAAGATCTAATAAAGCGAGAAAGGTCCAATAGAATTGAATTTGTGGGGATCTTGGATACTATAAATATTTGTTGGCAAACATCTACGTGTTGAAGACGCAAATTGGGTATTGGATGTCCATTTTTGGTGTCTAGCTTTTATATTGAATAGATATAAGAATTCTAAACATTTGTTAAGTAAATTAAAAATAGTTTTATTATTATTCAATATGAACTAATAAAATTAAATAGACTATAATTAATTGGAGTTAATAATTACACATGCGAGAGCATAACCAATAAATATACGGGCTCACTCACCCCTTAAATCCAAACTCTGTCATGCAAAGTATTACTGATAATTTTAAATAAATGATCAATAATTGTACTTATCCAGGCGGGTTTGAAAATATTTAACCAAGTAAACTTGAAGTGACTAATAAATAAATAACTATGAAACAGTCGTCACATACAAATGTTGCTCAAACACTTTAACAGAAGGAATTCTAAATGTCACTAAAACAGGATTACAAGGGTTCATCTCTAATCTAAATGTCTATTTGGTAAGAACCGTCCCTTCCAATTTAAATTAAGTAGTCCCAATTTACAGTGAGATTCACGCTGCAGTTTGCAATGGCCAAATGTTTAGATTCTAAATTAAAGTAAGTAAGGTTCTTGTGAACGGGATTGCTACTGGACATTATATTACTAAATATTTACCTGTTGGCTTAGCAATTAGTTATCTTAATTAAATTTATATTATACAAAATCGTATATTAACATGTGTGTCTGACTTTAATAATTTCTGTGTTTTAAGTGATGTCTCGTCCACTCTGTGGAAAAAGCTTTCGCCGGTGACTTTTCCGAACCGATATGACATAGTAATATTCAAGAAAAGAGCGTATTCTTTCCTTAAAGGCCAGCAACGCATCTGCAAGCCCTCGGATGTTGCAAGTGTCCATGGGCGGTGGTAGTCACTTTCCATCAGGTGAGCCTCCTGCTCGTTTGCCCCCTCTTACATAAAACAACTTCTAAATTTCACTTAGTGGAATGGTTGTGTGAAGCCTGTTCGGGTACCAATCAAGAAACACATATTCTAGCGCCAAACACAACAGGTATAAGCTACAAAATCTTCTCCTCACAAAGAGGAGAAGAGGCCCTAGCCCAGCAGTAGGACATTCACAGGCTGTTACTTTCCTTAACTACTAAACACAACAGTCTTGGTGCATATAGTGCAACGAGGCTGAAATTTCATTAAGCGGACGTTACTATTATTACAAACAAATCAGTGGTGATAAATATTTCTCAATCAAATATATACACCTGGTTATAACACCTACAAATTTAGATGCATATTATTATATTACTTTGCACAATTAGCTTTAACAATAATCATTAAAGTTACATCATAACAAAGAGCATCTAAAATGCGATAGTATAATGGATTCGTACTTTTAACATTACCATTTTGTAAATAGCAGTTGCTTATTGTTGATTCACTTTCTATTACCCTCGTTAGCGAGGATAAAGAACTGCCACCTCGTTTATTTACTCCTCGAATAGTTTGAAAAGAATTCAGAGGAGCTGTCGCGTGTACAATAGAAGAAAATTGAACGAACTTTCTCTCTATTTTGCGCTTTATTGAAATATTCTTAAGGATTGAGATGTTAATTTCGATTCGACTTTTTTTTTAATCGAATAATACCAAATATAATAATTGGTTAAATGGAATAAATTGGCACTTAATTAATTAAATTTTCTAATCTTAAGCAGACTTTTTTGCCTGTTTCGTCAAATTCGTCATCTTTTTTTCCTCGAATAACCTTCTGATGTTTTTTAAAGTGTAGAAGAATTTTCACATAGACATATATTCCTCCACCATCAAGTACCGGAGTTTATCACTATATATAATCTAATTATAGCCTAGATAATAAAATCGATCAGTTGATAACAGTTTGCAGGGAGTTTTTATTTATGCACGCCCACGATGTATGCATCGACTTTCAGATAAAGCACACGCCTACACACGTTTACGTACGTTTCACTATATTACTTTTTTAATCTGTTTGGGCATTGGTCGTTTTAGATTTTTTTACAATTTGGTAAAAGTATATATAAAAAGAGTATTTATATAAATTAATAAATAAAAAGTACTTAATCGACTCGTATAAAATTCGAATTCGAAATTCGATAGGTTTTTGTGAATAATAGCGTACTAAATTAAAGCACACAGTATTTATGATGACAGTAAATGATTATAATTATGTCTTTCTATTTCTATTATAAGCATCAGTTACAGTTATTATTTTTATAAGAGTTTTCTGTTTTTTCTCATTAGTGTAGTTAGTACGGTTACATCCGTCCCGACTAAATTTATGATTCTAGGCCTGTAGCCTGCCTTCATAAAAGTTGGCCTCAGGGAGTCAATAAGAGGTTATTATCTCAGTAATAATATTTAATTTATTTTTATTTAAAATTTTTTCCTCTCATTCCTTTGCTGTTATATAAAACCATTTGTTAGTGCACAGATTTGAAGTAAGGTTATTTTTTCCAATCTACTATGACGTCTATTGAGCTATGTAGCGTGTGAAACGTCTATTGGTTCTCTTTGGGGGTAAGACGGATCCGTATGCCGTGACGGTAAACGATGACGCTCTTATGTCGTCATGCTCCCTCTTCGTCGCCGTTCTCTACGTCCTTGCGTGTAATAATAAGAAAAAATATTTATTTATTTTTGAATTTAATGAGAAATTCAAAATTAAATTAATTTAAAACAATTCACTAAAGTTATATAGCAAAGTATTTTGTATTAAATAATGTTTTTCGCATCAATCCTAAGTAACGCTCCCTTCACAATTTAATTGTTCAGAACAATCTCTAATTATTCACTGAGGAAATGAGCATTCGCCATTTTGTATAAGAGTCCTTGAATCGAATAAACAATCGAGGGCTGCCTCGTTGAATGTCATTCGATAGCCGCTATGTAGAACGAATGGAATGAGATACGCTTTTGCACTGTTTTTATTGGTAGATATATAGATAGATAGATATATTCAAGTTGATTTAGTAATTCGAATTTTAAATTAAGCTTTTATATATTTACATTATAGCTGTTGATAGTATTTCGATTTGTACGTAGGTAGTACTTGTGTAAACATCAGTTTGTACATGTGCCGATTAAAATTAATAAAATAAAATAGTTCTAATAGCTTTTAGTGCAAAATCTGCAATTGACTATAGTGCCTATAATTAGTTTAACCATAATTCATATCAATCGTGTCCAAAAAGTGCAGTTTTTTACCTAAAACTATATTCCAAAGTTGCTGTTATTAAGTGCTAGTGGAACAAAGTTATTTTACACCACCCACTTAGCACTGATAATTATTTGCTGCAAAGCTTAAGTACTCTACTGATCAACATTTTCGACCTCCATACCATCTGCACAAATAGCAGCACGGTAGTAAAAGTGACTGAAATTCAAAGATATCGAGGGGTACCAAGATCAAATCCTGAATACACCGAGCTATTTTTTTTTTTTTTATAAGTATGGTTGTGTGCTACTCATGTAACAATAGTTTACTTGTAACTCGGAAGAGAGTTAAATGTTCAAATACATCATGTAACCGTCATTTTCATGCGGACTGTATTAAGTTCAATGAGGCACAATCGAGCCGAGCTAAATGGGTTTGCCCAATCTGTCAAGGGCCGAAATCAAAAACAGGGAATAAAAGCTCTCCTTCCGATCATAGCAAGAGTATTAAAGAATCTGAAATAGATTCACCAGTTTCCTTAGTAAGTAACATAGACTCCCAAGATGCTATTCTTCAAGAAATTCGAAATCTTCGTAGAGAAATGAATGAAAAATTTGACTACCAACAATTAAGCCTAAACGATTTCAATACGAAATTAAGTGAGATTCGCGGTGAAGTGCGAGATTTAAGCTCCAAATTTTCTATAATGCGAAAGGAGTTAGATCAAGTAACTAATACAGTGCAGTTTTTATCTGATAATTTTGACGAACAACAACTCATTAATGATCGTTACAAAACAGATATCTCTCAATTAAAAACAGAAAGCACATCTCTACGTGCGCAACTTAGCGAAGTCGCCAGCCTTATGGAACAGCTTGAGCAGCGTGCTCGAGACTGTAATATTGAAATACAGTGTGTTCCGGAGCATAAGTCTGAAAACCTGCTAACTATTGTGAAACAACTCACTAAAGTCGTTTCGTGTAACATAGCTGATAGTGATATTAAAGAATTCCATCGCGTTGCTAAGGTTGATTCTGACTCGAAGCGCTCTCGCAATATCATAGTCAAATTAACCAGCCCGCGCGTCCGTGATACTATACTTGCAGCGGTAAAAATTTTCAACAAAAAGAATGAAAACGACAAACTCAATTCGACTCATTTAGGCATCGCAGGTAATAAGCAACCAATATACGTCAGTGAACATTTGTCCCCAACGAACAAGAAACTTCATGCAGCCACGAGACTCGTCGCAAAAGAGAAGAAATACGAGTTTGTCTGGATCCGAAATAGCCGCATTTATATTCGTAAAAATAAGCATTCACCTGCAATTTTAATAAGAAATAACGATTTTTTAAATAGTCTAAAATAATTTTTTGGTTATATTATTGTACTTATTTTTTTTATTTTTTTTTTTCCTGAGTAAGCATTTATTGTGTTTTTTAGTCTTAAAATTCAATATTAAATTTTTTTATCAAAATGTGAGGGGCCTGCGGACCAAGACTGAGGACCTCTATTTATCTGTTCTCTGTTGTGATTATGATGTCATTATTCTTACGGAAACTTGGCTGAATGATACAATATTTGATCATGAATTATTTGACACTCGATATTCAGTATTTAGGCGCGATCGTAGTACAACTTCATCTTATTTGAAAGATGGTGGTGGTGTTGTAATTGCCATACACAAAAAGTTTGAGAGTCTGAGAAAAATCACTTGGGAATCTGTATGTGAAGATCTTTGGGTTTCATTTAAAATAGGTCAAAGTACTCAAATTAATATTTGTGGTGTCTATATTCCACCTCCAGTAAAGGAGTTGGAACTTAATTACTTTCTTAAAAATACTGCACAAGTTATTAACTCTAACACAGATGACGGCACAATAAACGTGGTGATTGGGGATTTCAATTTGAGCAATATTGTCTGGGAATATAGCACTTACAGTCGTAGTCTAATACCTGTACGTACAAACAATAATGTGGATTCTTTATTTATTGACACAATATTTTTTTGCAACCTACATCAATGCAACTCAATTTCTAATAATAACGAAAGAATTCTCGACCTAGTACTTAGCTCACATCCATCTTTTCTTACGGTATCTGAAGAAAAACCCTTAGTTCCGCTTGATTGTCATCACCCAGCCTTATTAATAGACCTACAGTATTCTACTCAAAAACACTATCTTAAAAGTAACACTGAACCTAAATATAATTTTGCTTTTTGCGACTATAATACTGTTATTGAGGAACTTTCAAACATTGATTGGGCACATTTATGGAAAAATTGTGGCTCTGTAGATGAAATGATAGAAGTTTTTTATGAAACTTTACTAAATGCTATTTACAAAAATACCCCAAAATCCAAACCCCGTGATGGCAAGCATCCCATATGGTATTCACGTTCTCTAATACGTACTCTTAAGGAAAAATCAAAATATCATAAAGTATTCAAGAAGTATAAAAATCCTATGGATAAATACACTTATGATCTCCTAAGAGATCGTTCAAACGAAATGATATTTGAATGCTATGATTTCTTCAAAAAAAATATATCAGACCATATTCGTAACA
This sequence comes from Nymphalis c-album, assembly GCA_963151315.1. Lineage (NCBI taxonomy): Eukaryota > Metazoa > Arthropoda > Insecta > Lepidoptera > Nymphalidae > Nymphalis > Nymphalis c-album. The sequence goes on along the minus strand of OY720602.1, from coordinate 4,518,661 downwards.
ACCCTAAATACTTTTGGAAATATTTTAAAGACAGAAAATGCAATTCTAAGTCGATTCCCAATCAAATGATATTAAATGATAGAAAAGCTACAGGAGGACAGGAAATATGTAATCTTTTTTCCTATAATTTTCAGTCGATCTATGATACCACACATAAGTTACCACCTTTCAACCCAAAATATATATACAATAAATATATATATATACTAATAACACATACGCCAAATGTTCTGTAACAGACCATGAGGTTAAAACACAGCTTCTATCCTTAAATTGCAATAAAGGGGCGGGACCCGATCTAATACCACCTATATTTATTAAAAATTGTGCTAAAGTTTTAGTTAACCCCCTTACAACTATATATAATAAATCACTTCAATCGGGAATATTCCCAGCTAAATGGAAAGTTGCTTATATAACACCAATTCATAAGTCTGGAGACATTATTAATATATCTAATTACAGACCAATATCCATACTATCTACTTTTGGGAAAGTTTTTGAGTCACTAATTCAAAAAAAGATGTATTCTCATTTAACACCTTACTTTGATTCATACCAGCATAGCTTTTGTCCACATAAATCCACAACATCTAATCTAGTTAGTTACATATCTGATATTTCTGAAGCTGTGGATAAGAATAATGAGGTACATGCTATATATCTGGATTTTAAAAAAGCGTTCGACTTAGTCCACCACGACATTCTTTTAACCAAATTGGAATGTATGGGTATTCATGGTTCCTTGTTACGTTGGTGTGAGTCATACTTAAAGAATCGATCCCAATTAGTTGCCATTAATGGTTTTAAATCTCTCGAATGTAATATACCCTCTGGTGTACCGCAAGGGCCACACTTAGGACCTTTGTTTTTCCTTGTTTTCATTAATGATGTTGGAAAAGTACTTAAATCTAAATATCAAATATACGCAGATGATTTAAAAATATACAGGGAAATTAAATCACCAGAGGATATAGAAATCCTTCAAAGTGACATCGACAACCTTGTTTGTTGGTGTCTTGCTAATCGTATGACTCTAAATAAGGATAAATGTGTTCATATTACATTTAGTAGAAAACGAAAACCACTAAAACACACTTACTACATCGACGGTACGCCCCTTACGGAATCAACAAGTGTAAGGGATCTCGGGGTGATAATAGATAACACCTTAAGCTTTAGAGATCACATTGATTACATCATATCAAAAGCCTCGCAAGTATCTGGTCTGGTGTTAAGATTAATGAAAATCTTTAAGGATCCAAGCTTGACAATATTAGTATACAATAGTATAATAAGGAGTATCCTAGAATATTGTTCAGTTGCTTGGAGTCCTGGGTATGAGGTGCACTCTGATAGAATAGAACGTGTACAAAAACGTTTTCTATATTACTTAGCGTACACAGATCTAAATGCAAAGAATTTTAACTCTTACGATGCACGCCTAATTAATTATAAAGTGCAAACTCTTAAATATAGAAGAGAAGCTGCCGACTTTCTTTTTTTATACAAATTATTGCATGGATGTATTGATGCACCTGATCTACTTGCTAAAATTAGTTTCTACATTCCGCGTCAAGGTAGCCGTTTACAAAATCGAAAAATATTTAGCCTACCTGATGTCAAATCAAATCTTGGTCAACATTCGCCAATTTACCGTATTTGCTCGCTTGCGAATTGTAGTCGTCAACACCTAGATGTCTTTAGTGAATCTGTTGGTTCTCTTAAAAATAAACTAAAAACAAAATCACATTATTTTATGTAATAATTAAATAATTAACTAGTTAGTAATTACACAAGTACTGTTCTTGTTAAATATGTTTTTTTTTTAAAGCATGCTAGGTTTACATCCAGAAGACTGCAACTTATTAACACTCTGTTTAGCTTAGATTTTATTTTGTATGCACTAGTTGTAAGTCAGTTTTGTAAACTTAAATAAAAAAAAAAAAAAAAAAGTAATTCATTAAAAAAAAACACCTATATTTGTTGTTTTTCAAACTGTTTAGAATTTCAAATTAATCTATTATGCTAATTTTCGTCAAATAATTCCTACAAAAAAAATGTCTAAAATATTACATAATATCTTGTAACGAAAGGCATTTTATCCTTCGATACAAGCACAAATATTTACTATGAGTGTTCCAATCATGTTAATAAGTAACAAAAAAAACCTATTAATTTACGGTTAAATACTATAATTACCAGGTTCTTAAAAAAAATCCAATATATAATTCAAAATGATTATTTCTTTAATAAACGATATCGCAAAACGCTTAATGAAACAAAGGCTCTTTAATCCCGTGTAATCATGAGATTCTTCTGTTGACGGACAATTGCGAAAGACTTACAAAAGGACCCAGAGATTAAAGCAATTTGAGAACCCATTACATTTCTATTTAAAAATTATTTCTTTTATAAAACAACTTCGTTTGTTATTAATAGATACAATACTATGTTAAAATAAAATGGTTGGAATTAAAAAAAAAAAACTATTCTATTTCTTAAAACTTAGTTACGGTGACTCTTCTCTACTTGACAAGGTTATAGGTATGTAAATGCTTTGTACAAACCCGTCTGGGTAAGGACCACACCGTCTTCAGTTATTCTACCTCCAGACAGCAATATTTACTAATGTTGAATTCCGGGTTAAATGTGAGTATTAAAAATGATTTGGATAATAATAATTAATTAGTATTGACAATTTCAGAAAATCCACGATCGTATTATTGGTTGAGTTTCGAGTACCTTCTAACAGAATACAGAGTTTGCACATCAGTTGGACCGGTTGAACGCTGCGATATTGATCAATCAGTTGTACTCGTGTTGTTTGTTAATTTACAAAGAAATTCTACCTCGAAATTTTGAATTGTCAATACGAATAGAAATATATTAACTAATGTAATATCGCTATGAGAAATAACTAACTAAAATTACACTTTGAAAACATATTATAACGTAAATTTGGAAGGTAAGTTTGAGAATTATATTTAATGATACTTAAGAGACCAAATATTATAATAATAAGTAAGTTCTTAAAGTTGAATAAATATTTTACGAAACCCCTAAGGTAATAAAAACTTAATACACAGATAAACTTACCTTATATACTATAATTATTCTCTACATTATGTTTCTTTAAAACTATTAACGGCCAAATACTGAAACGTCACTTAAATATTAAATGTAACTTAATTATTTGAGACGCCGTTAATTTCAAATTTCGCATACTATTTTAGGAGCTTCTCAATGTTGAGTAGCGCTTAACTTTTAAGGGACGTTTCAGTATTCGGCCGTTAGTGTCATAAATAAAAGTCCAGACTATTTAAAAAATAACAGCAATAAATGTAACGCTCAATACTAAATTTGTACTAAATGAGCGTCCGCTGCAACCAAACATGTTAGGATAAATTGAGGAAAATTCACCGTTCTTTTAATGGATAAAATACCACTCTCAAAGTCACAAATGGTGCAAGTTTCGAAGTGGACTAGCGAAAAGTGGCCTTAATTGTCGAATCACATTTAGAAAATATATGAACCGGTTCTTAGAATCCGTTTGATTAAAGTGTAACGAGATTCTTCCTTAATTTACAATGTAGTTTTCAAATAAAACAATCATTTCCATTATTAAATATACATCATTTTCAATTTACTCGTATAATAGTATCTATGTGTGTATTTATACATGTGTTAAATCTATACATGGGCGTTGTATGTGTGGGTGTGAGATCAAAATTAATTACGCGAATCACTTGCGTTTCGTGCTAACGAGACCCTTAAACTATTGAACTAGATGTTCATATTGTTTGGTCGGATGTCGTTCGTGCCTCTCTAACTGATCGTTTGCCTCCATATCCATTTCGGTGTCATTTACTCAATTGTTGTTTACTTTGTTTTATTTCTTATAAACGACATGCCAGTAATGTAGGTGTAAAGCAACCAAACCACTTTTATATGACAATCATGTTCAATAAGCTGTTGCGACGAGATAACAATAAAAATATCTCCTATAAAGTTTGGCTTATATGATATTCATGATTAATTTACTTATAAATAATATAAAAGAAAACTTTAAATAAACCCTATAAACGTCAGATATGCCAAAGCCTCCATTTGTCTTGATGCACATCTTCCAGCACGCTACTCCAATACGGATTGGAATACACATAAATATTTCATCCGACACATGAAATAAAATAAGCACATGAAGTTTATTTCTGGGCCGGGATTGAATCTACATAATTCAAAAAAGATTCACGTTTTTTTTATCCACTACCATTACCTACTTAAACTTAATACAAAGCGTTTACGTATTTATGACAAGGATGACCAAACCTCCAAGACAATTTTATTTTATAAGGAAATTAAGTAATATTTACCAGTTTACTCGAGCTTGATAATAATATCACTTTTAAATATTCTAATAAGCCAGTTTTTAATAAGGGGCTATTCAACGTCACAGAGCTTAACTTTTCTTAAGACTATTTTTTTTCTTCATTTCAACAATTTTCTTCTCTGCCGTTTTAATTAAAAAACTTTTTATCCGGTGCAAGGAAAAATGTTAAAATGTTGTCGTCGTACATTAGGACATTTTCTCATAATCATATAACAAACGTACAGCCATTCTCGTAAGGACACTTACAGACGTGTCATGTATTAAGATGAAATAAGATTTTTTTTTAATTTCATTTATTAGTTTTAAATTATAATCTTAGTTTATATTAACAACAATAAATGTAACAAAACCCACACATTGTTGTATATAAGTAAATAAAAATGATATTAAAACTACTTACCAACATAATATATTTAATTTGGAAATGCACAATACACTCAAAAATGTTTATGCCTTGATTTATAATAGAATTTAAAACAGAATTAAATTGAAACGATAATCAATTACTTAAGCCTGTCTGGTTATAATTTAAATTTGTTATAATTTAATAGTCTCAACCTAAATAAACGGTTTAGTGTCTCTCTTTTAGAAAAGTTTTATTTTTTAATAAGTCATACATTCGTTACTTACATTTATATTTTACATTTTTTACTTTTCCAACGGTCAATGACGTCATAGCAAGGCTCGTCAGAGATGGCGAAACGAGCTAGACTTCGGTCAGAAAAAATAGTTTTTCTATAAAAGAAACTGAGACTTGCGAAGGAGACCTTTGATTAGCTGTGGAAAAAAATAGGCTGATTAAAAAATTCTTTATAGAACAAAGTATTTCATTTTGATTTTTAACCCGACTAAGATATATATATTTCTCTAGACAATCTTGTTACTCTGAGAAAGAGTCCCTTATCGTCTTGAGCCGAATGAATTCTCCGAAATAATAAATGAGATTGTCGGCGCAAAGTCATACATAATTTAGTCAGTAAATTGCCATTCATGGGTGAGAATTATGTTCTTCATTTCCTTTACTTTTACTAAAAGTACTCAAAGAAAATAAAATAATATAGTACAGGTATGTACATAATGTATGTAACATTTATTTTACTGTACGTTTTTAATATATCCATAAGTTTGCTATATATATAGCTTATGAAACTCTAGATTCCAAATCCTCAGTTCAAATCCGTCATTCCGTTCATCAATCGATAGAAATAATACTCCCCAACAAAATAGACTCAGTTCACGTTGCAAAAGCTGGCGCTGTTAAGCTCACTACTTATTTATGCGACAACTTCGAAGAGTACTCCAGAGAGGTTTAAGTTAGCCTAAAAGTGTCTTGTAAGTTTTTTGAAGGCCCTAAAAACCTCATCACAAGTAAAATACACCCACAAAATTTTTGAGTCATTTTCATCGACGGAAAAAACAGAAACAACTTCTTTCGATGTATATGTTACTAATCAAATCGATAGGTAATGCGGCCTCTTCCTTATACCAAATCGTCATATATGCTATAGACGATTGAGATAAGAGCGAGTAATTAGTGGATAGTCTAGAGCACAAAGGTCGTTTTGAATATCGAATTTCTAATCTCTATACCACCGACGAGTTAACAATTAGCCCCTGACCTCAGAGAAGAGGATCGCTTCAGCTAAAACGTCACTCGGTACAGATCTAATATCAAACAAGACAATTTAGCTCTAATTAGACTGTTTCAACAACATTTCATGGAAGAAAAGGATAGAAATCCGCTTGATAAAACCAGGCATCAGCCTTTATAGGTGCTTAGACCTATTATTCTCTATTAAATACTCACATAATAGTCTACCGAGAGTGTTAAATCAGGTTTCTTGTGTTAATAAGCCAAAATATAACGGAATAAATACATAATATAATACAGCATAATGGCTTATTACATTGGCTACGCTCTCGTATTATGTAGAAACATACAAGGTCATCATCAAGACTATTTGCGAATATGTTGGTTGTCTTGCGAGAGGAGTAAGGACTTTCATTGCGATCGTTTACTGCCGTGACTCAACTGGCCTGCTGAATGACTGAGGCCTAATGCGAAACACTCCATCAGGATCTGTCGCACCTTGTCCAATGGAGGGTCACAATCGTAGCAAGAGCGTGTCATCTCGCTATCCGGTGCAACCAAGTTACAGGTTGGAATCGGTGCTTACTAATAATGTCTATACGAGTACATATATTTTAAAATGTTTGGCATTTTTAATATTACTTGGTTTCTTATTATGGAAAACTTACACTATAGGCGCTTCCAATCAGACCAGAGTCAGATCGCCGCTAACAACTTTTAAACTTCTTGCAGACTGTATTTATCTAAACATAAAAAGAGGAAGTTCTGAATTTTTTCTTTCAGAAGAGACAAGATATTTACATAATTTAACGATCTTTAAGATGAATCCAGTAGATCGGAATCCAGGATATTCTTTTACACAAGAATTTAGCTTACATCAAACTTAAAACCGGTATGCTTTAAAATAATTTGGAGCCAGGAAATAATTTGAGTCAGTTCCATCTTTATCATTATATATCAGAAGCTGGTAAGACTACTCTCCAAAACAAAATCCCTTCAATGATTTTTATCTACCACAAATGTGAATTACTTAATTAGCATATTTTCTATTCATTCGTACAATTAATGCTTGATTTTATTCAGTAACTACTTATGGCAAATAGCACGTGTAAATTGGGATTTTTTACGAGAACAGCACTTAGCATTATCTGGCTTAGCGCATAATGTCTTAGGCTTCACAAAAGCTTTCTGCGAGATTAAAACCATACGCACACTTTTAAATAAAAAAGAACACACTTTTTAGTGTTAAAATTTATCTCTAAACAAGTAAAAATTCTTCTCTTATTAGAATATGTTAATCAATTTCATTTTAGTTAGAAGTTAAAATTGCATGTTAATAAAAAAATATTTGCCAAGCAGCTAGTATTAACACGTATTAATTAGTTACCTTATCTGTGCTGTGCATATTTTTAATGGGGACATATATCAGATCGTTAATGTCCATTAGAAATACTCTTTTGCATTTTAAAAATCTAGTCTAAGTACTTTACTCTCAATGAATGTCTCTTTGTAGCCATTTCAAATTCATAAGCCGACTACCTAAAATTTACTTTGATGTCTTTATGTGTATATTTATTAAGAAAATTTGTTTTAGCTGATATTACCTGTAAAATATATTTATTTGTTATAACAAAAACGTTGAAGAAATTTGCACGTGTTTGAAGATATTCTTATCTTTACTGACAAGGAAAATAGACGTGTATTTTTTATGTTAAAGATTTGGAGTTGAATGTGAAATTGAGAACGTGTATGTACACGTACAACTATTTATATATTATGTGTCATCTTTAAGTTCGAGATATTAGCCTTGTAATATTATCAGGTATATATTTATATTTAGAGTTAGTTAGTTTCACCTTTTTTTTACAGTCACTTCGTTGGATTTGTATTTCTCATTTTTCATTTTTCATCAATTTATAATGAACTCCTTAAGATATTAAATAATAAAACGCAATCATTTTAAACCATCACTTTACAAGAAAAGTGAGAACTATATTTAACTTATATCAGAAGTTTAGTTTATTTTATGTTTGTTAAATAACAACACCCAAATGCATCAATCATATACATGAGGTATATTTGTCGAATCAAAATGACTACATATTATTAGAGTTTGAAATTAAGAAGTCATATCATAATATTAGACAAACAGCAAAAGCGCTTTCTTGATGTACGGGAGTATAATACTAATAACTGCCTGACACCGAGATGTTGTTTAGAAATCGTTGATTGAAAGCCCAAATTTTTTTGAATACGTAGTCTAATTTATTTAAACCGTACAAGCTGCTATACCAACGAAACAGTTATCAGAGATCTTCTTCTATTCAACGGACAAAACTGCTACTATACATTATACAAGTGTGTAGTGCAATCGATCATCAGAAATTCTATTCGTAGCTGTTATCAACCATACATGTATTGTTCTATAACAATGGGATGCCGTCGCCACGCGTGTAAGCGGATTCCGCTTATATTAGAATAGGTATTTCGTGCATTTGTATGTATATAGAGTTAGGTACTCTTAAATTATGTCATTTATCACATAATATACAGGATTGTTTGTAATGACCCAGCAACCTCGCAGGACTTGATAGCTATTAGAAACTTTTCATAATTTGGTAGATTTAATTTTCATACAAAAATAAGTATTTATTTAATTTCCCGCTTGAACGTTTATAAATCTATGCGCAACGCAAAGATCGACGCGTCGTGTCGTCCTTTCGCGTATTAATGAAATATAGACCTACAAATGTCACGACAGTACGACAATAACTTGTAAAATCATTTTTTTGTCATGTATTGAGTTATGTCCGAAGTCGTAGAACAAAAGTTGTTGCTTATGATGTTAGCTATCTAGTCCTACGAGGGTGCTAGGTAATTACAAATAACCCTGTAGAATTTAAATTATTGTAATATCAATTGTAACGTAACTCGGTCTATTTAATTATTAAATACGTCTCTGGTGGGTCTCGGGCCTCTATTTACTATACTATATAAAAAATATGACAAATATACCTCCTTACCTGTCCTAATATCGCATGCATAGAATAAGGGACTACATAAAAAGTTTATGTTGAAGACAGGCAAACATACAAAGAAAATATCTCGTTTTTTTAGGCAAGTGACTGCTGGCTTTCACAAAATACCAAAGTTATACCATAATAATATAGTGATAGTGATATTAATACATAAGAAGACTCTACTAAAATAAATTAAAATAAAATATTAATTTATTTCTGTAGTTACTAGGACAGCATGACATCAAAGGAGGTATAAAGTGAAAAAGGATTGTCAGATATCCGTAGTTAAGTAATGGTGCGACAGTTCAATTTCTTTATTCGAACACGATCGACCTATTGATGAATTTCATTACGATATATTTGAATCATGGGTTTTGATATAATATTATTTTACGTACTAAAATTTTGTATATGTAAAGAGTACCTTTCTTTGTGAATACATACTAAACAGATAAGTGGAATTATTTATATTATAGTTTAATAGTGAATATATGTATCATCTATACAAAAATTAAAAGATGAATGTACTTTGTATTATTTGGTGACAGAGCTTTGCGCGAGCTTGTCTGGGTAGGTACCACTCGTCAGATATTCTACCGCAAAACAGCAGTACTTGCTATTGTTGTATTTCGGTTTGAAGGGTGGGTGAGCCTAAGGAATTACAGATACAAGGGACTTAACATCTTAGTTCCCACCGTTGCATTGGCGATGTAAGCGATGGTTAACATCTCTAAAATGCCAATGTCTATGGGCGTTGGTGATCTATGCGATAAAAATATTTCATTACCGTAAAAAAATAAATACTAACATAAATTCATGAAAAAATAAAATAAGACCACTTCGCCTCTTTCTGGGTTTTTCTCCATAATTCTTGTGAAATGACTGTCGGTTTTATTGTTTCCCTTATATCTCTAATGGACGTATTCGACGTAAAAGTTTATTAAAATTTATGATGATTTTGTCGTTTTCCATTTCCAGAGGTCGTTTTGAGGTTAACTGGTTTCACAATAAATAATCGTTTTCATTTTAAATCGCCGTAAACAGAATTAATTATAAATAAATTGTACAATCTAAATAATACAACAGTACAAAATTATCATTAAGCTAATTTAATAATAAGTATATACATTGATTATTGATTAATATTAAAATATAATTATCGTGTTGAAATCGCAGACCTCAAAGTCCTGGGTCTAAAACCCAAGTCAGGCCAATTAGAAATAGGAATATCGGGCTTGCCGTCAAGAAAATTTAAAAAGCTAAAAAAAAAAATCCAAACATAAGTAGGCGGTATATCACAAAACAAAATTAATATAATTTTGTACAGTAACTTTTTTTTTACCGATTGAATAATTTATTTCTCGCTCGCTCGGTATGATGAAATTCGATTGATACTCCCTGCATCAAAATATGTTCAGATATTTTATAAACAGGAATACATAACACACACATATATAAATAGCCCACGAGCATAAATACAGCGTATGTACTTGAGCTATTCGTGCAAATGTATCATTCACTTGGTGGTAGGGCTTAGTGCAAGCTCGTCTGGGTAGGTACCACCAACTCATCAGATATTCTACCGCAAAAGGCAGTACTTGGTATTGTTGTGTTCCGGTTTGAAGGGTGAGTGAGCCAGTATAATTGCGGGCACAGGGGCATAACATCTTCCTTCCCAGGGTTGGCGGCGCATTGGCGATTTAAGCGATGGTTAACATATCTTACGATGCCAATGTCTATGGGCGTTGGTGACCACTTTCCATTAGGTGGCCCATACGCCTTCCTATGCAATCAAAAAAAGTATATGAATAAAACTTGTAGCAATAAAATATTATTTTCATAACTTTATCTTTCATGCTACAGATACCTCACAGCCCACGGCGCGGTGCCCTTACTAGACTGCTTAGAGCAAAACAGTGCAATGATGAAAGCTGTTTTTTTATTCGCTTCTTTTGTCTTATCAAATAAAAGTTTGCATTCATATCTTGCATTGTTTTGCTCTAGAAGAGCTTCTTAACTGCTTATAATGTAAAGCAACGTAGACAGTAAGCTATTATTAAAAACGTATAATGTATAGAACATATTATATTATGTATGATAATATATTGTTTGTGAAAACAAGACTTTTATAAAATTTAATTATTTTCGGCTTTACTAAAAGCCGTTGGTATTTAATATATTTTTGTTCCTCGCAAATATTATACAATGTACAAGATACAAATGATCCACTCAATTCGACTATGAAAATTTAATCTCATGGCGCTCAAAAAAGTTTTATTTCTTAATTTTTTAATTAAACCTAATGAAAGACTTCGCATAATTATTGGCTACTGAATAAATATCTTTATTACATAAAAACAGTATATAAGATCTAGTTATTAACATTAACAATTTCGATGTACTGGTTAACCAGTACATCGAAATTGTTAATGGTGAGTAAGCCAGTGTAATTATAGGGAAATATAATATAAGATCCGACGATTGGTGCCGCTGTTACAGTGCAAAAGGAGTTTATATTTCTTACAATGCTAAAACGGACGAATATGACAGTTACTTTTACTCCTCCATAAATAAATAAAAATAAAATATAATAAAACGACTGTAATTGTTTAGAGAAATAAGTCATTATTAGTCAGCGATATTAATCGGGTATATTTTTTATATGCGCATAAAAATACTTGTAACAAATGAGTGTCGTTTAGCGAACTGTTTTTTCAACGAAAAACTTGTAGCTGTGAAACACCAGCGGGCGAATGAATTCGAACTTCGCACGCAGGAAATGTGTTTGAGGGTACTACGAAAGTTTTACTACAAAACAAAGGTATTTTCCTGTTTTTGATCGGTATGTTGGTGCAATTGCTTTCAAATAGAAATCATCAATACATATAATATATATATTGTAAATTATTTGATAGGATTATTATAACATGAAAAATCAATCTATAATTACCTATAGGTAAACGGACGTGCTAATGAGCCACCTTATTTGATATTGGCGATGTAAGGAATGTTTAATATTCTTAATAATAAATAATGTTTAATGGAAAACAACTTTGCGAACGAAGATGACATGTCCCATGTACACTGGATCACTCACCCTTCAAACCGGAACGCAACAATACTAAGCATTGCTGTTTAGCGGTAGAATATCTGATGAGTGGGTGGTACCTACCTAGACTGGCTTACCAAGCCTTACCACCTAGGCTGTCGAATTGCCAACATTATAAAAATGAGATTAATACACATGACAAACAGCTTCCCTTGTCAGCTGAGACCTTGGGGCGTATGTTTGTTAAGAGAGAAACTTAATTACCTTTACTTACCTGGAGTGCTCTAAAGACGAACAAGCTAACCAATCCATCAATATTTGTGATAAGAAAAGCCTCAGGTATCGACAAAATTAAAAAAAACACCATGTTTATAATAGCTACTTCTTTTTTCGAATTTAAGTTTATGAAGAATAAGAAAAAACAGATTTAATATGTTTCTAACACAACTGTATATTTATTTAAAAAAAAACATTGTTACGTTTTATTTGTGTGTGTGTGTGTGTGTAACATATACGGGTGACGTAACACGACAATTATTTCTGTCTCAAGTTATCTTAAGTCAACGTCGCAGCTGAGCGATTTATTCCCATATCCGTTTTACATATCATTGGAACTGAGCACGTGCCAACAGGGAGTATAAATCGATTTCTGATAGAATGTTGCTTGCTAATGTCTTGTTAGCTTAATGTGAAATTTCCGACTACAATATATGTATTTCCTTGGTTATATTTACCTTACTCGTATATATGAGTTTTAAGGATGTGTATGCTTACTTGTATGTGTGCGTTTTGTTTATTTTCTGGACGTTTTTTTACGTGAAAATTATAATACAAAAATTTATTATAACATACGGCTGATTATTTTTAGTTAGTTAGTTATAGTTACTTGGTGGTAGAGCTTTGTGCAAGCTCGTCTGGGTAGGTACCACCCACTCATCAGATATTCTTCCGCAAAACGGCAGTACTTTGTATTGCTGTGTTCCGGTTTGAAGGGTGAGTGAGCCAGTGTAATTACAGGCACAAGGGACGTAACATCTTAGTTCCCAAGGTTGGTGGCGCATTGGCGCGGAAGGTATGGTTAACATTTCTTACAATACCATTGTCTATGGGCGTTGGTGACCGCTTGCCATCGGGTGGCCCATATGCTCGTCCGCTTTACTATAAAATAAAAATAAAAATATATATATCTTGAAGTTAATAATAATTTGTGTTATTTGAAAACATTAAAAACAAATAATTGAATTAAATCCAATGATATACTAGGAAGTTAGTGTTTATAGTGAACTGTATTTCAGTCAATAACCATGAATACAGGCTTATGTACAATGGAACGCCTATCACTGTCATCACTTCTGAATATCAATATTATACATACGTATATCGAATCTGAATATACTAACGTAATTAGAATTGTCATTCGATCTACAAATGACGATCAAGATAAAGTAATGTAATCCGATCGTTTTAAAAAGCTATAATCAAAAATATTTAATCGTACCATTTTGATTTCTGCAAGTTATATTTTTCGATTTTTAACCGCGATCGTACCTTTTTATTTCATCCGATATTCCGAAAGATATTCAGCTGATTGAGTCGGTCCGTGATTGCGGCAGACGATAATTATGATTGCGGTAAAAACCGAGTAATTTTAATATATGTATTCCGATTAACGTTTATGAAATTGAATATGGTATTGAATTATAAGCATATTTGCGTTACATAACAGTCCAGTCATGGTTGCGTATTATTGGTAATATATCCGTAACTCTACCCTGAAAGGACAAAATCGACGCTTAACGCAGAATTATGAAATGTTAGAAAGTGATTTGCGACATTGTAATATGACTAATTATTATAACAAGACAGCTAGTCTTGTTATAATAATCGCGGTTTCACCTGCGTATAATTTATAAAAATAAGCCTAGAACCTTCCTCGATAAAAGGACTGTACAACACACATAATAATTTTTAAATTCGAACCAGTAGTTCCTGAGATTAGACGGATCAAACAAACAAACTCTTCAGGTTTATATATTAGTATAGATATGCGGTACAAATAGCATAAATCGGTAGCTTAAATCGATTTTCAACATTTCAATATAATATGAAATTATTTCTCAAGGAATAATACTGCTGAAATCTGATAATAAATGAGAGGAACGACAATATTTTTTACTGGAAAAGTCTTAATAAGTTACTTACATTGATGAAAATGTATTTTTTTTATAAACCGCCTGTCTATGTGGTCGGGCAAGTAGGTCACCTGATGGTATGTAATAGTAAAAAAAAAATTGTATCGCCAATATGTGAACGACATTGTGACAACAACGTAATTGTAGTTACACTACGAGTAGATCACCCATCCTTCAAATCTAAATTCAACAATACTAAGAATTAAAATGCCGTTCGGCAGTAGAATATGTGGTGCTTAGGTGGTACCTATCCAGATGGGTTTCAATGAAGCCCTACCACCAAACATTCCGAGACAATAAGACTTTAATTTAAGTGTTTCCAAAGAGTAAAAACATTACTCTTTGGAAACACTTCCAATTTATATTAAAGCTTTTGTTTCATGTTTATGTGCTTAGATTTGGACCACGTTTTAACTTTTTTTTGTATTATTTCTTTTTTTTTATTGTAAGGGTAGACGGATGGGCATATGGGCCACCTGATGGTAAGTGATCACCAACGCCCATGGACATTGGCATTATAAGAAATGTTAACCATCGCTTACATCGCCAATGCACCACCAACCTTGGGCACTAAAATGTTATGTCCCTTGTGCCTGTAATTACACTGGCTCACTCACCCTTCAAACCGGAACACAACAATATTATTCAATGTACTGTTTTGCAGTAGAATATCTGATGAGTGGGTGGTACCTACCCAAACAAGCTTGCACAAAGCTCTACCACCGATCTATCTTACATCATATCGTAAAGATTTTAAACGGATATGATAATTCTTGCTTTAACCTGTATGAAGTAATATAGCCAAGCTCTCCGTTTGGTAAAAATTCAAAGCGAATAGTCAAATTCTCAGTATATGAATATATATCCGTGTGTTGCCAGAAAGTATTCTATTTCTGAATGATATATTATTTAACAAAAATGATGAATTTGAAGTACGTATTGTATAAGTCCAATAGAAATTACTCTTCTGGGACAAAATGTCCCTTGGATTGATATTTGAAATCGTTCAGGGCATTTTTTCTATTGGTGATACTTTACAAAATGGCGCTGTATTTGTAAATAAAATGTAAACCCACATAATGTATTCTTAAAATAAGGATGTATTCTTAATACGAATCTTCTAATTAAATTTAAATATTCCTCAGGCAATGTTATAAATAATGCCCTACGTGTGTCTCTATGTAGGTCTTAATGTATGAGATAGTAACAAATATACTTGTGTATGTGTATACGTGTTTAATAGGTGTGTTAATAATTATTAAATTTCTAAATTCAAATATTTTAATAGCCTTTCAAACTAGAAACGATATTGGAAGGAAATGTAAACTAGATTTTAAATCAATTGGATATTGTCCAACGCATGTCGCAAAGCAATATAACGGTGAATTACCATTAATTCAGAGAATGATCAACAAATTATTAACTTAATAAACACGTCCACGTCAAGTGCACGTCCTGTTTTGAAATTGTTACTTGTAATTTGTTATGTAAGCCGAGATGTGGTAAGAACGAGTGAATCTTAACAGATGATCGTGGGTTCAAACCCGGGCAAGCATCACCGAATATCATGCGCTTCATTTGTGATTATAATTCATCTCGTGCTTCACGGTGAAGGAAAACATCCTTAAAATTTCACTAAAATTCTGTCACATGTGTATTCCACCAACCTGCATTGGAGCAGCGTGGTGGAATAAGCTCCAAACCTTCTCCTCAAAAGAGGAGAAGAGGCCATAGCCCAGCAGTAAGACATTCACAGGCTGTTTACTGTGTCTTAAATAGCATTTATAATTGTATGTTTCTGTAATCTTGTATGTGTACAATAAAGCATATTCTATTCTATTCTATGTTTTATATAAATATTATTATGTTTTCTAACAAAATATATCTATATTTATCTCGAAGTCATGGCTCAGTAATTCTTTTCATCATATCAAAGAACGTGAAAACACTTACAAATCCAACAATAACAATGACGTCAAATGCCTGTTTGAAAATAAATAAGGAAGTGTCGCAAACTTTCATCGTAATATTTCTTCTCTTCATGATTTATAACATCAAATCTTGGCGTGTGTTTTACTTGACTATTTATTTACGTACAAACAACTGGTGAAGATGGTATTTCATATACAAACAGATCTGAAGTAGTATGAAGAGGACTCAGTATTTCCATGTTGAGCTGTTGTTAAACACGAAAGCTTATGATCAATTTTTGGATCTTGTATTTTTTAACGTTTTATTCTAAGAGAATAGTCTGTCTCCAAGTAAGACCTCTTGGAGACAGACCTCATTATTCCAAAGAGTATATAACGCGTATCTTATTTTGTATTTTAAAAAAATAATAGCAATATTTTTTTAAGGAATTAATATTCTTTTACCGCCCCAAATAAGCGTAGAGATTTTGCTAGAAGTGGATTTAGAGATGTTGCTTAGCGGCTGTCCAGTTAAACGCCTATTTATCTCATTCTGTCATTATTGATTTTACATTCGAATGTAGAAGACAGAGTATTGTTTAATTAATCACTCGCTAAACAACATATTTTTTATTTTATTTTATAAGACTATCGAGAACTAGTGAAAAGTTTTGAAGTTAGTACCGCCAATTTAATAGACTTTATAATACCAGTCACACACAATGTATACATTTATTATTTATGTATTAATTGATATCGATATATACGTTCGAGATTAATAGTCTTCGATACCGACCATTCAAATTGATATATGTGTATACTCGTACATCTAGCACATATGTAGATTGAACTCGAAAAGAGCCGAGACGAGCAGCCGAAAAATTTAGTGATTAGAGTAACTAGTAAATTTCTCAATGTATATACAAACATATTATGTAGTCAACTTAAATAACAGGTAAACAAAAACTAACATGAAAAAGTATATTTAAAGGCTATTGGACTTAAATTTTAAAATAAGAATAGAAGGTTCAGAAATTTAAGAAGGTTCTTTGAAGATCAATAAATTAGCCCCTTCAATAATAATCGTCATTTATCCAATAATAACAAATTTTAAATTTCTGCCCTTTCAGCGCCTAATTGATATAAGTTACCTGTTTTATACATAATTATCAGTCTAAAGACATACCGATAAATAAAGATGGAAGTGGTACCTGAAACAGAAAAAAAACAATTAATTTTTTTTACTCTAGCATACATTTTTTTAATAATGTAGGTAAAACATAAGGACGTTAGCTGACTTCTAATCGGAGTACGCACTACCCTTTTATCGCAACTTAATCACTACATATTTCAAACAAAGTGTTCGCCGCGTCTCTGTCTGTCTGAACGCAGCTTAAACCAATAGAGTGATAAAATCTTCTATTCATCTATACATATATATAAAATTGGAGTGTCTGTTTGTAATATTGAAACAACTGCTTTTTACTACATGCATATGTATATATATACGGTAAATACGTTTTTTTACAATTTTTGTCTGTCTGTCTGTCTGTTTGTTCCAGCTAATTAATCTCTGAAATGGCTGGAGCGATTTTGACAGGATTTTGACTTTTATTGGCAGGTAGCTGATGTAATAAGGAGTAACTTAGGCTACATTTATTTGAGAAAAAAAATGATGATTAAAATAAAAACGCATAAACCAAAAAAAACTAAATGAACTAATTAAATTTTTTGTTAAGCTCCACGCGGACGAAGTCGCGGGTACAGCTAGTATTTCATATAAACTTATTTTACTTTGCCAAGCCGGGACAGCTAGCTAGTAAAATATGCAGTCTGTAGTAATAGAACGAAATACGATATTAGAAAACTATAAACTCATCTGTAATTTCATAATGACAACCCTAATATTAGATAATATGTACATTGACAAATCACAAATGGGCTGCCTAGCTCAATCCTTTTACAGGTAGTGAAAAAGATTCATTTTTTATGCAAGAAATATATTCAAATATTAAATAACTTAAAATTAAGGAAGCATACTTGAAACGCGTGAAAAAAAATCACGATCCTGCATCTGGCGGACGTGATACCGCATAATTCCTTACCGAGCGTTCTAAGAAGTTTGGCGTGTTGCCAAAATGGCTGCCGTTACCCCCTCCATTTCCGTACATATGTACATGTAAGTATATTCAAACAATGAATGTAACAGTTTTGTAAATGTACCCTAAGCTATATTGCATTATAGTGCAGATTTTAAAAGCATTTTATAATTTCCTTATATTAAAACAAACAAAACAAAAATCAATCAAAATATACTTAATTCAAATATAGACTTACCACTATTTGTTTTTTTTTTTAAATTTATATCGTAATTTCTTATTGACATTCATTCATAGTTCAGAATAAAGATTCTACTGTTAAGATATGGTAATAAAGAATAAGAAAATTAGTTACTTTTATCCAGTCATTAAAGTAATATTATGTTAATTAAATTAAATTATATAACTTGATACTTGAACAACTCAAGTTAAGTCAATGGAATTACTAAATCAATACCAACCACAGAGAACACACCAGAATAATATACTACAGATAATAAGATAACCTGACTAAAATAAAAAGTTACAATGACTACACTATTAAATGTGGACTATAAACTTATGTTTCTTTGTTAATTAATTATTTTTATTGTACACATAAAGGTGATCGAACTCTAAAAATAAAGCGGACTTGTACCACAAAAGGAATATTTCATGTGCACATATTCAGTAGCTAAGCTTCGTTAAGAAATTATGTAATGCTATGAACGTGTTACTAAATAAGGCAATAATTAAAAGAAACTATAAACATTAAACAATCATCCATGCATGTAAGTGGCTGCTCTTTCAGTAGGTGACCTGAATTTTCAATAGACTAGTCGGATATATATAAATAGGCGAAGACAGACACCGAGACAGAACCTGTTTCAGCTCTGCGCGTAAACGTTTTTTTTTGTTTATTTGAGCTTTTGTATTCATAAAAATAATGAAATTAGAGCAGAAAAAATTGTTAAGGATATGTAATTTTATAAATGCTTTGCAGAAATTTTCAATAATAATAATTTCAGTTGAATTTGTGACTGAGTGAAGATATATTTGGGGATGATGATTTAAAGAAATACGAATATTACATAATTCTTGAAAGTTTAAAATTATACATAATTATAGTTTGGGGGTGGTGAGGAACAGGCGACAATTGGCGACTGTTAATCTTATTAACTGTGTTAATGCTATCATCGATTATTATTCTTTAAAGTGGTTTTTTATATACGTACGTAAGCGGATGGACAAGGGACCACCTGTTGGTCACCAATTGTGGTAGTAGACGTTGGCGCAGTTTAAAATATTAATAATTCCTTACATTGCCAATGCTCTACCAAGCTTGTGAACTAAGATATGGTGTCCCTTGTGCATGTGGTTACAATGGCTCACTCAATCGCAAAACCGGTGTTGTTGCTACATTGCTAAGTATCAGTGTTTGTTGCCAGAATATCTGAGATGGTGGTTCATACCCAGACGGGCTTATACAAAGCCTGCCAAAGAAAAATTAATACTCTTTTTATTAATTTAATTCTAATTTCTTTTAAATGTATTCGGGAAAGATAGACAACGAAAATCAAATATTCATTAAGTCGGAGCTTTAAAAAGTAACTCCATGAGTTAATTTGAAACAGAGCTTTGTTTCCAAAATTAATTACTGACGATATAATTTTTGAAATCTTTATTCGTATTTGAAAAACAATACAGTGTAAAAATATCGTTTGCTTATAATTATTAGCAATAACTGCTACTTTTATATCTGTGTACCACTTTTTTGTCACGCGGTGGAAACCTTTATAAAGGTATCTGACTGCCTTTGGGTTGGGTTATGTGGGATTCTTACTCAATAAGATCACTGTGTTGGCCTCCCTCAACACATATCGGAGAGGTTACAGGATCGTGTTGACGTAACGCATCTGCGGCCCCTTCAGTGGCAAAGGTAATCTCGCCTCCTCCACTCTCTCCACTTCTCGCTATGTGTGTACCTCTGGGCCATCTGAGCTCTGGGTGTCCTCATGTTTCCTATTCCTACCTATCATTTTTTTGAATAGTCTATATATTAAATGGCTACTATATCATAAATATTACATTTAGATTCATCACGTAATATATGACAAATATTTTTTATAAAATTTGTACATACACAAAAATATATGATAATAAAATAAATACATGTTTTATAAAACTGCAAAAAGAATTTAACCATGAACATGTTATTATATACTAACGTACTTTCATATTTACATAGTGTAATTAAATTGAAGCGTCGGGCTTCAAGCTCGGTTGCACGCATAAAGCTCGAATCATAAACTTTCCAGAACAAAATTTATCTATATAATTTTCATGCTATTAAAAGTGTACAATAACTTTGTGCATATAATATTTAAAAAAAAATAATAATAATTGGACCTCTTTAAATAATCTTTCAAATTTCGAACGAATTCGATTAAAAAATTATTGTAATAAAAAATTGGTTGCCTGTAAAGTCGGTATACGGGCGAAAGTTTTACGTGACAACGACTTTGAGTGGTAAAATAATTTTAATGTGAATATTCATTCGTATAGTAGGAAGAAGGATGAAATAATAGTAACAATTTAAAACATTTATTTATACAAAGAATTATATTTAAAACATTAATTTATACAAAGAATCTCGCACTGAATTTCATATTAACAAAATTTTATTTTTACCTTTACACATACATACGTATTTATACTTAGAAGGGACGCGTGTATTTCACTTTTTTTGTCTGTCTCTCTCGCTCTTAGGCGGGCTAACCATGCCCGAGTGGAAGGGACGCGTGCCTCTCACTCGCTCTCATTGTGAGCGCATAACGTGAGCGGAGCGTAACGCAGTTTCTTGAAGTGTCACCCGGCAAACCAATTTATAAGACGTTGTCACGTCAAAATCTATTTCTTAAGATCATACACATTTGTTGTTTAACATATAAAGTATGAAAACATATATTGACCTACCCGTTTATTGTGTTTGATCCAAATGCGTTCTTTTTAAATTTATTTATGAACAAACCTCGCTTATGATGGTAAGTGCTAGCTTTCGCTCATAGACACTAGCAATGTAAGATAAACAACCCAATTATTTCACCGCTATTACGCTGTCAACGATAAGGTCTGAAGATATTTTGTCCTTTGTGTTCACAACTTGATTGGTTCAAACATCATTCTCAATAGGACAAACTTATATAAAATATTGATGTTTAAGGGTAGAATAGATGATGATTAGTAACAGCCTGTGAATGTCCCATTGCTGAGCTAAGGCCTCTTCTCCTTTTTTGACGAGAAGGTTTAGAGCTTATTGGGTGATTGGGTGATATCAATAAGACGGTCATATACATTGATCAATTATCTTAAAGATTTTTATTAAAATTGTTAAATTAAAATGTAATTGCCGTAATGAGTTAATCAGACATATAACTGTTACTAAAATTAAATCTTTATTTACATTAAAACCTTAAATAAATACAAATAAAAATTAACAATAATTACTATACAAGTCGTGACCGCGTGGAATGGTGGCAAGAATGCTAGCAGCATTTCCCCTTTGAATCTCAATTCCGATTCTCTGGGCGAAAAACAAACCAGGCCTCCTATCACCAGTGGTGGCAATAAGGCGAAGAGTAATATTATCACTATTCTTCTACTTAATTAAATTTATTCGTTTGTGCACGCTTATTGAAATAATGACATAGCAACATAAAGTTCAGGTAACTTAGTTTTTGAAAATTATTGAGTTGTGGTTTTATTACAATATAAGTTTAATCTATCTAGTCGAATTTGCCTTGACCATTAATTAATATTAACAATAATCCAATCATTTATTTATTTTTATTGAAACCAAATTCCCATTTAAATACCTCGATAGGCACATTTCAGCAAATCCATTTAAAGCTCAATAACATTATAAATGAGGGAATAAAAAATGAATGCGAGTTTCATTCCATCTCATTCACTTTTAACATTCCCACAAAACGTGTTTAAAAGCTTTCAATCACATTTGAACGTAATCCATCAAATCGAAAAGCGAAAAAATCATCACTTTATCTCAGACCGTTAAACAAAAAGGACCGAATATTTGAATAATTCTTCCGTTTTGTTTATCGAACTCGTAACATCTGAATTCGAAATTTCCATAAGAAGTACAACTTTATGGCTTTGTCATAAAATCTGTAGATAAATACATACAATAACCTTACTACTTGTTATAAATTGGACGACTGGTGTGTCGTATACGTACACGTAGTCGTACCTATTTGTAGGGTAAAAAATATTCATAATTATATTTGATGCCATTTGTTACTGAGGAAGAGATTTAGATATTTGAATTCTTACATTCTAATTCGATATTTAAATTTCGAAATTGAGAAAATAAATGTAAGATGACTCACAGTCATTGAAAGAATAATAAAGGTTGGAACCTTTTTGTACGATTGACCAAGTTGAATCATCTACAACCACATTCGTACGACAAAGAGACATGACTACGACAGAGAAACCTCGCCACAAAGGTTTGTTCGAGATTTGAAATGTATACTTTTGTATTTTAGTGAACTTTTAATAGTATTTTTTTTTAATAGAACTAAAAAACGAAACAATCTATTTCTAGTATTAAAATGCTTGTGAGTATGTTTGACGCTAGCAAAGCCTCGGCTCGAAACTAGTACACAAAATTTATTTTTTAATATGTCTATATTTTACCATATTGACGGACAAGCAAACAAACTCTACTCAAAATTACAATTTAAGTTAGGATTGTTGTGTTCCTGTTAGAAGGCTGTTAATGTCCCATATTGGGGTGGCATATTAAAAATTGTACCAATTTCGATAAGTAATGGTGATCATAAATCAAACTTCTAGTTTAAAACCAAAAAATACAGCTACGTATGAAGACATGGCAGGTACTAGTAGAACATACATGGTAGGTAGTACTAGCGTACAGTGTAAATATAAGAAAAAATGCTAACTTTCCATAAAAATGTTACGATGGTTTTAAAGAAATGAGCAAGGCGTGAAAGTGTTTTAGGTAGAATATTTTCATCCGTCAAAGTGGATAAGAGCGTAAAAAAAATGTAACCGAACTTTTATATGACTATAATCGAATAAAGGCCAATTTTATAGGCGAATAACTCATAACGTCTTTTTTATTTAGTAATAATAATTATTTAAATTCGTTTTTTTTTTAAATAAATGATAAAGTACAATTTACTTACTACTAAGTGATTAAAACATTAAGGTTAATTCAAATAATATTTTCTCATGCATTCTACTACGCTTAGGTAAAAAACGTAATGTCATTTGTTTTTGTAAAAAAATATCAGTAGTTGTACATTTAATGTTTTCTCAAAACTAAATTATACTTTTACCGATTTTTCGCTTATATTTGTCGATGACAAGTTATGATTTATATCGGTATAAAATTCTAGCTGTGAATGCTTGAAATGTTTTGAAAAGTTTGAAAATGATTGAATTCAAAGTTGGTGACATGTTTTGTTTTAGAGATAAATGGCTCTATAATGTATAGAGTGGAAAATGAACAATGTAGTTTTCATTTCTTTTTATAGGCAGAGTAAAAAAAACCTTTATACCTGTATATTATTTTTATTTAAACGTATATTATTTACTCCGATCCGCGAAAATGCACATCTATTCTGAATTCTCATTTTAACAGTGTTTTTTAAAATATAAATTATTCTCTCAATAGTTATTCAAATAAAGCAACCAAAAAATTGTCTGTCATGAATTTCGGATATAAAATCGTCGTTTTGTTACATTGCTTTTGACCCAAAAAAGAAAAGGGCATTAAAAATCCAGCTGCTTACGGTGTAACTTAGTACAACGCACAGAGGTAAATAATAATGACGTATATACCAATAATTACAATTATGTACGTGAATACGTAAAGCCGTTTTCAGAGAGAATCAAAATTTCCTTACTGCTACTGAGAATATTTGACAGAAAAGCTTAATAACTTTTTAAAGGCCCGATTCGGGATTTGAGTCCAAGACCTTGGGATTTATTGTCTTCTAGCTAGTCAATAGATCAATGAGGCAGTCAAAGTAGTCAATTTCGAAAATCTTATATAAATGATTTCTCCTAGTAAGATCAACTTATTTGTTAAAAGGAAACAAAGATCTCAACAGCTACATCGAGAGCACGTTTCAATGTTTGTCTTAAAGCTGCTCAGATTTTAGACTTGAGACCAAATTCAATACACGTAAATACCTACATCTATACATTTCCTTTAACGGAATTGACCAAATAAAATTTCGAGCCAAATTGTTTTTCAAGTAAGTTTAATTCTGTTTGTACGAAGTGAAAGGAATCGATGACGTTTAATTTATACATTTGAAATAAAAACACTTTCAAAATTAATAGTTGACAGCTGCCTAGCGAAGTAAAAGTCTTAGGTTTGATCCTGATTTCTGGAGCTATTGTCATCCCCTCTCCTAACACCTGCTGAATATATAACACTAATTGCTTCAAACCGCATTATTATCGCTATAAATCGCTCGAATGCCCAACAATTACAAATTCAACGATAGATAAAGTTGCGATCGTGTTTAGAAAGTATATTAACAAAGGGCAATTTGAGAGTGAACAACTCCCCCTATGTATACGCGTAGGATTAGCTGACCCATCAGATTAGAGACTGCTGTGAGAATGGCTGCCGTGAGCGAATTTGGTCAGGATCCATCGTCATGCCCTAGTAATCAGTAACAATAGGTTTGCTTAACTATTAAGTTTGGGTAGATTAACGTTAGAATCTAAATACAAATTAAATATGTCACAAATTATTGAATATCTCCTAGTCAAGATATCTCAAGGAATAAAACTTGTGAATCTTAACCAAAGATCGGGGGCTGTTATCCAATAAAACTATCATCTCAAGCTAAGCGGTAAAGGAAAACCTAAGGAAATGTGTGTGTGATAGATGAAGTAGTCCTCATATCTACTAAACCTCAGTGGAGCAGTGGCGGAATAAGTACCATCCTTCACCTTAACAGAATGAGATGCCATCTCTGCATTTGGCTATTACTTAATAACTACATTTAATAATCTATATAAAAGTATATAAGGTTTTTCTCCACATACTTATTTTATTTTAAATATGTAGGTACATATTCTTATCTTTATGAGTTGTCTGTGTATGTTCATGTTCGTGAAAAATATTTGCGTTGTCAATTATATTTGTCTGAGCCAAAGTTGTTTTCCATGTATGCGTCAATCTTCCTGGAAGTTACTGAAATTGTTACTTCCGAGTCTTCGAATATGATATGAGAAAAACAAAAAAAGAAGAGTTTTTATAAACTTTTAACCGCTGTTCACGTTCAAGACGCTTTTTGTCTGTAACATTAGAACCGCTGAAGTTTGACCTCTGCTAGCGAGACAAGAAAATCCAGTGTAATTATATCCAGTGTATTAGTTCCAGTGTGTTAATCCAGTTTAAAAAAATACTATTTAAATTATATTGAAAATTATTATTTTAAATATACCAGTTTGGTTTGCAAAATTGTACTAACAACATCCCTCCAACTCAGTTTCGATAGGTTGATTAGATATGTCTGCTCATTATATTTACTTTAGAAAGATAATAATAAGTACATTGCATTTGTAAATAACATTGTAAGTTTAAAAAATCAATTGCCAATTACTTTCACAATCGTGGTAAATATTAATTTCTGTGTATTTTTTAGTCTATAATTATGCTGCACTCTATAAATTTAATACAACCCTTAGCGGTAATTTATTGTACTTCTTTTTGTATTATGTGGTTAGTGTTGTATGTAACCCACATTGTAGTTTTCTTCAACTAATCAGCAGATTGTCATTAAAATGTATATTGTAATTGTTTACTGCAACTAAAATAAAAAATTAAAAGTAATTAATCTATTTTGATTTTTTTTAAATAGAGTATCAGGTATGTTTTTCTTTCCGATTGTTCTGTACGAACGATTACATTCTGAAACGAACCATTAGTATACCTGAACCTTATGAAAAAAACATAGTTCGGTATGAACCTGAAAAAAAAACATTATATTAACCTCTTTTATATTCATCGGTCCAACTTTAAATTTAAATATATGATATAGATTAAACAAGATTAATAATTCGACAAACCTAAATTATTATAGATATAATATATATTTCTCCAACCGATCAAATAGACACAATTAAACAATTAGGAAGACATTTAATCCTTATAATTTTCCCGTTTGCTTCGGTATTTATATAGCTATCCGGCAAATAAAACGTTGATTGATGAACGACCTCACTGTGAGATGGTGGCAGAACATCTAATCTCATTTATTGCGGGTATAAATCAAATGACGCCTAACCAATTGATATATATTTTCAAGAAATATTTGCTTAACAATTTCTCGTGACTAAATTGAATTGTGTTTTCTTCAGCATACGAAATGGATAGTTATTTGTTTTCTTATGTTTAAGTTAATTATTATACAAGATATGTATAAGATTGATAGATTTTGAACTCTGTTTGAGCGGTTGCCAAATATATTATATGTAATTTTATTAAAAAACAAAAAAAACAATTTTGTTATTCAATAGAATACGTTGCAGCACTTAATTTATACCGATCAAGTGATCGGTATTGTGTATATATATGCATATCTTAATACAGGATAGAAAATATCGGTTTGAATGGTGAGTGATCCTAAGGGACATAGCATCTAAGATTCCATAGGCGTGTAAGACCTGGTTTATATTTTTTTCAGTGCTAACGTTTTCCACTTAACTCTTAATAGCCTGCGCGTTTATCAGCCCTTTTAAAATAAACAGGAAAATTAACCACCTGATGCTATGTTATTGTCTCCGCTAAAAGACACAGGAGCTGTTAGAAGTACTCGTAATACAAAAAAATAATTATAGGGATTTTTTTCTTATAAAATTTTACAGTTACGGTTATTAATAGGACTCATGGTTCATACGATGATATTCAAAGGCGCAGTAGACGTCTCGTCTCGCTGGCGTCTTCGAAATATGATACAAAGAAAAAATATTATACAATGACAAAAAATACAACCCCACATTATTTATTTATCGATAATCTGACATAATTTCCATATTACAATATTCTTATATTTCTACAGTATTTGAGTTTAGATTTTTAATAAATACAAGTCTTAACAAAAATTAAAAGTTAGAGTATCCTGCCATAGAATATGTATGTGTTTGTGTATGAGTGTGTGTGTGTGTGTGTGTGTGTGTGTGTGTGTGTGTGTGTGTGTGTGTGTGTGTGTGTGTGTGTGTGTGTGTCTGTTGAGGAGGTGTATACATTAAGAGATCTTTTTTTTAAATGCATTTTATTAATTAAATGAAATATATCCTGGATTGTATGAGTTGTATGTTCTACTTTTGCGCGGAAAAAAGAGTATTTTAATTTTTAACAGTAAGTAGTATTCATTAGAGGTATACAAGAGATACGAATGGCGTGTTCTTAGGTAAGACTTGTAATGACAGTAACGATAAAAGATTATATCCGGCCAGTGACTTTTAATGTGATTGATATCTATGAATATACCGAGTACATCCACATTTAAGAAAAAAAAAACAATATTTTTCATAATATCGAAAATATAGTTATATAAATGAAATATTTCTCATTATTTGCATAAAATTTTTCCAACGTGAAATTCTAGTCAATGTAATTTTAAACTCCATCTCGTTCGAGTTGTTTGAGAGATTGATTTGTAGTTCCAAGTTTCTTACTTCGTAAAACTTATCGTAAAAGTTCGAAAACATGAACGCTCCTTTGTTTTAACGAGCATAATTTGAGGACAAAATGATATATAATATTTTCTAGAAACTAAAACAACCTTTTAGAAATGTTATTTGTGCGTAAAAACTGGTGTATTTTGTATTTATTATTTGTTGGCAGCAGCGCGGGCAACAGTGTGTTTGGACAACAAGTTTTGACAATGCGTTGTCATTTTCACAGTGGTGTTTCGCAACATAGCATTCTGTTGCCTTTGATGTATTCTTAATTACCTCCGTCTTGTCTCTTTCGCGTAATTACTATATCTATGGGTGATAATTTACAACATCAAAATCGAGGCAAATGATAACATCGCTAATGCTATCAATGTATGTATTGAATTCTGAAATAATCGATTAAATTCCAATAGGGTGTCATTTATAATGGAGATTAATTTATTCAGTTCAAATAAATGGTAGACTGCTATTGGACAATTCTAGTTCGAGTGTGTAATGAGCTTGTCAAATACCTATTACGTAGAACCTATTACCTACTTGTAGTTATATAGTTCAGCAAAAGCCTTTTAATTGATTGAAAGCTAAAGCTGCACTGTTCTGCAGATTGGAAAGCTTATATCGAAATTTCCATCGAAACAGGTTTCAGGAAAATCCCTTTCAGAGAGTATATTCATATAATAGTTTTCGATGCATTCAAAATAATCATTTAATATCTAAACTACACAGCGGTTTATTATATGTGTTTTATCGATTTTTGTTACTAAGCAGACGTGCCTGGAAGAAGCTTTATGAGAAATAAGGCCATCTTTGAAAACTTTATAATCCACCTATTCTTCTTATATACATGTATGATTCTAAAACTCTAAGAGAAAAACACTTTCCTTTTAAGTATTTAAATACATTATTTGTCTGAAAGTATTAGTAAAATGAGCCTTTGTTTATATTTAAGCTTTCATATATGTTATGATCAAAAAAATTGTTTTATAAGCCGCATAAATAAAATTGATGACATAGTCTGTTTTGTTATGCGAAACTAAATCCAATATCCAGTGTTTGCACATAACCGTTTGTTTTTTATATTTTTGTTATGCCAATAAAGGTTTGGATTATATTGACATGCATAAAATATACAAATGATTTTATATTCTATATAAGTACACAATGGATTTTTAGGTTTTTTTTTAAATAAAAAATGCCTCGCCTTAATATGTATTCGTCGTTGGTTTTCTATAATAAAACCGAATAAATAGCGCTTTTGACTACTTTATTGACAGGATAACAATAAAATAAATTTCAAGAACTCAATAACATCCCAAGTACCAATAAAATTTGTCTTGAACTTGAAATTCGAATTGATTTAATACAATATCCGAAATCGCTTTGAATCAACAAATATATTTTTTAAAAGTAAATAACAATTCTATATTTATATATAGAATATATATATATATATATATATATACACAAGCACACTTACACACTCATGTACAAATTGTGAACATTCCTAAGCTTATATACTTACTACGTACTGATATCTAATTAATTATTTCGTACTCTACCTATAAATCTACACAAATTGCAATTAAAATTCTCATCTTGTTTGGCCTTTAAAAAAATCAATACTATTCAATCGTTTTCCGTGACAGCGTTAATTAGAAGTTAATTAATAATATGATACTTAATTAATTTATTGAGAATTTTCACAAGTACGTTACTCGTGGATTATTCCATACCATACTACACATATTCTCCAATGAGCCACCAACAGTGGAAACTAAGATGTGCTTGTGCCTGTAGTTACACTGGCATACTATCTTTTCAAACTGGTACACAACAATACCATCCATAAGCCCACCAACAAAAATCGGCGTTATAACATTGGACTCTCAATTATATAATTACATAAAAATTTAATCTTCGTTTCAGCCATGCAGTCTCTCTCTAAAAATACGAATATACAACTCAAAGCTTTAATGGAAGATTAAAAATACGTAACGAATATAAATGAATAAAAACATTCGAATTTTTTATACAAACTCTCTATGCGGATAAAGGAACTATATATAGAATGGGCGCCATTGTTCGAAAACTAGAAAGTAGTATAAGCTACTTGTGATCGAGATATAAACTCGTAACAATATGTTCTGTGATGTCCTCAACATATACTCGAGAGCTTTGTTTGGAATTAAACTATATATAGAAACAACTTAAGCCTTTATTCATACGAGATGTGAAACGAGATGGATGATTGCAGGCTCAAAGTTGGGCAACACAACTGTAACATGTACACACTTGAAAGTGGGATAAGTTACACGCATTTTCCTTGAAAGAGACCTATGCCCAGTTGTAGGATAACATTCTGTTACGTATACTGTAGTTTTTTTTTTAATTATATAAGCAAGCGCTTGACTGTTATCACAACTGATGGGAAGTGATGATACAGCCTAAGGTGGAACGCGTTTGCCTAGAAAGTGCCTATTCACTCTAGACTTGAAGGTACCCACATCGTAGGTGGTGGGAAATACGGAGGTCCGAAGGGTGTTCTAGACTTCCGTTAACAGATAAGCAGTCTCATAAATAAATGAACTACGCGATATTATACTAATAAATTTAAGTAACGGTTCCCTAGGAATTCATATCTTGGATAAAAGACGCTGATGGGAAGTTTGAAATATCATTAAAATTTATTTTTATTGACGTATATATTGAAATCTTATACTAACATGGCTACCGTCGGTTTATAATAAATAGGATTCGTATATTTATTCAATTATTTTGTAATAAACATGTAGTATCGCGAATAAAATGCACAAAAAAATATTTGAAAACTTTTTGCGAGCGCAGCCGTGACGTCCTTGTACTTCTTTTTTTTTAATTTTTTTTATTGAATTTTCTCAATTACTTCGAGTCAAAAACAAAGTTGTTTTACATTCATTAATTCTAGATGTCACGTATGTTTCCAACTTTCTCAATTATTTCCTCGGATTTGTAACTTTTGTGCCCTCATCGTTAATTCATACACCCATTTCTCTTAATATATAATTTACGAACGAATCCTCGTAAATTAATCACTTCAACTGTATGAAAGTATGAAATTAGATAAAAAAATGGAATCAAAATAAATCTTAAAATGGTTTCTAGAAGAACTTTTAATAACAAAAAAGATTAATATTTTATTTCTTGTATACTGGCGTTTTCGATTTATGTTTAAAATTTTCTACTCTTTTTTTCTGTATTTAGTGATAATCATACTTTATTTAAATCCCACATGCTCCAGTGATTAACACATGAAGCTTAACCAAAAATGTTTTGTTCATACCCGAGTACTCATCGAAAATAGTGAGGGATAGATCATTCTGTGTGTCGGAGGCTTTTTGCACCCGCAATGAATTAATGAGAGACTTTTCATTATTAATGTAAATACGTACACATTTATTTTACTTCCTATTTTAAGCGATTGCATCTGCTATGATCGAGAGTAGACTTGCCACGCAAGTAAAAACCCGAATAAAATGTATCATTTTTGTTGTCGTTTACATTTCCTACCGTCGCTATCGATTTTATGAGATATATTAGAAAAGCGACCAATTTAGCGATTATTTATTTATCTGAAATTGTTCAGACGGTTTGTCGCGCTCTTTGAGACAAGTAACTACTCGTATGTGACAACAAAGTTACACGACAAGCTTGTATGAGAAATCTGTAGATAATTTATAATAAGTTTGCAACAATATTTTTCTATATTATATATGAATCAGACTAAAGAAACTTCTCCTCAAAAATATAGAAGATGCATTGGGAAATTCACAAGCTGTTACTGTATTGCCAACTTTATAAAATATGAGCCTTAATTTTAGCCACACGTAATTGATAAATTTAAGATTTAGAGTGGTGTATAAAAAATTGGAAATTGGACCTCATCGCCATTTCATCATACAACAAAACAAAATTCTTCCCGTTTGCATTGTAAATCAAACAAAGCTATGAGTTCCGTGGTGGCTTTGTTTACAAACGGAATTTTCTCGCAACTATAATACGGCTCACTGGAATAAGTTTAATTGTTGTCCAAGCTAAGACCGAAGCATAAAACGTATCGTCTAAAATATTTTTTTTACTTATATTTACTCACACAACATCGCTATCTACAAAGTAACCTGCTAGAACCCAAAGGACTTTTATTGGGAGTATCGTAAATTTGCAGAAAATTAAATTTCGAACCGAATTTCGGTCAATTTGCCACCAACTTTGTGTAAACTTCGTTATTTGATTTTTCTCGTGATACGTAACAGCTTACAGAATTTAAAACGCAAATAGCAATGCATTAGCTTTGTAGCGATTAACATTTTCATTTACATACATTTTATATTGAGCACCTGCTGGTAAGTGATCATCAATGCCCATAGACATTGGCATTATAAGAGATGTCTACCATCGCCTACATCACCAATGTGCTACCAAACTTGGGAACTAAGATGTTATGTTTCTTTTGCCTGTAATTACACTGGCTCACTCGCCCTTCAAACCGGAACACAAAAATACCAACTACTACTGTTTTGCGGTAGACTATCTGATGAGGTACCTACCCAGACGAACTACCACCACGTGATCTTGATAGTTTTTAATTAATCGTATATTTAAACAAATACATTCCTTATTTATAACACAAGTGTGCCACAACAAAATGCAACACCACAATAACTGCATACCGCCTGCGTCAAAGTTATTATTTTTAGTGGGCGTTTCTGAGTGTTGTTACTCACGAGAGTTGAATTTATTTCTTAGAATCGTAAAATACAAGGAACCGTGCCTTGCTTGAATATTCCTAGATGTGAAATATTTTATTTAAAAAACTTAAATTCAAAAAGTGTAACATTTCGAACGATATTCTTGAATTATAAAAATATTTTCTTTAAAACTATTTTTTAGAACTTTAATTCAATATAAAATATAGTTGAAGTGTATTTAATTATTTTCTTCTGAGTTTCTATTGTAATATTTCATAGGAAATGTTTCAAATGTTTTCTTTTTTACGTTCAACGTTCGTGTATCGATCTATAAATAATTTGAGAATATTTTTGGTGACAAAACTTTAACAATCAAAATTAATAAATTGCATTTTGATAGTTAATGACAGGAGATTTTTTTCTAAAGGAAAACATATTGAAATCATCATTCTATCCAATGTAAATAAGCTCCAACCCTTATCTTAAAAGGAGAGAGCCTTACGGCCGAATACTGAAACATCACTCAAAGTTAAACACTACTTAACAATGAGAAGCTCCTAAATTAATATGCGAAATTTGAATTTAACGGCGTCTCAAATAGTTAAGTTGTATTTAATATTTAACGTTTGAGTATTCGGCGGTTAGCCTTATTAAGTTTTTCATACACTACAATAGTTTAGATTAACAAAGAAAAATATTACTGAACGAAAATTTTAATTAACTATAAGGTAACGTTTAATATAGTTCATGAAGAACTGAAGACTTATTACGATTTATAAGGTTATATTTTTATACGGAACTCGATAGGAGCGCGAGACATTTCTTCAATGAATTCTGTTGTTCGCCCTTGGACTGTAATGAAAATGGAGTGAGGAATGTTACTCGAGCACTCATCTAAGTTTAATGAAAGAAAATAATG
This sequence comes from Nymphalis c-album, assembly GCA_963151315.1. Classification (NCBI taxonomy): domain Eukaryota; kingdom Metazoa; phylum Arthropoda; class Insecta; order Lepidoptera; family Nymphalidae; genus Nymphalis; species Nymphalis c-album. The sequence continues at coordinate 4,485,035 of OY720602.1, read as the reverse complement.
AAGATATTCACTTCATTTACTCTATCAACTTATATTTTTTCATAACCAAGTTACGGCGATTGGATTTATTTACTAAGTCTGATGAATATATGAAAATAGATCTTGGTATATATATATTTCATAAGCTGTGGTAAAATGTACTTGAAGGCCCAATGGTACGATGAGAATTTTAACTGACGGTTCCAATTTCAAATCCGGGCCAGCACTACTGAATTTTCATATGTTTAATTTGCATTTCATCTCGTGTTCAGCTGCGAAGGAAATATTGTGAAATAACGATATGGAAATCTGTCAGATGTATCCACCACTCCGCACTGGAGTTGCCTAGTGGATATTATACCTCTCATTTTTTTATTGGATAGGTAGGTGGACGAGCATATGGGCCACCTGGTGGTAAGTGGGCACCAACGCCCATAGACAATGGCATTGTAAGAAATGTCCACCACCGATTTTTTTTTTTTTTTTTTTTTTTTTTTTTTTTTTTTATTTATTCTATAGGTAGGCAGACGAGCATATGAGCCACCTGATGGTAAGTGGTCACCAACGCCCATAGACAATGGCATTGTAAGTAACCATCGCTTACATCGCCAATGTGCCGCCAACCTTGGGAACTAAGATGTTATGTCCCCTGTGACTGTAATTACACTGGCTCACTCACCCTTCAAACCGGAACACAACAATAACAAGTACTGCTGTTTTGCGGTAGAATATTTGATGAGTGGGTGGTACCTACCCAGACGAGCTTGCACAAAGCTCTACCACCAAGATTACATTGCCAATGCACCAACACATATATTACACATTTACAGGTCGTTCGTTTTTCTTTTAAATCTCTTCTTAATAGACTACAATTTCGTTTGACTGATTACAATGCAAGTTGTTACATATATGTATTTTGAAGAAGAAGCTCAGCTATTGTAACTCACTACTAGATGGCGCTAGCGTATATCATCTTATATACTCAATAAATCGCCATAACAATATGTATAAACAAAGGAATAACAACGTCTTTAAGGTTTCACATATAAATCGTTAGTTTAACTGCTGTTTTTTTGTAATATAAATGTGATTTCGATCACGGTGGCCAAACATCAGAGAGATTAGACAACGCAGGACATATTATAGTGCACACGTGTCTGTTTACGACATGTATTTAATTCCTTCTCAACAATCTTTTGCTTTTGCGCCTTTTTGAAGTTAAAGGCTGCACTACTTTTATAATAATCTTAGTAATACACGTTTGTTTCAATGTAAAACAGTTTTCTAAGTGAAATTTCTCATTAAGTGAAGGATTTAGATAAAGGGTGTGGAATTATGCTCATATTCCTTAGAATTTAGCTGGAATTTTCATTTAAAACTTTATTCACGGAACAAGTTTCCACTTAAAACTTTCAGGGAAACCTATGGACGGAATATGAATAGAAATCAATATTACTGGAATATTAGTTTACTTCAAATATTATATAATGTAATTATTTTATAATTACTTTAGAATATAACACGACGATAGTAATTTTGTGATGTGAAGGAACATGTCGTAAGGAAGCCTACATGTGTCGGTTGGCATTCGGTTGAAAATGGAATAATTGCCCATCAGTAGCCGTTGACGCGGTTGGTAGATACCTGCCTTTCGCGCCGCAGGTCGTGGGTTCGATTCCGACCCAGGACAGACATTTGTGTGAAGGAAGATGTCTGTTTGTCTTGAGTCTGGGTGTAATTATCTATATAAGTATTATTTACAAAAGAAAAGTAGTATATGTAGTATATCAGTTGTCTGATTTCCATAGTACAAGCTCTGCTTAGTTTGGGATCAGATAGCCGTGTGTGAATAATGTCCCAGGATATTATATTATATATTACTCAGTAAGACATTCATTTAAAATGCAAACTGCACTTTTCTTCCAAACATCCAGCAGTAGTCACAATTTCGGTAATAATTTATTTAAGCCGCAGTCATACTTCATCTAAGATTCATCTTAAGTATTTAATTAAACCTCTTTGTAAGGCTTGTTTGAAAGATGCGGGCCCTCTGAGACATAATTAACGAATAATTTATCGGTGAGTGGAATACCTCCGCCCTTTCTTAGTTCAATATCCACCTGTGTGAGTATGAAAATTGGTATAATAAATTATATTTCAAATATGGAATCTAAGGAGACAGGTTGAACTCTGAACGATCATAAAATATCAATGGTTTTCGGATAATATATAAAATTAAATTATTCATATATGAGAGCTTTATGAGTAGCAATGTTCAGTGGTTATTGGAAGTGTGTGTTTTTTGAATAGCCCTAAGGTTGATTCTCGAAAATATTATTTCATTGAATATAAAAAACATAATGTACATAATTATAATATTATGTCCGTCATATAAACTAAAATAAATCAGAAATAATGTACGTTTATAAAATAAAATATGAATAAAAATTTAAAGCGGTCGCTTTTCGTTCATCGGATTTTCTACTTCACATAAAACTAGGATTAACGAACAAAAATTTTCTTTTCGTTTAAAAAATAATGATTTAAACGACATGGCGAATATGATAGTAATATAATAATATCCTGGAACACTATATCGTTGGTGTATCGTTAAATACTACCTTAATATGGTTGGTATGTAGTAAATGTAGTCCTTTATGTGGTAAATGTGCTAACCCTAACAAATTTATTTTAGTCAGAGCTGTAGAATTTGACTTTTAACCATTGCATTGTATAATATTAAAGAAACGTACCACTCTTAATTTAGTTAACGAGTTACTCTTAGAATTAACCAAATAATTTTAAAGAAAATTACGTTTTCATTTTGTTTTTAATATCGTTACAGCGAAAATAATTTAAAATATGTTAGTCTTATTTAATTTTGTTGTAAGATTTGAATGATTAAGAAATATTCCCAGAGGTAAAAAAAACATCTTTATATTTAATTTAAGTTTAACAATTTTTTATTTTTATTAAATTTAGCGAAAATAAAAATTAAAACAAATAACTTAAATAAATAAGCAAAAACTCAAAAACGTATTATTCAACTTTACGGAGTCATATTATCATATGCATTCGTATTCAAAACAATTCACTTGAATATAAATCCTGTTAGCAGATGTTTTCATGAAATCATATTCATAAATATGTAAAATACATGTTTAGTTTTCACCGTCCGGACGCGTAAAACGAAAAAGATAGTTTTTAACAATAAGGCAAGAGATTAATAATTACGAGATTTACAACAGCTGTATTTTATTGTATATAAACATTTGCAAACTTTGATAATAAAAAAAATGTAAATATATTTATGTCTTTACATGATTAAAAGCCGCTCGCCCACAGCGACTTTTTGCAGCGATAGTCGAGATGCGGTCGCTAGCGGTGTGCCCTCGTCCACGTGATCACGATTCAGTCGCGATGCAAACGCAATTCTGGAACGGCAATGCTTGTGATCTGGCGATCACAAGCATTTTTTAAGATCAGTTCGCTCCGACACGGTCTCGCGTTTGCATCGATACAGTCGCCATGCTGTAGTGCTTTAGTAGTGCATTGGCATCGCTTCTGTAGAGCGTTGCAAATGCGAATAACGTGCTAGTAAGTCGCGCGTTTCATAAACGCTCGACAGCATCACTGCAAAAAGTCGCCGTGGGCGAGCCGTCTAAACAACCACTGAATTATCATGTGCTTAAATATATATCATTTTTTCAATTATTTCTGTCCTATTTAGTTGTGAAGTAAAATAGCGAGAGACAGGTATGTAAATTTTAAATTTAAAAATAACTCATAATAAGCATTAATATGACTATACAAGTCTTTATATTTATATATTAATTTCTATTTATGTAAAATTTAAACTGACTAAGTTGCATATCAACGCAAAGCCAATTTTACGTCGATATGTTAGTTATTTGTTTACTGGCACCATGAAAATTTGTATAAGGGTTGCTTGGGTTACAGTTGGTTAGCAGAGATAAATGAGTTTTGAAAAATTAACCCCTAAGGTAGTAAAGGGGATGAAAGTTATAATAAAAGAGCAATGGATATTATTACACCTATAGCCAAGGGTATAGCAATAGTTACTTCTAGTCTACTTCAATAGTCTTTTTAAATATTTATGCACTACATGAAAATATTTTATCCATTAATTATATTAAAATGTATTCTTATACCAACTGTAAGGGCTTAATTTAAAAATTGTTATAAATTTAATGGGAATTTAAAAGGTTACCGACCGCTGCTTTACTACTAGTTAATGTAAAAGCAAGCTAAAGTCTACGTCATATATTTTACTCGGTGGTAGAGCTTTGTGCAAGCTCATCTGGGTAGGTACCACCCACTCATCAGTTATTCTGCCGCAAAACAGTAGTACTCGTTATTTGAAAGGGTGATTGAGCCAGTGTAATTACAGGTACAAGAGACATAACATCTTAGTTCCCAAGGTTGGTGGCGCATTGGCGATGTAAACGATCGTTAACATCTCTTACAATGCCTATGGGTTGGTGACCACTTACCATCAGGTGGCCCATACGTTCGTCCACCTTCCTATATATTATATATATATATATATATATATATAATATATAGGAAGGTGGTTATATATATATATATATATAATATATACATGAATATAATTAAACGTGTACCTTTGTAATAAAAATTAGAAAAATACTTAAATAAAACTTTGTACCAGTACTTAGTAGTAAGTAGTAACTAAGTACATTTTTATAACATAAATCATACGCCAGCGTTTATTTCATAAGTATTTGTGTTTTTGTTAATTAGTTTTCAATTAATCTATAATTCTGATACAATACACAAATTCTCTAAATATAATTTTCATAATACATTTTAAATTTCGTCTTTTTGGAAAAAAAACGTATCATTTTCACAATGAACTAAGGCATAGAAAACACAATGTCATGACACAGTCAAATGTGCTTCTAATAATCTGACTGTAGAGATCTAAATAGTGTAATAAGTATTCGTTCCTTTTCCTTGCAGACCCTTTTGTTAACGCTGGAAAATCGCATGACGCGTCACCCCCACGGGAACAGTGGGGGTGTATGTGGGACTCGCCGTATGTCCAGGGCACCGAGTGTACCCCGGTCAATTCCGGAATATCCGGAATTCCGGAATACCCACTAAAAAACCAGCGGTACCCTTCCCGTCTTAAAGGGGCGTGCTCTCCCGCTTACCATATTAACAAATATGTTTTACCCTTCAAAATGGACTCAGTTCAATTATTCAGTCTCTACCTTACAATCAATCCTGTGGATTTTTTTTTATTTACAAGTTCATGAATTTTTATAAAAGAATAAATTTGTCATTCGGGAGAAATTTATTTGTGTAAATAAATACAAAATTTTATTTGATAAACAATACACAAACAAATAAAATTTATAGTTTTGGTTGTTTCGAATATTCTATCTCGATTTCACGTATAGAAACTTATACGAAATTATATTAAAGCTGAAATACATTTTGTAATAAGCATCATGGGCAACGAAGATAAATCGTATAACCAACGCCATTTCATTTATTGGGACGAGAATGGCAGACAGTTTTTCTTTTACAATGAAGGAATCTGTTTGTAGACGATTTTATATTAAAGAAATATGTTTTTATTATAGTAATACTTATATGGAATTTCTTACAATATTTATTAATTTATGTACACTATCCGCCTTTGTCATGATTAAAGTAGAGATTTTCATTGTGTTATTTAAATAAAAACACGCAAATATTATTTAGAAATAAGTCTTTATTTACTTTTCCAAGACTAAATCATTATTGGGTCTTAATGAAGTCTCATAAACAGTTAGCCTTGATCTAGATAAGGAAAGATATAAGATTATTTTCGGATTTACAGTTATTACTTATTACCGATACACTTCTATTATAATTCAACAGTCTATATCGAGCCAAGCGATCAACCCGCCTTTACGATACATCCTACTACACGTCAAACGTTTAATTCCTATTTTTCCTAGTATTTTGTAATACGTGTAATAGAAATACATATCCATATTGTAGGATAAGAGTAATTTTGATTCATAAAACATGTTACCAAATAATATATTAGTAAGAAATAATACTATGTGACAAATAAAATGAACTGTCTTCTGTTTGTTGTCAATAATTTTGACATCATCATCGATTTGTATAAGTTACTATTCTTAAAGAGGCCACCTTATAAGCTATCATTAAAAAATCGAAAAAAGGGATACCAATCTCATGTCAACTGTTAAAGACACGTTGAACTTATCTTCAGCATACAATTAAATGCCCAAGAAGAAATGAGTCAAGATTCAATTGCAAATTTTTTGGCCTGACTCATAGTATGTATATCATTGGAAATCAATAATATAGTAAAGTTTTTTCTATATCAACAATAAAAATAACTTTTTGGAGTACCACAAGGATTAAGTTTGGATCCTTTTCTATTTTTGGTATATATAAATGATCTTTTTCTCTATATAAACGTATTTGTGACATTGTATGGATTGATCATAATTAATTATTTTGCTTTAAATAAAAAAAAACTAGTTATTATGATTTAAACATTGCATTATCATTATTATATAATTTGTTTATAATAAATAATTTTGTTATCAACGCTAAAAAAAAACAAAATACTTCGTTGTTTGTTTCTCTTTTTGTAAGAATTTTAAATAGCATTAAATAAAAGTGATATTGTAACAAAAGTGATATTGTAACTATACTAGTTTAAGAATTCAATTTAGATTTAGAAACTTTAGTAAAACACAGCTCTACAGTATTACGCGGTTAGAAAAGTTACACAACTAACTGTTTTCAATACTGTTCAATATATTAGGTTACTCTCATTACATACATTCAAGTAACTTTATATTAATACTGATTCTATTTTACAAATATAGCCGTCTTATCCATGATTAATACTGTAACTTGGTGGTAAGGTTTTGTGAAAGCCAGTCTGGGTAGGTACCACCCACTCACCAGATATTCTACCGCTAAACAGCTGTACTTGGTATTGTTGGGTTCCAGTTTGAAGGGTAAGTGAACTAGTGTTACTACAGGCACAAGGGACATGACATCTTTGTTTTCAAGGTTGGTGGCGTATTGGCGATGTAAGGAATGGTACATATTTCTTATATCGCCTTTATTTATGAGCGGTGGTGACCACTTACCATCAGGTAGCCCATTTGCCCGTCCAACTACCTATACCATAAAAAAGACCCTGAAGATATTTTTGACAAAATTATAATATCACTTATAGTTGTTTTGATATAAACAGTAACAATCATTGTATAAATATGAAAAAATAACCTTATAATCACCTCTAAGCTATCCCTTAGAATATAGTCGAATACACTCCAACTGTTAAGGTTTATTACAGTAGAAATATATTCTTAAAAATACATATTCCTAATAAGAAAAATATTTTTAAAAATCTTTTGATTCTATAAAAATTGAAGGTTTATTTATTTTCATAAACAAACAAATAACATTTGTAATTGGACACTGCTAACTGAAGCAAAAAGCAAATTATCATATTCTCTTACTATAAACTCGAATTGTTTATGAAATTAATTGTTTACAGACAGAGAACATTGAGCAGACGTTCTCTCATAAATTAACATAACAGTTTTCATTTGTATGTAAAAAATGCAAACACGATGTAATTTCGTTTTAATATATTCATGAAGAGAGGCGACACTCGGTTTCACCCCGGTCCAAATAAGGTCAATTGTGAGCTTAAATACTTCAATAAAAACGACATTTATCCACGACTTCATAAAAACTTCAAACTACAAAATTCATCTTTAAATTATATTTAGATAGATAGATAGATAGATAGATAGATAAAGTCTTTATTTGGATCACACCACATGAGTAAAAATAAGAAGATAAAAAAGAAATGACAAAAGTAACACAGAGTTTAAGTTAATTTATAACGTAGAACAAAAAACAAAATAAAAAATTAACTAACTTACAAAAATATTTACAAAAATATTTTGCATCCAATTTTATTTAATCTATATCTATTAAATATAATTGGATGTAAAATGGGAATTGCATTTAATTATGGAAACACAAAGAAATAAAAAAAAAAAATAAATAAAATAAAAATAAAAATTAACGAAAATGAACTGTAAAGTGGTGTGGCATCCAAAATGGACAACCTCTCAGTTGAAGCTGGCATAATACTAACCCAGCACTGATTTTCAGAGGCCTCCATGTGACAGTGACGGACGGCCATGTAAACGTGACAAAGAGTAATATCAAATATTAAAGTGGTAGATTGTTACGTATAAACAAGTTATTAAATTACAAGTTAATAAAACTTAAAACTAAAGTCGTTATCTGAAATACATATACGATTATAAAAAAAAAAAAAAAATAGGAGATTAAATCCGATATACAAATTAAAAAGTTGACATTTAGGCGGTATTTTTGAAAATTAATATGACTCCGACTCAAACTCAGCGATCAACGCCATGGGAAGTAATGGCGGCCATGCTATTAAGAAACAACACGGCGAATGAGCATTCTGAGAAGCGAGAATAGGTAAGTACTTAAGACCTAATCTTTGTTTTTGATTTACATAAATATATTATGTTATTTGTGTTTACAGATTAACCATGTAATTTACATAGATAATATCAATAATAAAATATATTTATGCCCAAATTTCTGTTGTTTTAGAGACGGCGATAATGGTATTCCTAAAACCTACCGTGGGGGCAGACACTCCGCAACCAATATGACATGAACAATCTGCATGAAACAAATTGGCCATGCAATTATAGGTACAATTTTTAATTAAATAATTATATCGTCAAACATGTTTCTTTCAATTTTGTATACTATGATTTATTTATTATCAATATACACGAATATGTGAATGAGAGAGTTAAAGTTCAGTCTGTAGGTTAAATAAATATAACTTATATCTTAGTCTAAACGTATGCAATGATTTTAGGTTACGAAGTGGGGGCGGCAGATTGTTCCAACATTTGGTCGCGGCGTATTTGAAGCTTCCACGAAAGGCTGCAGTACGATGTGGGTGCACGAGCAGCAAATAGGAATTCGCCCTGGTGGAGTGAGTTGTATTTACGGCCGATGACCACAAAAGCTTATCATAGAGATATCCTGGTGATTTGGATTTTATGACTCCGAATAAAAGTAAAGCGAAATGCAATTGTCTGCGGTAGTCAGTCCTTAAAGATTTGGCTTCATTAATGTAAGGCGTTACATGAGCACGTGGCGGAATGTTAAAACAATAACGAGCGCAGGCATTCTGTACTTTTTGAATGGCATTGAGCGAGCAAGCATTCGTGGCCCTATCACTGTATCGGCATAATTTAATTTTGACAGCACCAGTGACTCACACAGTGTAACACGTAATTCGTTTGATAGAGACTCTCGTACACGGTACAGTAATTTTAAACGATAAAAACAGTTACGAACGGTATTATTTACTTGTTTTTCAAAACGCAAGTTTTCGTCCATAATGACGCCTAGATTTTTAGCTTCGGTGACTCTTTCAATAATTTCATCGTTTATAGATATAATAGGGCTATAACTAGATAATTGTTTAATTTGTTTGTTTGTGCCAAATATCATATATTTAGTCTTCTTCGCATTTAAAACTAGGGTGTGGGATTGTGACCATGCAAATATTCTATTTAAATCATCATTTAAGTTTTTAACGGCAGCCTCTAGGTTCGACAAGTGAAATGATGTATAAACTTGTAAATCGTCCGCATAAACATGACAATCACTATTTATAATACAACTCGTTACGTCCGCCGTATATAATATAAACAATAAAGGCCCTAAGATTGAGCCTTGGGGCAAGCCTCGTGTTACTGGACGACACGGAGAACATGCTATAGTGCCATCTTCACCTATTAATTCCACTGATTGTCTTCTATAAGTTAAATAGCTTGCAAACCAATCTATAGCGGTTTTATCAAAACCATAGTATGCCAGTTTTGCAACAAGTAAAGAGATATTTATAGTTTCAAACGCTCGAGAGTAATCTAACAAAACCAGCAGGGTAACTTTACCGGAGTCCTGGGCACTAAGTATGTCATCTACAACCGTGGTGAGTGCGGTAGTAGTACTACGATGCTTTCTAAAGCCAGATTGAACATCAGGTAGGATATTATTGTTTTCTAGAAATTCAGATAGTTGGATGTAGACTACTTTTTCCAGTACTTTAGATAAACATGGGAGTATGCTGATAGGACGCAAATCAGACAATGAAACTGGATTATTCAATTTTGGTATAGGTTTAATAAGAGCCTCCCTCCATAGGTCAGGAAAGTTGCTAGACTGAATAGATTTATTGATGATTTTTGTTATAGCAGGGAGGGAGGAAGAAAATGTCATCAAAATCATATCCAAAGAGATTCCGTCCTTACCGATGGCGTTCGATTTGAGCTTATGGATAATTTTTGACACAGTATCTTCATTAACGGTTTTTAGATGGAAGGTTTCTGTACAGAATTTTGATGAAGAATACTTTTGAATAATTTGCGGGGAGACATAATCATTACCAGGAATATTTAGAAAATGATTGTTTATAACCTGAGGATCGTTAAGATGACTAGGTAAGATTAGATCCGACTTAGGTTTTACCTCAAGGTGGTTTTTAAAATGTTTCCACATGACTTGAGAGTTTTTTAAATTACAATTAATGTATGAGTTAAAGTAGGCATTTCTTTCATTTGCAATTGCATCATCTACAATTTTTTTCATTTTTTTATAATTTTCTCTATTGGCCTCGCTCTTATCTATACGCAATTTGCAATGAGCTTCATCGCGACATTTCATCATACGTTTAATAGCAAAAGTAATCCAAGGGTAATGATTATGTCTTATATATATGGTTTTAAGGGGAGCTAAGGTGTCAAAAATATGCATTATGTTAGTTGTAAAATGAGAAACGAGTAAATCTATACAATAATCGGGATTAGAATATGTATGCCAGTCAATGCATTCCATCAGGACCTTAAGCTGGTCTATGTTTATATCTCTAATAGGTCTTAATAGCTTTTTCCTCGGGCGAATTTTTTCTTTCAAAATATTAAGCTCAAATGAAAGGAAAGAATGACTACTCAGACTATTTACATAATCGACAATTTAGCGTGAGAAAAGTTAGAATATTTTTATACGTGACCACGTGCAAGTTTTCTCATGTCGATTAACATCAAGTATGATATGATTATGTTAAAAATACATGACAATTATATGGTGCTTACCCAGATTTAAAAAGACAACGGTCTTCGAAAATCTCCCGTGTGATAACATAATAACTAATGTGTAATAACATAATAGAAATCATGTTAATTTTGTTAAACCCAATTTCCTACTATCAATTAACATTTATCACGAATACAGTCTATACAAATAAATTAAATTGAAATAACTATCTGTGTTAAATTTGAAAATAACTGTCATAATAACCTTTTCAATATATGAATATTTACGAGTTACCAAAACTAAAACATGCATCTTTTTTATAGACTACGGTTGCTACCTTATAATTTAAATATTTTATATCTATAATTAAAGTCAGCATAGAGACTTTTTGCAATATTTAAATGGTAGTTTTTAAAGGATTTTCGTCACAAACTAAATACCACATTGGCGAAGCTGTGAGCTTTGTTAGTAATTATACAAACCACAAAATTAGGGTTTGATATGGAGTTCCGAAAACTTACATTTTTATAAAGACGCATACAATTAAAATTCTTATTCTTCATACTTATCAACTTCAAATTTGATGTACTGTTTTTTTTTATTGTATAGGAAGGCGGACGAGCGTATGGGCCACCTGCTGGTAGGTAAGTGGTCACCAACGCCCATAGATATTGGCATTGTAAGAAATGTTAACCATCACTTAAATCACCAATGCGCCACCAACCTTGGAAACTAAAATGTTGTCTCTCGTGCCTGGAATTACACTGGCTCACTCACCCTCCAAACCGAAACACAACAATAGCAAGTACTGCTGTTTTGAGGCAGAATATCTGATGAGTGGGTGGTACCTACCCAGACCCTACCTACCACCAAGTGAATAATAACCTAATTATGGACAGAAGAAGTAAAAATAACAATCCACTAATTTCGCATCGACCAGCAGTCGTTTCCTTTAGTCTAAGGAGAGTGAACCATCTATCGCAAATATCTCACTAATAACGCATGAAAAAGCGTTGGAGTGAAAGCGACGTTAGTAAAAATAAAATTAAAACGGAGGTAGACAGAGTATACCCGTGCAATCGTGCGTGGAGCTCCGAGTTCGTAACCACGACAGAAATGTCAAAATGTCGGGCGAAATAAATGGTCGTTGTTAAAAACCGGTGTATTATATACGAGTACATAGGAATAGCACATCGATCGATCGGTTATTCTTATTTTTAGATATTTCGAACGTCACGCTGTGGTGTGTGTTTAAATTTCTAGCTTGTCAATATATTCAAGATGGATTGCGATTTGATTCAGGCAAATACCACTTAATTGTTATTTGCTTATTTCGTGTTTAATATATAATCTCTGAAAACAGCTTGGAAATTCGCATGTGTCTAATTTAATTGAAATTCTGCGACATTTGTTTTCACCAATCCGCTTTAGAGCAGCATGGTGGAATTAATCATTAGTGGGACAATTCCTGGGGTATTTAATTAACTTTTTACTTTACAATATATTAACGTATCGACTTTACGATATTTTTTTAATTACTCAGGATTTCTAAATTGGTTGTTCGCCAATTGCTTATCTTATAAACTTTTATTACTTTACGTCCAAGAGAAAATACTAAAATGGAAAAAGTTTATCAGGGTTTAAATGAAATACGACATTTATTTTAAAAGAATAACATTTTCCTTTTACTTTTAAAAGTTTTATATTACTTTTGCTGCTAAAAGATAAATAGAATCGGCTTACATAAATACTATTTAGATAGTTTAGAATAATCATTGCTAAATAAATATTTACGATTCATGATATAAGGAGGTGGTAATTAAAACAATTTACAAATAAAAAATAAAAAAAAACTTTTGCATTAATCGTTGTATTTCGATTGGCTAGACTTTTCTGTTTTAAATTTCCGTTGTAAATATGCCAATGGTGTCCCTTATATCAATAAATAAAATATATGCACAAACTTATATACGTTTACATAATATATGTAGTGCCCTTATAAATACATCGTAGACGTTTGAACTGCACAATATGTTCCTCAAAGTAAGGACGGTAAAGGGAAGTAGAGAGTACTTTTAGTGTACCGAACGAAACATAAAATGCTGAGTTTTAGTAGAAAACTTCAAACCCATATAATCGAATTCTAGAGTAGTTACGTGCTCGTGTTAAATGTCAGGTATTACAGAGCTGCATGAACTATTTAGAGTGATTTATTTCGTTTGTTTATTTAATTTTTCCTGTTTTAAATTTTACAACTTGCGCGGAACAAAGGTACAATAAGTATGAATTCTCAATATAATTTTTATAATTTTTGTAATACATAATTATGTTGGTCGATGAGCGTACCTTAGTTTTTTAACAGACTCGAACCCTTTGTACATTGTAGAAATATATTGAAATAACTGAATAAATAATGTTAAATGTAATCATGATTGAGTATTTAAAACGTAAAATAATGCAAAAACAAACAAAAGCGTCAATATTATATAATTGTAAATAATTAATCAAAGAAAATTTGCTGCTTTAATTAACAGCCATATATCCTTTGCTGATGCAAGGATTTAGGCTAATTTTACGGGATTCCCTTGACGGCGAGAAATGGACACATTTCAAATTACCGCAAAAATACTACTCCACGAAATAAAGCGACAGCAGTAATTATCTCCGTTTTTTGCTAAGTTGCGTTAAAAAAAGTATAAAGCGAATGATTAACTTAATTATATGCTTAAGGAAGATTTTATTTAAGTTTATCTTGAGTTCATTGACTGACGATTACGAAGAAACAGTAGTAACTAGGATTATATAATCTGATCTTCAACCTGCGTTCAAATTGTACTTTCACGCGATTACTTAAATACAGATATCTATCATCTCTATCATCCCTTTTCGTCTCAAGCGATTCTTCGATGTCATGTTATCCTAGTACAATTAGTAGTAACAGCTTGTTATTTACCCACCGCCAGTATTTACTTCTATTGAGCAGTGGAGTATTTGATATATTATTGGTTGCCCTAGGTCTGTGGATATTTTTTTTGCATGGTGCTATGCACACATTTTTGAGTTGAAGTAGGTCTAAAATGGGAAAATTGTAACATAAAAATCAGTAGTGTTTGCTTGAGATGGAACTTGCAATCTTCGTTTAAGATTTATATATATTTTAATCACTATATTTATAAGCTATCGCTGCTCTTATGTGTTGGTAGTCGTGTCCAAACCCAACGGCCATTTAAATGGTATTTAACCGGATATGACCTCACGACCATTTATGTATCATGATTTTCATTAGCACTTAAATCTCAGCTTTCTATGTATAAATAGTTAAATTTTCATAACACACATAGACTATATATTTCAACGCGGTTTCTATTTAAGTATCAAAACCTTTTACGATATTAACATTTCTTTTGAAACCTTGCACTATAATTGTACATATTATATTAGACCGAGCTCTACCATTTATATGATTAATGTTTATAAATCACTTTTAATAATGTAATTTTCCTGCAATTTTAAATTTAATATTATAAATCAAAAGTACGTGGAGGTGATTTAAATTTAAGTTATATTAATTATTAATATCACATATTTAATTTAGTTAATTGTATTATTAACTTAACTGTAGATTTTTTATTATTGTATACAAGTTATACACGAGTTTTGCCCTTTTTCGACACATAAGCTGAAAATTAATACAATAATCCATCTGTGATCGAGCATTATTAAATATTAATAATAAAAATCAACGGGGTTAATTTATTTTGTTAATGTTTATTTTTTTTTTACAAAAGACAAATATATAAATAAAGTCAAAAAGTAAACCTTATCTAAATAAAAAGCCGTTTCCGAGATACACAATATAAATTTTAAGCATAAACTAAAACAAACGCATTCTAACAATCAGACTGTGTCAACTGTTAGATGACTGGTAACTGAACGGAACCAACCTCTTCCTAAACCTTTGCTTACTTGGATATAGAGCTATCAACATATAGAATATAGAATTGCTAGCGATATGAAATAGATTTACATATGAATTAATAATTCTATAAGCGTAATCTATGTTAATATGAATTCGCAACGAAGCTTAGATACGTCTTTGAGATAATTAATATCATATTCAGAAAGCAATTTATCATACGATTGTTATCATCATTCCCTTTGATAGCAAAACTTAAATTACAATGTTAATTGACTGTTGTCTATATCATCCTTAAGCTCGGTATTGTAATGGAACAAATATATACGTTAATGGAACTACATGTGAAAATATTGTGGATATACTCTTGATAGATGGATCAGTGGATTGTATATAGATTGTAGAAATTGGGTGCGTTACGCAATCCGGGTTCTTTAAAGCAATTTTAGGAGTGTTCCATCTCACTTCTTATACTTGACGAATACGAGTCAGAACATGTTAGCAGGATTAACTATGGGTTAGTAGATGAAAAAAGATTGTCACAAGAATTAACTTTTTAAACATTTATCGACGATTCTCACGTTGCATAGACACATCGACACGCAAAAAGCAATGTTGTGTGTGTTGAAATATTTCAAAAATTAACTCTTGAAATATTTCAAAAATTCCTTTTTCATTATTAAAACTGTTGATGTGTTTTTCATTGTCGTCGTAGTAAGTTATTAGTACAGAATAAGTAACAACTCCATTTCATGTTATTGGCTCGATTTTTAATAGAGCAATTTTTGACATCGTTATTATCACGTAGTAATACAGCCTCTGAATGTCCCACTGCTGGGCTAAGGCTTCTTCTTCTCTTTGTGAGGGGAAGGATTTGGAACTTATTCCACCACTCTGCTCCAATGCGTGTTGGTGGAAAACACATGTGACAGAATTTCAATGAAATTTGACACATGCAGGTTTACTCACGATGTTTTCCTTCACCGTCGAGCACGAGATGAATTATAATCACAAATTAAGCACGTGAAATTCAGCGGTGCTTGGCTGGGTTTATTACTAATAAATTTATTTATATTCACGCTATTAATTCAATGCTACCGAGCCGATTTTATATTCCTTTCCTCACGTTTCACCCGTTAAACGTGACTATTTAGCCCTCGTGGGTTAGAACATAGTGTTTTACCAGATATAACTTTTGCCAATAAATATGCTAGATGTATAACAATGTGTCCAGAGATAAGCGCGATTAAAATAACAGATAAACAAACTCGTCAGCCTTATATACTAGTAAAGATTTATGGCATAGCGTTTCTTTAAATAGCGCCTATAAAGTATTATATAAAAATTGTATTCGTAGAATGAATATATACATAACTAGCGGTTCACCGGCGGCTTCGGCCGCGACATAATCAAAACTAATAAAATATGTTAGTTAAGATCTATTTTAGCTGTGAAAACATTTTTTTATAATAATGTTTCCAACCCATTTCTCCCGTTTAGGGTTGATTTATAAAACATAAAAAATACGTATGTATTATTTCATGAAAAATGACGAAACCGCGATACAAACTATTACACCCCTATTTCACCCTCTTGGGGGGTACTTTTTCGAAAACCCTGAAACACGTATTTGTTTATTTCCAACCAGAGGGTTGTATATAAAATTACATGTTTCTAACTCATCCACACAAACTTTCAACCCCTATTTCACGAACCTTCCTTCTTTAGTGGGGTGTCTACTCAATAAAAAGACTCTACTTTCCAAATTTCATGGCCCCTAACTTTAATAGTTTACGCTCGGCGATGATGAATCAATCAGTCAGTCATGACTTGTTATTATATATATAGATGATAATCTATTAGAAAAGAAAATAATTTTATAATTTCCTGCTATTTAACAGTTACATTCTCTCGAATGCAATTTCAAATGCTATACATAAAGGAAATCGAATTACATGAATCTTCATTAAATTGATCAATTCTTAAGAGAATTTATCTATTAAGGAGAATCGAAATCTCAATCAATGTGATCGGAGGGTTTAATTACATTGTTTATATCAATTACCGCCTTCGAGTCTTCGATTTTCTAAAGCATTCGTGCTTTACGAAGCTAAATGTATTACAATATTCATTTTGTATTTTCGATAGTATGTTATTGATTGTATTAATTGCTATAAATTAGCTACCTAATTATTTTATAGAATCCACGGGATTCAGTCAAAAATAATCAAAAATCTAAAATATATGTTTTAATCAAATAGACTTTTACAAGTAATTATGACTCAAGTGTTGATTGAACACTTGAGTTGATTTTAATCATGAGCTAGGTCAATAAAAAGTAAGTGTTTTATTGAAGTTGGTAATGTTAGACTCTCGTGACTCGGTCACATAAAGCCCTCAGTCTTTGATTGTCTCTGATTGCTGTCCCTACTGACAATAATAATACAAGAATAAAGACTGCTGGTTCGCTGTATAACATATAAGTGTGTGCCATAGCATCTCATAAATGTAGTATAAAAAGTAATAATCTAGTGAAATTTAATCAAAATCAATCACTTTCAAAATCCTTTTCCTTAACGAAAATTTCTAAACGAATACCAACTTTGTTACGCCATGTTTAATTAGTTTTGAAAGATATAACGAACTACAATCGGAAGCTAAAACTGAAATCAGTTTACAAAACTGTGGCCTATTAATCTTGCTTTTCATAATTAAAAAAGTTTTAAAAGGGCAAAAGTTGCACAGACAACTCGAAATACATTTTCAATTACGACCTTAATGAAGTGAAAAATTTCAACTTAACTAACGAAATAACTTACAACTTAATTTTATATTTTCACATCGACAACTTTTGGAATAGTTCTGAATAAACAAAGTGAATAAAACAAATTGCTTTATAAAATTCGCTTGTGTATTATATTTTGTTTATAAATAATTCTTTTTCATAAATCGTTGGCCACATTATATACACTTATGAATATTTAATTATTTACTGTTATTCTATTTGCGGCTATACTCTTGTGTTAGATCCGTGGTAAGAACACTCATTCATCCCATATTCTATCTCAATAATTAAATACAGTTTAACCACTTTCAATTAATTATATGCTTATATATGTTTAAATGAATTAATTTTAAATATATAATCGATAAGCACTCTATGTACGAGAGATTGTGATTTAAAAATGTTGTCTTCGATAGATTATAATCTAGCTGAAAATAATGCCAAATTGTAAGGAGTATGTTTCGGTTCACACTTCACAGTCTTTCGCCAGTTTATTATTTCGTGAGATAAATTGTCCGCATTTGTGCAAAATGGAACCACAATTGGAACGACAATTTTTGTTTTGTTTTTTTTTTTGTTTTATTGGACAAAATACATTGAAAAATAATGTCATTTATTATGCCAAAATCCGCGTGATATTTGCCTCGGAAATTAATACAAAAAAAAACAGAATGGAACCAAAAGCAAAAATAATTAATCAATACACATAATGCAGAATCTTCCGGTTGTATGTATTGTATTGTATATATGCATGTATAATATAGTTCTGTAATTATAAGATTTCAACCCTAATTTATGTAACTTTTAAAGTGTTTTCGTCACATACAGTATTATAATAAAAAACGTGGAGTTCGCATTCATATATATTGTATATATGTTTCATTAAAAAAGAGTAACAATTGAATTTATTTTATCACTTCTTCCCGGTCTCTTCTACATTTCGAACTTTACATTAAACTTATTAATATTATTTCTGCTAAACGCTTAGAAGCCAATTAAAAAATGAGATGAGGCGAGATGGTCCGGTAGATAAAACATGTGATGTGTGTGAAAGGTCACAGGTTCAAATCCGGGCAAGCAACTGAATTATCAACTTATTAATTTTTTATCTATTTTAAAATCAGCTCGGCGTCGATTCTAGTTATTTTTTTTAATTAAAATAATATGCAGCCTTAATTATAACCAAACAATATCGAGAGTAACATAATGGAATATGCTACGAGTACATTCGAAAATATTCATTTTAATTACTTCGCTGAAAAAAAAAGAAAATAGAAAATTCACTATGAAAGGTTGCACAATTTCTTGGTTATTTGAATTCGCTCTGAAATAGGTTTTTAATTATAGCTTCTGTTGGAACCGTTAAAACGCGGTAAAAACTATTTAAAGGTTGGTACATTTACTTATCAATTTAATAACATATTCAACGATTTTATTAATTTATTCCGCACTAACTTTATATACATATCTATTTGCAATACAATTTGTACGTTTATAGATAAAAATAGTATAATTTGAAATTTGAAATTAACATATAAATTTGCGTGTTTGATAAAATTTAATGTAAACAAACGAAAGAAACGACTAACAAAGAGCTCTACTGTTTGTTAACCGTTTTAATATAATTGAGGTAGTTTTAATATAGAGAGATAATTTTAGCGCTTATATTTTAGTAAGTTTAAATTATAATAATAGAAATATGACTTTATTTATAATTATATAGTGACTGCATTTTTTAGGAATTACTTCTATACTTAAAAAAAACTTTTTAATAAAACAAAGTAGGTAATAGTTGTGGGGGTGACATTTAAGGCACAATTAGTCAGGTATTAGGACCTTTTTATATAGCTAGGCAGCCCACTGCCTACATAAACCATTACGCTATAATCGCTTGAACGTATTAATATCGTGCAACATATAATTTATATTTTACTCTTAAAATAATTTGTAAATATATTATAATTAGGAGATTCCTTGATTAATAAATGAGAACATATCTGTTGTATTCAAAATAATTTTTCAGAAACATATTCCTATAACCTGACAAAATTAAAAAGTTTAACAAATTTCTTGATAAGATACAACTTTCATTTTACGTAACATGTAAGTCTTCGTATCATATTATTTAACGAGAGGAAGTTTAAAAATAAGGTAAACTCATAACTTGGAGAAGTTCCAATTTTGTTTGCTTTGAATACCCGTATTTGAACGAGTTTTAGTTCATCTTAACCATAAGCTCACTTAACTACCCACTTTTACCAGTAAAGGCCTTCATAATTATGATTGTAATCGTTTGAAATAATGTTGTAAAATTTATTCCAAAATAATATAGTGGGTAAGGTTCTTCTTTGCATGTCACGTGATCTATAATTAACGAAACAAAAAATGGCGTAAGTAAGTGATTCTTTATTTCAGATAGATCAATATATTCGAAATTATTTATAAAGGGCCATTTAAGTTTCTAAACAAAATGATTAAGATAAATAATCACTTTGTCAAACGATTTTGATGTCTTTACAATGAGAAGTATAATGTTTTAAAACAATTTACCAGTAAATACCACTTTTGGAAACAAAACACAGTCATTAAAATTAATGCTGTTGGATAAGTACAACTCCAGACTGGATAGCATAGAGCATATATCAATTGTTTATTGCATGTATCAATTGTTTTACATTATACTAGTAGTATAGCTACTAACATAAAAAAAATGTCCGGTCGCCTAGCGGCCCCCGGGGCGGTGCACCGTCAGGAACGAAGTTCTGTGCGATATTTTTTCGACTCAAACCCTGTTTTAAAACGTAGTAGGTACTGTATTTTTCCTTTATATCGATCTCCTAAATTCGAACGCCCTACGCATTTTGTAGCCTTTAGTAGGCACAGAATGAATGCTATTTCGTTACATGACGTGACCTTGGACCACTGCTATTTCACTACTGTAAGTAATTCTGTCCTTATTTATTGACGTATGTTAATTTATTATTTAAAATAAAAGTGCGAATTGTTTCATAAATCATAGTATTCTCATGTTTTTATATCGAAAAATATTTGTGGCTTTTATAACAGAAAAGATACGAGTATAATTGTTTTCATTATAAAAAAAATATTTTAATAAGCAAATCAATATAAAAATACAGACTTCATATAATATTAATGGATAGTAATCGCTGCTTGCACAAAGCTGTTTTAAGAACAAAATTAAAAGAAGCTTAATAAAAAGAACACGACATCGTTTCAAAATGTATTCGTTTCTCATTAATTTTTATCGGAGCAGAAAATATTATGCGCATTCAATTTCAATCGCGGCTGATGTTTATTGAACGAAGATTTCAACCATTGCAGTAATTATGAAAACGCGATGTTTCTATTTCGATAAAAAATAAAAAGCGCCCAAACTCGTTAATTAATTTAGTTCGATTTATGTCCTTGTTTATTTATTTACTTGGTGGTAGAGCCTGCAAGCTCGTCTGGGTAGGCACCACCCACTCATCAGATATTCTATCGCAAAACAGCAGTACTTTATATTGTTGTGTTCCGGTTTTAAGGGTGAGTGAGCCAGTGTAAATACAGGCACAGGGGACATAACATCTTAGTTTCCAAGGTTGGTGGCGCAATGACGATGTAAGCGATGGTTAACATTTCTTATATTGTCATTGTCTATCAGCATTGGTGACCACGTACCATTAGGTGGCCCATATGCTCGTCCGCCTACCTATATAATAAAAAAAAATACGGTCATAGATTGATTTGTAAAATACAATGCAGACAAGCCTCAATCAACTACCAAATAAAAATAAACTATGATTTGCAACCAATAAATTTAATAACCACAGTGCAATTTAAATTTTAATTATGAAATTCTGATTATGCAATGTGCATTGTGACGGCGACAGGAAACTAAAGCAAATCAAAATAATTAAAATACCTACCAAAAATACGTACGAGAAAAAATCGTTTAAATTATGCGGTAACAGAGTGATATTGAGTGGTTGGATAAAAAATGTTAATCGTAGTGCATCGGATTATAAGAATATAGGAATAAAACACAGGTGTGTTTACACATGCACTTCACTCTATATTCAGCACTCAATATTCCATCCCTACTCAAATATCTATGAGCTTTTTTTTTATTGCATAGGAAGGCGGACGAGCATGTGGGCTACCTGATGGTAAGTAGTCACCAATGCCCATAGACATTGGCGTTGTAAGAGATGTTAACCATCGCTCACATCACCAATGCGCCACCAACCTTGGGAACTAAGATATTATGTCCCTGTGCCTGTAATTATATTGGCTCACTCACCCTTCAAACCGGAACACAACAGTATCAAGTACTGCTGTTTTGCGGTAGAATATCTGATGAGTGGGTGGTACCTACTCAGACGAACTTGCACAAAGCTCTACCACCGCGTAAAATTAGCAATTGCGAGCAATTTTCCAAATTGAAATATTATTTCCCAAAGCAACTAAATACTTTATAGTAGGAATCAAAGTATGTAAAAATTTATCATTTTATTACTTCGGAGATAGTTTAAATCTTTTGACTACTTTCAAAACTGCAAGATGTTTGTTATAATTTTCCAGACGAGGCATTTATTCGAGTAAAACTTGCACAGATAACTAAAGACCGGATGAAACTTTTGAAGGAACCGAGATAAAGTTTATTTCACTAAAAGGTAAATTTCAATTAATCGTTTATATTTTAATATCTTAACTTTAACACGGAATGCAGGTTTAAGGATAAAATCTTTTTTTTATTAATTTTAATTAAGAGAACTGAAAAAGTATATTGTAATACATATTGCTATGATTAATTATTTAATATAAAATTATTATTTATGTGAATCTATTTTAATGTCATATTTATCATGTAATGATGACATATTTAATAAATAATTCTTCATGTAATACATACAACCTATTGGCACTTTGCACTCGTATGCCGTCTCGGCAAACGACATGACGTCATACCATCATGTCTCCTCTCTACTGTGTTGTGTGCATGGCCTGAGTATTCTATACAACGTTATTGCATGTATATCTTAATAAAAGAAATAAAAGTTCTAGCAAAATATTGTTTTTATATTAGTTTTATTCATATTTATTTATTGATTTTCACACCAATTATCTTAATAGGCAGCGTAATAAATAGAGTTGTAATGTTTATTTGCTATGTCATATATGTTAATTATTTACTATATTATTTTCTCATTATTAACATTAAATAAATGCAAATAAAAATGAAGAACAGTTACTGTACAAATCGTGACCGCGTGGAATGGCGGCAAGACCGCTAGCAGCATTCTCGCTTTAAACCGCAATTCCGATTCTCTGGGCGAAAAATGAACCAGCCCTGGCTGTAGTAGTGGTAACAAGTAGAGGTAGCAAGACGGGGTGTAATCAATTAAAATTAATTAAATTAATATGTTTGAATGATCAATGCGTTAATACAACTTGACTGGTGGTTGGTATGAAACCAATGTGTGCTAAATTGCAATAACTGTACTGTGAAATTCGTAGCCAGCGATGCAAAGCTGCACGCTTTAATAGCATTTTACTAATAAATAATATTATACTGCCTATTATAAATACACAACCCTCATTTATAATGAAATTTAAACATTATATACGTACAAAATTCCATCTCATTAGTCATTACAAGGAATAAATTAAAATGTAATTACTTCATTTGTTTCAGCTAACCATGACTTCTTCTCCAAAATATATGTATAGCACACACGTATGCCACGCCCACATTAATAAACAATAGAATATCTTACATAACTGGTATAAGAGTTAAATAGCTTAATATATAACAATAGCCTGATTGTGATTATAATGAAACTTAAATATATGTGATCATGTAAGAGAGAGCCTGAATAATTTAGAAATTTAGATGGAATATACTCTAAATTATAAATATTATTTTGCATCACAATAAACGGTGATTAAGTCATGTAGCGATTACTTGATTCACCGTATATGAGATTCAAATTTAATCTTACCAAAGCTCATAGAAAGTGTTTGTTAAACTTAGTATTTTATACTAGTATTCGCCCGCGTGTTTGAAGGGGACTTCTTTATATTTATATTTTTTATACAATAAGTCCTTATTTGAAGCTCAGGCTTGCTTCAAAGCCAAATTTAATAAAATTCAGTTCAATAGTTTAGCCGACCGACAGACAGACAAAGTAAATTTCGTATGTAAATGATTTTTACGTATAAATTGTAAATAGTAACTTCTATCTAGTCTATTTATTTCTTATTTGATCAAGTAATTAACAATATTTCTTTGCATATATCGCTTTAAAGATATGCTTGACTTTAAACAAACCGGCAACTTTCACAGCGGTAGCTCTGAGGTATACTCACTGTCTTAGTATCTGAGCTATCGCTCTTAAATACTCTATCTGATAATTCCACTACACTACCACATGTACCACATTATAAATAACAATATTTGTTAAAATAATGCAATAGAATATATTATCAATTTAAATCGTCTTTTAAAAAAAATGTATCAAAATTAATAGTTATGAAATTTTCGTAATTTAATTTCACTTGCAAGCGACCCACGCGTTTATTGAACAACGCTATAGTCAAGCTAAAATGCAATTTCCTCGCTGCCAATAACCCAAGCTTACATTATAGAGCAAGAGCCCACGACGGCCAGACCTTCGTCATATTATAAAAGCTGAAAAATTTTCTATGCATATACCCTATACAGGTAAGACCGACCAGCGACTATAGAGTTTGGGTTGTGGTTACTTTGGCAGGTAACAGGTATTAAAGGTGTATAAAATAGAACCTTACTTTCGTTAAAGTATAAAGCTCAATTTTTTTATATTTTCTTCGGGATAACTTTAGAAATCTCGTCATCCATTGCCGGACACTTATGACAGTTGCTACCCCCTGCCAGACACCCCTAAACTTCGTCATAGCTAAATTTTATACATGTACTTTTTTGTATTTTTGTTAATACTTACATAACTTTCGACTAGGTGAATAGATTTTGATGATTTTTTTATTTGAAAGCTGGTGCTTTCCATTTGGTCTTATTTTAATTTGGTCCCGTTTTGACAATGGTATCCATGAGAAAACCATATAAGTCTAAATTTGCATTAAGCTTGTGCGCGACAAATGAACGAATAACTCAATATCACGCCAACCGATTTCGAAGATTTTTTTTTATTGGAAAGAATGTACTTCAAGTGTATTTTGATCACAGTTTGGTTAGATTCTGATTATGGTATCCATGACAAAGTAACGGAACTCCTTAATTCTTAGAAGTAAATTAACGATACTCAGCCGAATCTTTTATAGGCTATCCAGATTTTTCAGTCACCTACCGTAACATCGTTCTTATCAAGTAATTGTAGTACTATTGTATAGAACACTTTTCTATATACCGTCAGCGCACGCTAGGTAATGACTTTAATAGGCAAAAGTTTGATACCTTGGGTTACATTGCTCCATTTTAGGTAGGGATCTATAATTTTTTTGAAATTATAATATAGCCTTTGTTACTCAGTAAAGATGTAGCTTTCTAATGGTGAAAGAATTTTTAAAATCGGTCAAAAAGTTTTTGAGTAAAATCGTAATATAAAAATAAACAAAAATACAAAACTTTCCTCTTTATAATATTAGTTATGCATGTAAGTATTAGTATATATGTTTGTAATTGAACATTTCCTAAAAGTTGAGATCAATTTTGAAAATTATAAATATATATAAAAAACGTATAAGTACTCGTATATACATGTAATATTTATGTATATTTATAAATTGATTATAATATAGATACTTTCCCTTTTTTGTAATATATACAAATTCCGTCATATTTTAGTGCACTATAGATTCGCTAAAAATCGAAAAATAAATAAAAATTTTAACAAAATAAAAACCGACTTCAAACCTTAAATATAAACACATCATTTTACCTGATGAGTATACAAAAAGTGGTTATCACCGGGAATGTTACAAAGCATTTACAGGACTTATGAAAAAATACTTAACGTGAAAATTCGACAGAAAACAGTGAAAAAAAAAGTCAGTCAATGTACCAAAAGACAATAGCTCAACAACCTCGTCCTCGATACCTACGATGATGCCATCGGCTGGAGGGGTAGTGAAGATGAAAATGAAAATATCGACGACAATGATGAAACATAGAAAAACGATTAAATATTTTGTTTTTTTTTTATAATAATACTTTTTTTGTATTTTATAATATATTTTTTTTTTTTTTTTTATATAACATGCTTATGAATAAAATAAAATTATTTTTTTATTGGAAATAGTGAAAAATCGCAATCGCCAAAGCACTTTCAATGTGTCTGGCAAGATGTAAAAACCATTAAAACTGTCCGGCTATTGGAGTAACATTTTTTTATAGGCACCCAAGTAACATATATAAAAATTAGCTTTTATACTATGACGAAAGTATAATTATAATTTATTAAAGTTTAGGGGTGTCTGGCAGGGGGTAGCAACTGTCATATGTGTCCGGCAATGGATGACGAGATTTCTAAAGTTATCCCGAAGAAAATATAAAAAAATTGAGCTTTATACTTTAACGAAAGTAAGGTTCTATTTTATACACCTTTAATACCTGTTACCTGCCAAAGTAACCACAACCCAAACTCTATAGTCGCTGGTCGGTCTTACCTGTATAGGGTATATGCATAGAAAATTTTTCAGCTTTTATAATATGACGAAGGTCTGGCCGTCGTGGGCTCTTGGGCTATTATAGCGCGTCTACCTAGTCGTAAACTAACTGTTAAATATTGTTTTGTTTTACTAGCTGAATTTTGTATTTTAACAAAGTAAAAGCAACATATAGCGATATATAGTTTCGTACGAAAACCACTTTTGTATGTCACCTGAAAATCAAGGTATTTTAGTTGACCCAAAACTATTAACTTGTCAAGTTACCAAATATATCGGTCCCTTTCTGTAGAATTTGCATTCTGAACCAATTTGTGGTATTCGCTTTACCATATATTTAATCATCCTAATTGTTTTGAATGTTCTTAGTCTTTGTCTGATAATGTGTTAAAGGTATCAGCACAAGAATCTTGTACTGACAGCTGCACCAAGCATTTATATAACAACAATCTCTAAACACATAAAAACCTTAATAAAATTAGCAATAGCAAGCGAACACTAATATGATATGTGCAAGCCATTATCGATAGTGGAAATCGAACCTACGACCCCCAGCATAACAACCATTTATACTAACCATAATGCCAAATAAAAATATGTATTTATCATCTCACCAACTTTATAGTATATAATAACTAGAAAACACATAGAAAAGTACATTCAAGCTTATATTGCTTATAAATAAATCTTTATGTACCTAATTAGCTAATGGGATTACTCGGAATATGGAAATTGAAAAAGCATTTTCCGAGACATATTTTTTATAAATCTTTCAAGAGAATACGTTTTAATTATGTAAAACGGGCAATCGTAATTTTATAAAATCATATAACAGTATGATTAATATATATTTAAGGGCTTTATATATAGTATTCTTTTAGACTCTAACATTTGATTAATATAGCGAAAACAATATTTCGCAAACGAAATGTTTTAAAACAATTTCGTGGATTTTGATTTAGTAATATGAATTTATCACAGATTATCACAACTAGCGGCAAGATAAAAAAGACACAAAAACGTTAACTTTGCACGTTAAGCTTCTGGTTGGCGGTTAACTTCTGCCTAAGACATGACGTGGAAGGAGGTTTAACAGCTTTAATGTATGTTTGGACAGTTAAATGTCAAAACTGTCGGACGGATTTCTACATCTAATTTAGAATCTCATATACGAAGCAGTCCAGAGTGCAGCTTCAACAGCTCAGGGATATGAAGATGCCAGCGTTAAGCTACGGTGTTATGAGAAAAGAAAAATGGTTTAGTGATGGAGGGAAACGGGATGATCGGGATCTGAAAGCTATAGCGACGAGAAGCAGTTAGTGATCCCAACTTCCAAGTTACCAGTTCCATGGGAGACACCTTAGATGGTGTTGTACACGCTAATGAATGGTTGAAAATTACATCAAGAACTGCCTAGAATTTCATTGTCCCACATTAACCACAAGGCCTAATTATCTATGGTTGCCGTCCTCCCTATCCTCTGCGGCCGTCAGGGTGTTTTTTGGCGGCGGAGCCCAACACCTTAATCCATCGCCAAGGAGGTTGAGGCCTTCGGGCTATCCGTCGGGGTGTCAGGGTAGAATGCTCACGCGACCCCTTGGTACCCCCCTAAAGGCGGTGAGGTATACGCTGTGATTTTAGTGGGTATTATGGCCTTGCACTTCAGCCGTCGAGTCCCACATAACACCCCGCTTTTCATCTTGCGGGTGGTATGCGTAAATGCATTTCCATAGCAAAAAAAAACCTAACTATCTATGGATGTTTATAGTTCTTGAATCACGAAAAAACCATGTCCAGCAGTGAACGTAAGCTGAATATCTATTAAGATAAACAAAAACTTGGAATGACTCCATAATGACAAACATATTCTCAAAATTCAACCGCTTTTCCTTTTATTAAAAGTCGGTTATCATTAAGTATAAAGCGTGAACAATTTAATTTGCACTCGGTCAAAAGCGCTCACATCGCTGACAGTGTTAAATTTACTACCAACATAAATACCATACAATTATTTAAAGTATCATTTTTACTTTGGTATCTACACATCTTATAAAACAAACGCAAAATAAACTTAGTAGTACAAGTTATTCTTTGGAATATATTTAATATAGAAATTTCTAAAGTGATATGTTAATCTTTCTTATACCATAACCTACTGTTGATTACCTCTAGTGGCAGAAAGCACTAGACAAACATACTAGATACCCATTGATAGATTTAAGCTTGGGTTAAATAAATAAATCTATAATGATAATAGGCAAGACCGCATACAGTCTGAAATCTTTGTCGGATAAATGAATACAGATAGACAATTCAAAATATTTTAATATTCATTAAATTAATAAGTACTTATTTTAAAAATAACAAAGATATTGTAGTTTTTAAAGTGGATTCGTTACAAGCATAAACCGTCCCTCAAGACTCTTGAATGACAAAGCAAAAGTTTCATAGAAATTGTGTCAGCGGTTTTTCGAAAATGGTGCGAAATAAAATTTTCAAGCTATTAAAACTTTATTTCGTAAAAAATATTTGATGTTAACAATTGTATATAAATAAATACTTCTTAAAAAAATATTTTTTTCGATCAATCAAAAAGTATTGACTAATTCATCGATAATTATATCGCAAAAAAAAATAAACTTAATTAAATTTTTTATCTTAACTATAATTAAATTAACACCAACTTACCTTTTCAAAACAAATAAAAAACTTAACACCAGTTGACTAACTGTTATTTGAGCATCACATAGAAAAGAAAATTGTTTTTAAAAGTAAAGCCAAACATTTTAAAACATATTACAGAGTATATTAAATATCCAATTTATGAATTAAATATTTCACAAGTATATTTTATATGCAAGCGTTAAAAATTTCCCCGGAGGTCGCACCGGTACCGCGCTCTGACCGCGACTGACGCTGACATCGTATGTAACTGAGTGAGAACAATTGAAGGGCTGTGAGGCCGTAGGGATGAAGGGAAATAGAGAAATGAAATTGCAAATGGAAAAAAGTAAAGTCTAATTGGAATCATTGCTCTGAATGAATTTTAAATAAAAAAACTATTTTTTAGTAATAGACTTGATATGTAATGATTTATTATAAGATATCAAGTGATTTACATAAATACTAAAGATATGTAAAAAAATAAGAGCCGAGATGGTCCAGTGGCAAGTGGCAATCTTAGCCGAAGGTATCGTGTTCAAACCCGAGCAAGCACTATTTCATTTGCTTAAATTGTGTTTGAAATGTTCGTGGTCGGCTGCGAATAAAATAATTAGTGTAAACGTTTATCTTCAAAAACAGATGAACCTTTTTCCCAGCTGTGCGAAAGTAACATATTAATTTTTACGTAAAATTACTGATTATAATGAAAAAATACCCTTTACCGAAGTATATAAACATTAAATGGTAACTTAAAATAAATCTCAGTACATTTTAAGTCAACGTTAATTTTAAGTCAAAATTAAAGAAATGCCTTTCTTTAATTATTTTTTTAAAAAAATAAAATTTTTTGATAAAACAATTTAAAGTTGTGACAAAAATTCGAAAGTGATTGCTCTTAAGAGATTGGACCTTCGTTCTTTTTAAGAGCCTATCAAGCCCTTGTATATAAAAACAAACGACTATCGTCTACAACCTGACCGTATTTTAAGGAAAAGTACTTTTTTATTAAGACTTATGTATGTACGAAATCTTTTATTTTAAGGTATAAATAATAAAAAAACCTGGCCGTCACGTGAGACATCGAAATTGACCATCAATTTCGATCATTATTGAAAGAATGTTTATATATAAATAACAAACAAAACTATGACAAAAATGTGTAGTAAATTTAATAAATTACTAAAAGTTACGTTAGTGTTGTTACAATGCCAAACACACACACATACACACTCACACAGACACACACACACAATGAGCATATAGCGACAGCGGAGAGAGCGTTGTCATATGCCGTCACAGCATACGAGTCGGTAGTGATCCTCACCTAAAATGGAACAATGTAAACCAAGGTATCAAATTGTTGCCTACAAAAGTCATTATATTGCGTGCGCTGTGAAAACTATTGACAATATATAAAGTAATGTTTTATATATTAATAGGGCTCATGATTGCTCATAAAAAATGTCCGCGATGGTACCTAACCTAACTACTAAAGTTAAGCTACAGTAACAGTTTTTGTTTAAATTATAACATCTACTTATTTAGGTTAAATAATTGTTTTTTTAAGTTTTCTCGAAATTGCGGGTGAAATGCTAGTTATCTGGTATTTAAAAAAAAAATGTAAAACAAAAAGCTCTAAAAAATGGTTGTGTTATAAATCCAGTGTGTTGAATTTCTGATGACGTCACGTAGAATAACCCGCGGCTTTAGATACAACTACAAATCGATTTATGAATAAATTTAATAGGACACAAATTTATGTAAATTACGTAGCTATTCGATGTCACGTGATCGACAATTGACGAATAGAAAATGAGAAACACAATTGTCTATTTATGGCCAATTTGTTTGTTCATACCTGTTACCGCACGTCCCACGGCTTTTTTCTCATTCGTTTCATGTATTTTCAAAAGCGTTTTCTGACAGATTGCTCATATAAAATTCCAGACAAATAACTGCTTTAACAAGCAATTTCAATATATCATATTTACTTCATATATATTCGATTGACAGTGCTTTGTAGATATTGTTAAGTAAATATATTTTATATAACATAAAATATATATGAATGAATGAACTATCTAGGATAAATAATTATTTCATTGTTTTTAATTTACGTACTCTATACAAAACTATACTCTACACAAAGGGCATATACCTTGACTTAAAAATATAAAATATGAAATTAAGAGATTATAATTAACGTTCTAAGCTTAAATTACATTAAGCTATAATATTAATTTACATACAATATTGTATTGTTATCAATATCAGCATAAAGAATATAAAATGTAAAAAAATACAATGCCTAAGTTCTTAGCTGCCAATCGCGTAATCTAGAAGCAAAGATCGAATACTAACTGCCAAAGAGAAGATGAAACGTCAGAAATAACTGAGAACTATTCTTGATCCGATTTCAGATACAAGTGCTGAATATGACATAGCATAGCATATACTAAAACTTGCTATTGTCATATCATGCAATTATGTCAAATTTGAAAATAGAATATCGTTATAGATTGCAACGTCAATTGGTTAAGTAGTGAATGTTTAGTAGTAATTATAATTAAGACAAGCTTCTCTAGAACATAACGGGTATTGAAGGCATATATTAAGAATATATGTTTTTTTTTATTGTATAGGAAGGCGGACGAGCATATGGGCCACCTGATGGTAAGTGGTCACCAACGCCCATAGACAATGGCATTGTAAGTAATGTTAACCATCGCTTACATCGCCAATGCGCCACCAACCTCGGGAACTAAGATGTTATGTCCCTTGTGCCTGTAATTACACTGGCTCACTCACCCTTCAAACCGGATAACAACAATATGTTTTATGCCTTACAATACTTAAACAAATAATGCAATAAAGAAATACCTTTATTACAT
The DNA here is from genome assembly GCA_963151315.1 of Nymphalis c-album. Classification (NCBI taxonomy): domain Eukaryota; kingdom Metazoa; phylum Arthropoda; class Insecta; order Lepidoptera; family Nymphalidae; genus Nymphalis; species Nymphalis c-album. The sequence continues at coordinate 4,452,937 of OY720602.1, read as the reverse complement.
TATTATTATAATTATTAAATGATAGAAATGAACATATTTCATTAAATTTACGAAATATTTTGGCAACAAATAATAATATTTTTTCATAATTGCTTTCTTGCATTTTGTATAGCGTTAAAGCAAACTTTATAATAAGGTCCTCCTGACCGATTTCGGCCACGGCGGCCAATCTCAAGAGAGATTAGCCAACTGCGCAGGAGATATTATAGTGCACAAGTGTGTGCGCAAACACAGGTGCACTCTCTTTTCCTTAGCTCTCAAAATCCGATGGGACGGCAATCCGACACGACCGGAAAGAGTTCAGGCGCAGGACCAACGGCTTAACGTGCTTTCCGAGGCACGGGAGTGTACACACTTCCAACTTCCAGACTCCGGGCTGCTACTGAGAAATTTCTGACAGAAAATCCCAATAACTATTTTTTGGCCCGACCTGGGAATTGAACCCAGGACCACCGAGTCTGCGGCCTTTTATCAAGCCACTAGACCAACGAGGCAGTCAAGCAAACTTTATAAATGCACTTTGTATAATGGACTTTACATGTAATGGTTTATTGTGGCGGCATACCCTGTTACCGATCGCAGCTTGAAATGAAACGTTAAACGCTATTAAAACATGGTCTAGGAAACTATGACGTCACTGATGTTAAAAAACTTTTAATATACATGTTTATAAAAATAATATAAAGATAACACTAGGACCTAGGTTATTTAAACGCTTCCAAAGCTTACATCCGAGATGGCTCAGTGGTTACAATGCGTGAATCTTAATTCAAAATCGCGTGTTCAAACCCAGGCAAGAGAGAATTTTCATTCTAAGTACATTTGTGTTTATTAAAAATTTCGTGCTCGAAGTGGAAAATTGATACTGTGTAATGAATTTACGACAGGTTGTATATATTTTTAATAAAATTCTGAGCAAAATTTCCATAACAATCATGAAAAATTAAGTAGCAAAACTAGTAAAAATGGGACATTTACAAATGCTTTGAAAAATTCATACAAAAAATAAACACAATATGGAGTACCTACATGAAATAATTTCGTAAAGCAAAAATCGCCAACGGGTTAATTCCGAGAATTCTTCAGGTCCATTGTGGAAGCAAGAATGAGCGTTACTGAGTGAATACATGAATGTACAATTAGTAAAGGTAGCTCGCTCACGACCCTGCATGTGTGCCATCTCACGTATGAATTTATGATTTACATCCCTCACGCCTTTTCGCCTAAGGATAGTATAATTAGGTACTGAGGAAATAAAGGTAGACAAAAAAGAACAGCCTGTATATTTTATACCTGCGGGCAATGACCCCTGGCTGCCTTGTCAAGGAAAATAATTTTCATCTTATTTCAACGTGCAGCTCCGACGCAGTATAGCACCAGCATTTTTTCTATACCCACAATTATTCTTGCAGACTAACATACAGCAATAATTAGTACTGTTGTTTTCCGGTTTTAAGGTTGAGTGAGCCAGAATATTTATAGGCAAAAAGGGACATACAAACTTAATTACGCATTGGCGATGTAAGGGATGATTAGTATTTCTTACGACGCCAATGTCTAGTGGTGATGACTTACCCTTAGATGACCAATTAGCCCTTCCGCCTACTTTGCTATAAACAAAATCATTTATCTCTGCGCGTTGTTAAAATTTCTGCCGCATGTATAACTTCCGCAGTAAAACAAACATTATTATTAAGAGAAGAAGAAATATTTATCCAACTTAATTCCTCGTAACTTTAGTAAAGAAATTATTCATCAAAAACTGAAGAAAGCAAGATTTTTATTTCGTACAATTGTTTCACACGAAACGCATTTTCACAAATGAAAATGTAAATAATGTACAAAATTCATCAATTTATTGCTACGTAAATAATATTGACAGATAATATTTAAAAGCAAAAAGACCTAAGTCAATAAAAATATTTTGCAAGAAATAAATGAAGCACACAATAATATTAGCCCGCATACCGTAAAGTGCACGTAAAGAATGAATCACTAAATCAAGACTGTTCAGCTCCGGTTTTGTTTGTATTATTTTCTGTCAGGGAACTCTAATTACGAGTCCGCTTCGCCGAACAAAGAACGAAAAATTGCGAGAAAAATTGCTGTAACGAGAAATACCATCTGGTAAAGCCGACTGTCCACTGAGACGTATGAAACCTACAAGTTTAATACCCCTTTATATCGGACATGTACGATATAAAGTATAAGTTAGACAATAAATGTCTCTTTCACCGTTACATATTAAATGTTTTCTATTGTCTATACAAATAAATGAAATTGAAGTGTCGGTCGGTGATTGAAAAAAACTGCTTCTTATTAAATTGTGGCTATTTGCCATTTAAATAATTTGAATATGTTATGTAAAATTCAAATAAGCATTATGTAAGATCGAATTACAGATTTTAATAGGTTTTCGTCTCCAACTAAATTCCATTCCGACGATGACGCGAGTTTTGCTGGTATACAATAAAATTGTTTATAGTTTTCCAGATATGATAAAACTCGCCTATTTATATGTTAATTATTTTCAATATATAAGTATATATATCTAGTAAGAGCCCACTTGAAGATAATATTTGATATCTATTTAATGAATATAACGTATTATTAATTGAATTTACCTACTATGTTACATTGGATATCTAAAATCATATCCATTATCGTCTTAGTTAGTTTTTATATGCAGCTTTTACTTTTTTTATTGTGACGTAAAATTACGCTCCTGTGGATACCAGCATTTATTTGATATGACCCATAATATTTACTGATCTTAGCGTCACATGTCGTCACACTTAACGCAGTTTCACTCAAGGGCCAAATATTATAGTATTAATAAAGCCGAAATATGATATACGTAGCAAAAAATATATACACGTACAAATTGAAAGCAATATAGACGTGAGCTTGTGAGTAGCTTTTTCTATACAAGTATTAGCGAGTTTTTTTTGTATGTTGGTTTTTAATGGATAAACTCAAAAACTAAAAAAAATAATTTTAAAATTAATTTTACTGATAGAAAGCTACATTATCAGTAAGTAGCATAGGTTATATATATTCAGAACGTTTAGACATCCCTATGAAAATTGCAATTATAGAAATACCCAAGGTATTAATTTTTGTCATTATTGGCGTAAAAACACAATTGTTTCTGGACGAAGTTGGGGCTGGTCACTAGTATATAATACATCAGTAAAAGGCGGCTGGTTTGAATAAGAAGGTTTAATAATATTGTTTTCACTGGAAGTTAAAAAAATACTTCTGTCGATGATTTAAAAGTAATTTAAATAAGGGATTTAAAAAACTGCTTAGTTTGCATAACCTAAATCTGAATTTGTAATTGTATATATAATATAATCCAGCAAAGCGAAAATTGTTCAGTACCTTTTTTCTCTTTGTTTGTCAATGGATTTTCTTTTTCTTTTTTGTTAGATATCTATTGACGAGCTTTGCTATCGATGAAAGCGTTGAAAATAGCAGTAGGAATAAAAATATGGTCTAAGCAAGCACTCTTTTTTACAATTCAATAAAAATCTGCCAAGTATATATCAGCCCGCATTGGAGCTGTGGTGGAATAATCACCAACCAACCTCAAAAGGAAGAGAAGGCCCGGCAGTGGGATATACAGGCTGTTACTTTTAATTTATCGATAGATAAAAAATACTTTTATAACATAAGCAGAGCCACGGTCAAAGGTAGTATAACTATTAATTAGAAACGTATCATAAAATTAACGATTTTCTTTGTCTCAATTTTTATTGACATTGACGAAAATATTTTATGATTGTGCAATATTGCCGAGTAATAACGTATTTCATAGCTTGGCTTTAGCGAACGAAAGTGATTAATGCTTTATTAAATTCTTACGTCACCGAGGTTATATTAAACATACATATGTCGTCCATGGCTTTAAAATTCTCGTTACAAAACGCTTCTTGATTAAAATATAAAGTTGTAAGCTAACCTAAGCCGGATCAATGTCATAATCAAAATTTTAAATGAATACTACACTAATGAAAATTAAATGAAATTCATGGAATAAATTTATTATTTGATTGATTCATTGAATTTAAATGTAATTATAGTACAGATTGATTTTCTATCTGATCTTTCTATTTAATCTCCTACTTTTTTCAGGACATTAATTATCCTCTCCTAACCTCGGTGCGGGTAGTAAGAAAGCGGATTAAATGTTTTTTTTTTTACAAATGTAAATAATTTTTCGTATTTGTTTTCGATGAAGCTTAAAATGATTGAAATATAATGTTTAATCTACTTGTTATGAAAGTTCTCGCAAGGTAAAATGTTATTATTGACATGTTCAAATTGATAGATATTGATAGAATTAATAAACATGGTTGCATATTGTATGCTTACATGTTAGCTATGTGTGTATATACCCATATGTAGTATACCCACCACACACACAACGAAGTAGAGAAAAGTGGCTGAGAAGTGGATAATGGCATAAAAGTGCGTCATGACATTTGTAGGCAAATTCAAATTCAAATTTTCAAATTCAAATTCAAATATCTTTATTCAATGTTGAAGTGTTATACTTTCTTATTGATTGTCATAAATCTAACACCGATACAGGACAGGCACAGGACATATCGGTCTTATAAATTTTATTTTATTATTTCGTATTAAAAGAAACGTAAAACCACTTCAAAGAATCGAGACCTCCGTCGAAATCAGACAAAAATACTGAATTAATCCTTAATTAATCCTTCAAAAACAGAAAGATCATTTTGTTGTCAATCGTATACAATTTTCAATATGACTTCTTTTTGACGTGCCTCTCGGACTAGCGGAGGTTGGCCATCAGCTTCGAACACTCCCTCTTGTTCATCGCGAGGTGGAAAAGTTCATTCTCGGATGATGCACAGCCAAGACTTTTTCCTGCGACCAACAGCTCTCCTCCCGGCAACCTTTTCCATCAGAATGAATTGCAAAGGACGTGTCACGTGACTTTCAATATCACAAGAGAGAAAAAGAAATCTCCCATTTTGTAAAACTAAAAAAGATAACATTACTTTTAACTATGTATAATAGAATAACTACTATATAATATTCAATTACGTTATATAATCTGTTCTACAGTTAATCTGCTACACAATGTTCCATAAACGGACTCCTAGATAATAGACTAGCGGTACTACCATTGATCTAGGTATTATATTGAAATTAGGATCAGCTCAAACACTTGATATTCAAACAGAGACCCTATTCTAACATAAAATCAGTTTCATTCACAATATAAACAACAAACTTTAACCGAAAGGACAGAGACACTACATTACGGATTCAGTACAAATAGCGCCTCCAGCTCACAGTGATGAGGGTCAAAGGATATTTATATCAAAATTTTGAATGAATTATCCGTTAAAACTAAATATTGTATAATGAATTTAATGAAGTATATCCAATTGGGTAGATAACTAGATACGACCTTATTATATCGCCAAAAAAGTGATTAAATAAAATTACAGACGTTATTCAAATGATATAGATTCAATTTAGAAGCATTACACTTATATATTGATAGTCAAAGTAAAAAACTACCATCCGAAGAAAATACATTGACCTGAGAAAAACTCAATAATTATGAATTCAATTGCCTCAAAAAGGGTCCTTGCGTTAGTTTCACTGGGTCACTTGTATATTTAGCCGAACACAAACAAAAACCATCGTCTATTAAAAAACCGAAAAGCCGCCAGAAATCGTTGTTGATTTTATATTTATAATAGTATTATTATTGTATATCTGTATGTATATTAATTCCGTTCGCGTAAAGAAGTAACGTGAGTAACCGAGCACGAAATTGAATTATACATATAGTTAAAGTCAACGTTGTCATCTGAACTCCTTTATCTTATTGATAAGTATATCAAAGTAATCTTTTTTAAGGATTTAAGATTCTTAAAAGCATCATGAACTACGTAGCTTATAATCGATTCTTCTATATATTATTTACTATCAAAACTGACGGTAGTTCAATCTTTAATTCAATCTTTCAAAGAACCATTCAAAAATGATTCTAATAGCTTTTCCGATAAGGAATATTTTAAATTTGAATATTGCATGTACCTCTGAGTGTATACAGTGAATAGGAAACTTGATGCAACATACGACTGTATGTGCCTGTTGTGAATTATGTGTATATTTCCAAACTTTACCAGAACTGAGACTCATGTTTCAATTAGTTTCGTATTTATTTTACCATATCAAAGTTCCGAACTCACTTCAATATATTGGTCGCTTTATTGTACTATATATACCATATTGCAATGTAGTTTCAATTTCTTATTGAAATATATAAACATTTCGTACATAATACAATAGAAGTTACAGTCATTAAATTGTAATTCTATAAATTAACTGATTAGTAATAAATTTAAACATAGTTTGTAGATATAAACTTTGGCTTTAATATTATAAATATAAATATTTTATATAAATTATTTTATAATAATTGAAATAATTTTCTCTTTGTATTTAAAAGGTTTTAACAGTTTAATATTACATCTTAATCGAATATAACATTTAAACAATTATATCTCTAATCAAGAATGTATTTAAAAATTTAATCAACATGGCAAACATTTTTTATTCCTTTTATAGAATTTGTATTTAAAAATCTTGTATAATTATGTATTTTTTTTTAATTTGATAGTTTTCACACTTTTGTGTATGATACTAATTACGTGTACACTCCTTAGTATATTTTTCTCAGTAAGTTATACGTTTCGTAAAACTGCTAAAGTGTTTTTACGTTGTTTAAAAAAAAGTAAAAGTAAAGTAACCACCGCTAAGCGAACACCCGTTTTTATGAAAGTTTGGGGTGAATTCCTACATGCTGTATTCGCAGATAAATTTCATCCACACACATGTCTCTTCACGATGCTTTCATAGCCGAGTTAGAGATGAATTATAGACACACTTGAAAATGCAGTAGTACTTGTTCGAATTTTAAGTCGTAACCTTCAATAGAAATGTACGCCTCTTAACAGATTGTTTTTAACATTAATATATTTATTTTTATTTATTTATTCTTTATTGCACACACTACAATAAAACAACAAATAGAAAGAACAAGTTTTACATAATAAAGTATGCAAAGGCGGCCTTATCACTTACAGTGATCTCTTGCAGGTAACCTCTATAATTAAATAGTATTTTGCCAGGATATATATTACGATTCATATGGTTAATATGACGTAATATATCGTTGTAGTAATGTTAATGTCCTAGTGACAATATAAGCTATACATTTGTCATCAAGGCATTACAGTACACAGTTGCAAGCTTATTTTATTATGTTCAACTTAACAGTGTGACATTTCGCTTTAAATTCTAATTGTTCCAACTTAGATAATTAATGCTTTGAGATAATTAGACTTAAGTATTCCAAATTAAAAATATCATTAAGATTTCACGCAAAGTTGTAATCACAATAATTGTATTCAGTATAGACAATATATATTAAGCCGTTTTTATGGATATTTTGGGGCGAATTGGTTTCTTTATGTTCACTAGATGAGCATTCCATGTCATTAAGTTTAAGTTGAAGGATCAATAAAAAGGTTCTATGCACTGGCATTTTCAGTATAAGCGGTGGTCTTAATAAGGAAATGTATACTTAATGAATAAATATTTACGATTTGAATAAGAAGGTTAATATTAAATAATACACGATTTTTCACGACTAAATTCTAATTTCCCTGGCCAAGATAATAATCTACTAAATATATAGCTAGATAGAATATTAAGGTAAGGTAGTATTGTATATAGCGAATGGTAACGTTATAGCATTCAACCCTTGTAAGAACTACCAATTAAAGTAACAGTCTGTGAATGTCCCACTGCTGAGCTAAGGCCTCTTCTCCTTTTTTGAGGAGAAGGTTTGGAGCTAATCCCACCACGCTGCTCCAATGCGGGTTGGTGTAATACACATGTGGCAGAATTTGAGTGAAATTTGATGCATGCAGGTTTCCTCGCGATGTTTTCCTTCACTGTCAAGCACGAGACGAACAGAAACACAAATTAAGCACTTGAAAATTCAGTAGTGCCTGCCCGGGTTTGAACCCACGATCATCGGTTAAGATTCACGCGTTTTAGCTACTGGGCCATCTCCGCTTTTTTTTACCAATTATAACATTTGGTATGTATGTATTACGTATTGCTTGACTTGTAAGAGTCAATGCTAATGAATTGCATACGAAACTTATGTTCATTATTTAAATTGAAATATAACCGGTCAAAATTAAGAAGTCGGAAGCGAGTAATATTAATCATGTGATCATTGTCCACAATGTAAAGAGATAAGAAATTTTGATCTAAATGTTCGATGACAATTTTTATGTAAGGATTATATTAGGATGTTATTATAATATTTCAGGTTTCTTTTTGTAAACCATTCACTATATTTTTATGTTATTTTAATTTTTTTTTTTTTTTTTTTTTTTTTTTTTTTATTGCATAGGAAGGCGGACGAGCATATGGGCCACCTGATGGTAAGTAGTCACCAACGCCCATAGACATTGGCATTGTAAGAGATGTTACCATCGCTTACAATGCCAATGCGCCACCAACCTTGGGAACTAAGATGTTATGTCCCTTGTGCCTGTAATTACACTGGCTCACTCATCCTTCAAACCGGAACACAACAATAGCGAGTACTGCTGTTTTGCGGTAGAATATCTGTTGAGTGGGTGGTACCTACCCAGACGAGCTTGCACAAAGCTCTACCACCGAGTAAATTATTATCATCATTTCATTTTCAAAATAACATCCGAAAACCTAATTCCTCTAATAACTGTAAAGTTAATGTTATCGTGGTCAAAACCATAGTCATCAACTAGTGTAGTATTCCCCTTCAAATTGTTCTATAAAAGAGATAAACACTACGCTGTATAAATGCAAATGACACCAACTGTCGTAATGAAATTCGAACTAATATATTTAAATAAGCAATTTACTATTCGTTACTGCTCCTTTGTAGTTCCGTAAATTATTAAAGGTCTTTGATATATACTTAGTGTTTGAAGCATTTAATTTAATTCAAATATTTGTTCAAGAGAAACTTCTTGCAGCCAACAATATTGATGTTATTTTAGACTAATTCTAGACTTCACTGGAAGTAAGGCTTTGAATTGGCTCGTCTTTGTACTTTGCATTGTTTTGTTTTCAAATGTGAGTAAGTCAGTGTGATCTTTATATTGTGTATAAAAAAATAACGGACTGACAATCAAAAAAGCCGAGCTGGCCCAGTGGCTACAATACAACGCGTGAATCTTAACCGATGATCAAACCCAATGGGTTCAAACCCGGGCAGGCACCACTGAATTTTAAAGTGCTTTATTTGTGTTTATAATTCATCTCGTGCTTGACGGTGAAGGAAAACATCGTGAGGAAACCTGCATGTGTCAAATTTCACTCAAAATTCTGCCACATGTGAATTCCACCAATCCGCATTGGAGCAGCGTGATGGAATAAGCTCCAAACCTTCTCCTCAAAAAAATAGGAGAAGAGGCCTTAGCTCAGCAGAGGGACATTCACAGGCTGTTACTATATCAATGCACGGCCAATTAATGGAGTCAGCACCATATAACTAAATTTACTAATAATGGAGCAGTCGATTGCTGTATGCAATGAAGTTTTTGCTCATCTTCCAACATCATTCAACCACCAGCTATGACAGAATGTGATGAGTGCCAAGTTATCTAGTATTATATTTGCCATATGTTTGTATGTATGTTTGAAAACCACTTAGACCGTACATTCTCCTTTGTACGAAAATACTTTATTTGAAAAAAGAGTGGACATATTTTTTTTCTGAATAATAATGGAAGTGAGGCCCTGATTAATGCGCTAGTTACAAATATACTATATAAGATACTTAGTTCCCATGGTTACCAGAGCAATGACTAATTCCCGTGCCTCGGAAAGCACGTTAAGCCGTTGGTCCTGCGCCGGTCATGTTGGATTGCCGTCCCATCGCATTATGGGAGCTAAGGAACGAGAGTGCACTTTTGTTTGCGCACACACTGAACGGACGGAAATCGGTCTGGAGGATCTTAATAGTTTATATTTATTATAGTGCTAAAGCTAAGGTAAACTTAATACAAAAATATCTGATTTGAAGTTCAAAACAAAATAAATTGCAAAGTTTAAGTTTCGAATTGGCTTTAACAAGCACGTTCGAATGGTCATATTATAACAGTTACGTCAATTTTACGTCATCTACGTGCTACGTGTCAGAACGGATTCGGAACAAGAATTCTACTGGGAAGAAACCGCGAGAACTTTACGAAGATACTTTTAAACTTATGTTAGTTCCCATGTTGTTGTATTAAAGTTTTATTAGCACAAAAATATTTTACCTAAAATTAGGCGAATTTTAAATGTTGAAAAAGGTATTCTTGGCTTGAGTTATTTTTGCTATATTTGTATTGATATTTCATCTTGTCAGCAAACAAGCTTGGGAGTAACTCTGAGAAGTTTAATCTACTTGCAGAAGAATTGCAACTGTCCTTAAGTAGACAAAATACCTTGTTATATACTTATATAATCTTTTAACATGTGGTATCAGCTATCAATTTTTTTTTTGGTATGATAAAAATTTACAAGCTATTAAAATATACTAATAATATATGTATAAATAAAGACCTGTGGTTCAGTGGCTAGAACACGCGTAGGATATCAATCTGCCACATGTGTAGTTCACCTATGTACATTGGAGAAGCGTGGCGTGTAATAAACTAAAACTTCTCAATATAGAGGCCTGAGCACTAAGACATAAAGCGACTTCTCTTTTAGTTATAAATGAAATATACTTACATTTTTTATTCGAAACCAGACGACTTATCCAAAGAAATGTGATTAAAAAATTCTGAAATACCTGAAACAAAGTAAAGGCTTCATTAGCAGTTGATATTACATCTTAAACAGTAAGAAACTCATCTTTAAAAGCTTAATTGTCGCCATCTCCGCTTCTCTTCGTTGTTTCAGTTTTTATTGCTTTTAAAAATACGAGTACAAAACTGTTTGATTTTTTTTGTCATTTTCCTCTTTTAACTATTTTGTTTTTTATCTTAACAAATTATTTGTGCTTCTTGCAATGAATACTCTTTTGTGACTTTATGTATTTTTTTTCATCTGTGGCTGAATATCTTATTCCATTAGCATTGTTGATAAAAAATATCGGGAATGTGTAATATAAGAGTTTTCTCCATTTTGTGGGTTGAACATTTTTGAAGTACAAATAAGAGCTCGCTTCTTATACATTTTATTTATGACGTAACATACGCGCAATTTACCGTGTATTAAAGATAAAGATTGAGAAAAAAATCTTTATAATATAGAGTGGAATTAATGTGTTTATCTATATAAATAAAATTATAGAGGTCTGCAGTTGTGCACGCATCACGGAAAAACTACTGGATATATTTCAATGAAACTTTCTAAATTTTATTACTTAGACACTTGGCAATTATCAAAAAAAAAATCGATATCTTTATTTAATAAAAAGTTATTAAAGTTTGAAGAAACATAGATTTGTATATGCACTGCGTGTTCAGTGATGTGTTTTTAAACAAAGTACATTTTTGCTTTCGTTGTTTTTGATGTTTTTTCCTTCGTACATAAGAAAACTTTGTTAATATATCAAGCAACGCGGACGAAGTCGCGGGTATCAGTTAGTCATTAATAACATAAGTGGTCACAACATTGCATATACGTTAGCATTGTAAGAATATTTATGATAAGAATTAAAATCTCCTTAAATCATCACCGACCTCGGGAATAAAGAAGTTATGTCCTCTGTTTCTGAAATAATACTGGCTCATTCACCCTTCAAACCGGAATACAACAATACTGAGTAGTGCCGATTAATAATAATAGAAGTGATGAGTGGGTACCTAACCAGGGTTTGCACTAAGCCCTACCATTCCAAACGAAAATATAATGACATAGAAATTGATAACTTTTATTATTGATACTTAATTTAAAAAAATATATATAATTTAAATACGGTAAAACGATCGAATTATGTAATAGCAATGTGGCAGCCCTAATGGAAAAGTGACACAGCTTGATTGCTTAACTCATTCAGGCCAGCCATGTCAGTTTGCGTATTTTCTTTTCACGTGCAAGCGCGAACTACGCTGTAGATAAATACAATTATAGTTGTTTGCTATTTAATAAATACTAAATTCCGCATGCGGCTTCAATCAAGTTTCGTAGGGGGCGCAGAGTTAGGTGTCTTCTATCCTTAATCTTATCTGTACTCCTGAAAAAGCTTATGCTAAATTATATGGTGCTGGTTAGGAAGTTATGATTTTTAGCTTTAAGCTATCTTACATATCAAATTATCTTATAGGTTTTATAATTTGGTTATTTATTAACAAACAAACATCATGCAGCATAGGTATTATTGTACGTACTGAAGAAGTGGGATCTGATAAAGCACTTTGCATTACTCCGACATTTAATCGACATAGCTGAAATTTATTAATGCTTCCCTCGGACCTGTATATTTGTTACATTCTAATAAAACATGACTAATATCATCTGTCGTACCAAAGACATTACAATAACGGGAATCCTTTTTCATGAAAAACAAATAAATAAAATCAATTTCCTATTTATAATAATGTTAAAATGACGATGGAACTACAACAGGATTTAAAATTGGATTTGGTACATTCTATAATTATCGTACTATTTTAGGTTCATAAGCAGTACAGAATTGTCGATTGCATTAAAACGCGACCGTTCCTTACTAATAAAAGCAAATATAGTCACCGCATGGTATATGGTCAGTTTCAATAGAGGGGAAAGGCAAAGTCTTACTTATAAATATTCTATTACCGTGCCGCAGCCGCGGCCGGCGAGGTCCAGAACCGAATCAGCCCATGTTCACTAGTCTAAGACAGTAGGTATCGATTAGATGAATATTCTCATCCCCTCAAACCAAACCTATTAGACTAGTGAACATGGGCCGATTCGGTTCTGGCAATGGTTAATCAGCCAAAGTCGTCGGAAATCCACAAAATAACACGAAAAATTCGAACTCCTTTTTATTACATTATTATTTAATTAAAAAGGTCATGCGGCGTCATAAATCATAATACTACTAGTTATGATGTTTAGAAGGCATAACACGCCTGTAAAAAAAAAACAAAATCGCTGGTGGCACGATACCGAATAATTACCATAATTATTTTACCCACTAGTTTTATATATTATGTATTTTACAATTATTTCATTTATTATACTTGTACTTATAACTATCGATTTCAAATAGCGATTATACTGAGAAAATTCAGCAATGAAACTAAAGTTTCTTCTTTACACTAATACAGAACATAAATATACATACATAATAATAATGTGTTCCTGACCGATTTCGGCCACGGCGGCTTATCTTAAGAGAGATTAACCAACTGCACAGAAGATATTATAGTGCACAAGTGCGTGCGCAAACACAGGTGCACTCCCTTTTCGTAATCCCCTCCCCTCCATCCTCCCCTCTCGTAATCCGATGGGACGGCAATCCAACACGACCGAAAATAATTTAGGCGCAGGATCAACGGCTTAACGTGCTTTCCGAGGTACGGGAGTACACACTTCCAACTTCTAGACTCCGGACTGCTACTAAGATTTTTCTGACAGAAAAAATCAATAACTATTTATTGGCCCAACCTGCTAATTGAACCCAGGACCAACGAGTCTGTGGCCTTATAACTAGCCACTAGACCAACGAGGCATTCGACTAATATATATATACAACAGTTACGATTATTACATAATCGTCCTTCTAGTATGAGTATATATTCATTTGAAGTTATATATGTTTATGGCGAATATTAATCTGACATCTCTCAACGATAAGTCACGTGGTCATTCCCATACATTTATTTAGTTTTCTATTAGCGTTTACAATTGTAGAATGTCAACTTGGCTAAGGCCTCTGATTCGATTTTTTTATTATGTCCACTCGAAATTGTATTAGAAGATGACACCTCAATATAATAAGCTAACTACTACATTAACAAGATAGCTATTACCTGAATAAACACGATAGTAAATAACCATTAGTGACGGAAGTCAAATAAATATAAAATATAAATTTTAAAGGCAATTTATAACCTTATCTAAATAAACCTTATAATAAGTTCGCAATGCCGATTACATTTATCTAAGAAAGTAACTTTCGAGGAGTAAGATCTTTTAGATTAACATAACATTTAACTTTCGCTGTTATAGCTATTAATAATATTCGGTTACTTAAGTATTGTTTTCAATTGCAGTACATTAACAAAGACGATAAAATCAAATATTTTAAATGAAATACGATAACGATCGAAGAAAACTCTACTTAGTTTTAGAATTGAATTGGAATATAAAAAATTGAAGATTATGATCTGAATGTAATAAAAAAATGTAAATATATATAAATAGGTAGCTTTGTTTAAAAAAGAACACTATGTGAAAGAGATACCAATAAAATATGCAATAGAAAGGTTTATAAGAATTACCACATAATTCCATTAATTGTGAATGAGATGGCATTTCAATTTGAAAGAGGCCCTCTATAAAATATATAACACTTTTAGCGTCGATGTTTCACAAAACATAGGGAACTAAGATATTGTGTCCTATGGTCCTACAATTACTAACAATAGTTATAGAGAATTGACCGTAATTTCAAACTGAAATTTAATCAATTCATTTTCTTATTTAATGATGAAAGAAACAATTATTTCCACAATAATTTTTCAATTAATATATAATATATTATTGTATGTTTTTGGCTTTTCGCTAACATACTTTAAAAACTCCTATAAAGTTTTAGAGTAGATAAGTAGCTGTTTAAATAATAATAAATAAATCATTAATTTAATCATGTATTAAAATTAATTAAATAAACAAAATGATTAGTTATTATAAACAAACGCTTGATAATAAAGTTACTTAATTAAGTCAAACATTTATTTAATATATAATAGTGCAAAAAAAATCATCTAAAATGTTATACGCGGTCTTATTGCCTCTAGTGGTAATAGGAAGGCTGGTTCATTTTTGCCCAGAGAATCAGAATTGCTATTCAAAGGGAAATGCTGGAAATTTATTTAAGGGTTTTATGTAAATAAATATTGTAAATTATTGTGTAAAAAATATATATATTATATAGCCTACTATAAATGTATGTGGATATAATATGATAAATTGGTTAATACCCACAGCTGGACAAACCTCTTATCATTTTTAGATATTAAAAAGTTTTAAGTTTATTATATTTGAATATATAAAAGGTATATAATAAAACATTTTTGAGAGCAACTAAGCATGAAGTGGAAACTAAAAGGAAGCAAGTTTTCGAGTCAAGTGAAATGTCAATACGAGCGATGCCCGTTTTAAAATATTCCGTAAAATATCCCGAACATTCTTATAGAAGAATCTATTATAGATTCTACGTTTGTAGTTTGAAATGTTTTAAAAATATTTTTCTTGTTATGATATACATCAAACGATATACATTTTTTTTTAATTTAATATTTTATTATCGGAATGTTAACAATTTTTCTTCCTGAAACACTCAAACATCTTTGTTTATTTTGCCTCTGGCTTTGCACGAAAAAAGGGGTTCACCTATTACATTATCTTTTATATTATGTAATAAGTTGAATAAATACTATGAAGTAATAATAATAATATGTATCGAGTTATCTGTCCATACTATGCTAATATATCACGTACGGTCAACGTCATTACACGCCAATACTTTACATTGACTTTTATTTGTTTTTATTTAGAATATATTATCAAATAAAAATATTTGGAAGAGTTTTCAAAAAGATAGTTTACGTAAAATCTTTCTCAAATTACTTTGTAACAGTAATTCAGCCTCAAAAAGTTTTATACATACTTCTGTTAGTGTTCCATTTCCAAGTGTTTGATACGATTTGTTTGAATTATTTTATTTTTATCAATTTAAGCAATGGATTAATTTGCTATTTAAGTCCGATTTGTTATATAATAACACAAATATTGGCATTCACTTGTTTTTTTTTTACTTAAAGAACATTATAATTTTTAAACGAATTTCTCTAAAGCCTCCTTTTATTAGAAAAAAAATATTTAAGCTCGGCTTGAGTTCATTAATAGGTTAAAGATCAAGTGCCAAGCGATGAATTTTAAAGCTGAGCTATTCACATTTAATTTATAGTTAATAATACAATTTAAACGTTGTTAATTTTATAACCTACTAGCTATTATTATTATTTAATAATATATTCAAATTAAATCAACGAATTTAAAAATAAGTTGATATATAATAACTGTATACAGTGTTTGGGTAGTTACGAGTAAATGTTCATAACCAAAACATAACCTCAATATGTCTATCAAAATAAAACGCGGTGAGCCGCACGTGCAAACAAATGCCATAATTTTGCGTTAAATATAACTGAAACTCGTTTAACAGTCATATAAATGTGCTATAGGTAATGAATTACGAATGCCTTGGAGTAGGATGGCTGTTGTGAATTACAAACACGTATGAAATGTACCCGAGATGGCTCAGTGGTTATTATAATTTAATCTTAACTGATGTTTGCGGGTTCAATCTAGGTAAGCAACACCGAATTTTCATGTACATAATTTGGGTTTTCAGAAGACTCTATTGACGATAAATTTCCCCTCGAAATATTAAAAAAGGCGGGATCAGTGCTTACAAAGTTATGTCAGTAAAATGCCCGTTCAATTCGGCCGTTCCTGAGGATAATC
The DNA here is from genome assembly GCA_963151315.1 of Nymphalis c-album. NCBI lineage: Eukaryota > Metazoa > Arthropoda > Insecta > Lepidoptera > Nymphalidae > Nymphalis > Nymphalis c-album. The sequence goes on along the minus strand of OY720602.1, from coordinate 4,436,143 downwards.
CCGAACAATTTGATAGACAAGTGTTTTTGACAACATTTTCAATCAAACATAATTTTAAAAATATAAAATATAGCATAAAAGTCAAGTAAGAGCCTGTACATCGTTCTGCTGGTGAAGAGCCTCTCGTATTTCCATCACCAATCTCAAGCGTGTGCTATTCAATACATGTAGTATTGGAGTTACATCTGACTGTCTGTGTTTGAAACGTCAAATTATGTTTAGTCTTTATTTTTCTGTATAGTCAGCTTTTCCAACACAATAGCATCCATCAAATCTATATTTTATACTCAAAACAAAAGTTCCATCAGAAATTCGTATTACAAATTTATAGCACAAAATGTTTCCGACATTAAGTCCATCAATAAATAAAAGCTTTCATTTATTCAAGCATTTTATGTACTTTAACTTTACATTATCAATTTACGCTGCAGCAGCTTAGTGGAATTAAACCCATAATTTCTTCACGTGGTTAATATAGAAAGTCATATAGACCTATGAGTCCATTTGCGCCCTTCAGACATCTGTCATTCTTTTTCCGAGTGGCTGGACCATCAAAATAGATATCGTTATCGAAACGGTACTAATCTGCAGAACTTAACTAAAAAGAAACAATGGCGAACAATACTCTCGGATATTAGTCCAATCGTTTAGTGTGCCGGTTTTGATTATAAAAATGATTTCATATTTTTCATCCACTCAGGAACGTCTCCTTTAATACTTTGCTTCGATCATTATCTTGTGTTACTATAGACACGTCTTGTCGTCTAACTTTGATGATATTTTTTATTTTAGATATAACTTTTTTTGAGTCGGATGTATAAATAGTCTTTTGCTTTTTTTTTTATTTGGTAAAATAAGAGACGAAGAAATAATAGCTCTGTATCACAGGTGTCATTAACAATTTTACTTCAGCGCTCCGAGGACTCGGTCCGGACATTCGCTTTATTTTGACACTAAGTTTCAGACACCCAGAATCTGGAGAAAAGACGAGGTCGACGTGCTCACTTGGTCTGTTTAAATCTGGAGAGCAATTTGTTGAGTAAGTCGCTAGTACTGGCAGAGGATAATTGTTGCGATACTTTCGTTTCAAAGGGAACAATTAACTTTAGTAATTGTTAAAAAAGATCATGTAGTGTACACATATTTAGTGAAAATGAAAATATGTGGAAATACCCTGTTAAATAAAGATTATTTAAATTAAGTCGATTTGAAATTTCATTAAAGAAAACATATATTAAAATATATTTTAATGTATTATATATTTGTAAAAGAGATACCGTATTGCATTACCAAAATTATAAAAATTTAAAACGATTTTCGTCAGACAAACACTACATACACAGCAGCAAGAGAATATTCCAGTATTATGTAACATTACAGTAATAATAATTTTGCTGCTTTTCTATCTTTGATATAAAAATGAATACACTTACATTTATAAATAAATTTTATACAAATCACTCTTAATTTATGATCTCATGATGAACTAATCCTTTAATATCTATCAAGAGAAAAAAAACAAGATAATATATAATAAATAAACTAAATTGTATAACATTTTGGGAACATTGTATATAAATGAACTCATGCCGTCAATCATTCTAGGATGTATCGTAAAGCAAACTAAATTGACAGACATTTCATCGCGGCAACATCAAATGAAATGTTCAGCAAGAAATACGATAACGCCGGCTTGATATACATAGAGCTCAGTTTATTTGACACATATCAAAAATGAATATTAGGGCTTCGGATATAATAGGCTTAATCTGTACAACATATTTTTGGATACTATAACAAAATGTTTTGACGTGAAAAATTTACTATAGAAATAAAAATGAACTGTTGGATAAAAAGCGATCGAGAAATTATTTTGGTCTAAAATTACTTTTTCCAATCACTTACTTGATGGTAGAGCTTTGTGGCAGCTCGTCTGGGTAGGTACCACCAACTCATCAGATATTCTGCCGCAAAATAGCAGTACTTGGTATTGTTGCGTTCAGGTTTGAAGGGTAAGTGAGCCAGTGTTATTACAGGCACAAGGGATATAACATGTTAGTTCCCAATGTTGGTGGAACATTGGCAATGTCAGCGATGGTTAACATTTCTTATAATGCCATTGTCTATGGGAGTTGGTAGCCACTTACCATGAGGTGGTCCATACGCTCGTCCACTTTCCTATACAATAAAAAAATTATCTTTTACTCAGTGATGTTCCAATTCCAGAACAGTGATGGATTCCATTGCCATTTCCATATATCCTAAGCATGTGTTAACAATTGTGATGCTACATACATAAACAATTTAAATTTTGCTTAGCTTGGTGGATAACGTTTGGAATAGATCTATCAGTATTGATTTATACTTTCTTATATGAATATGCGTAAAACTTAATGATCATTTCGTTACAGATTCAACTTTCATATTTTTGTATATTAAATGCGCATGAATATTCCTCTATTTATATGCATTACATATTAACCGATGCTGACAACCGTCTACGGATATGAACGGAAATCTAGGCAACGCATTATACGTAGATAGACGCGATTAGATGCGACATCAAACTGTCAATTGATAATTAATTAGTTAAGAAAAAGGGAAGCGCGAGCATCTCGTTGAGCGATCTAAAAGATTATATACCCTTAGAGTACTCTTCGGCCACTGAAAGCATGCGACAGCCACTCATCGAAGCCTGTTAGTAAAGGGCGGATGCGTATACGGCTAAATGCGAATCGATTATAATTAATCAACTGTTATTAATGTTTCATGTACATTATTTAAAATTGCAATAAAGTAACTACCGATTTTACTATATTGGCTCTATGTAAGCAACTAACGAAATATACAATAATTGTATCTAATCATTTTGTAAATTAGCAAAATTTACGTTAAAAATAAAACAAGTATGTTACTGACAAGAGAACATCAAAGTTGCATTACGCTTATTTTATTCGTACGTTCTGAGAAGCAGTCTATAATTCCGACATCACATATGTCTCAAAAGCCTTAAGAGCCCCATTAAGTCTCATCCTACGACTGTCTACCCTCACTCAAAGCATAAGCCCCGCACATACTCCGGTAAGACGATCTAAAGACGTACTAATAGCTAACGTACAGACAGATAGAAACGGTTTTATTATAGTTATTACTCAACTATATCATAGCCAAATAATGCAACCATTGTACTTCGTTTACATGCATTAAAATATATACGACGCAAATTACATCAGTCTTTTTTTTCACACTGGATTGTCGGGTTCTTTACAACTAAAACCACTACCTCTCACTGCTACTCTCTCACATTCTGCAGCCTCGTGTTCGTGCCAGCGGCCAGCGGTTCGTGCTAAACGAACCGGAGAGGCTGCAGAACCATATCTATATAACATATCCGCGGCGCCAACCATATTGCGCTACGCTCGTAGGTTGACGGAGGTCTCCATGGAGGATTCGGAGCGTCACGGTAGCATGCGCAAGCGATCCCGTGGCGCTCCACTTAAGACGAGAAGGGTACCTTGGTGGTTTTAGTCGGTAAGAGTCCGACATAACCCTCCTTCAGAGGGTACCCATGAGGGTTTCCCCACGTAAAAAAAAAAAAAAAAAAAAAAGGTCTCCATGGAGGATGGAGGTAATCTCGACCCTACGCACTTCTTGCTAGTGCGTACGGCAGTTCGAAGCTGCTGTCCTATCTTATCTGCTGTTATATCTTAAAGTTATCGGAGCCCCGGGTGTCAGGGTGTGTGAGGGCCGAGACCACGCCGACTTCGTCATCGCCGAGCGGAATCAGCCCATTCCCGTTCCTGCTATTTCGTCTGTATGTGATGCCGTTTGGATCATGTGGTCTCACAGAAAGACGGCCCTCCAGGCCGATTCCGTGCAGAGCATCGCCGGCACGATTTCTTGCAGGGTCAGGAATTGGGCGACCTCGCGGACCAGGATCTGCCTCTGCGCAACCCACGCGAGGCAAGCCTCCGTATGCTGGGCGGTGTCAGTATTTTCCAAAACAATCATGATTCGTAAAATATAACAATTGCAGTCTATAGCGTCACTTGAATTAAATATGGTGGACGCTTAAAGCGTCTTTTAGATAAAACTAGTTATAAGTAGATTTTTATCAAGCTATAAGAAAGTTGTTAAGTTTATTATTCGGTATAATATAACTAATAATATCAAAATATTAATCATATTCCAACCGAAACGAACGGCTTTTATTTATATTATTTAAAGAGACAAATCAAATTAATTAAAGGAAAATATTCGTCAAACTAACTTCAAAATACAAAGTTTAATTCAAATATAAAACAAGTAATTAGCTTAAACCGTTTATCTAAAATCCAACGTAAATCCTTTCTTAGAAAGATAACTGAGGTGAAACTTCGTAACTGTTTTGATTAAATTCTAATCCTATATTAAAATATCTTTGTGAACATTGACAATAACAAATAGAATATTAACAAACTTTATTAATTCATATTAACTACTGTTTTATCTTCTGAGAAGGTTGTGATTAATTGTAAGAACAACTAGCCCAAGGACGGAACCACGGGTGATTTCTAGTGTTCCTAGACGTTGTATGTTTGTATTGTCGCTCGTAGTAGATATCTTGAATAATTGAAGTAATTTTTTTTTTATTTCCCAGATAATTGACTTATGGTTTTAATCATTCTGCTTCTCTGCTTCGTATATACGATTTTCCGAAAACCGCTGTCACTGACTAAAAGTCCATTTCCAAAATATTATACTCTTTGACGCTTCAAGAACACAAAGCCAGGTATTTTTTTTTTTTTATTGCATAGGAAGGCGGACGAGCATATGGGCCACCTGATGGTAAGTGGTCACCAACGCCCATAGACATTGGCGTTGTAAGAGCTGTAAACCATCTCTTACATCGCCAATGCGCCACCAACCTTGGGAACTAAGATGTTATGTCCCTTGTGCCTGTAATTACACTGGGTTACTCACCCTTGAAACCGGAACACAGCAATAACAAGTACTGCTGTTTTGCGGTAGAATATCTGATGAGTGGGTGGTACCTACCCAGACGAGCTTGCACAAAGCTCTACCACCAAGTATCAAGGATTCAGTTTTATATTCAATTAATTGAACCATCCAAACATATACTATCGTTCTAATTATGTTTGGTTTACATGTCCCGAGCAAATGTAAAAAGTGATTATCCGATTAATAAAGGACTTACTTATATTAAGAAAAGTGATATTTTACATAAAGGCAAGTAATAATAAAGCACAAACGTCATTGTATTGTTTTTTAATACCGTTTACACTAATCTAATAGAATTATATCCGATTATTATGGTGCACATTTAACCTGAATATAAAATCCTTTTATCAGTAAAACTTATTATACTTAACCCGTTATAAAAACAAACATTCATGCAATTTTTGATTTCATTAAAATTTGTTTCTATTAAACTCAATTACGATCGTTATTTTACATTATTTTAAATAATGCTGTTATTAAATTATTATAGGTCGTATAAGTTCTTATTTTCCTTTATGAATTCGAAAACGGAAAGTCACGATACAATTAACAATAAAGCAAAAGATTTATTACTAAGCAATTACCACTTAACTTCTTTTATTTAATAGTAGACCAACAAAATAATATAAATATAGACATGGCATTACATTTAAAATAAAGTTTAAATACTGGTCTATTTTTACTTAACTCACCGAGTAATTGAGAACATTAAGGTAATTATAAGTTCGAGGTCTAAATGCTTAATTTTCTTTTAAATGGTAATTTAGTAAGTAATTAAGCATTTAATTACATTTTAAATCGTGCTACTCCTAGCTAAGCTAAGACACAATACCGCAATTAGGCAAGGCAAGTTTTAGACTTCTAGGTCAACAGATCTTTTGAAATATTTAGAAAGACAAACACTGAAAGCTCTTCTTTGGTTATGAAATCGTTTCTATAAAACAAGTTGCTATATTTTATCTGCCGTTTTTAAAAGATAAACAATAATATTTTATCGTTCTTATACGGATTAGATTAGTGCACTTGGTGGTAGAGCTTTGTGCATGCTCGTCTGGATAGGTACCACCCACGCATCAGATATCCTGCCGCAAAACCGCAGTACTTAGTACTGTTGTGTTCCGGTTTGAAGGGTGAGTGAGCCAGTGTAATTACAGGTACAAGGGACATAACATCTTGGTTCCCAAGGTTGGTGGCGCATTCGCAATGTGAGCGATGGTTGACATTTCTTGCAATGCCATTACCTGTGGGTAGATATCTGATGCGTGGTTGGTGACCACTTACCATCGGGTGGCCCATATGCTTGTTTCCTATTACATATTTACATATTCCTATATAATAAAAAAAACGTTCTAAAATATGTTAATTGAAAGAAGTGAATAACTTAATGACACACTTTTTTTTTTAAATGGATACTTTTTTTTACTTATAAGTAAATTATAAATGGCTTCATTGTAATTACCTCCTTACGCGGTAAATTACGAAAGTCAACTTGAAAATATAGTTATTTTCTCCTGCAGCTACAGGCACTTATTCTCAACAGAATCTAGTCAACGGCGCAGGATAAATTACAGTGCATTAGTGTGGCGCATTCTTTATTCCCGCACTCTCATAATCCGATAGATCGGCAGTCGGACACGAACGGTAACACTTAAGATGCAGACTGAACTACCGAAGCACGAGAATGAAGTCTAATCAAAAAACCGATTACTGAAAACCAGGGGCTTCCCTTGATTTCAAACAATATTGGCGGACATTATTATTTTCTAGTTATAATACAATGACATTAAGATATTGCATTTAATTAAAGTTTATGTTATTCTACATGCGATAGTATCAAAACAATAAAATCTTGGTTTGCTCGTATGATTTTATTGTATTGCAATACGTCAATACTCATAGTTTGCTGTATTTGTTTTAGAAGGATCAATGAACCAGTACAGATAGCACAAGATATATATATTTAGGATTATATGGAATAGGCGGTGTAATTAGTACTTTTTATATAAATAGTAGTTTATACGTCTTGTAGTAAATTTTGCATGTATAGTAGTAGTCCAACATTTGTTCGTCTATCTTCGAAATGAAACAGATTTGCATATAAAATAATGCGATGTGTGAGGACTTTCTTTACATAGGAAAGGTTTTAGTCCTCTACGTACGGTTCGTTCAAGACGGGTACGATTCTTTGTTTGTTTATTTATAATTCATTTATATAAACTGCTTAAACTTGCAAGTCTTAAATTTGGCTTCTTTTCAATAGGCTATCAAATAAAAAACGTATAAAGTCACCCTTTGTCCAATGGTAAACATAGCGATATAAATGTCGTAACATACATAGCATGACAATATTTTGCAATAGATCTGTTGGTACGACGTAGGGTCTGGCTATGCCGTGACGGCACATGACGCTCTCTCATGTCTCATTGTTGGTTGGTTGATATAAAATTTATTAACCCTCACAATATATTTAAAAAAAAAATCCTAGTAAAATAAAGTTCACAAGGGATGAGTTCTCGAAGCCCGGAATAACTGAAAAAATAACAGATATTTCAAACCATATTGACAAAAGAGGACTTAATAACGTAACAAAATAGGAATCGTTTATTTTCTGTATATCAGACAGATTCACAGGGTCTCTTGAGAATCTGTTGTCCTAAAAATGTATAATATCATGTTGGTAAATCCCTTTCACTTTATAGCTATATTAACAAATAAATTCTGAGATATCGACTTCGAAATCCGAGTCAGCCAAGTATAAATTAATACGTTTTGCTAGAATTACTTGCCAACGACCCAGAAACCCCGAAATTCAGAAGCCAAGACTAGAAGAATACTTAAAATCTTCGGTTCTACTCCTAATCATCGTGTCATGTCGGCATACCTTCTCTTCGAACTATAAGAGTGAGAAAGTAAAAATTATATATGTGTCTAACTCTTGCTCTAATATTTCTTGCTCATTTGGCTTGTAGGATTGGTTGCCATGACCAAAATACAGTACAGAGGCCATCAGTTAATTTTTATCCTACTATAGGGATCAGCTAGAAATTATATTAGATGGAATTATACATAATAAAACTCGCAAGCACAAGTTGGATATAACATAGTTTTCTTTTTCCGAGCAATCTGTCATAAATACTTCTTTCGTCCGTGGTAGTTTTACAAACTTAAAGGGATCTAATTCTAATCAGCGCTTGAAATCAGGTTGCAGTTGTTGATAATGACGATGCTTAAATCCTTTTTAACCGACTTCAAAAAAAGGAGGAGGTTATCAATTTGTCTGTATGTTTTTTTTTTGTGTTTGTTACCTTATAACTTCTGACTGGGTGAATCGATTTTGATGATTTTTTTTTTATCTGAAAGGGGTTGCTTTCCATGGGGTCCATTTTTTTTTAGTCTTTTTTGACACTTGCATCCATGACAAAACCATATAAGTCGTAAATAGTGTTTCCTTAGCTGACATCGACTCCAAAAATAACAATAATTGTAAATACATTATCAACCACACAACACATTCGTACCTAAATATTGATGAGTAGAAAATAGTAAGTTAATTATCAAATTATAGAAGAATACGCAATTATTTTTTTACTTTTTAGTGCATATTAATTTGTTTTTCCTATGAAGTCGGTTTTTGTTTTTTTTTAATTTTTATTTATTCATAATTCTTTCGTTAACTACATGAATATAACTTTTGTACTCCTCATCGTCTCTCTCACATTTTTTAATAATGATATAATTATTTACGTAATCAAATTAACAGTTGCTTAATTTTCAACTCGTTTTATATTTACGAAGGTAAACGCTAGGTTGGTTGACGTGCACGTGCCTAAATTATACGTTGGTACTGCCATTATTGACCCCCTGAATTTAACCTTATTGTGTAGTAAATAAATTAGTTTAATCAAAATAATTATCTATCATAAAATAATGTCGTTGTTAAATGTTATATTTTATTATTATGATGATATTTTCTTTTATTTTTTTATTTATATTATAATATTTTGGCGGACTGTCAAGTGAGTTTGATGGTTTTAACCACCACCCATAGAGGTTGGCGCTGTAATAAATATTTATCATTCCTTACACCGTTTCCGTAAAGTATACAACGGTTTTATAAGTATAGATGATTTATATGTAATTATGTTTTAATTTTTATTTTTATTGTAGTAACGTCATCACATCTAAAACCTTCAATAACTCACAAATTAAAACGCGAAAACGTCTCAGCTCTTTACGCAATATGAGATTATTTCTTACGAAAATGATGACAAAAGAAATTTGCCTACGTTTTATGAACAGCAAAAGTATTTCAAGACTAAATTATGTCACAATTGTTGAAATTATTATTTATTCTGTGTTCCGCTTTATTCGTATCACTCGCTGTTAATTTAAAGGGCTCTTGTCTTTACAATAAAAGGAATTACAGGACCGTCGCATTATTATATAAACTTTTTTTTAATTTCATTGTTCATAAAAGGAATTGACATCTTTTATTTTGTTTTTTTTTTAATACTGTTTCTTGTAAATGGTTCACTGGATTTGATAGCAAAAAGGTTCAATGGACTGAAAGTTAACAATTTTCAGTTCTATTTTCAAAAATAAATAATCGTTGTTTATTTGTTCTCGCATTGAACAAAGCTAACATTAAGTTTTGAATTTATTTCTGTCACAAGCAAGGTTTTTGGAATGAAGTTCTTTTACGACTTACTGTATGTAGAGTGAAATAGCGTTCATACTGTGCCTACCAAATGCTACAAAATGCGATGCGTTGGGCGTCGAATATAGGAGATTGAGGTGATTTTGACGTGTCAAAAATACAGTAATATAATCAATTAAAATATCTAAAAAATGTCGCAAACGACTTCATTCCTGATGGGTATCCCCCGACCACACATATTTTTGAAGTGAAAACTTCTTTAGCGGCGTTGTGCACTTTTTTGTAATGGGTAAAAAATGTTATACTCGCGTCAGGTCACGTGAACCTGATTGAAAATTCGTAAGACGGATTCGTAGAAGTGTAAAATTTTTAACGTAATTATAAATAATGATGTTTGTGTACGATAGCGCAATAAATGAATATTGTATTTTATCACATAAATGATAGTACTTTAATACTGATAATAATTAAAGCAATTCGTCCAAATTTTTCCCTAACTACGCTAATATTCAAGTTTTTACTTCTGCCGGCAGTGGGCCCAATTGTGTTTTTATATATATTTATTACGTTTCGTTAAAGATTGTTCGTTTATAACAAATACAGCCGGATTGTAAACTGTCGAAATATTAGACACATAAATTGTTTTCATTACTATTCAATTTTCTTTACATTTTCAACAATAGTAATTTTTATTGTTAATTGAATGCTCCGTTCACAATTTATTGACAGATTACAAAACTGTCTAGTTTCATTTTTGAATGACATAAATGATTATAGTAAATTTTATCATTAAACCGATGTTGAATAAAACTATTTTATATTAAAAATACTGAATATAAATTGTACGCATTTAAATATAGAATTAAAAATCAAAACGGATAAGACAATTCAAGCGGTAAATGAGAAAATCTTTCAACCTGAATTAATTATCCCTCTGTCTGTGCGGGTGTTTTCTTTTTACCGCCATTCTACAAAGGATTTACTTTTATAACCTCCTTTATTATTATTAATTACTTGCACTTGACTGGAAAAATATTGATAAAATATTTTAATTTGGTTTTTATGTCCAACATCCAGACACTGCTCAGAACTGCTAGTGAGAATCTTCACCAGATAAACTCAATACCGTTTTATTGATCATTTTTGTTTGAACCCAGGATCCTACGATTAACGGCCTTATATAAAGACACAATACAAACAAGGCCTACGTCAAGTGATTATTAAAATAATGTAAGTCACTATAATTTTTTAACAAATATTATAAATAAAATAAAGTTTATCTAACCGAATTAAGTTTTAATCAAATCATCAAACATAAAGCTTCATCTCCATCTGTGTGTTTGTCTAATCAAATGCTCCGCGCCGTCGGTCCGTCGGTCAGCTTGTTAGAGTTCAGTGAAATAGAATTTGACAGCTATGTGTCGACAAACTTTGTCTTTGGCACTATGCCATCTGTTTATGTTTGCTTGTAAAATTAACGAAGTTGTCCGTTGCATATACATCCGATATAATTGCATTTGCAAAGAATATGTTTTACAATTGTCCGAATATTATTATATAAATAACCCGTTCCGTTACAAGGGTTGAATAAGGGTCTACATAAACATTTTATTTCTAATATAATACATATGTATATTAGTTGACGTGGTGCACGTATAGCCCCCACTCGGTATGTTTTTTTTTTCCGAATACTAATATTATTTCTGCCAATATACACATAACATTTATGAATTATACACGTAAACCTTCCTCATAAACTGATACATATATTAGGTAAAACATACTATACATTGCTTGCTATTGATTCTTATATTAATTAAAAGCGATACTCAATAGTATTACGGATCATTCGATTGCTAGCTATCGTAGTGTAAATATTAACTGGAATTAATGATTGACGAAATACTGTTTTATATTTATTGTGGACGTAGGAAATAATACATGTCAGTATATATAATTATATATTCACATGGACGACTCACAAATTCCCCACAACTGGGAAAAGGCGTCACGTCGAAAGCTTAGAGTTTAGTACACCACCCAGCTTTACTGCGATTTAAAGAACTATTTGTAAAAATGTCATCCAACTCACTTTATGCAGATTTCGTATTGAAATTTTGTTTCACTATACCGAACGGAATTAATTATAAATTTTATTCTTAATTAATTATAAACATAAACACACGAACCTTCTGTGGTTATTGTTAAGTTTTTAACTGTCCGTAGTTAATTATTTGGTGATATTCCACAGCCAATACTCATTCGTAACGGCTAAATTAAAAATTGTTAATTGAACTTTATTAAAACTAATTTAGTAGTAACTGCATAATTAAATTTACATAATCAGTTGACCAATAATTATCTCTACAATATTGCGTCAACTGTTGTTATTAAAATTGATAGTGTGAACAGAAGTAAAAATAAAAAGTGATAATATAAATGCGAAAATGACCCTTAGTAACGCTGTCACGTCTCAGGGGTATGTAAACGGGACGGTAGCCTTACACGTGCTCCCCACTCCCTTCCACCCAAGCAAACCCAATGGCTGAAATTAGTGAAAATTATAATTTGAATAATGTTTTCAGATATAGTTTAATTATCCACAAACGTTACATTTATATTATTCTTTTTATAGCGTAGGTAAGCGACCGAGCATATGGTCCATCGGATGGTAAGTGGTGACCAACACCCATAGACATTGGCATTGTAAGAAATGTTAACCATGGCTTACATTCCCAATGCTCCACCAACCTTGGGAACTAAGATGTTTTGTCCCTTGTGCCTGTAATTACACTGGCTCACTCACCCTTCAAACCGGAGCACAACAACACCAAGTACTGCTGTTTTGCGGTAGAATATCTGATGAATGGGTGGTACCTACCCAGACGAGCTAGCACAAAGCTTTGCCACCAAGTAAGATTCGTAGATAAAATTTCGTTATTGTATTAACTATTCTGAATTTCCCATCTCAAATTACATTACAAACATTCGTTAACAATGGTGTTATTTGAAATAGCAGGACCATCTAGGCAGCGTAATTAGCACCAGGTCATTTTGAAGCGGAATTAGGTCGCCTAGGAATTATGACGTTCCATGACCTACATTCTATTTATGTCTAATAGTCATATTGTTGTTTTAAGTTGTTACTATATCTATATTATATATGTATATGTATTATATATACAAGCCGACATGGTCCAGAGGATAAAAAAATGATATTAACTGAAAATTCACGTGATCAAACCCTGACGAGTGCCCAAGTTTTCATGTGCTTTAATTGCATTTTTAATTCGAGCTTGCAGGATTAAAATATTTCAACTTCGTTAAGAACCACACGTGTGTTCTCCTTTAGATCGCAATCCACCATCTTTTAAGAGACAAATAAGATAATTTATCTCATGAAATGTTTCAGTTTCCAAGTAATAATCAAAAGGATTTATCTTGTTAACGTAATAATATCAACTCCAAATGCCACCCGCTCACTGACTCGTCATTTCTAAACTATGAGCTTTACAAACTTGATGAATATAGCAGTTTATATAGACACCAAATATACCACCGGAAATTGGACCTGGTAAAGATATTATCTATTGATATAAAAAGTTTACTTAGTTAAATAGTATTATAATAGTATATAATAAGGAATTCCATTGCCAAATTAAAAAGAAAAAACAAATATTAAAAATACTAAATCGTTTAAAATTATTTTATTTCGTATCGTATTTAAGCTGCTCGGATATAAATTCGTATCATATTGATAAAAAATCGCATATCAAAATAATTTGGTCTTTTCGAATGAAATAATTTCGCTATGACAGTTTTGAATCTGGGTCAATCCGATATTTTGGTATTGGCGTAGAGGTGCGCGGTAACCGTCGCAACTTATTCAATAAGCCCTTTTTGTTCGGCGTAGCGCATTTAACAGTTTCCTGTGTTTTGTTATTTCATTATTATGAATAAAATAATATAAACCTTAATGGAAATACACTTGTTTTATCATTATTAAAATATATATATATTTAAAATTATAATTCCTACTTACACAAATATATTTTAATTTGAGTACAAAGTACAATTACGTGTCAGACAAGTATCAGACAATAAAACGCGTTGTTTTTAAACAAATGTCAAAGTCCTTTACATCATGTTCGGTACATATTAATTGCATACAGAAAAGTGAGAATCTGATATATATGAAGTTATTCTTAAGTAATCTTACAGACATTTATTGTTACACAAGAGAGTAACAGTATATTCACCTAAAATGCTGCAAGCCGGAATAAGCTATGAATCCTTCGTATCAGATTTTGCAGAAGGGTCGTAACTTATGTTTGGAACTATTTTAACATTTACATAACAAACCTTCGTTTTCAATGAACTTATATGAATTTCTTAGTAAGAAGTTCTCGAAAATCTACTTCTCTTCGTCATTATAAAAAGATAAGTAACAAAATAAAAAGTAAGTATAAATGATCTATGGTTAGGTTCAGACGTCTCGTATCAAATGTAAATACCGAAATTTTTGTCAAAATGTTAAGAAATCTACAAACGTGTTTTAGACAATCCACGGTCTAGGACAGATGAAGATTCAAATTCAAATCTAATAAAAAGTTTGTTTTGAGGTCCACATGAGGGATTTTTACATCCAACTCACGCAGATTCCTCACGAGGCTTAGCTTCACCGCCGAGCTCGAGATTAAGTATAAAAAAAGTGAAGCATATGAAATTATACTTGTGCTAGCCTAGCCCGGGTTTGGACAAACAATTAGTTTGATTTCACGTATTCTAACCACTACGCTGTCTTGGCTCTTTACGTCAATTTCAAAATTAACGTAAAAAACAGCAAAACGCTAATCACTGGAAATGGAAGCACAGGTACTAAATTTGGAGATTTGTTTAAGACAGACAAATTCAACTTTCAACTACTTGAAAAAAAATCTGTATAGATCTAAAATAATTTAGAGTAAGCTTACTTTCGACTTTATTTATACATTTGATATAAATATTTTAATACCGCTTATAGGCTATTTAAGTACAAGAAACAGATCCATTTTTAAATTTTATTATGGATTTAAATGACAAGGATCGTACTTAGAGAAAATAATATTTATGCCTTAAGGTGGATGTACATTAAACTTTTGAATGATCATTAATATCAATTCCAACTAAAGATAAATCGCTGCCATTAATAGTAAAATATGTCTTTAATAAATCCAGCTTTATGAAGTGGAATATCGTTGTAGTACCGAAACTAAGTTGAAATTGACTTTACTTGAGTCGACTTTAAAAACAGACGAATCTTATTTTATAGACAAAGTTTCTTAAACTTATAACGTGCGACTTTATAGTTTCTCACTCTTTTAGAATTTTTAATATACCTAAGTACTTCCTTTTTTTTTAGCGGGTCGCGTAAGTAAGTTTTTATGAGAGTAATTTAACTTTTAGCTAATATTTCCCATAAAATATTCAACTTATGATAATTATAAGGTCTCTAAATACTGATTTAGTAAATAGTTATTTTGTGATGTAAGTTACCGTGTAAGTTATACTGGACGAGCACTATACCGAAATTGGCGCCCAACGTGGGACTTCGTCGTTAAGTATTTGAGTCAAATAATGACATCATTTATATCTGCTGAATTATCTTAAAACGCTTAGCTTGACAAATAAGGTATCCTTAAAACCTCTCATAGAGAGTCTATCCCAGCGTTATAAATGATCGTCCCTGATGACATCGTTTACGAGAATATGAGTAACTTGTCAGGCCTTTCGTGTAATTTGTCAGTGTTATTATTTCATACCTCTTATTAATATTCCACAATAATTTAACTCATCGTGAACATAATTGTGACAATGAACCTTTAATTAAAATTTTGTCTTTTAAATACAAAAGAAAAATCCTTTTTCACTTTAATTGTGAACCATATTTAGTTCGTATTTTAGTTGAAATTCATATCCTCAAATATTTAATTTGGTTTCCAATGTAGTCTACTCAAAAGCTTGAGAACTCATCAGCTGACAAAGACTTAGCAGCCATGTGCCAAGTGAAAAATCGATAGTACAATTAGTTAGACGAGCAGGTGGCGTGATGGATCGTCACGACGTCTGGTAAGCCGCTTTAGCTAGCAACGGTTCGACGCTTGAACGAATATGAACACTTCTGAAGCTCTTTAAAAACGGAATAAGCAAAATAACTTTGAAATTATTCTCTATTTGATACTTTCACTAACCATTATTAATCAATTATTATATTAACATTAAAATTGTCGATCAACATTGAAAAAAAATGAAAATGAAATGCTTAATTTGAAGTTGATTTAACAATTTTTTAAAATCTATGCGTAAATCTTATTGAATCGATACTTTTTGTTCAAATGAATTTTACGTCTATCGAGACGAAATCGAGTCGAATCACATTAGAGAATTCGATCGATTAATATTTCTACTATTATTATTATTATTTTGTTATTGAGTTCATCAAATACTTGCGAGACTTTGTTATTATATTGTATATGACATCATATATTTTTATACATACTTTGTGATAGGATTATGTGCAAGAGTCTCTAAGTATGTACTACCAACTTAATAGCACTAGATAGTAGAGTTATGATCCCGTTTGAAGATTATGTGAGCCAGTGTTAGTACAGCCACGAATGACAGAGTGCTAATTTAAAATGAGCGGTAATGACAACTTACTAATGCCTGCCCCTTACCAGGTAGTCCATTTGTTGGCTTCCTATTACAAATGATTAAAAACGTATAATTATATTATTATTTTGCATTGAAAGATTAAGTTTATGACGCCGTCAATCATTATACTTCTCGATTTTCCACGCTTGTTACTCGTGACTGATTTGATGGAATTATTATGAAATTTATCATGTACGATAACTAGGTCAATTCTATTTAGATGCCTCGTGCACCAATGTGATTGATTATATTAATTACTGCAAACTCGATTTGAATATAGCAGTTTTATATGGCATATTACGAGTATTGGTAATAAGGCATTGGTGTTTATTTTGTTCGTTTTAATATTAGGTTTTGTTTATGAAAAAAAAACACTAATCGTTTAAGTTATTTGTCTTGGCCATCAAATGTAAGTACCGTAATTTTTGTCTAAATGTTTTTAACGAATCCATGTTCTAGAACAAATGAAGTTTCAAATTAAAATCTAACAAAAAATTCACGAGATTATATTTTGAGAAAAATATTTTCTGAGTTCCAACAAACGATTATTTGGTTGACTTATTGGCATAATTGGAGCTGGTTCGGATGATGAAAGGGGACGAAAAGATAATACTAAAAGAGGCATAAACCGAATATAAATTAAATATTTTATCATCTATGAGGCTATTTACCAAATCAACATATACTTAAATCAAGTAGGCTCTTAGTCTTACATTTAATTTTGTATCGTCATTTTTTTTCCAAATTAATTTACAGTTAAATATTATATTATCATCTGTGTGTATGTGTTCACATTTTCACAATAAATATTATACGGAAAAAAAAACAAAATAAAACAGTACTTTCTGCAACAATCAAATTTCACAGCATTTTAATTGTTATTATTGTTTATTATTTTAGCTGATTAGAAATCAATGAATGCTATGACTACGCATTTAATAATGTACATATACGATCTTTTCTTAAGTAAAACACCTTATTAATTAAAGCTAAAACTAACTTCAACTAAACTTTACACAATAAAGATACCCTCTTTATTGTGTATTTCTGAGTAATTGGGTGTTTTTTAATTTAAATTAGACTGACAGACAGGGGAATGGACCAACTAGCTGTAAGTGGTCACCAAAACCAAGTGACGGCACTGTAAAAAATATTTTCTACCTCTTACATCACTAATACGCCATCAACCTTGGGAACTAAAATGTTATGTCCTTTGTATTGGTTCACTCCGTCTACAACCGGAACACACTCATGCCAACCTGTGGTACCTATCTAAGCTGACTTGCACAATGTGAACGTACCACGAAGTAAATGTTCATCACTCACGATACTTGAGCGATAGGAATTTACTTGGTGGTTACATACATGAAGCGAGCTACGATTTTAATTATACACCTTTTTTTATTAGGAAGACGGACGAGCCAATATGGGCCAACTGATGATAAGTTGTCATCAACGCCCATAGACATTGGCGATGTGAGTGATATTAATCATTGCTTACATAGCCAATGTGCCACCAACCTTGGGAACTAAGATGTTATGTCCCTTGTGTCTGTACTTACGGCTCACGCACCCTTCAAACGGAACATAACAATACCAAGTACTGCTGTTTTGCGGTAGAATATCTGATGAGTGGGTGGTACCTACCCAAACGAGCTTGCATAAAGCTCTACCACCAAGTAAACTATTATAATAGCTTACCTATTTATATATTGTGATGTAGTTCTTGCTTACATTGAAAACTTTATAGATTGAATGGAACATTGCATTTAATTATAAATTAAAAACAAGTAACAGTATATCCCACCGTTAAAATTTCAACTATACTAAGTTAAGTAACGTTAAGTTAAATTAATACGAGTCAATTAATCATAAATAATTCCTGCATTAGAAGGCAAGTCTTGTAGCAGTACTACGAAATACCGCTCTGAGCGCTACGGCTCAGCGTAGCAATGCTTTTGATTTAATTATGTAAAACTTGGACGCCATATTTGAAATCATTAATATATAACAAAAGGTTTCTTGATTCAGAATTCTTCACTTAATTATTTGAAATAATCGGGATTTTTTTAAGAATGAAATTTTAAATATACAGACAGAATATACGTGCATAGAGGTGTAAAATTAATGACGTCATAGCTTCCGGGTCAATGATCACCCCTCTGACCGGGCGTGAGTAACGACCGGCCAGCGTGACGTCAGACTTTAAAAACATCCCAGGACATCAAACGACACTTTCGACTAAACAGAGCATGAATGTTCCACTAACGAAGTATTTTTATTCATTTGCGCTCATTTAATTATAATGTCGGTATGTTTAGTCTTTTCACGAAACTGCTGTTACGAAGAGCCAGCGGGTGATGATTACTTTATGAGTTATGACTGTGTGAGTGGATGAGTTATTGTACACTGATATGAAATTTTACATAGTGGCGTTTATGTATGTGTATTTCCACGTGTTGTACTCACACATATATAGATATACGGGCTGATATGGTTACCGATATAATAGATTTGTATATGTGTGTATGTTGATATATGCATGTTAAAATTCAATAATACCTTTTTTCTTATTTAAATATAGATCACCTAAATTTCATTATGTAAAGATTATAACTTATGTATGCTTTTATTCTATAAGAGACTATAATATTAAGAAAACTCATTCATGTCCTTCTTCTGCAAATCCAACATTTCCAAGAGACCGAGTCTTGTCTATTTGATTCGGTTCAGGATATTCAAAAGATACTTGAGTTTGATATTCCTAAGATATTATTCAAATATGAAATACACAATTTACGAGAAACGTTTTATATGTATTTATTATAAAAAGTTATGCAAAATTATATTTAGAATAATAAATCTATCTACTATAATTCACGCTAAACTTCAACCTAACTAGCTTAGTGACAAGGGCTCTATGATATGAGGTCTTACTTAAATTAAAGCCTTACTTTCACAATAGCTTTGTGTGGTTTAAGCAAAGTTAGAACTATGAACTATTAAGAGAACCGCGTCTATAGTATATGTATATAATTTTATGTAACCTTTGAGAGAAGTGTTAAATATTCATCATTTTAAAATATCTCTATCTATAAAAAAGAGTGTGTGTACTTATGTACACGCGTTAGAAGTTATACTTCTTTGGCGTATGGAAAAAAAAAATAACTAAAATGCAGTAGTGATTAACGATAAATATTAAAATTGATAAAAAAGATTTTATTTAAATAAAAAAGGTTTTATTAACGTAATAAAAATACTAGAATATACAACTTGAACATAGTTATCGATTTTCATGCCACCTAGAACTAACTTCACGTTGTAGAATTCAGGTGTTTAATGAGCGGTTAAGCAGACAGCTTCATACTGTTAATTTTGTGTCACAGATGCGCGCGCATCTTAAAATTTCACTCTCATCATTTTTTCATAACGCGCCTAAAGAAGTATAACTTCAAAAACAACAGAGAAAGCTAATAACAGAGCAATCGTAGTCGTCACTGCGTAAATACGTACTACAAAAAACTTACAATATCGCGTAAAAAGACAAGCATTTTTTTTAAGTACAATAGCGGGCATCGCTATTTAAAGGACTTTTCTCTTTACCGCTCCAATTAAGCGTACCACTAGTGTGGGGGTGCACGTGCTAGGTACCCTTTATTCTTTCCTGTACCTGTAGTCCTATAACGTATATGCAAACATTTGTTATAATCGGTTGAGTAGGTGAAAAGGGAACGAACTCACTTTTGCATGTATAATATTGGTTAGGCTATATGCAATACCAATTAACAAGTAAACTTCATTGTAAAATTGACACGCTTCGTCTTAACCAGATGTTTATGCAAGTAAATTATGAATGAGTGAAATAAATGATGTATTTATGTAATATTTTACAGTTTCACCCTGGAGTCTTATTATTGCACTAAACAACATCCCGTACAAGAAAATGTAAGAGTTCTGGTCTAAATCGACCAACACGTTCTGACCTAAAATATTTCAAAAGAAATCAAGCGTGAGAAAGTAAGAAGCATTATGGATGAAGCTATTCATTTGAAAGTAGAATATTTTTTCGCTGACTGTCACCAATATATTACACCCAACTAAAATTGTCTCTTAAAGGCATATCCTTAATTAATGACTGTTTGTTGTTTGACACGCAATCTTGATTGCTAATTGGTTTTAGGGTATTGGGTCTTGTCAGGTTAACGTGAGCTTAGAGCTCGCCTAAGGGTAGTAAAATTTCAGATTTCACCCTTACACTACTCTTGGTGCGCGATCTAATGTCTATGCGATCGAGCGAGCACGATCTATTTTCCGTAGTCCTCTCTTTTCAATACCGCCGCATTGAATTATTTAAGAAACAAATATATGTTGTCTGGGTGACATTTGACAGGAAATGTTGCGGAAAGAAAATGTTGTGAATGCCAACACTTTTTTGTCGTTGAACAAAAACAAAAGATCCCAAGGGGCAGCCCTAGATTTGCTTTTGTAAATATAATTCATGAGTCCATTTTTGTCTCAATAACCTGCAGTAAATTTAGGGGACATATCGTGATTTTTCTTAATTCAAGAACATTTTATGCTTTTAAGTTATTGATCAGACAGACAGCCAATTAAATATTTAATTATATTCATATAATGACACCGTTAGTGTTTTGATATACCACCTTCATGGATTCTCGATCGGACGTCAAATTTGCTTTTATTCCTATGTAGGTCAATCAATAAATATAATTATTTTATATAACTATAAATAAATGATAGTTTTTCATATTAACTTAAATGTCTAGACTGAACGCAGATAACACCATCAAATGATCACCAAACCATTATGCGACATTGTATGTCAAAATACAATCAACCACAGTATTTTTTTTAATTTATATTTTATTCAATCTATCATTATAAGTAAATCATGTGTTCTTAAATATTAAGTCACTAGTGCGTTTAAGATATTACAATCAAAAAAATTGCGATAGGATAAATAACCAAAGATTTAAATGCTACATTGTGATGAAACAGGTCAACTTGGTATTATATTTCTTGCAACATTTAATAATGAATCCATTTCCTGCGAATCTGGTTTGGATCAAATAAATCTTATTAAATTCACCGAGAGAGTTACCCGCTCAACTTACTGACCCACCTCCAGTTCATCCCCTTGTCAGATGATTTCCGTGAAATCCGTTCTAAGTAGATACTTACATAGCATAAGGAATATGCTTCTCAAACTTGGAGCTTTTATATTACACCGTATCAAGAAAAAGGCATTCAAAACAATGTAATATTTCACTTAAATATTTTTGTTTTTTACTACACAAAAAATTAAGTTTAATATACTTTAATTAACTAAACTCAGTAAAACTAAGATATTAGAAGTTATTAAAATAATCATAATCAAAGATGGCACAAAAATGGTTCAAATATGTGCAGATTTTTTTTTATTGGATTTAATGTTCATTTAAAACTCATGTCGTACGTGACAGTGAAGGAAAAAATCGTAAGGAAACCTGCATGTGTCAAATAACTGCCCTTATGTATATTTCTATTATATATTTATATATCTATTTTTATAGTATTGGTGTGGTGAAAATAGCTTTAAACTTCAATAGGACAGCAGCCATTTCCTCAACAGTGGTATATTTACAGACTACCTTTATTTAACAACGCTACAACCTATTAATTTCAAGAACTCGCCAACATAGTAAACGAAACCAATATGAAACCTTTTTACATCAAAAACTCAAACGTTATTTATAGAAACGTACTTAAATTCAACCTTGGAGTTTTACACTCATCGCAACCAAAGAAAGTTCAGTCTAAGCCACTATTACATATTATGTTCCGGTGTATTACATCTTTGACTATATATTTTAAGAACGTAATATATTATATTAGTTAAATTCAAAATACTTTATTCAATATTTAAATATTAAATAAATAAATAGTTATTGGGGTTTTCTGTCAGAAAATTCTCAGTAGCAGCCCGGAGTCTGGAAGTTGGAAGTGTGGTACAATCCCGTGCCTCGGAAAGCTCGTTAAGCCGTTGGTCCTGCGCCTGAACTCTTTCCGGTAGTGGAAAAAGAGGGAGGAAAAGAGAGTGCACCTGTGTTTGCACACACCCTTGTGCACTATAATATCTCCAGCGCAGTTGGCTTATCTCTCTTGAGATTGACCGCCGTGGCCGAAATCGGTCTGGAGGACCTTATTACATTTTCTTATTGATTGTCAAAGTAGAAACTACCACCGGTTTTTAGACATTTTTCCGTATCCTATATTTAGAGAGCCGACGAATGCTGCAACGACGGCTGGGCTTTTGGCTACTAACTAATGTTATAAATGAGAATGTGAGTTTTTTTGTTTGTTACGCCTTCACGCATAAATCATTAAACCGATTTTAGGAAATTTTCACCAATGGAAAGATATATTATCAGCGAGTAACATAGGCTACGTCTTATCGCCCCCACGAGAACGTGCTCTACGCGGGTGAAACCACGAGCAAAACGCTAGTATATAATAAATAGAAAATATAAAAATTTTCACTTCACGTGTTAATCAATACAAGTTGAACCATCTAACAACAATTACAATAAATAAAAGGTCGGGATAGCACGATGGAGTCAATTAAAATCACCTGCACGACACTGTAACAAGCGGTCTTTAAGCGACGCCTGTGCTAAAATCAAATTACAGGCCCCGTAGGGCTTCCACATATTCATTATATTTGAGATAGTCCTGAAACTTTATTAAAATATGTTTTTAAAAATTAATTTTATAATAAAAATTACACTGTATAAATAGTAATTAAATGTATTTGGTTTATACCAATAAGATGGTGTTTAGTGGTCATCTGACAGTTAGTGGCGGCACTGCCCGTAAACATTGTCAAAATGGTGAATTCTCGACTGTAATATTATTGCAGGGTCAATGAAGGGAACCAGTAAGTCATGTTCTTTATTCTTAGATTTATATAGATAATAATAAATATATTTATTGCACACTCACGAGAAATAAAAAAAAAACAAAACAAGTCGGATACAAATAAAAAGAGAAAAAAATTAATAAAATAATATAGATTTACTAACCAAACAAAAAATATCACGATATTAAAAATAAATTTGTTCACTGATCTTTTGATAACATTATAAATCAAATTACAATTAACATAAAAAAAAAAACTTTATATGAAAAATGTATTTTAAATTGTAATAAGTTACTTATACGTTACATTAAATATAAACACACACACACACACACACACAATATATAAATACACATACTTTCAAAAACCGAACACATATTAAGACTATGAAACGAAATCATAATCATTATAGATTAATTCTTAATTTCTACATAATAACATAATATCAACCGACCTTCTTCAAGACATAAATGTTCTTCAAGGCTCATGTAACTGTGAAAGACGTACGCGAAGATAATTGCGTCAGTTTAAACACAATCTCAGTCTCCGTTATAACTTATGCTATGAAGTTTCTAAACATTATGTAGTTGACTAATTTGTCGATGCGATCGTGATGACATAACTAGTGCTGCTAGTAGGTTTAATATAATTATATAGTTTTTGTTTTCCTAAGAAACATAATGCGTAATTAATATTTAATTAAATTTTAATTTATAAATAATTCAATTAATTATATAAATTCATGAAATCAAATAATATAGGTTTTAACAAATATAAATTCATGAAACTCAAATGAAATGACAAATATTTAAAATCTAAAAATATATCTTCATCAGCTACGCTCTTAAAAGCACTTTTGATTAAAATTTTACAAGGTTCGAAATGTGAATTCTACCACGAATAACCAACAAAAACATAGTAATTGCGCTTTTTCATCAGTCAAAAAATATACACGAAATAATAATGTTTGAACTCAGCCATACAAATATGTATATTTTTTTATTTTTTTTTTATTGCATAGGAAAGCGGACGAGCATATGGGCCACCTGATTGTAAGTGGTCACCAACGCCCATAGACATTGGCGTTGTAAGAGCTGTTAACCATCTCTTACATCGCCAATGCGCCACCAACCTTGGGAACTAAGATGTTATGTCCCTTGTGCCTGTAATTACACTGGCTCACTCACCCTTCAAACCGGAACACAGCAATAACAAGTACTGCTGTTTTGCGGTAGAATATCTGATGAATAGATATGCATGTAGCCGAAACCTGCATGTTTTAATATTTTTGTATACATAAGTATCATAAAACATGGTAACCCCAATTTCTCATTACTATAATCGCATTGACAAATCGTTTGGTTAATGTTTACAACTTAGCTACTCGAACAAACAACCGAGACAGAAATTGTGTTAAAACTGTTACAATTATCTTTTAGTATGTACTTCATAACAACAAAATGAACTGCGAAAAGTTTATCAAGACCAGCTGTAATTCGTTTGCATTAAATTACTCAGCAGATTATTATAAATTTATTTTTAGTGTAATTGAACTATGTTACACACTGAATTTATATTAAAATACGAGAAAATTATACGATGAAAAATAACAAAGATAATTGCTTAAATCAAGTAAAATAAATAACCAGATCTCATCTAAAAATACATCGTATCAATCAAAAGCTTTCGAAATTCCTTTTAACTATTATTAGAACATCTAAAACCTCAAAAAGGGTTTTTAGTTTCCAGTCTATTTAATCTGAAACTTCAAAATAGCTATTCAACCTTAAATCTGATTTCAAAAGTAAATTGCTTTGGTAATTTAAACTTTTATAAATAAAAATAAAATATTTTTACATCCACATAGGAAATATTAGCTGAATCCCTAGAGGTAAAAAACAATAAATTTTATAGGTTTCCTAAACAAAACGTGCATGTCATATGCATGTCATAGTCGAAGACTTTTATCCGCTCATCGGTCACAATACAAAAGCGTGTAATTTTGTTTTTTAAAGTTTGTATTCCGACGGGAGTAGATTTCTTCAATCAAGGATATAAACCACGGTACTCTACTGTGAAAATGAATTTGTCAGAATATTCCAATATCCATATATCGAATTGAGTTGATATATTTTCTATCAAAGCCGTATTATAAATTGAAAAGTGTTTGAATATGTTTATTTCACAATATAAAAAATTACAAGACCATGGCAAAGATGATCTCTTTGGAGAATGACGATCTCTATATATATTTATTATATTTATTTTCTCTCCATTTCTCTAATATAGCCTTACATTTTAAGCACCAAGAGCATATAAGTATAGTAATCCCTGTTATAAATTTCATTTAATTGTACACATACATTGTTGTTTTTTTAAGTATTTATATAACCTCTATTAAGGAATTATTAATACTCAATTTTCCCTTGAATTAGACGTGAAGCTTGTGTTTGGGGCACGGATCCTATTTCCGGCGGCCTGAGGGTATGGGACAGCCAGAATTACCTTAAGCTGCCGTACGCAACAGCGATCTCTTTCTTTCCTATTGAGGAATGCTCCACTGTTTCATAGCTGGAGTACGGTGTGAGACGGAAGCATATGTTTTAATCGTGGCCCTACGATCTGCATTGAGTATGGCTATGTATGGGCGATGATAGGGGTTTTAGTGAGCTAAAATCTCACATAAACGGGTTTCCGGTCGGGACCCAGGAAATATTTCGCAAAGATTTAATCAAAGTCGATCCCAATACATCAACAACGCTAAGCAACATGTATTCATTCATCTATTTAGGAAAAAAGAAAGTCTTGAAAGTCTATTGCAATTTATTAATTTATGTTTCACCATTGCAATAAAGATAATGTAACTAAATTAAATTTGTCGTAATTTATAACCAAAAAGCTACGAAATAGAGGTCATTGAAAAATTTACCATTACAATATTTCCATTTAGATAAAACAAAGAGAATATATATTCCCTTGTAGAGCACTGATTGCGGAACACGCTTTGTTTCATTCCTCGAACGAGCTCGGCTTTACGTGAAATTAGAAGCGGAATATTTTTATGCATACCTTTTAATATTGAGCGCATAATATTTCATAATTGGAAAGTGAATTATTTAATAAATATCGAATGATAATCCGGCATCTAATAATTTAACTTTTCACAAATAAATTATAACAAATTATCATTTTACAAAGAAACTTAAAGACAAGATTTACGTGTCACTAAAATATCACTCAATTCACAATTGTCTTACTTTGCAAATGTTAGTTTTATTTATAAAATATCTATCTTCCAGCTTGAAGTAATCAATTTCTTTATAAAATATAATTGGTTCTCAAATTAAATATAATTATGCAAATATATTATTTGCTTGTATTCTAAGCGTTCTCACATCAATGATTCGATTGGCTTTAAATTTTCTGCTACTTTTGTTGGTAATTGCCATACACATACTTAAGTTTTACTAATAATTTGAAATAACCACTAAATACTTGGTGGTAGAGCTTTGTGCAAGCTCATCTGGGTAGGTACCACCCACTCATCAGATATTCTGCCGCAAAACAGCAGTACTTTGTATTGCTGTGTTCCGGTTTGAAGGGTGAGTGAGCCAGCGTAATTACAGGCACAAGGGACATAACATCTTAGTTCCCAAGGTTGGTGGCGCATTGGCGATGTAAGAGATGGTTAACAGCTCTTACAACGCCAATGTCTATGGGCGTTGGTGACCACTTACCATCAGGTGGCCCATATGCTCGTCCGCCTTCCTATGCAATAAAAAAAAAAAAAAAAAAAAATATGAACAAATGGATCTATATTATCTGATCGTCGAAAATTACAGCTTGTAATTTTTGAATTATACACACAATGAAACCTTGGGACCTAAGATGCTGAATGATCTCACTTATGCGTATAATTACATTGGCTTACAAATATTTCAATGCAAAACACAACAATAAATTACTACTGTTAATATAATTGATGAGTATGTAGAATCCCACAGACGAGCCTGCTCTAAGCTCTGGCAACAGAAAATTGTCGTGTCATCGTATTCCAGTCGTATGTCGTAACATATAAATGCCTACGCGCTTATAGCTAATGTTTTATTAACAGAATAATAATATTTTATTTCTTAATATGTAGTCGTTTTATGTCCAAAATACTTATTCCTCGAAGTTCATAGCTTATTTGTCAGATACTATTGACAGTAGTGTAAGTAAGTATACATAATTATGTAAAAATAAATTAATAAAATTGTTTCCTAAGAATAATAAAAGTTGATCGATAAATGATAATATGTATGCAAATTTTGTAAATCGATTTTCAATAACCAAAATTCATTTAATTTAAGTAAATCATCAAACTATTCATTTTGAAATACACAATCAAAATACATTAATTTTATTTATATACCTCTAATAAAACATATAAACATCAGCAAATTTTGTTTTATATAATACTAACATCTTGCTTAAAAAGAAGGGAAAGAAAGGTCGATAACCTCGTTATCTTCGACCCCGCAGGAATCATCGTTAAAGTCTAGACTGCAACATGGTATTAAAGCATTATGAAAGCTTAGTTTAGAAGTTTCACCTAATGTTTTGCTTTAATATTATATCATATATTAAAGGAATAAAAAAAACAAAAGAGTAATTAAATTTGATTGATTGATTTGATCGATATTGTCACAGTGGCCATGCAGAAGATATAGGGATATTATTGAGTGCGTAAACACAGGCCAGAGGCTGTTATCTATCAAAGTATTCATTAAACAAAAAAAGCATTCGATACCAAACTAAAAAAATAATACTATAAAGGTATTTACTTTCTTTTCTTTAGGTTGTCTTTAATAATATAGTACACCTGTTTCAGTCGCCACAAAATTACTTTGACTAACAATAAAAAGATTTGTGGATTTATTTCTCACTTAATTAATTTACTGACTCGTTGCCGAGTTGAAGTTGAAGATGAAATTTGGGTTCCCCTTAATAAATCTTTCGGACAATACTTTTTTGCTTTGTAGCGAACATTGTTTCAATTAATTTTAGTGTTGCTGAATTAATTAACAAGGTTCCATTTGACCGTCGTTTTTTTAATATAATTAAAAAAATATATATATTCAGAATTATTTAAATCTAGCATTTATAAATAATTATAAAAGAAATATATAATATAAATATTTAATATAATAATATAAGGAGGTATAGCATGAAGTTCTACAAGTAAACGCAATTTTAAATGCAGTCTCTGGTTTCTAATGTTAGTGGTGAAAACAATCTTCATCAAAATTTTGAGACTATTCACTAGTATTTTTTTAATTATATATATTTTTATGTGTTAAATAGAAGGGCGGGCAAATGCGTTATGATTATATGCAAAATTATATCAAATAAAATGCATCAAAATAGTTCTTATTAATAATTAATCTACGTGCCATAGATATTTTTTTATCCTATAACAAACAAAACAACGAATATTCGAAGACAAGAAGCCGTAGTAAGTCAAGTTGCAAAAGGAAAACTCTCCAAGTATTAATGAATCACATAAAACTGTTTTGGTCGACGTAACGCCGCCACATCGACTTCCACGCCCTTATTCGTTTAGCTTTTATTTGTTTGGTACTTTTCTTTCTTCGTGATCGTTAAATCAGAGAAAAACGTCTAACTACAAAATCTCTCTTTAGCGAAACGTTTAAGTAACAAAATATCTTTGAAACTAATTTTGCTTAACTCAATGATATTAAAATTTAATAAATATGTTTAATACTTATCTGTAAATGTAAAAAAACATGTCTGTAATTCACACGTGGTAGAAGTCAAAACCTTCAAAAATTTTGGTTTCAACTGTAGAATGCTTCCTATCTCATTTTCTCCCACGTTCAATCTTATGTATTTATGTCTGTCTCTTTGTCGTTTCATCGACTTTCAAATCACAATTACGCTAAAGAAGTGTCACTTCAATAATTACTATCAAAGAACTTAATGTATAATAACCAGCTCATTATAGGGTATATCGTGCAACATCAGCGTTGATTGTCTCAATATTTTATCTCAGTATTTTTCATTGAGTTTTAAAATCAAACTAATAAATACTCAATATCTTTATTCAATATAGATGCATGACACTTTTTTATTTATTGTCCACCAATTCGGAAATAATAACTTGCGACTTCAAATTTTAAATCTTCTACAGTGCTATAGTATTTTTTCCTTTAAGGGAAAGGTTTGGAACGTATTCTAGCACGCTGTTCGAATACATGTAGGTGAATAAATACGTGGCAGTATTTTTCCTTACTATATTATCTTTTATCACAAATAAGATGGTGTACAATCAAAAACTAAGCTCATGATAATACAAATGTGTTTTTCCGGATTTGAACCCAATATTATTCGATGCAGATGAACCAATGAACTATCTAGGCTTATATTATAATTATAAAAAAAAAAACAAATTTATACATATTAGCATTCTCAGTTTATACAGACTCACAGGCACAAGTTGACCCAGTTTTCTCCTCGCATTTTAACGATTGTCAAAGCTACGAGCAGCTTATCTACCAAAATGTGTGCCTTTCGTCCATTATCTAACAATTCCAGACGGTATAGAATCAGCTTTTTAACCTTCCGACTCTACTGGCTAGTTTCCAATTCCGTATATTTTAAATTATTATAACATTGCTTCTTGAATAACTATTATTGTTATTGCATAATTAAAATGAACACTTCTACTAAATGTATTTGTAATTCTTTTAATTTATGTGCGTTTTTAGTAAACTAAAATGACATGATTTTTTTTATTTAAAGGCTAATTCAACTTATTGTTTGCAATGTTACTCTCACCACAATACATTAAAATGAAATTAGTAACTATGTTAAGCATCAGATTTAGCCGCAATCACGAAATTAATTTCAATTAATTACAATTTTAATTGTTAAATCTTATTTTAAAAAACATTTTTCACAATAATATTTGTATTTATTTAAGGTTTTAATGGAATAAATAAATATTTTATAACATTATATGTCTTATCTTAAGAAAAAAATTCTTAACGATCCTCTGGCTACTAAAATAATCAAATATTATCTTTTTTTTTATTCTATAGGCAGCCAGACGAGCATATGTGCCACCTGATGGTAAGTGATCACCAACGCCCGTAGACAATGGCATTGTAAGAAATGTTAGCCATCGCTTACATCGCCAATGCGCCGCCAACCTTGGGAACTAAGATGTTATGTCCCCTGTGCCTGTAATTACACTGGCTCACTCACCCTTCAAACCGGAACACAACAATAACAAGTACTGCTGTTTTGCGGTAGAATATCTGATGAGTGGGTGGTACCTACCCAGACGAGCTTGCATAAAGCTCTACCACCAAGTGAATCTTATCAATTATTGTTCACTTCATTGTGAGTACAATCCTAATCGAACTAAATGTTTTTTTTATATCTTATGTGCACTTAACTCTAACAGGAATTTTGAAAAACGCGATAATATTTCAAAATTACTTGATGACATTCGGTATTTCGTGAAAGCTGCCTAAGATCTCAAGCATGGGATAAGAAGCGCTTGTAAAACGATATCATATTAAACCTTCTCCTCAAAAAAAAAGAGAAGAGGCCTTAGCTCAGTAGTGGGACATTCACAGGCTGTTACTTTACTTTTTCATTTTTCTTTAAATATTAATCCATTTTAATATGCTCTCAAGAAACTAAAAAACTAATTTCGTTTTAAACTATTAAGGCTTTGAATAGAAACTTCAGTGTGAAATATGTCACGTCTATATAATAATAGGTTCCTGAATTAAGTTAGGAATGTAGTTTGTGAAATATGTCAAATAAAAGCTCTAGGGGTAATATAATTATATTATTACTTATATTTCATAGTTTAACCAAAAAGTTTATATAATAGTCTTTATAAAAAATATAAATAGAATTTTATTTAATTGGAATTATTATAAATGTCTAATTTCACTGAAATTCTGTCACTTGTGTATTCCACCAACCCGCATTGGAGCAGCGTGCTGGAAAAAGCTCCGAACCTTGTCCTAATAAAGAAGAGAAGAGTGTGGTACATTTACAGGCTATTACTGCTATATACTTAAAGTTGTTAACGTTGTTGATAAAGAAAAGTGTAAAGGTCTTAATATTCACTTGGCGGCACTCCATATGTATTGTATAATAGCTAGATTTAAATTGACATCTTTGGTTGCTAAGTAACTGAATTTGATACCTCTACGTATTATTCACGGTTTGTAGGTAACTTTATATCAAATTAAGTTGGTTTTCAGTTACACCATATCTCTTTAATTTATCTAATAATAAATCCGTGTCGAACTAATTCAAACGCTGAACTCGTGTTCAAAAGCACTGCATGAGAATATAATATAATATTATATCGAACTGTGTATTCATTTAAACGTCGAATATAAACATGAAATGTAGTTATTGTATTCTTATTCGAAAAAAGCGCTTTAAAGCTGTTAGTATAACAACCATTTATACAAAATTGCTTAACAGTAAATCACCGTCATTTTTACTCTTGTATCTTTTATTTGGGGTCGATGCTATATTGTTTTTCTCCTTATCTTTATATCTAAAATCAATTATTTTTATAGTTAATAAAACACTTGAATATTTTACTTTTCACATAGTCTATGTCTCTTTTCTGGTCTCATAAGTCCTATTGCTTATATCGTCTCATATAGTCAAGTTTAAAAATGAATAAATAAATATATCAAAAATCGTAGATTAAACAAACAAAAGCATATTCATGTCAATTTATTATGACACTGAAATTTTAATTCACTAAATTCTTCAAAAAAGTGAGTGAGTTTGAGTTAAAGTTACAACTGTAAAATCTTTGCACTGAAAGCAAGCAGAATAAATTGGCAGGACACTGTTTAAACAAGCTACGCTTTCAGCGGTGTCAACTCCCTTTATAGTGTTTTTATGCAAGGACTTAATTGCCAAAGGGGGTATGTAAAAGCTATGACGTCATACTTGAATACGTAAACTTTGAGGTTGAACACAGAAATCGTCTACAATATATGTACATCAAATCCTAATGCATAAAAAAAACTGAAATCACAATATTAGGTATTCCTGGGTAGGTACGCTCAATTTTTAATTCTACCCCCTATCGATTAATTGTTTTGGTATGGTTCAGTCAGTGATACTTCCTGAAGTTTTTTTTTTTTTTTTTACTCGCTTTGTGCAAGCTCGTCTGGGTAGGTATCACCCACTTATCAGATATTCAACCGCAAAACAGCATTACTGCATACATTGTTATGTATGCAGTAATGCTGGATGTTGGATGCACTATTACATTATTGGTATTGTTGTGTTCCAGTTTGAAGGGTGAGTGAGCCAGTGTAATTACAGGCACAAGGGACATAACATCTTAGTTCCCAAGGTTGGTGGCGCATTAGCGATGTAAGCGATGTTAACATTTCTTAGGTACAATACCAATGTCTATGGGCGTTGGTGAACACTTACCATCACTGTTGGTGACTTTGTTAGCTAATCTCTTTTGAAAATCGGTGCCGAAATTATTCAGAAGGTGGAGGCTCTACTTATGTGGGAAGATGAACATCTACTATAAAGTAGCTCATTGGCTCTTCTATCTTATATCGGATGTATGTGACAATTTCCAAAAAGTGGCATTTGATCGCTCAACTAACATATCTATAATTACACTGACTTATTTAAACATCAAACCAGAACACAGCAATTTTATAAAGCGTTAATGACTAGCTAGTCCCAAGTCACTCGCTGCAAAAGCTACTTCCAATTCGTTATTGCTTGTTATGTAACTAAAATTCCTATTACAATTTTTCAATATAAACTTAAAACCAATTTTATTTGAAATTTAGTTCGAATTGGTTTCGGAGAATAACAATTTGCAGTTACATAGCAAGCTTTCATAAAACCCAATTGATAATAATTATTGTTTCAAGAAAGATACTTATTGTATAATAGTTTTTTTAACCCAGTTTTCTCTCGCAGGTTTGCCCACGTATGAGTGGTCTTAGATACCGTATGTATGATAATCTGCTAGTACCCTTCACTATGTATATAAAAAAAAATCATAATGATCGGAATAATTAAGCCGCGATAGCGTAACAAACAAACAAATGAACAAAGTTATAATATTCGCATTTATAATATTAGGATATAGAATATTAAGCGAATAATTTACATTGTGATTTTTGCGAGCGTGAGAAGTCATAAAGCAGTGGACGCTTATTCGTCGGCGCCTTATTAGCCCGTATTAGCCGTATAAGCCTTTCTTTGCTGAATTTACTGAGAGCTTATTAACCCATGACTCATGGAGTTACATTAACATACACACATATGTAAATATAAACTAATATACATATATGTACGTATAAAAAGTAATTGAATTAGTACTTAAAATATTTTATATTGACTATTATAGAATACAATGTTTTTATACATGAATAGTATGGGTAAAATAAAATGTTCGGTCGGGGGACCCCAGTCAGGAACGAAAATCTGTGCGATATTTTTTGACTCAAACCGTGTTTAGCATTTGGTAGGCACAGTATGAACGCTATTTCGTTATATGACGTGACCTTGGGCCACTGCCATTTAACTACTGTAATCTTCGTAAAAGAACTTCTTTAAACTTATTTAAGACTAAATTGTCTTTGATGAGCCATCAAGGCGTCTTAGGGCCAAACTACGAAGACATGTTTTGTATGTAAATCTGCTATGAAGATTGTGATTAATTTGATAAGTGAATTTCAGTGAACTTCCAAACTATAGGGTACAGAAAAGCCCAAATACTTTTGCTCGAACCAACTTGGATTCCTGGTGGAATAAGCTCTAAACGTTCTTCTCAAAACTGGAGAAGAGGCCATAGCCCAGCTGTGGGACATTCACAGTACTGTGACTGTGGCTATAATATAAAGTAGCTAGAAGATCAAAGAGGCTATTCACTCATAATATATTACACATCATGTTAATCTTAGCACTCCAGTAAATGAAGCAAATAGGTTAATGGCATGAAACGTCAATGTTCATTCGACTTTGAATAGCTAGATTAGATTTATCCGTATTATATCGGTTCTATGGCACTAATACATAATATTATAATATAATTACTTAAACCTTTATAAAACCTAGTTTACACTGATTTGGTATTTAGTCAAGCAAATTTATATGAGGATCTGTGCTTTGTTATGAATTATTATCGGTATTGGGTCATATTTGACACATTATGTCTTCTATCCTCTCCAAGTGATATGTTCATCTTGTAACCAATGATTAAGGAAAACATATTGACGAAATTTGTATGAGTCGTTCCATATTTGGACATTTCTGCAGCAAAGCTTGATGAGTACTACCTAACTACAGCAGATAAGCATCGTATTAAAAAAATACATATTTTAATGTATTATTTAAATTTTGCATAAAATTAATTCACATATAATTGACTTTTAGTATATACAATAACTGACTTCTAATCTTAATTGTACACAAGATAGAAAAATAAAAAATAAATTCAGGTCACTAAAATATTTAAGCGAGTCTAACAATATAGAAACATATTATGTGCTTTTATATCAATTTCAAGTAAATACGGAAAACGTTTTTAGAATATAATAAATTAAAAATAATATAAAAAAAAAACTCACGTTTAAAAATCATATGATAACAGTCAAGAAGTATGAAAATCTTAAGAGTGTATGTGACATACATTTCTTATTACTTGTTACGTACAACCAATTTAGCTGATAAATGTTTCAATAAATATACAACATTTTCGTGTAATAGTATAATACATTACGGTTAACACAGGCACTCCAATAAATGGACCAGAGAGCGAGCTAATGGTACGAGGCGACGACACACAATCGCCTATAAGCAACTAGATTGGATTCACCCACAATCATTATCTCGTCCTATAACATAAATTCTGAAGGATTCCCACGGATTAGGTGTAATACACGTTGTAATTTCATACGAATATTCAAAACGGAATATTATATGTGTTTATCAAAGCAATAAAATAACATCAAAGCTTATGTGTTAAGTAAGATTATGTTTGTTGCAATCATGTATAAATTATTACCCTTATTCATTTGGTAATGTTTATAATGTTATCGTATAGTAATATAACAAAGAGTTAAATCAATAATTATAAATGCCTGTGATTACATAACTGTTTGTGCTGTGTAGTTACACACATTCTTTTCGACTTTAATTAACGACAGTTGAATTATCATATTGGTAAACTTATAGATGAATTATAATGACAAATTAAGCACATGAAATTCAGTGGTGCTTACCCAAGTTTGAACCCACGACCATCAGTTAAGATTCGTGCATTCTTACCACTAGGCTATCTCGGCTTTTAAACTTCCAAATAGATTAAGTAATAACATGAAATATAACCTAGCTTCCATAGCGAAGCTCGTTTTGTTTTTTATACATCTGATATGCCCTCCAGACTGAATTTGGGCACATCAATGTTTCTCTAGTTAGGGAATTGCACAGGATATATTATGGTGTAAAGGTACTTCTTATTCACTCTCTATGGGGGGACAGCGATCCCGACCACCGGAAAGAGTCAAACGCAGTACCAATGACTTTGCAAACTTGCTGAGACACGAGACAGTAAAGATTGCACACTTACTTGCCCGCGCTGCTAATGATAAATTCTCGGCAGCAAATTCGATGAACTTTTTTATATCGAGCTCACCAGGAATTTGAACCCAGGACCTTTTTTTTTATTATTGCCACGGGCCACTTGATGGTAAGTGGTCACCAACGCCCATAGACATTGGCTTTGTAAAAGATGTAATGTAAACCATCGCTTACATCGCCAATGCGCCACCAACCTTGGAAACTAATATGTTATGTCCCTTGTGCCTGTAATTACACTGGCTCACTCACCCTTCAAACCGGAACACAACAACAACAAGTACTGCTATTTTGCGGTAGAATATTATGTAAAGTTACATAAAGATATGTGGCCTTAAAAGCTATCCACTTGAGCAACGGGTCTGTATGATAAGTATTTATTAATTGAATAATTTTGAAAATGATGTTTAGCCGACTGTAGCTATAAGATAATTAAATAAAAAAACTTGAACGCATCACGAGGCGATAATGCGAAACGAAAATTATTCTCTCAAGATAACAGGCAATTTTTAACCGGAATTAAATTTCCACTCGCCATAATGGAGTTTCCTGCAAAGAATTTTTGTGGGGGACCATTATCTAGGAATTCAGCTATATAGCGAGAATTCCGTAAATGGGGAAGGCTTATGACGTAGCCAGGAGATAGTCTCGTATTTCCGTGAATCGAGCTGAACTCAGCTCTTTAAGCGCTGTGAAGTGAAAAAGGAAATTGCTTTTATTTTTTTGTTTAGTGTTTACTTAATACAAACAAATTGGTTAGACATTTTGAAGTATTTTCATGTAAGTATAAACGTGTAAATGTTTCAGCACTTTAAGCGCTTTGTACTCGTATAATTTAATATTTTCTTATTGAAAATAATAAGATTAAAAACAACTTATCTAGTATTATTTTATCACTTTCACACACAGCCGATGTAGCGTGTATAGCGCAGATGTGGAGAAGAACACAGGATATCCGATACACCCATCTAGTTTATTGACCAATAACATTTTATCGGTTAAAGTTGTGCAGTATGGATAAATATAAATATACGACGTTGTGTTTCGTTACAGTTTTCCAAGTATCCTCCGGGAAATTTAATTTCCAAAAACAATATGTATCTTGCCGTTCACACAGAAATAACCGATCTACAATAACAATGTCATTTTGTGAAATAGTGAAAGTATTTGTAAGCATATAGAATTCATTATCAATTCATATCAATTTCATATCAATCATTTTTGACGTCAGAACCACTTTTTTTTTAAATTCATTATTATTTCTCCCCAAGTAACGTTTAAACCTTAGTAAGTTTGGATTGGATAAGACTTTAGATTCAGAATTTAACCTACACCTCTCGCATCACCAGATTTTTTACTTTTTTTTTTGGCTATCCTCGAAAACTATGTAGTATTTTGCGTATATTTCGTATCCATCCTTTAAGATATATTTCGAATATTATGGTATATATATAATATATAAACACAATACGCATGAGTTTTTCTATCAAATTATCAGACCAATCTAAGAATACAATAATCCACTACAAAACGAAAGCTGAAATCATGAAACCTGCTTCGCTAAAAGGGAACTGGATTGAGATATATTTAGCATGTTACATCACTCTTGAGCAGTATATATGTATAGCAAATTGGTCCTCCGTAGAGAGATCGCGACAGGCCTCGGAGAAGATGAGCTGGACTCTCTACAAAGTGTTTGATCTTGCCTGCCAATACACTAGTAGTTGTGGAAAATGAAAAATAATGCCTTTACTTTGTTACCTAGTAGGACACACACATAAATAAATAGTAAATAATAATATTTTAAGCACTTTTTTGATAATATTATTACTATAATAATATTACTATTAAACAATTTTATTTTTATTTCACGCTTAAAGAAGCTGATAAGCAAAATCAAATCCTAGCGAAATAACAAAAACACTCCCATTTCATTTCTCTTTCTCGCCTTTCATACCAACCTAATCTTATCAAGATTCTTCGCCTATTTAGAACTAGTTAATAATAATATTTTAAGCACTTTTTTGATAATATTATGTAAAAAGTATTTTTGGTATGACTTCTGATATGGGCCTTAAAACCTAAAAGAAGCCATCTACTAAATGTAAACGGTGAGTTAAAATATATATATATTTTTTTAAGGAAAAAAACAAATTCAATATCATAATATAAAAATAGTACTGATATATAGAAATTTAAGTACATTGTAATGAAATCATAATATTCATTGCGTAATAACCTCCAAACCACAATACTTACATTAATCGACTAACATTGTATTGAAAGGCGTTACAGTTGTTAAGCAGCTTAGTGGGCTCGATTATAATGGATAGGTAACACTTGAAAATTGTGATCGACTGTCATCCAGTGATTAGGTGTATTTAGTTCACAAAATGTAAACATAAACTTACCTTTCTTATTTTTTTCATTTATTTAGACTATGCATATGCCATGATGCATCTTAAAGCCAACTCAAAGTTTTAAACAGAGAACTAGAAGCTAAAAAACGTACAAAAAATTAAATCACACACTTTCCTGAGTGTATTTAGGAAACACAAAGTTTTTTTACGGTACGGTACGGTATAGCGGTATTCCAATTAGTAGCAACACATTAAGCAAACGCTCACTTACACTTTCAATTAAAACTTTTAGTTAGCAACTCGTCCTAATTATTCAATTAAAGCAAAACTCGTTTATTAACTCCCCTAACCCTTTTGGACACGTTATTCTTAGTAAAGACCAAGGAAACGTAAACCACACTGTGAGTTTGTTGCAAATAAATTGAGCTTGAAAACATTTTTTCGACCGCGTTTAAGAAGCACTTGAATATTCTGAATATGAATCAAAGATAAGTAAACAATATCATAATATCATTATTGTGAGGAAAAAATGTAGGTTAGTTCAGACAATTAAGCAATTGATTTTAATCATTGTTATAATTGTTACTATTAATCGATTTTATTTTTATTTCACGCTCAAAGAAGCTGATAAGCAAAATCAAATCCTTACTAAATAACAAAAACATTGCCATTTCATTTCTCTTTCTCGCCTTTCATACCAACCTAATCTTATCAAGATTCTTCGCCTATTTAGAACTGTATGTCAAACAAAAAGAATTTCGACAATTCGTCCGTAAATGTCGGTCCCTTCACACGCTACAAACACTTAAGGGAAATTTCTTTTTGCTTCTATACCATCGTTTCAGTAAAGCGTTGACTATGTTTTTCACGAACCCTACCCATAATAATAAATCTTCACTTTGAAAATCAGGTCGCATCGTGACATTCTCGCAACTTTTAAACGCGATCCAATTTTATGGGACGATATTTTGTGGGTTTGTATTTTTCTATTTTAGACTTATTCGATATGTAGAATCTGCTAATAATAATTCGAATTTTCAATATTTTACAATATATTCACATATAATGTTTTTCAATCAAAAAATGATACTATTACTGGTAACACAAATATGAAAATACCATTCGTAGATACTAGCATAAATTTTACTTGTATATTTAAATATACAATTACAACCACATACCAATTGAACTCGAATGAAAAACATTCTATGGAGGAGGCTCTCGTTCAGCAGTTGATGGAGATAAACTAAAAAAAAACATTCAACCAGCTTAAATATTTCGACGTTAAAATAACTGGTCAATGTAAAGAGCTCTACAAATTTTGCCATATATAAATATAATATTGGAGGTTGACTTATAATCAAACTCCTTGTAACAAATGATTTTTAATTTAAATTTAAAATAAATTTCAAAATAAAGTCACAAAGTCATTGTCGAATTAGTTACATTGTTTGTATTACAATAGCCTCATGATCAAATGAAGAATAGGAATGAATGACAAATGATAAATTTTATCGCTTAATTAATTATAATACTTACTAAATTCGCTATGATAAAAAAAAAACAGAAAAAGCTAAGAAGTTGCACATCACCCGAGTCATTAGGGAACCCAAAAGCAGTAGAGAAAGGCGGGGTTTTAATAAACGTCCTCTCTTCAACAAAAAACATTGGTACAAGTATTCGTTAGACGAATTCAGCAAAGCGTCGCTTAATTTATTTTTCACGAACCCTATTCAAACGCGTCTATACACAAGTAAACAAATTGTAGTTCGTCTTTTCTTTTCCTTTATCAGCTTTGTTAAACTCCATTCTGTATTGAATTTTGTAATCTGGTTACATTTTGTCCCAAACGTTCTACTAGCAAAGACTGCGGATGGCCGTAAATCACTCTTATTCCCTAAAGTGCAACGAACGGAGCACGGAAAGGCAGAGGCAGCAGACGCATATTATGTCAAAGCGATCACGTCAACATAACCCATTTTGTCCTGGACCCTGACCCTGGACCAGGGGCCAGGATTAATATAATTATATACCTAATCTTCTGGAACAACAAAAAGTCGAGCTGGTTCGAAATTATTCTTAAGGAGTTGTTTGTAAGGTGTTCCAACATGGTTTTCTTTGCCTGTTAGAATATATTAAGGTCGAATTATCCTTCAAGGGAAAGTCGATATTTCCTCAATAAGTGCTTCTTAACGGCCGAATAAGATAAACACAAATTCAGTATAGTATGAACACTTTGTCATTGGTTAAATTTGATTATACTACGCTACGATAAGATCTAATTAGTGTTTCTAATTGGACTGGTTTGACTCATAGTTTATGTACTGATAGTAAAACAGTTCTAAGACGATTTATTGAGGCTATAGACCATTTATAACATCAAACTATGACCCAGGGCTCTGAAGCGCCAACGTATAATGCGGGTGAAACCAATATTTTATATAATGTTATAACTATCAATGTTATATGAAGGTGTATAAGAATTTAAGCTACAACAAAAAATATATAATAATATATTCTACCGCCTAGTAGCAATATGAGAGTATTGTTGTGATCCGGGTTGAAAGGTGAGTGTGCCATTATAACTACAGGCACATTCATATGGAACATCTGAGTTCCCAACGTAAAGTACAGGCGATGCGAGGAATGTTTAAAATTCTTACGTGACCACTTAATATCAGGTGGCAAATTTCGCCTATGTGCTACTTGTGTATTACTATGACGTATAGTAGCAATATGAGAGTATTGTTGTGATCCGGGTTGAAAGGTGAGTGTGCCATTATAACTACAGGCACATTCATATGGAACATCTGAGTTCCCAACGTAAAGTACAGGCGATGCGAGGAATGTTTAAAATTCTTACGTGACCACTTAATATCAGGTGGCAAATTTCGCCTATGTGCTACTTGTGTATTACTATGACGTATAGTAGCAATATGAGAGTATTGTTGTGATCCGGGTTGAAAGGTGAGTGTGCCATTATAACTACAGGCACATTCATATGGAACATCTGAGTTCCCAACGTAAAGTACAGGCGATGCGAGGAATGTTTAAAATTCTTACGTGACCACTTAATATCAGGTGGCAAATTTCGCCTATGTGCTACTTGTGTATTACTATGACGTATAGTAGCAATATGAGAGTATTGTTGTGATCCGGGTTGAAAGGTGAGTGTGCCATTATAACTACAGGCACATTCATATGGAACATCTGAGTTCCCAACGTAAAGTACAGGCGATG
This sequence comes from Nymphalis c-album, assembly GCA_963151315.1. Classification (NCBI taxonomy): domain Eukaryota; kingdom Metazoa; phylum Arthropoda; class Insecta; order Lepidoptera; family Nymphalidae; genus Nymphalis; species Nymphalis c-album. Next base: position 4,394,604 of record OY720602.1, on the reverse strand, counting down.
CGAGGAATGTTTAAAATTCTTACGTGACCACTTAATATCAGGTGGCAAATTCCGCCTATGTGCTACTTGTGTATTACTATGTATAGTCTACAATATTGTGTAATATTTTAATGAAAATTTTTTTCTCAGTCTCAGTCAGTTACTTTTTTCTCTGTCTATTAACCAACCAATTCTTTGAGCTTTTGGTACTAAGAAATTAAATTCTTAACTGTGGTTTTATTAACACTAAAGACAATGTTTGATTTTCTCGAGCCAAGGCACTTATAATAATTATTTAAATATAAAAAGTGATTTCTCCTTGGTCTATATACTTATAATGTATAATTACTTAAGACTTACGCTTATATATAATATATAGTATATATTAGGTCCTTACATATTAAATTGGCGTTTTGTACGGGAGGTATATAGTCTTTTATTTTTGTAAAATATATTTAATTAATCAAAGTATGCAAATTTGTGATCTATGCACTTTTGCCATCTCATAGGTAGTTCATTGATCCCTTTACTAAAAAAACCATGGGGGCAAGAATCAATAAACTATTTGAAGGTAGATTGACTGGCGCATCGGAATTGAATTTTTTTCCTTATCTAAAGTTGTCCGAATTCCGAAAAAATTAGTAATCTGTTGGAGCAAGGTCCGGGGAGTACGGTGGATGTCGCACGGTATCCACTTTTCATCACAAGTAATGATTGGAATTCTTAAACAAAGAGAAGATATTTCAGATCAAAGTGGTCAGTGCGACAAAACGCTAATTTCATAATTAAGGACCTAATATATACTACAAGCAGTTTTTGAATAATATAACTTTAATTCTAATACAACAGTATTACACCTGACCTATATATTAATTAGTTTTACCTCCTAAGCTCTGATATTCACCGACATTTATAACACCATTATTCTCCATAATTAATTTCATACACTATTCAAGATCTCAAGAAATAATATCGCTTAAGTTGTTTTTCTCCTTTTGTTGTTGGAAAACGTTATATAATAACATCACGCTACGAACCACGAGGGCGTAGGTAACGTTTAACGCGGCGAAAGAGCGCAATGCATCCTTTATTGTGAAGCATGCATTATATATGTAGATATATTATACAAAACTATTTAGAAGAAGAAAATTCAGACGATTGTCGTCAAGAACACAGAAACCTTCAATATTATTGTACATACATCAACACTTACTACAATAAAAAAGGCCGAACACAAGAAAAAGGCAGGACATGCGCAAATTCATATAAAGTCAACAATAATTACAATTTCAGTTAATATTACCATATTTTTGATGAAAATATAAACTCACAAACATTCCTGATAACTACTGTAGCTAGCTGTAAATTTCGGTGAATTCCGCGGCTTCCAAGAGAATAGACTAATTTGTAACGTGGACGGACTAATTTACAATTTGACGTGTAATAGAATGCTAATTGTTGAATATTTTAACATAATAATATTTTTGAATTAGCATCAAAGCTTTTCGAATAAGAACGTATCTAACCAGAGGCCCTAGGCAAGTTGATATTCTACAATTGTAAACGCTAATAGAAAACTAAAAATTGTATGAGAATGACCACGTGACTTATCGTTGAGAGATGTCATTCTCATACATTTGTTTAGTTTTTTATCAGCGTTAGACCTCAGCTAACGTGATGGGTCAATTGTTAGATAACGAGAATAGTTACCGATAAAATTCAACTAATTAAATTTAAAGTATAAACTATCTAGTTGAACACCTAGTTGGATATCTAGGTGAGCATCTATGAACAAAGTCAGTAACTAGGAATGATGAAAAACTTGTTTATAAGAAAGTATATCTAATAATATAATAATAAATTAAACTCTCTGCAAAAATCTTTGATCTTAGTAAAACCTTTTACGACAACACAATTTTTTTCCATCTAATCTCAAATCACAAAGTCCAAAGAACTTTGCATTCGTGCAGAAAAGTTTAAAACTTGCAGTTTAAGAAATAAAAATTTTCAGAAAGAAAATTACATTTAAATGTCTGAACTGATACATATGGCCTGGCTTAGGAATGGTAACCTTAATCTTAGCGCTAAAATAAATTCACAGAAAATAATTATGTATATAGTACAAAATGAAACAGAAGATAATACCAAAATAAACGAAGAAAATATAAAGATTGCGCATACCATTATTAAAGACGAACTTACGCCCGCGGCTAAATACCGCTAAATACGCAGCTGATAGGTGGTAGGTACCCATATATACCCATATCCATTTTGCATCATTCACTTTAACATATATTAGTTAAGAGATATTTGCCACATTTATCAAATACATTGGAGCGGCAATAGTCAAATACTAGCCTTCTTACTCTATAACTCCTGTAAACGCTGATGGAAGCAATACTAACTGTAATTGGACTATTTCTGAACAAAGGCAACGTTCCCTTTTTGAAAAAAACGTCTTGGGTAGTATTAGGGTTTTTATCGAAGCCTTTTTGCGTAATAACGTCTAGAAACGTTTGAATTGAGAACGTAATTGCTATTACTCACCCTTTGCTCGATAACGTAAGCTATCTTTGTCTCATATGAAACTTGCTAGTCTAATGGCCGAATACTGAAACGTCTTTCAAATATGAAGTGGGACTTAATTATTTGGAACGCCATTAATTTTAAATTTCGCGCACTAAATTTTGAAAGACGTTTCAGTATTCGGCCGTAAAACAACAATCACCATGTCCAAAGGTTGAATAACCGACAACGTATTTAAGAATACAAATTACATAAAAAGAAAACAATTCGAAATTCAAAAAGCTACATAATATATATTTCTTAGCGAAACTACATATTCATGAGGGTGCGCGTGCCAACCCCTATTAGAGTTGGGCCGCAAGCTCACTCGTATTTGTATAAGCTGATAAAATTGTATTCTGTGAGGATATATTCTTTCAATGATAAAACAAAATACTTGATTATATCCTTCAATAAATCACATTTTGTCGAGTGTCGTAATGCTTTTGTTTTTATCATAATTGACGCGTTTCTCTCGATAAATTTTAATTGTAGATCGTTCAAGGAGTTGACCTTGAAACCTTGTTAGCCTTGTGTATTAATATAAGAGTATTTTTTTGCGAAATCTTATTTTTTCAGGCTATTACTTTGAAAGTTAATGGTGCTTTAAGAAAAAAGAATCAAAGATAACATTATTGCGTTAATCTATTTTAATAAGGGATTGACTTTTATGCTGTAATAAAAAAAAAAGTCTGATTCACTGAAGTCTTATATTGAAAGGCCTAAATGAAATAAAAAAATTGGTTGCCTGTAAAGTCGGTATACGGGCGAAAGTTTTACGTGACAACGACTTTGAGTGGTAAAATAATTTTAATGTGAATATTCATTCGTATAGTAGGAAGAAGGACTTTTTATGTCTGTCTCTCTCGCTCTTAGGCGGGCTAACCATGCCCGAGTGGAAGGGACGCGTGCCTCTCACTCGCTCTCATTGTGAGCGCATAACGTGAGCGGAGCGTAACGCAGTTTCTTGAAGTGTCACCCGGCAAACCAATTTATAAGACGTTGTCACGTCAAAAATATTTTAATATAAATTAGATTAAAGATAGATGACAAATCCTGTTCGTGTTAAAATGGTAGTATCCGCCCAAAAACTAATTTAGACTTTGTGTAACTGTCCTTAGATATTATTATTATTTAACTGCCTGTTCTCTAATGTGTGCTGGAATACATATTTATAAGAGACATGTATGTTTATACTTAGTTCACTTATTATTATTTTATTATATACACGTGTTGTTTTTATTCTGGTACATATAAAGTGTTATACTAAAACATTCTTTGAATAAACTAAGGTGACCAAAATTACAAACAACATATTTCTTTCTAAGAATATGATGGTGTTTTTTTTTAGGCCTGAATATTATACTTTAATCAAAGGTATTCATTTTGTCTCTTGTTATTATTAATGGAAAAAAATTATGTTTGAAAATATATAACGATTTAATATTATAATAAAATACAAGTCATATTTGTAAATATGTTTATATAATATACGCTACTGTTGCCACGCGCCATTTTGTCTTACGAGAAAATGTCAGATAGAATTTTTCATCTCAATTTTATTAGCTAGCTAGTTTTATTATATATCAAAGATATTTTCGCACCAACAAAGTATCAGTTCAATTTATTAATATTCAGTTTAAATATTTCAAAGGTATAAAAAAGAGCGCGTGCAACATATTTCAAGTAAAAGTTTTTTTATCAGAAATATATAAACTTTACATACAAAACAGCATGTACTAAATGCAATTTTTTTTTTTCTTAATAGGCCAGCGTTTGACCGCTGTTTTGTCTGATGGCAAGCAATGCCTAGAAGGAACATGTTTACTTTGAATTTGAAAACAGCAACGTTGTATCGGGAAATACAGACTCAAAGTATTCCACATTTTTGCAGTGCGAATGAAGAATGTGGATACAAAAAATAAAGAAAAATAAATATTTATGACACCTTAATCTTTATTTAGATCTAAACAAAAACTTAGATAAGTATAAAACCAGTACGTATACCTAAAAATACATTTCAAAAGTCTCAAAAATGACAAAATAAATTTTAAAACCGTTAATATTGTGCAGTGTCTAATACCAGTTGAACTTCTTATATATATTTTTTTTTTTAAAGTAAAGCTAGTCATAACATTAGAATGCTTTTTAATTTCACTCAAGAATATTAACAATTAAAGTAATGGGACATTATCTACGTTAATAATAATCATATAAAATCAATATTATATCATATATGGTAATTTTTTCGTTTAAAGTATAATTCCTTGAAGCTATTTCATGTATTTTTTGCTTACACCATTTTCCAAGAAGAACCATCTTATAATTTCGAACGGGTTTCTTTCTCTATTAATAACATTAAAAAAAAATCCAAGTTATATTTCTAGTCAGATAATTAATTATTCACGACTGTATTATTCCATCCTCGTATAGGATTATTTATTATGTTAGTAGAAAAAATAACGTACATAATATAACAAATAATACGTAAGATTGTTTAACTGATGGACAAAAAACTATTAAAAACTAACGAGATTCAAATACATATTATAATAATATTTATTTAGTAGAGAAAATAATATGATAGTAATCATTACGTAAATTTTAAAATTACACACCGTTCTATAGATTATCTTGTTAGCACCTGTTTGAATAGCGAGGCTAAGTCTTTAAGCTAAGCAAGCATCACCTCTTTGATCACCAGTAGTGTGGGCGAGTTTCATAGAAACGAGTCTTCCAAACGTTGTTAGTGTCTACTTATAATCATATCAAGCTTATGATTCAGTTTCAAACGACTAATATGGCTTAAACCTTGGTTACAATTTTGTATTCATTTTATTACATGAACATTAAATAAATTGATAAATCTTTCCAGTATTGTCTTATTTCGTATAAAGGTTCGCTGTAATTGCTTCAATTTTCACCAGTGTTCTTTGTAAGAAAAGAACAGTGACACAATGAACAACAGCCAAAAAATGCGCAGTCACGCTTTTCTGTAATTACGCTAGTTACTGCTTTAATACTCAAACAAATTGAACTAGACAAGTCAGACTAGGTCTTAAGTTATCATAAATTAATGGGACTTACTATGTGTATAAGTCAATCTTACCAAACATTTTGTAAGCCGTCAATATAATATAATCTCCTTTATTTCAATTAGATGGCTTAAAACTATTGAATCCATTACATCATTATTCTGCTGTCGGACTTCATCATTGTTTTTAAAGAACTAGCCAATTAATTACATATTATAGTGCACAATCGCGCGCGCAAACACAATTGCACTCTCTATTCCCTTTCTCTCATTATCCGATAGGACGACAATTTCGACGTAGCTGGAAAGTGTTCAGATGCAAAACGAATAACCGTTGCTTTCCAAGGCTGGTGACGTTACAAATTCCAAACTTCAAACAACGAATTCCTACTGATTTTTTTCGATAAAAAAAAACATGTATTATTGGTCCAACGCGTAGCTAGAAAGATTTTTTTGTTTAATCCCCGATGTAGAAATAGGGATATTATTAGTTTAATGAATTTGTGAGTCTGTCTAAGGCATCGTAGCTTCCAAATGAATGGACCGATATTGATGAGATTTTGTCTGTCATCTGACATCAACTGCAGTGATCGAAATGGTTCTTTACTTAAATTATGAATATCTGTTCAGGCTATTGAACCGACATTCACAGGTCTGAGAAATTTGAAATTGCAATCCCCTGACGCGACGACTTTTGTATTAAAATAATAAGTATAAGCTAAGTACTCATTATTAAGTTAAAGAGCCAACAAATACATCTAGTTTATTACTTTTTAGAGATTATCTGTATCGTGTTTTGTTTAAATTTTGAATTTTATTGATATATCTTCCATGTTTTTCAGAAAAATATCATTCAGTTATTCAATCATATTTTATATAACATAGGTAGGAGGACCAGCGTATGGGCCACCTGATGGTGCATGGTGGGCATTGGCATTGTAAGAAATGTTAACCATCGCTTACATCGCCAATGCGCCACCATCCTTGGGAACTTGTTATGTCTTGTGCCTGTAATTACACTGGCTCACTCACCCTTCAATAGATACGGATACAGAGATACAAAGTACTGCCGTTTTGCGGTAGAATATGTGATGAGTGGGTGGTACCTACCCAGATGAGCTTGCACAAATCTCTACCACCAAGAATGTCATATGTAATGATCAAGTTTACATAGTCATTTTGCTTAAATTGATGGTAAAAGTAAAATTACGTGCTATCGATTGTAAGCGCTCAGACTCACTGTGCTCTTGGCTACAAATCCATTAGCAATATTTAGTCATCCAATGACAGATGAGGCAGCCATTTAAATGCTATCTATCAATGTAGTTAATCACTCCAGTGAATGCTGACTCATACATAGTAGTGATCAGGAGGCAATTTCTACTAATGTATAACAATTGCAATTCAATTCCAAATCAACTTTGACTATTCTATATTTGTTCGGATTGGAACTGAACCGATTCATATCGGTACCGATTAATATACACTGTTGTGTCATAACCAAACTTAACTGTCAACTTTTATGCCAATAGTCGATAAATTAAAGAATAGGAAAACGAATAAACGCCACGGTTCGATTCGATTGCGATAAAATGACAATTTGTTAGTATGATTGATACACTCATCCTTCAAAACATAAGACAATAAAAGAACTACAATACAACACAAAAACTTTACTTGGTGGTAGAACTTTGTGCAAGCTCGTCTGAGTTACCTACCCACACACTCATCAGATATTCTACCGCAAAACATCAGCATGTACTTGGTGTCCTTGTGTTCCGGTTTGAAGGGTGAGTGAGCTAGTGTTCCCAAGGATAGTGGCACATTGGAGACATAAGCCGCGGTTAACATTTCATACACACTCAATGTCTAAGGGCGTTGATGATCATTTACCATCAGGAGGCTCATATGCTTGTCCGCCTGTCCTATAAAAGTAACACCCTGTGATTGACCCGCTGCTGAGCTAAGGCCTCTTCTCCTTTTTTTGATGAGAAGGTTTGAAGTTTGTTCCACCAGGCTGCTCCAATTTACATGTGGCAGTATTGGAGTGAAATTTGACACATGCAGGTATCCTCGCGATGTTTTATTTCACCGTCAAGCACGAGATGAATTATAAGCACTGATTAAGCACATGAAAATTCACTGGTGCCTGCCCGGGTTTGAACCCACGATCATTGGTTAAGACATACGCGTTCTAGCCACTGGGCCATCTCGGCTATCTTTTATATAAAAAAAGTAAAAAATGTGATTTTGAATAATATATATTTATAGTAGATGTTTATTAAGAGCTACATATCATTTTCTTAAATAAAATTTAAGATCGAATAATTTATTTTAATGTTGATAATAAAAAAATAAAATGTAATAAGGCCCAACAAAATTTATTATGATTACGTTCATTAATTTTTGGGGTAATTTTAAATACAGTACGCACCGCACCACGAAGCAATTAACTTGAATCTTTATTTAATTAAGCAACTTATAACTCTGGCCCAAGCTTGCGTTTTCAAGACGAGTATCCCACAGCTGGGCTAAAACTCCCTCTCTGAATCCTACCTCAAATTTAATTGATGGTCTGGCCTTGTGTACGCCCATCTGGGTGGGTTCCACCCGCTAATCACATATGTTCCCGCCAAAACATTGCTGTAGTCCGATTGCAGTTTTAGTGATCCAATGAAACAACAGGAATATATTGCCTTTATAGGCTTACTTCAATTTCTCTTTTTATTTCAAAGCAACGTCGTTATAATTATAAGAAGTCTTTTAACACGCTTTTGAAGAGCACATTTGTAGAGATAAGCACATCTAGTTTTTTAATTACTTGATAACAATAAAGCCCAGTACGTAATGATAACAAATCTAAATATTTATATCTACTATGCAAGAACTGATACTTGCACATCAAATATATTTTTATAACTACCCTCAATTTCTGACTATTAACTTAACATGTCAATTAGCTTGTGACATTTTTGTAGTATTTCAATTATTAAAGTTGCAAATACTTAACATTGCTGTGTTCCTGTTTGAAGGATGTGATGGACCACAGTCAAGTGGTTCATTGACCTGTCCGCCTACATACTATACAATAAAAAGTTCGTTTCTGAAATTTAGTTGAAGCATAAACAGAACATCATTTGACTCGGTCTCAATGATTTTTTTTTTTCAACTAAATATTTTCAACAAAAAAAAATACTAAAAGCGAATGATTTTAAATTAATTTGAACTTGGATGTACGATTACATAGTCTATTAAAATCTTCAGTCTGTAGGTTCAAGAACTATTATAAATACTGAAGCTAATATCAATCCACAATTGGGTGACGCGGTCGAAGACAGATCAATCTGCGGTCCAGCGAGTTGGCTTTGAAATAGGAATTTAGGCCAAGTAATATACAGACTTGTTATGGACAAGAAGTGCCTGCAACTTTGTTTGAGTTTGAGAGTTGAACAAAGTATCCATATGTAGATTTTAATCCGATGTTTTGTTTCAACTCAATAAATGTTATCGAACAGTTTTTGACGTAACAACGTCTAATAAATCGATGAACGCTGGCCGCATGCGCGAAATTGTCCCGTTACGCTCATTCTCCCGTTACGCTGATTGATCAAAATATTAAAACCTTTTTGGCTAACCTCTTTGCTTTATTTCTACCTAATACCAATTATTCCCTGCAACACAACGAATTAAGTGTTTTTGTAATAAAAATCAACACAATTTTGGAATATGTTCACAGTATATGTTTCACAGTAGTCGTAAATACAAATCCACTATGTATACATGTTGTTGACGAGACGAGTGACAGGATATCAAATTTACATAGGTCACAGTGGATATCTCCCCAGTGACGTCACATTGCTGTTTCGCATGATATATTTTCGAGGTGATAAAACAAGCAGATCATATATCTAGAAATTTGTAATAAATTACACGAAGGTTCTCTTCGTATAATTATTTAAACATGTATTTAACATGTTTAATTTATGTTAAAAGTCAAAGTTTCTCGCAGACGTTACGAGTGACATCTTGCGTAACACCGAGAGAAATATCCTCTTCCGCCGTTATAAGACGAACTTTCATGTGACACCAATTTTCTATATCACTTTAAAGGGGTGAGACAAAGCCTTTTAATTGTAAGTTGACGACCAATTAGTCGTCCTATAGATCTTAATACCTTCATAATAGCGTTTCTTGTCAAAGCTTTATTTAAGCAAGGGTTGGGAATTTGACTGATCACAATTCGTTCAATCTAGCGAATTAATTGAATTGAAAGATTTAGGATGAATTGGTATATTTTTCCGGCCGGCAATTATTAAGGTTTGGAATGGCTTGTTTAAAAAAATTGAGAGAATATCTCACTTATATCTGTACATATGTAATACCACAAGAGTCCCAAAGATTCTCATACCTGAAACGTGCCGACAACCTTATAATGTTTGCTTTTTGTTATATAGTTTTTAATCAGTTAATATTTATTTATATATCTAAATGTTAATAGAGCCATGGAGTTAGTATTCCTTAATTTCTATGCGGAATATATAAATATTAAATTAAGAAAATGGTTACAGAGTTCCTTGGTATTTGCGCTCGGTACAGTCCTAACAGGTAGCTTTACAATTTAATTAATTTTCTAAAATGACGAATCAAAAGCGTTCTTCAGAGCCTACTTTAATAAAATATATTTTAACGTTTTATTCACGGAGATGAATTTTATCGTCATCCATTCCACAAAGACTAAGGATAGTAAGTAACTAAGGATCTTTGATTTGTGTAATAATACAGGAAGATAAAAAATTGGAAATTAACAGAATGGTTTCTCAAGTTAAGGTCACTTAATTATTATTTTTTCATTTTTTATTTCATATGCCTATGAGGCGGAGCGTTTGGGCCTGATGGTAAGTGGTCACCAACGCCCATAGGCAATACGTTGTAAGAGATGTTAACCATCGCTTACATCATCATCATCATCAATGCGCCACCAACCTTGGGAACTAAAATCTTATGTCTCTTGTGCCTGTAATTACACTGGCTCACTCACCCTTCAAACCGGAACAAAACAGTACCAAGTACTGCTGTTTTGCGGTAGACTATCTGATGAGTGGGTGGTACCTACCCAGACGAGCGTGCACAAAGCTTTGGCTCCATTTATAGATTTATACTTGCAAATTATCCAAAAGGTAACAACAGAAATTGATTCTTTGACCAAGGAACATAACCGACATTGTACAGTGAATTAACGCACGTTGCAATGCTGACGGGCATATGTCATGTCATGTTGGTCAGGTTGTATGTGATTCCGTTTACTTTGACATGGTAACATGTACAAACCATTCCCTCAATTCACCGCAACTCGCAAGCCATAAGATTATGTCAGTCTTAGCTTCGTAATTATAATAGCTCAACTATATTAAAGAATAATCTTCGTATATAGCGAAATACCACGAAATACGACATCTCATAAAGTATCCACTTGAATGACTTGAAATGGAACAGTTTCCCATTATCGACGTAGACGCTCACTAAGGACAGATTTTACGCAAATCCAATCCAAAATACATTGTTTTTATTCATTCAAAGCCGGGACGATTAGCCAATCAGTAAAACTAATAAAAATCCTTCAATTTGTACTACTAATATTAAAAAATGAAACAACAAAACTTCGTATATTCATTCACAGCATTTTCAATATAACGTTGTATTTATTTTATCGCGAACCAATTTTATTTATCTTTCGCAAGAATTATTTCACTGTTTATTAAAATTATTCGACTGTGGAATTGATGATAAAACACGCTTTATTTAAATTAAGTTTACTCATAATTATGATACGAAATAACTTATCTGGGTGTCTTATTATTTGGTAAGTTGAGAATTTAGTGCTACATTACTAATTGGAATATTGTCAGTAATTATTCCTGAACTGTGACCACGCAACTCTATAGAACGTCGCACTAATTGAGTATATCAGCTAACATCCGCTGTATTCCATTTCTGATGACGTCATACATGTAAGGGTACGTGAACTACGGACATGATTACGTCATGTTCCTAGTATCAAAAGTAAGCACTAATTATACAAAAATGATCATCATATATCCCATTTAAATAATTTGTTAAAGCACATTAAATACATTGTACATTTGGTAATTAAAAAGTTCTATCAGCTAGAAGGTTTTATGGCTGTCGAACATTTTATAAAAGAAAAAAATCAAACTTGTCCGAATGCTAAAACGTTCAGTAAATTTTGAATAAAAATAGAAATCGATAAAACAATCTAAAGTTACTTTACCCTTTCAATGCATTCTATTTATGTAAAATATTATCAAAACCTCCGTTGAACTAAAATATGTCATTTTATAAAATGCCTAGATCCCATACTGAAAATTGAAATGTAACATGACTACTATTTTATTTAAGAATGTGACATTTACAATATTAACATGTGAGACGTGCCCATCATACTTTATTAACTTGCTATTCAAATAAAATATATGTTATGAATATATTAAGTACTCTTTAGTTTATATTGTTTTATTTTTATTGTCCGTAGGCTAGTGGACTTAAGTTTCTCCATGATCATACCAATAAGTAACTAATACATAAAAACTGATTTAGTCTAAAATGTGCTTACCTTAAAGATAAATGGATTGTAATTCTTGGGTAAACAGGACGCCGGGACGATATTTCATATCTTGGCCGGCATGAGATATAAGGAAGTAAAACACTAATTAATGTATGGAATGTCGATGATGTGGGGGTGTAAGCTTTCATGGCGCCTAGTTGTCCGATGGTAGAAGTGTTAAAATGACCGACCGACGGTAGAAGTTTAAAAATCCGACCGAACCGAAGACCGTAGTATGTGTACTAAGGTATTAAGTCGTCTTGTGTGCAAATAGTTTATCCAATTAGTTATTTAATAGCACACCTTAGATTCTTTCTTCTCTTTTTTAAATTCCAAAACTGTTGTAGTTTTTTTTTGGCTATCTAAAGTATGTAGCCCTTTTGAAGTACAGAATTGAAAGAAAGACAAAGAAAAGTACGCATATACGAATACATAAATACTATTATAAACACATAATGGAATATATATTGCAGAACAAGCCCAAGGAATTCGTCTGATTGCAAATATCTCCAGCTTCGCGCAAGCACATTAATAATGCAGTATTAGACATTTACACTGTCAATGCAATACAGTCTGAGAGATCGTAGTTATTACGCCTTGTGACTGTTTATATATACACTCAGACAACAAAATTAATAATAATTTAATGAAATAAAACTGTCTTCATAAATATGTACTATTCAAAAATAACTTAATTAGTTATGTTTTTTTATACGTGACATTGCCTAAAGATATAAACCAGAAAAAGAGAAAAAAAAGTAGTTATGTTTATAAAAAGGTTTTATAAATGAACTACAAAACTCGGGGGTCAGACCGTCTCGTATACCGTGACGGCAAACGGCATAACACTGTCTCATACTATTATGCCGACTACTACTCCCATGTGTACGTGAAGCCGTGAATCGTTTTGTTTTACTATTTTAGTGGAATAGAAGCGAGTTACTGTTCCGCTTCCGTGGGTTGTAGCGTGATGCAATGTATTCAATAACCTTTCTCACTGAGTGCTAGAGCTATCGAATGCAATAGTCCAAATAGTTCAAAATCGGACATGTAGATATTGAGATTCGATAGCGCGTTTAAATAATATAAATCTTAGATAGCATAGATAATATAAGATATACTTAACACATGTTTAATCTCAATTAATAAAATCTACAGTAGAATACTAATAGGACAATTAGTTTTACAACCTATTTACCACATAGATCCGATGGTGGTTATCTACTCTATGTAATAAATAACACAGCAACTTGCAAGAGTCATTGTTCATATGTTACACTGTCAATACGCTGCCAAGTTGGCATCTTTTTATGGGAGACAGGAGTGGCCACCAGATGGCACATAGTCATCTACATTCATAGACATTGCCAAGGAATCTCTACACCGCCTACGCTAAAAGATGTTATGACCTTTGTGCTTTTTTTAACGCTGAAAAAATGTGGGGATCCCTGGTTTCCAAGGCGCCGAGTGCGCCTCTAACATCAAACTACCAACTAAAAAACCAGCGGTACCCTTCCCGTCTTTACGTGGAGTGTCACGCGATAGATTGCGCATGCTACCATACCGCTCCGACGGGCGTTCCGCCTATGCAAGACCTCCGAGACCCTTGTGCCTGCGATAATACTGACCTGACACTGACCGCTCGCCATTCGAACTAAGACATAGTTATACAATGCATTGACGGTAGATCTACCGATGAGTGGGTAGGTACCGCCCAGAAGAGTATGTACTAAGCCCTACTACTAAAAGATCTAATTTTAAGCTTATTTTTCAGCATAGAGCGATTATGTAATGGTAAATTGAGTATTGACTTATGTATGGTCTGGACTCTCCAGTACAATTCTTCTAAAATTGTGGAAACCTGTCTGTGCAGGTGCCACTCATCAAATATTATACGGCCAAATAGCAATACTCAGTATTGTTGTGTTTCGGTTGGAAGGGTGAGTGGGCCAGTGAAACTTCAGGCATAAGGGGCATACCATCTTGGTTTCCAAGGTTGGTGATGGTATTGGCGATATAAAGAAGTGTTAATATTCCATTTCATTTGAACGTCTGCCTACCGATATGATAAAAATAAAATTTTAAAAAGGGCATTAATTTATAATTTATTTTTGGAAGATTACTCATTATTTACCTAATTAATGAATCTGGAAGGTCTATGTACACTTGTAGTTGATATGCATATTAGATATATTATTGTTATTTTATAAGTTCATTTGCTTTGTTCAAATGCTTTGTTCGTATGTTGTAAGTGTGTTTTCACAAATAAATAAATAAAATAGATTGTTTAAAATCATTTCAAACTCAGTAACAGCCAGTAAATGTCCCACTGCTAGGCTAATATACATTCAAAGCTAAACGATAATAAATATATTAATTTTCATGTGATACGTAATAAATATTTTCTTTACATTTACGGGTTAAAGTACAATTTTTTTGAGTGCTCTTTAAATCTTATTTGTCAGAGATTATATCAATTCACCAGTTGTCATATCAAAAGGTGAAAACTCGATGGAAATTCGGTATATAAAATCCTTCAAATTCGAATAAACGTACTTATCATAATGTAATAGAAATTTCACCCGAACATAGTATATAAAATTTTATGTAACTTATCGCAGAACTCCAGTTAGCGCTTAATAATAAATTAATCACCTTAGAGACCGTGGGATACACTTAAGGATCGTATTCGTAACATTTACCTCGAGGTTAATTTTTATCAACTCCACATTTTGGGTAAATAATATATTCAACATTACTTTCAGAAAATTACAGAAGCCGAGATGGCCTAGTGGTAAGAACGTGTGAATCTTAACCGATGATCGTGGGTTTAAGCCCGGGCAAACACCACTGAATTTCATGTGCTTAATTTGTGATTATAATTCATCTCGTGGTTTACGGTGAAGGAAAATATCGTGAGAAAACCTGCATGTGTTAAATTTTACTGAAATTCTGTCACGTGTATTCCACCAACTCGCATTGGGGCCGTCGTGGTAGAATAAGCTCCAAACCTTCTCCTCATAGAGGAGAAGAGACCTTAGCCCAGATATACGCAGGCTGTTTTCAGAAAATTAAGAAATAATATATATTAATAATATATAATAAAATAATATTATTATACATCTTTCAAATATGCCTTACATAATAAGATCAAGTCTACCCTCCAATCTTCTTGTTATAAGATAGAAAACTATAACAAAGACATAATATATAATATAATTTTATTTGAATTTGACTGTAGCTTTATTTCATTGACGTGTTTTTTTATCGAATTAAAAATATATATGTTCATCAAATTTAAGGAAACTGCCTAAAAAACAATTTTCTTCTAAATACATACATATATAATAAACGGCATAAGATCAATAAATTTAGTGAAAGTATAATCATAAGATAAATAATAGAGTTAAACAATATTATAGCTTCATTCAACGCGATTTGAATACAATACGTAATTTCAAATATAAATTTCTTCCGTTTCATCGCAAAATTCTCTATAATCACAAAGAACAAATGCGCCAATCCGCAGTGATATTACGTTGCAACATGATTAACAACTACGAAGCCACTAAAAGCAAAAGGTTACAAAGTTTAATTTTAAAAGTACCGTCATATATTTACATACATAATTAAATCGATTTCTATTCATAAAAGAACAGTAGCAAACGTTCTCGATCATTTAGCATCTGAAACAAACGACTCATTCATAAGCAATTCGTAAGCGGCTTCAGTAAAGCTTACCTGATCTCAATTCGAAAGGCATGATATTAAGCGTGAAAGAGCCCCTCCCCTGCAGCCAGTCCCGGTCACATTTACGTTTCACCCCTCACCATTGCACGATAGCTAGAGCTACACACACTCATACACTATCACTTTGACGAACACCACTTTCGTTGTATGAACCAGATTGTTAGCTGTCAGAGGGTAAGCATGACGCAGAGTGTTCCCGTTACGTCAAAAAACTGTTTAGGACGGTTCGACACAGCCTCCGCAACGATGGCGATTTCGCTTCTGCCGCTGGGATGCGGCGCGCGCCGCCAGCGCCCCCCGTCGTCATGACAACGGTCCGGGCGATCTACCTCGTCCTCTCTAGCATACAAAAACAAAAATAGCGAATTAATTGCGTAATCATGTGACGAGATAACTTGTGCAAACTTTTTGAATGCATTAAAGTGTTCGGAGATATAAATAAAAACGTGACAAGTTCGATAAAGGTACGTCAGCCACTACTCAATGCGTTACTTGGCTTGCTTTCAAAAAAACCTTTTGCAATTAAATGTATGTATGGATCTTATTTTTATGAATTAAGAGTTAACTCCAAGAAACATGGAATACTAATTATTATCAATATCGTTTTTTATTATAGTACCAAGATTTTGTTATTATAGTATTTTTATGCTATGATCAAAGTTGCAGTTAGAAATGAATATGCAGTGAAGGATAGATATTTTCCGTACCTACATTGTAAGTAGGACTTGTTGGCCACGTACAGATCAGATCAGGTCCATTTGAGGGTAGCCCTCTCGTTTTCCGATGATGGTAATATAAAGTAGACCTTTGGATACGGCTCTTGATGGCAGATAGAGGTTCGGGCCGCACGCAAATCCACTCACCCTAAGACTTATAAATGTCGCTGCTGCATTTAGTAGCCTACTTCATCGTACAAAATAACACCCACTTGTGGAGGTATATAAGGGGATATCGGAAGGTATCTTGGGAAGAATACTCCAGGACAAGATAGCCGAGGTCCTGAAGGAGGAAAAATATAAAGACACACTACTACTGTAGTGTACAGCTTCTAAACAGCTAATACTAAAACACGATATAATTATTCTTATTTTTAATCATTTTAAGCTGATCGATCGATAGTAATATGATAATCGGCTTAGGAGATATACATATGTGTAATTAAATTGAGTGAAGATTGTACTGTAGCTAACGGGTTTACCTGATGCGTTATCCGAAATCACTAAGTTTCAATTTCATGGAATTGAAATTGAAACAATCATGATGATGGAAGTTGTCGTCTTCTAAACATGTCGAACATTTCTCAATAAATATACTAAGCAAAACCGGAACATTTATGAATAATCTGATAATGGTATAGTATTATAATTGTAATATTTTTTTAAAGTATTATGAATACTTAATGCTAATTTGGAATTAAAATTTAAGTCTTTGAGTGAGTCTGGAGTCGTAACTTTCGATAACTTACGACTAACTTTCGACTTTTAACTTGCATTCTTACAACTTATATTACTCTGTAGATCGAAAGTTAATTCTGAAAATTATTTTAAATTAAAACATTTTGTCGGCAAGGAATATTATTAGAATAGATGACAAGATTTTATTTAGAATGGATCAAGTGTAGCCAAATGTGCAAATTTAAGATGTTCTATGAACTAGAAATTCTGAAAGGACAACGATCAAAGAAAATATCTACATAATGGGTACGCAATCTAATTATACTCGTAAGGATAACTAATTTGCCACCGTACGATTTAAATTTATTCTTGAGATAAAGATATTTTTGATGAAAAAAAGATATTTTTGAAAGTAAAAATATTTTAAGACTTTTAGGGGAGTCAAATTCCGCATATTTCTGTTCGATGTTCCATCGTTCTTGTATCTTGTCTGTGTCTGTAACTACTAATCTTATTAGGACTAGACTTAAAGTTTCAAAAGTTGCTAATAGTGGTAATTTTTTTTGACATTTGGGAAATTTGAAATTATTTTTATGATTCATATTTGCTATTTATTTTCTTCAGCTGTTTGTGTTATCTATATACTTTTGTTAGATATAATTATAATATGCATGCATACATATTTAGCAATAGAAATAAGCAACGTATGACATTTATTTGTGTTGATGTGATTGGAAATTTACCGACCGGCAAAGCTCATTACCTCGTGCAAAGTAATCGTCGTCTACGATTAACATTTAATAGTTCTTTACAGTCTTTTATAATAAAAAAATAGTTATTGTTATAAAACAAAAGCCTTCTTTAAAAGCCGAGATGACCCAGAGATAAGAACGCGTGAATCTTAACCGACGATCGTGGGTTCAAACCCGGGCAAGCGCCACTGAATTTCATGTGTAGAGAAATTAATTTCAATTTCAAGTGCAATCAGAAATTAATTCTGATTTTAAGGTGAAGGAAAACATCGTGAGGAAACCTACAAAAGTCACTGAAATTCTGTCACATGTGTATTCCACAAGGTAAATAAATAAGTTGTTTAATAATTTTGACGAAACATATACGCAGATTATGATATTTTAAATTTATTTAATTTAAGGCCTATAATATTAATGTCACAATATAAATGACGAAAAGTTATAAGTGGAATTTCCGCACGGAATTAATAATGGTAACAATGCCAGACAGTAAATTATTGTAAAACAAATAATAGCAGTTAATCCTTAATAAGGATTTGAGATTTCGCATAAATCTGCCATCATGTTAAATTAAATGAAAATTTCATTATTTATATTAAATCCACTAGAACTCTGACACCATCTCCTATTAATCCGCTTTACTCCAAATAAATTTACCGTATAAACCTTTGTTCGAATGTAATTGTCTTAAAATATATTGTTTGAAAATTAACCAAAGTAATGTATTTGTGTTATTACGTTTTTCGTACCTAGAAACTTCGAATTACTTGGAAAGTTCGTGTATTAATTAGAAGCTGGTGGCCTACATTTTACTAGAACTAGTTGATGAAACGGGATAAAACATGGTAAAGTATTACGAGTTGTGCGAAACTAGTTGAGATAGTCTGCTTAAGAAAACTAAAGCTAAAGACATAATTTTATTTCGCAAAATGAAAGTAAGCTTTTCAATAGGAAATAATTTTAATATTTAATTAAGATATTGCTAAATACATACGTTATAGCGTATGATATATATATAGTTCACACATATATATATATATATATATATATATATATATATATATGTGAACTGATTTATCGTTAACATCATTTTTGGAGGCAATTAAAAATTGTATTTTATTTGAATACTTTAAAAAGTAATGTTATTTTAAAACATAGAGAACATAGGTATGCCATTTTCAATTTAGTAACATTATATTTTATATTCAACGGCAAGTCGTTTAGGATGAGAAGATTAACGCACATACGCACACCGGAATTTTATATAATAAGATTAATGAACAATTTAAATGTTTCCTTATACAATGATTGAAGTAGCTATGAATACTACGAAACTATGGGTACCTACTCTATACTATGTAATATTATATAATTGGTATATTAAATATGTATGCATGTCTGTAACGTTTTCACGGCTTTACCACTAAACCGATTTTGATGAATTTTAATACCTATGTAACTTGAATCCCAAACTACGTATGTACATATGGTTTCTATGCCAAAAAATTAATATTTTTCTACAATTATTTTTTATTAGTAGTAACTTAGTAAGTTTATAAGTAGTCTGTACTGCTGGACTAAGGTCAGCTCGTCTTTTTGATATTTGAATACGGGTTGGTGGGTTTTCTAACCTATCTGAATATTTATGTAAATCATAAGAATTATTAACATTAATGACCCAGCTATATACATTTAAAAATAGCTAGTGTACAAATCATGAAAACATATATGGTGGCAAGAATGCTAGCAGCATTTCCCTGTTGAGTCGTAATTTCGATTCTCTAAGGTAAAATGAACCAGCCCACCTGTCACCATTAAAGGCAATAAGAAGAGCTAATAATATATTTTGCAAATGATATTAATGGCTTACTAGAAAAATATGAAATGTCTAACAGAAAAAAACTTACAAAGATATCATCATCGAATGTTATCCTTTATATTAAATTAGAATAATTAAAAACAATGAATGGGTTAAGAGGAGAGGGATTTTTCTAGACATAAATTTTGAATAATTTTGCGTATTACTAAATTTTAATTGATTACGAATATTCTCCTAAAATAGAATTTATGTGACGTCACTTGTCTTTGTGCAAGGTCATCTGGGTAGGTATAGGTACCACCCATACTTTATACATACTATACCATATTCTACTGCTATTAGTTATGGGCGGTGGAGACCAAAATTACCATCAGGTAAGTTAATTGCCAATCTATCTATATTTTTAAATTTAAAAAAAAATGTCATACTATTTATCAAGGATTCTTCTAGATATTATAGTTCCTTTGAATAGGCCTTTATTATTTCGCAATTAAAATATCGAATAATTTTAACTGCTAATTATAAGTTTAAAGTCGCTTAAGTTTTCTAATAAGCGATTTGATTATTCATTCAACATAGACATACATATGCCAACACTACAAGTATACTACAAGCATACTGAAGTTACATTTGCAAGTGAAATCACATGCAATTTACTTAGTAGGTCTGTAACTTGCAAGAGGCTTATGACACTACGGCACTTCTTGGAATCTACCGACCGTCTGGAAAGCGCATTAATTTGTTACATCAAGCGAATAATGAAGATCATTCCCTATGTAAGTTTTATCATTAAACATTTAATTTTTGCATATAACTGTTCAATTTCAAAGACATACTTAATTTCCCTACCTCACACAGCCAGAAAAAAACAAATTCAATCTATCTACTTGCCAGCTTACACACATATCATTAATCATATAAATATATTAATACAAAGTCACTGGCAAAAATAAAGCATATATTATGCAAGCTACTAGCATAGTATTCCAGTCTTTACGAAAGAATTAAATTTAATCCACTTCAGGTTTTTTCTGCAATTACTCTGTATAGTAAGATTGCTATTGTAACTGTTCAGGCGCTTAATTTTGTACTAATTCAATACAACGTTTTAAAATAAATGTGTTTGCTGGAATTAGTATGAATTTAATTTGTTTTTTTTATGAGTGCATAGTAAAGCCTTTAGTCTAGATTATAAAATACTAAATGGTCTTCTAATATATTTTGGGACTTGAGACAAAGATTAATTTTGTGACGGACATTTACAGTAAGCACCATTATCATTATGATTTTATCAAAAATCCGCAGTCATAAATAGTTCACCGTTAGCGAGAAATAGGCTAAAATAGTAATCGCCCAATGAAATCCCCAGACACAAGAAGATACTAGCTCAATTCACATAACACTACACAATTAATAATTATATTTGTTCCGTAAATATATATTTATTAAAATCATTTTGCAATTTGGTCCAGATATTCACAAATAGAAACTAAATTAAGAAGTTCTAGAGAGGTAGTAGCTCAATTCACATAACACTTTACACAATTAATAACTATATTAGTTCCGTAAATATATATATTTATTAAAATCATTTTGCAATTTGGTCCAGATTCACAAAGAGAAACTTAATTAAGAAGCTCTCGCATCCAGCTACATTTATTACACTACCGGAATACAAAACGCTTATCATGATCCTTATTTATTGTATAATGTAACAATTTTATTATTAAAAATATGTCGTTAGTTACATATTTAAATGTGTGTGCGTTGGTAAGTTATCCTTGCGTCGATTAATATTAATTAATAGAAAAAAAAAATAATGAAGTGAGACCTTGCGTTGCAGTAATGCCACAGACGTAGTACCATAAATTACTGCTTTAAAGCTGGAGAAAAGTATTGTTACTACGAATAC
The DNA here is from genome assembly GCA_963151315.1 of Nymphalis c-album. NCBI lineage: Eukaryota > Metazoa > Arthropoda > Insecta > Lepidoptera > Nymphalidae > Nymphalis > Nymphalis c-album. The sequence goes on along the minus strand of OY720602.1, from coordinate 4,372,777 downwards.
CTTAGTCTCAAATCGTAGACGCGTAGGGTTGTGCAAATTAGAAAAAATAAATAATAAATTAATATTTTCTAAAAAAAAAAATATGAAAATATTAATAACGAACTTAAACTGACTGCTACAATAATAATCTTGGATTTACAAAATGTGAAACATATGGGCTTCTTGGTTATACATCTTTGTGCAAGCTCGTCTGGGTAGGTGTTGTATTATTGTGTTCCGGTTTGAAGGGTGAGTGAGACAAGAGACAACATATTTTTAGCTCCCAAGGTTGGTTATTGGCGTATTGGCGTTGTAAGCAATGGTTAACATTTCTTGCACTGCCAATGACTAAGAGCATTGTTGAGCACTTACCATCAGGTAGCTGGTAGGTTTATGTAGTCGTCTAGGTGTTTCGTTCCAATCAATCGCGTTTCCAAATATGTGTGTTTCTTAGTACTAAGCTGTTAATAATATATTAAATGTAAAAATGTATAAATATTTATTTACTTACTTTGAAATTATTACAATTTTTAGTTTTGGGTGAATAAATTGGTATGAAAACCGCAATTGCTTTAAAATGAAATGGTGGAATATATTGTAGGTAAGCTTTAAACCGACTGATTTAAGATTTAACCGTATGTATCTATTTAACACTGATACGCTCAGAAGGCATTTAGAAATAACACTATAAATATAATTCACTAATGACATTTATTATAACTTTAAAGTTCTAATTACACACAATATGCACTGAAACAAAGCACACGTCCTTTCTCACCAAAGGATTACTCTCTGATGGCTGACTGACAAGTCATCTCTTTAAATAGAAGCATTTGATATTACATTGTGATTTGCGGGTAGTGTGAATGAACGAATGATAGCTTTTTATACGAATGATTGTGACAATACTTACTATAATAAAATAATCTAAACAAAACTGGAAGTATTTTTTTACATTTATGTATATATATTTTAATCGCAATGTTTAACTGTACGTTAGACAACCCTATTATGCACGTTTCAGTGATTTAACGTGGTAATAGGTATATGTAGAAAATGCTCTTACTGCATAGTGATAAAGATTGTAATGGCATACGTTAATTTTAAAACATACATCCTTTTATGAGGTATTGTAAAGTAATGAATGGATTTTATTATGTTCCAAGTGGTCCTTTTATTTCTAAACACGGTGGTTCAGGTACTCGAAGCCTTTGTTGTACAAATTGTCTTGCACTATTTGTTTCATAGTACTTGAGATAATAGCGAAATACTTTTACTTTATTTATTATGTTTATGTTAAATCTTTTGACAAACATAGACGTGACAAAAATTGAACCAAAAAAACTGTGGTTTAACTTCCAATACTAAATAATTTATCTGAAATACATTTTTTATTATTGTATTAACGAATAACCTTCTTGAAAATCGACTTTGTTAAAACACTTAATGTTTGATTCTCTTACTAAATTTTAGCCAGGTCGGCAGTATTGAATTTCAAGACTACAACCCAGAAACATCTACATCCTTAAAAAACAGTCGCTATATAGTTATATACTACCGCAGTAACTTTATACGTTTTATTTTATTAGAAACAGCGAGAATAAAAATGTTGTAAAGAGGAATCCATTTCAAGTACCTGTACATCTTTAAATATTGAATGAACCATTCTTGTAAGTATGTGTCTTTGTTTATTTCGTGTATCTCGGAAACTGCTCGATTTGGCTCAAATTTTCTATTTACTTACTGCTTTGCAATTTCCGTTTAGATTATGGGTGTCTTTGATAAAACGCAATTTATCACTAATTAATATACGAGCCGAGGGAAGCTCGGTCGCTCAGGTAATTTTCTATAATATATCAGTCTCATAATTAATCGATACATAGCTATCGTATCTGGGGAACTGATCGCAGCTATAACATTGTGCAATATTTTTAAAATATTAAATTCCAGACCACCCATTTTATTCGCAATGTAATAAATAGTTCAATATAATATAATAACATACCTACTTTAAACTGACGCATAGTTACTCACTGAACTGAACTCCTAATCAATTGCAAAAATACCGTTGTGCCTTTACTAAGCCTTATTTACAACGATATACTACAAACCGAAACAATACCAACACAGTGGGCGAATTCCACCATAATACTTCTCCATAAAAAGGGTGACAAGAGTGAAATAAACAACTACAGACCTATCAGCCTAATATCCAATATTTACAAAGTATTCGCAAAAGTGGTTCTCCGCCGAATAACTAGAACTCTAGACGAGAATCAACCTAGAGAACAAGCCGGATTTAGGGCGGGGTTCTCAACACTAGATCACATACACGTTGTAAGGCAAGTCTTTGAAAAGAATAAAGAATATAATGTACCATTCTACTGTTGCTTCATAGATTACAACAAGGCCTTCGATTCAATTGAACATGAAAGCATTTGGTTAAGCCTAAAAACCCAAGGAGTCGAACACAAATATATAAGAATTTTGAAAAATATATACACAAATAGTACAGCAAAAATAAAATTAGAAAAACAGGGTAAAGAAATAAAAATTAACAGAGGCGTACGTCAAGGAGACCCCCTATCACCCAAATTATTTACTGCCGTTCTGGAAAATGTCTTCCGCAAATTAAAATGGGATCACTATGGTTTAAACATAAATGGAGAAAACCTTAACCATCTACGATTCGCTGACGATATCATAATCTTCGCTGCAACAAGTGCCCATCTCCAAAATATGCTACAGGACCTGGATACAGAAAGCCGTAAAGTTGGCCTAACTATGAATACCTTCAAAACTAAAGTAATGACAAACGCGACCGAAGACCCTATTGTACTAAATGGCAAACCCATCGAATATGTTAAGGAGTACACTTACTTAGGCCAACTCATCTCAACAGCTAATTTAATGTCGAAAGAAATAGACATAAGAATAGGAAACGCATGGAAAAGTTATTGGAGACTAAAAGAAGTTATGAAAAATAAAGAAACTAAGATGTTTTTTAAGAAGAAGTTATATAATACCTGTGTGCTACCAGTACTCACTTATGGTTGTCAAACTTGGGCACTCACCAAAGCGCAAAAAGCAAAGATAAAGACATGCCAAGCAGCAATGGAGAGGAGCATGCTGCATGTCAGAAGAAGCGATAGAATACAAAACCGAACCATAAGAAAGCGCACGAAAGTAGACGACGTAATAACCAGAATTCGGAAACTCAAATGGAAATGGACAGGTCACATAATAAGAGGTACTGAAAAATGGAGCAAAACTTTGATTTACTGGTATCCCAGAAACGCAAAAAGGAAACGTGGAAGGCAGTTTCGAAGGTGGGAAGATGAAATAAGGGCAGCAGCAGGGAATACATGGACCAGGACCGCATTAAATAAATTAGATTGGAACGGAATGGAGGAGGCCTTTGCCAAATGTGGCTAACAGACTAAGTTATCGATGTCTACTCACCAGAGTGATAATAGTTCTAATAATATGTAAAATGTAGCAATAGTGTGTCTGAATAAAGGCTTATTTATTATTATTATTATAGTTACTCACAATTGAAGATGGTTTCAATATATCTGTTATTTCCAGGGAATTCTCTTGTGACCTTCCCACATACAAAAGAATTTGCTGAATGAAAGATGCCGCGACAACATGACGAGCAGGTAAAAATGCTTTTACGTAAGAGGCAAGAGCTATTGCTCTACGTATGGGTTTTGCGACAGCCCGCTGGGATATTTTCGGGTATTTGGCCCAGTGTTAGTGCGAGGAATTGTTAAAGTTTCCATCAAAGTTATATAAGTTTTTGGTAAGGTTTTTGTATGGAAATTCGATGTAAATAAATTGAAGATTGATTGCTAAATGCTATCAAACTTGAACTTGAACAAACTTTTGATTTAAGTAAGTTATGTTATAATTTACTACGATAAAATATTTGAGACTAATTTACAAATGGAGTAGAAGTATTGTGTCTTATATCCCTATCGTTTTGTCTATGATACTTTAAATTTAGAAATACGTCAAATTTTAAGTATTTTAATACTGCTAATTCTTCCTGACTTTTCTCGGTACATTTTATGTTAAGCTTTAAAAATAAATCTACAATCCATTCTGATGGTATCTTTAAATTTAATTTCATATTCCGAAATTAAGATCCAACAGTGCTTATAAAGCCCTTGTTTAATAAATATATATTCTAAGTAAGTATATTTTAAAAATGATTTTTTCTATTCAATCACTTTGACAATATAGCCATCTTACTTTGCACTCAAGTTCGTTCACATAAATGTTAGATATGAGATATATTCTTGTGTTTATCTCTTGGGAACTCTTTATTCTTCGAGAATAGAATTTAATATTTCATAATAAATAGTCTCAGGAAGAGCAATTGCCATGGCCATCGCAAGTTTTATTCAATTTTATAAGTTTTTGGAATATATCATCATAATTTTAAATCGGTTATAATACTTTAATTTATCCACCTTATATATATAGGGGTAATTAAAGGAGCATGAGGATTATTATTACTACAAATTGATAACATAATTATCTTCAGGTTAATATTGTTAATATTGTCAGGTTAATATTGTCAGGTTAATTTATTTGGAGGCGATAGATACTATACCTATTTGAGGTTCAGTTGGAAAAACAGATCTAGGCACTAGTTTTAGTGGAAAAGCAATTTTATATTAGTTTTGTTTTGTTGTCGACTCACTTCTTCTCATTCCTGGGTTAAAGCTTATTTTATGGAAGGCACCGAAACTGTGCTATTACGTCTTATAATGAAAATGCCACCAAGTTTAAGCTGGTTAAATTTTCATATCAAAGGAAACAGAAAATATATATGATACTATACCGTCTTAATTGACGAGCCGGTTGGCGTGATTGGTAGATACCCTGCCTTTCGCGCCGCAGGTCGTGGGTTCGATTCCCACCCAGGACAGACATTTGTGTGCATGAACATGTCTGTTTGTCATGAGTCTGGTTGTAATTATCTATATAAGTATGTATTCACAAAAGAAAAAGTAATATATTATGTAGTATATCAGTTGTCTGGTTTCCATAGCACGAGCTCTGCTTAGTTTGGTATCAGATAACCGTGTATGAAAAATGTCCCAAGATATTATTATTATTAATTCTACTTGATATTCTTAGTCCCTTAACTTACATCCATTTTACATAATTAATGTCGCGACAGAAATAACAGCTTCTTTTAATTTTCTTTCGTATGTTTAAATGGCCCCAAAGTCAAATTCGAGTCACCTTATTAAATCCATTTGATGCTTACGATAATGAAATAATGCGGTGATTCGTCTTCATAATACGACACCCACGGGCTTAATATCAAACTGAAGAACAAAGTAACGCTAAATTTCAATTGAGCAATATAATATCAGTAGATACTGTACGAGTCGAACAATGACTTAAGTTCGAATGGAGGTGAGATTAAATGATTGACTAATAATAATCAAACTTCTATAATATATTTCAATAATGTGATTTTAGCTCAAAGTGGAAACATAATATTTGATTGCATGGCAAAATCGTACACCATACCCCTTAACAATAATATTTATTACTAAATCAAAACATTTTTTTAAAGCGATGTATGTCTGTTTGAACGCGATAAACTCAAAAACAATGAAACAGATTTTGATACGGTTTTTACCAAAGAAGATTCATGAGATAGGCTTAGGTGTATAGTTCATCAATGTTTTGAGTAAATTAGCTGAAATATGACGCCGATTCTTGAAAATGTCGGAACAAATCATGCTGACTGAAAGCTTTATTGACGTGAACCACGGAATCAAATACTTTTATAAGACTGTGTTTTATATATTAAACCGGCAGTAAAAGCTAGCCTATATTATATAAATAGGCGAAGACAAATCAATTCAGCACCTTTACCTCTTATATCGTCAACCGATTTTGGTTGTTTGTTTTGGTTGCGATAAACAAGTTAAAATGTTATTAATAAAAAATGGTATACAAGGTAGAAATAATATGTATTCCACAACTTTTCAATAATTATTTCAGACGTATTGTGACTACTTGGCCAACTAGTTGTATTAATTACGTAATAGTGGAGTATTATTGACTTCCAGGTAGAATATATATAAATTTAATTGTATTTGATTGGCATAACTTTATATTTGAATATGTTGAAATAGAGTCACTACTGAGTTACTCGGTAACGATTTAAAATTACTTGTAAGCCTGCATGAATAAAGTATATTTTAATTTGTTTTGATTTGAATACCATCATGAGAAATATTTCAAGTTTGCAATTTTTTTACAACTACTGGAACCACAGAGTGCTTATTAAGGCTATCAACTCACGGAGCAATTTTAACCCGCGCCGGCCGCGTTGGCGGTACATCTGTTTTATTTCCCAACATACGAGACCGGAGTTTTCTTCGGTTATCGTTCATAAACTAGGCAGGCAATTATCGCAAGGCGAGTGGTTATAGCAAATTGCCTCAGATTTCTGTTTTCGCAAAACTCGCGGGCGAAGCCCGCCCAAGCTGCGAACCGCGACCCGCCTGATGCTACTAGTTGCCCGCCGGTGCAGCGGAACCACGAGTAGCGGGCGTAAAACGCGTCGCAAAATGTATTCGATTTTTTACATAATATGTATAGTCCATTGAAATGTTACAATTTAAGGACCTAATATTGCATTTGTTAGAGGACGCAATTTTATTTTTAGGACATGTGTATTGTGTGGTCAATAGAAGCTTAACCCCAAGTTTTGTGGGGTTGCCACACTTGTCCCCCGGCCGCCATCTTGGTAAAAGGGGTGCAAACACATTTTCGCGATATCTCGGAAACTATGCGTCCTACAAAAAAATTGTAAAGACATAATTGGTAGCAAATTGCTTTGCCTACAAATATGTTTATATAATTTTTTTGACCTAACTTTAAAATTAATGTAGAAGTCATAACCAGTATAGAAGTCGCGGGGCCGCAACCGCTGCGGGCGCGTGTGAACCGCTTCGTGAGTTCATATCCTTAAGGTATATGAGTAGGTATAAATCAGGGTGTTTTTACGGAATGCTTATTATGGTTAACCCTTGTAGCCTTGACATCGTTTAAAAAGGGAGATCGCGACTACTGAGATTGGCAAGGAATAACACACCTGAATACGGTCGAATATTTTGTACTCTCTCTTAGGAATTACCTATATTATGATATTAACGATTTTGCTCAAATTTATATTGAGGTCTGTCAATATATGTACATACTATATAATAATTAATAAATAAGTTGTAGTTTGGACTAATTAGTTTTACGAAAGCATGATTTTTAATTTATATTAAATAGTAAGTTTTCCATCATTCGGCCATGATGAATAGGTACCTTCTATCTTATTGTCGTTGTGCATTATTCTTGATGTTTTTATTATTTTAAAAAACTAGAGTTCAGAAGCTGAGGGTGCAAAAAATATCGCTTCCGAAGCCAAGACGTTTTTTTTAACTTTCAAGTGCTTCTTATATTTGTCGGTTAATGTATTTTCTTTACTCAAAAAACAATAGAATATTATGCATCTCTGTCTAGCATGTTATTGTTGAAACTACGATAAGCATAAGGCTAGCTTAGATATATGGGTATATTGATAAAATTAAAAGTTATTTTTGCAAATAACTTTGTTGAGATCACGCGTAATCTGAATGAATGATATATATTATATATGATATATGATATCTATTCGATATTTGAAAATTATTCACTTGAAATAAAACACATAATACACTATTTTGATGATATATGTATAATTGTATATTAAAAAAAACTTAGATAATAATTATAATAAATGTTTTTATTACTATGAAAAAAATTGTTTAAAGAAACTCTTTTGATATAAAACAGGAATTCACGAATTGAGCAATTTAATATAATAATCATCTGTTCCAGACGCCAAGTGAAACTAGGTGTTTTTTTATCCCCACTTCAGAACACGTGCTGGGTTTTTTATAGATCCGACACGTAATGAACCGTATGTTCGGAAACCGTCGCCCTACCCAGGATATCCTGTTTGAAAAATAAAAGAGCTACCCCACACCTTTGTAAGAACAAAACGCTTATGAGACATGCTACAATTACAACGTAATTTAAAATAAACTCTCCATCAATGCTATAGAGCAGATAATCCATTGATAAAATTTAAATTAGCGCGTGTTTTGAGTGCGTTCGGAAATAAATGTTCCAATTTTGAATATATTTTATTTTAAATGTAAATACATTTTAAAGAGCGAGTGATGCTTTTTAATACAGTTCATTATTTGCACGTGTAGTGATGTGGAGCTGGCATTCCGCATGAGAAATTAACACCAATCAGATTCATATACAATTTTGGCGGTCCGTCCGTTTGCATCGTATTAATACTTAACCACACTGTAAGTAATAAGTATTACTTGCTTCGGTGTCTATTGAGTTAAATGTTGCATTAGAAACGTATAGGGGTATTTTAATTTAAATATAAATAAGCTCGAAAAGAAAAACCTAAACAAAATAAAGCAAAGCTAAAGCAAAAATTAAATTAAATAGTAATTTATATGCATTAATAAATGTCGATCATATTTGCAAACCACCCATATTTATTATGATGTAGTTTAATAAAACAATGTACTTGACATAAAAAAAGTCATGCACATAAAATGATAAAAATATATGCAAAGTAAAAATAAAGATTATGCACATTAACAAACCGAATAAATTATATAAGATAATTTTATTATTTCGTGTTTATGCAGATGTGCAAATTTAATTTACATCCTCCGGTCTGGTATTGGGGCGCAAAAATATATGTTTCGACAAGATGATAAGATAAATCTAATTGAAGTAGGGAGCCATGACCTCATGACATTGCCAAGGGACAACTGGAACAAGCGAATGCGCCAACTTCATGTTACGTAACAGTTTTGTAACGTTTAAGTTGATGAGTGAAGGTTTATTTTTTATTTTTAAATCGGATACTCTCGTTTTAAATGAGTAGGTGACAACACTTATTCTAATTATTAAATATTATAAATTATAATTAAGTGAGTAATCGCGTGGGCCAAATCTTGGTCAACCGCCTTTTAAACCAATGTACAACTAACCGATTAAGCTAAAATATTGCGCACAGTCTAGTTGCTATGCTAGTATACAATATACTAAATTCGCTTGTTTTTCGAAGGTTTTAAACTTGATCAAAGTATGTCTAAAGTAGGAAGGTGTATATAATAATCTAATAAAAATAATTTTTGTTTCATTGGGTGAATGGCTAGCTTATGGGGAGGGCAGCTGGGATGGTCGAGTACTATGAGATCACTTCACCCCCCAATCAGAGCATCGCCAAGCCACACGCGGAGCACATCACGAGAGAAGCTACAGAGTACAGAGGCTTAATATCACATGGTTTTAGTGGGTAAGAATCCCACGAACCCACTACCAGACCGAATATGAAAACCGACCTTTATAAAGTGTCCACTGCGTGAAAAAAAAGCGGCTAGGTAATACGGGCCATTGGAATATGAGAGTGAGTAAATGAGGGTTCCTCCTGACTGACCCATTAAGCCAGTCTGGGTATGCCCCTTTTACCCGGGCTTGTCCTCCCCGGCAATAAATCTTACCGTGTCATTGCGTTTGGGCCCAAAGGGCCAGGGCCGTGAGCCAGGGGCTGTCTACTATTTTAGTAGTCTCTCGTCCGTGTGGTTGTCGTCATGAGAGTGAAGGAATAGACAAGGGCATTTGTGCTTGCGAGACACTTGTGCGCTATACTTATTATGTCCTGCGCAGATGGCTAGTCCCCTGAGAGCTGCCGCCCGTGGCCCGAAATCAGCCAGAACATCATAAATAATCATATGTGTATTCATTTGAAACTTTGAAATGTTTGTAAATGTAATTCGATTGATAGTAACTGTAATATTCGATCTGGTAATTGATATTGGAAGTTAACTCAACTAACTTACTTCAAAACGAATTAATTCCTCTACTTTTTGAACATTTGGTTTCATTTAAAAAAATATAATAACGATATTATATTGTTAATTTTATAACCTTTTTGGTATATTTTTCATTTCTAACTTCTATTTTTTATTGCATAGGAAGGCGGACGAGCGGGCTACATACTGGTATGTGGTCACCAACGCCCTTAGACATTGGCATTGTAAGAGATGTTAACCATCACTTACATCACCAATGCGCCACCAACCTTGGGAACTAAGATGTTAGTTCCTTTGTTATTATTAAATATAAACCTTATGTTAAAAATAAATTTGTAGATAGGGCTTATTACACAAAACAAGAAAATATATATACGGAAAAAAATGCGCAGAGTTTGTTTCTTCTATTAATCTAAAAAATAAATCTAAAAAGTAAAATCTATTTTTTTAAACTGTGACAGCTTTACATTAAGTTACCTACCATTAAAAAGTGTTAATTAAAAAAAAACATGTTACCGTTATTTTAAATAATATATCAAATTCAAATACAATGAATAAATCGTGTTTACCTTAATCTGTATGATTTATAGTCACTATTCCTAATTTTAAAATAAAGAAAAATATTCTAATTAACGTGTATGGCCCTAACTGTATTTTAAAAATGTCGCCCTGTTAAATGTAGTTTAGAACATGACGTACATACGTTGTTTGTACAAAAAAGAGGGAAAAAAAAACAAAAATATATTTTATTACTTCTCCCTCAACCACCTTAAAATTCACATAAGCTACCATTATTTCCCATTCGCTCTCTTTCTGACTCATTCACTAGTTCGCCGTGCAGTGCACCGGCTTTGTTGAAACTCGAAATCGTTCGCTCAAACAAATTCACCGAGTCCAGTCCAGTCGCACGCCGACCGTCGGATCGAGTGTTTCGCGCATGCGCCGTGCCGCTTCACCAACGAACTGACATTTCGAACGTAAATAAACAAGTGAATGTTTTAGTGTCTGAATAATTTATAAGTGTGTGTTGAATTACATATAAAAACAATTATATTTAATATAAATATACTCACATTAGTTTAAAATAAGGCTAATTTGTGCAGCGATTCTGCGAGTAAGTAACCTCTTTTGTTTTTTTGCACGGACCGGCAGCAGACTGTGATTTGTTTTATGCAACGGCACCAACGTGCATCGTAAGATTTATTAGTTTTTTATTGAATCAATTCATTGTAAATAATATTTAATTCATTTCATATATTATATCAACTAAGAACTCGCCTAAAACGTTCGAAACAAAGTATCAAAATTATGTTTATACTTACGATGATAATTATTAATTAGGTACTATATATAAAATTATACCTCAATAGATAAAATAATTTTAACTTTTAATTATAGACAGGGTGAGTAAATCAATCCTAATTAGTTACAATAGGATATTTTCTTAAGTTGTTTTTTATCTAAAACCGTTAAGATTACGAGAAGAAAAAAAAACGTATGTCGAAAAACATTTTATCAATGAATCGTTCATTTAATTTTAATATGTTTATTTTATGATAAATAATTATATTAGAAAGGGACAAGGTTAGTTTATAACATTTGCGTGATTTGAATGTTCACTGAAAAAAACTCAGGGCCTAAAATTGTTCATACAACAAACCCTAAGTTTCGAAAGATAATTAGGTATTTACATGCGGTCATTGAACCCGAGTCTCAAGCTAAAGATAGCCGCCAACACTAGACTAGATTAAATCTCACGTAATGTTAATAATTATATTCTTAATCTATTGTACTTTTAAACCTTGAACATTTTTCCGGTTTTTTATTAACAAAAAGGCTAAATATTAATAATTGTAATTAATGTAACTGTTACACGCGACTTTGTTTTCGTATAATATTCGCTTTATCTGTTATACATATAATATAAAACGAATTAATACCGCCTTTATCATTTAAAAGTAACGTAAATATTGCCTTTCCAAACTGTGCCCATATTGAATTTAAGCAAAATTGGAGTAACACTCGACATGAAACGGACAGACAAATCTGCATTAGCATTTATATAAGTATGTACCCAAGCATGGCAGACTATTATTTAATTCATGTAACAAATACTTGATTTTATTATATTTTATATACTATAGGTACTTACATATGTAATATCCTATTTTATATCACAGATAAGTAAAAATATAATTTATTATCTGTATTCTTAATATTATGCAGTGTAATAAAACTAATATCGATTATGTATTCTTAATGTGTTTGTGTATGTGAAGAAATACTTCGGTATGTTAGAATGAAATGTACGCCCACCGATCGCAAGTATTGAATTTGGTCTATTGAAAATTTGATTAATGCCAATATGAATTTTATTATGCAAATTAATTCAAATTTCGAACATTTATTTGTCTACTCTTATTTCGCACATACATATTTGTATTGGTAACACTAATGCTACCAACAAAAAAAAACAACAGTTTCGTTTGACAAATTAGATGAGAAATAAATAGTGAACTGTTTTAATAAGATGTCGTCATTATCAATTAATAACATTAATTTGTTACCACAGATTAAATAATTTATATTAAAATAAAATAACAGTGCTGTAATAACGAAACAATGGTTTTCTGAACAAAGGGGTTGTTGAAATTTTAGCGAGACTTATATTTGATAATTTTAGGGGTGATTATAACTGCTTATTGTTAAAATGTCTGTATAATTATAGCTGAATGGATAAAATAAAATTTATTTATGATATAACTTTAACATTAAAATTTAAAGGTCTGTTAATGAGTGTCGAATACTCAATAGCCTAAACTTATATGTTTCTTATACATACTATATATACATATTATACATACTATATAATAATAATAACGGAACTCGCTTAGTTTTCTGGTATTTTATGTTTAACAGTTATTTCAGTTAGGCATAACGAAAAACACGTGAAGTATTTTTATATAGAAGATATAGTTTATAGTTTTATACTAATATGTAACATTAAAAAAAAACGATCTATACTGATATTATAAACGCGAGGGTAACTCAGTCTGTCTGTCTGTTTGTTGTTAATTTCGATCAAAATCGCTATGAAACAAGCTTGAGTCCGAAGAACGAACATAGGCTACTATTTTACCTAACACGCAAGTGAATACTAGGTTTATATAAAGTACTAGCTGTGCCCCGCGGTTTCATCCGCTATTCCTTAATGAAAATATAATTAAAAAGATAGCCCAGCTTAGAACCTTCCTCGATAAAAGGACTATGCAACACAAAATCAATTAATAAATTCGAATCAGTAGTTCCTGAGATTAGCCAGATCAAACAATCTCTTCAGCTTTATAATATATATATATATATATTTATATATAGATTGACGAGCCCGTTGGCGTGGTTGGTAAGACACTTGCTTTTCACGCCGCAGGTCGTGGGTTCGATTTCCACCCAGGACAGAGATTTGTGTGCATGAACATGTCCGTTTGTCCTGAGTCTGGGTGTAATTATCTATATAAGTATGTACCTATTTACAAAAGAAAAGTAGTACCTATATGTAGTATATCAGTTGTCTGGTTTCCATAGTACGAGCTCTGCTTAGCTTGGGATCAGACGGCCGTGTGTGAATAATGACCCAAGACAAAAAAAATAGATAAACAAAAATAATTTCCTATGTTTCATTTGAATTGGTTTAGCAGTTTTGACGTTATGAATTTAATTATCATATTAGATTTAGGGAGATTATATATTAAATATTAATTATGACACAACTAGAAAAAAGTTTCGTAAAATCAATTAAATTATAATGTATCTTAATTTTTAATCTCTTAATTTAACATTTTTATTTTTATCGTTGTAAGTAATAGTCAATTATAATTCCGTGTCGTCTAAAATAAGCCTAATATCTATGGTAATTACCTATGGTACAGGTCTTATTTGTCCGGCCGTTGCGTCACAGATAAAATAAACTAATTAGAATTCCAATTAACTGTATAATATTAAACCTACTTAAATACGTGATGATGTTTGTTAGTTGAACAAACTTTTTCCATCTAACTTTTTAAATTATTTAACCTGTATGTTGAGGGAAAGTTACCTTCTAATGAGATGTTTATGAGAAATATATAATATGCTATATCGTTATATATTTGTTATAAATTGCTCAGAATACATAGCGAATTTCAAATCAATTACATGAAAACTCATTAAGGCAGGATTTCATCCCGCGAACTTCGGTTGGGGGAAGAGTGGGAGGTAGGTTTTAATTACCCTATGTCCTTCTATGTGAAGCTAAGACGTGGAAGTATAACAAACTAACTTAGTCACTTTGGCATTTTTTTTTTATCGTATAGTAAGGCGGACGAGCATATGGGCCACCTGATGGTAAGTGGTCACCAACGCCCATAGACAATGGCATTGTAAGAAATGTTAACCATCGCTTACATCACCAATGCGCCACCAACCTTGAGAACTAAGATGTTATGTCCCTTGTGCCTGTAATTACACTGGCTCACTCACCCTTCTAACCGGAACACAGCAATACAAAGTAATGCTGTTTTGCGGCAGAATATCTGATAAGTGGGTGGTACCTACCCAGACGAGCTTGCACAAAGCTCTACCACCAAGTAAGTTATTAATATTAGTTAAGTTTAACATTCCATGAGTCTGTAGTAGATATCTATTTCAAAGTTTATTTATGAATTTTGTAAGGATAGGTTTGCTAGCGTATATTGCAAAAATATTTCGACATCGCCTCTCGAAGCTGGGAGCGGCTGACATACCTGATGGCTGATACGACCGACCGATCTTAGTTCACATTCCTTTTAATTAACGCGATTAAAACTCATGGGAAGGGAAAAGTTTCGAAAAATAAAACTCAATTTCGAAACAGAATATACCAATTGGTGTTAATTGATAAACAAACGAAGTCAAGTTAGTGATGAGAATGAATTTGCATTTTATAGCCAACGATCGGATTTGAATATTACGAAAACAACACTACATTTAACAATAATCGATATATTATAAGAAATGCAAAAAAAAGCCAAAATTAATACAGAACAAACAACATGATGATTTCCATTAAAATTTGAACTAAACGATACTAAAATCATAAAATGCATTAATTTTTAGATTTAACTATAATTTTTTTTAATACTAATATTATAAAAGTAAAGTTGTATTTGTTGCTTTTTTTTGGTGTCACACAAAAATTATTAATGTATAAATATGGAGCTTTCACATATTATTGTCACAGTCAAATCTTTATTCGAAATAGAAGCATTACACATTATCGGCTATCAAAATTCTACTACCGGTTCGGAAACACCGCAGACTTTAGATAACCTGACGAAAGAAACAACGGGATTAGTCTTTATTTATTTCTTCCAGTGGAAGTAATGGAAGGATAGGAATGAAATAAGAAATGCAAATAAATTATTATTTCCTATTATCACAATTTTATTTATTAACTTTTTAATGTCTTTTTTATACATTATAAAATAATGTAACAATTAAAATTTGCATACTTAAGTAAACTATAACCAGTTTAAGACACGGAAACGCGTCGCACCTCTTGATAACAAACATTAACATCCTGTATGTGACGGTGACCATAAATCGTTAAAAAAAATCACTCATTCAAGAGTATAATACACGAACTTAATTAGGTACATTAAAATTTACACAATATTATAAATAAGTATTAATTGTAATTTCGATAAACTTTTTATTAATTGTCATGTAATTAATTGTTGTTAGTTCGGTTTTTATTAAGATGACTCATTTGTTTTATTTTTCACATCATACTAAACTGATTTCAAGTAAAAAAAAATGTTTTCCATATTTTATCTATATCTCAGTGCTTAATTAAATTATTTAGGTATTATTTTAATAATAAATTAAAACCATGGCCACGATATTGACAGTGGCGTTGACTCCAATAGTGATTGCCGCGGCCTCGACCCCTGTGAGACCGCGTATTTTTAGTTTTCATTGCATACCTAAACGAAACTAGCGTGTGACTCACGATATTAGGTAGGAAGTTATGCGAACTTTGCCTTAGTATAAATACATTTTTATTACAAGTTCTTGAAAGACGTCTCGTGACGTCATTCTACTTACAAGTACATTGAAAAGAATATTTTTATATAAGATAGCTCTGTTATTATATATATATTTTTATATGTCACAAGGTCACGTAAGCCTTTAAGGATTATGTCTTTATTGTCTAATTTTTTTTTGTTTTTATGGATATTTTTGTCTGTCATTTGTATTAACTATTATTAATCAAATATCGAACAATATATGAATTGTTTGTATAATTTAGTGTGATAATTATGATAATTGGATGTCTATATTAAATATGTTAATGTTAACGCTATGGGTAAACAACATTAGCTAGCGAATTACTAGTAAAACGAATATTTGCATACGTTTGAAGTTTACCCGCAAATGCCAAATCGCGATCTTTCTGTTAGTTTATTGACACTGCAAATAGGTATTTCTTATTTGCTATGTATTTAACAGAAACAAATAATATAGGACTTATGCTTAGTTTAGATACAATCTAAACATTTATTTATTTATTAGTTATTTATTAGGCTTGGTAAAAATAATGGTCTAAAACTATATGAAACAGCCCTCACTCCGACCGCGGATACGTTATATCGACTCGTTTCCATAGCCTTTCCAATCACTGCCGAAGACTAATAGTGGCTTTAGTGGGCAAAAATTCCACATATATCGAAAATGGACAGGTTTCCACCATTTATATATTGAAGAACAAACATAGCTCATCTTTAGGAAAGATTCATCACAATCTGAGATATGGTTTTAGGGACGCCTAGAAGGCAAAGTGCAAATAATCATTCATTTTTGTTATTAAAGATATACCTAATGTTTTATAGCACAGCACTGAACACGAGATATGTATTCTTCAAAAGGTGAGCTTAATTCTAAAAGCATTATCTAGCAACCAACCTGTGAAAAGGCAAAACCGAAAATCTTTAGATGCGCAAAAGATAAATTAATGAACTTAGAGAATAAATAGATAAACTAAAAAACACCTGGAGGTTCATCTGGCCGAATACCATATCTATATCTTTTAAATCGTAAAACTTAG
Organism: Nymphalis c-album; assembly: GCA_963151315.1. Taxonomy (NCBI): domain Eukaryota; kingdom Metazoa; phylum Arthropoda; class Insecta; order Lepidoptera; family Nymphalidae; genus Nymphalis; species Nymphalis c-album. The sequence continues at coordinate 4,355,758 of OY720602.1, read as the reverse complement.
ATTGTGATGCTGCGTGCACATCAAAACAAATTAAAGATAAGATACACTGAAGATACGGACAAAAACACTGGGTTGGGATTTAAATAATTAATAGATAAAAAATATTGTCTAACTTAGTTTAAATCTGTTTTGTGATGTAGCTTTCCTTATGGACTCAGATAATTTCTTCCGAAGCTTATACAAATTACGATGTCAATTTTGTTATAACTACACTATTTATGAATTTTCATTCATTTTCTTCTATATTCCATACAATTTCTAATAAAAAAGTGACAATATACTAAAACTCATATATAGCTATACTAAAACTCATAAATAGCCAAAAAAAACAGCAACTGTTTTTTCTTTGAATGTATACATAAATGTTAACCGTATATTTTTCCTCAAAAATAATTGATTGATCTCTTATTAAGATGTAATTTATTTGGCCGATTTATCAGCTGAATTTAAATGAATACATCGAACGCTATCAAGAAATTCGTGTAAACATTTCAATCCATTATCAAGAAGCGCTAAATTGCATTGCTAAAAACAAAGATAACATTTGATTTTGATGGCATTCATAACTCGAGCATTTCGTTCTTGAAATTATTATTCACCTTCAAAATAAGCATAGCTATTAATAATTTAGACAAGGCAATTTTACATACAGGACATAGAATGTGTTTATTGGTTGCATGATAATAGGACGTCATTCAAATTAGCGTAATTATAGAGTTAATTCTCCAGGGAAATGACGAGAAAGCCGCAGCCATTAAGTGACCAGTTAAACGGACTACTAAAATATTACGGCCACACTAGAGGAAATGGTCGTTCCGTCAACTTTATTGTTCGACAAAACATAAAATGATGTAAGCGGAACAAAAATGTTCTTAATTTAAATTCCGTCTAAGCATTCTGGCAAAATTATATTTTACTCAATATGACTAGAGTAAACTTTTCAATTCCGACTAAATGTTTTAATCTGTTATACTAAAAAGCCACATTTGACCGTAGCTTGAACGAGCTAACATAGTAGAAGTGGAATTCAAACGGATTCCCAGACGGGAGCGTATTTAGTAACGTGGGAGTGGTCGAGGTGCTAAACAACTAGGATCTCGCGCTCTTTAAGGATACCGGAATTGAGTTTTTATGCGCTTTCGAAAAGGAAGTTTGTAGAAGAAATAGTTTCATTCCATTTAAAAGTTAATTAAATAACAATGAAATTAGTTTTTAAATCTAATATTCAAAACCGATTAATTAAAAGTAATCGCTAGGTTAGTTTCACTTTTATGCTGCGCTGTTATTATTTGTACATTAGCTATTTTAGCTCTATTTGAAATGCAACTAAAGAATGTTTAGGTAATAAAATATGTTACATACATATGGATGGACATATGTATAGATATCCATAGATAAGTTTCCATTATACAAACCTCTTAATTTACCTTCTATTCTTGATTTTGAATAGTGAATTTCGAAATAATTTTTGTTCGCTGTCATCGTTAGTTCATTTTGGAAGCCGTGCAAGATCGCAATAAGATAGATATACCTATATATACGCTATACTGTATAGCGTTGCACTTTAAGAAAATTCCAACTCAACTTTGAAATTTTGTTTAAATTCGCGCTGTTCCCACGATTCTTATTTGAAGATAAATGTTAGTAATGCATTTTTTTCTTTGGTAAATCTTTAAATCTCTATTGATATTATAGTTTGATGTGATTTTTTATTTTTATTTCCAATACAATCAAACTTCGGGATTACAATTTTAATTGCTTTTAATATAATGCATTACAATTTTTATTTATTATTGGCTTCATATTGGTCTGCCGAATATAAATATGAAACATCGCCTGTCAGTCTGTTCGAAGTTATTTGGTCTAAGTGCGACACGGCGTAGTAAGCGATCTAATAAATCAACGAGCAATGAGAACATTACTCAGATGTTATCATATATGACTCATCTGTAATTTTATTACATCTTAGTCTGAACATGTCGTGACCGGTCGATTCGTGTCATGAACTTGACTGATCTTATACCATTTGTTAGACGTATGTTACTATTAAACTGTATGGATTGAAGTAATTAGTGTAATGTGTCGTTGCCAAAGACCGGCTGAGTGATGTTAATAACCAGAGGAAGTGCTGGTTACTAAAGTGTTACTATGAAATTTTTATTTAATTGTCTTTAATTGTTACTAAACTGTGAGCACGTTTTGAAAGACAAGCGTAAATGCCAATACGCGCCGAAAACCTTTAACCTTTTAAAACAACACATTTTTGATTAATAATAATCATCAATTTAGTTTGCATCGGTATTCCAAATTAACATCTCGTTAAATAATTCTATGCAAATAATTATTTTACTTTTTTTCACTCCATTAGTTATATTTGAAAGCGAGCAAATTTTACAAAGATCAATTTGCATAAATTATTGTTTTTAAGTTGTTCCTTCTGCGAAAATTTATGAGTTTCAAGCCCACCTCAATGTCTACTTCTAATTTGTTTCGTTGTAGCTCAGTTTCGAATTATTATTTTTTTCATACATATACTTTTTCGGAGGAAGTATCTTATTAACAGGTTTCTTTATCTTCATGAGTCTCCTCTGATTCACGTTCAACCAATTCATACAGTGGAACAAATTCGTCATCGTCGGATTACTAGTTAGTGCTTAACGATTAATCATTCTCATTCTTTTTTGAAATATGTAATTATAGGTTATGTTATATCTGATTCGATTGCTGTCTGTTGTTACATTAGCACGGCTAGTTTTTTTTTATTTATTTATTATTTCCTTACTTATCATAGACATAAAATTAATCATTATCTTAAATGCCTCAAACTTGTATGGGTTATATCCGTCAGGCGTTTTTTTACGTCCGGCGTTTTAACGGGCATTCGCCTGGTTTTAAAGTCTAATAAAAAAATTAAAAATATAGCAAATGTTATAAATTCTAATTTGTAACATAATATAATTTATAAGCTTTTAAAATTTCCTGTGATTACCTATACATCTAGGTTATTTAATTTAGCCTAAGATTATTAAAAGTAATGAAATTTGTTATAACATTAATTAGGTTTAAAATTATAACATCATTTCCAAGAATTTAAATCCTTATCAGACTAAAACTCAAGCACGAAATGAATACCGTCATGCAATATGCGTTGAATAAAAATCGCGAACGGCTAAGCGCAACATTTAAGGAAGAAATTATGTATCAAACGATCAGCTATTAAAAATAATGTATGTAGGTGTAAACTGTTCTAGATTTACAATTATTGTAGTATATTTCTGTTTAAAAATATATTCTATACTAATAGAAATAGTGTTCAAATTGTGGTTCAGGTGATAAAATGAGCTAGTACGGTTCATGTAAGCAAAAAATATGGATTACTCCGCACATAATGACCCTTGTGGCTGAACAGCGGATATCCTTCACATATGTTTTAGAGGAAACAAAAAGTCGGCCATGTTTTGTTTCGTACGGCTACCGTACATTTTATTTCGTTTTACCCTAAGGGCACATTCGCGTGCCGAAAATTATCCGCAAAGGAAATATCGAACAATTTCTTGTAATCTCACTAACAGGTATATAAAGTACGAGTCATTTTCACGACGAGATTATAAGAGCATTGGGTTCCGTGTGTTTTCTTTTTTATTTATACTTATTATAGAAGAGTTTGTTTGTTTGATCCGGCTAATCTCAGGAACTATTAGTTCGAATTTAAAAAATATTATTGTGTTGTATAGTCCTTTTATCGAGGAAGATTCTAGGCTGATTTTTATTAACTTTACGCGGGTGAAACCGCGGGGCACAGCTAGTATAAAATATAAAGATACAAAACAAACAGACATTGACGCTTTAAGAAATATTAATAATTCAGTACATCGCCAATGCGCAACCAACCTTGGGATCTACGATTTTATAACCATTGTGCTATGCCTTTAGTTACACTGGCTCCCTCACCCTTCGAACCGAAACATCACAATACTAAGTACTGTTTTTTGGCAATAAAATATGTGATAAGCGAACGGTACTTACCCAGATGGGCTTTCACAAAGCCCTTACATATCCCCGATCCCTAAAAAAGGCAATCGCTCTGATCCAACAAACTATAGACCTATTGCTGTCACCTCCTTGTTCTCCAAGATAATGGAATACCTTATTAACTGCCAGCTCCTGCGGTACCTAGAGGAGCACCAGCTGATCAGCGACCGCCAGTACGGCTTCCGTCGAGGTCGCTCAGCTGGTGATCTTCTAGTTTACCTGACTCACAGATGGGCTGCAGCGGTTGAGTCCAAGGGGGAGGCAGTAGCAGTCAGCCTGGACATGGCGAAAGCCTTCGATCGGGTATGGCATAAAGCGCTTCTCTCGAAGCTTCCTTCCTACGGGCTTCCCGAGAAATTATGCACGTGGATCACCAGCTTTTTGGCAGATCGGAGCATCAAGGTCGTTGTCGACGGTGCATGCTCTGACTTAAAATTCGTCAATTCTGGTGTTCCACAAGGCTGCGTTCTTTCACCTACTCTGTTTCTTCTGCATGTCAATGATATGTTACAAATCAGTAACATTCACTGCTATGCGGATGACAGCACTGTAGACGTTCTTTACACCGGCCGTAGCAATATTTCTCGGGAACACGTCGACGAGTGTCGGAACAAACTTGTGTCTGAAGTCGAGACCTTGTTAACCAAAGTCTCGGACTGGGGCCGACTAAACTTAGTCCAATTCAACCCCAATAAGACACAAGTTTGCGCGTTAACCGCTAAAAAATCTCCTTTTGTCATATCCCCTCATTTTGAGAATACTCCCCTCGCTGCCACAGCCAGTATTGGGATACTTGGCGTCGAGATTTCGAACATTGTTCAGTTCCGCGGTCAATTGGAAGCTAAAGCTAAATTGGCTTCTAAAAAGCTTGGAGTGCTCAACAAGGCGAGACAGTACTTCACGTCGGCCCATCGCCTACAACTTTACAAGGCGCAAATTCGGCCCCACATGGAGTACTGCTCTCACCTCTGGGCGGGAGCTCCGCAATACCAGCTTCTTCCTTTTGACCGTATTCAACGTAGAGCAGTTCGAATTGTCGACGATCAGGCTATTACCGACCGGCTTGATCCTTTGGATTTGCGTAGAGATGTAGGGTCTCTCTGCATCCTCTACCGCATTTATCACGGGGAGTGTTCTGAGGAGTTGTTTGGTTTAGTCCCGGCCGCTGAGTTTCACCACCGGACATCGCGCCAGAACTCAAAGTTCCATCCTCACCACCTCGATGTCTGGAAGTCCACAACAGCCCGTTTTCTAAGGCATTTCCTGCCTCGTACAATCACTCTGTGGAACCAGCTTTCGCCGGCGACTTTTCCGAACCGATATGACTTAAGAACCTTCAAGAAGAGAGCGTACTCCTTCCTAAAAGGCCGGCAACGCATCTGCATGTCCTCGGATGTTGCAGATGTCCATGGGCGGTGGTAGTCACTTTCCATCAGGTGAGCCTCCTGCTCGTTTGCCCCCTCTAACATAAAAAAAAAAAAAAAAAAAAAAAAAAAATATACTTACTTGGTCTAGTGGCTTGATATAAGGCCGCAGACTGCCGGTGGTCCTGGGTTCAAGTCCCAGGTCGGGCCAATAAATAGTTATTGGGGTTTTCTGTCAGAAAATTCTCAGTAGCAGCCCGGAGTCTGGAAGTTGGAAGTGTGTACACTCCCGTGCCTCGGAAAGCACGTTAAGCCGTTGGTCCTGCGCCTGAACTCTTTCGGGTCGTGTCGGATTGCCGTCCCATCGGATTATGAGAGCTAAGGAAAAGAGAGTGCACCTGTGTTTGCGCACACTTGTGCACTATAATATCTCCTGCGCAGTTGGCTTATCTCTCTCGAGGTCTGAAGGACCACCACTTTATATTCATTTCAACCTATTTATATAAAATTTATTTGCGCAACTCCTTTCAATTATCATCTTTGTCGGTCACTTAGAAATTATAAACTGGTTAAAAGCATGAAGGGATGTCAGTAGAGATATCCTATGACCAGAACACAACGTCGAAATCGATTGTGACATCATAAAATGATATTGACTGTATTGATAAAATGATAATGACATTTAACTATTGAGAAACTTCTTAAACAAAAGCAATGCTGTTAATGTAAAATTGTGTTACTTTATTTCTAATATCTCCCTTGATCTTCCTCTTATATTTTATAAATTTATCAATCAAATTCTTCCAGTATTGTAAAAATGAAAATTGATATTTTATTTTATTTTTAAAAATTATATTAAATGGGTTAAGTAAACCTATGAAGATTTTTATGTTTTTCCACCCAAGAATGATAGGTAATTACATTTTTTTTATAATGAGTGGTGTTTGGAGCTCTGGGCTAAATATAATGAGCAAAGTTCCGTCCGGAGGAGAAGATCAATATTTATAAGCTTGTATTATTAGAAGCGTGGCCAATTTGAAATAACAGCCTTACTTAATTTTAGAGTTCAGTTTTTGGTTTATATTTAGAAATAATAGACGATATCAAATGATGAAAAACAGTTGATTTATCGAAATAAAAAGTAAAAAAATTATCTATGCTTTTAAATTTAATTAAATTCAACAAAAATAAATTATATTTTTTTTCTGTCTGGATGCGTTTTAATTCGTTATATAATTCCTGCTTACAAAAAGTATATGTTGCCAATTATAGAATCAGCGTTGTTCAATAAATACCTAATAAATAAGATTTGCTATGCAAACTTCAAACATTGGTAAATCGAGTCTTATATCATTAAATGAGAAATTGTTGTATGTATGTTTATATTTTTGATCTCGGAAACGGCTCGAACGATTTCAGTCATAAATTTCGTATTTGGAAAAGTATTTAGTATTTTAACTTAATCTATATAATTAAGTACCTATTTCTTTAAAATCCCAGAACTTTTAAAACTTTTTTTTTTGTAATTTTATGTCAGTCTAAGCTTACAAACTTATATTATAAGGATAGTTAATTCTTTAACACGTAAGCTAGACGTTCTACGGGACCCTCGTGATCATGTTAACCGGTTATTTTTTTACTCAGTAGGCAGGTTAACCGTCGGACGAATCAATGTTGATGATAAATGATTGCAGAGATTTAATATAATGACGGACCGACTTCCAACCGGGCTTCCAAACGCGAGTATACTTTTATTTGTGTTGTACCGTGTAATGAAATGTGTAATCTTTTATGTTGAATGAGCTATCTCAAAGGATGTATCGATAGTTATAAATAATTCGTATTAGTGTTATAGTCGTGCGCTGTTTCAAGATTCATCGATTCGTATTGCACAATACTTTGAAATTACGTTATTGTCGATAGAGAATTTCACACTTGTTAATTTAGCGCCAAGAATTGCTTTGTATGTATGTTGGTTTCAGTGTGACAGGTGGTTAAGTCAGAATAACATTCAATATTCACAAGGTGTTTCTTATGAAGTTGACAGCGAGCTTCTGCTTCAGGATTGCGTTTTCGATTCCCGTCTCAATTCTGGGATTATATATTCAATATTTTGTTTGTAAATATATGAATATCAGTCAAGTGTTATTTATGACACAAGCATTAAATTGCCAAACGATCGTGTGTAAAATATTAATAATAAGATTATATTAAGTATATATTATACTTAATCAATTATATTTTATAAAATTAAAACATGTCACGTAAAGTATTTATCAAATTAGCAATTAAATTATTCTGATTCGATTCAATTCCTTGTACCATTATGTAAATGTAATTCATAACTTTTGTTTTGTATGAAATGACAAAACATCGAACATGCAAAGAACATACAAATAAAGAATATAACTATATAGTAAGTTTTTTTTTTTAAATTAAGGCCTGTAACTCGGCCACGATACCTGCACAGAAAACTGATTACGGATCCAACGTAAGCTTTATGCAAATAATTTAATGCTATCGTACGAACACTGAATACGGCAGTAATAATTCGTCGCATTCCAACAAACTCCTTTACAAAATTAATGGAGTTCGAGTGTGTTTGTACATAGAAATCAGTTTATTATTCTATACTGGAACAACAACAAAGCTATGTGTTGTTGTTTGAATAGTTGAACAATACACTTACCAAAAATGAACATTTGGTAAATGTATTGTTCATGTGATGAAGAATTATTTTAACTAACATAACCTCAGTAGTTTTCGTTTGGTAGTTTTTAATCTATAATATGAATTTTTATGAACAAAAGGTCTGGTATAATTTCATCATATTGTCAGTACGTCATCAGAGGGTCTAAATTAAATCAAGTCAAGTAAAGTACTTACTTGGTGGTAGAGCTTTGTCCAAGCTCGTCTGGGTAGGTACCACCCACTCATCAGATATTCTACCGCAAAACAGCAGTACTTGTTATTGTTGTGTTCCGGTTAGAAGGGTGAGTGAGCCAGTGTAATTACAGGCACAAGGGACATAACATCTTAGTTCCTAAGGTTGGTGGCGCATTGGCTATGTAAGCGATGGTTAACATTTCTTACAATGCCATTGTCTATGGGCGTTGGTGACCACTTAACATCAGGTGGCCCATATGGTCGCCCACCTTCCTATATAATAAAAAAAAAGTTTACGGAAATGACGTATGTATTCTATTTATCCGTGATCAACAATTGACGTATTGAATACATGAACGTTGTTCCAATCCACGGAAAGACTAATGGCACTATACTAAAAGATACTAAGATTTAAAAGACGATATTTATAGTGACAGTACTTGTTTCATAACATTATGTAACAGGTACGGTCAACATAAAAATGCTTTTTTTTGGGTTGGAACAATTCTGCAAAGCACTAGTTTACTGTATGTATAAAGTACACAATGAATGTAAAATGTAGTATAAATTAAATGCTATACGCGGATTATATACGCCACAAAACATACCCAGTAATTTATTGAGCACGGGTTACATTTAACTTGACGTCTAATTAATTGTCTGTATTTGCGTAAACGGTGGTTACTGAAGGTTCATATTATTTAGTACTTCGTATTATTTACTCTTAGAAAATTATTTCGAGATAATAGTATTATAAATCGAGTTATTATTATAATTTCGATCTTTATATAAGGTAGTAGATAGTTAAAGGTGTTATTGATGATATATTGTTTATAATCGACATCTTATTGTATCATTGTTATATTAATCATTTTATCTTCTTCTTTAGAATGTCAAATTACTGATGAACAAAAGAGACAAACTGTTGTTTGACTGCTATATTTTTATTGATATAAAAATATTCAGCAATATCTTAATGTTCATTCAATTCAATCATTACATATAATATATTAATTCAAATGACTTCTAATAATATATAGTTGTTCAATGTTAAACATATAGTGTTAAGTAGAGCATGTAATATTCTAATATTTGGTCGAATTGCCGTCCCATCGAATCATGTACTGTGCATCTGTTTGCGCACACACTTGTGCACTTTAATATGATCTGCGTAGTTGGCTAATCTCTCTCGGGTGAGGTAGTCATGACTGAAATCTATCAGGAAGACATTATTTGACAATTTATAAAGAATTAATAAAAATATGATCAAGTTCAGTTGTATGCATTAGTTAACTTAAATGCGTGTATAAGTAATTTCGGTAAAACCCAGCTTCTTTCAAGATACGATAATATTAAAAGAGCGAAAACATATATAATTTATTAGCGTTACAAGTCTATATGTATTTAATGGAAGTATTTTTCGAGTTTTTATAAAGATCAATGGGCCATTGTGATTCGGTATGTGTGGCATCGTGGGCGCGTGAATGATGCTGGCAAAACAATCTCATCCTCTTGGACCCATAAACAAAAATAATATTTTATATGTACATACATATATTTATATCGTGATATTAATATCACAACGCAGGTAAAATTATAAGAAAAATATGGTATTCACATAAATATAGCTTTGTTTACAAAATAAAAATAAAAATACAAAATCAATTATAATAATCATAATTTTTATTCAAAATTCGACGCATATTATTTTAATGTCAGTGCATATATAATTTGTAAATTATAAAAAAAAACTTCCGATCAAAGAGAAATAAACTAACAAGAAAGGAAGCAAGTGGAACTCGTTGCGTGAGTTTGTTGACTGATCCTTCGAACTGGTTATGATGTAACAGAATGATCAGATTTAAAACGAATGACACATCTAGTGATCGCCTCGAAATTTATCTCGATATTTATGTGTTTTTAATATGTTTTATAACCTAAGATTAGTAAGTGTAAACAAGATTTTTTTATAAAAATCATAATGATAGGTATATACATAATACCAATCATAAACAGGTTACAAACACTCGTGTTTTCAATGTTATGCTTTAAACTGACGATAAGATACAAAGGCATTGTGTACCCCTATAATTTTGTCACTTGAATATAAAACAGACATTTATCTAACCCGCCCATCATTGTTCTAATTCTATTTTTAAAATGATGTACATCAAATGAACGAAAAGGAAAGATTTCGTTCGAAAAAGTGCTCGAAATTCAAAATTCAAACAAGGCATTGTAAAGACCGCCATTCACCCGTCCTCTTCAAAAACTGGCAACACTACTGACAGGTGTGTTCCCGTCGTGCCCCTTTTTTTCAACGTCCGTTTCGTACTAAGGGACAACCTTTAAAAGGACCTAATAACAATAAATAATGAACGAAAAATATCATCTTTAATATTGGAGCACAAAGTTCAAATTGCATTGTATGAAATTAGGAGCGATACAAGCGTAACAATGAATGGATGATTTCCCATACAATATGCTACAACGGTTAAATTCACCCGCCACTGTAAAAGGAGTTTTAAAAGGGTTAACCTTAGTGTCAAGTTTGTACAAATCAGATTGTAATGTTTAGATGCTATAATTGTATTTTTAATATATTTTAGGATATCGTATATCTCAAATGAAGGCTTTTGTGTTTAGTTGTTTTTGTATTTAGTTAGAGGTCGCGAGGTTCCAACAATAACGAAATGAGTTTCTTCGGGTATTTGTTTTTGATTAAAATATTTCTTACTTCTCAGATGATTCATTGAATTGAATTTATCGAAGTGAAATTCGATAACAAATTGATATGATGTTATTCGAATTTACGATTTCTTTTAATTCATTTGAACGTTTTGTTCACGGCTCGTAACTATATATCGATTTTCATGCTTCACACGCGGTGATTATTTCGTATACGATGTTAGAGTCTTCTCACGTTACCGACTACGTGGAGCTATCTTGATAATTGTTTCCTGATACGCTTTTAGTCAATAAATTATCAATAAATGTGCAAAGAATTTGGCAATATGAGTGTCCGTATTTTTGTAACTCGAACTGTAATATAACGCTACATATAACATCGTATTTGTTAAGTTCTTTTACCTACTAATTTTGGTTAGAAAACAGTCTTGAAACTAAAATGATAAATATTTTTCTAATGTACTTCTTAATGATAAACTACATCGTAAACTACCTAATTACGAAATAGTACTCATTGTTTAATGTATTGTAATGAATAATGAGCATTATCATAGTGACTTGCAAATTATGCAATTTTAACAAGTGACAAAAGCAATTTTGTAATTAATGATGATATGTTTTTGTTCACTAAGAAAGTTCAATAAAGTTCATGTAAAGGTTGAAGTTAATTTCATCGTTCTACGTTGAAAAACTCTATAGTAAAGTTCATAAAAACTGTTAAAGAACGTTAGTGTGGTAACCTTTAGGTTATTATTAAAATAACGACTTTGTAGATGATAACGATTTGCCAATAAAAGCCTACTGCAGGCTTCATATAATATATAATAATTGTAAATGCATTCTATATAAAAAAGAAAAAAATATCCGTTGAGTCTGAGGTTTTTGTATCCAAATCTGTAGTAGATTTTAGCTAAGCAATTTCAATCCTGAATAATGATTTTAGTTTTACAAAATACCAGTTTATTTTATATCGAAACTAGGAAATGTCACTCCTTATGTCAATAATCTGCCAACTACGAAACTTTAGAATCTTGACCAAGAGAAGTTACGTCTTTTCGTCATTAAACTTTAATTCCTTTAATGGACTCACGATACAAAGATGTGATATTTTCAACCGATGGTATTTCAATTGCTGTATTTTCTTTGGAAATGTCAGCTTGCCAATTACTTTAACCTTTACATTTATATACGCTATTTTGTAGTAGTTTCTTAGTAGCTTTTATCAAATGGAATTATGTTTTATCATATTCTATATTTATAATAAAAATAATATATAATAAAATAAATAAAGAATTTGCTTTTAAAACGTGAAGTATAATCAGTCTAGTCATTACATTAGTCAGAAAACTCCTAAATTTCATTCGTCAACTATTCTTATCTATAAATCCAATGCAAAGAATCAATTTATAAGTAGCTATTTATAGGAAAAAAACATCAAATGAAGTCAAAACTTCCTCCAGCTTAAATATAATTCAATTCTATTAATATTCTTTGAGATAAAAAATATTCTAAATCCAAATGTTATTGAACATGTATTCAAATATATATAAGAATATTTTTGTCTGTTTCTATCTGAATATGAATCAAGTATGCCATCGATTTAAGAGATTTAAGAAGAGTTGAATGTATTATTTGTACTCTCGATGGTATTCGGGATGAAATATTTGCTGACCTAAGTAAGTTTGCTTTGAGTTGATAAGCGAACTAACTTATGGATTTACTTTACCAGTAGGAAGGTCTCTTGGGATAGACTAAAATGGAAGCAATCTCTATGAGAATTTTATATTACTTCAAGAATAAAAAATTGCGTTTGTCTAAAATTTCTCCCGGGCATTCAAAGTCATCCGAACTTCATTTTTTATTCATAGATTTATTATTATTTAACTATTTCCATTAACTGGATACAATCGTTCTAATTTTAAAAGAAAATTGATCACAATATTAATGCATAATGTTTAAAGTGATTCATACTAATGTGAATAGTAAATAGCGCCGAGCGAAGCGTTATTTGTATTTAATATCAAAGCAGTAGTTGAAAGTATTCGAACAGTGCTATATAGTTTGAGAACCGAGGAATCTGGAGAATATCTCTCTTGCCAGTCGATTAACCCCAAGATATCCAACAGTGATAAACGATTTACGATAGAGCGAACCGAATCGGAAACGAGGCCGTTGTGGTAGAACGGCGTGCTCGGAATAGTCTTAATTATCGAATCTTTGTTGAAGCAGACGTGCCGGTCATTAATGAGGCCGTGGAGAATGGTGGACATGCTGCATGCGCTGATGCAGCTGTTGCACGCAATGTGGCGGGGAAATCTAGTGATGAACTATGATTGGCCCTAAATTGATATGATGCGTGTCTCGTTTATTGTTTTATTTTTTTCTACATAAAAGTATGTCTGCTAAATAAATGGTTTATGAATTAGCTTGAGATATTATTGCTTGCATATATGTCTTCACATTATACCGAATATTTATAAGTTATAATATTGTTTACGGCAATTACATTTTTAATTTGATAATTTATTTGTATTTATCTTACTTTTTTAAATATGTAACTCAATTCAAAGTTTATGTATGTATATTCTATACTTCACATTTGAAAGTGAGCGGCGTTGGCTAGTAACAGAAATGTGGGTAAGATTTCTTTCCGGCGCAAGCGCAGATACTATTTCTTTATAAGCGTAAGATTAATGTGAAGTTATTTCCGATTTAAAATTCTTCAACCATGTTATCGTTTAATGCGTATATTAATTATGTGGAAAGCTGCTAAAAGCCAAGTTGCTCAACTAAAATATTTTAAAAAATACTTTATATTTTTTTAAATGTAAAACTTAAACAAATAATTGCTGTTTTAATTATTATTAGTTCAGTATCAAAGCATACATACCAAGACGATGGTTAAATATGAAACCTTCACACAATATAGAATTTGTCTTACACTGATTGATTGTCACAAATCTAGCACCGGTTCCAAAAATACCGCAAATCTGAGAAGAACCAGCGAAAGATACTCAGCGAGTTATTTTTAATCTCAAATATAACTAGTACCACAAATACAATGAATAGAATATTTTTACCCTATTAACATACCAAAGCATATGTTAAGCGCTATTGTTATACAGCCAAAGAAAAAGTACGTCGCGTTAATTGTTGTTGAAACAACACATATCCGTCGAAGGTATTGCTTTATCTCTTTTTAACTGTTATCTTTAGAAAGCATGCTGAGATAAAGTTTTGTTGACGTTTTTGTTTCCAGTTCGCTCATGCTCGGTGGCGAAGGAATGTTCACGGTCCGTGGCGTCTTTCGTAACAGTGTTGAGCGTGCTATTGCGAATGTTTTTATGTGGATGAACCTTAATGGATCTGAGCCGCGGTAAAAACATCAGGGTTTAAATACAGTCGCTGATGGAAGAACGATTCCTTCACGATCTAATACAGAGATAATAGCACCTGACGTTACATTGTAATAGTCGGATATTTTTAGATACAAATAATGACTTGGCATCTATCGTTTGATGGTTTGCTTAAATGACATTGATAATATGTATTTTATGTTAAACTAGTTTTCAGGCAGATGTAAGTTAGCAAAAAATAGCCTTCCTTGGCTTTCAAGATTGCTTCATATCAAATTTTACCAAAAATGATTCAGTGATGTAGCCCGCCCAATACACTTAATTTACTTTCACATTTATATTATGAGTATAGATAAAATTGAATATTATCGATATGTTTTTTTATAGAATAGGTAGGTGGACGAAAATATAGGCCATCTGATGGTAAGTGGTCACCAACGCTCATTGGCGTTGTAAGAAATTTTAATCTAAAATTTGGGATCAAATCGGAACAAACAACGCTGAATTTCCGAGAATATGAGAAATTAAATAGCTATTGGTAATTCCCTCGAACTTGGGCTCACTTGGTTTATTTTGCTTAGTCTCATACATGACGAAGGTCTGATGATAAAGCTAGCAACTGTGTAGCAGAACAGAGTTGGACGTGTCGTGTATCTTATGTTTGTCGTGATTTATTTGCTTATTTCCAGATTAATTAACTGATGAGCCAATTAAACAATAATTATCATTATTTTAATGTTGATTTTCATTGGTTATTGTCATTTTTTAAATAAATATGATATTAATTAATAAAGAATTTCTAAATAAATATCAAGTAATGTCTTTAAGTCACAACGTGTCAGTAAAAGTTCTTATATAGCGTTTATTTATCCAATAAAAGATGTTTCAAAGCGCTTGAAGAAAATTAAATATTGTTCCATTTTCCGCGCTATACCACCACCAGTGTCTGTCGGTGTTCAAACACTCATGTCGAAGAGCAAAAAAAAACAAATAAAGTTTAAATGGGACCGATAAAAACCGTGATATAGGTATATTTTTTTGTTAGTGTCAATTAATAAATTTATATCATGTTTTTTTAACATAATCGTTACTCAATACTGGTTTATATAGATGATAAAAGAGTATTTGTATTTGTACGAGCAATTAATATTTATTTACATTAAACCCTTAAATAAATACAAATATAAATGAAAAAGTATTTGTTGATTTTCAGTTATGATACATAAATGAAATATCAATCGACCAATTCAAAATGGTTCGTTTTAAGCACACCAAGACAACACTTGTGTATAGGTTTTATATTCGAAGAATATTTAGGTATATCTTTAATGCTTCGTTATGTGATGGTAGACATCCATGTGATTTCAAATTCAAACCCGGAGCACCACTGAATTCTCATATGATTAGTGTTTATAATTCAACTCGTCTCGTGCGGCGGTGAAGGAAAACATTGAGAGGAATCTTGCACGTGGCGGATAAAAATCTTCCACGTGTTCCACCAACCCTCGTTGGAGCAGCGTGGTGGAGTAAGCTCCAAATTTCTTCTCAGAAAGTAGAAGGAGAGCCAAGCCTTGGGACGTTAACAGGCTGTTGACTTTTATCTGAAATAAGTTCATTCCAATATAAGTCGACAAAATACTAGAATATTATTACCCTAAAGTTTGATAAGAAAACAAGACTTGATCAAAACATATGTTTATTGAAATAACCGTAAATTCTCAACCAATAAATGTTACATATTATGAATACACAATGAGGTCCGAAGTTGCAAGTATTTTGGGAACTTTCAGAGGCAAAATAAATATGCTATTATTCACAGCGTTACAACACATTGGACCCTATTGGACCCTAACCTTATGAATAATGACATTTCAAAGACCACGGGCCTATATACATACTTATTGTATGTATAAATAAAATGAGTTACATCGAAAATGATTAACATTGAAATAATTAATAATTAAAATAAACCAATAGGTAAATAACATTGGAGCAAATAATTATAATTAAAGTTTCATTAATAAAATACAAATATTTTTCTTATAATAATAATATTTAGAAATTAATTTCTTATCTTACAAACGCCAAGGGAATAGAGAGGCAGAGGAGGGAGTGGATTACGATATGAGAGAGGGTCTGGTCGTTTGCTGTCACGGCGTACGAGTCGGTTTTAAACCCAACGCGCCAATACATGTTCCACATCAGAATTTACCTCGAGTCAACATTAACAGTTGAAGTATTTGGTAATACGGATGAAAATTCGTAATATTGTCGAATGGTATTGATTACAACACTACTTTATTTGTACAAAGTAGCGGCCTCGCTCTATTTATTTTTCGTTTTCAATAAAAATGTAGGTTTATCACCAAGCACATATCTTTGAATCCAATATAATGAGGAAGGAATTTTAATTTCTAAATGTAAGTTTCGATAGATTTTAATAAGATATAGACATAACAAATTAAAACGAATAAGGAAGATATTCAAAATATGTAACGATGCTTTCTTAAAAAAAATATATATTAAAACAGGTATGTTAGTAACGCAGTTGTTTCTATGAAAAACGCTTTATTAAATTTAATAAACCCGTCTGACGACAAAATGTTTTTGTTCTCTTTCACATTCTTTGTAGTACGTCTATATATTTTTTGTTCTTAAATGAAAGTCGCTTATTCTGTCTTTTTGTTAAAAAAAGTTTAACTTTTTCGAACAGAAATATAAAACTACATAAAATACACGTTAAAACACAATATTGTTAAAAATTAAAGTGAAAACATTAACTACTAAACGAACTGAAGTAAGATCGTCTAGATATATATAACTCAAACATTAGTTATTCTGTCACCAAACAAGGTCCTTATTCTGTATGCAACTGAAAACAAACGAGCTTGTTACCCGCTCGCATTTTGCTATCATCAACACTTAATATTACTGGATATAATTAGACATATTTTTTTTCCATAGTTGATAAGGCATCGACATCAGTGTAGGTATATAAGTTTCTTACGCTACTAATCCTAAAGCCGTGGTGACACTTACCAAACACAAATAAACAAAAATAAAGCTAATAAAACAGTGGCTTATATGGGATTTTCTAGAAATAAACTAAAACATCGTAGGTCAATTAAATAGAATAAAAGACAACTTTGAACGGATAAAGTATTGAAGCAATCAATTTCATGCATCAAATAGTGGAATCGCAAGTAGCGCTCCGGAATGTCACGTCTTCGCAGGTGTAGGAACAATGATCTCTATTTTTCGTTCGATCTCGTTCATTCGTTCGTTCCTCGAAGCAAGTGCAAACATTAGACAGTATATAGCATAACCGCAATTCCTGCACATAGCGATAGTATCTTTTTTTATTACATAGGATGGCGGACGAGCATGTGGGCCACCTGATGGTAAGCGGTCACCAACGCCCTATGGACTATGGGAACTAAGATGTTATGTCCCATGTGCCTGTAATTACACTGGCTCACTCATCCTTCATACCGAAACACAACGATAGCAAGAACTGCTTTTGCGGTTGGTTTTTTTATTGGTACAGTATTTTTTGATGATGTATGTGTTTATTTTTCGATTAAATTGTGAAATAAATTTTAGCATTATTTATGGTTGAATGTTCATAAATAGTACTCAACATTCACGTATCTTTTAAAATAACGATTTAAAAGTACTTGAATAAAGTATACTTTGATTTGATTCTTAATATATGCCAGACGAAGAAACCGCCTTAATAACAAATTAATGCGTAATCATGATTATTGCATGTATAAATCGATTATAATTACACATACAAAGTATTTTTTTTATTACAATGTATTTCCTGGAATTGTCTATTGTCATTTTATAGTGCCGTTTCTCACAGCTATCTCAATTATTCTACTATAATTGCATATCTTATTACCAGAACTTAAAGCGAATATTCTACGAATGCGCGACTTTGGGACACGTCAGCAATGTGAACTAAACTTGTGATCATGGTTTCTATTTAACATAAAAAAATTGGTTGCCTGTAAAGTCGGTATACGGGCGAAAGTTTTACGTGACAACGACTTTGAGTGGTAAAATAATTTTAATGTGAATATTCATTCGTATAGTAGGAAGAAGGATGAAATAATAGTAACAATTTAAAACATTTATTTATACAAAGAATTATATTTAAAACATTAATTTATACAAAGAATCTCGCACTGAATTTCACTTTTTATGTCTGTCTCTCTCGCTCTTAGGCGGGCTAACCATGCCCGAGTGGAAGGGACGCGTGCCTCTCACTCGCTCTCATTGTGAGCGCATAACGTGAGCGGAGCGTAACGCAGTTTCTTGAAGTGTCACCCGGCAAACCAATTTATAAGACGTTGTCACGTCAAAAATCAAAACGATTCTATTACACCTTACAGTGACCTGCAGTGTTCTGTAAACACATTCACTTGGTGGTAGAGCTTTGTGCAAGCTCGTCTGGGTAGGTACCACCCACTCATCAGATATTCTGCCGCAAAACAGCAGTACTTGTTATTGCTGTGTTCCGGTTTGAAGGGTGAGTGAGCCAGTGTAATTACAGGCACAAGGGACATAACATCTTAGTTCCCAAGGTTGGTGGCGCATTGGCGATGTAAGAGATGGTTAACAGCTCTTACAACGCCAATGTCTATGGGCGTTGGTGACCACTTACCATCAGGTGGCCCATATGCTCGTCCGCCTTCCTATGCAATAAAAAAAAAAAAAAAAACTTCCAATCGGTGATACGCTAGTATGAAGCATCCTTTACATGTAATCACTACACATAATAAAAGTTCACAGCCGTGTCTGTCTGTCTGTCTAAACGTGATTAATTATTGATCGGATTATCATCTGGTTATCACCAATGGACGGAGTGATTCATGATTTATAATATAAGCACAGATATAAGAGATGGGATTTTGACGTGACAACGTCTGATAAATCGATGATCGCTGGCTGCATGCACGAAAAAGGATGACTCATTGTCCCGTTACGCTGATTGTACGCTTGCGCCGCATCTATCTCTCTTTCACTCGATTGCAGTAATTTCATCACTGTTTTGTTATGACGTTGTCGCGTTAAACTATCGTCCATAAACCGACTTTACAGACAACTTATTTTTCAATTGAACCTAATTAAATCTATCATGTCGTTTTTCGTTCACTTTTGCGTTTGTGCCTTTTAAGTTTTGAGTTTGTAAAGGTTTTGTGTAAATTGGATGACACATGATGATGATTTTTGAAAACGTTGGAAGGGAGTTTTACTGGAGTTCGTCGCGTAAATCTTAACAAGTGCGAATCCTGGACGGGTATTCTGAATTACCTACAAGTTATGTTTCATTCTTGAAGAGTTCTACAGTTGCTTAAGAAGATAATGTTGTTGAAATAATGAAATTAACATATAAAATTACTTATAGAACATCCACGAGCTAAATTTCAAACTTCATTATTGTAATTGATTTTTTTTTGTGTTAAAAATACACGACTGTGTTGAGCGTTGAATTTGTTTAAAAACAAGCTTTTTAAATACCCAATTACTTTAATCACTTATCTGTGCAAGGTTCAGCTTATATAATGAATATATAACGTATTAAAATTATTGTGACGAATTTCGAGAGCATTACCGTAGTAAAGAATTCTTTGAAATTCTTATAAAGGACGTATTGTCAAACGGAATAAAGTTAAAAAGCTAGAAAGTAAACTTAGGACTGGAACGTGTCACGAGCTACTTACGTCTTGCAATTTATTCTAACTGAAGAAAAACTTCACTTTATTTTAAATTTGAAAGGAAATGCACATTGTTTTCTTCGTCTTAGTGTTAAAATTGAATACTGAGTTTAGTCGTAAATATAAATGAGATTGATAAACTTATGCGATCATTTTTTATTAAAACAATATTTATAATTATAATTAAATATGTAAGTGACGTAATACTTACGTGGGAGCGGGAATGGTAAAAAGTATGTCCTTGGGGTTTGCTGGCTTCGTACCAAATTTACCTAATCAAAATCGGTTCAGTAGTTCTTTGAAAGACAGACAGTCACTTTCGTCACGTGTATAAATATAACAATAATATATGATTTCAATTAAATAACGATACAAAAATATCGATATAAATCGATTTAAAGTTAAAATAACATAGGTAATAACATTTTTTTTATTCAAATATTATTGCTCGTCGAAATATTTGACATTATACCAACACTTAAAGTTGAAATCGGCATATTATACTTTTTCATATTTATGTTTCCTTTTACGAAATATTACAGAAATATTAAAATGCTTTAAAATTTTTAACTGTGCATCCGAAAAATTGAATTGCAAAACCGGTACAGTTCGCTGAAGCGTTATCTTTCATTATTTAGGTGCGGACTGCGTTCCAGCGTGGATATTTTATTGGAATATTCATTTAATTAAAAATCTATTTAAATTGATCTTATTACAATTAATTAAGTTGGTATTATTACGATATATAGTTAAATCGTGTATATTTATATTAATTACGTGTACAACTCTTCATTGGCCCAAATTATTAGCAGATCAGCTATATCATTTTTGGAAGCACTATAGTGATTTTTGTTCATGTTCATAGTCGTATTTTTGTATAGCATAGGAAGGTGAACGAGCGTATGGGCCACCTGATGGTAAGTGGTCACCAACGCCCATAGACAATGTCATTATAAGAGATGTAAACCATCGCTTACATCGCCGATGCGCCACCAACCTTGGGAACTAATATGTCCTTTGTGCCTGTAATTACACTGGCTCACTCACCCTTCAAACGGGAGCACAACAGTATCAAGTACTGCTGTTTTGCGGTAGAATATCTGATGAGTGGGTGGTACCTACCCAGACGAACTTGCACAAACCTCTACCACCAAGTATATTTACGAGTATATTTCTTAATCGATGTGTTCTTATAAAACGAGTTTCCAGACGAATAAAATCTATAGCCAATACACATACAATTTATATGGCGAGTGTGAAAAGTACTTTTAGAATATATGCTTCAAGCTATACTTCATATGCTAGAAACGTAATTTTTTTTAGTTTTATTCTAGCACAGCCGCCACCTGGATCGCCGTGAAATTAACAATTGTCTGTAAGTGTTATTAAATCGGCAGCACAAATTATATTTTAGCTTCGTGTTAATTTTTCGTGAGAATATATTTTAATGATAAAATTGATGAATTAAAATCAATTATTTCTAGAATTATATAACATTTTTACTAAAAATATTAACTGACGTCATATCCGGTGAGAAAAATAAATTGTATGGTTATTCAATTGTTTTAATGTAATAAGGATAAATGTAAAATCCAATAAAAAAGGCTTCACTTTTCCTATTATCATTATTTCAATTATTTTTATTGTTTGCATAATATAAACCGTCAATACGCTTCGAATCATAGGATGTAAATAATATTATACAAAAATAATTTAAATTTTGTATATTATATATATAGACTTGTTTTTAGCAAAATAATATATAGCTAAAAGATCACATAGAATCTGCATTCAAATTATGGCTGAAATACCAATGATTCATTAAATAGGCTCCTCATTCCCTCTTTAGGATCTCTATGTCTTGCGTAATGTTTGATATTAGTGAACGTAGGCGATGCATTAATGTATCACGCGAATTATCCTAACTTTACGCAATTCGAATGTTCATTTGATTGTGCAACTAAGCAATGATATTAAGATTTAATTTTAGAATTTATATTTCAATATTCAATTACTAAAATCGATAGATTAAACATGACAACTGACTCGTTCGTAAAGTGACTAATTTGTACAGCTGGAGATGTTGAGGGTCATGATACGAAATTCGGATTGCTGAATTATATATATATATATATAAGGTCCCCCAGACCTTTTTATTTAGATTAACTGTCAAGAAATTTAGTAAGGAGATAAACGAAGTCAAAATCGCGCGTCTCGGAAAATACGCTAATATTTGTTTACCACATCTATCGCTGATCATAATGACTACTATTTAATATTGTTTGCGATATGTATCAATTAAATCATATTATGTAAACAATGATCATATGCATCATTTTTAATAGATAACAATAGTTTGTTATGCATTGTATTCAAATAATAAGTTTTCTACAGCACTATTACTGTGTCTGGTGACGTAACCTAGGGAGTGGGTAGCCAATCTATTAGCATTTTACTTGTGCTATGGTAATTGGTAAGGTTTGTCATCCACTGCGTGTGAATTATTTCGATTGCATATAAGGTAGCGATACCTTTAAACTGCTATTTTAATTTTGTGTATTGATAATCCACTTGTAAGTCCGTTATGCATAATATATTATTCAATTCGATATTGACAAAAAAATATTAATGTAAGTATTATATAAAAGAGTTTTTTAATCATTTACATGACTAATGCTTAAATCTAACGACTTTACTTTTAAATGTGGTTTGGGGCATGTTTGTGAAACCATTACTTATCTCTTTCAGTCAATGTTTATTTGACATTTGAAAGAAGAAGGCAACTATGTTTAACCAATCGCTTAAACAATGTTTATAGGTTAAGCAGTGAAAATTTATTGCGTTAGTAAAGCGGTGTAATCAATGGACGGACAACGTTAGGCGTATATTTCACTTCTAAATTAACGATCCCTTCATACTCTCATGCATTACAAAGCTATTCTTCCATGACATGATTTTCAATGATTGGCAATATTCCTAATAAAAATACGTTTTATACGTAATATTATATTATCTTAAATTGTGGCAGAGAAAAGCCGGTTCAAATTGATCAATGTTTGAAGTTTTACTACTTAGATATATGCAATTACAATTTGGAAATATACAAACTGCATCAGTAGTTTAGCAAATACTAATATTTTGTTAACTATATATCTTGTATTATTAAATTATTATAATGTAGTTTTAACATTAGCATTTAGTAACCATTTTAATCTATATCAAATTATAATATGATCATAGAAGTCAATACGTGATATAAAAAAATTGCCGCAAGTCGCAGTCATGATCACGATATCCTAATAAAATATTTAAAAACAAAGTGTTTTTATAAACAATATAAAACATCCTTTAAGATATAAATGAATTAATACATCAATTAATAAATTTCAATCGAACATAATCCCAAACAACCTGAATTAATAATACGAATAAAAATATTGAATTATGCGTGATAATATAGGAGCACCGAATTAGTGTCATTATGTAATTACTGACATAATTTTTTTATGATTCATTGATTAATTAAATCTTATTAATTTATTCTTTTCGTTAAGGCGGAAGCCGTATTAGCTAGAATATAAGAACGTATTAGTTACAGTTTCCTTGATGATCTTTATCTTAACGACGATAAAAACTTAAAGAAATTATATTATACGTAGGCGTCCGCTACATCATAGCGATCATAGAAGCGATTTAAACTCTATTACTAAATTTTCTTTTATAAGTTACTACGTAAGGATTTAATATATATTAAGGGGTACTTGATGGTAGGTGGCAGTATGATAACATTTTATGCAATTCCTTCCTCAACAAATCTTACTTCCTGGATCCTTTAATAACACTGGCACACAACCTAAAAAATAATATACAGCAATACAAATACTGTTTGTCGGTAAAATATTAAACGATGAACTCCGCGGTAGCATTTGTGCGAAATCGGGGTAGGTTGTTAGGTGCCAGATTTTGCACAAATCCTGTAGTTATCAAGTATCACCTACCTACCACTGTATTCATTATGTATTACTTAATGAAAAAAGTGACTAATCATCCGTGTATTTACGATGCCACTGTGCACTGTGTGCATTTGAAAAGATGCATAGCGGAAACATTATTCACCGTGCAACATCGTTTTTACGAGCTCAGATAGAATATTAATTAATACGCTGTATTAATTAAACGGTTATTTGCCGTTAAAAGGTAATAAAAGTCATTTATTTAGGTTTAATATATACAGTAACAGTTGGAACCTGTGAATGTCCCACTGCTGATCAAACTTCTCCCTTCTCAAGAGGATTTGCACGATAAATCGTTGGATTTACTTGTGGCATCATTTCGTTTCTTTATGTTTTATTCACTGTTGGTCTTGATAAATTATGAGATATATATTTGTGATTATTATTCCACTGTTTGTTACCTTAACATGGCTAAACCACAAAAACGATCCCAATGAATATTGACGCAGAGGTAGAGTGCGTAATAATATGACCTGAGCTCGAGCGATGAACTAGAAAGAACTTTTATAATTCGAAACAGTAATTTTTAATTATTTCACCTATACTAATATATAAAGCTGAAGAGTTTGTTTGTTTGATCCGGCTAATCTTAAGAACTACTGGTTCGAATTTAATTTTTTTTTTATGTTGTATAGTCCTTTTATCGAGGAAGGTTCTAGGCTGATTTTTATTCATGATGTTTTTATTAATTATTCGCGGGTGAAACCGCGGGGCACAGCTAGTTTATCATATAGTATACGTTATTACTATTCTATTGCTGTGTCATTAAAATCCTTGAAAAAGGTTAAAATAATCAAAACAATACGTTAAATGACACCATATTTATTATATAAAACTGGTACGTTCTAGTCTTATATTACGGTGTTAGTTAAACAATAGGTACATTTGTTTGAAACAAACAAAGAAAACTAGTTAGTCTGAGAATACATATATGAAAAAATAATACGGTACAAGTGGAATGAATTGCCTATTCAACGGAATCTAGGGAATAATGAATGAAATTTTCGCTTGATCTCTCCACGTGGGCACTTTTCGCCAGTTTTCTGTAACGGCGTATTGTTCAAGCATTTTGCAGACAACAGACAAGACGTATTTGTTGGAAGTTAATATAATAGCTTACTATTTAATCAACCTTTTGCAATAATAATAATGGCTTCTGCGCTGTTGTCGTTATTAAGATTGACCGTCACGGTACAAATAGGATGTTATGGAGATCTATAAGAAAATCTATAAATATACGTCACCCACTTAAGAATTAAATGTCGTGATTATATATATATATATATATATATATATATATGTCAGTGTATTTTGTTTGGTCGAAACTAGATAAATGAAATTTCATTTAAATTATGCTCAATTTTCAAAGACTGATACGTCAAAATTATATTCGAAACAGTAGTTTCATTTCCAAACGTAAAAACTGTTCCTATTTCGAAATTTTCTCCCCATGGCATGCAAAGTTTGAACTTATGCTAGTAGAGGCTTGTTAAAGTTCAGTAACTAGCACATAGTAGCAAACCTGCTCTTTATAACTGGAATACCAAAAATACGTCATTTGTTTCGCCTTATATTTTTAGCAAATTCTCAATATGCATACGAATATACGATGATGGTTGACGATTTTAGAGCATCCATAAACAATATGACTCCATTGTAGTGTAAAGTGTTGCACCATTCTTTCCTTCAAGTAATCTAATACGGCATTTGTCTGGGAAAGAAATATAAGAAATAAAATTGATATCGATTGATTGATATGATCGTATTATTTTTTTATAAAATGTAAAAGTCAAAATTATTAATCATTATATTTATTATATATATATTACAGTAGCCTATTGATTGGTAAAATATTAAAAAAAAAACACCTAATCCCTCACAAGAACTGACGAAAGATTACCTACTCATTATTTATAGAAGGTAATATTGTTTATTATAAACAATTGATGTTTATTTGAAACGGCTTGCAGTGTTATATATTAAGAACTCACTTTTTTAGTCACCATGTCCCCCACCCTCCGCAAAATGTTGATCACCGACTTATGGTGATACACTATTTTGATCCATTTATTATTATAATGTTTTGATTGTTGTGGTCAATGTCGCATATCAATTTGTGAAATTTCACGACCATCACTGCGGTGAGTTTCAGTTTACTATAACATAATTGCCCATTTGGATCGCTCGCCCGATCGCTTCATTTCCAAAAACAATATGACCTGATATGTAGTCTATATTGGTTTATAGTTCAAATCTGAATAGTATTCTTATATTGATAATGTTGCCACTTATGAATCTGTGTATTGTCTCTGGTTTACTCATACCTTAAGTAAATTTACGGAAACATTTATTCGTAGTCAATGATGCGGAGTCTATCAAAGATTGATAAATTGTATAGCTGTCTATTTATCAACGTCTGTTTGTGTTGGAGAATGAGATGTTTATTTTACAAATTACTTATTTAAGAATTTTAAAAAGAACATTATTTTGAATACAAGTATAGTTTGGTACTGTTTTTGTTTGTTACGCTTTCTCGTCTTAACTAATCAACTGATCACGAAATTTTGTATACACGTTGTCAGGAGTAAAGAAAAACGACATAAAAACTAGTTACAAATAAAATTGGCTACTTGAATACTCTTTTTAATAAGTTTGGTTTAGCTCCTTGTTTTTGAATTTGTTTTCTTATATATTGGTACAGGCTGGTATCGCTCTAATGCAAGGCTTCCGGTGTTGCATATGTATGTCTATAGTAGTCACTTTTCATCGGGTGAACACAGCCCATTTGCCCCATATCATATATAAAAATCGACTCAATACAATGTGAATACTTACTAACAATAAGGCCTAAGATGTTCTCTTCTAACTCAATATCAAACCGGAACACAGAGCTACATGGTTTAACAGTTTGACGATTGACTGGAACAATTGATCTGTATCAAGGTAATAACCTAGACAGGCCACCGGTCCACCTGCTGATATAAAATTCATAAAGTATAGATATTGTAAGGGGAAGTTTCCATATTTTACAATTTATAATCAGTTGAACAATTTTCTCAACCATCGTAGTTGATAAAGGAAAAATTTTAACAGAGCCAATTTCGTCGTAAATTGACATCCTTTGAAAGAGCTCAGCTTTTTAATAGAATACCTTCTAAAATTAAAAGCACTTCTAACGCTTTTAAAACTAGCCCCTGGCTCAATGTAGTCAACCATCCGGTTCGTCTGTATTTTGTATTTGCTGATGTATCTAGTTTTTACACTTCCTTTGTATATCATAGAATTTGTAATTATAAATAATTTAATGTTTAAAATTAAATAAAAAGTTTTTATTGCATAAAATTAAAACTGGAATTTAATAAATGTTAGTTATTTTTTAATTATTCCAGTTTTTCTGTCCAGCTAAATAGACCAAGTACAGTATTATGCTATTTTCGTACAGTAGATACGAAAATAGCCCAAACGTTCAAGCCTTAAAACTTTTTACATTGACAAATTATTCTGCTACTAATATGAAATATGTTTGCCCCTGTATAAATAGCTCTTTTTGACATATACAAGGCCTGATTGGAGAGGTACCATTTACTTATTTTTCAGCTAGACATTAATAGGTATGTTATTTGTCGTTTAAAAATATAAACATTATTTCAAAATTTCATACAAAAGGTCTCTTAAAACGCATTGTTTAAGTTGGTATTCACAAGCCATAGATCCCATGTTTGGCGACGATGGTGTAAGGAATTATTCTTGCAGTGGCTACGTCTATGACTGAAGGTGACCACTTACCACCACGTTAACCATTTACTCGTCTAACATATTCAAATATTCTGAAACTGATAAGTACAAAATGTATAAATAGAACTTGTATACAGTTTGAACTCAATGAAATAGAAAAATAATATAAGTAACGTTAAAATACAATGCTATAAAAAAGAAAACATTTTTAATGTTACAATAATCGAATAAATTGCTATCTTGGGGTTTAAAGAAAAAAAAAACATTGGTTATTTTATAACGAGTGGCGAGCGGTTTACGCTTCCTCTCAATAAGTGGATAATAAGATACCTTGTTTCGGTGTGACGGGTTTTAGTTACTATTTCGGTCGTTACACTGAATTCTTAACTGTATTGTATCAAATAGTTGTCGCTATTATATTTATTACGATTCAACATCGTGTTTCCGTTAATCACTTCCGAGTTCGATATCTCGATTTTAAATTTGGAACGGACAAATATTCTATACTAATACTAATGAGTAGATAGCAGGTACATAATATATTTGATATAAATTATAGACATAACAAAAAATATTGTTTTCACCAGACGTTTTATATAAGATGTTACATTAAGATGATTGTGACTAAGTTCGATCGATCGAGTATTAAGAAAATTTTAGCCAATTCCTTTAGACTTGGTGGTAGAGCAAGAATTGTGCAAGTTCGTCTGGATAGGACCACCCACTCATCAGATATTCTGCCGCAAAACAGCAGTACATTGTATTGTTGTGTTCCGGTATGGGACGTAACTTAGTTCCCAAGGTTGGTAGCGCATTGGCGATGTAAGCGATGGTTAGCATTTCTTACAATGCCATTGTCTGTGGGCGTTGGTGACCACTTACCATCAGGTGGCCCAAACGCTCAACCGCCTTCCTATACAATAAAAAAAAAACATTTAATTGATGTGTCATCATGGGTTGAGATCTAAAATAAGTTTGTATTAATTATGGATTCGGGATAAGATTAGTTTTGAATATCGGCCAATTTGTTTTCGGAATTTCGGAAGTAAAGTGAAAGTGGATATAAGTGGTTAAGTGGAATAGTTTTGCATTATAAATATCGATATATTAATCAAGAACTGCTTGTAGTTCATAATAAATCAGTGTTATTATCAAATCTCCTTTTTAATGTAGGTTTGTTTTTCTTTATTCCTTTTTCAATTGGAATAGACAATGTAAAAGATATAAGTTACCTTTCATTTAAATATCTAAACATTCCTCCACAGTTTGACGAAATTCGAATTCATTAAAATTCAAATTTCTTAAACAATTTCACATTTAACTCTTTATTAAAATAAATAACTGCATACATTAACCTATTTCCCTACTAACCATTTCTGTTGTTAAAAAGCATTACCGTGTTATATGCTATACTTTAATTCACAGAGTAATAATGATACAGAGCTTAAACTAAATGATTTATTCGGTGACTCGTTAATTCCCGCATACGTACCTCGGGACCAGATGTTCGATTTTTTGCGCATCTCCGTGAATTTTATCTTTCGGATGTTCGATATTATTATTACGTATTCCGACTAAAGGCTACGAGAAAGATATCTTAGTGTTATTTATATGTTTTGATCCCTTTTTTATTAGGATTTTCAAATTTTATTTGTAGATTAACTGCATTTAAAAAGTTGCTTAAAAATCAGTAAATTATGTTCTTTCATTGTGCCGAATTTATTTGCGATTTTCTCATTATAATCCTGGCATTTATGTTAACTTGATTAGTACTTGATACAGTACTTTATAATTTGTACGTATAACACGATTTTCCTTAATAACCTAAATGTATGGTTTAACAATAAACACTTTCTAAAGTTATACGGTTAATTTTAAAATACATTGATAATCTCCCGTACGCTCCGGTTCGTAAACTTTGGCACAATATGTACGAAACTTAATTTACATATAAAGAAGATATAAAAAATTTAGCTCTTTATGTGTGGTCACGGTGTATGCTCTGTATAATTACAGACGTTGATTGAGTTTTTGCGAATTAGTCTTATTACCATTCTTGTTACTTTTTGTACATCATATGAACGTGAGAGTTGAACAATAGGTTTATTGTTAAGTCATGTTTTTTGCTAATAATATGCGTCTAGAAATCTTATATAATTAACCAAATATATTTGAACTTTATATCCTACGTGATTGTATACTACACAAGGGTCAAGATCATAGTTTTCATAAAAAATATACTTGTAGCGAATTTAATTAGTGGCCAAGTTAATTGTAGTGAATAGTGATATTTCTCACGATTTTTTGGTCTGGTCTTTTACGATATAAGTAATTATAATTATTAAAAAATTGTTTATTGCGTTAAGAAAATCAAATTGAAAATTGAACTCTAAAATTATTAGTCAAAGTAGAAATGAGATGAATGCGTTATATATTTTTTAAAGTATTAGTAAATTTTTTGAATTTTTTTGTAATTTATAATATTTCTTTTTATATTATTTACCGCTTTAATAAAGCGTACATATTGTATTAGGAGTGGAAATGACAACAGCCCAAGGGGCGAGGATCGAACTTGCAGGGTTTACATCGCTATGCGGCCCGTTTGTTGACTTATTAATAAACCATATCTCAAAAAACGTATCACATATTCAATTTCCTTTGTCTCTCCTAAAACACACACTAAAATAATAATAAAAAAATTCAATCTCCCGAATTATTAATTCGGGAGAGTAGTAGCTTTTACGTTATATTAGAAAAATAAATACAAACTACCTTTATATTCAGTAAGTGTTTTTTTTTTTTAAATAAAATATCAGTCCAATTTCCAATAAGCCTGTTAAAGAAATCAGAACATTGAAGGCGTTTTTTTACCGAGCTTCTAAGAATGTTTATATTGACGGAAGGGTCTTTCCTAGTAGGATGTGCGTAAGGTGTCACCGGAAATTGTAACACTTCGATGCTTAAATATTTTTTGTTAAGTTATAAAAACGAAACCGCATCAATGAGATGAGACGAGACGAGACGATGTGTCATAATAATAATAATGATATCCTGGGATATTATTCACACACGGCCATCTGATCCCAAACTAAGCAGAGCTCGTACTATATAAATAAATATTTTAACAAAACAAAAACCGACTTCATAGGAAAAACAAATTAAAATGCACTAAAAAGTAAAAAAATAATTGCGTATTCTTCTATAAGTTGATAATTAACTTACTATTTTCTATTCATCAATATGTAGGTACGATTGTGTTGTAAGGTTGATAATGTAGTTACAATTATTGTTATTTTTGGAGTCGATGTCAGCCAATGTGCGTTTATACCTACATACATAGTTATAGGTGAGATGTGCTTGTGTCGCACGCGCAACTTAACGAGGCGAACAAAAGTCAATTTGTAATGTGTACGTTTTTGTTTGTTTTTAAAGGATTCCCGTATTATTATTGCTAGGTATATTATAGTGTTTCCTTGGCTGACATCGACTCCAAAAATAACAAGAATTGTAAATACATTATCAACCACACAACACATTCGTACCTACATATTGATAAATAGAAAATAGTAAGTTAATTATCAACTTATAGAAGAATACGCAATTATTTTTTTACTTTTTAGTGCATTTTAATTTGTTTTTCCTATGAAGTCGGTTTTTGTTTTGTTAAAATATTTATTTATTTTTCGATTTTTAGTGAATCTGAAGTACACTCACTAATTTGGTAGAATATGGGTAGACCTTATAAACGTGCAGCTCATATGAGACAGCGTCGTTTATATTATTATTTAAATATATTAATCTAAAACAGTGAAACGTAAAGAAAAATGTATTTTGGTACTTAATTAATAAATATTAGTTAATATGGTTAACTAATGTATGAATATAAATTAACATGTTTTGATTAAATAGATTTAGTTGGTGGGGTGTTGGGCAGCCATAACATAATCAAATAATTATTTCAAGTAATAATTAAATAAACTGTGTTTATAGATGTTGTGTTATACCATTCTTCACCATAAAATATGACGGAATGTCTGTATATTAAAAAAAAGGAGAAGTATCTATATTATCCTAACTAATATTATAAATGCGAAAGTAAGTTTGCTTGTAACGCTTTCACGCCTAAACCACTAAGCCGATTTAAAAAATTCTTTCACCAATGGAAAGCTACATTATCAGGGAGTAACATAGGCTACATTTTGTCCCCATATTCCCACGGGAACGGTAACTACTTGGGTTAAACCGCGGGAAAAACACTAGTAATTAATATATAAACATACATAAATATAACATGTATATAAGAGTACTTATACGATTCTATATATATATATATATATATCTTTACCGAGTAACCGGCTTTATTATATTTTCAAAAACTTATAGATCCCTACTTAAAATGGAGCAATGTAACCCAACGTATCAAACTGTTGCCTATAAAAGTTATTATTTCGCGTGCGCTGCGAAAACTATTGACGGTATATAAAGAAGTGTTTTTTACAATAGTACTACAATTACTTGATCATAACGATGTTATGGTAGGTGAATGATAAATCTAGATAGCCTATAAAAGATTCGGCCGTGTATCGTTAATTTGCTACTAAGAATTGAAGATTTCCGTTACTTTGTCATGGATCCTATAATCAGAATCTAACCAAACTATCATCAAACAAACCTTGAAGTATACTCTTTCTAATAAAAAAAAAATCATCGAAATCGGTTGGCGTGATATTGAGTTATTCGTCCATTTGTCGCGCACATACCTCATGCAAATTTACGACTTATATGGTTTTCTCATGGATTCCATTGTCAAACCTGGACCAAAAAAAAATGGGACCCCATGGGAAGCAACCCCTTTCAAATAAAAAAAAAATCATCAAAATCGATTCACCCAGTCGAAAGTTATGAGGTAACAAACACAAAAAAAAAAAAACAAAAAAAAAAAAAAAACATACAGACGAATTGATAACCTCCTCCTTTTTTTGAAGTCGGTTAAAAATAATGTATAAATTCATAGTCACAATACGATAACACGAAGTCCCCGAACACTTTAGTATCAAACTTTCCTTTATTAGCTTTGTTCATTCGAATTATATCTAAAATTCAACAAAAGAAAAAAAACAGTACATTTCTTTCCGTAATGGAATTTTATTTACAGTTGTTTCGCGAGTGATGTATAATTGTATGTACCTTTTTAATTTATTTAATATTCTTTTAATATAACTGGTACGTAAGGCTCATTGTTATCTTAAAGAAATAAAAATATTATTGTAAATTAAATGTAAATAAATATATAGTTGATCAATACCTAGTTAACTTATATTTAAAAAAAATAGATTTATAAACTCATAATATTCAATGATACTCTGTGATAATGAATGTTATTTTAACGAGCTGGTTGGGGTGGTTAGTTGAAATTTGCATTACGCGCCGCGGGTCGTGGGTCCGATTCCCACCCAGGACATTTGTGTGCATTAACGTCTGTTTGTCCTGTCTAGATGTAATTATATATATAAATGTTTATTTACAAAATGAAAAGTAGTGTATGTAGTATATCAGTTGTCTGGTTTTTTAACCGACTTCAAAAAAAGGAGGAGGTTATCAATTCGTCTGTATGTTTTTTTTTTTTTTTTTTGTGTTTGTTACCTCATATCTTTTGTCTGGGTGAATCGATTTTGATGATTTTTTTTTTATTTGAAAGGAGTTGCTTCCCATGGGGACCCATTTTTTTTTGGTCCAGGTTTGACAGTGGAATCCATGAGAAAACCATATAAGTCGTAAATTTACATGAGGTATGTGCGCGACAAATGGACGAATAAATGGATATCTATTCAACCGATTTCGATTATTTTTTTTTATTGGAAAGAGTATACTTCAAGGGTTGTTTGATGATAGTTTGGTTATAGGATCCATGACAAAGTAACGGAAATATTCAATTCTTAGTAGCAAATTGACGATACACGGCCGAATCTTGTATAGGCTATCTAGATTTTTCATTCACCTACCATAACATCGTTATGATCAAGTAATTGTAGTACTATTGTATAAAACACTTCTGTATATACCGTCAATAGTTTTCGCAGCGCACGCGAAATAATAACTTTTATAGGCAACAGTTTGATACGTTTGGGTTACATTGCTCCATTTTAAGTAGAGATCTATAAGTTTTTGAAAATATAATAAAGCCTATGGTATTCGGTAAAGACGTAGCTTTCTAAAGGTGAAAGAATTTTTTAAATCGGTCGAGTAGTTTTTGAGTTAAATCGTAATACAAAATCAAACAAAAATC
The DNA here is from genome assembly GCA_963151315.1 of Nymphalis c-album. NCBI lineage: Eukaryota > Metazoa > Arthropoda > Insecta > Lepidoptera > Nymphalidae > Nymphalis > Nymphalis c-album. The sequence continues at coordinate 4,321,672 of OY720602.1, read as the reverse complement.
AAATCTTTCCTCTTTAAAATATGAGTTATGCATATTTGAACATCTCCTAAAAGTTGAGACCAATTTTGAAAATTATATATATATATATATTTATACATGTATATAAGAGTACTTATACGATTCTATATATATATACTAGCTGCACGGCCCGACTTCGTACGGGTAAAATAAGGATTTTATTCCATGCATTTTTCTAAATCAATAACGTTTAAATGTTCACTTATCGATCTATTCGCCCGTACATTACCGTGTATGGTCATTGTAGTATAGGGCATTGTTGTAAAGAACTACTAAAGAAAATGTTAAGGAATCGTTGATATCTTCTAAAGTCTGCTTTTTCCTGCCCTTATCCCACTACGTAGGGTCGGTACAATATTAATTTTTCTTTCACTTCTTTCTGTCACTCGCACTTACACCTTTCTTACACAATCCATTCACACTTTCTTCGGCTTCCCTTATATCCATCAACTTTCATACTGATCATCCTTCTAGTAACATGTTTTTCATCCTTTCTCATGCCCATACCACGCTAATCTATTACTCTTTAACTTTTCAGCTATCGGTGTTACTTCCAGACTTCCTTTGATGTACTCGTTTCTTATATTGTCTATTCTAGTTACAACGCACATCCCTCTTAATATTCGCAACTTTGACATGCATTCTTTTTACATCATCTTCTTTGGCTGCCCAACATTCAGAACCATACATCATGACAGGTATTATAACGGTCTATTAAATCTTCCCTTTGTTCTTCAAGGACATTCACAAATCGTCCACCTGTCGCCATTTCATCCACCCTGCATTTATCCGGTTCCTCACATCCCTGTCAATGTTACCATCGATGCTGGTTTAATGAACATATTATCTTCTAAAGTATTCATTCAAATAAGTGTAAGAGACAATTTTAATCTATATTAAGTGGCCAATGTATTAATAATTATTAACATATTTATCTAAATGAGGATTATAAAAAAATAGAAAAAAAACAAAAACGAAAAATATTTGAGATACTAAAAATAATGTAGTTACATGTTTATATTACTTATCTTTATCAAAAAAATAGATCGGGAGGCTATATATCTATATATATGAGGCTATTATAATTAGGTCACAATTATTGCTATTTGTTCAAATTAGTAAAAACAGAATAGAAACGAACGATGATGATATTCTTATCATGACATGAATCCCTATGCAATTTAATAGTTTCAGTTTGATTATAAACAGTCATGTAAATTCTTTTTTAAATGCTTCGAATTTGAGCTTTCGCTCAGAAGGACTGGTACATGAAATCATGCATAAAGTGAGCAAAAAGCGAACCATAGATATCGGGAGCGAACAGCAGGTACTACGCTTAGTCTAGTTTATCTACCAGAAACGTGTCTTAATATGTAATTTTTTATTGATTATATTTCTGATTTTTTTTACACCCCCCCATGCGTCGGTCTTGCGTCTGAAATCTTTCCAATCGTGCCGGTTTGCCGTCCCATCGGATTATGAGAGTTAGGGAATAAAGATTGCACCTGTGTTTGCGCACACACTTGTGCATTATAATGTCCTGCGCAGTTGGCACACCTTTCTTAAGATTGGCCGCCGTGGTCGAAATTGGTCCGGATTTGGTTATTATTATTATTATTGTCACACTAAACAGCGTTGTCCTCCTTTATTCAACTTCATTCTTATTAGTTTGTATATTTGTATGGTTTTCAATGCAAAAGTATTAAATTAGGATACAAACAAACATACAAAATAACTAATTTTACCTCTTTTTTAATTGAAAAATAACAATTTTATTTCAAAAGCATTTTAATTATTGTATCCTTAAAAAAACGTGAACGATAATAACTGCTATAGTATAAAACTGTGGTGCAGTCTGTTATTAACGCCCGCCAAAAAAGCGACATTTCTCTATTTTATAAAACGTTTGAGTTTTACAAAATAAATAAACCATACAAATATATATAAAGCGCACCATAAATATCGGGAGCGAACAAAAGTAAGAAAAAAACACGATATCATTAAAAATGATAGATTACAAAATTGAAACATTTTAAACGAAATTTGTTTGATGGCGCATTGGAGGTATAAGCGTTAGTTAACATTTCTTAGAATGCTAATGTATATGGGCATTGATCACCATTTACCATCAGGTGGCCCATTTGCTCGTCCGCCTAACTATACCAAAAAAAAATTACAAACAAACATACAAAAAAAAACAAATTTTATCACTTTAAAATATGTAGTAGTATAGTTAAAGAACGAAGCCGCGGGCAACAGCTAGTTTATCAATAAAAACATCATGAAATCGGTTACTATGGCAACTGTTAATGATGTTTGGTATGAGCTCTCCAGTCTCCTACATATAAAGTGAATGATAAAATATATTATGTGAAAAATTTTTTGGATGAGAGTTAAACAAAATCAGCTTTCTTAGCTGACCTCTACTCGGCGAAAGGAATGTTCCTACCACAATTCAAGTCTCTACGCTTTCCCCCGCGTGGGATCTCCACCTTGTCGTGGTGGGGGGCTCAGTACCCGTGGTAAGGTCGGCCATGGGGAAGCGAAGCGGAATCCCGGGTGTGGGGTGCTCCTCGTGGGCCTCAGGAGGAGGCTTGCGTTGGATGCGCCCAGGGGGCGGGTGCGGGGGACAGTTCTGTCTGTCCCTCGCAGTCGGGAGTGATCGCGGGAGGAGAGGTGTGTCGGTGTTGCGTTGCCGCGCGCCCTATCTCCCGCGACCAAATGGGGGCGCACCATTTGTGCGTTGAGGTAGGGCCGCAGAAGAAGAGGAGATGGGGTGTTGTCAGGTTGCCGTCCTCCCTGTCCTCTGCGGCCGTCAGGGTGTTTTGGCGGCAGAGCCCAACATCTTAATCCGTCGCCAAGGAGGTTGTGACCTTCGGGCTATCCGTCGGGGTGTCAGGGTAGAATACTCACGCGACCCCTTGGCACCCCCCTAAAGGCGGTGAAGTATACGCTGTGGTTTTGCAATGCATTTCCACAGCGAAAAAATAAAAATAAAATATCTACGCTTTATGGTTTCAGAGATATGGTGATGAGTCAATATATTACTGGAAATCTCATATATAATTTTATATAATATACAGATTATATATCTCTAATCAGAGGCTTGTATAATAAATTTCATGCTTCTAACATCAAAAATGACGGACCCGCTATACAAACTTTCAACCCCTATTTCATCCTCTTGGAGGGTAAATTCTCAAAAATCTTGAATTACATATTAACTTATTTCCAACCAAAAGCTATTATATAAAATTTCATGCTTCTTACATAAAAAATGATGGACCCGATATACAACCTTTAAACCCCTATTTTACCCTCTTCGGGGTAGATTTTCGAAAACCCTGAAATACGTATTTACCTATTTTTCACCAGAGGCTTGTATATAAAATTTCATGCTTCTTACATCAAAAATAACGAACCCCCTATACAAAGTTTCAACCCCTATTTCACCCTGTGGGAGGGTAAATTTACAAAAATAATGTATTACATATTTATTTATTTCTAACCAAAAGCTTGTATATAAAATTTCATACTTCTTACATCAAAAATGACGACCTCTCCATATAAACTTTCAACCCCTATTTCACCCTCTTAGGTGGTGAATTTCGGAAAACTCTGTTTTGTGTACTTATTTATTTCTAACCTGTAAATTGTGTATAAAATATCATTCCTCTAACTTTGAAAATGACGGATTTACATACTAAGTTTAATCCCTTGTTTCGCCCCTTTAGGGGTGGAATTTCCAAAAATCCGTTCTTAGCTGACCTCTACTCGGCGAAAGGAATATTTCTACCAAATTTCAAATCTTTACGCCTTTTGGTTCCAGAGATATCGTGATGAGTGAGTATATACGTGGAAATCTCCTTTATATATATAGATATATATATATATATAGAATCGTATAAGTACCGAATCTTTTATAGGCTATCTAGATTTTTCATTCACCTACCATAACATCGTTATGATCAAGTAATTGTAGTACTATTGTATAAAACACTTCTTTATATACCGTCAATAGTTTTCGCAGCGCACGCGAAATAATAACTTTTATAGGCAACAGTTTGATACGTTGGGTTACTTTGCTCCATTTTAAAGAGGGATTTATAAGATTTTGAAAATATAATATAGCCTATATTATTCGGTAAAGACATAGCTTTCTAAGGGTGAAAGAATTTTTAAAATTGGTCGAGTAGTTTTTGATTTAACTTACTTATTTCTACTCATCAATTTGTAGGTACGAATGTGATGTGTGGTTGATAATTTATTTACAATTATTGTTATTTTTGGAGTCGATGTCAGCTAAGGAAACACTATTATATACCTAGCAGTAATAATACGGGAATACACATTACAAATTGACTTTTATTCGCCTCGTAAAGTTGCGCGTGCGACACAAGCACATCTCACCTATAACTAACTATGTATGTAGTTATAAACCCTTTTTTTTTTTTTTTTTTTTTTTACGTGGGGAAACCCTCATGGGTACCCTCTGAAGGAGGGTTATGTCGGACTCTTACCGACTAAAACCACCACGGTACCCTTCTCGTCTTAAGTGGAGCGCCACGGGATCGCTTGCGCATGCTACCGTGACGCTCCGACGTTCGGCCCGCCTATGCGGGCCTCCATTCTCTAGGGAGGAGTCCCAGGGTACTGGGAACCCCCCTAGCCCCGGCGGCGCCTATTGTGGCGGGGGGAGAAGGTGCGCAAAGCGGCGCTTCCTTCCCCCCGGTCTTCTACGGCGGAGCGGGTCTGCAGCGGCATTCTCCTCCCGCTCCCGCTCCGCGGCCTCCTTCTGCGACATAACACTTTCACAGAAGGAGGCCATCTCCGACCAGCACCTCTCACTACCGAGCATCGCGTTGATGATGCTCGGCAAGGAGAGGTCTCCGCCTAAGACCGCCGCCAGGGAATGCCTCTGGGGCCCCCACGCGGCACACTCTCTCAGGGTGTGATGCGCCGTGTCGAATGGCGCACCACACTCGTGGCAGGAGGGGGAAACCTCCCGCCGCGCAATCTCGTGCAGGTACTTACCGAAACAACCGTGTCCGGTAAGCACCTGCGTCAACCTGAACGAGAGCGTGCCTCGCTTTCTGTTGACCCAGCGACTCAAGTGGGGACGTACCGCCTCCACTGTCGCCAGGCCCGCCGTGGGGGACCCGAGGTCCTCCTCCCATCGGGTGATCAGGGCCTGCTGGGCTAGAGCCCTGATCCGCCCGACCTCCGCCGTCCCTGGACGGTCGCCGCGCTCCCTCGCCTCGGCTCGGAAGCGGTACACCTCCGCGAGCACCTCCGCCTGGAGTTCCCAGGGCGGATCGCCCGCGAGGAGGGTCGCCGCTGTCCACGACACCGTACGATAACCCCTTATCGCCCTCACCGCTATGACCCTCTGCGGTTTTCGCAGGAGGGCCCGGTTGGAAGCGGTGAGTGCGTCCACCCAAATAGGGGCACCGTACAGTGCCATCGACCTCACCACGCCGGCATAGAGGCGCCGGCATAGCGAGTCCGGTCCTCCCACGTTGGGTAGGAGGCGGCCTAAAGCGGCGGCGGCGTTGATGAGCCTCGGGCCGAGCTGCACGAAATGCTGCTCGAAGCTCCATCGTCCGTCCAGGGTCAGGCCCAGGTACTTCATCTGGGCCTGCACAGCGATCACCGTCCCGTGGACGGTGATACTCGCCCCTCGTGGGGGGCCCCTCCGTGGACCGTGGAAAAGGAGGGCCTCCGTTTTGGATATGGAGACCCTCAAGCCCAGCATTTCCATGCGGTCCACGGTCAGCGTCGTTCCGACCTCGGCCAGGCGGGCCGCCTCCCGAAAGTCCCGCCCCGTCGCGGTGACGAGGGTGTCGTCTGCGTAACACAACACCCCCATACCGGGAAGGACGGGGGCTCTCAGGAGCCAATCAAAGCCGACGTTCCACAGAATTGGGCCGAGAACCGACCCTTGTGGAACGCCGCAGCCTACCCGACGCCGGACCAATTTGCCGTCGCCCCCCGCCCAGACGACCTCTCGGTCCTGGAGGTACGCCTCCAACAGCCTCCGCAGATAGGTCGGCACCCCATGGTATCGGAGTGCCTCCCTAATCGTGCCGAATGGGAGACTGTTAAAGGCGTTCGCCACGTCCAGCGACACCGCCAGGACCACCTGCCCCTGGGCCACCGCTTCCGTGGTCCGAGTCTTCAGGGCGTTCAGGGCGTCGACAGTCGAACGACCCGCCCTGAACCCGAACTGGGCCTCTGACAGACCCGGACCAACCTCATCGAGGTGCTGAACGAGACGGGCCGCAAGTATCTTCTCAAACAACTTGCCCGTCTCGCTCAGCAGCACAATCGGCCTGTATGCCGAGGAGGAGCCAGGTGGTCGACCCTCCTTCGGCAACAGCACCAACTTTCCTTCCTTCCAAGGCTTCGGAAACTGCCCGCTGCTCAGACATGCGTCGAACAGCCCCCGAAGCCTTGCACCTAGGTATTCCAGGGCGACGCACAGAACTCGCCCTGGAACCCCGTCCGGACCCGGCGCCGTCTTCTTGGCCCTCAAGCGATCGAGGGCCATCTCCATTTCCCGCTCCGTGATCAGTGGCGGATCCACTGCGTCCTCTATCACGGAGCGGGGGGCCATAGGCGGAGGGACAAACTCACCTGGGTGGGGAAACAGTTCCCCCACCAGGCGCAGGAGGAGCTCCGGCGGTAACGTTTCCGTCACGGGGGCGGCTTGGGTGCGGAACTTTCCGCGAACACCGCGATACGGCCGCCCCCACGGGTCTCGATTGAGACCCGCCAGCAACTCCTCCCTCGCTTTCTCCTTGGCCTGACTTATCGCCAGCTGCAGATCTTTTTTCAGCCGGCGGTAAGTGGCCAAGAGCTGTCCCTCAAGGTCCGCGTCGAGGCCGACGCGCCTACGACAGCGGACGTAGGCCCTCCGCGCCCGGCTGCACGTCGCCCGAAGTTCGGCTATTTCGGGCGACCACCAGTATACATGCCGGCGCGGAACTCTTCGCCGGGTCCTCGGCATTGCCGCATCGCAGACCTCCTTGAGGGCACTGCGCATGCGGCCCGCCAGCTCCTCGACGCTGGCACCCTCCTCCTCCCGTCCCGCGGAACCCCACCGCTGCACGATGGCAGCCTCCTTGACCAGTTCGCGGTCTAACTGGCCAAGAGACCACCTCGGCAGCGTGGTCGGCACCCTCTGGGGTTCCGCCGGCCTGCGAGAGGTGGAGATCTCAAATCGGATATAGCGGTGATCCGATAGAGTCTCCACCTCTTCCTCTACTCTCCAGTTTAACACTTTGCGTGCTACCACCGGGGTGGCGAACGAGACGTCGACCACGGACCCCCCGTTGTGGCGCACGCATGTGTGGACCTGTCCCCTGTTGAGTAGGGACAGGCTGGAGAGTAGCGCCCACACTTGGACGGCCCTCCCTCGCGGATTCGTGGCAGGGTTGCCCCAGGCACGCGACTTCGCGTTTAGGTCGCCGAGAACCAAGGTAGGTTTCGGCGACTGCCTGGCTACCGCAGCTCTGACCGAGCCGAGATACGTCTCGAACTCAGCAAGGCTGCGGTTGGGGGAGAAGTACGTTCCGACGACCGCGTACTCCCCCCACCCCGCCACAACGTAGCCCGAGCCCCTCTCTATGAGTGAGAGGGGGGGGGCCGTTCCGCTCCTCGAGAGAACCACCACCGTTCCGTCCACATCCCCCACCCAATGAGCTAGGGGAGGGACGAAGTAGGGCTCGCAGGCCACCGCCAAATCTATCTCCCACTCCGCCATGGACTGCAGCAAGAGGTCCTGCGCTCCGGCGGAGTGGTTCAAGTTCGCCTGTAGTAAGCCAATACTCTGTGCGCTCATTTTGAGTTGGTATTGGCTTCCTGGCTTGCCTGGCGGCTTCCTCCTTCCGATGTTGAAGTGATCCGGGTGCCGATGATCACTCTTCCCTTCGTGATGGGGGGGTTACACTCCCTCGCCCCCATCATGTGCCCCGAGGGCTTACCGGCCTCCGCGCAGACCGCACACCGAAGTTTCCCCGAGCAGTCCGACGATTTGTGACCGTCGGAGCCGCAGCGGTAGCACAGGCTGCCAAGGTTCCTATTCGCCGGGCAGAGGGCCCTCGTGTGTCCGAGGCCCATACACCTGAAACAGCGCATAGGGCGCTGCTCCTGGAGCGCGACTTTGGCCGCACTCCACCCGACGAGAAGGCGGCCGGAGTTGGCAAGCCTTTTGGCCGCAGCAAGGGGGCAGGTGACGCGGGCCATCCCCATAAGGCCCGGTCCGCGATGCACCGCTCCGCACCTGACCGCCTCAGGGGAGCAAGACCCCGCGCGAGCGATCGCTGCGACCAGTCGTTCCGGGGTGACAGAGTCATCGAGCCCCGTCACCCTAAGGTCCGCCTTGCTGACCGGCTGCGCAACAGTAGCAACCCCGTCGAGGACTGTGCGCAGCTCGTCAGCAAGCTTCGCCGCCTTGTCCTTTTGGGACCGCGGCAGTTCGAGGACCCTGGCCCCGGTCGCCGAACGGCGGATCCGGAGACCGCCGCTTATCCCTAGGTCTTGGAGCTTCACCCCTTGCTCCGCCCGCTCCAAGACCTGGGCGTATGTAACGCCCTCTTTCTCCGCCTCCGGCTGCAGCGATATCACCACTGCAGCCGTGCGCGGCGCGGTCAACTTCGGCCTCGCCGCTTGCTGCGGCTTGGGCTTCGCCGGAGCCACGATGGTGCCCGTCGGGGGGGAGGTCTTCTTCCCTCTCTTTCCCCTCCGCACCACCGTGGACCAGGACAGCTCCTGTGCCGACGGTGGCTCGCCAGTAGCAGGCGGCGCGGGGGCGGGGGCGTTGGACGGGCCGGGGATCGCGGCCGGCGATGCTGCCTTTCCTGTCCTCTTGGGAGCGGGTGCGGTCCGCGCTCGTGAGGACGGTGCAATTCGTTGCACCGCCTCGTGTCCTAAATGTGCCTCAGGGGCAGGACGGGGCTGCCCCGCAGGCGGGAGGCGCCCCTCAATGCCCGACAGTCGCGAGTTGAACATCGCGACTGCCGATGTTATGGAGGCTTGAAGCGCCTCCAGGGCCTGGGGCTCGAGTGCCGTGCTGGGCGGTGCCTCTTTGGCCGCCGCTGCCGCCGTGGCTCGCATCTCCGCGACGTCACGACGGTGGGCCTTGTTCTCCGCCTTAAGCCCGTCTGTCTCCTTCCGCAGACGGGCGCAGTCGGAGCGGAGCCGGCGCGTCTCCTCTGCCTCCGTCCGAGACGTTAGCACGTCAATGATGCTCTGTAGGGAGGCTGACGACTCCTTCAACATCTTAACAAAGCCTCCCTTCAGGTTGGAGGACTTTTTAGCCACCTCGAGAATGGTGGCTATGTTGCTGCCGGCCAGCGCGCGCAACTCCTCCGGGCCCATGCTGGCTGGGTCCTCCGTCATGACGTTCGCCGAGGTGGTCTGCACCTCGGGGGCCGTCATAGCAGGCTCCTTCCTAAAGGCCCTGCTCCGGAGGGCCTTCTCAAAGGCGACCTCCCTTTCCTCCTCTTCTTTCTTCCTCAACTGGGCCTTCGCCTTGGCGAGCCCGCTCGTTGCTTTCTTGCCGCGGCGGTCGGCAGTGGGTCTCGCCGTCCTCTCTTCGTCCGAGTCGGACTCGTCCGAGGCCAAAGAGGGCCTGACAGATGTGTCCGACGCCGTCGCCATGCTAGTGTCGGTCATGGCTAGCCGAAAAATAGCGCTAACGTCCGAGGTACTGGGGCTATGATGGCTCTAAGGCATCATATATGATCCTCAGAGCCGGGGTTATAAGATATGGCGATAAAAAATTTTCGGTCAAATTTTGCCCTCAATTTTATATATATAAATATAGGGCGGGTGGGCGGGCTAAAAATTTCCTTTTTTCGTGAATATCTCCGGAACGGAGAGGCCGATCCGGGAGATTGACGGCTCGACGGATGCAGGGCAGAGGGCCCTACAAAATTGCCGAACAGTAGAAAAACGGGGGGTGAGTAATAGGGGTAGAAAAAGGGAAAAAATTAAAAAATAGTTACGCAAAACAAATAAAAACACAAAATACAGGGAAATTATATAGAAGAAAAACGTAGTAAATAGCGAGAAATAATTAATTGAATTTTTTCAGAATTTTACGAGACCAAAAACAATGAAAATTAAGCAAAATATCAAAATTACAAACTAAAAATATACTAAGTCTAAAAATAGGGGTTTTTCGGGAAAATCTCCGGAACAGAGAGGCCGATCCGGGAGCTTGATGGCTCGACGGATGCAGGGCAGAGGGCCCTACAAAGTTGCCGAACAGTGGAAAAACAAAGGAATAAAAATAGGGGTAGAAAACAGCGAAAAACACAAAAATAATTAAGAAAAACGTACAAACATACAAAATACAGAAAAATTAAATATACGAAAATGTAGGGAATAATAAGAAATAATTATGAGAATTTTTTCAAAATTTTGCAGCGACACTAACTGCGAGAAAATTTTAAAAATGTACCTCGTCAGATGTTAATTCGAACTCGCTTAGGTGGATTTCGATACAACGGCTTTCTATATGGTGAAACTAAAAATTTCCTTTTTTCGTGAATATCTCCGGAACGGAGAGGCCGATCCGGGAGATTGACGGCTCGACGGATGCAGGGCAGAGGGCCCTACAAAATTGCCGAACAGTAGAAAAACGGGGGGTGAGTAATAGGGGTAGAAAAAGGGAAAAAATTAAAAAATAGTTACGCAAAACAAATAAAAACACAAAATACAGGGAAATTATATAGAAGAAAAACGTAGTAAATAGCGAGAAATAATTAATTGAATTTTTTCAGAATTTTACGAGACCAAAAACAATGAAAATTAAGCAAAATATCAAAATTACAAACTAAAAATATACTAAGTCTAAAAATAGGGGTTTTTCGGGAAAATCTCCGGAACAGAGAGGCCGATCCGGGAGCTTGATGGCTCGACGGATGCAGGGCAGAGGGCCCTACAAAGTTGCCGAACAGTGGAAAAACAAAGGAATAAAAATAGGGGTAGAAAACAGCGAAAAACACAAAAATAATTAAGAAAAACGTACAAACATACAAAATACAGAAAAATTAAATATACGAAAATGTAGGGAATAATAAGAAATAATTATGAGAATTTTTTCAAAATTTTGCAGCGACACTAACTGCGAGAAAATTTTAAAAATGTACCTCATGTAGTTATAAACCCACCTTGGCTGACATCGACTCCAAAAGTAACAATAATTGTAAATAAATTATCAACCACACATCACATTCGTACCTACAAATTGATGAGTAGAAATAAGTAAGTTAATTATCAAATTATAGAAGAATAAGCAATTATTTTTTTACGTTTTAGTGCATATTAATTTGTTTTTCCTATGAAGTCGGTTTTTGTTTTGTTAAAATTTTTATTTATTAATAATTACTTGCTATTACTTTTTTAAAGAATTTTGTGATTAATTTTTATTTATATGAAAATAGGCTAAACGTTACCTGTGAATTTCAATCATTAAGCGACTCGTACGCCATGGCTAAATACATATATAAATAAAATACATTTTTATTATCTTGTTGTATAATTCATAAATTATTATGTTTTTTAGAAAGCTTTGTAGTTTAATTTATTAACAAATTTTTGTTTTCGTTTCTAGTTTCTAAAACCACTTTTGAAAATGTCACTATAAAATTAACGAAAAAAAACAATCATATTTAATTAGTATAAATACATTTATACTAATGTCGTCATTATTATATGTAATACTATAATTTAATTTTTATTATTGTATAAATAGTACGTAATTAATTGCCTTTTTCTTTGTTTCAGATTAATTCGAAGTTATGTGCTGAAGATAAAAATAAATAATTATAATGCATCTTCAAACTGTTATAATATTAAGCGCTTTATTTCTTTGTGATGCAAAACTGCCGAGGTTTAAGCAGCACACGCAACCCAACGGTCTACTATCAAATTCCGCACAGAACTCACAATCGACACGACATCTAGAAACAGTAAGCAAAAACGAGAAAACAAGTCGAATAGTCGACCAATATAGAACGCGACATAGAAGGGAATCCTTCGCCTCGAATTCATACGAATCGGGTTTAATATGGGCGCACGCAGAGAGGCTAGATGAGAACGGTGATGTAATTTTGCGGTGGGTGAATACGGATTCGACTATAACGTTCAGATTAGAAGCGAGGACCCGTGGTTACGTCGCTTTGGGATTCAATTCGGCGAGAAATATGAGAGGGGCGGACCTGGTCGTCGCTTGGGTGGACGACAGATACGGCAACGCTCAGATCTTGGTAAGTGCACCTGTTATCACATTCTCACGATATCTAATTCACTTCGAGGAGGTCTTACTGCTATTACGTAAAATACGTATTACGTAAGTTACGTAAATTGATTAGAATTAAGATTAATTCGATTAAATTAAATATATTTAATTATTTGAATTAATTTACTTGGGTGTTTGTGCAAGCCCACCTGGATAGGTATCGAGTTATCACATAGTCTACTGTCAAACAATATTCAGTTGGTTCAGCCAGCGCTTGTTGGCGCATTGACGATCCAAGGGATGGTTGACACTTTCAATGGCTATGTTGAGTGGTGACCACTTATCATCAGGTAGCTAACCTATATAAAATGAATATCTTGTTAAAGTTGTATCTGTATGCGTGTAATAGGTATATACAAATCATGCGTTTTTTAAGTTTCTATCGCTTAAAAAATATTTGAGGTATTAAATATGCCATTTTGCGACGTATCCGCTAACGTGTCGGATACTTTTGATCTTTAAACAAATATTATCGATGCGAGATTAACTATAAGGGAGTTGTATTTCTAGTTTTTTTAGCACTGGCTAACAAGATACCCACTTGAGCAATTTAAAAAAAAATACAATAATGATTGTTTGTTATCAAAGTAGACCTTATCTCGTTGGGATTGAGGTGTATTCTGTGTGCCCTTTGAATGTTTTTTTTTTATGAAACAATAGTTCGTTCGGCTGCGGTTTTTGAATGCTGTCAACGTCCCGAGTATCGAACCGTGACGGGTACCGCCATCGTCTTAACTGTCTCTTTTGTTTACGAGATTTCATTTCTCACCTGCCGATTAAAAAACACATTTATATTTTTAATATCTAGCAAATTACTATGTTTTTAATTTTTAGATATAATTTAGATTACCATTTTTTTTTATTATCATTCTTTTCAAACTTTTAAATTTTGTTCGTAACCAATTAATAAAAAATAAGACGAGCTAACATTTTTTTGGGAAAATTTCATATACCTATTTTCTTTCGGAAACAAATATTTTCCCAGGATAATTACTTACACGTACGAATCCACTGGTATGACTAATACTTATTTGTTAGTTAGTTAGTTACAAGTATGTAATCTCATATGTGTATCTAGTGCTGACTCCCCAATCCCCATTAAATCACTTGGATAAGAGCAGACGAATTATGATGATAATGATTTGCATTTCTCTAAGAATTCGCTTCGTATATCATTCATGGAATGTTGAAATCGGTGGCAACTTTGATGCTTGTATCCTTTAAATGTTATAGTCATTATAATCAAATGTCGCATATCACTTTCTGACATTTCAGTCTTATAGAATAGTTCAACTGTATTAATAGTCAACGTTATGGTATATGACTTTCGAACATTTTCGTGGTCGATGTAACATGTAATACCACTGATTTATACCTAGATTGCGTTACGCTGAACGCGCATAAATTAACTAAAGTATGTTCCATACAAATCTGTTTAATAGCTTCCAAGACATTAGTGTAACTGTTAGTGACGCAGATATATACAGATAGGTATAAGTACGTGTATCGTGTCATTCGAGAACGGATTATTAGGAATTATGTTGCATAAAACTCGACGTGGAAGTGTCAGGATATATGACAACGCCTCCAATAATGTTGATGATGATTGTGATGTTCTCTTGGCCGAATTCGGCCTAGGCCATTATTCAGCCAACTGAACATGACATATTATAGTGCAAGGATGTGTGTGTAAACTCAAGTTTTCTTCTATTCCTTAATTATTATAATTTGTAAACACCGCCAAGTACAAGAACCCAGGCTGCTACTGATTTGAAAAAAAAAACAATAACTTTGTTTATGCTCGTATTGAAGTTTGAACCGAGGATCTTGGGATCCCCGGCCTTATAAACCGCTGGACCGATACGAGTATAGATACGAGTTATTGACAATAATAATAATATTTGAACGTTGCAAGCATCATAATAGCGTAACAGTAAGTCAGCTTTTAACATTTCACGATCTGGTCGGGCATCGAGAGTCGAATTTCATCTTAACTGAATAGCTTTGTTCACAGCGGCTTCGTTCGTGTGAAACTTAGACATTTAATAGAATTTTATTTTTAACGCAAACAATTATCAATATGTTTCGTCTAGATACGCTATCAAATTGTAATTTAAAGCTTATACTTTATTTCTGTATGATTTGTAAGAAACGATTAGAACAAAAGCTAAAAATTTTCCGGAATTATACCTCTTACAGATTTATGTATACGGTATGTTAAAGCCAATACATAGATGTTCAAAAAAAGAAAAAGAAAGCTCTACGGCATCCGTTATCTGAAATTCCTGTTAGCCCTCTTTATTCAGAATCCGTTCGTCCGGGTATTAGACTCAATACAGATATAAAGCCGTAGAAGAGGGCTCAGAACCGTTTGTTCTGAAAAGGGAGGGTTGAAAAATCTCCTCTTAGCATCTCGCCTATGAACGAACTAATTTTTTATAGTATAGAATAGTTATTAGCTACACTTTAACGTATTATATTATAATTGCATCGCAAACTTTAATCTATCGGATGGTCGGTTCATATGTCCGAGGTCTTGATGTTGTTATTTGAATAATTCAACGTTTAAATACTAATTGTTGTTTTGTTTAGCTATGAATGGTGCTTAAGTACATACTTATGTTCATATTATGTATTTCATCTTGTTTTTTATCGTGATAAATATTGCTGATATATGAGCTATATAACAACAACAGAATTACATTATACTTATAACATGGTAAGAATATAAAAAAGTACTTAGCTAAAGAGTCCACTTATTAAAATGTTTCCTTTGTTACAACAACAATAGTTATTCATGAGGCTTCTATTACAGTAGGTCGTCGTGTTACTCTGAACTTAATATTTAATACTCTGTACCAGAACGTCTTGATGGACATTTTTAAAAGTTAAAAAAATAATAATATCAGAAACAAAACACGACACTGGGTATCATCCAGTGCAATGGCCTTCTATCGACTTTCGGTCTTTTGAATAGTTTTTTTTTTTAATAAATAAGGTTTTTTATACTGCATTGGTTAATATAAATTATAGAAGGGTTTGCACTTAGTATTCGTTGGTGTTCATACCTTTATAAATATGATTGTATATGATTATTGTATGTAATTTTTTTTATTGTTATAAGAGTGACTACTGAGTTTAGTGTAGGTTTTTCTCGATATTATCTACAAAGAGCCAATGGTAGTTATGTATTGGTAGCCAATAAGAATGAAGTATATTGTGAGTTTTAGCTTTTTGAGAGAAGATTTGTAGAATTTCGCCACTCTACACTATTGTGAACTATTACTTCTATAGTTATTACTTCTGTAGTTTTGTTATAATCCATCCCTTCAATTCAATCTTAGCCATCACCGTATACCCTACTTGTAGTAGAAAAGCAACATATATAAATAAAATACCAACTAATAAATCTGTGTAAAATTATTATTAATATTTAATCATTTAAATTCGTTAACGGAAACAACGCAATCTTACAAACTCGATGTTTTTATTAAATGGAACTAGCGCAGAATAAATCCTTGATTAGATTTTCCAAACAAAAGCGAACCATTCGATCGAGCTCAACAAAAAGTTTATTAAGTATCCCGCTGCCAATTGGGATTAACTTGAAATCTCTGTTTATTTAACCGAGGCATTCTAAACTTAACCCAATTCAAGCTTTATTTTATCGCCGGTATTAAATTACTGACTTATAATAAATAATTATGAACTAAATTATTTCGTGCACTTTTATTTGGTATAATAAATATTTTGCATCATTTAAATTGTCTTACTCTCATTTCGTGCATTTTTATAAATTATTATTTGAATAATGAGTAGCTTATTTCGTTTAACTTTCGTGTAACTTGTTTCGTTTTATAAAAAAAAAAAACATGTTACAATGTAGCTTTCTGTCACCGATTTTAGCCTCTGTGGTGCTTTTCCATGTAATCACAAGAGTACTGCCTAAGCCTTTTTTGTTATTTAAAATAGTATGGCCACTTGACAGTCAGGGGGTTCCCATAGACTTTGGTACTATGAAAAATATTAAACAAACTTTTAAAAGTTGCCAATGCGCCACCAATCTTGAAGACTGAGATTGATCGTGCCTATAGCTACACTGACTCACCCGACTTGGGAGACAACAAGTATTGCTGCTTAGTATATGTGAAGAGTGATATGATTATGTGAAGACATAAATAAATAAAAGGTTCATTAACTTCTTTTAGTATCGGATCTTACTTTAATTAATTAAAGTAACTAAAACCTTGATTACTTGTTCTACAATAATGGCAAAGTCTAAGTTTGACAATTACACATTGAACTTTTGTAAAGTTATGTATTGTTAAACCCATACGGAGAACAATGTTAATTATTTAAGTCATCAGCTACAGAAAGAGAAATATTTTAACAATTAGTTCATAATTAAAATATACATGTTTTAATAAGCGTATTTACTGTTCGTACTTAAATACGATTAACAATGTGATTTTAATTAAGTATGTCAATGTAAAATTTTACCGCTTAATTAAAAATGTATTGATTCGTTTTGTTATTAAATGGTATGTGGTTACTTTATAAATTGTAATTTTAGTATGGGATATGTAATATCCATGCAAAAAATCATATCTATAAGTAGCTCTATTGTCTCTCTCGCTCTCAGATAAATAGGACGGTAATCCGACACGACCGGAGTGATAAGTTGATAACAGACTACACGTTCTTTGAGAAACGGCTGTTCGTACACTGTCAATTTCCTTAATCTGGTTAGTAGTAGAGATTTGAACCCAGGACCTCGTATCGATAGACTTATCAGATTATGAGAGCTAGGGAAGAGAGAGTACTCTTGTGTTTGCGCAAACACTTGTGCACTATAATATCTCCTGCGCAGTTGGCTAAACTCTGTCGAGAGCCTCTCTGTCGAGACCCTCTCTATCTGCCGTGGCCGTAATCGGTCTGTAGGACATTATTATTACAAAGACGAAGCAAATTGTATGTCCCATATTAAAGAGTTTATCGGCTGATATAGTATTTCTTTGACCGCAAACATTATCTCCGCAATCTATATCTATTAATTACATTTATAGATACGACAGGTGAAACTGACCACTTGCTGGTCAGCTGCTCTTCACACGAGGCACGAATGCTTTTGCTATTGATACACTTATATATTATTTTATCATATTAATATTATTAAAAGATACGTTTGTTTTCTCGTTTCAAGCAAAAAATAATAATCCGATAGATATGGAAATTTTATATGTATTATGTTAGTTCATAGTGATTACTAGAAGAGTGATGAGTATGAATGTTGATATAGGGGATATAGGGGACGGGGCAGGCCGAAGAAAGTGTGGATGGATAGCGTAAGAAAGGTGTATGAAAGTAGTATGTGTATGAAAGGTGTAAGTACTGAGATGACGAGTGATAGAAAGAAGTGGAAGAAAAATACATGTTGTGCCCACGTAGTGGGACAAGGGCAGGAAGAAGAAGAAAGTTTAAGGACGTATTTCTCAATATAGCTCAACTAATGCAATTTTTTTTCAAATCGAAGTTGTAGATCTGGACATTAGTGGATTCAAAAAAATTGGTTACGCAAGTTATTTGCATCTATTTATATTTTATATCAACTAAGCTGCGATTTTAGTTAGCTCATAATACTATTTTGGTAACTAGACTTAATTTATCTCAATTATACCAGGAAATAACGTAGCGGTGGACCTATTCAATAAACATAGTGTTAATGAACTTGTTACTGTACACTGGATACGATGAATGGTATGAAATTTATATATGTTATACTAGAATTGCCCCGTGGATTCGATCGTGTTTTAGGAAGATGGATTTGACGTAAAAAATAGTAGCCTATGTCCGTATTTGGATTTCAAGCTTGCTATTTGATCATAATGGGTTCAGTAGTTTAACCTCGAAAACGTAATAGATAGAGCTTTGTGCAAGCTCGTCTGGGTAGGTACCACCCACTCATCAGATATTCTACCGCAAAACAGCAGTACTTTGTATTGTTGTGGTCCGGTTTGAAGGGTGAGTGAGGCAGTGTAATTACAGGCACAAGGGACATAACATCTTAGTTCCCAAGGTTGGTGGCGCATTGGCGATGTAAACTATGGTTAACATTTCTTACAATGCCAATGTCTAAGGGCGTTGGTGACCACTTACCATCAGGTGGCCAATACGCTCGTCCGCCTTCCAATACAATAAAAAAATAGAGTTGCATTCGCATTTATAATATAATTATTATAGATTTGGGTTTAACCTCGATGATTTTTTTTTGTATAATATTTAGAGGAATATCACCTGCCGTGATGACGAGCTGACAGTTTTTAAAACAAAATCTGTATTGGTTTGTAATGATACACTTCCAATTTGAGCTTTATATTTTTATAATATATATGTCTTATTTTATGCTTATAATACATATATGTCTGGCTATGGTTTATATGATAACATCGTGTGCAGGATGCACGTGTCTAATTTCACTGAAATTTTGCCACATGGTATATCCACTAACCAATATTAGAGGAGCGTGGTGGAATAAGCTCCAATTATTCCTCAAAATTCCTAGTAATGGGACATTTACAGTTTATTACTTTATTTTATTTCATACTTTTTTAACATTTCACTAAGTGACAATTGTTAGGGAAATATAATGGAAGATGCCAATGCATGAGAAATAAGCAAAATCCTATTGAAACTCTATAAATTCATTCATATTTAAACTCAATGATTGGTCAATGTTATGGGTTGTTTCAAGGGATTATGTGTAAAGCCATACAGCACTCGGATTGTATGACGAACGGTTAACCACTAGGGTCTGAATCCCGGTTAATGAGACCGAGGACTATCGACGAGAAATGTGGAAAAAATACCCTATTTAAGTAGGCTACGCACACCAAACTTTACTTAATTTCTTATGTAAGTAAAGTTACTCCCGGTTCAGAGGTAAAGTTCTACTGAATAGAGCAGATAAAAATATAATTTATTACTTATATATACCTATACTCTACCTTCATTCTACGCGCTGACATAGAAGGATAAACAATATACTATACTAAGATATTCCATCATTTTTTCAAGAAAATTGCGGCATTTTCTAAAACCGCATTCTGATACAAATAAATGTTTTTGGAAAATTAACTTGTTTTCGATTGTCAAATGAATGTTTTTGGAAAATTCGAGGGCGTCTACCATTTTGTGATTGCAATAGTTACTTCTAGCACCTGCGCAACAAAATACTTCTAAAATTCTTTTAAAGTTCCAACAATAAAAATCGATATTAAGATCCGTCTATGTTCAATTTACTACAACTATAATAATATTATAAGGTCGAACAAACATTGAGTCACTCATACACTAGACTAAACATCGCGACCTTGGATCTAGAATCACTCTTGTAACCGCCTTCTATCGATAAAGTTAGAATTAAATTTTATTTATTTCTGAGTTTCAAAAGTGATATAATTTATATATTATATGTATATCAGTCCTCTGTTATCCATAACACAGGCAGTAAGTTGCCCATCTCTTACGCAGGTCGTAAGAGGTGGGCTTCTTCAAACGAGGTGTGATGAGGCATCTTGCAGGCAGCAAGGTTGGGGGGCTAGTGCAGATTATTCGTCCCGTATTAGCCGTCGTCGTCGCGTTTTGGACTCTTCAGTAGTAGTAGTCTGTAAGTAGTAACTTACAGACTATTACTATTACTACTATCAGATGGAGTAGTCATTTGACCAACAGGTTAATATAAAAAAAAAACTAAACCAAGAACAGACGACATAAGAAATATTAGTGATATAAATAAAAAACTACTTAAATTACAATTCAATAAACGACAACTCGAATTAAATTGTTTCTTAAAACTCTACAAGAAATCGTAAAACAAAACATTGAACCGATTTAAATTTCGAACACATAATCTTTAAAAATATGTTAATTCACGAAGCTATCACGGGCGTTTGCGAAACATTTTTAAATACTATATTAGTATTCGAATCGTTTTACATGTACCTTTTCTTAAAAAAAATACATATAAGATTCTAACGATTGAATAAATTAGGATACTTTAAATTAACCAAATTAGTATTCTACATAACGTGTAATGCTGTCATTGCTTCGGAAAATCCCGATTCTATCATTTGTGTGCACGATGGTACTTAGCCCCCTTACACCCTGAGTACGATCACGTAGCGATGACTCATTCGATGTTTTCTTGTCACATATTGACGTACCAGTTGAACAACAACGTGAATATTAGAACCGTGTTGTACTAAGTATTGATGAGTCAACGATGCAGTTCCAATATTACGGTTTTGAGAAAATATTTCGAAAAGGTTCTAAGATGTTTTATTTTATTTTTTGGTCATGGGTACAAATTTTACGATTGACTATAAAAATGTTTTTTACAATACGTGTTATTGTTTTAGTCTTTGTTGAATACATATAATCGCTTGGAAGTGACACTGAACACCGCGTAAATGGTGACACCAAATTTGATGATTATTTTCGATACAAAAGACCTGATATGTGGTAATTTAATTTGACATTATTACTTTTTTTGGTTGATTCGTTTTGATTATGGAACCTAATAACTCAAAGCACTGATAGAATACGATCAGAAGTGCACTCTCATAAAACGATGCGACGGCAAATACGACACGTTCGTAAAGAGTTCCGGTTTAGAATATGTCAGTTTTCAGATTCCTGACTACTAAGTACTACTAATGTTTTTGTGGTGACAAAACTCCAATAACTTTTATAGACCAACAAAGTAACCGTGCTATGACTAACGAACGGGTGTCAACACTTTAATAAAAATATATATATTAAAAATTATCATTCTAATAAACATTGCCTATATTTAAATAATTTAATGCGTTATATAGAATTTGTTTTACAAACACTCATGGTCATCACCAACTATTAACTAAATGTTTGACTTTAAAGTATTTCAAAGATAATATTACACATATTAATTAACGTTTACACCAAACTTGTATAAAAAAATAGATTTTCCCACATAACATGAATAACCAAGCGATAAGCAACCAATAAGTAGCATTTAAAATATAATCAATCTCTCGGTTTTGACGCATAATTCGATAATATTACGGTTGAATTTTCGTTATCGTTGTCATTAGATAAATATCAAATTCTCACATTTGTACGGTAAGACCAGTAACGCATGTTATAACTGAATTAATTAACGCATTTTCACCTGGCACGTTAACTAATTTATAAAGCGATACGATTGCGTTACCAGCCCCTCTAGACAAGTGGCTTTAACGTTAATAGAATAGAATAGAAAACAACAACCAATGTATGAGATTGACATTCGCGTTCGCCATTTCGAGACGTTTCGAGTCGAACGCGAATGTCAATCTCATACATTGGTTGTTATTTTCTATTCTATTCTATTAACGTTAAAGCCACTTGTCTATGGCCCCAGTAAATAGTTTTACGATTGAAAAGCGACAACTGTTTGTCATAAATGTAAAATAAATTTGGTGCTATTTTGTTGTTATAAACCAGCATTAAAAGATAAGCAATCATTGCAAAAATAATGGCTGAGACTGCGGTGTTATTCTTTCAGAAGTTAGAGTTTGTTCTTATTGAATAGCCCTACTGTTGTTTTTAATATAATATGATAATTGTTATTTTGATATGAAAATATCATAAGCCGTGTCTTAACCAAAGATAATATCAAGATTCTATTTTTAAAATTTCAAATAATCAAGATATGATTCGATAAACATTTTGATTTGAGAACACCAAAAACCGTGTTTTGACTAAAGATAATATCTAAATTCGAATTTTCAAATTCAATTTGAAGCCAAAGCGTGTCCCTGGCAATCAGTAGGTACGTTATGCTCAAAGATTGAAACATATGGAGATTTCGTTACACGTCACGTAGTTTTCGGTCGACACACTTTAAATTCCATACGATACGACATTTTAAACGAATGCAGACATCACACTTATGGACGAATCGTTGTTAGAATAGATAATAGAGAAGTTTCCTTATAAATAGATCTAATCAGACCCTTTCCTGTGATAGATTCCCACAAGAAATTGTCGTTGTCAGAAAATACAATGCCGTTTTAAGTGGTTCGAGGTTTGACGAGCTTGCTATGTATTTAATGGGATTGTTATATGGAGTTCATTGTAAAGAGTACTTTATTTTTTTATGAAATAAGTAGGCGGACTGGAAAAGTGTTTTTAAGCGGACCTGAGGCTCTTTTTTTTTTCGTGGGGAAATCCATCATGGATACCCTCCATATATGATGTAGCTTAATGGAGGGTTATGTCGGACTCCTACCGACTAAAACCATCACGGTACCCTTCCCGTCTTAAGGGGAGCGCCACGGGATCGCTTGCGCATGCTACCGTGACGCTCCGGGACCTGAGGCCCTAGCCAAGTTGACATTCTACAATTGTAAACGCTAATAGAAAACTAAAAATTGTATGTAAATGACCACGTGACTTTTCGTTGAGAGATGCCATTCTCATACATTCGTTTAGTTTTCTATTAGCGTTTACGATTGTAGAATGTCAACTTGGCTAGGGCCTCTGATGTTAAGTGGACACCACCCATAGATATTGGCGATGAATAAAAATTAACCTTACACCTTGGGAACTAAGATGTTATGTACCTTGTGCCTGCAGCTATACTAGCTCACTCACCCTTCAAGTCGGAACACAACAATACTAAATATTTCTGATTAACGGTAGAATATGTGCTTGCACGAAGCCTAGCACCAAGCATATTTCTCCATCAATAATTTTAATAAGGAGATATTTTTACTATATTTACTTGCACCACGCCACCAAGCTTGCAAGACATTCATGACGGTCCTATTTTCCAAGTAAGTAAACAAATAGTCAAACCTGACCTTCTCGTCTGCAATACTCTATGCCATTCAACTATAGAGTTTATTACATCTTTCTAATACAAACATTCGAGTTCGCTTTTTTTTTGTTCAGTAAATTTGAAACATTTTTTTTTTGTTACGGACATTGTTATTGTGAAATGTTTTCTGTTTTTTTTAAACACAGAATTTATGTGGTTGTCCCCAAGGAATACTATTATTATTTTTCAGTATAAAATGTATATACAAACAGAAACATGTTCCAGTCATATTCTGTTTCCGCATTGTATTGTAGTCAAATATATGCTCTCTATACGATATTAAACTAATGGTCCGTTTGTGATGAAACTTTGTTGAGTTGTTCTACGTTCACTTAAAAAGGTCCGAAGATCCAAAGGCAAAGCCGAGAAATGTAAGAATTTTAAACACAAATTAAGCACATGAAAATTTAATGGTGCTTGCCCGGGTGTGAGAAGATTATTAACCGACTTCAAAAAAGGAGGAGGTTATCAATTCGTCTGTATTTTTTTTTATTTGTTACGTTGAAAAATGCATTTAAAATGACCTCTTATGTATTATCATATTTATTTATTAAATCTCAAAAAGAACGCTTGCTTTTCAGCAGAGAGAAAGACAAAAATAATCGTGTTTTTTTCATTGGAAATATAATACGAATAAAAAAATAATAATGTACATAAATTGTTAAGTTAGTTATTGTTCGTAATAGATACTTTAAAACAATCGATCGATATTAATCGAACGATACTTGTAAGTATTGGACGTGTAATATCGAACGAAACGCTAATCTCACTTCAATCTGCCTTGCATTCTTGCTATATCTTACGAGTACATCAATACCAGCTTTGGATCAGTGGATTGAATCTATTTATGGATCGAATATTCCAAATTTAATCAATTATATGTCTCATCTGTATAAAGATACGTGCTATTATTACTTGAATTTTCTATTTAGTTTTGACGTTTTCAGAACTCAAGTCAGTGTAAAACTTTTTACTAACATGAAATTATAAAATTGAATTCATTAGTATAATAGAGCTTTGTTTCATTTGTCATGAGATTTCTCTCTGAAGGATAAAATCTTTGTTTTTCTATGTATATTAATGATTTATATTATAATACATTATAATTAAATGAGCTTAAAACGATTATAATTTTAAATTACAATTCAGATTTTATTTATAGATATAACATTATAATTTAAATAATTATACATTTTATATGTTTTCATAAATAATAAACCTTAGTATTCATTAATTATATCTGTAACCAGGAGATAGTCATAGTTAGCTTTTAAAGTGCTTCTTAGATTTCAGTATTAAATTCAAATAGCGCTAGGAAAGGGTAAGATTTCTCTCAAAATTTGTTAGTACCCTTTTTATTTTGTTTATATGCTTAAATCTAGCTACTCGCTTCTGCTTCGGAAGTAGGGGTTTACGCAGAGGGAGGAGGGGGGGGGTGTATACGTGTCCCTTGTGCCTGTAATTACACTGGCTCACTCACCCTTCAAACCGGAACACAACAGTACCAAGTACCTACTGCTGTTTTGCGGTAGAATATCGGATGAGTGGGTGGTACCTACCCAGACGAGCCTGTACAAAGCTCTACCACCAAGTTTATACATTTACTATTATACCATTAAGCTATTAACGCCATTTGCTGTTTTTTTTTTGTTTTTGATATTATTTTAATACTTTCTTTGTCAAATGTAATAAATGATTTATATTTGTTATATACCTCTGTTACGGTTTACTACGTGCTTAATTCAAAACATGAGGTACGATCGAGGTCATACATAATGCAAGGTGCGCGGCAGACAGACAGACACCTGCAGTTTAATGTTTATACGTAGAAACACAAGTAGAATTAATACGTTTTTTTCCCACGATGCAATATAAACTTTAAATACATAAAGTAGAGTCTAAATTTGCATACATATTTATTGAACTTTGTAACTACAATATCATAGGTTAATATTATGTTGACAGTTTGCATATTATAGTTTAATTATTATAATTAATTATGCACAAAGCTATTACCTAACGTGCTATTCTGTACAACTGATGGCAAGTTGGCACATTGGAACATTGGCATAGTAGAAAAAGGAAACTATCGCTTACATCGCCAATGCCCACCAACTGTTTGCACACCATTCAAACCGAATCACAACACGTTTATTATGTATTAATTTTTGGGGAAGAATATCTGATGAAACTACACAGGCGGACATGTTGTTTGATGTTATTATTTTGATCTGTGTATGTGCAATGAATGTGATCTGTGGTGAGTTGAAAATTTGTTATTACAGAATATATCTACATATTTTTATCTGTACAGCTCATAAATCGTACATGAACATTTAATTATCTTGTTTTCTTTCCCTTGGGCGGAATCGATTACAAAAACAATTTATTAAATAAAATTCTCGCTGGTAAATCCCGAAATACCAATATTATTGTCCTTATAGATTTATTTTCTATTGCTTTACTTTACTAAAAATATATACAGGTATAATTTAAGTATTAGTTTAAGTATCTTAAATATATCTTCTATATTTTATCAGCATTATATCAGTTATCTATAATTGTATACATAGTCACCTACCTTATAGAATATATTTGCAAATGACACAGGTAGATATATTTAAATCTTACACTTAAAATCCATAATAAGTGAACCATAATGAAAAAAATACATCATCCTTCTTTTTATATCACAAAAATAAAGTTGTTAGTTTTGAACGATTATCCCATCATAATATGATTTTTTAATGTAAATACAGATTAAAAATATGTTCGATGCTGGTTTTTTTTTGAACAAATTACTTATAATTATTAATTAATGTATTACTTGTTAGGGATATACATAACATACATAAGTAAATCTTTTTTATCCTGATAGCATCACATATTGAAATAATAAAATATAATTTTATTTAGATGATTTTTATGTCGTGTTTACCTGCTTAGGATGTGAATAACAAGTAATAAAAATTTCATAACGTATTTATCTTTTGTACGTCATAATATAATTGTATACGGATTTTATTAAAAGTTTATGTTCTCAAATTTATATGGTTTGCGCTGGATGATCGTTGGGTAATACTAATTCTTCAAAATTTATCCATTTTACCAAATTGTGTTTTGATTTGAAGGGTGATTGAGCCAGTATAAGAGCGGGTATTGAGAATTTTTAAATGCAATATGTAACTTCTAAAATCATATAGTAGGCAGCGCATTGAATGCGCAATAAGTGTATTGTAATTATTGCACTACCAGTGCCTATAGGCGAAGAACTGTCTCGTCTATATTCCTTTCAAAAAATGTTACTGAACATTAAATCAGTCATAGGAAAGTATTGGGATCACATTCTTCATTCAAATTCACATGGAACGATATGAATGGTTCTACTATCGCTTGACGTCAACGTTTCATGCTTATTGTGTTGAAGATTCACATGCGCGAAACATCATTCGATTCTCAAAACTTATTCTTTTGTGTAAACGTATAAGGAATTTTAATGCTTCCGCCTGAACTTGGAATATATTTTACAATAGAATCGATTGCGCAATGTCGGCTTGTTTCATAGACAGTCATTTACCTGACGTGGTTCCAGATACCCTATTCTTGGTGTATTGTTAATGTCGGTCGTCTCCGATATGTATCCCTTTTGTATAATATACAGTGGGTTTAACGGTATTTGATTTAATTTTTTAATTCGAATTTCAAATTCAAACAATAAATAAACATGAACTTCAAACTTAACCAATCAAAATATTGATATTATCTTAGCAGTGTTTGTGTGGTTGCTTGATATGTTTAATTTCTCGGGTAACCTCTTATTTCCGGCCCGATTATAATCTAATATGATACCATTAATAAATGTGGTTTCCGTGTTATATTAACGTACACAATGCTTTCATTTTTTTAAAAATTATGATAAGAAAATATTGCAAACTAAAAATATTACTTTATTGATAAATCATATTTTTAATGTATTATTATGTGTGTTTAATCCGACACGACCGGAAAGAGTTCAGGCGCCAGACCATCGGCTTAACGTGCTATCCGAGGCACGGGAGTGTACACACTTCCAACTTCCAGACTCTGGGCTGCTACTGAGAATTTTCTGACAGAAAACCCCAATATCTATTTAATTGCCCGACCTGGGAATTGAACCCAGGACCACCGAGTCTGCGGCCTTATATCAAGTCCCTAGACCAACGAGGCAGTCAACTAAAACACATTAATTATTGGTATGTTAACTGTTATTATAGAGTATAAGAGTCGCGGGAAGTCGTTGGATGCGGGCAGCGCAAGTCCGGCCAAAATGGAAATCCTTGAGGGAGGATTTTGTCCAGCTGTGGGCGTCTTTTGGCTGACATGATGACGATGATATTTCATGATTGTAGTATTTACGTTATAGTATTGCTAACGTTTAATTGGATCCTTAATTAAGCAAGTTTATGTTGAGATTTGTCTTGTTTTTCATACTTAATCGCTTCACGTCAATATTGTTATTAATAACGACCGTATTGTCTTCATTAATTATAAGATAAAAAGTGTTCGAACTCAATTTATTTATAAATAAAATAGGTCATCGGTCTTTGTTTATACCATTGGCGATAAACAAGATAATAAATCATATAATGACAGAAATAAATCTGCATATTTGTATACCTCTGATAAAATTGCATATTATATACCTATGTACTTTGCAACACAATAATTGTATTAATTTAAGTTTGTTTAAAATATTATATATAAACAGAATATGTTTTTTCTGGTAAACTCAAAAACTACCGAATGGTTCATACAGTTTTCACCAAATGGACGTATTGATTCATGAGAAAGGTTTTTTTTATCGCATAGGCGGCGGGGAGGAGCAATGCGCCACCGGTTATTGGTCACCAACGTCCTTAAACATTGGCAGTATAAGAAATGTTAACCATTGCTAACATAGCCAATGCGCCACCAACCTTGGGAACTAAGATGTTATGTCCCTTGTGCCTGTAATGACACTGGTTGACTCACCATAAAAACCGGATAACAACAATAACAAGTACTGCTGTTTTGCGGTAGAATAACGGATGAGTGTGTGGTATCTACCGAGACGAGCTTGCAGAAAGTTCTACCACGTAGTGTAGGTGTTAAAGTTAGCTGAGGTATGACGATGATTGTTGAAGATGTCCAAAAAATCATGCCGAGGACATAAATAATAGAGTCACAAATATGTAAACTTTTTATGTTTACCCTAATTCTACTCGTGCGAAGCCGGCTCGAGTAACTTGTAAAAGTATGTAATTCCAAGTTCTTTTTAAATTATCTTTAATATGAAATAAAAATTAACTTTGTCGTTTAAAAGCTGTCTCATAATTTTAATACACGCCAGAAAAGGAAAAAAACATAATAATTTTAATAAAATTTATTCTTGCGTTACATTCCTACATTCTGATGCGCAATTCGAGCTGCTCATGTGTTGACGGGCAATTTAAACGTGAATCAACATGAAATCAAAGTGACTCCTTGCTTTTGCTGGATCATTGTTTTTCTTTATAGTAATATCAGTTTTAGGTTTTATAGTTGGAGTGGTAGGTGTTGCGGGGGCTTAGGGTTTGTTTACTGAGCTACGTAATGAATTTCCGAATAATACTTGGGTATCTACTATCCGTCATTAAAATCAATTGAATCTTAATTAATACCATTGAGCATAGATTTAACAACAGAGGTGGTCAAATTAGTATTTGTGCCAAAAGTGATACTTTTCAAGTAAAAAAAACTTTACCTCTGCGAAACAATAATTAAAGAAATATTTATTAGTGTGTATCATATGTATAGTTAGTATTCATTCAAATACAACTGGGTTGTGCCAGTTATAATATAAAAATGATGGAAATGTCAATATTATTACGTATTTGTATGGAAAGGACATGTGTAGTGAAGCATTAATTTTTGGTAAATCGCACGGTTCGACGCTTGATGGGTAAACGTGATTTCATGCGAGAATCAACTATGGTAATTGGTGAATCGGTGAACCCATGTTTATTCTACCGTGGACCTGACGTCACGGAAGGAATTCCGTTGGGGAAATATATGAAATTTCGTATTCAAATATAAGTCAATGTTAGAAAACATAAACCAGCAACATAGACAGTCGATTAAACTTTATACAATAGTTAACATAATTATTATATAACTTCAATAATACATATGTATAGTATGGTATTTCTTAAAGGAGAATAGCGCACTGCGCAGAAGTTACTATAGTTCTCAGGTCGTCTAGCTAGCTAGGGACTGTTATAATATTGGTCGGCAATATGACATGACTGGTGAGATTTCAGCCGCATCACCTTATAGTTTAACGTGCTTTTCGAGGTACGAGATTATTAACACTGCCAACTTTAAAAGTTAGGACTACACCTGAGAAGTTTGTAGACAAAAGTAATATATTTTTATTGACTGGAATTGGGATTTAAACGGATCTGCTGGAACTGCAATTGTTCAGCGATATAAATAGAGTATTACTTCCACCAGACAGTTCTATAGTATATTTGTTTAATAAGACCTCTGTATAATTATCATTTTAATATTAACATAAGATAATCGTTATCATTCGAATGAGCAGTTACTTGATCTTAGTCATATGTTCGAACCTTGACTGAATTTATTCTACCGAGAAACAAATAAGCCTTTATTTATTTTATTAATTAATTTTTTTACACATATATTAAATTTTTCTATATTTTTCTTGCTGATAATGTAAGTTTCTATTGGTGAAATAATTTTTAAAATCGGTTCGGTGGTTTAGCCGTGAAAGCGTAACAAACAAACAAATTCTCATTCGCATTTATAATATTAGTTTGGATTGGAACGTTTACAATTATCACTATATTCAAAAAATATTTGGTTGTGTATAAAATTTTAGAAAATCTGCTATGTAGTAACCCAGCAGACTTACGGCCGAATACTGATACTTCATTCAAATATTAAGAGCAACTTAATTGTTTGAAACGTCGAAAATTTAAAATTTGGCATACTAAATTTTAAGTTGCACTTAACATTTAAATGACGTTTCAGTATGATGATGATTATTTTATCATTAAATACCAGTGTATCTGCATATTTATGTTGGGGTTATGTGAATTTTTCATGTGTATTATTCACCCCAAATATAATTTGAGTAATTTAGGGCTGATTGCAAAAAATGAATTTCGGTATGATGATCACCTTTACATAATATGTGCAAATAAAAACGGTAGTGCTTTTCCGGAGTAGAGCAAGCCATTAACCGTTACAATACCTACCCGGATCTAATGGACTGCATACATAATCGTAGATACATATATATTCCAAGATATGATATATAAGTAATAATTTTATTTGTTTTTCTACGCGTATTTGTTAACGACATGCTATCCGGTAGATGGTAGATAATAATCGTTCAATGTTTAACGCGTTATTGAATCGCAAATTAAATTGTAACTAATGAAACGTAACATGTGCTATGCCTTCAATTAGGGTTGCCAATACAAAAAATAATGCAATAAAAATGAATTATAAATAAATAAATATAGTAAAAAATAAATATTACTCTTACTCTACTCTGATAACAAGAGCTTGGATTGAGGAAGAGGTTTTGAATTATTGAATATCTATGATAACAAAAAAAAACATTAAATAGTATAACACATGAGCTCCTCGTCGGTTCTTCTCGGAATAATCCACATTCTTAACCGTCGTCGTCGCGTCGTCGGTAGCTTTACATTAAAATCATTCTTGAACATTTAAAAAGATTGTAAAAAGAACCTTCTTTAATAAAATATATATTTATTTTGAGTAATTATTAAATGATGCATTTATATCAATATGTAATTTGTTAAAATTTTAATTAAACTATTTTTGAATTTAAATATACTCTTAAAATCACTTTAACAATATGTGTATGTGCGTCAAACTAATACCAGACAAACTGATGTTATATCGACAGCCCTGCTGAGTAACACTCAGAAACAGGCTTTTGCATGAATTCAGCGATTCGACGCAGAACGCCAGAGGTTCCCACGACTCAATAAAACCTCTTTATATTACATCCTGAGCTTAATTGTTGTGATTTCAACTCACCAGACCCGTTTCGCAACGTTTTCCTGCTCGCTTCCTATAGTAAAACAAATAGGAGCTGATAGGGCTTCGATAGTCTAACCTTCACTTTGTGTTTCTTTTGTTCGTATGTGAAATTATATGGTTGTCCCGCTCGTGTTGATCTTTAATGAATACGATTGAGACGCGTAGAAAGGATATCAAATAATTTAATAATTATATATTAATTTCTTGCCTTTATTTGTTTTTGAATCTTGAAAAAGTTTTATTATATATTTAGCATCCAGAAGTGATTGATTAAAAAAAAACATCGAATTGATATTTTTTAAAAATAGAACACCAAATCAAATATAATTACAATTTTAAATGTAAAAGAATTAACTAATAACCATCAGTTTAGAATCTCAATCATCTTTTGTCAAGTAATTCACAGTACATTGTGATTTAAAAAAACACCATTATTTTATTTATTTATAAAAGCAATAGGTCTTCGTTATTATTATTGTTCAATTTAACGATACGAAATGAATATATATTTTTTATACAATAAACAGCAACAATGCGATGGAACGCTGGCATTTGGTAAATGACACCCCTGTCAGTACTCAGGACCAGGTGCCCCTGGCACGTGCGCTGCGACATCTGCCACCACAAAAAAAAAACGAAAATAGTATAGGAATTATTATTATTTATCTTTATAGCACACCTCTGACTCTAGCGCATCTGCTGTTTTACGTTCAAAGCCCTTTCGTCAGCTGTTTCGATACAAAATTAAAACTACCGTCGATTGTGACATAATAGCTATGATACATCTTAATGCCTCGTAATAGAATTGTTTTTTGCTTGACACGTAAATATTTGGTAGCATATTCGTAGCAACAATGAGATAGATTTAATAAGGAGTTATTAAAGATAGACTGCTCCTTTTGGAAAGTAGATCCTCGCTTTTATAGCGATGTGGATGACGAATGCAGACGTGATATAGATGCCGAATTAGTGCTGCTTAGAAAAATATAACAGCAATGAATTATTTTTGTTGAGCATTTAAATATTATAGAAATTAAAAATAATCGAAAAATTAATATTCAATATGTGTGTATGTATGTGTGTATTTCATCCATACAATCTTAATTCAATTCAAAACTTCCTTATTGACTATAAGGATAATGTTATTATTTCTAATTTAGTTAATTTTGATTAATCTGGATTAGATTATAAGAATGGAAGATAGTTGAATTGTTGAGTTATCCGTTGACAAGTGACTATAGACCATTACTATCTTAAATACGAACCTAATTCTTTAATAATCTTTGTGTTCTTAATGTCTTAATAAATATACTTATGTCATAATAATAATATGACCTAAAATAATATAATTTAAAGTAGGTATCATTTAAACTACTTAATATTGGATTCCTAATTTTCCTAGAGGTAAAGCTTTAAGTAGCTTATAGTATAAGCAATTATGTTATCGACAGATCACAAAAAAAAAACTATATATTGTATTATTTCTCCAGGCCAAGCATACCAGCATAATTCAAGTGACTTCAGAAATTTCCAAAGAATATCCTCTATTTATGTTCATGATGCGATGGAAAGATTTAAGACGATAATATACCAGTTCTACATATTCTTTGAAATTTAAATAATTCGTATCGATTTGCAGGACTGTCACGGACTAGCGTTCGATGACCGGGCGGTTGCGGACGAGGTGCAGAACTACGAGATGGTATTGGGCTTTCAAAACGACACGCACACAATCGTGGAATTTAGAAGACAGCTGGACACGTGTGATCGACAGGACTTCGTCATTGGTGTGAGTAAATCGAAAATAAAGATTTTCGCTGTGTGCGTTTAAAGAAGGAATTCCATTTATAAAGGAATTTTATTGCAAGACTAGCTGATACCCGCGACTTCGTCCGCGTTGCTTGATATATTAACAAAGTTTTCTTATGTACGAAGGAAAAAACATCAAAAAGATCGCAAGAAAAAATATAGTTTGTTTAAACATACATCACCGAACACGCAGTGCATATTATACAAATAGTTGTTTCTTGAAACTTTAATAACTTTTTATTAAATGAAGATATCGCAATATTTTTTTTTGATAAGGGCCAAGTGTCTAAGATATAAAATTTAGAAAATTTCATTGAGATCTATCCAGTAGTTTTTCCGTGATGCGCGCACAACTGCAGCCCGCTATCATTTTATTTATATGCTTGTCAACAAATATCGGAGCTGTTTTTGGTGTCGCTATAATATTCTTATTTCACAATGAACACTAGTTTACTCTAATTAGTTACTTTAACTATATATATATATCAATACCTGATAACATTGTTAGGATAATCCTTACTAAAGTCCAGCCGTTTGGAGAAGGCATTTCTTACGTCTGACAGTTAGTCATGACAAGTGATACACTACAAAATAAACAGTGGACATAATTATATTTGTATCACCATGGAAAAAATGTTTCCATTTTTCTTTTTTTCGTTTATAATATTTATTATCATTTGAAATGCTAAATTTATTTAATATAAGGGCAGAAAGACGATTATATATTTATATATTTACCACTTCAAAGGCACGTTGTCCATTCGATCATGGATCACGAACGCTTTCAACGGTGGGTTTGGTACAAAATCAAAAACCAATAGACATTTTTTTTTTATTATTATATACAACGTGTATTGACATGTGTCTCCAGTAAAATTATTAAATATTTATACAATTTTGATATTGCTATCGAAATGATCACATCAACATGTATGTTTTCGTACATTTCGATATGTATTTGAGTTCGCTTCGACTGTAGGTTGGGAAGTATTTGCGATTTGCAAAGTATGCACACCGCTAAACCGTGTGAATATGTATGTTTGAATCCGTAGGTGTCAGTTTGTACGTTAGTAAGTTGCAATATAATACTTTCTAAGAACTTTTAAGTTTGTTTTCCGTTCCGATTGTTAAATGAAACGATATCGATCAGCTATAATTACAGTCTTATGTATCAAGTAATATTTAATCAGGTATTTCATTATTTACTGTAGATCTTTCCGGGATTCATTAAAAAACTAGTTTCTCATGGATTAGCCCGCATGTAATGGGGCCTCTTCATTGAGTCACGGTATTTGTCTCAAATTTGATTCATCTAGTTTGTTTTTCACGTGATTGTTTCCTCCGTGTAAGACGTAGCGTGAAGTTACATAGTATATAACCTTTGTCAAGAAATGGCCTATCTAACGCAATAACTTTTATTCGAATTGAGCTGACAATTGCTGATATTCTCGTTCAAACAAACTCTTCTGGATTATAAATACGATAAATAAAAGTTATTGGTATTTTGAATGAACGAATGAATGAAAACAAAAGCTGTAAAGTTTTTTTAAGGTAAATAATAAAAATTACCTTAAAAAAAGGTAATTACTTTTAATATTTAATTCACAGAAGCATAATTGTCTTTTATTTCCATATTAGGAAGACACAACCCAAATTTTATGGGCGCTTGGACCAGAAGGCTCGGACGGTGAACTTCCAAAACATGTCGAGAGTGGTTCTCGACCTCTACGATTATTACAACCACTGCCGAAACCAGACACTATACCGCTTAAGCATTGGGACGTTAAAATTAACAACGTAAGTATTTTGTTGTCTTATTTCATTAATTCATAACCCTGTAAGTAGGCAATGAGGAATTTGATACTTTTTAAATATAACCCAAATAAATCTGGCACTTTTTTAATGATGAATAATTAATATATATATCCAATATTGTGCTCTGACATCGCCAATATTAAACCCTGATTGATTATGTATATGCCTATTTTAAACTATAATAATATCAAGGAATAAAAAATTAAAACAAGAGATTAAATAAACTTTCGTTTTCAGCTGACAATTCCACATGTCATGGCAACATTATTCTGGTGCAAAGTTTTTAAAGCGCCCGAATTAACAAAGAAGCACCACATAGTTGGCTACCAACCTTTAATAGACAGCAGACCAATCCGAAATGGGAAACCAGTGCAAGAAAAGAACAGTCTTTCCCCTGTCCATCATATGGTGTTGTACGAATGTGCTGAAGACCATGATAAGAGGCAATGGAACGAGTGGTCCGAAAGTTCAGGATTTTTTGGACCAGCTCGTCCGGGAGAGCTCGCAACATGTGTGACTCCCATTGCAGCTTGGGCTATGGGATCCAAGGGTAAGATTAACTGATAACGTCCTCGTATAAAATCTTCGTACATCAATACGTTCTAATTTTTTTAAAAAGCATTATGTGCTCAAACCGGATATTTCTAGTTATTTTTTAAGAGCCGCTTAAAATGCTAAAGCTTTCTGCTTGTAACATTAACCTATGTTTCATCAAATTCCGGTATAAATCGCATCGGAAAATTGTTCACAGAATTCCCGTACCGTGTTAATTTCAAACTTTGTTTACACGCTGCCTATAAAACGTGTGAAATATTTAAACGATTCAAACATTTCACTTAGACAAACTAAACTTCCTCAGCTATGACATAATTTAAATCACTATTACTGCCTACGCTGAACTACAATTTACGTCTTAAACATATATCTTTAGCGTCGAATTTCCTTGGGAACTCTTATTTGTATCCACAATTGAATATGAACTTTAGCGCACTTGATTTAGAGACTAATTTGCTTTGAAATTAGATAAGTGACATTGTGATTGTTTACAGGTGAATTCCTGCCTGAGAACGTTGGCATCCCGCTAGGCGAGAAAGGAGGAGTCTCCTACTATATGCTTGAAGTTCATTACGACAATCAAGCGCTACATGAAGGTAAGCACTTAACACCTCACATAAGTTAATATTGTTGTTATGGTATTTAGTAAATGAAACAGTTATTTTTTGGTTCAATATAAGTAGTTAATTAGGACTACATAATGTATTAAAGAGAACTTATACATAAACATTATTATAACTTTGAAATTGGAAGCCGAAATGGACCAGTGAACACGATCCGAATTCATGCCCTTAATTCGTGACAGATTAAGTTACAAGCCAAACCTTCTCTAGACAAGGATAGGGTGCCTTCCAGTCTGTACGTCCGTTCCAATTATGAGAATGAGGGAATAGAGTGCAGTTGAGTTTTCGCACACTCTTGTCGCCGATGATTTTGTGAATATGGTTAGTCACTCTTAACTATGGAAGCTTTGACTATTCCGGGCGAGATCGGCTAGGAATACATTCTCGTATTAACACGATAATAATTGGTAGGATTGATGTCCTTAACGGAAAAAAACTTTTCTAGTTTACAACTTTACAGTGTCAGAAAAAACATGACCTTTAAATCATACTCACTTAAATGGGTGTATCTATTCAGTTTTAGATAGTTCCGGCATCCGTATCCACTATACGCCGGCTTTACGAGCGCATGACGCCGCTCTCTTGGGTGCTGGTGTGGGTGTGTCTGCGCTACACGTCATACCGCCGAAACAGAACGCGTACCGAACTGTTGGCATTTGTAGTCCAGAGTGCACCAATAGCGTAAGTTATAGAGCTCTTATTAATTTATTTATTTCTTAAAGGATGGAATATAATATTATATAACGGGAATTAAGACATATAGAACCAAATGGTCATAGTCAACAGCGCAGTGGTTAACGTGCTGCATAACGATGTACATTGGTTGTACGGTTTGATGAAGGGTCTGGCCGTTTGAGCTATTGTCATCCCCCACCGTTAACACAATCTGTTTGCTTAATTTGAAGGATTAATAAGAATATTAATAATTCCTTAACAACGTATTCTTAGAAAATAATGGTACTCTGTAATGCGGGGGAGAATGATATCGATTTAATTAAACCAAATAACAATTACAAAATTAGCTTGAAGAAAGTCCATAGTTTCCGAATTTGTCCTGCGATTTTGGTCGACTTCCACGTTTTTTCATTTTTATCTTACTAGAGCATCTAGCCTATTTTAAGAGATAACTTAGTAAGGAATCCCTATCGATCCTTACATGACGGTTGCAATAAGCCTTAATGTTAAATTGATAGCTCTCATGATCTCTCCTTCTCGCTATCTCGTACAAAAAACGCAAGCTCATATCGCTGGTTATGTATCTCTACAAAAACGCTTATGATAATAAAAAGGGTTCAGAATTTATTTCGTTAAGTTAGAAGTTGTTTTAAATAAAAACAAAATATTAAGACATATGGCCTGACAAAAACGGTGTCCTGCTTTACGAGGCACACTGCGAGACGTGATACTACCAACCAACTAAAAAAAATCTGTGGTCGAGACAAAACTTGGAACCTCGGGATTGCAAACTTATAAAAGTGATTGTGTCTGTCTAAGAATAGTTGTAGAGTCGTATATAATATAATAGCTACTTCAGTTCTTGAATAAATAGATGAAATAATACATTTTCGCCCTGTACGTATATGATGTTAGGAGGCTTAACTGATATGATATATCAATAAATAAAATAACGTCTCATGTATTCTTATTCTAGGCGTGTAAATAATAGACGGGTAGTTTGTAAAACTGTTGTCAATCGTCCTAATTACAGTCAGAGTTGTTAAATTAAGTTAATATTCAAAAGTTTTCCCATAAACCGCTAACTGTCCGCTAAGCGTCGTTGCAAATGGATTTTGCTTAACCATCATAAATATTTATGGATACCATTAGTGGCATAGCTTTATGCATTAAACATATTATATTAAATTAATTTGTGCGCAACTACCGGTACTGTGTGTTTTTTTCTTAATTATGAATTGATTATTATGTATGTAATGTACCTATGTGATTATATAGATATAATGATACTACCAATGTGCTTGAATGAGACTTATTTTTTAAATATCAATAAATAGTATTTTTTATTTTTATTGTACTTATTTAGTAGGAAATCTGGCAAGGCCACTTGATGATAAGTGGTCACCATCGCCCATAGAAGTTGGTATTGTAAGAACAATTAACCGTAGTTTACATCGGCAATGCGCCACCAAACTTGACACCTTGATGAAATGTCTCTTGTGCCTCTAGTTACACTAACTCACTCACTTTCAAACCAGAACGGAAGAATACTAAGTATTGCTGCTTCGCGGTAGAATACATAATGAGTGCTTGTACCCAGAAAAACTAACACAAAGCCCATCATTAAGTAATATACGCAGTTATTTAAATTATTATCTTCTATATGCGCTAGAAATGCCTTTTAGTAACTCGGATATTGGTTTTAAAGAATTTAAAATAAAAACATAACATTTCGAAATTTACCTATTACATTAAAAAATAAGAAATCAAAATCAAGACTTATGTAATTTGCTATGTTTACTGAGAAGGTTGAAGGTACTTCTTTATTATTATATAAGGGACCAAAAGGTACTTCGCACAAAATAGAGGAGTCGAATTTCGAACACAAACGTAACTAGGTGTTGAGTAAAGTTTATTTATAAATTCTGTACGTATTTCAGACTATGCCTGAAGATGGAATAAATATTGTATCAGTTTTGTTACACGCTCATGGCACAGCGAGAAAAATTTCAC
Source organism: Nymphalis c-album (assembly GCA_963151315.1). Taxonomy (NCBI): domain Eukaryota; kingdom Metazoa; phylum Arthropoda; class Insecta; order Lepidoptera; family Nymphalidae; genus Nymphalis; species Nymphalis c-album. The sequence continues at coordinate 4,282,854 of OY720602.1, read as the reverse complement.
TGAAGCACATACGAGGCACCGAAGAACTACCTAGGATATCTGAGGTAACATACGCCTGTTCACAAATCACAATGATTAGCCTAAATATGTATATATTGCTTAACAGCGCCATCTATTTGTTATTTTCACAATTATTTTAAACTTGACATTGTTAATAAATGTAATACTAGATGGCGCTAAATTAGAAATAACACTATATAGTCTTATATTAGTTTCGACTGTTTTAGCTAGATGTCGCTTAGTTTAAAATGCCCATAGTGGTTTTGGAATATACCTACAGAAGGCGATAAAACTAATTTTTTTGCTTACAGGAAAATGCTTATGACGCTCGTTATCAACAATCACGAATAGTTCCAGGTGGAAGAAAGTTCTTTAAGGGCGATACATTAATCACTGAATGTACTTACGATACTAGATCCAGAGATAAACCTATCTTGGGAGGATATTCTGCGACACAGGTGTGTAGCATAACAATAATATCTTTCAAAGCGGTTTAATTATTATAGTTTTTCGTCCATAGACGTGGGTATTGCGTAAATAAAAAACAACTTTCTATATAGTCAATGCCTGCCAAGCATAGAATGTTTTATTCCATATACGGCCGAATACTGAAACGTAATTCAAAATGAAGTTGGACTTAATTATTTGGAACGTCATTAATTTCATAATTTAGTATGCGAAATTTGAAATGGAACGCCATTAGTTCCAAATAATTAAGTCCCACTTCATATTTGAAAGACGTTTCAGTATTCGGCCAATAATATTTTAAATTATTTGTTCCTGTGATTACACGAACACTCACCTCTCACACGGGACAGCGATACTAGAGATACATTGATGTTTTAATTAATATATATCATAAATAAGTTTTATATAAATATAAGACCCAAAGCGTAAAGCAATACGTACCAGCGCCATAGCTGTTGAAATTATAAAGAGGACTTAAATTAAAAATAGCCGCTTTACAAATCATGAAAGTATGAAAAATGTAAGCAACAATGCTTGCAGCATTTCCCCGCGATTCCGTTTCATTGGCGGAAAAATGTACCTACACTCATGTCATCAGTGAAGACCTTAGGTATTAGGTTTTTAAAAAGTCAAACAGTACATTAAGGTCAAAATTTTAACCAAAAACCGCACAAAGATTTCATTATAATTTTCGCCCATATTATACTTTATTTTTTTTCTAGGAAATGTGTCTGTCGTTCATATTATACTATCCACGGACTGAATTAGCTGGATGCTACTCCATGACTCCAGTCGTTGAATTCTTTGAGACATTCGGTGTTCAAGAGTTTTATGGATTGAGTATGATGCAGGTTGAGAACATATTTTTGTCTTCAGGGTGAGTTTGATAGATTATTTTGCATATAAATATTATCTTTAAGCTGTCGTCATAATTATTATTGACATTGAAAAAACATAAAGAACATAAAAGCATTAAAAAAAAAACGTATATTTTAAATAAGGAACAATTTAGTACAATCGAACAGATTTTTTCTTCTTGAGAGATAATAGAACGACACATAAATGAAAATTAATATTTGTTACAGATATTTAGAAAACTTGTCGTCAGAACTGGAAGCGATTCCAAACGAGCACAGTGCGGAAGAGACGGCTATGCAAGGAGACGACCAAGGCGTCGGTTTGATGAGTAAGTTCATGAGTTATATAATAGATGGCGCTGTGCGCTACACCGCCTAAATAAAAAAATACTTTTTCGTTTTACAACATAATAATCTTTTTTATTGGATTTTTTTTGGCTCGACCGGGTAAAATTAAAGTGATTACTTAGCTTGATATCTTATGCGAAAAAAGGGTTCACCTCATCACCTAATCGAGATAAAAATAACATTCTACTGTTATGTGTATATTCTACCATCTATGAAGATGATCTTTCAATCAGTACAAATAACACACTAACACAAAACAATTTCCTTAATTTCAGAAGAATTAGTAATTAAAGAACCTTCAGAATTCCGCAATAAGACATTCATGGCGCACTTGAACGAGATGCCTTGGCATGAGCCGCTATTAACCGAACAAATAGAAAAGACCCTCTACAGAGGCTGGCATATGACCTTCTGTAAGAAGAGAGATGATAGCTGGGGAGCGGTGAGTTCATTATACATACTTATACTGATCGCTTACACATATTTGTTTTAAAATGTGATCTAGTTTTTAACCTTCACACAAAGTGGTAATGTTATTAATTCTGGTTTTCTATAGAGTTTTCAGTCTGTATACAGTTTTCTTAACAGTTATCAATATTTATAAAATTTGAAAAATGTAGCGGAGGTTCCAGGATCTCAAACAAACAGAAAAAAAATAATTTCAAAAAGATACTTGTTATTTTAATTATTGTAATATTTAATGTTGAAACAACAAAAAATATATAAAGAATTCTATGTACGATATTATTGAATAAATGTTATATTACATATTAAGTACACGTCATTCCACCAACCCGCATTGGAGCAGCGTGGTGGAATAAGCTCCAAACTTTCTCCTCAAAAAGAGGAGAAGAGGCCTTAGCCCAGCAGTGGGACATTCACAGGCTGTTATTACTATTACTATTTTACACGTCATATCATTATATACTAGTAAGATATAAATGTGTATCGGCCTCAATTAATGGTATAATCTATGACATTTATGATTAATTAATGTAAGTTAGAGTGGAATGGGTTATTTCAAACCGTAACAGGTCACCCGATTCGTGGTAGTGACGCTAATTGGAAATCTCGATACAAGGATTAGGTATAATAATTTTTACATATCTGTGGTTACATGTCATAAATATTTATTGTTTATATTGATAAAAATATAATATACTGTTATAAGTAATTCTTGGATCTTTTGTGTTGTTTTTTGTTTTGTTTTATTTTAAACAAGCTGTTGTGTTTGTGTGTTTGTTTGTATTGACTGTATTTAGATTACTGACAAAACAAAGTAATTGTAAAGGTATTTAATTAAGATGTGATTTTTTTTGTTTTAAATGAGCAATTTGGGCGTTTCACCGTTTTTTAAATGATTAATTTCAAAAACAAAACTATACATATAACATAATTTAAATTAAATCCACCCAAACAAGATAATGTGACAAATACTATTTCACATTGTCTTGTATACCTATATATTCGATAACTCTATATAATATTTAAAAGTTTCAAGTCCATAGTCTTGGGAAAATTACGTTTTAATTTATTAGTCGATTTTAATATAGACTCTAATGCTTTTATCCTAATTGCATTTGGAATGTTTAAAAGGGTTGTGCTTAAAGTGATCGTTTTCTTTTTCAGCCTATCCAGATACAAAATTATCCGAACTACACCGGAATAACGAACAACGATGCTTCAGAGAAATCATGTAACTATAAAAGCGTGAGGTTACACTCAAAAACGAATACGACGGGCTCGTCGACGATAAATAAATTACAATCCGTCATCTTGGCTGTTTGGGCGTTGCTCATAATCGCGCGGTAATAAAAAAAAAGAAACAAAATTATTCTGTTGTTTTAGTTTTTGAGTTTTTATGGCGAGAGCTTATTCAGTTGTTTTTGGATTAATTTCCACTCGTTTTGTACAAGTATGTATCGAAAAATGTTTTTTTGCCAAATTATTTTATATTATCTATTCATTATGTGTATTTATTATCTGTGGATAATGATTTTACAAGAGGACACGGTTTTGTGTTTAGCATTAAAACTTGGCAGCTGTCTGATGGTTATGATATAAATGTAAAATTAGTATTAATGTTAAGAGTCAACTCGCATTGCAGATTTTTGAGGCATTGTTTTGTACGTGGGTATGGAAATTTATATGCGCTTTAATGGAATTCTGGAATTTTTTTTTTTGATATCGATTCTGAATCAGCGGTAATTATGCAGTGTGAATGAAATTGTGATAATTGTACTTATGTTTTTGCTCACGGAAACGTTTCGTATGTCAACGTGTTCAATTATGAATGTGTGATCAACGATACCAAAAGTATGGTATTAATGTACTTTTTTTTATTTTAACGAATTCCTTTAAATATTATTTTCTTATTCAACGAAAATATTCCTGTTTTTTTTTTCTTTTTGAAGTATTTAAATATTTTAAACAAATGTTCCTTTCATAATTTCATGATTTAAATGTAATTTATATAAGGAGGCATTTTTTGTACATATATTATAATATTACCAGTTTTATTTTGTGTGTCCGTGTATAGTTACAATCGAGACAGTTTGGTTTTTTATTGTATTTGGTTGTTGGTTCATTAAAAATGTTAACCTCACAACTTTGAAATCAACGTATATCGTACGTTAGAATACAATATGAGTATAGTTAAGTAAGGACAGGGATAGGAGCAGAGAATCCTTTGGTATATTTACAGATATAAAGAAGTCAAATTAAATAAATGATCGATCCTTTTAAATCAGCCTTTCTTAATCTAAGTACATAATAAAGCCTCGTGAATAAACAGGCAATTTGATTCGATCTATTTTTATAAGTTTTTTTTTTTCGACATTTTTTTTTGGATTTTTTTGTGCTCTCGTTCCTGTCCTTAGAATAAAACCCTACACCAATATAAATGATACTTTTGTATATTCACAAATACTTATGAAAATAAATAATTGATATGCTGTATAGTTAATTTCAAGAGAATTTGATTAAGGAAACTAAAAAAGTTCTAACTTTTTATAACCTCTGATTAAATTTGTCGATGAATCTGAGCTGAGATTAATTTTTATGTAATCGTAATATTGTTTATGTATTCTATCACATTTTTTGTGCACAAACAAAAAATTGCACAAAAATATACTTACCCCAAACCGATATCTTCCAGACAAGCTTAAGAGTACTAATTATGCAAATATAATAATATTGTAAACCACTTTAATATTTTTAAGTTAATATCTTAAAAATTGTACAAATTCCATGACATTAACTATACTAATAATAAAATAGGGCTGTGCTAAAATAGGCTCGAAAATATTCTGTAACCAAAATATTTTGATAGAATTTTTATGTTATTTTTTTCAATGCAAGTTTTTTCTATTTCAACGGTTGTTGTAGAAATAGAACAAAAAAATAATCTTAAAATATATTACGAGTCATTCTATTGGAAACGAATGCATTTTGCTATTATTTTTTTATTTATACGTCACTAAGGTGTTAGCTATAAGAAAACGCTTAGTAATAATTAAGTTTTATTTATTTAAAAGTCAATATAATGTGTTTTATTACTTGGAAAATTTTGTTTTATTTATCCTTAGGGCCATGATATAGCTTGAACAACAATGCTTGTGACGACAGAGGTGTTGTTTGTATACACATAAGTATATATAGTATTACAGTGCGTACTGTCCAGGCCGATTTCGGCCATGGCGACCGCTTCAACTCCTTGCATGGTGTCGTTCATGTGCCCACATGTGGCTTATATACCGAATCTTGTTACTGAAGATCGCGCATAGCGGGCATGTGAGCTCTCCATTAACGTAGCTGTAGTTGATTGACGCAGGTGGTCGGGCTTTCATTCATTTCTTTTATTTCATTATTCTTGCCTGTTGGCGGCCTACGACCGCCATATATACGGCAATTTTGGTAGCCAGTTTTATATAATGCGAGCGGAAGACTTTGGTATGCAGCTTGCCGAAAGTCGCGGCTGCAGCGCCGATCCTGCTTTTGATTTCGGCATCCAATTCGCACTTCGATGTTAAAGTGCTTCCCAAGTAAAATATTTTTAACCGTTGAAACGTGCACTGCATGTTATTGGACCAACAACCGAAAGTATTGTGTGATAGCGTTTCTTTTTGCGTAGTCATAATTTCGTTTATTAATAATGCTATTGGAATTAGTACTATTTTTTAACGGGCAATTGTTATTTCGAATATTCCAAAAAGATGTTACATTAGTGTAAAAACTCGAGACGAATCTTTGCTGCATCACGGCCCTTATTATAAAATTTAAATTTAGAACCTGTTATATCTTCTATATCCATTGTCGTTCGATCTGTTCAGTGTGCCAGTACCAGAGTTGTCAGTTTGAGTGGCAGCATTGGTGCCGAATCTGGAGTTAAGATTGTCGTTACTGGCGACATTCTGCCCTAGATTTGTATTCAAATTAGTAAAAGAATTCGGTCTCTGTTCGTATGTCTGTGGATTTTTCCTGTTCTCCTCAAGGGCTTTCCAATTTATGTACCAAAAAGGTTGTTTGTCGATTGGAAGTTTACTGATCCGCTCCACAAGATCTCGGTCGCCTTTCGCTTCGATGGGTAGAACTAAATCCTCGCCGAATCTTTAAAAAAACAAATACACATCCTATATATTCTATACCAATAAAATTTAAATACAGAATATTGACATGTGTTGTTATCGTTATAACAGCTATCTTTCCCAGACAGCTCAGGAAAATAATTACTTTCTATAAACAAAAGTTGCAATGTTACAAGATAACATATGCCTTATGCTTTTATTAAAACGATTTCTTTTTACCTAGCAACATTAACTGATATGATACCTTTCAGTTTCATCAGCTTATTTTATGTATGACGCTGTTTATATATTTAACACCTCAAATAAAACATAAAAAACATACAACAGTCATTTTGAAAAGACTATATTCAGGTAGGTAGGTAACAAGTATGATGAAACTCACCTATTTCCAAGTGGATCCGATGTTTTGTTGGTTAGTTCGGGAAAACCTATTGGTTTCGACCCGGCAAAGGACGGTCTCTGACCAGATACGAAGCAAGCTGCCATTAGCAGGACTAAAGTCTGTTTAAATTCCATCATCTAGAAAAACGAAAATAATTAAATAACGAAATAACTTTCCATCGATCCACATAATATTTAGGATACATGAGATGTATGTATATAGATGTATGTATATATACAATAAACGCAACAATAACATAATGAAGAATAATTATCGTCTAATGATCAGTTTATGTACATACATAGGTACATATAATAATTTTATTACCATTAGGTAATCACTTGCTCGTACATCTAATTGTTAGTTTTCAGTTAATACGACAAATGCTATTAAACATAAACGCATCTATTTTCCTGTTCCACAAACATCTTTGTAAATACAACAAGAATTTAGCGCGAGGAATATCTATCGTATACATAATAGTATTATATAATATATATAATAGTATTATATAAGTAAATAACACTAATAATAAATTTTAAATAATTATAGTAACAAAAGGATTTATCTTATCATAATTAAGTTGTTATTTGAAAGGACACAAAATGACACACAGCGCTGGCTTATTAAAAATGTGGTATACAATAAATACGCATTATGTCTATAAGGAAAATTAACTATTAAATATTACATTATATTTAAATCACATTTGCTTTTTCACACAGACACAAATCAATAATAAATAATAAATATTGATATGTTATATATCGTAAGTGCTTATAAAATAGATATTTTAGAAATAACTTACTTGTAATAATTTAATTCCTCACACACATCAGCCTTGGTACACGAAGCTCAAACGACTGGTTTATCCGTTATAATGCAAAAAGCGAGTCACTAAAAACTGCCTCGGTCATCACCAACACGAGTTCTCATGGATCATTATTTAATTAACAATTTTATTATAGAATATTGGATGCCATTCAAAGCTTCAACACAAAATATCACTTATCTTCTATGTATCATAAAACTGTGATTAAGTTTGTGTTTAATGTAATATAAGTATTAAAATATGATTAGCAAAAGCCATGGACTTAATTCATTCTTGATTTGTTACAAAATGTCATATATTTTACAAAGTCATCGATCGGTTATTCTTCGTGTTGAAAAACTTTTTAACACGCTTTTATTAGCTTGGGTTGTATGTAACGGAATCTTTGAACTTAATTTTCACCAATTTCCAGAAGTCTGATTAATTTGAAACTTTGCATACGTATCAAGGACCGATGACAATGCAATAATTTGATAAGTTTTTTTTTTTTTTTTCGAAATTTCGCTGGATAATCTTAGCGTGTTTTTTTAGTTTTTTTAAACTATTATTTTATTTTAAATTGTTGATAATGTTGTAAAGTAGAAACAATAATTGCCGAATTTAAATAGCATTCCATAGTTTATTTTTAATAGTTTTCATACTCCCATAATTTAATACGGTGAGGAATAATCCAATATTATTGTTTATATTATAAGACTTGAGTTGCTATCTTGCACTGACCTTTTATTTTTCAATTGAAGATAACCTCAACTATAATTGTAATTTAAAATACCCGAAGATATTAATATCGTCAGTTTTTTTTTATAATACGATGGGATTTTACGCCTAATACAATATATAATATTTATAATATATTTGTACATATGTATTCTCAGTAGGGTCTACATTACAGGTAAAAATTTGGCCATGACATAATGTATTTTAAGAAAATAACATGAACCAAAAGTATGAGAAGTCCATCAGAGTTTATTGACCTCAATCAAAAAGTAGGAAGTGAAATTTAAAACCCTCGCGTAATGCGGTCCTTGCAGCTAGATTCGATGTGTGTATATGTACATACATTGTACTTGTGTGCGTATGCATCCTTCGTAATTGAGTTTGCATGTATATTGTTTTCATCTCGAATATATCGGAAAAATACGTACTTAAAAGCAATTTTTCCAAAGAATCAGTTTTCATAACATTTAATATACTTAGTTCTTTTTTAAGAACATTCATTAAAATGCCAAAACATTTAAATTTGTGAAGTATCATTCTTTCAGTCATTTTGTCACTCCATATTTGGGAAACTTAAATAAAATAATTATTATCATATTATTATTTATCAATGAGTTGATACGATAAATAAAAACATTAATTATTTTAATTTATATTGTCATTAAATAAAAACTAATATGTATATTTACGTGCAAATAAACCATTATTTTACTTTTAAAATTACAAATGAGTGAGTGAGTTTATTTCAAGCCCAAGAAGTACAATTTTCCTTTGTTGTCTTTATCGCTACGTTGACGTTTGAACAACCAAGTTTTATGAATAATGGTTTGCAATCACGAAACTCGCAAAACAATAATATGCGCATATTGATCATTGAACGAGTTAAGGACAAGGTTTACTGAAATTTAGACATCAAACACCAGAACTTCACATTAAGCTATTTTTACTAATAATATATTTATGGTTGTATGGTATGTATGGTATGGTTTAATTCTAGATCAGAACGCAAGCGTGGTACTTTGTGCTGAAAAATGCACATTATGATTCAATAATCTACATTTAATTTTATATTTTTATAGTATATATGATACATTTTTTTGAATAATTTTTGCGGTGATAATAATAAAAATATTTTAAACATTGTATTCATTGATTGTATCCAGAATGTTCTTCGAGAATATATTAAAATAAAAACCTAGTTTTTTTAAATAAATTCTTTTGCTTAAAAAATGGCCGTAAATAAAACACATCTTTAGGTATTTATTTGTGGTTTTAATAAATAAATATTGATTCTTTAATAAATTACAATTTACAATAAATTTTCGTAAATAAATTCCGACTCTATTAATAGACTATACAAAAATAATGTTAGAAATTTACACAGATAACATTAATTGCTACAATATTGTTACGATAAAATAATACAAACTAAAATATGTAAACATACTAAATTAAGAACTAATCTCCTCGCCATAATTGAGTCAGTACCAGAGTCTTCCTGGATTTCTTTACAGCATTTTGTACCAATTTCTACAACTTTTGGGTAAAAATCCGTCCAAAATTCGAATGCTTTATAATTAACAGTCTGTTGTGTACTCATCGTGAAATTCTGTCTGTCAATGATAAAGAACCCTGGCCTTTCAATTTCGAACGTATCCCATTGAATAATAACACCCGAATTAGTCGGATTTGAATACCACGCAAAATTGGTCCACATTTTCATAATGATCTCGGATATACTCTTATCTCTGTAGTCCCATTTGGTTAAATCTTCAGGCAAAGCTAAATATGGCATACCGAAGGTAAATATTAAGTCGAAATTGTGCGGCACTGCGATCCAATCCGGTATACCCTCGTTGGCTATATCAGAAAACGGTTTCAAATCGAATCTGTACAGATAGACAGGAGAATGCTTACTCATATATTTTGCTAACTGGTAAGTTGTAGCTCCATACACCTTATCAGTATAAAAGTCCAAGAATTGTTTTCTCAATATAGTCTCATTTGTTGTTGGTGGAATTGGTTTGTAGAAAAACGCAACAGCGTCCTGTATATGATGTTGATTTGTAAAACACGAACTATTGTCCACTGTTATATCAGAAAGGATAACTTCTTCGCGCATCACATCGAACTCTCTCTGACTTATACCAGAATCTTCGTTCCCACCTTTATCTAAAAGGAGAGCGTCTTCCATATTAGTGTAACCAGTTAAAATTGGTACAGGACTGAATATTTCATCGCTAAACATTTTACTAGGTAAATCAGTTAGAAACGGTTGTGATATATTACTAAAGCCGCTGTCGACGATCGGTTTCCACGAAGCTAAAGGTTCTCCAATATCCAGTAATGCTTGGTAGTTTACACGTCTCAAGCAGTCTAACAATTGAAAAGTTGGCTTTCGGAAACAGCTGAACGCTGTGGCTACTTTATCGACCGTTATCAATTCCTTTCTCGCTATATTAACTGTTTCCGGCGATAGCACATTACCGCTCATGGCAATAGCCTTCTGAAAGAGTCCTGAAGAATAGGGTGATATTAAATGAAGTCCAACGCTTACAGCGCCTGCGTCATGTCCAAATATACATACATTTTCCGGATCACCGCCAAAAGCTTCAATGTTATTTTTAACCCAAGTCAGAGCCGCAACTTGATCTAACAAGCCAAAGTTTCCTGGGGCTTCGTTATCTAAAGTTGAGAAAAATCCAAATATATTTAAACGGTACGCCACGGACACAAATATTACCTGAAAAAAATGAATTTTTCATTAGGCGTAATAAATTGAAAGACATAATAAGATAAGGTAACATTTTTTATTAATAATTTAGAAAATGTTAAATAAGTCTAATTAAATCTTCATAATCTATCCTTAGCGGAGGGAAATTACACTGCCTTACCTTTTGCTTAAGTACTAGATGAAATGGATTGACATTATTCGGACTGCCTCTGACGAAATCTCCGCCATGAAACCAGACCATAACTGGATAGCCTTCGACTTTTAAATCTGAAAAAAATATGCATTTTTATTTATTACGAATTACAAATTGTATACTCGGTGGTAGAGCTTTGTGCAAGCTCGTCTGGATAGGTACCACCCACTCATCAGATATTCTATTTTGAATAGCAGTACTTTGTATTGTTTGTAAGTGAGTCAGTGTCATTACAGTGTATTTACAAGGGTCATAACATCTTGGTTTCCAAGGTTGGGCGCGCGGTCCCATTGACGATGTAAGCGATTGTCAACATTTGTTATAATGCCATTGTTTATGGGCGTTGGTAACCAATTACCATCAGGTGACCCATATGCTCATCCGCCTACCTATATACAATAAAAAATAGTAATAACTTAAAAATAATTTAATTTGCGTTTTTGTATTTATTTTTCTATTATATGTAGCCTATATAGGTATGTAATATAAATTCAGTTAGTAAACCTACTCTTGTTCTAATAATTCTAATAATTCTACACTTGCTTATAAATATATTTATTACTGGCGTTTTGCCCACGGTTTCACCGGCGTAGTTCCCGAACTGAAATAAGGGGACAAAATGTAGCCTATGTTACTAGCTGATAAAGCAGCTTTCCATTAATGAAATAAATTTTAAAATCGGTATTCGTGAAAGCATAAAAACAAACAAACTCAACTTCGCATTTATAACATTAATACTAATGTATAATATGTATAATGTATAATGATTATATAATATTTACACAACAATACATAAAAGTGAAAATTCCATATAAGGCTAATATGACCTTTGACCTTTTTCTTACTAAATTATTTAAAAAGAAATCAGAAAGTATACTTTCTTTATAAAAATAACTTACATACAAATATATCATAATTTAATTCATACCAACGTCAGAGTTTTTCGTAAAGAGAATCAACATTTTTTATTAATAATAAAACGTCAGAAATTTTAATAATGGCAGTTAGATGTTAGATATTGCGAGAAATTCGTATAAATCTAAAATGAAGGTATTTCTAATAAACGCTCCGTCGATCAAAGTGAAGACGCGATAGGTATAAAATATTATACTAAACTAAAGCGTCCTGTTAATGATGAAATAAAGTTAAATACATATTGTTTTGTATGCAGTTTTGTTTAACGAGTTTGTCTCATGAAATACGTGATTAATAATGTTTTAATGATTTGTATTGAAATTTTGATAGGTGGCATATTTATCAAGAACATTTGTGTGTATGTTTTGTTTGTCCTGAGTGTGGGTGAAATTATCCATATCCATGTATTTACAAAAGAAAAGTAGTTCATGTAGTGTATCAGTTGTCTGGTTTCCATAGTACAAGTGCTTGGTTCTGCTCTGCTTAGTTTAGAATCAGATGGGCTTGTTTGGATAATGTCCCAGGATATTATTAATATTAATTATTATTTAAAGGTGAGCTATGTTGTTTGTCACTAAAGAAGCACTATCTCAATTCAAAGATAATAAATTCATATATATAGGACACTAATATTATACTCATATTTTTGACGTGACAACGTCTTATAAATTGGTTTGCCGGGTGACACTTCAAGAAACTGCGTTACGCTCCGCTCACGTTATGCGCTCACAATGAGAGCGAGTGAGAGGCACGCGTCCCTTCCACTCGGGCATGGTTAGCCCGCCTAAGAGCAAGAGAGACAGACATAAAAAGTGAAAGGCACGCGTCCTTTCTAAGTATAAATACGTATGTATGTGTAAAGGTAAAAATAAAATTTTGTTAATATGAAATTCAGTGCGAGATTCTTTGTATAAATTAATGTTTTAAATATAATTCTTTGTATAAATAAATGTTTTAAATTGTTACTACTATTTCATCCTTCTTCCTACTATACGAATGAATATTCACATTAAAATTATTTTACCACTCAAAGTCGTTGTCACGTAAAACTTTCGCCCGTATACCGACTTTACAGGCAACCAATTTTTTTTTCTAGGAAATGTGTCTGTCGTTCATATTATACTATCCGCGGACCGAATTAGCTGGATGCTACTCCATGACTCCAGTCGTTGAATTCTTTGAGACATTCGGTGTTCAAGAGTTCTATGGATTGAGTATGATGCAGGTTGAGAACATATTTTTGTCTTCAGGGTAAGTTTGATAGATTATTTTGCATATAAATATTATCTTGAAGCTGTCGTCATAATTGTTATTGGCATTGAAAAAAACATAAAGAACATAAAACCACTAAAATAAAAAACGTATATATTAAATAAGGAACAATTTAGTACAATCGAACAGATTTTTTCTTCTTGAGAGATAATAGAACGACACATAAATGAAAATTAATATTTGTTACAGATATTTAGAAAACTTGTCGTCAGAACTGGAAGCGATTCCAAACGAGCACAGTGCGGAAGAGACGGCTATGCAAGGAGACGACCAAGGCGTCGGTTTGATGAGTAAGTTCATGAGTTATATAATAGATGGCGCTGTGCGCTACACCGCCTAAATAAAAAAATACTTTTTCGTTTTACAACATAATAATCTTTTTTATTGGGTTTTTTTTGGCTCGACCGGGTAAAATTAAAGTGATTACTTAGCTTGATATCTTATGCGAAAAGTGTTCACCTCATCACCTAATCGAGATAAAAATAACATTCTACTGTTATGTGTATATTCTACCATCTATGAAGATGATCTTTCAATCAGTACAAATAACACACTAACACAAAACAATTTCCTTAATTTCAGAAGAATTAGTAATTAAAGAACCTTCAGAATTTCGCAATAAGACATTCATGGCGCACTTGAACGAGATGCCTTGGCATGAGCCGCTATTAACCGAACAAATAGAAAAGACCCTCTACAGAGGCTGGCACATGACCTTCTGTAAGAAGAGAGATGATAGCTGGGGAGCGGTGAGTTCAATCTACATACTTATACTCATCGCTTACACATTTTTTTTTAAATGTGATCTAGTTTTTAACCTTCACACAAAGTGGTAATGTTATTAATTCTGGTTTTGTATAGAGTTTTCAGTCTGTATACAGTTTTCTTAACAGATATCAATATTTATAAAATTTTAAACACGTAGCGGAGGTTCCAGGAGGCACTATATTCAGTTGTAACTAACTATCAAACAAACAAACAAACAAACAGCAAAATTTTAACTTCTAGAAGATACTTTTTATTTTAACTATTGTAAAATTCAATCATATATTTAATGTTGAAACAACAAAAAATACATAAATAATTCTATGTACGATATTATTGAATAAATGTTATATTACATATTAAGTACACGTCATTCCACCAACCCGCATTGGAGCAGCGTGGTGGAATAAGCTCCAAACCTTCTCCTCAAAAAGAGGGGAGGACTTAGCCCAGTAGTGGGACATTCACAGACTGTTATTACTATTTTACACGTCATATCATTATATACTAGTAAGATATAAATGTGTATCGGCCTCAATTAATGATATAATCTATGACATTTATGATTAATTAATGTAAGTAAGAGTGGAATGGGTAATTTCAAACCGTAACAGGTCACCCGATTCGTGGTAGTGACGCGTATTGGAAATCTCGATACAAGGATTAGGTATAATAATTTTTACATATCTGTGGTTACATGTCATAAATATTTATTGTTTTTATTGATAAAAATATAATATACTGTTATAAGTAATTCTTGGATCTTTTGTGTTGTTTTTTGTTTTGTTTTATTTTAAACAAGCTGTGCTGTTTGTGTGTTTGTTAGTATTGGCTGTCTTTAGATTACTGCCAAAACAAAGTAATTGTTAAGGTATTTAATTAAGATGTGTTTTTTTTAACGATATTAAAATCCTATCATAATTCATCAATGAATGTACACTTTTTAAACCGAACGTATCGACAATCAAGATATGTGCCACCAAGCATTAGAGCAATCAGATGGAATAAGCTATACTCAATATCCTCAAAAGGAGAAAAGGCTAAGTTTTTGATTCGCAAATGAGTAAATGAATTTCGCTATATACCTAATACCGTTGAATTTTTCTCGGCCTGTAATATCAAACCAGTGGAAGATTTTAATGGTATCTTTCTAATACTATGTGAGTTATTTTATTAAAGAACTAGCTGTACCTGCGACTTCGTCCGCGTAGAATTTAACAAAAAAGTAAATCATTTTTATTTTTTACATCATTTTTTTCTAAAATAAAAGTAGCCTAAGTTACTCCTTATTACATCAGCTACGTGCCAATAAAAGTCCCGTCAAAATCGGTCCAGCCATTTCAGAGATTAGCCGGAACAAACAGACAGACAGACAGACAGACAAAAATTGTAAAATATGTTATTTTGGTGTATGTACCGTATATAATATATTCATATGCATGTAGTAAAAAGCGGTTATTTCAATATTAAAAACAGACACTCCAATTTTATTTATGTGTATAGAAGAGCGTATCTTATTTCTTCCTGGTAGAATCCATACGTCGAATCGGTAGCGTCGAGTTATTTTAATAAAATCGTATAAAATGACGATTCAGCAGTGTTGGTCGAAGTTAACTTAAATAAAATTTATTTTCATAATTTAATTCAATCATGAAGTACATGTGAAATATAATATAATATGAAATACAATCACACATGACGTGAAAGTTAGCGTTTTGTATAATACATTCATATACTAAGCATAAAATTAGCTAAATTAAAAACGGTATAATGTTAAAAGCCTAATGGTTACAGTTGATAAAATTCCATAACAAAAATAAATTTTGAATAAAGAATGAAATTCCACTCTAAGTAAATATTTATGTTGAATATTTTACATTACTAAAACTCAATATAATTCGATAAGAAATGCACATACAAGGGGTAACATTCTAAAGTTTTTCCGAGAATTATAAAGTTCGATTCACACAATTCAAATATAGTTAAGACAGTCGCAATACCATGATATCACGTTAGTAAAAATATCCAGTTTCACACCTTTTTTATTTCCATATCGTATGATGTCTGGTGCTCAGACAAGCCTCATCGAACTGCATGTGCTTAATTTATTTATAATTCGTCTCATACTCAGCGCAAAAAAATGTGAGCTTAAATCAGCACAGTGTATTTATGGACTGTTACTGTCTTTTTACCAAGACAGGAAAAACTAGGTAAGTTTACTCGGTGGTAGAGCTTTCTGTAAGCTCGTCTGGGTACCACCCACTCATCAGATATTCTACCGCAAAACAGCAGTATTGTTGTGTTCTGGTTTGTGTGTGAGTGAGCCAGTGTGATTACAGGCACAAGGGACATAAGATCTTAGTTCCAAAGGTTGGTGGCGCATTGGCGATTTAAGCGATGGTTAACATTTCTTACAATGCCATTGTTTATGGGCGTCGGTGACCACTCACCATCAGGTGGCCCATATGCTCGTCAACTCACCTACACAATATAAAACAGTCAAATAAATTAGTATAAAATGTCATTGTTAACTTATTATTAAATATTGCGACTGTCGTAATGACAGTGTGCGTGATTATTTATTACATTGGTATAATTTAGGTCAGGTGGTAGATTAAGGTTGGACGGTCAAGTCAAAGTAGCTTAACAAGAGTATTGGCACGGAATTCCTGCATTAATGTCAGGAATTCATACTGAATCACGAAGCTTAGCCGTAGTCTACATTGTTTACTGTTTTAACCCATACTTAGTTCACAATTATGGCAAACTTTGTAAACTAACCTCTTTAATGTTGTTCCAAGTAACGATTTTATGTAAATCTCATACATGTCCACAAATGAAGAGGCATCTTGCGGGCCGGCAAGGCGGGGGCGGCTAGTGAAGTACACTCTTCCCGACGGATAATAAATATATGATGGTTTCGTAAAGAGAAGTTAAGTTGAAGTTTACGTTACGCTAGTAAACTAATTTCTTACAAAAAAAATATTTTGATATCTTTTTGTTTTTCAGGTAAAGTTTTTATAAATATGAAAATTGTTACCTAAACTGGAGAAGCGTGATAGTAGCAAATTCAAATCACATTAAGAAGTGGTTTTTGAACGGCAATGTGACGTCATGGTCTGTAGGTAAACTTTTATTTATTACAAAATTATAATAATAATATAACATAATTATACTATAGACATGATGACGTATGAACCACTGAACTATTGTTATAACTCTGTAAATTATATCGTTGGTATAAACTATAAAGAAATCTAAATTTGATAAGAAGTATTATAGGTACTATTGTAATCCCAATATTTGATTACGTAAATACTGGTAACGACCAACGTGTTATATAACTCCAAATAACATCAAGGAAAGGAGGTCTTAGCTTAGGTACAACCTTTTACATAGAAAGTGCCACTGTAAAAATTATAACCCACTGATTTACAACTCCAATTGCTGTCGAGCATGAGATCTATGAAGTTTTTCCCTTGCGCCTGTAATTATGGTGATGATTTTCTCCTGACCACATTCGGCCACGGCGCCATTCTGAAGGGTAACAACCAACTCCGCAAGAAATATTATGGTGCACATTTGTGTGCGCACACACCTGTGTTCTCTATATATTATCTCACTTGTAATCCGATAGGACGGCTAATACGACGGGAAGGAGTTCAGATGCAGGACCAACGGTTTTATTTCCTTTCCGGTGCACAGGAGTGTACACACTTCCAATTTCCAGACCCCGGGCTGATACTGTGAATTTTTCAAACGAAAATCTCAATCAATATTTTATCGGCCCCAACCGGGCTTTATAGCCAGGACCTCGGGATCTGTGGTCTTATTTCTAGCTAATAAACTATAGAGGCATAATCATTTTTAATTTCTTAATATTTATGTAATAAAAAATATTTTTAACAATCGTAAAAATCGTACATAATCCATAAATAAATGGATTAAGCTGTTTCAGATTAAGCGGAATGTGCCGACGAACGAAATAGCGATTACTGATCTTAGTTTCGCTTTTTGAAAATATTAATTATATTGTATTTATAAATAATAATAATTATATTATGTGCGTCAATTTAATTAGGTTCCCCTTACAGTTACATAATATAAGTCTTGATTAATTGAGATGAAAGATAAGCCCATAGCCCCATACCAATATTGAACAATTTGGGCAGAAACATAACAAAAAAAATTGTAATGATGTAAGATTTGTTTGTTTATCCAAGAGCCCTTTTATACTCGGAATAAGAGTGGATAGCTGGTCACATAATTAATTGAGCATTTTCTTCATAGATGACCCATATAGTCTTTGTTTACTACCCTATCATTTGTACGAGTGTCGAGTTGTTACAACTCTATTCTCTAGTCTGAGGCTAATAGAAAATTTAAACGCTAATAGAAAACTAAACAAATTTATGAGAATGACATCTCTCAACGATAAGTCACGTGGTCATTCTCATACATTAATTGTTTAGTTTTCTAAATTAGTGTTTACAATTGGGTTTTTGAAACAAAAATAATTATCGATTATTTTATTTATTTGAAAACTTTAAAATAAATTATATTTATAATGTATGCGAAAAACTTTTAAATTTTTTTTTCAACTTATTATAAACAATTAAAAGTTGATAAAATTTTAAAAATAACCACGTGACTAAGAACGCGCCACGATGGGTCGCTATTTTTGTGACGTCACAATGTTAAAAGAATTTATCGATATATTGACGATATTAACGAGATATTACCGGTTAAACGTCAAAACACTGTATCAGCTGTGTACTACAATGAGTAGAAATTAACATTGTGACGTCACACGCGCTCGGGGTTGCTCGGAAACTGTCGGCGTGTTTTCGGTACTGGATTCAAACAAATATTTTCAATTTGATATAACTTTTTAATTATAGCAAATAAAAAAAAAACTAAAAATAGTTTTGGTATAAAACTCATAATATATGATCTTTCCATTTATCAAAAAAAAATTATTTTTTCAAATACCAATTGTATAAAGTCAACTTGGCAAGGGCCTTAGTATCACTTACTCATGTGCTGTTTATACTGGAACATATTGATAATAAGTATCACTTTTAAACGTAAATATACATAGGTGTAGGTTATCTTACTATCGCAATATTGATATTATATTGTTTGTGTATGTTACATTCTTTGTATTGCAAAATATTTTTATCGAAAGCCACTTATTTATATGTACATATATGTTTATATCAGGTGTTTCATTTTTCACGTAGGTGACAGTTACACTAAATAACCATCAGAGTATAAATGGATCCGATCTCACATCCCATTTCGCACGGTGATCACATCACCTCACCCTCCTCACAAAGCGAAGAATACATTTCTTATAATAAAATAGCGGAAACAGAATAAATCAAACTAAATGAATGTGTAATGCAGTTAGTTGCTATGTACTTTAGTATATGAATGTTGGCAATACTTTATTTATATTTAAAAAATTGGTTGCCTGTAAAGTCGGTATACGGGCGAAAGTTTTACGTGACAACGACTTTGAGTGGTAAAATAATTTTAATGTGAATATTCATTCGTATAGTAGGAAGAAGGATGAAATAATAGTAACAATTTAAAACATTTATTTATACAAAGAATTATATTTAAAACATTAATTTATACAAAGAATCTCGCACTGAATTTCACTTTTTATGTCTGTCTCTCTCGCTCTTAGGCGGGCTAACCATGCCCGAGTGGAAGGGACGCGTGCCTCTCACTCGCTCTCATTGTGAGCGCATAACGTGAGCGGAGCGTAACGCAGTTTCTTGAAGTGTCACCCGGCAAACCAATTTATAAGACGTTGTCACGTCAAAAAAACTAAATTATATCAATGACGAAAAGATCTTTATATAAACATGCTTTTTGTTTTTAATCAAATATTAAGAAAACAATATAATACATATCCTGATTTTTTAAATATATATTTGATTATTTTGTTAAATAGTTAAATGTATCTGCAAAGGTGGCATATAAAATAGTACATATATATTAACACTTCAAATACCTCCTTTGAAATGCTTAATCGATTCAAGCAATTAATCGACACAAGATGGGGTTTTCACGGGGTAATTGCTTAAGAGGGCTCGGAACAGGGGGACAATTCTACTAATCTATACCGATACGTTCCCCGTACAATTTCAATGCAACATTGATTTTATTATATATTTATTCGAATCGGACACGAACCAATATTATAGACATGTACCGTTACGTGAAAACTAAAATCAATTATTAACCTTTACGCCAGTAGTCGATATAAAATTAAGGAATAGGAAATCGGATAAACGGCAGTAATCACGGGTCGATTAGATTTCGATAAAGTGACAATTTGGTAGCAGAATTGGCCCCAGTTCCCTACCTATTAATTAAGAGCGTCAAATTGGATCATACCACATAAATTAAGTAATTAATGATTTCATGCGAATAAATGATGTTTAGTGAAATATAAATGAATGAGTACAAC
This sequence comes from Nymphalis c-album, assembly GCA_963151315.1. Classification (NCBI taxonomy): domain Eukaryota; kingdom Metazoa; phylum Arthropoda; class Insecta; order Lepidoptera; family Nymphalidae; genus Nymphalis; species Nymphalis c-album. Next base: position 4,262,301 of record OY720602.1, on the reverse strand, counting down.
TGGTTAGGAATTCAGATTATACGTAGAATAGTAAAGTTTAGAAATAATTACATTATATACAATTATACATGTAATATATATTAACCATAAACATTATAAATTTATATGTATATACTCCATAAAAATCAAGAACAACACATTACATTACATAACATTTTAAATTAATTAATTTACGAAATTTGGCGAAAATCCGAGTATTATCACTACTACATGTAATGTTAAAGAAACAAAAACATTTTACTGGATTTCGAAATATTCTAATAATTACTAAACAACAAACATTAACGTCCAGCGAACTATTATATCGTCGTAAAGTTATTCGTACCGACAAACTCACGTTACATTTAAATTTAGAACATTATTTAAAACATTTACAGTTTCAAACTTTAATACATTACATTGATTTATTTTTCCAAAACCCAAATCTACTAGTTCTTTTTTTCTTTGCTTTATCAACAGTATCAAGGTGTCAGTGAGATTCTGTCAGACCAGCTAGTGGTTAACCACAGGCACAAATGACATAACATCTTAGTACACAAGGTTGGTAGCGCGTTAGCAATGTAATGGATGGTTAATATTTCTTACAATGCCAATGTCTTTGGGCGGTGGTGGCCACTTATCAGGTGGTCTATTAGCTCCCACGCCTATCTGTTCTATAAAAAAAACTCTTTAGTTATCATTTTACAAGATTAAATTAAATCGGAAGTAAGCAAAGAGAACTGGAAGAACTCATTAGATTATTTTTCGTCATTACATACCTATGTTAATTCAATATAGTTAAATAATCTTAAATCGTGCAATAATGACTAAATTCTGTTTAATACTAATCAGAGTTAAAAGTTGGTCTCCGGTATTCGGAATAACATAACTATTCAAAAGTTTACAAAGCCAGGGAACAATAGAGGTTGTGCTGAGTGCTGTTCTGCAAAGGAGGAATGCAGTGTAATAACCGCACGAGGTTAGATATAACTGGAAGTCAGGATAGAAACTTCCCAAATAATTCCAATAACTGTAATTACGCTGGCCTTGCTCACCCTTCAAACCGGAATACAACAATACCAAGAACTGCTCGTTTTGCGGTAGAATATCTGCTGAGTGGGTGGTACCTACCCAGACGAGCTTGCACAAAGTCCTATCACCTGTAGTCTTTCACAATATTAAGCTGATATCATTGCTACAACTACGTCACTCTAAAGACAAAATCCTAAATTCATATACTCTGGTTTCATATGATGGTGTATTTTGACAATCTTTTAGGAATACGCGAGACGCGATGTCATATTAATTTTTTATTTTATTTATTTCAGCATTAATTTTTTTTTATTGTATAGGAAAGCGGACGAGCGTATGGGCCACCTGGTGTTAAGTGGTCACCAACGCCCATAGACAATGGCATTGTGAGAAATGTTAACCATCGCTTACATCGCCAATGCGCCACCAACCTTGGGAACTAAGATGTTATGTCCCTTGTTCCTGTAATTACAATAGCTCACTCACCCTTCAAACCGGAACACAGCAATACAAAGTACTGCTGTTTTGCGGCAGAATATCTGATGAGTGGGTGGTACCTACCCGGACGAGCTTGCACAAATCTCTTCGACCAAGTAATTGGAGAAAGTATAGTGTATGCATCCAGATCTTACTGTTATACTATAAAACTATATATACCATGGAGATATGTAACTCAAACTCTTAATAAAGAGTCTTCATATTGATTTTTATTAATTTACCATTTAACAAGGAATTTTAAAACAGCCTTGAATTCGCATAAATATTCAGCCCTTCTAATTCCAGACAACCAACCAACTAAATTCCATAGCCGTAATTTTCGCTTCAGAACCTGCAAAGTTTGTCTTGTTAGTAAGGGAGCGGATCTTCTTAATGAAGATTGCAGTTTATGGATCCTGAGAGCTGTTCAGTTTTTTGTTTGAGTTTAGTTTAGTTAGCAGAATAGAATTCGGCAACCTTGATGTGATCTGATCTGAGAATTCGGCAAAGAGCAAAAGGATCATCATATACCTCAATTAACTGAATTAATGTTTCAAATCAAATTAATTAACAATAACAATTTCAAGAAAATCACAGCAAGAAAAAAATCAGAAATTTTAAATTCTTTCACGAGTATGAAAATGTTATAATTTATAGAAGTAAAAATAAGTACAATATTTTATATTAGACAATTTAAAGCTCGATTTAATTTTAATATAACATTCAAGTATGTAACTGTTCGCTCAGAAAACGTGTCTCTGTTGGTTCATCTATGCGTTATGCGGTTTTCCTTTCATGTATTTGAAGCATATAATATCCACGAAATGACTAATTATATGCCAATATATAAGCTCCTTTTTGATTTTATGTAAAATCACTATAATCAAGCCATCGCAAATTTAAAACTCATGATTATTTTATGATAGTACCTATATTGATTGCAAAAATATTAAAATATTTATATTATTGTATATAAATATTTTTTTATTTATATTTTGAGGCGACTACATTATTGACACTATATAAAATATTAATAATTTCCTTCAACGATGATTAAAATTGAGAATAAAACCGTTGTGTCCATAATTACAATGGCTTACTCACCCTTCAAACCGATACCAAAACAAAGTCTTACGATAATAATAAATTAAATTAATTATTTGAAGCTGCCAACCCTAGCGTAATTGCACAAGACTATCGAACCAATTTTTATAGAACAAGATTGGGGATGTGCCAATTTATTGAGCAACATTTCTCACTTGCTCACAAAAAGCTATTACCTGAATCCATTAATCTTATTTTTAGAATTGAACTCATTCAATTTGATAACATTTATTCCTTTATAACTCATCGCTATAGCAGCGAATTTATGTTGTTTTTGATGATGAGCGGAGCAATGATGGCCTTGGCCAATATTAATTACAAAAATACAATCATTGCATAATATTAGTTACAAAGTTAGGTTAATGATACACTAGAACAGAGGTTCACAGACCATTTTTTGTCATAGACCACTTTCAAAATTTAGCTGGTTCGGGTAGACCCTCTGCAACTACATTTCAACCATGTTCCCAAAACTCGACCGAAAATGTGAAATCTCTAATTATGGAAATATGCATTGCGGCTGAGCTCCAACAACGAATTAATAGTGTCAGTCGCAAGTAACAGTCGCTGACCTTTTTTTTGTTAATATTATCTGGCTACATTAATAGGTGAAGTCAAGTCGAAAGCAAACGATTTTTTTGGACCCCCGCTTATGAATTGTGAACACATTTTTTCCGTGCTGCAGCAGATCCCATCCGCAGAGATCGTGATTCTTGGCGATTTTAACGCCCACCATGCCGAATGGCTTGGATCACGTACCACCGATCATGCGGGGAGATCTGTGGTCGATTTTGCCTTGGCATATGATCTGACACAACTGGTTACCTCGCCAACGCGAATCCCAGATGTGGAGGATCATACACCTTCCCTGTTAGACCTTCTGCTGACCTCTCATCCGGACGGGTACCATGTTTCCGTAGAGCCTCCTCTTGGCTCGTCGGACCACTGCCTTGTCCGGAGTACAGTGCCGATTACACGCACCTCACGGCCTCGGTTCGTGGGTTGTCGCCGTGTGTGGCACTACAGGTTAGCGGACTGGGATGGGATGCGGTCCTTCTTTGCATCCTACCCATGGGGGCGGATTTGTTTCTCGCCGGATGATCCCGCTGTCGTTGCTGACTCCGTCGCTGATGTGGTGTTTCAGGGTATGGAACTCTTCATTCCGTACTCTGCAATACCCATCGGCGGCAGATCCCAGCCTTGGTTTGGTCGCTTCTGCAAAACGGCGTCACGTCGAAAGGTAGAATGCTATCAAGCCTGGGCTGAAGCATCGGCATCGCGTGATGTAAATACCAGCGCATTTAAAAAGGAATACAACTCTGCCTCCAGGTCTTTCAAAAGTGTTATTGCCAAGGCGAAATCGGAGCACATAGGCAGGATTGGTGAGAGATTGGTGCGTCTTCCTTCGGGAACACGTGCATTCTGGTCTCTCGCTAAGGCTGTCTTAGGGAATTTCTGTCAGCCCTCCCTTCCATCTCTGCACAGGAGCGATGACTCGTTGGCCCATTCTGCGAAAGAGAAAGCCGACCTTTTGGGATCTCTCTTCGCGTACAACTCGACTCTTGATGATCAAGGAAAGACACCACCGACAATCTTGCGGTGTGATACCACGATGCCGGAAATTAAATTCCGGCAGAGTGCAGTTCGTAAAGCACTTTTTTCCTTGGACATCCATAAGTCGAGTGGGCCCGATGGCATTCCTCCGATTGTGCTGCGCACTTGTGCTCCCGAGCTGGCACCGGTCTTAACGCGTCTTTTCCGCCACTCTTACACATTAGGCGTTGTCCCGAATTCTTGGAAGACGGCTTTAGTGCACCCGATCCCTAAAAAAGGCAATCGCTCTGATCCAACAAATTATCGGCCTATTGCTATCACCTCCTTGTTCTCCAAGGTGATGGAGTCCATCATTAACTGCCAGCTCCTGCGGTACCTAGAGGAGCATCAGCTGATTAGCGACCGCCAGTACGGCTTCCGTCGGGGTCGCTCAGCTGGTGATCTTCTAGTTTACCTTACTCACAGATGGGCTACGGCGGTTGAGTCCAAGGGGGAGGCATTAGCAGTCAGTCTGGACATAGCGAAAGCCTTCGATCGGGTATGGCATAAAGCGCTACTCTCCAAGCTTCCATCCTACGGGCTTCCCGAGAAATTGTGCAAGTGGATCACCAGTTTTTTGGCAGATCGGAGCATCAAGGTCGTTGTCGACGGTGCATGCTCTGACTTAAAATTCGTCAATTCTGGTGTTCCACAAGGCTGCGTTCTATCACCTACTCTGTTTCTTCTGCATATCAATGATATGTTACAAATCAGTAACATTCACTGCTATGCGGATGACAGCACTGTAGACGTCCATTACACCGGCCGTGCTAATATTTCTCGGGAACACGTCGACGAGTGTCGGAACAAACTTGTGTCTGAAGTCGAGACCTTGTTAACCAAGGTCTCGGACTGGGGCCGACTGAACTTGGTCCAATTCAACCCCAATAAGACACAAGTTTGCGCGTTAACCGCTAAAAAATCTCCTTTTGTCATATCCCCTCATTTCGAGAATACTCCCCTTGCTGCCACAGCCAGTATCGGTATACTTGGCGTCGAGATTTCGAACACTGTTCAGTTCCGCGGTCAATTGGAAGTTAAAGCCAAATTGGCTTCTAAAAAGCTTGGAGTGCTCAACAAGGCGAGACGGTACTTCACGACGGACCATCGCCTAAAACTTTACAAAGCGCAAATTCGGCCCCACATGGAGTACTGTTCTCACCTCTGGGCGGGAGCTCCCCAGTACCAGCTTCTTCCTTTTGACCGCATTCAACGTAGAGCGGTTCGAATTGTCGACGATCAGGCTAATTCTGTCACATGTGTATTCCACCGACCCGCATTGGAGCAGCGCGGTGGAATAAGCTCCAAAACCTTCTCCTCACAAAGAGGAGAAGAGGCCTTAGCCCAGCAGTGGGACATTCACAGGCTGTTACTTTACTTTACAGGCTATTACCGACCGGCTTGATCCTTTGGCCTTGCGTAGAGATGTTGGGTCACTCTGCATACTCTATCGCATATATCACGGGGAGTGTTCTGAGGAGTTGTTCGGATTAGTCCCGGCAGCTGAATTTCACCACCGGACATCGCGCCAGAACTCCAAATTCCATCCCCATCACCTCGATGTCTGGAAATCCACAACAGTGCGTTTCTTAAGGCATTTCCTGCCTCGCACAATCACTCTGTGGAACCAGCTTTCGCTGGCGACTTTTCCGAACCGATATGACATAAAAACCTTCAAGAAGAGAGCGTACTCTTTCCTCCAAGGCCGGCAACGCACCTGCAAGTCCTCGGATGTTGCAGGCGTCCATGGGCGGTGGTAGTCACTTTCCATCAGGTGAGCCTCCTGCTCGTTTGCCCCCTATTACATAAAAAAAAAAAAAAAAAAAAAAAAAAAAAAAAAAAAAAAAAAAAAATTTCTTTGTCACTCCAACATAGTCTCCCCTCGAGACTCCCGTGGATCACTAGGGGTCCACCTGGACCACTTTGGGAACTAAATCAAATAAATATATAAGAAGTCCTACAATATTACATATTGTTGAATTCACACTCAAATACATCTTGTATAAATACTATTACATGGAACTTATATTAACTTTTTCCTGTTCTACTTTAAACTTTACAACTTAAGAAATATATTTTAATAAACGTAACACGAGATATTTTCCACTAACGGTCTCAGTTTTGTTTTTTTGAAGTGAAACTTCTTTAGAATCGTTGTGATTTCAAATCGGATGCAACGGAAAAAACGACAGGTAAGAGACACAAATACAAAAATGTGTAGGATGAAGGCAGCGAAGAATGAGACAGAAATATACATACTATTTTATATTATCGGTCTCTCCTCTTTGTGCCATACTTCGTAGCGTCCCCACTCCCGTCTTCTAAGCATAGTCGCCTGTAATTATTGAGCCAGAGCGAGAGAGCAGATGTCGGTGTGTATGTATATTATATATATTCATCTCATTCTTTTGTCGATTTACTGAAGTTTCACTTCTATCGTGTGTGAATCGCACACACACCTTTTTTATATAAGTTACTCAGACTGCCAATTCGGCCACCTGATGAAGTGGTCACCACTCGCCTAGGATATTGTAACAAATATCACATCACTTATATCCCCAATGCACTACCAGCATTGAGATGTAAGAGGTTATGTTCTTTGTACCGGTTAACTACTTACATTCTATCAAGATCCACATACCATCTTTTTATAAATAAAACGCGATAAATTTGTTTTCATTCAAAACAAAAATGTAAATTATACAGTGTTACTACATTATCATAAGAAATTAGGTGCAAATGGCAGAGGCGTGTTCCACGAGAAATTGGAATAAACTACGCATAATAAAGTTATATTCGACGCAAGATTTCCTTACATTTTTCTAACTGACATTAAAAATAAATGGTTCATGCGTGTATCAGAGGTAATACTATAATCGTAAGAATTAACTAGCGCTTTACCCGCGGGTTTGCACGCGTCATAATTCAGAGTTGCTAAATACCTATTTCCATAATTCTTTAAAAATAACGTAATTTCTTACAAAATTGGCATCGAAGGATTATTCAGCATACCAATCTATATGTTACATTAAGTAAAAAACAGTCTGTAAATATCACACTTCTGGGCTAAGGCCTCCTTTCCATTTAAGGAGAAGTCTAGGAGCTTATCCGTCACTTACTGCTCCAATGCGGATTCGTGGATACACAACTAATACATTTTCATTCAACACATGCAGGTTTCCTCACGATGTTTCCTTCACGAGCACTAAATGTATTATAAATACAAATTAAGTAAATGAAATTTCAGTAGTGCCATTATGAATTCACAGTCTGCAGTGTTCGGAACTACTTATTTAACTTATTAGTTTGTGTTTATATTTCATCTCGTTCTCGGCAGTGTCACGTCAGACGAACCACTAATAGATGTGTATCCAACAACTTTTATTGGAGCAACGTCAAATAAACTCCAAAACTTTTTAAGAGGAGAAGAAACTACATATAGTTATTTTATTTTCTTAGTAAATAGTAGAGTTTTGTTGGAATTTAATTCAATATCAATATCAGACCGGTAAAATAAATTAGACATTAATTGGCTCAAGTTTCGTAACTTTTGTAATAAGAACGAAATTTAAGTAATTTAAACACAAAATCTTGCCACAAGTAAGGTAATTTATCCTCCACTCATTTTTCCCCTGTTTGCGTATAATTTTTAATTTACCACAGCAGATTTAATTTCCGCCGGATGAAAGTGGTTTTTGTAAAAATACTTTAACAGTTATAGTTTTTTCACTTTTAATATAATTAATATAACATTTTTAATGTTTATGGGTAAATACCTAAGTCGAATATTAAACATAAAACTAGTCAATCGATGCTAAAGATGAATGCTAGTAAGTTTCACTAAACGTCCCATGTTTTTTATCGTACGCAACTGCCACTGGTTTCGGTCTTTCTGGAATTATTGATTTGACATTCGAAAGAAAAAGATACAGCTTTGTTTAACTAATTACCCGAAAAGCAGCATAAAAATACTGAAAGAGACATTTTATTATTTAACTAAACACCCTTAAACAATTTTAGGTAAAGCAGTATGTTTAGGCATGTATTTAAATGTCACACATATTTATAAGTAACTAGCTGATATCCGCGAGTTCGTTCGCGTTGCTTGATATATTAACAAAGTTTTCTTTTGTAAGAAGGAAAAAACATAAAAAAGATCGCAAGCAAAAATATACTTTGTTTAAACATACATCACTGAATCGTTGTTTCTTGAAATTTTATTAACTTTTTATTAAATGAAGATATCGCAATAATTATTAAATCGCAATAATAAAATTTATAAAATTTCATTGAAATCTATCCAGTAGTTTTTCCGTGATGCGTGCACAACTGCAGACCTCTATCATTTTATTTATATAGATATTATGATCAATACAAGTCAATCGAAGTCGAATAAATTAATGTCACTGAAATACTCGCAAATAAATCAGGCTGCGCGTCACACCAATGACCTAACAGAGATAAATTCTTGTAGAATTTATATTTCCATGGAAAAATATACTCGTTTTACACAAAGTAAACTTTTTTTCAACCTATGTCTTTATTTATCTTATATCCTATATTTTTTATCAATTAATTATTTATGTTTGTTCATTTTTCTTATTTAAATTATATATAATATAGATGTCATATACAAGTATTTTTTAATATAACAAAATAGAATTTTGCCTTTCTTTTTTTAACGTATTTTGACCTCTTAAACCCTAATATCATAACGACAATTGGTGCAATCGCCATTTTGAAATTAGATTTTGATTTGAAACCAGACGGACTACACAAATTCCTACTATCAGTAAAAAGTAAAATCTTTTGGTACCGTACTTAAGAATTCCTTAAGCATTTTTAGGCACCATTATATAAGGAACATTAAACTGGGCGATTACATAAGCATACGGCCACTTATTGGTACAGCTTATGGCCACTTCAGTTTCTATTGAAAAGTTCAGCGATTTTATATTGCATGAATTGCTTTAATACTTCTAGACGCAATTTACCAATTATATAGCAAAAACGTTATGAGATCTTCTAATTTTTATTAATTTAAAATAAGTAGGTATTTTTTAAAAGGGGGAAAACGATCTGGAGGCTCATCTGATGGAAAGTGACTACCACCGCCCAGGGACATCTGCAACATCCGAGGACTTGCAGGTGCGTTGCCGGTCTTTGAGGAAAGAGTACGCTCTCTTCTTGAAGGTTTTTATGTCGTATCGGTTCGGAAAAGTCGCCGGCGAAAGCTGGTTCCCCAGAGTGATTGTACGAGGCAGGAAAAGGACGAACCACTTAATGGTGCTTATCATTAGGTGGTTCGTCCGGTGGTCACCACCGCCCATAGACTTTACTGTCAGAAATATGAACCACTTCAAACGGTATAAATGCGTCATCAAGATTAAGAACTAAGATGTTATGTCTCTACTCCTGAAGTTACACTGCTTCATTCACTCTTCAACCGGAATGCAAAATACTAAGTTTTGCTGTTTGTCCGTAGAATATGTAATGTAGGTGGTACCTACCCAGCAATTTACCACCTTATTGAATATCGTACATAATTATTTAGACATATTTGTGTTATTGATTAATGTAACTAGATTCTATGATGGTGGTCAAAGTCAGATCTTAAGTCATAACAAATATTAATTGTATTGCCTGCTTGTCTTTGTAAATTATTGCGTTCGTGTTTTTGGGTGGTTAGATAGCCATTGTTATTAATACATTTGAACAAGATCACATTACCATTGACCATTCGAGAATAAAAAATAGAAGTTGTAGAAAATCAATGACAATTGACAACTGACAACTACTCTTGAACTAAAACTAAATAAATATAAACAATTTTGATATTTGTCTTATTTATAACAGAACATTGTTATTTAAACGTAAATGATCATCTTCATGTCTTCTTCATTATCCATTACATAAATAAGGACAAACTACGTAATTAAGTATCTATGTAAATAGGGACAAACTGTCTGTTTGTGTCCGATTTAATTTGAATTTAACCCATAAATACTCCCTGATTATTATCATTATCACCATCGTCTAAATTTTCTGATGTTACTTTTCGGAAAATCTGAACTAATTTTGTTATTCAATCCGAATAGCTTCAATAATTAGGCCACCAGTTTACAACCCAAGTGTTTTATTTACGTTCCTATTACATATACAGCTATTTATTGTCGTATTATTTAGTTATTTCCTTCGTTTTGAATGAGAATTGAATTTGATAAAGCAAAGTAGATCTGACTTATTTAGAGGTTTAAAAAAGCCCTTTAATTATCAGTTTAGTTGCAACATATATATGTCGATGTCATATAAAAAAATATAAACAATTATTTCAGAAATGCAACATAACGAGAATATATTGCTACCCAGCCAGGGATCATCTTGGGGTAATTCTTTTGTCATAAACTTGACCAAAATGTAATATAATCTCATGAACTTAATCTTTTAACAAGATCAAACATTGGATTTTCTTCAAAAGCAACAAAAACACAAATTAAGGACATAAGCCAGAGTCGATAAAAGACCAAACGATCAAATTATAGAAATTTTCGATAAGCCCTTGCAAATTTTAAATAGGTCGGATTCTTTACAAATTCGCTTTATTAAGGTTATCCAGATGTTTCTAGATATTTAAAAAAGTAAATGTTTCAATTGAGGCAATACATTTACAAATTACAATAACATGCCTATATTCGTCACTCCAATATTTTAAACCGTTATCTTTTTAAATCTTATATTTAAAATTACCTATACGAACATGTTAATTATTTAATACGGAATTTAAACATTTGGAAACGTTTACACTTTATAGTATAAAGTAAATGTCCCACTGCTGGGCTAAGGCCTCTTTACCTCTTTCTGAGGAGAAGGTTTTTGGAGTTATTCCACCACGCTTATCCAATGCAGGTTGGTGGAATACACGTGACAGAATTTCAATGAAATTTGAAACATGCAGGTCAAGCACGACATTAATTATAATCACAAATTAAGCACATAAAATTTAGTGGTGCTTGCCCGGGTTTGAACCCACGATCATCGGTTAAGATTCACGCGTTCTTACCACTGGGCCATCTCGGCTTTTACAGTATAGTTTTCTAATACTTCTACACAATAATTTTCACCTAAGTACCTAATAACTAATACAACTATCTAGATAGCATACTTAACGATTAATTATTATTATAAATTAAGTATTTCAGTCATTGCTGAATAATTTGAATGATCATACTATTATAAGCAACTCGTTATGATCGCCGTCAAAAATAAGTTCGTTCAATAATTAAAACACGAAGAATATTAAAAAAATAGGGTAAAAGAATATGATTTATAGTTCTACCAATCATTAAGTAATTAGTGGGGGTTAAACTAGATACGTAGAACGCCACACGGCGAAATGGTGCTCTTATCTGATGCTAGGGAAATCACCTGTATTTTAAAAAGTAGGCTAACAATGAATTAGGCAGTTTCACCCAAATTTAGTTGGGGGTTTTACGTCATGACTGATAAAAGGAAATGATAAGAAAATCTTTTATTTACTAAGTAAAGTAATTAACATATAATTATAAACTTGTTACCAATACACTTAAGAATACTTTTAGTACTTTTAACAGTCCTTATACATTTGGTCTTTGTATTAGAAGATACGCTATTTTTGATGTCAACATATGAGTAGTTTTAATGTAATATTTAAAATAACATACCATCTGGCACGTAGACGTTAAGATAAAGACAGTCTTCGGAATACTCTTTTTTCCGAGGTTCCTCCATTTGAGATTCCAGTAATTTCGTAAATAGTTCGTCATGTTTATTCAGTGGGTGTTGTACGTCCTCTGTCTTTGGGTCGCTTTGCATGCAATCATGTGCGTAAACCGTCGCGTTTCTCACACCTTCCCATTGAGGAAGATCTGTATATTCAGGAGGGGTGAATCGTCTAAAATCAATCGGAGGCTGAGCGTAAGGTATTCCAACGTACGCTGCTATCCTCTTTGTTCTAAACCTCGTTATGTACATCCCCGCTATCGTCCCTTGATTTGCCAATGTGATTTGTTTCGGTTCCCTTGCTGATAGAACCGTATTCAATATCACGGATACCATCAATATAAAAATCTTCTCCATTTTTTTATGATATTTCAATCAAGTTTTGAAACTTTCAAATGATATGTCCATGAATACAGGTCATATCATTGTTCCAAATTTAAAATTTATTTTAAAATCATCTTAATATCGATAATAAATATTATTAAATTATTGCACTGATATTCGAGGCGGTAGTTCACTTTCGAAGGTGGTGCGTTACTGTTTCTCGTGCAGACTTCGGCTCGTAAACAGTAGGGCCGTTCGTCGTTATAGCGACCAAGGAATTGGTTGTTAGTTTTAAGAAGTATTAGAAGTGGCCGAACTATTTTATTAACGCCAAAATATTGCCAACTTTAATATTAAATTCTAAAAAAATACATTTTGTCTTTGAGTTCAAATCTACAGTAAACAAAAGCATTTAATGAAATACAAAATATTTAGAGTTAATTTATTTGATGATAATTTAGTATTAACTTATTTATTTGCGAACAAATATGGCTTCGCGATCAATAATACCTGTATTATGACGTTATTTTATAACATAAACAAGTATTGCCATTTCTATTTATATTAATTCTATATTAGTTGGCAGTAAGCTTACGACGCGAACAAATCGCGTGACTGAAAACTGAGCATTGGAGTCATTGCATTTCGACTCCGGACTTTTTGTTACTTTCCATCTTCCCCTATATGGGTCAATGCGACTGAATTATTGATCTTTTGATATTTACTTAAAGTATTTTAGAATCATACTGTCTTTGGACAACTATATGACTACTTATAAAATTCATAAAGAAAATTATTTATGAAACTTTTATATCTTCAATTGTTTTGCTTTGTTCTTGTATCTTATTAATATGTTAATATATCTTAACCAACTTCATAATATATAATAAGTGTTATGTAATGATAGACTAAATGTAAATGAAAATAGAAAGATCGCATGAAAATTAACCGTACACCAGTTCCCAATAATGATATCATTCAATTATACATTCAGACGTTAAATTATACATTTTATCTGTATATTTTCACCCTGCAGTTTGTTCTTGTAAAATTATAATTATATATACTTGAAAAAAATCGCAATAATTTTCAAGTCGTATTTTTATAAAATACCCTAATATGAGGCTATTATCTTCAACATGCGATAACTTTTAATGTTATGGGAGGCCAAAACTACTTTTATGATTCGAATATAATTTTAACAGCTCAAGGAATAGTGTTCAAAATTGCATAAACGGAATAGGTAAATTCATGATCGAGGTATTTAGTACCATCGTCATTTGCATGAAGTGTTCAAGTCGTTGGAAGTGTGATTTTCTACGTTTCATTTGCATATAATATATCGTAGCGATCTTTGTATTAGATCTAAACCGTAAACCGTAACTATAAGTATAAAAGTATACAAAAAATGAAACTTAAAAGACATAGATCATATGAAAAAAAAAACAAAAATAATTTTAATTATGTAACTCATCCCAGCCGTTTTGTATAAGATATCTTACGCTGTATTTTAAAAATGTAATCGGGTCTAGGCACGACTATAAGTACTTGATACTTGCTCATGAAACTCGCGTGCAGCATGGTTAATAATCAATGCGTTGAGCCTTGTTGTTCAGGTTGTTATTTAACAAAATAATGAAAACCTGACCGAAATTTTTGACCTACAATTGGATCAGAGCCGATTTTTTGTGTAATATTATGTATCAGCGTAACAATGTATTAGTGTAACAGATGTATCAGCTAAGATGATTCAGTGACTAAAACATATCTTAGCCGAAGCATGAATCACCTGCTCAGCGGTGAAGGCCCTAATTAGGAAAACTGCAAATGCCTGATGAAAATCTGCCACATAACACCCGCTTCAAATCGCCGTGGTGGGATAAGATCCAAAACTCAAAAGGACAAGAAAGGACAAGCCCAGCAGTAGGGAATTTTTTCATATAAAACTATTCCTTATATTGTCAATAATAATATGGAACAACGCTAAGTATTGTTGTATCGCGGTAGAATATATTATGATGAACAGATGGAGGTACCATCTATCCAACCAACACAGTAGTGCACAATGTTTTGTTGGTCGGGACCAAGTAAAAATAAAAGTTGTTAATTAATATTGTTATTCTACTTTTACAGGTTGTTATTCTACTTTAAGTTTACATAGATTTTTTGGATACAAATAAATTATATTGATGAAAAAATATATACTTATTTAATTTCAAAATTAAATATTTATTTCTTTAAAATATTAACAAAAGTTTGTAGAACTACTTTAAATAGGTGACGAATTATAAGTTGGCGTGATTAAACTTGCTTTCTGCGAACAGCTAACATCGGTTAGATCATAATCTCTAGTGTTTAGAGCAAATATACGAACTTCGTCGCTGAAAATCGCTATGCTTAAAATAAATCTTTAAATAAAGGAAATGGTAATTATGGTTAATTTTTCATCATTCACAATTGTAATAAAATATTTAAGGTCCTTCTTAATTTAATTATTTTCGTAATTTCATTATTAAAAAATCAAATATTGTGAAGGTTTTAAATGTTATTCGACGATTTTGTTTTCTTTTAGTTAAAAAAATTAAATTTCTTAATTGGATTAAGAAATGTAAAAGACTTATGAGAAATTTTCGGCGAATAACGTACGAAGTTGACTGTCAAAATTTTCTCAAACTGTATGTAACGTCATTATATGAAACAAATCATGTTTATTTTCAACTAGCTGATACCCGCGACTTCGTCCGCGTTGCTTGATATACTTATTAAAAAAGTTTTCTTATGTACGAAGGAAAAAACATCAAAAAGATCGCAAGCAAAATATACTTTGTTTAAACATACATCACTGAACAGTGTTTATACAAATCGTTGTTTCTTGAAACTTTAATAACTTTTTATTAAATGAAGATATCGCAATAATTTTTTGACAAGGGCCAAGTGTCTAAGATATAAAATTGGAGTCGATGTCAGCTAAGGAAACACTATAATATACCTAGCAATAATAATACTGGAATCATTTAAAAATAAAAAAAAACATACACATTACAAATTGACTTTTATTCGCCTCGTTAAGTTGCGCGTGCGACACAAGCACATCTCACCTATAACTAACTATGTATGTAGTTATAAACCCATCTTGGCTGACATCGACTCCAAAAGTAACAATAATTGTAAATAAATTATCAACCACACAACACATTCGTACCTACATATTGTTGAGTAGAAAATAGTAAGTTAATTATCAAATTATAGAAGAATACGCAATTATTTTTTTACTTTTTAGTGCATATTAATTTGTTTTTCCTATAAAGTCGGTTTTTGTTTTGTTAAAATTTTTATTTATATTTATATAGATGAACACACATAAGAACATTGATTTAATTATTATAAGCCTACCAACTTACATACACTTTTTGGCAGATCTTAAAACTTCTATATACAACATGCTACATGTTTTATGTAGGTATATTCATGTTATAGTTTTTCAGTTTCGCATTACAAAAAAGTTTCTTCATCTATTAGTACAGATTTTGATAGAGAAAAAGTTGGGAATATGATTTTTGGAAGAAAATTAGATAATATGCAATGCAATATGTACCGATAAGACCGTCCCTTGCATGCATCATCCTTCCTTAGCTTGTATCTTTTTTATTAAGTATTTTTTTCTTTTTATTTGTATCTGACTTGTTTTTTTTCTTTGTGAGTGTGCAATAAAGTTATTTATTATTATTTTTATTAACATCGTATTTTTCCACTGTTTGGCCTAAATAAAGAATACAGTTATGAGTTTATACGTAAATCTGTTTTCGGAATCAATCTGTGTCCGGATACAAAATTTAATTATAATTCATTATTCCCAGAGCGTACTTAGCATAGATACTGCCTCGCCTCGGCTTACAAGACAGCGTACTTTCATTATTATGCCAGTATCGAATAAATATAGATTGGAGTTCTAGCACTTAAAGTTCTTAAGTCAAGATATATAACGTAGATATATAATTAATCAGGTACGTCTTATGAACAATTTATTATTAATTGTTTCGAT
This sequence comes from Nymphalis c-album, assembly GCA_963151315.1. Classification (NCBI taxonomy): domain Eukaryota; kingdom Metazoa; phylum Arthropoda; class Insecta; order Lepidoptera; family Nymphalidae; genus Nymphalis; species Nymphalis c-album. The sequence goes on along the minus strand of OY720602.1, from coordinate 4,245,992 downwards.
ATTTGGTTATAATTTTCTTTGTTGATGTTTATTTAACAGCAATATATTTATTTTTATGAATATTTTTTTTTTTTTTTGATAAATTACTATTAAAGTACTTCTTAAATTCCAAATAAAAATAATATCTAATATGACTAGTTTTCGACAAAAATAACACAATACATCAAATGCCTTAAAATCTAACATGTACAATACTAATAATGATGTAAATCTACATTTTTCTATTGTTAACACGATAACTTGTCAACAGCTACCAAACAAAAAAAAGGAAATCTGTTGACAAACAATAGAGAAACAAGTACTGAACTGTTTTGTTTCGGCCTACTTATCTATATTCAATCTACTTGTCAAGATTTAACATCAAATGAACGAACTTTAAATATAGAATAGTTCCGATAAAATCGACCATGGCGCCGCAATGGCAATATTCAATAACATTAGACTGTATAGCTTTCAACCACGCAATACTGCAGACATCGTTACTGCCGTATCACATCACTGACACTGCAATTCTCGTATCTATTTGTAATGAAAGCAATGATGTGTTTTGATAGCAAATCAATGCTATTGTAGTGAACATAATTTTTGAAGTTGATTCCAGATTCTTATGTGAATACTAGTTGCTCGTCCCAACTTCATAAAATGAACATTAAATATCTATTATCCAAGAACTAAATACGTTATAGAGAAGCATTCTATGTAACGGGCTTGTTTAGAATCAGATTAAACTTCTTATTCATTTCTTATCATAATTCATACTACAATATTTATAAATGTTTTGTTTCAATTTATAAAAATATACAATCTTTAGAAAAAAGATTTATCTAGTATTTTTTTGGGAATGACTTTGACCACTTTCTTCATTTATAATAGAGGAAACTGAGGCCCTAGCCAAGTTCATATTCTACAATTGAAAACGCTAATAGAAAACTAAAAATTGTATGAGAATGACCACGTGACTTATCGTTGAGAGATGTCATTCTCATACATTTGTTTAGTTTTCTATTAGCATTTACGATTGTAGAATGTCAACTTGGCTAGGGCCTCTGAATAGAAACGTTCCTATTGATTAGATGTGCGACTACAGTGCCACATGCGGTGAACCATTTAGTTGTCATCGATATTCAAAATGACCGGTCGATATTTCACGAAATCGCATCAAAAAAGTGTAATTTGTCCTATGTGAGTTCCATCATGTGTTTGTGTATGTGTGTGTGCGCGTGTATGTGTGTGCGTGTGTATGCGTGTGAACATTCTCCGATTCCTTCGGTAACTGGTAACTTATGAAATACGTATAAATAGGAGGACCGAAGACACGTAATGGGCCCAGTCTACGTAAGCTGTAGCGGTGCTTTAGAAGGTAGGTGTTTAGGCTTAATTCCATATTGCACGTTACAGGTGTAAAAATATTAAATAATATACCGAATAAATGTGTGTTCAAGTAGGGCTACCTTTAGGGCTAACTATAAGGTTCTTAATGTGTAATAAAATACTTCCTACAGGTAAAATAGGTATAAAAAATTTTGCCAAATAAAAATTCACATTTATAAAAATCCTTTTTCAGCGGCTGCTTACATTATAAAACAAATTTATGTTCTAAATTTAAACACAACAGACAAACAGATTCTATAATTATAATAAAATGATCCTTTTAAAATAAAAGATAATTGTAATTAAAAATTCGAATTTTAATAATATATTGAGACTGATATCACCGATATCAGTCACGACGGCTATTCTCAGATGAGTCTAGCCAACTACGCAGGATATTATAGAACACAAGTGTTTACACGCAAACACAGATGCACTTACTAATCTCATAATCCGATGGGATGGACACACGATATGTGAATATATGATATAATACAAAGGACTACTTACATTCAAACGAAATGACCAATCTTATTCTAATATTGCTGATAAAATTACTATTTAATTTGAATTTGTTTAAAAGTAAATAATGACCTATTTTAAAAAGTTTATTTATTTGGTATTCTATAATACATTTTGATGTCGTTTATAATTATGTCAGTACAAATCTACAAAGGAAACACTGACTTTCAATAATTGCTAAGCATTTGTTTACATTTTATCTTGTGTTAGGGAAAGGAAAACATCGTGAATAAGTCGTACATGTCATCATAATCATAATTCACTTGAACTCATTTCATGTATAAGATATGTCAAGAAGATGAATTTGGTAGATTTTTATTGTCGATCGCCTGCCTGACGCCATCGCTTTTTATGAATGCTATTGGTCTGTGGGCACTGGCTATTTTGTCTGTTTTTTTTTTTAATGAATAAACTACCGTTATCGCCTGCAGATTCAGTACTCGTATTTATTCGGATTAATTAGTGTTTCTTTGTTTGTCATGACATTTGTATTACTACCCTGAACATAGAAATCTGGCTGTGATTAATATATGAATTTGGCTTACTAATTAATAAAAATAATTAAATAAATGAGTTGATTGAGAGTCAAGCCAGAATGCTGATAGGAGACGACATATTGGTCAAGCTTAGGCTCCAAAAGCTAGAACATCAACGCTACGTACGAAGCGCATCGAAGCCACATTTATTATTCGCGCAATACTTTGCCTGAGTCTGTATTTCCCGACAGGTACAACGTTGGTGTCTTCAAATCCAGCGTAAATAGATTTCTTCTAGGCAAGGGCGCTACATCTTAGACCGTGTCTATGCTTAACATCAGGCAAGGCAACGGTCAAGCGCTGGCCTATTGGTGATAAAAATAAATGAATAAATAGATATTATTGAAATTTTCATATTTTTATAAGAATGTAAATGAATAAAATATAATAGAAAGATGTGTGTGCGAAGAAGTTACAAGGAACGATCAAGATGTTGTATTATGCTCGTAGTTTTATTTTCATTTTGGAATAAACTTAAACTAAAGACTCCAGACGTTTCCTTTCACTTAAATATGTACAATAATCATTATAATATATACAATATGTTGACAATTGTATCTAATTTAGTTTAACTTCACCTTCAGTATTTTTTATAATAATAACATTTTTTAATATATTACCAATGATACACAAATTACAAATTAATGACCAAAAATACTAAATCGTCAAAAATACTAAAAATAAAAAATATCAACTAGGGCTTTTTATATTTAAGCTGTGTAATAATTTTATCGATTAAGTTGCGTGTCTATTGCTACATATTCATAACTATAATAGTGTCTAAAGGTAATACCAGTGATTTGCATAATATTAATGGCAGTATTATGCAGAACATGATTAATTTAAATCGTTTTATTTTTTTCTAATTGGATAATTCCAGTTCCATAAACAAATGTCGTTCGCTCAAAAGTTTTAGTAAATAAATATGTCGTATAATTTTAGCCACGTTTTGTTTTTGTTTCTGAGGAAAAGTATTAACTGGTAAATATTTCTAGGTAGTAAATGCTATAATTGAATTCAATAAAAGCATCTTCTCTGGGAACATCGTTTTGCCTTCAATTGAACTTTTAATTGGAAAATTAAAAAACAAACCGTTTTTTGTACTAAAATGTGAAACAATTTTGTTTATAGCATGTTAACTTTTGTTTTATAAATAAATCAATTTGGCCCTCTCGTATAATTCTTGCTCCGTCCGAGTTAGGGCAGTGACGTCATTTCGCCCAATCGTAACTGCGGGCGACTCTTTTGCGATACTCGCGTTGATAGTTTTGTATTTATTTTATCTCTCTTTGTGACTTCACGCCTCAAATACGTTCTTTCGCTTATTACATTAGAACGATCATTAATAAATATATTAAGTAGTTCAACTGCTGTACTGGACATACTAATGAAATGCTGAGAAATAGTAGTAATAATTATATTAATTATTTTAATCACGATGGTTTTCATGGCATTGTTTCCTTTAACAGTATAAGTTACCTTCCTTATATGGGTTCATAAACAATTGAAATGAAAATGTAACCAAATAATGTAAATTAATTCAAGATAGAAGCCCGGTTGAATATCACATTTCTCGGACATTGTTTTGAATATCCTGTCCAGTCCAACCCATACAAATTAAAGAGTTTTGTGTTCATTGTAATTTGAAATATACAAAATATTTATTGTAATATACGTCGAAATAATTGAATATTTAACTAAGCATTTATTAATATTTAACCTTGTGGAATGTTTCCAAGAATGTCGGCTATAATTCTCCATTGGATCGAAATTCCGATAATTTGGGTGAAAAATGTGCTAGATTCTGTCACAAGTGGAGACAAGGCGGGTTTTAAGTGTGGTGCTTAACCAAATTGTCTTCCATTAAATTTAATTTAGTAAGAATTTTCTTCTGAGAGAGAGTAAGTAAGCATATATATTTTTTTATTTTTGAATTATCAAATACATTCTTTATTCTGTTTGAAAATAGGTCATGCTCATTATATTTGAAATTATAGTAACACGGTATTGCCGTAAGTTTTCTTCGAAAACGTTTCATTTTATGCGAAAAATTCTATGCCTTCCGTCATGCTTTAAGACCCTACCCTTATATTATGGTTGATTACTGTGGCAGTTAAAACAAATTACCTTCTAGCGTTCTAGTAACCTTGACGTCTGAGTAGTTAATATCAGGATTGTTCAAGGGTAAATTTTATGATAACGTGTTACGAGCAATATTTTACAGTCCGAAATTAGACGTTTTAGGAAATTAATATTTCATAGGAAGGCGGACGAGCATTTGGGCCACCTGATGGTAAGTGGTCACCAACGCCCTTAGACAATACCATTGTAAGAGATGTCAACCATCGCTTACATCATCACACACAACAGTACCAAGAACTGCTGTTTTGCAGTAGAATATCTGATGAGTGGGTGGTACCTACCCAGTCGAGCCTGCACAAAGCTCTGAATTTCATATATTAGTTTAAAAGTTAAGTTTTATATAATAAAATTTGACAAATCTGTAGTATAAAGGTTTCATATTATATAGTTTGGTTTGGTATATATAGTATTGAAAGCAATTAGCAGAAAATCCTTATGATTGAAGAGATTTTTTCGCAAAGTTGCTAATAATTTTTCATATTTCTTCATGTTGCTCCAACGCATGGGTGCTTATATTTATTTAAGTGGTTTATTTTTCATCTGAAGTATACAGGTTTCTTTTTAATGATTTTCATCAACACCGAGCATGCTATTAATTAAAATCATAAATCAAACATGAAAATTCAGTTCTGAAAGATTTGAAATCGTAATTTGCTCAACATTCACAAGACGGTCTTGTCTCTTTTCAATCTCGGCAGAAAGTAATTAGCTACACATAATATGTTGAAGAAAAGTGACTCTCTAACTAAAAAATAAAAACCAAATTTTTACATGAGTGACAACATGAATTAGTTACAGGTACCAATTTTTACCTGAATATATTCAAGTTGGTAACTAAGAAAAGATAAGGTCCTCTAGACCGATTTTGGCTTTGACTTAACGTGCTTTCCGAGGCACGGGAGTGTACACACTTCCAACTTCCAGACTCTGGGCTACTACTAAGAATTTTCTGACAGAAAAACCCAATAACTATTTATTGGCCCGACCTGGAAATTGAACCCAGGACCACCAAATCTGCGGCCTCATATCAAGCCACTAGACCAACGAGGCAGTCAACTACTAGTTTTACGTATGAAAGATTGAATTATTTTTTCAAGACCCATATTTGTTATAACCAAATATCAAGATTCAATTTATTCATTATAATTATTTAAAGAAATTAAATTCTAAGTATTCGTAAGTTTCGTGACGTTTTCTTAATACATAAATCGCTTTAATTGCGACCGTTTATCGAAATTAATTAATAAAAATAATTAAATAAATGAGTTGATTGAGAGTCAAGCCAGAATGCTGATAGGAGACGACATATTGGTCAAGCTTAGGCTCCAAAAGCTAGAACATCAACGCTACGTACGAAGCGCATCGAAGCCACATTTATTATTCGCGCAATACTTTGCCTGAGTCTGTATTTCCCGACAGGTACAACGTTGGTGTCTTCAAATCCAGCGTAAATAGATTTCTTCTAGGCAAGGGCGCTACATCTTAGACCGTGTCTATGCTTAACATCAGGCAAGGCAACGGTCAAGCGCTGGCCTATTGGTGATAAAAATAAATGAATAAATAGATATTATTGAAATTTTCATATTTTTATAAGAATGTAAATGAATAAAATATAATAGAAAGATGTGTGTGCGAAGAAGTTACAAGGAACGATCAAGATGTTGTATTATGCTCGTAGTTTTATTTTCATTTTGGAATAAACTTAAACTAAAGACTCCAGCTATTCCTAGCCTTGGTAACAGCTATGGTAACGGCGGGGCAAGGGGTGCTAAGAATCCCCGGCAGATTTCGTGTTACCAACACCGACGACCTCTGGCCCTGGCAACATATAACACGCGTACACTGCGGACCGATGAGAAGATTATCGAACTGGAGGAAGAATTGAGCAGGTTACACTGGGATATCGTCGGATTATCTGAAGTCCGAAGACAGGGGGAGGATACGATAATCCTGAAATCCGGTAACCTTCTCTACTTCCGTGAGGGCGATCAACTGTCCCAAGGTGGTGTCGGGTTCATAGTCCACAAGTTCCTCGTTAACAACGTTGTGAAAATCGAAAGTGTGTCGACTATGGTGGCGTACCTTATACTCAGAATCACCAAACGGTATTCGTTGAAGGTAATACAGGTATACGCGCCCACATCGACACACCCCGACGATGAAGTCGAGGTAATGTATGAGGATTTATCTAGAGCCATACATACCAACAAGACTCATTTCACAGTTGTTATGGGGGACTTTAACGCGAAGCTGGGCAAGAGATTCGGTGAAGAGCTAAAGGTGGGACCACATGGAGTTGGAGACCGCAACCCTCGGGGCCAGATGTTGGCCGACTTTATGGAGAAGGAGGGACTCTTTATGATGAACTCCTTTTTCAAAAAGCCTGGTCACCGTAAATGGACCTGGGTGAGCCCTGACGGTGAAACTAAAAACGAGATAGACTTCATCTTGTCGACGAGAAGACAAATATTCAATGACGTCTCTGTGATCAATGCAGTGAAAACTGGGAGCGATCACAGACTGGTAAGAGGCTCATTGAATCTCAATGTCAAACTCGAGAGATCCCGTCTGATGAAGTCTACGCTCCGACCATCGCCTTTCCACATCCATAATCCCGAAACCTTTCAGCTCGAACTCCAAAACCGATTCGAATGCCTAGCAGACTGCGAAGAAGTGGACGCATACAACGACAGGTTTGTCGAAGCTGTCCATACGGCTGGGTCTAAGGCCTTCAAGACCAGCCGTACAAACGGAACCAAAAAGATTTCTCCCTCTACCCTACAGCTAATGGAGGAAAGACGGAAAATGGTTCTGTCGTCCTCAGAGGATGCTGCCAGTTACCGGCTGCTCAATAGACGGATTTCAAAGTCTCTGACTCGCGACATTCGCCAATTTAATACAATGCGTATTAAAGAGGCCATCGAGCGGAACAAAGGCTCCAAAGTGTTCGCCAGAGATCTGTCTATTGGGCAGAGTAAACTGACGAGGCTGAAAACTGAGGATGGGAGAATCGTCACGTCTAAATCCGAGCTGTTGGAAGAGGTTGAGAAGTTCTACGGTCAGCTTTACACGACAAGGCAATCACCTGTCAGTAGTCAAGCTGCAGATCCCAGAGCTAGACTAACCCGACATTACACCGAAGATTTTCAAGACGTCAGCCTTTCCGAGATTAGAATGGCTCTCGAACAACTCAAAAACAACAAGGCAGCTGGTGATGATGGTGTTACAGCTGAGCTTCTGAAGGCGGGTGGTGCACCGGTCCTTAGGGCTCTTCAGAGGCTATTCAACTCTGTCTTAGCCAAGGGTCAAACGCCAAAGGCATGGCGAAGAAGTGTGGTGGTTCTTTTCTTTAAAAAGGGTGATAACACCCTTCTGAAGAATTACAGACCCATCTCATTGCTGAGCCATGTCTACAAGTTGTTTTCGAAAGTCATTACGAATCGTCTCGAGCGAAGGCTTGACGACTTCCAGCCACCCGAACAAGCCGGTTTCCGAAAAGGCTTTAGCACCATAGATCACATACATACGCTGCGGCAAGTTATACAGAAGTCCGAGGAGTATAACCAGCCACTTTGCTTAGCGTTTGTGGACTATGAGAAAGCCTTCGATTCGATCGAAACCTGGGCCGTGCTGAAGTCTCTCCAAAGGTGCCAAATCGATTACCGGTATATCAAGGTGCTAAAGTGCTTGTACGAGAACGCCACCATGTCAGTCCGACTCCAGGATCAGAACTCAAAACCTATCCAACTGCAGAGAGGCGTAAGACAGGGAGACGTCATATCTCCGAAACTGTTTACCGCTGCATTGGAAGATGTTTTCAAGCTTCTGGACTGGAAAGGATTTGGCATCAACATCAACGGCGAGTACATCACTCATCTTCGATTTGCCGACGATATCGTGATTATGGCTGAGACCTTAGAAGACCTCGGCACTATGCTCGATGACCTCAGCAGGGTCTCTCAACAAGTGGGTCTAAAAATGAACATGGACAAGACGAAAATCATGTCAAACGTCCATGTTGCACCCACTCAAGTAAAGGTTGGAAATTCTGCACTCGAAGTTGTGGACAATTATATTTACCTAGGTCAGAACATCCAACTAGGTAGGTCAAACTTCGAGAAGGAGGTCAATCGTCGAATCCAACTCGGCTGGGCAGCGTTCGGGAGGCTACGCGACATCTTCTCATCCCAAATACCGCAGTGTCTTAAGTCGAAAGTCTTCGACCAGTGTGTGTTGCCGGTGATGACATATGGATCAGAGACGTGGTCGCTCACTATGGGCCTCATAAGAAGGCTCAAGGTCACACAACGAGCAATGGAGAGGGCTATGCTCGGAGTTTCCCTGCGAGATCGAATCAGGAATGATGAAATCCGTAGGCGAACCAATGTAACCGACATAGCCCGAAGAATTGCTAAGTTGAAGTGGCAGTGGGCGGGGCACATCGCTCGCAGAACTGACGGCCGCTGGGGCAGAAAGGTTCTCGAGTGGCGACCACGAACCGGAAGACGCAGCGTGGGCAGGCCCCCTACAAGGTGGACCGACGATGTCGTAAGGATCGCGGGAGGCCGTTGGATGCGGGTAGCGCAAGACCGGCTACTGTGGAAATCCTTGGGGGAGGCCTTTGTCCAGCAGTGGACGTTTACAGGCTGAGATGATGAAAGACTCCAGACGTTTCCTTTCACTTAAATATGTACAATAATCATTATAATATATACAATATGTTGACAATTGTATCTAATTTAGTTTAACTTCACCTTCAGTATTTTTTATAATAATAACATTTTTTAATATATTACCAATGATACACAAATTACAAATTAATGACCAAAAATACTAAATCGTCAAAAATACTAAAAATAAAAAATATCAACTAGGGCTTTTTATATTTAAGCTGTGTAATAATTTTATCGATTAAGTTGCGTGTCTATTGCTACATATTCATAACTATAATAGTGTCTAAAGGTAATACCAGTGATTTGCATAATATTAATGGCAGTATTATGCAGAACATGATTAATTTAAATCGTTTTATTTTTTTCTAATTGGATAATTCCAGTTCCATAAACAAATGTCGTTCGCTCAAAAGTTTTAGTAAATAAATATGTCGTATAATTTTAGCCACGTTTTGTTTTTGTTTCTGAGGAAAAGTATTAACTGGTAAATATTTCTAGGTAGTAAATGCTATAATTGAATTCAATAAAAGCATCTTCTCTGGGAACATCGTTTTGCCTTCAATTGAACTTTTAATTGGAAAATTAAAAAACAAACCGTTTTTTGTACTAAAATGTGAAACAATTTTGTTTATAGCATGTTAACTTTTGTTTTATAAATAAATCAATTTGGCCCTCTCGTATAATTCTTGCTCCGTCCGAGTTAGGGCAGTGACGTCATTTCGCCCAATCGTAACTGCGGGCGACTCTTTTGCGATACTCGCGTTGATAGTTTTGTATTTATTTTATCTCTCTTTGTGACTTCACGCCTCAAATACGTTCTTTCGCTTATTACATTAGAACGATCATTAATAAATATATTAACTAGTTCAACTGCTGTACTGGACATACTAATGAAATGCTGAGAAATAGTAGTAATAATTATATTAATTATTTTAATAACGATGGTTTTCATGGCATTGTTTCCTTTAACAGTATTAGTTACCTTCCTTATATGGGTTCATAAACAATTGAAATGAAAATGTAACCAAATAATGTAAATTAATTCAAGATAGAAGCCCGGTTGAATATCACATTTCTCGGACATTGTTTTGAATATCCTGTCCAGTCCAACCCATACAAATTAAAGAGTATTGTGTTCATTGTAATTTGAAATATACAAAATATTTATTGTAATATACGTCGAAATAATTGAATATTTAACTAAGCATTTATTAATATTTAACCTTGTGGAATGTTTGCAAGAATGTCGGCTATAATTCTCCATTGGATCGAAATTCCGATAATTTGGGTGAAAAATGTGCTAGATTCTGTCACAAGTGGAGACAAGGCGGGTTTAAAGTGTGGTGTTTAACTAAATTGTCTTCCATTAAATTTAATTTAGTGAGAATTTTCTTACAGTAAGTATCTGTAGCTACAGATTAACATGAATTACGTTTTCGCTGCTATTTTCTAAAGCCATAAGCAAACTTATATCTATATAAATAAAATGATAGAGGTCTGCAGTTGTGCGCGCATCACGGAAAAACTACTGGATAGATCTCAATGAAATTTTCTAAATTTTATCTCTTAGACATTTGGCCCTTATCAAAAAGAAAAATTATTGCGATATCTTGATTTAATAAAACGTTATTAAAGTGTCAAGAAACAACGATTTGATCGATCGATTTTGTAACCTACATAAAAAAACTTTGTTAATATATCAAGCAACGCGGACGAAGTCAGCTATCAGCTAGTTTTCTATATTTGAATTATCAAATACATTCTTAATTCTGTTTGAAAATAGGTCATGCTCATTATATTTGAAATTATAGTAACACGGTATTGCCGTAAGTTTTCTTCGAAAACGTTTCATTTTATGCGAAAAATTCTATGCCTTCCGTCATGCTTTAAGACCCTACCCTTATATTATGGTTGATTACTGTGGCAGTTAAAACAAATTACCTTCTAGCGTTCTAGTAACCTTGACGTCTGAGTAGTTAATATCAGGATTGTTCAAGGGTAAATTTTATGATAACGTGTTACGAGCAATATTTTACAGTCCGAAATTAGACGTTTTAGGAAATTAATATTTTTGATTCATAAAATAATAGTAAGCCTCTAACTAAGTATCAGAGCTATCTGATAAAACAAATGAATCTTTTTCTAGGTTCGCGGATAGAACTCCGGACAGTTAGGCTTTATTTGATTAATTTGTGTTTTATGATTCATGTCGTGCTCGGCATTAATAGAAAATATCGTTTGGATCTATTATCTAGATAGAAAAACATATTGAGATCAAGAGCCATGCTTAAATTCAGATCTTTAGTGTACAATTACTATTGGGTTTTTTTTTATTTCATAGGAAGGCGGACGAGCATTTGGGCCACCTGATGGTAAGTGGTCACCAACGCCCATAGACAATACCATTGTAAGAGATGTCACCCATCGCTTACATCATCACACACAACAGTACCAAGAACTGCTGTTTTGCGGTAGAATATCTGATGAGTGGGTGGTACCTACCCAGACGAGCCTGCACAAAGCTCTGAATTTCATATATTAGTTTAAAAGTTAAGTTTTATATAATAAAATTTGACAAATCTGTAGTATAAAGGTTTCATATTATATAGTTTGGTTTGGTATATATAGTATTGAAAGCAATTAGCAGAAAATCCTTATGATTGAAGAGATTTTTTCGCAAAGTTGCTAATTATTTTTCATATTTCTTCATGTTGCTCCAACGCATGGGTGCTTATATTTATTTAAGTGGTTTATTTTTCATCTGAAGTATACAGGTTTCTTTTTAATGATTTTCATCAACACCGAGCATGCTATTAATTAAAATCATAAATCAAACATGAAAATTCAGTTCTGATAGATTTTAAATCGTAATTTGCTCAACATTCACAAGACGGTCTTGTCTCTTTTCAATCTCGGCAGAAAGTAATTAGCTACACATAATATGGTGAAGAAAAGTGACTCTCTCACTTCTAATTTATGAAAAAATCTTTTTAATATAAAAAAATAAAAACCAAATTTTTACATGAGTGAAAACATGAATTAGTTACAGGTACCAATTTTTACCTGAGTTGGTAACTAAGAAAAGATAAGGTCCTCCAGACCGATTTTGGCTTTGACTTAACGTGCTTTCCGAGGCACGGGAGTGTACACACTTCCAACTTCTAGACTCCGGGCTGCTACTAAGAATTTTCTGACAGAAAAACCCAATAACTATTTATTGGCCCGACCTGGAAATTGAACCCAGGACCACCAAATCTGCGGCCTCATATCAAGCCACTAGACCAACGAGGCAGTCAACTACTAGTTTTACGTTTGAAAAATTGAATTATTTTTTCAAGACCCATATTTGTTATAACCAAATATCAAGATTCAATTTATTCATTATAATTATTTAAAGAAATTAAATTCTAAGTATTCGTAAGTTTCGTGACGTTTTCTTAATACATAAATCGCTTTAATTGCGACCGTTTATCGAAATTACTCGAGTGTTTTTCTTATCGCTTTCTTTAAAATGTTATCACAATCTGACCTTGATTTTAGGGGGTAGTCAATGCCGCAATTGAGTAACTAGTAGCAGGGTGTAGTGTTAGTTCAATGTCATTTGTTATTCATGAGGTCCAAAACAATTTTATCTGATCGTAGAAGCTAAGAACTTCCAAGTGAGTTGAACGTTTTTCAAACGTTCTTGGTATATTTACGATTTTCAATATCCTCGTAATTTTCAATATCGTTCGTCCAAAAACACGAGTAATGAAGTTAATACTATCACACTGTAGTATACATATAATTGTATATTCAATGGCCTCATTAGTATATTTCCTAGTGATAATACTATAATATAAATAAATACTATTCGCCAATTTCTCCGCCATATTGTCACAGTCCTCGGTGTAATAGTTCTTCGTGTGACATGATAATATGAGCTTAGAAGTTGGCAGCGTTACACAACCAGTGTGTTGGATGACAGAACAAAGTACACCAAGCTTCATACCACCAAGTTCACCTTGGTCGAATCAAAATCAAATAAAAAAAAATTATATATTCAATATAAAAATGTTACATTTGCTTATTGATTTTCATAGGTCTACCACCAGTTTGGAAATAAACAACTCAGACTTGAGAAGAACCGGCGAAAGAAGCTCAGCTGGTTTTTTTAACTCATCTTTACAATAAAGACAATTTATACAATCACAGAATAATATTTGCTTATTTGAAATAGCTTGGAGGCGATCGTTTCATTTCCAAGGTGTGCATTCATCTAAAATGTCTTTGATTGTGTAGTATCCTTTAGCACAAGCGTTCCTAAACAACTATTTTAAATTTCATAATTAATTATTTTTGAACGTTTTCTGGGATACTGTTGTAAAAGCTCATATGTTGTCCCATAAAAAACTTACTATCCCTGTGTCGTCTGGTAATAGTGGTTGTAGGTTTATACTTGTTCCTGGTGTTAACAGTATGTACGTCACCAATTTTGGGAAAGTATTTTATGTTTTTGCGTACATGCAAAACATTATCAAATATACGAGTGTATATTGAGAAGCGACACTCATTCTTTTTATTTATTTAAATTTTTATCTTAATGAATATTTTGGACCCAGGTTATAAATTTCACGATCATTCCTCTTCTGCAGTATAAAATATCTTATTAATATCGACCGCATTACTTCAGAGTAGAATGTCATAAGACATTCAAATTTCAAATCCAGTACAATTCGTTTTAAAGGAGTTTCTTTGAGGGCGGTGTCTGATGCACATTATCGGATCGTTATGTATTTTATATCGGGTAACATAAAAATAATAATTTATCGGAAAAAGACCATTGCAATTTAAATAAAAACTTCAAAATAGAAAGTTACTTGTTACTTTCGTCTTTATTTTATTTTATATTCGTGCATATCGCGTGTACATCGATATCGTCGCCGTGATGCGAAGATTTGCTTCATAATCGATTATAACTATTCTTTCTGTAACGGTTTTTATTTGCTACTTTCAAAGGTACTATATAAATTTCAACAAAAAATACTATAAACTATTATTTTCTTAATATGAAAATTATTAATGTTTAAATGATGATATGATATGAAAAACCTGAAAATAAAAAATATATCTATCACTATTTTTTTGTAACGCTTAACAAATTCCATTAAGCACTTAATCCATCATAAATAAAAAAATATACAAAAATGAAAACTTTAAAGAAATTGTATATTATAACTTTACTATTTGTCACGTAACGCTTGACGTTATCAACTACGACGCAACGTTGTAAAAATATTAAGACTGAAAAAATATTCAACAAAACTGAAACAACACAACATTTTCACTTATTATAATTATATGTGACATGTAAAATGTGACGTTTGTGTATTTTATCAAAAATGAATAATTAATACATAAAAAATGCTTCAATTTAAATGAAGGATATGACCTATAGCTATAATATTAGTAGTAATATAATATTTTAAGGTTTTTATATTTTATCGATTCATTAATAGAATTATTCATATGTATATGTCGAAGGTTCGGGTTCGTACAATTTTTAGAATAATGACGTCAGCGTTGCTGACGTTATTCTCTTCATTATTCATTGTAGTAGTAATTAAAAACTACAACTTCTTCCAATAACACTTTTATTGAATGTTAATAACATAGTAGAGCACCGCTCGGCTGCTTGTGCCGAACCATTTTTGTAAAAACCATTACTCGTATTTATACCAAACGAGAATTCTAAATTCAAAATAATGACAATTAATAATTTATAATTTAAAATAACAATTTTAGAATATTAATCAAATGAGTTTTTTATGAGAACCTCTTTAGACAATGTAAATAAATCATTCCAAATGAATGATTTGTTTTCTCTAATTAATTGTAACTAGTTTTAAGTCAAAATATCTCAAGTAATTTAAGTAAATGATATTGCGCCGATATATATAATATGGTTAAAACATAAAATGTTGAATGGGATGGTTGGAATATATTAAATGTATTTTATAAATTATCTTAAACTCAATTATAATTTTCAATAACATATAGTATTCATTTTATACTTTTTTTTCTAATGAATCACTTTCTTTACTTAACCTCTCGATGATATGTAAGTCGGGAACTTCAATTTTGAAGATTTCAATATACTTGTTAAACTTCTCGACTTGTTCTATCAGTGAGTCTAAGTAAATAGTAATATCTGCTTTTAGGAATGTTCCTGAAGTTGTATGATATCGTACTGACGATCGACTACTACAGCGAGAATTTCCGTAGGAGTTTATGACAAATACTTCACAATTGATTGCGTCTTAGTCGGTTGTAATTTAATCAGAATCGAGGATGTCTTCCTGTCTCATTGATTTAGTGGCTAGCTTATAACTAGCTCCAGTTCTTCAAGGCCTGGGTTCGACCGGGTTCGTGCCAGTAAAAAGTCATTGTGTTTTTCTGTAAATAAATTCTCAGTACCAAATCTAAGTGTTTTAGAAAACACGTAAAGCTATTAGTAGTATGCCTGAACTTTCTGCGGTCGTGTCGGATTGCCATCCCATCGGATGACGCGCCTGCCCTTGTTGACGCACACTCAGGAATACTATAACATCTTTCGCGCAATGGATTTTGTTCATAATGACTACTGTGAACAAAACGATTAGAAAAATCGCCATTAAAGTTATTGGATGAAATAGCTTACTTTTTTTGAAGGATGTAAGAAGAAAAGATTTACGATCTCCAGTATCATATTTCGATATCGTACTTTGTTTTAATTTTTTCCAGTACACGATTCATTCGTACTTGTCATAAAGTGGAGGATTTATCTTCTATAAGAATCAGATTGTTCTTTGTACGTAAGGGAGACATCATTATATTTGGTTTTTTGTCTTATTCTAACATTTAATATATAGACAAGAATTTATAGATATATGTTTTATAAAATACGTTGATAGGCGGACATATGGTGAATGGTCACCTGATGGTCAATGATCACCACCAGACATACATATATAGACATAAGTACTGTACCATCAATCTTGGGAACTAAGAGGTTATGTCCCTCGTCAGGTACGAGTTACACAGGACTATTCAAGGAAATATTGACTTATTTTATCTATATATTATTGGATTTGCATTTATGATATATATATATATAGACGATGTATTAAGGTAATATATACTCAAAGATAGCTCTGAATTATAGTTCTAGAACTTACAAGTCTTCGTAATAATTTATTCAAGGTAACTTAAGAACTATTGAGAATTCTAAAGCTAGGTCTCATTAAGACTAGAATATTCAATGAATAACTTCATTCTCATGTTTATTTAAATAATTTAAATTGTTGTCGTAAATTGTAAACGCTTAATATAATTTTATCCAATGAATACAGAATATTTTTAAATTCTTGATATAATCGTTCAGAATTAACTATTTATTCTCTTAATGTATTTGTTAATAATTGATATCAATAAACGTAATAATTAACCTTTTTTTTAATACAAGACTATTCCACTTAACTATTCGTAACGGTGGGAGACGGTGTGTCCATTGAGCGCTTGGTGGTGCAAGGAAGAGCACTAGGGAACGTGGTAGGGCACCGAGGAGGTGGACGGATCATGTAAGAGCAGCTGTAGACGTCCCAATACACCAGTGTGCGAGGAAGCCTTCCGTTAGGGAGGAGTGGAGACGAAAAGTAAAACATTCAAACAACCACGACCGGTCTGCCAAGACCGTACCGACAAAGAAGTCATAACCACATTAACTTTTAAAGTTCTGTGTACAACTTACGCGGACATTGAAAACGTCATTATTCGCGAATCCATGAATATCATAGATTATTCAAGATCTCGATCAATGATATCGCGTCAATTGATATTGGTGTCAAAGTCCTCTTGTGGTTGGAATAGGCTATAGATTGGTTTGTATCGGTTTTTAATCACTACGCGTATTAAACTTCAACAAAGGTCACTGCCAAATTCCGTCGTTAGGCGAAGCGTAACTTGAGTAATTGTATAAATAGCATTGCACATAAATATATATATATATAGCGGTTGACTTGATATAAATTTAACGCGCCCAATGGTTTTTACACAAAATAAAACCGTTTAACTTTCTGTTACTTATTGTTAGTTTTTTATTTCAACTTCAAGTTGTTCTAAAAAAAAATTAAAGAACTATTTATAAATAATAAAAACTGTAATATATTAATTATAATATTATCCTGGTACATCATTCTGATCCCAAATAAGTCCATCTGATCCCAAACTAAGCAGATCTCGTTCTATGGAAACCAGACAACTGATATGCTACATATACAATTTTTCTTATGTAAATTCATACTTATATAGATAAATACACCCAGACTCAGGAAAAACAGACATGTTTATACACACAAATGTTTGTCTTGGGTGGGAATCGAACCCACGACCTGTGGCATGAAAAGCAAGTATCTTACCAACCACGCCAACCGGCTTGTCGTATTTTTATTTAGTTGAATTAATCTATTGTATTTTCGTTCCCGTACCATTAAACAGATTAAAAATAAACAACTTTTATATAATGACACTGTAAATGAAACTCCTTGGTATAATTAAATACGCTATTTGATCGTTTACTTAATTTGCGCTTGGTAGGTTCTGAAATTGTCTTCTTAATGGCCACTCAAACAATTAAATGAGACATTTTAGGATAAATAGTCAAGATGTTAAATGCAAATTTGTTTTGAACTTCATTTAAATAGCAAGGTAAGTTATTTCAAGTTTTATTTTTAAATAACATCATAATACCTTAATCTAAAATGTCTAAATGTACCAATTCAAATGTTTTTATTAATCTTTTTGTGTTGTATAGTTCTTTTATCGAGGAAGACTCGAGGCTGATTTTTATTCAATATATATTTTTTAATTACTAGGTGTGCCCCCAGTTTCACCCCCGTATAATAAAATAAAAAATCAGCCTAGAACCGACCGCGATAAAAGGACTGTACACCACATTTTTTTTTTAAATTCGAACCAGTAGTTCCTGAGATTAGCCGGATCAAACTAACAAACTGTTCAGCTTCATATATTAGTATAGATATACATAAATACAATTATTTAAAGAAACTGTCTGTCTGACACGCTTTCACGGCTAAACCACTGAACCAATTTTGATGAAATTTGTTTTAAAGCAAATTTGAACTCCAAGGAAGGACATACGCTAACTTTTACTACCTAAGACCTCTGCACCTGTGTTAACGCACGCACTTGTGCTGCTGCTGTGCAGTTGGTGCTCTCTTGAGATCAATCTCAACAGTCATATTATATTATCGTGACACATACTAAAATTAATCTATACCTAAATGTAGTATATACCTACGCACCAATTAGTTGCCGTAGGGAGTAATTTTGATGTCTTGCAACCTAATGTCCTTAGTCAGGTATTCCATACTGCGCTACTGCGGTTTGGCGGCATTGCATTTACTTAGAATCGGTATGAGTAATAACCAATTACAACGAAAACCTTGCGATACATACGAGAATGACGATGACGCAGTTATAACTGTTTATTTTACCTTCGTTCGTTTATTGCACTTGGAAACCCAATGGTGCATCTATGGTTTTTACCTCGTGAATTTGTAGATTAAAAATTTCTATCAAGTATAATAATATGTGTATGGTTTATGTGAATATTTTGGTAGCAACAGTACAAATCCTGGTAAAAAATATGTATTCCTTTTTACTATATTTTTCAATATTAGGGTTCCGTACCTCAAAAGGAAAAAAAACGGAACCTTTATAGGACCAATTTGTTGTCCGTCCGTCCATCCGTCCTCCGTCCTTCCGTCTGTCTGTCTGTCAAGATCCTTTATCTCGGGAATGCGTGGATATATTGAGTTGAAATTGAAACGATATACCCAATTCTGCGGTCTCTTAAAGCTGTGAGAAAATCAAACTTCTAAATTAATGTAAAAAAAGATATGGCCTATTATGCCTCAAAAAACGTATATTTCGATTTTCGTGTACTTAACCAAAACAAACAGTTTGCACTGTTATGCTTACCTGCTTATTTAATTTAAAATTTTGAAAATTAACATATTAAAATAACCCTATATATGTACTTCAAATATGTACGGAACCCTCGGTGGGCGAGTCCGAATCGCACATGTCCGGTTTTTTTTTGAAAGAAATAAATTATCAGGCATTCCAATTAAAAAAATGCTTATGCTTTATTTTTTAAACGTTAACATTTTCCCTACAGAAACATTCGTTTCTAGGCGGTTCAATAAAAAAATAAATATTCATTTATTGCTTGGCCTTTAGATAGTGTTATATAAAAGCACTAAGTCAATTTCTCATTCAATGACGCGGCACAAAACTGGAAGATAATTTTATTTACAAGAGCTTCCTTTAAGTCTAAGTTAAATCGACACGAACGAGAACTGACATCGTTTTAACACGAAAATTTCGGAGTTGCAAAATAAATGCTGTTTATATATTGTAAGGTCTAGCGAAAATATATTTGTTTAATAAATAAGTTATGTGATAAGCTCCAAGCCTTCTCCTCAAAAGGAGGCTTTAGCCCAGCAGTGAGACATTCATAGGCTTTTAAGGTCCTCCACCAATTTTGGCCACGGCGGCCAATCTTAAGAGAGATTAGCCAACTGCGCAGGAGATATTATAGTGCACAAGTGTGTGTGCAAATACAGGTGCATTCTCTTTTCCTTAGCTCTCATAATCCGATGGGACGCCAATCCGACACGACCGAAAAGAGTTCAGGTGCAGGACCAACGGCTTAACGTGCTTTCCGAGGCACGGGAATGTACGCACTTCCAACTTCCAGACTCTGGGCTGCTACTGAGAATTTTCAGACCGAAAAAAACCCAATAACTATTTATTGGCCCAACCTGGGAATTGAACCCAGGAACATCGGGTCTGCGGCCTTATATCTAGCCACTAGACCAACGAGGTTGTCACTGTTACTGCGATAATTAAGATGCACATTTCCCTATTCTGAGCTGGCCTCCTGTTTCTAGAAGTTTTTTCAGTTAATTTCACCATGCTCCTCTAATGAGGAGTGGTTTGCACACGTGACAGGCACATGCAGATTTCTTCTTTAATTGTACCTTGAAAAGTCTAAACATTGAGCCATTCCAGAAAGCCCAGTATTAACTTTCATTTCAAACAGGATAATATAATTACATGAATAAAATTCAAGACATTGACGTCACAAGACAAACACTTTCCTTTGATCATTAGCTTGTTTGTCTCATTTGTGCCTTAAAATAGGGTATTATATCCTAAATAATTGCAATTTACTCTTATTAAAGTTACAACTGGCCTCTGAAAATACTTAATAGCATATCGTGGAACAATTTATTATTCAAACATCATAAGTCAATAGTTGCTTTTCGGTTCGAACGACCTTTAACTTCTCAGCAAATAACTTTGAAGTCGATAGGGAGATACAATGATAGACTAATTGTATAAAGGAATACATTATTATGGTTCATAATATTTGAATCTATTTTATTTATAAGAAAATTTATATTATACTTTGTAAAACATTTTAATTTGATTAACACATACGGTTACGTTTGATGATGAATTAATGGGATGACATTTCACTTATATTGTGCAAAGATAACGTAGGTAACATGAATATACATTTTGCTATATTATGTACTCTCTAAATATTATTATTATTCAAGATCAAATCGCATTATGCCAAATATATTATTTTTAATTTTTCTGAGCAGCAGTACATACTCGAGGGGTTAATTAAAAATTACGTACGTAAGTACAGTGCTACTTTTTTAACTCTACAAAGACGCAATTCGCGTTTCCCCCACGAGAAGAGTGGGGGGAGTACTAGGTGCTCGCCGGTGTCCTAGTAATAGATAATTTAGTTTTTTTTAAACGCTCGACCAATCATTTTCTAATATAGAAAGTGTACCTGTGGATGGTCTGGAATTTTGAAGGATCTTTTCACTAAATATTTTCCGCGCTTTATATTTACGTACTAGATAATATAATGGGTATTCTTGTAGGAGAGGAAAATGTTGTTTACGAAAGTTTCCTAAGGAAATCTTATTGTTGAGAAAATTGCTCGCATCTTAGTAAAGTAGATCAAATGACAGACACGTCACGATAGCTTCTCAGACATTGCTTTGATGATCGTATAAGTACTTAAATACTTAGAAACCGATTATAGGAAAATATGTTTTTGAAAATACAATTGACAATACACAATTGTGTACATAAGTAAAAATTTTTTACCAAACATTCGAAACTTATGAAGATTATTATTATAACACCTTACGGTTATTTTAATATGGTTTTTAAAATAGTTCAAATGAAGCAATTATTATATAGAATGGGCTTTAGATTGATTTATTGATATTTTATCGTATACCACATAAAACTAAACATTATGTATTGTCGGTCTTACAGGTAATTCGCCATTTCTTCTAGACAGTTTAATCAAAATGGAGATTTAAAAATGGTATCGTAGGTCTTAGTTTTATATAAATTATATTCTTAATCATTCATATTGTATTTAAAATATGTACCTCGCAAAGTATTAAGATAAAATATATATTCTTAAATCGATATGGAGGGCATTATAAAACTACAATGATAAATTTCTTAAATAAATGCTTTGTTTGACAGTGCAATTTAAAGTTTTCAGTTTTTATAAAGTTCATTTCTTAAGTGCTGTACTACAGCATTTTAAATCGATACAGCCACGTCCGAAACGAGTTCATCAATAACAAATGACACTTAATTTCCTATTTTCATAAATTTAATGTTTATTTTTATTCATTACATCATTTTTAAACACAATAGCACTACAAGAGTTTGATGAATATGTCCATTTTCTGTAAAAAAAAAGGCGCAGTTTGACAACCTGAAGACGTTGACGTTAACTGACTGGATGCGATTGGCGGAAAACCTTTGTTCGTTCTTTGTTTTTAACGGACCACAAAAAAGAAGGACTTTCGACTGGGTGAATCGATTTTGATGATATATTTTTTCATTTGAAAGCTGATGCTTCCCGTGTGGTTTCCATTTTAATTTGGACCAGTTTTTACAATGGTATCCATGACACATATAAGTCTTAAATTTGCATTAAGTATGTGCTCGACAAATGGCATTCCTTGGCTGATATCGACTCCAAAAATAACAATAATTGTAACTACATTATCAACCACACAACACAATCGTACCTACATATTGATGAGTAGTAAAAGGTAAGTTAATTATCAAATTGTAGAAGCATACGCAATTATTTTTTTACTTTGTAGTGCATACCTATTAATTTGTTTTTCTTTTGAAGTCGGTTCTTTTGACGTGACAACGTCTTATAAATTGGTTTGCCGGGTGACACTTCAAGAAACTGCGTTACGCTCCGCTCACGTTATGCGCTCACAATGAGAGCGAGTGAGAGGCACGCGTCCCTTCCACTCGGGCATGGTTAGCCCGCCTAAGAGCGAGAGAGACAGACATAAAAAATAAAATTTTGTTAATATGAAATTCAGTGCGAGATTCTTTGTATAAATTAATGTTTTAAATATAATTCTTTGTATAAATAAATGTTTTAAATTGTTACTATTATTTCATCCTTCTTCCTACTATACGAATGAATATTCACATTAAAATTATTTTACCACTCAAAGTCGTTGTCACGTAAAACTTTCGCCCGTATACCGACTTTACAGGCAACCAATATTTTTTTGTTAAAATTTTTGTTTCCTGCGGAAGTGCTTTGTGCGCCGTAGGAGAACCTTTTTTTCTCGTTCGAAAACACATTTAATCGTTTCTCCCACAAAGGGGTTGGGGGAGGGGGTCGCCGATGCTGAAGGCGCTGGAATATCCACTAAAAAACCAGCGTTGGTCCGATTATGCGGGCCTCCTTTAGTTGGTTTCCTTGCATACAAAGAAGGAGCCTTATGATAAACATCTTCAGTGCAAGTTAAATGCCGTTGCCTTAATATTCAGGCTAATAATAGAGTCCAGATACTTTCCATATGTAAAATTTTATCTTGTGAATTTTAAAGAAACATGTTCGTTTGACATTGTTTCACGAAAATAAATAACATCAACGATCTTTGTTGTTTCAAATCATAAAGAATTGCAAAAATTGATGAAGAAACAACGTTTCAAAGGAAATTGTTTTTATTCCATTAACTTATATTAATTTTTCTTTTATCTTATTCATCTGACAGTTCTTTTATATATCTAAAAACTTTGCGCAGTTATATATATTTTTAATTTCTAATAGATAAGCAGATTGCTAAATGGGTCACCACATGATGAGTGGTCGGCCATAGAACGCACATTAATATATATTAACCAACCCTTACATTGATCAATGCAAAACCTAACTAAGATGTTATAGAATATAATTATAGAATATAACGTCTTAGTGATCTTCTTATATTAGTCATTAATATTTCCATTCGTAATTTACACGTAAATAGTTCTTACAATGTACTTAATATTAAACTGATTCAATTTATTAGGCAAATAATATATCAATTTTAAAATATTTCCACCCGATTCTCACTCGACGCAAAGCTGCCCACCACACAGGCCGCGTTTCCGCGCTGCACGGCAATGGACAACCTGTGCGCCAACTAAGACCTGGAGCGATTGTCATAACCCCTCTCTCTAAGACGCCGATCTCCCTAATAAATGTAGTCATATGTAGTTGAATATGTAGTTACACTGGCTCTCTCACCATTCAAACCAGGAGTATTAGGAGGAGTAAAGTATTGCTATGTTACGTTAGGATATGTGGTGCAGACATGTCCGCACGAAGTCTTATCACAAAATAAATATGTTAGTATTATTATTAAATAGCTTTAAAATGTTAAGGATAAGTCAACTTAATAATAAAGTATTATTATACCGATAATAAACATCGACAGAAGATAGTCAATCGAAATACCCTTCAGTTATTTTTTGTTGGATATTCACCGTTGCTGATATAGAAAAAATTAACGCTGGGATATTTACGGCCTCTTACAATCCACTCTACGATACGTTTTCTAATTAGTAAGAAAATATGAATTTAAAATGTTGTTCCAATAATTTAGCCACACATCTTATCACGCTCGCATATAAAGTTCTAGTTACAGTAATTTAGCATATAAATCGAGTTGGAGTCTCTATATATTTTCAAGACTTTACAATTAATAGGTCCATAATTTAACTCATGGACTGCGTTTCTATTTAAACTTTAATACATTACAAAATCAGACAAAAACCATTGAAATCATTCTAGAATTTGTGTAGTTGAAAAATGTATTATGTCTTACTAGTGCAAACTAAATGCTAAATATGTAACCATTTTGTTTTAAACATTTTCCAATTATTTTACTCATCGTTTACTGTGAAATATCGTCATCTTTAGGCATCGTTTTATTCAATCAAATTATATTCAAAGCTACAGGAAGCTAATATTCATCTCTTATTTCCAATTATGTTTTTGTTCCGATTGCAGTTGAGGCACTTGGACCTTATGGTAATAGTGCAAAAACCTTTATTGAAGATATTATATCCCATCTTATTGCCTCTACTGGCGATAAGGCTGGTTTATTTGTGGCCGCATAGATCAGAATAATTTAAAATTCAAGAATTGTTAAAGATAGAATTTGATGAATAGATTGAAGAAGAATAGATATTAATCCTTATCAAATTAAATACGTTATTTACTTTAAGCATTTTATGCATTCACTATCACGCACTAAATAAATTCAAGCAATTCAGTGTGGGACCGATCATACTAACGCGTGATGCAACCGTCCCGCTGTCGCCCACTGTGGCTAAAAGCTAAACCTACGACAGTTTTTTTAGAAATATTTACTCTGCTACTCGGGCGAAGTCGGGGTGGGTCGCTAGTTATATATAAACATGTCACGAATCTTTAGAAATGCAAGGGAATTCAAAGATTATTTCTTCTAAATTAAAAAAAAAAAACAATATAACAATGACAATAATACTTTATTAGGCTCATGTCCTTCTCCCAAAGGTTGTCTGGAAGAAATCGCTTTCTTAGCGATAAGACCGCCTTTTGTGCTACCGGAATATATTATATTATTTTATTTCCATTAATATATGTTTCTGTAACTCTGTGTGTACAATAAAGCATATATAAATAAATATAACAAATAACCTCAAAACTTTAGTTCCAAGAATTATGACAACATAGAATTTACTCAACTCCAGTTAAATAAAACATTTTGCATAAATTCTCATTGCAACAATGTATAACATCAAAGTGACCCAAGTTCAAAATTCCATGATATTATAAATTTATTCAGATTACTGGGAATTTGCATATAAATTTCAAATTTTGTCTCAAGATACGGTATAAATTGCTGTCAAGATAACCATTAGTAAGCCCAAATTATAAACCACTCATAAAACAAAATACAGCAGTTCTAGAAAATTACATTTAAAATAAAATAAATTCGAATGAATAAATTCACCCTTTTAATCATTCATCATTATCATCACTTCATTTAAATTAATAATCCTTATCATTCATTTTAAATCTGTATAAATTACATAATTTTAAGAAGACCAGATCAATCACGCAGTATGCTTAGCCCTCCAATGTTCAAAAGTCGTGGAAAGATCTTCTACAAAAGCAAAGTTTGAAGGGTGTGAAGAATTCGTTAAAAATATTTTATTATAAAATAAATGTGAATTCGACTTGTAGTGATACTTAGGTTTATTATTCCCTACTATTTTTTATATTTACTGTATAAGGTTACTAGTTTCAAGCATTAGTTTTATATGGCTCTTTGGATACCCTCAAGAAAACTCGGTGTCCTGAACAAGGTGCGGCGTTTTTTCACGCCACAACAACTGCTCCTGTTGTATAAAACACAGGTGCGGTCCTGCGTCGAATATTGCTCGCACCTCTGGGATGGCTCCGCTAAGTACTTACTGGAGGCCTTGGATCGGTTGCAGCAGCGTGCGGTTCGCATTATTGGCGACGTAAAGGTCACCAACACCCTCGAGCCTTTACAATTGCGTCGAGAGATAGCGGCACTCAGCGCTTTCTATCGAATGTATCACGGCGAGTGCTCAGAGGAACTATTCTCCCTCATTCCTGCTTCCCCTTTCCTTCACAAATCTACGCGTGCTGGCTCTCGATGTCACCGCCTAACTGTGGCATCAATTCCATCGCGAACGAAGAAATTTGGCAACTCTTTTCTTTGTCGCACCTCCAAAACATGGAATTCTTTACCAGCACACGTGTTCCCCTCCTCTTATGACCTGGGTTCCTTCAAACGAGGCGTGAAGAGGCATCTTGCGGGCCGGCAAGGCGGGGGCGGCTAGTGCAGATCATTCTTCCCGACTGCACTAGCCGTCGTCGCGTTTGGACTCTACTACCACTTACCATCAGGTGGAGTGGAGTCATTTGCCCTCCCGGGCTATAAAAAAAAAAAAAATACCATTAATTCGACTTATTGCAAAAAATACTTATTTATACGTGCTAACTGTGAACTCTTCAAACTTTTAGTTGGAAAAATTGGCTGAAGTAAGAAAAAGAGTATGAATTGGTTTTATATGGAAGGTAATGTTTCTATCATGTATTTAACGTATAATTTACTGTGTAATTGTAACAATAACAAGAATGGGGATGGTGTTTTTATATTTTGGTACTTAGGTTTCAACTATAGCTCTTAACATTTTTTTGGACCATCATTAAAAACCAACTTGATTATTTTACTGTTAAAGCTGTAAAACTGTGGAATGCCTTCCCACGAGACACGCCAAGCGCAGTTGATAAGTATTTTTAAGTGAACAGTCAATCACAATATTGCCTTTGTGGCTCTTCGGCCAAATAACACTGCCTACTTTAGGCGTGATGTTGCCTACTTTAGGCTTCTTAAACTGCGTTAGCGGCAATTTTTGGACGAGTGTAAAGGCAACTTCTGAAGGGCAGAGATCACCCACCTAAAAATGTATTGCTTGCATTGCTTAAAAGATTGTGGGAAAAAATGAATTATTTCGACAATTTTAAGTCTGGCTGGGAAAAGCGGCATTTTTCCCACATATGAAAATCCTGTGCTACAACGTTTGCCTACTTTAAAACATCCAGATGCTCCACCACCTGAGCAAAGTGGTAACAGGATCATTTTTGGAATTTCTAGAAAAGAAAATAAGTTGTTTAAATACGTGGGGGGAGAAGGACGAAAAACTTAATGTTGCGGCGGGTAAAAGCATTTCCTCTGATGAAAAGAGTCTAAACAGAAATCAAACAAAAAAAGAGCCTTTCTGCGACAACGATATGGAACAATCACAACCTTCTTCGAATTAAGATGCTGAGATGCAGTATGCTACAGACTCAACTATGGATCTCACAGATGAGTTTATGAAAAACGAGTCTCCCGACGAGACTTAATCCTCTGGACTTTAATCTAAAACCAGGTAAATACGTATTAGTGGAATACAAAGTTGAGACTTGGCCAGGACAAGTGCAGACCGTCAATTGCATGGAACGCTGTGTAGCCCACAACAGTTTGAAGTGGAGTGAAAAACCAGACTGCATTTTCATTGAGAAGTTTCTCTGACAGATTAAAACTCCTTCGAAATTACACTGTACCGGAGCCTGAGTAGAAATGGGGATAGACAACAAAATAAATAAGACCCCCATTTGATTTCATAATTTTGCTAAATATGTTGATTTGTTAATACACACACATTTGATTTTTTAATTCAATCAATAAAATCTGATTTAATCTCATTGTTTTGTGTTTTTCCCGAAGAATATACGATAACTTTTTAATTTCATCAATAAAACCAGTTTTGATACCATTATTTAGTGTTTTCTTAAACACTAAAACCCAAAAAGAATATAATCTCTTCGTTCTACAGCCAATCAAGTATAGCATCCAACTATAATCTAATGTGTTACAATATGCGTCCCGCCTATGATTTTTAATTTGGACTATACTTGGCAACTTGCTATACAACAATGGTCCAAATTTAATTAAAAATAATAATAATCAAATAACGCCCATACTATAAAACTTTTTACTTTGAAATCCTATCTTACTATAGTCTACTGTTTCTAAAAACTTAGGTAATAAATATGAAAATCCATTCTTTAGATAAACAAGTACAAATGTGAAATCCAAATCTGGACTATACTTGTTAGTTTTACCTTTATACTTTTTATTTGAATAAATTTAAGAAAATTACAATCAGCTTTTAAAGAAATAATTAAAATAGTCAACAACAGAAATATATTTAAATTTCCTATTACAGCTAAAATTGTTTTATATTTTTTACGTAATATGATAAAATCATGACAGGGCGATAGGGCCGTGTCTGCAGATGAAACGTTGTTAAAAAATGTGACACAGATTATGTAAACAGTAACTAGAAATAAAATTAATATCCAATATTTTCATGTGCAAAATTAAGTACTAGTGCGATTTGAATACCATATATATCTATATAGAATATGCGCCTTATATAGTATTACATTATATAATAATGATTATACAATATAATACTACATAAGGCGCAAATTCGGCGACACATGGAGTACTACTCTTAGTTTTGGGCATTCAAAGCGACTTGAATTGTCAACGATCAAGCTCTTTCTATGCGGAGTGATCCAATAGTTCCAAGATATATTCTACCACGTCTATCATGCAGAATATTCGGAGGAATGTTTTCACTCAGTTTCATTATAAACGTTTATGAAAATAGCAGGACACATTATACTGCCTAAAAAGTTACTACGCAATATTAGGCCTTAAATATGTAACGCTGATACTAATACAATCACAATCGTTGCAAGTCGCGTAGTTATAATAAATACTTTTTAATTTATTAACGTATTTAGTTAATATATATACAGTTCTCGTGGGCAATGGTGACCACATATCATAAAGTAGCACATTTGCTAGACGGGCTACCTTTATAAAAAAAGTGGCCTGAATATGTCATTTCATTCTCATATCGTGTAAAAAGTCACTAGTTTAGTAGTCAACACGCAAACGTTCTTTATAATTTATTTTTTTATTTTACAACTGTTTTGAAAGATTTATGCGGTACAGTCATAAAAAGCATTGAACCAGAAAAGAGTTGCTAACCTATGTAATCGGTAGCAAAGATAACAACTCTATGTTTGTTCCAAATATGAAAAGTGCGTACCAATGACACAAATTGAAGAAAAATCTTTTATATTTGTATGAACGGACATTGCACTCGAAATAAATAGCTTTGCTTGGCTTTAATACAAATTAGTAATACATTGTTTTTAAACCTATTATGTGGCTTTGTGTGAATAATGTCCCAGAAAAAAGATATAAAAAAACGTAAAAAGAAAAACACTCAGTCACTCATCCAACCGCCAAATAGCCATAGCCATTGTTGTGTTTGTTTTGAGCGGTGATTAGGTTAGTATAATTAAAGACACAAGGGACATAGACTCTTGTAAACGTTCGGGGCGCATTTTCCAAGTAACGGTGGGTAAATATTTTTTACAGTTCAAATATCTACGGACGAAAAAAAAAATATAATCTCATGTCAAATCTTCTCTCCTTCTTCCTGCCCTTGTCCCACTACGTGGGGTCGGCACAACATATATTTTTCTTCCACTTCTTTCTGTCACTCGTCATCTCAGTACTCATACCCTTCATACACATATCCTTTCTTACGCAATCCATCCAGACTTTCTTCGACCTCCCCCATCCCCTATATCCATCAATATTCATACTCATCACCCTAGTAACATGCTTTTCATCCCTCCTCATTACATACCCTTACCACCCTAATCTATTACTCTTAAATTTTTCATCTAATGATCCTACTTTGAGACTTCCTCTGATTCCGCACATCCCTCTTTACATTCGCATCTCTGCCACATACATTATTTTTACATCGTCTTCTTTTGCTGCCCAACATTCAGAACCATACATCTTGGCAGGTCTTATAACGGTCTTATAAATCTTCCTTTTGATCTTCAAGGGCATTCGTGGGTCACATATGGTCCCAGAGACATTGTAATAAAAGGAATGTTTTTTTCCGAAAAGAAAAAATGAATAAAAATAAAACATTTAAAAAGAAATTACTCCGTTAAAAAATTCGCCCAAAAAAGCATACAATTAAGTTAATATCATCTAAATATAAACAATATAAGGTAAAGTTTACAAACATTTAGCCAATGCCACAAAAGTAACTTGAGATAATTGGAAAAGTTTGTCGACATCAAAGCGAATGTTAACCACATGGGATAGTCTTAAGAATCACTCATTAAACTTCTTTATCAAATCCCTGGAAACTCACACGCTTAAGAAGTTGATACGTTTACTAATTGCTTGGAGATATTTCAAATAGAGAGAGGAACGCCGGATAGATTAACCGTGAGGTCAGTCTTTAAGCTGAAGTAGCGAGATTAAATTCCGGTAAGAGCTACAGACTAAGTTGTATAATATTTATTATTATTTATTTATTATTATAATTACTATGGTTCTTTACGATACTGCAACTGCAATATTTGAATCAGTGCATCATGCTGTAAGCCGACAAACTTCCTTAACAGTTTCCCGGTTACTTGGGGAGCTGCAACCCCCCTCCCCAAGTAATCGTCTATAACACAGACAATTACAGCAATGCGATTCTGTTTATCCTTACATAATACAGGTCATGCTTACATTGTACACCCCACGTTGAATTATTGTTAAAAAAAATAGTAATTTAGTTAAACACGCTTAGGCTGTGGAGGTGCAATAAAAATATATAGAAAAAAATAATAGTGTTGTTCAATACCATGTCGGATATGAATACATATGTCGGCGAAAATAACAAAAAGAAACTGGTATGACTTTTATGAGGCAAAGTGCTCGATGTGCCAGCAGA
This sequence comes from Nymphalis c-album, assembly GCA_963151315.1. NCBI lineage: Eukaryota > Metazoa > Arthropoda > Insecta > Lepidoptera > Nymphalidae > Nymphalis > Nymphalis c-album. Next base: position 4,214,896 of record OY720602.1, on the reverse strand, counting down.
TGGCGCGCCAGTTCACACTAACGGAATGTCCGGGCCGCGGCAAGTCGACAGCGGGGAATTCCCTGTCGACACGCATCGTGCATTTCTTCGACGGATCGTTTGCCTCTCTTGATTAAATATTGTGAACCAATTTAAATTGTATAATCATTGTGTTTGTATAATTTCACAATCCCGTATCCTCATAAGTCAAAAACGTTACCATGTCTGATGCGAAAGATAACTGTGTAGTCTTGCCTATTTCTCGCCATATCTTTATTTAACACCCATAATATCCCCCGTATTTACGCCTAAGAATGTCCACGAACCATTTCACGTTGATTTACTGTCTTATGTGTGAAGAAGAATGTGAGTGTGAATTTTTTATATTTCGTTTATCACCGAAAGAAAAATAACCTTTTGTATAAGATGAGTCTATTTCTGACCAAACTCAGTGTTTATTTCGATATACTTTAGGTTCAAAAAGATAATAAACAATCGTTTTATTGTTTATAATAGAATAAGGTTTTTTCTTTAAATATTGTAAATGTAATTTGAAGTAATTCCTTCAATTTCCATAATATTTTATTTTTATAAGTAACACCCTGTGAATGTCCCACCGCTGGGCTAAGGAGTCTTCTCCTCTTTGTGAGGAGAAGGTTTTGGAGCTTATTCCACCACGCTGCTCCAATGCGGGGTGGTGGAATACACATGTGACAGAATTTTAATGAAACTTGACACATGCAGGTTTCCTCACGATGTTTTCCTTCACTGTCAAGCACGAGATGAATTATAATCACAAATTAAACACATGAAATTCAGCGGTGCTTGCCCGGGTTTGAACCCACGATCATCGGTTGAGATTCTTACCACTGCGCCATCTCGGCTTTTTATTTATTTTTATGGATGTCTAAATGGTTGTTGTCGGTTGATTCTTTAACGTTTTTCGTTGTATTAATGTGTAACTTTGTACGGTTAAAATACAAATGTATCCAACATTTCAAATTTGGAATTAAAACAGAATTTCAAAGTTACACAGAACACAATATTCAAATTTCGAAAAAAAAAACAAAGTCACGCTGTTCAAACAATACAATGTCAACGCTTGCAAAAAGGCCTGTAGTTTTGCAGCAATAAACCCGTCGTGTTGGTATGAAAATGTTGGTATGAAAAACGTAGTGTGAGTCGCGTGGCTTTGGATAGCAATTACTGTGACGTTTGTGAATGATAAATGACTTTTGTAAATTGAATTCTTATGGCTTGCCTTGCTTTTGTAATTATGGAAATAATAAAATATTAACCTCGTATCGAAGTTTAGTTCAAGTAATTGCATAAAAATCATTGTCTAGAAATCGAAATAGCCCAATGGATTAAAGGCGTAACTTATTTTCAACGATAGGAAATTTTTTGTGGGAAAACCTGCACGTGGCAGATGAAATTCTTCGACATTTATATCCATCCGCAGCGAAGGAGGGTCGTGAAAAACGTTTCAAATATTTTTTCCTTAACACTAGCGATACATTGCCCAGTAGGACTTTTGCAGGCCGTTAATGATTGACACTTGACATTGAAAATAAAATTGTAATTAATCTAGTTACCAAATTTAACTTGGGCAAGAATTTACGTGCTATATCCCATGATATATTTTTAAATAGTGAAATATAATTAAATATTATTACACAATCACGATCGATCCGAACGAAATACATATTTGCCTGGCGTGAGGTAGGTAACCTCACGCACAATTCGTCATATTTCTAAAATTAAATCAAATACTGCAATTATTGTCGCTTAAAATTATATGTTATTTATATGAAAATGTGGCATCAACAATTAATTGAATTTAAGTGTATTTTCCTTTTTTTTTAAATATCACCATAATAATTATTATGTCATTTAAAGCATATACTTCTTTAATACCTAGGTTTTAATAAGTTCACACAACATTAATATATTTGTTATTAATTAATATCACTGTTTAAGTATTTAAGTAATACACTAAAACTAAAAATAAAAGACATACTGGCAGACGGACAAGAAAAGCGATTTCATTATAAGCGATGAGTCATAAATACTATTATAATTTTTACAAGTAAGAGAAGATAAATTATATTATTTATAATTAGTATTCTGTCATGAAAGCCGAGATGGCCCAATCTAACCGATAGTTGTAGGTCCAAACCCGGGTAGGCACCACTGAATTTCATGTGCTTAATTTGTCATTATTTTTTTTTTTTTTTTATTCCATAGGAAGGCAGACGAGCATATGGGCCACCTGATGGTAAGTGGTCACCAACGCCCATAGACATTGGCGTTGTAAGAGCTGTTAACCATCTCTTACATCGCCAATGCGCCACCAACCTTGGGAACTAAGATGTTATGTCCCTTGTGCCTGTAATTACACTGGCTCACTCACCCTTCAAACCGGAACACAGCAATAACAAGTACTGCTGTTTTGCGGTAGAATATCTGATGAGTGGGTGGTACCTACCCAGACGAGCTTGCACAAAGCTCTACCACCAAGTAATTCATCTCGTACTTAACAGTGAAGGAAAACATCGTCAAGAAACCTGCATGTGTCAAATTTCACTGAAATTCTTTAACATGTGTATTCCACAAATCCGCATTGGCGCCGCGTCGTGGAATAAGCTCCAAACCTTCTCCTCAAAAGAGTAGAAGAGGCCTTAGCCCAGCAGTGGAACATTCACAGGCTGTTACTTTAATATTCGATATTTTATGCATAAGTACAGGTTATTCAAAAACGTCTAAAATCCAATTAATATAGTAATAAAATTATATTATGTTTGATATATTTGATATCCAAAAAATCATTCGGTAAGATGATACAAAAAATGTCTACAAACCTGAGAATCTTTGTTGCAAATATCATCTCCCTGAGCAAAGAATATAAATTTTTATATTCAGGATAAGGTTAATACACACATATAACTGTATATTCATTTTTAACGCGAATAAGACGTTTATACCTATCGCTGCATATCTCCAATACACTTATGCATCTCAGTGTACTTAAGTGCCCTTTTCGGAGTCGCGCCGCGCGAAGTTTAGGTTTTTAACGCTACTCTCACAACGATCGAGGCTCAAAGAAGAGCCTATGTCATTTGGATGTCATTTGGATGATACTGGGTGTAAACATAAAACCCAAAGGTAGCTTTAAGGTAACTGCTACTATATAATGTTTTGTAGTTTATTTATAAAGGATTTTACATGTTTTACATAGGTTAATTATAAATAAAAATTTTAACAAAACAAAAACCGACTTCATAGGAAAAACAAATTAATATGCACTAAAAAGTAAAAAAATAATTGCGTATTCTTCTATAATTTGATAATTATCTTACTATTTTCTACTCATCAATATGTAGGTACGAATGTGTTGAGTGGTTGATAATGTATTTACAATTATTGTTACTTTTGGAGTCTTTTGGCCGTGTAGTTTGCTACTAAGAATTGAAGAATTCCGTTACTTTGTCATGGATCCTATTATCAGAATCTAACCAAACTGTCATCAAACAAGCGTTGAAGTATACTCTTTCCAATAAAAATCATCGAAATCCGTTGAATAGATATCGAGTTATTCGTCCATTTGTCGCGCACATACCTCATGCAAATTTACGACTTATTCGGTTTTCCCATGGATTCCATTGTCAAAACTGGACCAAAAAAAAATGGGACCAATGGGAAAGCACCACCTTTCAAATAAAAAAAAAATCATGGAAATCGATTCATCCAGTCGAAAGATATGAGGTAACACCGTCAAAAAAAAAAAAAAAAACATACAGACGAATTGATAACCTCCTCCTTTTTTTGAAGTCGGTTAAAAATATATAAAATTGTCTTGAAAATATTGCCTAGGTTTAAATAAGCTGGTCAAATGAGACGGCCGTGCTTGGAGAGACGATATAGTATTCATCTAGTAGTGGGCTCTTTAAATATATGGAACCATCTACAAACTTTAATCTATTTAATATAATTGATTCACATCGCTGAAGATATCAATCTTCAACGACTGTAACTTAATGTGACTTAATGTAACTTAATTTTTGTGTATATCACACACAAAATAACTGAATCGCTGTTAACTTTATTGTATCCGTATTAGATTACCATCAAACTAAAAGACGAGCCGGTTGGCGTGGTTAGTAAGACACTTGCCGTACACGCAGCAGTTCGTGGGTTCGATTCCCACCCAGGACAGACATTTGTGTGCATGAACATGTCTGTTTGTCCTGAGTCTGGGTGTAATTATCTATATAAGTATGTATTTAAAAAAAGAAGTAATATATGTAGTATATCAGTTGTTTGTTTTCCATATTACTAGCTCTGCTTATTTTGGGACCAGATAACCGTGTGTAAAAAACAAAAAAAAAAAAAACTTGTTGGATAGAATTCCCAAAAAAACATTTGCTATGGTATGGAGTATATGGAGAAATACAGTTTAATACTCACAAGTTTTTTATTATTATTAAAGTTTTTGTGGTTGGTGGATTTTTTTCAAACGGAAATGAGGTTACATTTCCGTTTGCGAAATATAACCGATCGACAGGATCATCAATATCAGTTTACAATCGGTGAAACTTACGGGGAACATAAAGCCAAAAAGTAAAGCTGAATTGAAAAACTTCTTCTTTCGTCTTAAGATTGGATACGATATCAACCTGAACTCAGAAACTTTTACAGCGTTTCTATTTATGAATAGGCTAGCTGATCTTTTATTTGTATATTTTATCTTTTCTCATGTCACGTAAAAAATATAATTAAAATCAGATCACGTGGTACTTGAATAAAATATAAAACCTCTGTGGGTAATTATTCACAGTGGGCACGTTTCGATTATACTTCTTCTGACTGATGCTCGAATTTATGATAATTCGGGGATAAATTTTCAGCGCGAATCATGAGAATGTTAAACTTGGGGTTACGACAATATCTGCATAATAATACGTGATATTTAAATTTCATTAGCGCATTTAGATTCACGTGACATTAGCGACAGAGAATACTAATGTGATAAATATTTTTTGACTAATCTATTTATAAAATGGTTTATTAAAGATTTATGACGCAAACGCGATGATATGTCTGATAGATGTGATACCTATAAGCCTACTCCAATTACAAGAGAAGTAAAGGAAAATAAACAACTTTGACATTTAACTGGCATTATAATATTATTGGTCTTGAATAATTACTTGGTGTTAGAGCTTTGTGCAAGCTCGCTAGGGTAGGTACCCACTCATCAGATATTCTACCGCAAAACAGTAGTATTAGGTTTTGTTATGTTCCGGGTTGAAGGGTGAGTGAGCCAGTGTAATAACAGGCACAAGGGATATAACATCTTAGTTCCCAAGGTAGGTGGCACGATGGCGATGTAAGCGATGGTTAACATTTCTTACCATGCCATTTTCTATGGGCGTTGGTGACCACTTACTATCAGGTAGACCATATGCTCGTGCGCTTACCTATACAATAAAAAAAATTCTATGGTATTAATTATGGATTGTAAGTAGAATTATAGCGGATATAAGCGGTTGTGTGGAACAGTGTCTGTTATAGATAAAGATAATTATATTAATCAAGAACTGTTTGTAGTGCTTAATATAGCAGAACTACTAGCAAATCGTAAAGAATATTTAGATTTAAGGTTTGTTTGCCTTTACCTTCAGTGATTGGATTGTTGCTACAATGGTGATGAACATCAGTTCTTAAAGGTCGAATCTTTGTCCATAACAAATATTTGGAAAGGCTAAAAGGGTCATTGTTGTTCTGAGTGCTTGCATTGTATGTCCCCCTACAATTCGGTATGTACGACGCCTTCATTTATAAATTTACTAGCGGGTCACCCGAGGCTTTGCGATACCCGCGACGTAATCAAAAATAATAAATGGACAAAATCTGTTAGTTGTGATATATTTTAGCTGTGAAAGCAGATTAGAACATTTTTATACTAATACTAGCTGATACCCGCGACTTCGTCTGCGTTGCTTGATATATTAACAAAGTTTTCTTATGTACGAAGAAAAAAAACATCAAAAAGATCGCAAGCAAAAATATACTTTGTTTAAACATACTGAACTGTATATCACTGAACACGCAGTGCATATACAAATCGTTGTTTTTTGAAACTAATAACTTTTTGTTAAATGGATTACGCAATTTTTTTTTGATAAGGGCCAATTGTCTAAGAAATAAAATTAAGAAAATTTCATTGAAATCTATCTAGTAGTTTTTCCATGATGCGCGCACAACTGCAGACCTCTATTATTTTATTTATATAGATTTCCAAACCATTTCTACCGTTTGGGGTTGAATTTCCAAAAATGACAAAATACGTACAAATCAATTTTTGCTTAGAAGCTTTAAAATTAAATTTCATGCTTCATACATGAAACATGACGGATCCGCGATATACCCTTCTCATCTCTTTCACCCTTTTGGGGGTAGAATGTCCAAAAATCCTTTCTTAGTGCGCGTTGTTATTATACATTTCATCAACTGCCAAAACTTCAAGTTTTCAACCCCAGTGGTTTAGGCTCTGCGTAGATGAGTCAGTATAATTATAATATATAGATTATGTTCGCGCCTACCACAAATGGCATAGCAACCTACTCATTTCATACGCATGTGACCACATGTTACCGTTCTAGACGGTAATCGCACAATAATCAAGCTGTACATCTAATTATTACAAAAGGGTCATTCATCGCCATGTCAGTGTCACATACGCTTATAAATTCCCCAACTATACGCACGTTCAATAAAGAGTTTCTAAATTTCACGCATCCAGTTTTCTTTGAACTCATATTTTACAATACAGTTTATTATTTTAATTTCAACCATTTTAGTCCCCTAGTACTAACTAGTAATCCATTAAACATAATATGTTTAATATTATTATAAAACTTAATTATTATGAAAATTATAGGTTACTTGTTTAGTTGTTCATGTGATGAGTTTAATAAAATAAATTTATTTAATATTTTACAGACGAAAAGAAAACCATTATTCATATGAAATTAAAATGTTATTAATTTACTACTTGGCTATTTCCATAGCAGTGTTGCCGAATAATATATAATTTATAGTAAATCATATTTTATTGATTATGATTTTAATTATAAAATATAAATGCAGGAGAAGGAAACTGATGCCATCTGATGAAAAATCACCTTCACACTGTACAAAAAATAACTTTACACCACCATATAATAAATACACTGAATAAAATTACACTGGCTCACTTTTTAATCGAAATAAGCAATAATAAGATAAATTAATTAAATGATATTCACCACTAAATCAATAGTTAATAGATTTATAAATCAATTCCAAATGAAAATCTAAAAGCCTTGTTAATTTAATCAAAACTCGTGCCAAATATTATATTCGTCTTAATATTTAAAACAAGGTCGTCTTTAGACATTATTCATCAAAACTGGAAATTATTTATTCAACTTATTACAATCTGAGTGAGTACGAGAATTGTATTAATGTGTCTTTATCGCCATAATGGAAATAGAGAGAGATATAGAAAGAACATACAAAATAATTATACTTTTACAACGTTTTTGATATAAATGTGGTGAACATTTATATAATATAGAAATACAATATAAATTTTACAAGGTGGTAGGGCTAATTTCATTAAATATTCTACCGCTAATTGCATTGTTGCGTTCCGATTTAAAGGTGAATGAACCAATGTAACTACAGGCACAAGAGACATAATATCATCAATGCTCCACCAACCTATCATGGTTATTAAATGAATAATATTTCTTACATCGTTAATGTCTATGGGCCTTACCACCAGGCCCATTTGCCCATCAGCCTTCCTATAACATGAAAAAATAAACAAAGTTATGGTTGTTGTTGTAGTTGATTAAGTATTATAATATCATAACAAAATATTGATTTATATGATAATATAGCTTGACAAGAAAGTTCCGTATAATATATGTCGTGGAAAGCGATATCGTCTAATATTGAGTTTGAGTATCATAGTAGAGATAAGGTAAACACTGTGTCGTCACTTGTTATTGTAAAGGCGGCACGAGGACAGAGTCGTGTTGGAAGTGAGGAATTTAAACGGCATATTACCATTCGGGACGACCAGGTCATTTCTCCAAATTAAAACTGATGTTTTACCTAGTTTACATTTAAATTAATTGTGTTCAAAAGAAAATAAAGTAAGGTTATACAAAGTGTGGACTATCATTTTCATCACCTACGCAATGGACTCTGTACCACCTACTCAAGATGGAGACAGTACTGTCGCTCAGCCATCGCTCCCGCGTCGACATATACATACATTATAAATAATTACTAAATCTTTATTCAAATATTATAATAATGTACTCCTGACCGGTTTCGGTCACGGCGGCCAATCTCTAGAGATTAGCCAACTGCGCAGGAGATATAGTGGACAAGTGTGTGCGCAAACACAGGTGCACTCTTTTTTCCCTAGCTCTCATAATCCAATGGGAAATCCGACACGACCGGAAATAGTTCAGGCTCAGGACCAACGGCTTAATGTGCTTTCCGAGGCACGGGATTGTACACACTTCCAACTTCCGGGCTACTACTGAGAATTTTCTGACAGAAAAACCCAATAACTATTTATTGGCCCGACCTGGGAGTTGAACCCAGGACCATAGATTATATCTAGCCATTATATCTAGCCATTATATCTGGCCTTATATCTAGCCACTAGAACAACGAAGCAGTCAGTCATTAAAATATAAAAGACAAATGAATGATTACACTTTATATATCTGACACTCAAATTAGGTATTACTTAAACGTGGCTTGAGAGATGGAAATTGTAAATTGAAAACACTTAACTCATAAAAACTGTTAAAACGTTACTTAAATACTTGAGTGCCCGTTGAATGACAGTGCCAGAATGTCTATAGAATTTGGCCGAAGTTATGTTATTTACGAGAGGACTATACGAGATGGATTCACTCATCTATCTTAAAACTTTCTTATGACTATTTATATACAATTTTATTTTCAATTAAAATATAAATGTAATAATAATAATTATTATTATTTTAAATTAAGAAAGTATAATACACAAACAAAACCGGTATGACTGACAATAAATAGTCACGTTTACACATAGACACGGGCACTGGAAACACATAAATATTTTATTGTTCTCTTAAGACTGGCTTTTACCATAAAAACTGGTATACAGTAATACAAAGTAATGCTGTTTATCGGTTAAATAACTAATAATATATTTGTTTATCTAGGTCAGCCTACATAATGCTGGCTAATTGTCAGAGTAAATGGCTTTGACGTAAGGTATATGACTCGATTCGTTTAAAAAAAAATAATGGACACAATTGTTTTATAATATAATCTGTAAATATGAGCTTTGATTTTATTTTAGGTACAAATAAATCAAAAATATCATTTATATTAAAAAAAAAATTACGCAATAACGCTTATTTACCTATGACCAAATTTCATCTATCGCAAAGACGAGCCACGATGATGACGGATTTCGGCCACAGCCGCCAATCTAAGAGCGAAGATATTTAAACATATTTGTCCAAATTTGGCACTATTGCCTTTAATTTCTGGGAATTTTATTATAATGCTTCAGTAGAAAAATAATTGCTGTTATAAATCTGGAGCTATATAATATACTTGTTAAAAGACTAAACGTCTTTAAAAATACAATGAAATCCAACTCTGAATACAGATCCATGTTCAAAGAAATTTTATTGTATTTGGAATATGACGTGATCGACTTTTGCATATAATTTTTAATTTATAGATTCTCGAGTAAATCCAAAAGAATCTATGAATGCTGTATGACACAATTGAGCGTGAAACGACCATGCCAAAATACTGCACATATTTATACATTACTAGCTGATACCCGCGACTTCATCCGCGTTGCTTGATATATTAACCAAGTTTTCTTATGTACGAAGGAAAAAACATCAAAAAGATCGCAAGCAAAAATATACTTTGCTTCAACATACATCACTGAACACGCAGTGCATCTACAAAGCGTTGTTTCTTGAAACTTTATTGACTTTTTATTAAATGAAGATATCGCAATCATTTTTTTTTTGGTAAGGGCCAAGTGTCTCAGAAATAGAATTTAGAAAATTTCATTGAAAACGACTGGATGTTTTTCCGTGATGCGGGCACAACTGCAGACCTCTATCATTTTATTTATATAGATTGACATTGACATTGCATTCCTGCAAGTATGTTTTATGCAATCGGTCTTTAGATATTATATTATGATATAATTGATCGTCATTTATTTGCTAGAATGCTACACAATCTTATAGATGACAATTATGTCAGTAAGTCACAATAAAGGACAAGGCCATAGCTAACATAATATCGTTGTCAACAAACATCCTTACTACTATTATAATTGCGACAGCGAGTTTGTTTGTTCATTTGATTGTTTTTAACGCTTTCGTATATCCTAACTACTCATAGGCATTTGTCCAGCTGTGGGATATTTACAGGTTGTTGATTAACTTCCTTATTACATACATTTTATAAAGAGTTGATAATTCCTCAGATGAAGACTTTTTTTTTTTTTTTATTGTATAGGAAGGCGGACGAGCATATGGGCCACCTGATGGTAAGTGGTCACCAACGCCCATAGACAATGGCATTGTAAGAATGTTAACCATCGCTTACATCGCCAATGCGCCACCAACCTTGGGATCTAAGATGTTATGTCCCTTGTGCCTGTAATTACACTGGCTCACTCACCCTTCAAACCGGAACACAGCAATACAAACTACTGCTGTTTTGCGGCAGAATATCTGATGAGTGGGTGGTACCTACCCAGACGAGCTTGCACAAAGCTCTACCACCAAGTATCAGTACCAGCAAGACTCTTTGCATGTAGATCATACTCATTTTATATTTCTTGAAGCATGAATTGGTTAATCGGCCGAGAGGGCTTCCTTCAAAGCCTTGAGATTTGTCACACAATTGGAGATTGTATAATTATTCATGCGATCATTCGCAATAAGCTAAGTATTCCACATGCATTGTAACTAGTGACTTGTAGAGTTGTTGACTTTTGATCTTAGGTAAATCAATTTAATATTTTAACATACTATCGTTTTGATAGCCTAATAGTGTCTTCAAATTGTGTAATCAAGAGAAACAAATAAAACATTTTTTTTTTAATTTATGAATCAATTTAAAAAAGGCAAGTTATAAACAATAAATTTTTCAATTATAATGTTATTTTCATTCAAAGAAATAAAATCGACTTGTTTTTAATAATACATGTCAATCAAGCAGTTTTATGCGTAAAAAAATATTATAGAAAGAAAGAAAAATTAGCAAAATTATATAACCTTATAATTTAGGACACATTACTACTTTTGTACAAAGCCTATTACTAACTTGAAGGACATAATTATACTATACATTGCAAGCTAAGTAGGCTGACTAAGAACGTAGGTGGTTACGAACGTCATAAGACCTACAAGTTAAAAACTGCTAACCGCAAAATCAGTAATTAAAATACCGTCGTTAAATGTAAATGTACTTATATATTTATTACTCTATTAAAGTTTGTAGTTATAAAAACGATCGGAAATAGGGAATTCCTTAAATATGTTGTCGTCTAATATGTAAATATTTCGATAAAAAAAAACAAACATAAACTTATTAAGAAAACCTGTTTTACATTTGCTGTTGCACGTATTCATGTAATAAATTTTAATAACAAACTCAAATTTTGTGACAAATTATAATAGATTTAACTTACCATACATACCTGTATGATTAAGAAATATTATTAATTTGTAATCTGGAAATTTAATTCTATTGTGTATTTAATTTTTTATATATATATATATATATATATTTTGTTAATTTAAATTAATTTGTGCAATTTTTTTTTTTTTAAATGAGTAATGTCGCTTTGTTGGCGTGCGTTAATAACTGCACCACAGTTTTACACTATAGCAGCTATTATCGTTCACTTCTTGTTAATGTTACAATATGATGCTTAAATATATGATTAAATTTGAATAAAAAAACAATCAACAATTATAAAAAAAATCATTATTGCTATATATCGTGGGCAGATTCATGACACAGTACCACATACTGTTTGTTCTGTCATAAGTAAATATATATATATATATTATATGTAATTTGCGTAATCCAAGATGGTGCAGTGACTGGGGCTCATGAATTTTAACTGAATATCACAGGTTCAAATATAAGCAACATCGAATAAGTATTCTTTTTAAATATACATTATTATTATAATTTAATCAAAAGTTATTCATTTTATTGTTAACCATATTTTGGTTATATGGATGTCAAAATATAAAATCGTGCTAAATGTCTTTCGACAATTCTTCTTCTCCAGTATGAGCAAGTGTAAGGATTTTAAATATCATGAAGATATCGAGAATATGAGCAAAGCTGGATAACACATTTCTTAGGGCCGAATACTGAAACTTTACTCAAATATTAATTGTAACTTAATTATATTTTATTTAATTAAACTGTATTATATTTGAGTTAATTTTAAATTTCGCTTAGTAATTTCAAAGTTAAGTAGCGTTTAACTAAGTGTTTGTTTGGGGGACGTTTCAGTATTCGGCCGTTACTGTGTTACGCGAAAGTTTTTAATCATAGGGCATTAAGATTGACTAATTGATTTGAAATATTCTTTATTGTAAAATAAGTGACGACTAAATGAGTGCATTAACAAATACATTTTAAATTTTCTTTAAATACTTGATGCATTTCTATTAGTCTGTACAGATACTTGATTTATCTGTGTAGATACCTGATTTGTCTGTGCAGGTACTTCATTTGTCAGCGCAGGTACTTGATTTGTCTGCGCAGGTACTTGATTTGTCTGTGCAGATACTTGATTTGTCTGTGCAGGTACTTGATTTGTCTGTGCAGTTACGGGCGGGACGGGTATGATAGGGTTTCCAATGAATGAGCTTGGTCTCAGAGGGTAAGACTGTGGCTTTTGTCTGTGTTGTTCCAGAGCTTGCCAATTGATAAACCAGAAAGGCTGGTTGTCTTGTGGGAGCTTTCCTAGACGGTTGATGAGGTCTCTATCACCCAGAGCCTCGACTGGTATTCGCTGTGTTGTCCCATTTTCCAGCGTATCAAATCTATTACAAAAATATGCTCTATTAAGATAAATTATATATTTTCATTATAATATGATTACACATAAATATATCCATAGATTACGGTAATTATTTCAGGATAGAAGAATTACCTCAGGTTAAGGATAAGTTGATAAAATATTATAAATGCGAAAGTAGCTCAGTTTGTCTGTTACGGTTTCACGGCCAAACCACTGGCTACAGTGGCGTCTCAATTTCATCAAAATCAGGCTGATTTGATGAAATTTGTTATACAGTAAGCAAAATCTTGCTAATTTTATATACCTAACATCTCTCAAACACGCGGGCAAACTAGTATAATTATAATAACGTCCTATGATGACCACGTGCCATGGGTACTATGAGGCCATCTGTTCAATTGATATTATAGTATACTCCCACGGTTCGATAAGACAGCGACCAAGGATAGATCAGATGTAGATTCAACGTGATTTTATACAATTATAAAAAAAATAAGCAGTTATATAGTTATATATAGTATATAGTTAGCAACTCACTCAATTGGTGGTAGAGCTTTGTGTAAGCTCGTCTGGGTAGGTACCACCCCCTCATCAGATATTCTACCGTAAAATAGCAGTACTTGGTATTGCTGTGTTCTGGTATGAAGGGTGAGTGAGCCAGTGTAATTACAGGCACAAGGGACATAACAACTTAGTTCCCAAGGTTGGTGGCGCATTGGCGATGTAAGCGATGGTTAACATCTCTTACAATGCCAATGTCTATGGGCGCTGGTGACCAATTACCATCAGGTGGCTCATATTCTCGTCCGCCAACCTATGCTATAAAAAACGTTTTATTACCTATTTCCTAATGAACCATTTTGCGCACTTGCTAATGTAGTCGTTTCGACTATTGGGAAACCTATGGGCCGGCGACCAGCGTATGGTGATCTCTGGCTCCCGCAGATAACTATCAGCGCTGAGAGTAAGATGAAATAACTGGCATTCATCCTTAGTATCTGGAATAAAAACATATTTAGAATATTTGCTTAAATAATATACTATACTATTAGTCGCCTTTTGATGGATGATGGATCAACTTATACATTTCTGATAAATATTTGACACTCATATTTATATTTATTTTCTTGGAGAAACTTGGCCAGTACACCGGTTAAAAATACCCAAATATTACAAAACCCGTTATTGGCTGGCTGTTAAAGGGTGACCGTTATAAATGAATATTTATTTGTAACAGATAATAATTATACTATTTTACATTTTTATTGTTTCACATTTTAGTTGTTTTTTTTTAAGTTATTGCATAGGAAGGTGGACGAACTTATGGGCCATCTAATGGTAAGTGGTCACCAACGCCCATAGACAATGGCATTGTCAGAGATGTTAATCATCGCTTACATCGCCAATGCGCCGCCAACATTGGGAATTAAGATGTTATGTCCCTTGTGCCTGTCATTACACTGGCTCATTCAACCTTCAAACCAGAACACAACAATAGCGAGTGCTGCTATTTTACGGTAGAATTACTGATTAGTGGGTGGTACCTACCCAGACGAACTTGCACAAAGCTCTACCACCATGTATAACTGAACTCCATCTCGATATAGATGTTTACTTTTTGCGAGATACGTTTTTGTTTTATATTACCCGGGAGGGCAAATGGCTGCTCCACCTGATGGTAAGTGATAGTGGAATCCCAACGCGACGACGGCTAGTACAGTTGGGAAGAATGATCTGCACTAGCCGTCCCCGCATTGCCGGTATGCAAGGTGCCTCTTCACGCCTCGTTTGAAGGAACCCAGGTTATAAGAAGGGGGGAACACGTGTGATGGTTCCATTTTTTAGAGGTGCGACAAAGAAAAGTTACTTCGCGCGGGATGGAATTGAAGTCACAGTTAAAAATGGGTATAAAGATTTCTCTAAAAGTATTTATGTGTAGATTTAGGAAAGTCTAGAAATTCTTATCTTAAAAAAAACAATTCGATATAGAACAAACATGATTTGTTTAAGCCTTTTTTTTTTTTTTTTTTTTTTTTTTTTTTTTTTTTTTTTTTTTTTCACGCAGTGGAAACCTTCGGAAAGGTACCCGTCTCCCTTGGGGGGGGATCCAGGTTATGTGGGATTCTTACCCACTAAAACCACTGCGATGGCCGTCCTCGGCACGGATCGGAGAGGCTGCGGGATCGTGTTAATATAACGCATCCGCGGCCCCTCCCGTGCTTTGCTCCGCTCGTGGATCGGCGGAGCTCTCCTCGAGGGGCGAAGGCAGTTTCGCCCCCCCGCACTTCTCGCTAATGCGTACGACAGCGCGAAGCCATCCCGGCTGCCGTCCTCCTCAGGACCGCTTAAAATAGGATACGCAAGGCCCCCACCTCACGCATCCACGGCCCCAGGGTTACGCCCTATCTTTTAAGCCCCGGGCGTCGGGGCTGTGGGAGGGCCGAGACGACGCCGTCGTCGTCTCCGCCGAGCAGGATCGGCCCTTTCCCGTTCCCGCTCCGCTGTCTCCTTCTGGACCATGACGGTCTCACAGAAGGAGACTACAGCCCTCCACGCCGATTCCCTGCGGAGCATCGCCGACACGATTGCTCGCAGGGACAGGTCTTGTCCGACTTCGCGGACCAGGATCTCCCTCTCCGCACTCCACGCTGGGCACGCTTCCAACGTGTGTTGGGCAGTGTCTTGGTCCGCGCCACAGTGATGGCACATCGCCGTCGATTCGCGTCCGATCTTACACAGGTATTCTCCAAAACAACCGTGACCGGTCATTACCTGCGTAAGTCGGAAGGTGACTCGTCGCTTTCGTCTCATCCAGGCTTCGAAGGCTGGCAGGATCGCTCCGACGACGCGCTTGCGCGCGTACCGCTCTTCGCAGAGACGGTCGCACCACGTCGCAAGAGCCCTTCTGTGCTCCTGCCGCTTTAACGCCTCGAGCGCACTCTTAAGGGGCGCGCTTTCACCGTTCTGACGGAGGATGCGGATCTGTTTATAGACCCTCGCGTCCATATCCGCCAGAATGTCCAAGGGTGGAAAGCGCGCTAGGACGGTTGCCGCCTCGTAGGATATCGTGCGATATCCCCGCACAATGCGGATGGCCACTCTCCGCTGCGAACTTTGGATCTTAGTCCTGCAGCGGCGAACGCCCGACAGCCTATGAGACCAAACGGGCGCCCCGTAGAGGGCCATCGATCGCACGACACCGGCATAAAGACGGCGGACTTCCTCCCTCGGTCCCCCGAGATTAGGCAGCAGTCTGTGCATGGCACCCGCTACCTTCTCGATCCGGGGGGCTAGGCGCTCGAAGTGCTCCTCGAAACCCCAGCGACCGTCCAGTGTGAGCCCTAGGTATTTCATGTACCTGGCCACCTGGACGTTTGAATCACCTACGCGGACGTGCGAATCGGGCGGTTCCCTGCTCCTCGGCAGTTTATGGAACCATAGCGCCTCCGTCTTATGAGACGCTATCCGTAGGCCCAACTCGCAGATCTTACCGACGACGATGTTCACCCCGAGCTCAGCGAGCTCTTTGGTTCTCTCAAAATTCTCTCCCGATGCCAGCACCAATGTGTCGTCTGCATAACAAACGACACTGATACCTTCAGGGAGAGCGACGCGCAGGACTGCGTCGTACGCAAGGTTCCACAACAGTGGCCCCAAAACTGACCCCTGCGGGACCCCACAGCAAATCTCTCTCCGGGTCCTCGTACCGTCTTGCTCCATATACGAAACGTATCTGTCGCGCAAGTAGTCACCGACGATCGCCTGCAAGTAAGGGGGCACACGATGGTGTAAAAGTCCCCCCCTAATAGCGTCCCAGGGCAACGTGTTGAATGCGTTGACGATATCGAGACTTATCGCCAACGCCACGCCACCCCGGGCCACTGCCTGCTCCGACAGAGACCGGACGCGCAAAATCGCGTCAATAGTCGAACGGCCCTGTCGAAAACCAAACTGGCACTCAGCCAGGTCGGGGCCGACACGCGACAGATGCCCACACAGACGAGAAGCGACAATTCGCTCAAAAAGCTTGCCAGCCTCGTCCAGCAGACATATGGGACGGTACGCAGAGAGAGATTCTGCAGCCCTGCCATCCTTCTTCAAGAGAACCAAATTCGCCTCCTTCCAGATCTTAGGGAACGTGCCAGTACGGAGGCAGCTGTCAAACAGCCGCCTCAGCCTATTCCCCAATGAAGCTGAAGCTAACACCAACGCTCGCCCCGGAATCCCATCGGGGCCGGGCGCGGTATTACGAGCCCGCATGCGATCGATCGCACGGTTCAGCTCCTGTTCAGTCACCCCCAGCTCACTGGACCAGGCCGGTATTGGTGAGGGGACCCGGGCACTTGACCGGATCACTGGGAAGAGCACCTCTATCACCCTCCTCAGTAAATCTGGATCTAAGGTCTCCGTTAGTGGGGGCATCCACGGGCGCAATTTGCCCAGCACCATACGGTATGGACGCCCGAACGGATCCCTGTCGAGTCCCTCCAGGAGCTCGTTCCAGGAACGAGTGCTGGCTTCTGAGATCTCGGCACGGAGAGCCAACTTGGCTTCCCGGAACGTCTCGTATGCTTCAGCTTTCTGGTTTAGAGTTGCTCGCCTTCTTCTTCGGGTACGGGTGTACTCACGGCGGGCGCGCAGACAGGACTCGCGCAATTGTGCGATCTGTGCTGACCACCAGTACACCGCCCGGCGCTCAGGGCGGCTCGCTCGGGGCATAGAGACGTCGCAGACAGACGTCATCATATCCCGGAGACGAACTGACTCACCCTCTGGATCGGACAAAACCTCTTCGGCGTTTTCTGGCCAGGCCGCGACGATGGCAGCGGCTTCGAGAAAGTCTCGGTTAAGCTGCTTAAGGGACCATCGACGCAGCGGGGTGCCTGCTCGATGCTGGCTAGCGCGTTTCGGACGACGGAGAACTACATTGAATACAATGTAGCGGTGGTCGGATAATGTAACCACCTCTTCTGCGACGCGCCATCCTGACACCATGCGAATAGCGGCAGGAGTCACCCATGTGAGGTCAATGGCTGACTCACCCTGCCATCGCACGCACGTGCTCGATTTGTTTAAGCCTAGCCTAAGTGAATTTAAATGCTAACTTATAAGTTAGTGCGTACGGATTATTTATTCAGTGATATGAGTCTATTATGCAAATGATTTTTAGTGCTAGTACGTCACACTAATGTACCTGTTTTCGTCACAGACGAATTTCCATAGCAAGTTGTCAGTTAACAAACTGGTTTGTTAAAAGTCAATCTATTAATTTCTGATAAATGATGAAAACAAAATATGCACTATGTATGTATATGCATTTTACATATATTTTTACACGAGAGTCGTTTTTGTAATATGTAGATTAATTATTGTATATTTGCAGATATGCTGCGAACTACCCAGGTTTTTACGAACTTATGAGATGATAAAGGTCAAATTAATGATAAATTATTATATATAGATGTAAGTAGTTATAATGCTTATTTAAAATTAACATCTTTATGTGGATTTTTATAGCTTTATTAAAGTATCACTTTAAAACTTATTTTAAGTAATAATTTTACCAAATGGAAAATTATACCAATACAAAATTTAACACGTTATTTAAAAAGTGTATTTAAAATTCGTCATATTAAGGTAAATGTAATTTGGCCTTCTTTTATAGAAACTTCTTTAGCAATTTGGAAATATGGAGTATGGAAATTAAATACGCGCTGAAGAAAAAGTCGCACACATATAATATATAATGAAACTGTTAAGAAACGGTATCAGTTCGCATTTCGCAAAGTCTTTTTGAGGTTGCTTCGCTATTTTAAAACTATAATGTAATATAATTATGGACCACCTGATGGTAAGTGGTAACCAACGATAAGCAACCAACCATAGTTACTATATTTTTTTAGTATGTATATCGTCAACATATCGTATTTGCTTATCTTACGGCCGAATACTGAAACGTCATTCAAATATGATTGGCACTTAATTATTTGGAACGCCATTAATTTCAAATTTCGCATACTAAATTTTGAAATTAATGACGTTCCAAATAATTAAGTGCCAATCATATTTGAAAGACGTTTCAGTATTCGGCCACTAGTCTTTGTCTCATGATCTCTTAATTAACCGACTTCAAAAAAAGGAGGAGGTTATCAATTCGTCTGTATGTTTTTTTTTTTTTTTTTTTTTTGGTGTTGTTACCTCATAACTCTCGACTGGATGAATCGATTTCGATGATTTTTTTTTTATTTGAAAGGGTTTGCTTTCCCATTGGTCCCATTTTTTTTTGGTCCAGTTTTGACAGTGGAATCCATGAGAAAACCATATAAGTCGTAAATTTGCATGAGGTATGTGCGCGACAAATGGTCGAATAACTCGATTTCTATTCAACGGATTTCGATGATTTTTTTTTTATTGGAAAGAGTATACTTTAAGGTTTGTTTGATGATAGTTTGGTTAGATTCTGATTATAGGATCCATGACAAAGTAACGGAAATCTTCAATTCTTAGGAGCAAATTAACGATACACGACCGAATCTTTTATAGGCTATCTAGATTTATCATTCACCTACCATAACATCGTTATAATCAAGTACTTGTAGTACTATTGTATAAAACACTTCTTTATATACCGTCAATAGTTTTCGCAGCGCACGCGAAATTATAACTTTTATAGGCAACAGTTAAATACGTTGGGTTACATTGCTCCATTTTAAGAAGGGATCTATAAGTTTTTTAAAATATAATATAGCCTATGTTACTTGGTAAAGACGTAGCTTTCTAAGGGTGAAAGAATTTTTAAAATCGGTCGAGTAGTTTTTGATTTAAATCGTAATAAAAAATCAAACAAAAATCAAATCTTTCCTCTTTATAATATGAGTTATGCATGTAAGCATTAGTATATATGTTATGTTTGTAATTGAAACATATTTGAACATCTACTAAAAGTTGAGACCAATTTTGAAAATTATATAATATATCGTATAAGTACTCTTATATACATGTTATATTTATGTATATTTATATATTGATTACTAGTGTTTTTCCCGCGGTTTCACCCGCGTAGTTCCCGGTCCTGTGGGAATATGGGGACAAAATGTAGCCTATGTTACTCCCTGATAATGAAGCTTTCCATTGGTGAAAGAATTTTTTAAATCGGCTTAGTGAAACCACTACACGCATAAACATGCGTGAAAGCGTCACAAACAAACTTACTTTCGCAATTATAATATTAGTTAGGATAATATAGATACTTCCCCTTTTTTTAATATACAGACTTTCCGTCATAGTTTATGGTGAAGAATGGTATAACGCAACATCTATAAACATACAGTTTATTTAATGATTACTAGAAATAACTATTTGATTATGTTATGGCTGCCCAACACCCCACCAACTAAATCTATTTAATCAAAACATGTTAATTTATATTCATACATTTAACCATATTAACTAATATTTATTAATTAAGTACCAAAATGCATTTTTCTTTATGTTTCACTGTTTTAGATTAATATATTTAAATAATAATATAAATGGCGCTGTCTCATATGAGCTGCACGTTTAGTAGGTCTACCCATATTCTACAAATTAGTGAGTGTACTTCAGGTTCACTAAAAATCGAAAAATAAATAAAAATTTTAACAAAACAAAAACCGACTTCATAGGAAAAACAAATTAATATGCACTAAAAAGTATAAAAATAATTGCGTATTCTTCTATAATTTGATAATTAACTTACTATTTTCTACTCAACAATATGTAGGACGAATGTGTAGTGTGGTTGATAATTTATTTACAATTATTGTTATTTTTGGAGTCGATGTCAGCTAAGGAAACACTATAATATACCTAGCAATAATAATACGGGAATCTTTTAAAAACAAACAAAAACATACACTTGACTTTTATTCGCCTCGTTAAGTTGCGCGTGCGACACAAGTACATCTCACCTATAACTAACTATGTATGTAGTTATAAACCCATCTTGGCTGACATCGACTCCAAAAGTAACAATAATTGTAAATAAATTATCAACCACACTACACATTCGTCCTACATATTGTTGAGTAGAAAATAGTAAGTTAATTATCAAATTATAGAAGAATACGCAATTATTTTTATACTTTTTAGTGCATATTAATTTGTTTTTCCTATGAAGTCGGTTTTTGTTTTGTTAAAATTTTTAATTATACATGTTTATTATATTTGTTTTTATGTCTATGTTTAAGCAGCACCCAAACAAGCCGAGAAGTCTTAAGAGTGCCAGGAATAAAAATGTGTATTAATATTTATTGTATTAAAAATGTGTATAAATAAATAACATAAAAGAAATACAAATACGAATTTTTCAAACAAAAAAAGAAGCAAATAGCCAGTTTTCTTAATGACGTAATTATAAGTGAAACACTAAAATAAAAATTCATTAAAAATATTTTCATGTATTACACTTCGCTAATTCAGCAAACGTTTTCAAATATTTATTTATTTATGCATTTATTTATTTCAGGATCTCCAACAAAAGATAAAAACTTACAAGTACATTGAATTGAATAATATTATAAAACATTTGTGCTCTGGATATCATGATAACACTGGTCGTAACGATGTACCTAGGGACCGACAGATTATTATTATTATCAAAGTACAAATTATGTTCTAAAAGGATTCAATGAAATTTGTACTGAAGGTCTTTAAAAGTTACGATCATTCTTCGTTCAGTTTAAAGTCCCATACAATACTGAGACTCAGTTTCATTTCCGAGACGTTTATTATCCTTGTTTAACTTCACTCACTTAGTACACATTCTTGCAACTGAAATGACATTATAGCTATCCGATTCAATTGAAATTCTACCCTCATTTTTGTATAAATTCTAATTTTCGAATAATTTATATTAAATCTTTAAGCATATAAAAATAAAATTTAAAAAATGGCGACTGTACAAATCATGAAACATTGAAAAGCTGGTGATAATGCTAGCGGCATTTGTCCTTTAAATCGCAATTCTCCTCCGGGAAAAAAATTAACCAGGCCATACTTCTTGTCCTATTTATTAAATTACTATTTTTACATTAACTTATTTTTAAATAACTGCTAGTGATTCCTTATCTTTGATTTCTATGATAAGTTTTATCTTCATATTAAACATCGAAATGTAAATGCTATCAAAACAAGGCACTATAATTTTAAGAACTTTATAAAGACAATAGTTGAGTCATGTTCTTAATAAAAAAATCTACTTGAACCGTAGCATAATATATTTTCATTAATAATTAATTAAATTACTAATTATAAAATTTAATATTTATAATTAGTAATTTAATTGTAATTTTAGTATCGTATATTTTATTATCGTATTAACCTCAACTAAATCGACCAAGCTTTTTTTCCCATGAATAAACAATTAAAATTTTGATTATTAAACAGTATATTGTCATTAACGTATGTTTAAAACATAAAAGAACAACTTTGGCTTAATATAAATCATAAGTAATTTCTAAACAATAACAATAAAATTTAATTTTAAAATTAAATTTAAAAATTTAATAATAAAATCGTTGTACTCGCTATACAATATATAAGAAAGTTTGCTGTCTAAAATGTTGGAAACCGAAACTTTAATATATAATTATACAAAATCATTTAGATTTTAAATAGGTATATTAAATTATTTTTTCGATTACATCAACAAATTTTTAATACTCACATCAAGTATCTCAAAACAAATGAAATCCAAAACTAAGAACACTGTAACTTCAATCTTCTAAAACTTTGAATATGAAACTATGTCGGTATTAAATGTGATGTCTCTGAGAAACATAAACAAACTGCCTTAAAATAAGAAACAGAATATTATAAATACTTAAACGCATTAACCATATGAAAGAGACAGCTAATGGTAATTAAAAAGAGAACGAATGGGACAACAAGACAAATTAAAAGGACAGGTAAATGGTCATCTTAGTTTAATCTGTTGAAGATTGGGTTTTCCCTGAGTGGACAATATTAAACCAGTTTAATACATTACTCCATATCAAATTATATATTTTAATGAATTAATAAAAAATAATACCTTTTAACGGAATTCAATGAGAAAATAATGTAGACATAAATTAATAAGTAAGAATAAAATTTATTATGATAGTAGATTTATTATTGATTTTTTTAATTCGTTTAAATTAAAGAGTTATCCCTTTGATTTTATAAAATTAACAATGAATGATATCACCCATCTATTCTATTTGGTCGTTCATTTTTCGACATTTGATTTAGAACATAACTGTTCCGTATTACGTAAAAGTTAGCTTTTAAATGGTACATCTTACATACGTTATACTGCCTTTTAGCTTAAAAACAGTCTTATTGTCATGGGTATAATAGTTAGATGAGTACATGGGTAGATGGGTAGTGATAATACATTCGTTCTGCTTAGTGAGGGGTTCGAATTTTAATTATATCGAAATTAATATATTTTATTAAACAATCCTTCTTCCTCTTCGTGGCACTCTTGTCAGAGTGGTCGTGGTCGCCATGTAGTGTTAAAAATCTTTCGGATGTTGTTTGCCTAACGAGCGATCGCCATGTGTCTCTATAATTGGTGATTCTGGTGCACTCATGCAAAGGACCGCCAACACTTGCTTTCACGCGGTCTGGTGCCATCCACCTTGCCTTGTAAACAATCCTACATACTTGTATATTTTGAAAAGAAGCTTTAAATTGTGGGTTCTGTACATCAAACATAAAACAATCAATACAAGTTATAAACTTATTATATTCATATATAATAAATTTATTCGATTGATAAAATTTAATAAAATATAAAATAAATAAATAATACAATTTTATAATAGTTGTTACGTTAAGTGCAATCAATAATTAGCACTTTACTACTAACGCACAAACATACACACATGCACGAACATAGAGATATTTTCTCAATATTTTTAAAGACATGCTGCATACCTGCAGTAGTTATCCGCAAAATATTAATATAGTGTAATGCTAATATATGCAGATAAAGACGTCATCAGACTTCCATCGAATTTTAAGCTTTATTATCGTTCGATCTATTTTTTTTTTGTCTCATCATTGTGAAAAATGGGCAAAGATTATTCGGTAAATGTCACGTAGGATGAACTAGACACCAAGATTTATTTATGCGTTCGCGATAACGAATACATGGCATTATGACATTTGGAGAATTAATCGTTTAGGAAAACCACAGGTAAAACATTAGTGAAATAAATGGGAAGAGTTGTAATTAGCTATTAAGTTAGTACGCTTTATGCGTACAGAATAGGAGTTTCATTATAGCAACGGGGGACACCGGTGGGCCAAACCCTATTGAGCTGTTGGGGCCTCGGGGATCACCGGTGTGCGACGGCATGCTTTCGATTCAAACTTGTTTTACAAGCCACTTAAAGGACTTTATTTAAGGTTTTCGGTACTTTATTAAGATTTTATCCAAACATTGCCAAATTACATACACGAATAACACACGAATGAATTTAAATTTTAATAGTTCAAAAGACATTTATCTGAGCTAATAATTAACAACATAATTGTCAATTTTTATCGCTACTGGTGTGACACATAAGTTACTAAAATCTTATCTATTTTTTTTCTTTCTTATGTATTTTAAAAAAATACGCAGAACATAAAGTTCCCGAGAATAAAAAGGTACAAGAATTTATGTTTAAATATATGAGCTCGTTTGTCAATCTCTGGCATTAACGCACTTACAATAATAAAATATCTCATGCTGACGTCATTTGACGCTCGAAATCTTATGCTTGCTCGCCTGACGCTCGAAGTCTCAGATACACCGAGCGCGAATATAATTTCATATAAAAAAATATTAATATGAATCAAATTAAAATACTTAGGTAATGTCAGATCCATCTAAGAATACTTTAAGTAAATTAACACTAGAATCTTATAAAATAATAAAAATAAAGTTAATATAAAAAGAAAACGAATAAAACAATCTGTATTAGAAGTGAATTAGACAGATTTACGCAATAGATGGTCCAAGATCCCAGAGCTGCCAGACGTCACGTATTTTCTGACGGATGAAATGTGGACGATTGAGTAGTGTTAGTATGTACTATGATCGTATGCCTACCTGCTAGCTTGGTCAAACGGCCAATTTCCAGGTATCAGGTAATCAAGGTACAAATAAACATTACTTACTTCACGTAAATTCTGACGCTCCATTTTTATATATGTTCATCCGACAACTATTTTAAAACCTTTGACAAGAAGACAGACCGATCCAAGGGGCCAATCATCCCCTAAACTAAATTTTAATATCTATGTGAGTGGGAGCGCGAGAGCATTATCTACGCGCATGAGACTGAGTGAGACCGACTGCGCTGTTAAGGCCATGAAAATTACTTGAACTGATATTTTATAATTCTTAGAACTACAAATATTAATTTATTTAATTCGTGTCGTTTTTCCTTATTGTACTTAAAAATGCCAAGTCACAAAAAAAGTTCAATACAGAAGTATTTTTAGAGTGTTTGATTAACGGCACGGATGTATGCATTCGGGGTGTGCGGATGAGGCAAATGGTTGAAGGGCTCCTCGAAAAGAAATCTTAATATCTTTGTCAAATCTAATCTTTGCGCAATCTTATCAAGTGTTATTATTTGTTTGTCATTAAGGCCCTGCACATTTCTGATATCGGTTGTATTCTTTTTCATATAAGCTGCTCATTAAATATCTTATAGGCCGTTCGTAAAAGTAAATTGGTCCTGGAACTGCTTTTTTTAGAATGGCAAAAATGCCCACATGTGCAGGTGTATATTTTAGATATTTTTTTAATTGAATATGGACCACATAATGGTTAGTGGTCATTTACGCCCGTAGACATTGGTATTGTAAGTAATGTTAACCATTGAACACATCGCCAGTGTGCCACCAACCTAGGGAACCTTAGTTCCCCATGTTGGCGGCGTGGTGGTGTTGTGCCCCCTGTACCTGTTACACTGGGTCATTCCCCCATCAAACCGAAACACAACAATACCAAACACTGTTGTTTTGCGGTAGAATATGTGACATTGTAATAGTGTGCATTTATTGCTTGCTAAAGTTATCCGCAAATCCATATTGGAGCGACGTAGTGGAATAAACTTCTTATCAAACGGAGTAGAGTTTTTAGCCCAGCAGTGGGACGTTTACATGCTCTTAATTTAACACCAGAAACAAATATCTGACTTGAATTACTGTGCTTAATTAAGTAAGTTCAATAATACCTTTCTATTCTTGATATATAAATTTTTGACGAACCCGATGGCGTGGTTGGTAAGACACTTACCTTTCACGCCGCAGGTCGTGGGTTCGATTTCCACCCAGGACAAACATTTGTGTGCATGAACATGTCTGTTTGTCCTGAGTCTGGGTGTAATTATCTATATAAGTATGTATTTACAAAAGAAAAGTAGTATATTTAAGTATATCAGTTGTCTGGTTTCCATAGTACAAGCTCTGCTTAGTTTGGGATCAGATAGCCGTGTGTGAATAATGTCCCATGATATTATTATTATATTATTATTAAATCTGAAGAGTTTGTTTGTTTGATCCGGCTAAACTCAGAAAATACTAGTTCGAATTTAAAAAAATATTTTAGAAGGTTCTGGGCTGATTTTGATTCATTATATTTTTATTTATTATAAGTGGGTTAAACCGCGGGGCACAACTAGTATTAGTTATAATGAATATGATTATAATATTGTTAATATTTAACATTATTTACATATGTTATTATATATTATTATTTTTTGTATGAATTTAACATAAATAAAACCCATAATCGGGAAATATTCCATACAGAACTTTATAATATTCCGCGAAATGTAGATACTAATATAATACACAATATTGTATTTTTTACATGTTTACTTACCTAGAGATGTTCGTACTAGTTACTACACTAGATAAAACACATTGATTATATAAACAGTTTAATTTCAAATACATAAGCGCATTGCTTTAAATAGACTACGAAGAAAACCTAACCAATAAATAAATGCCATTTACTTCTTCTTTATCCTTATATACTTCATATTTTATCTAGATTAAAATTTTATATTATGTTATTAGGTAGAAGTGTTCCACTCAAAAAGATCAGCATTAATGTCACGACAAATTACATGATGAATGGAGTCTGAAGCTAGAGCGGAGGTCTTAGATATGAGTAATATGGTGGCGGAACCTTTCTGCGACGTTGAGAAAACTAGTAAATATTTTATTTTAATTAATGCTTTTCTTTCTAAATAATAAATATTTGTTTATTTTAATGATTTTTTTGTTAAACTTTTTGTATTAGATTTATTGTTATGTATATTTAAATTGACTGCCTCGTCACTTTCTACAGTATGTATAATTATATATAGTAGCGATTAATCAACTGTGGATAAACGTTTGTAAAATAACATTGCGTAATTTTTAATTTTCCATTAAAATAATACTTGGTGGTAGAGCTTTGTGCAGCTCGCCTGGGTAGAGCGTTAGAGCAGAGTGATGGAATAAGCTCCAATTTTTCATCCTTACAAGAGAGGAGTCCTTTGCCTGGCAGTGGGACATTTTCATTTTATATACTTCATTTATTTTGCAAGTAATATCGATGAGAGTTTAAATGTGGTTTCGTCATTATATTATGTATTTTTTATTTTATTTTACTTTTAATTATTATATACTAATTTTAGAGTAAAGCTTTTTAGTTATAACGAAACGCTGTCTCATAAATTTTCATTCCAAGCGTTTATGTGTGTTGTTTAATTAAAGTTTTCCTCGTTTTTACATTCTTGTTTATCACAACACGGAAGGAAACTTCATAACATTTATATAATACAACGTAAACACATAATAAAATAAAACTATAATATTCCTCGTTTATTCACTTGGAGTTATAAGTTTATACGCTCGTATCTATTTACTTATAAACAAGAAAATAAATAGGCAAACAAGCTACTTGATAAGTTCGCTTGATTGCTTGTTTAAGATCGTTGGTACCCAACCAGACGGGCTTTCTCTACCACAATATAATAATAATAATATTTTTTCCAGACAGATCACAACCACGGCGGCTTATCTTAAGACAGATTAGCCAACTGCACAGGAGATATTATAGTGCACAAGTGTGTGCACAAACACAGGTTCACTCTTTCTTTCCTAGCTCTCAAAATCCGATGGGACGGCAATCCCACAAGACCGGAAGAGTTCAGGCAGAGGACTAACGGCTTTACGTGTTATCCGAGGCACGGGAGTGTACACACTTCCAACTTCCGGGCAGCTACTATTTACTGGCTCGACCTGGGAGTTGAATCCAGGGCCACCGGATTTGTGGCCTTATATATTATTATAGCGACTAGACCAACGATGTCGTTAGTCAGTCTACCACAATATATATAGTTCTCCGATAAGAATATATTTTATTTGAAAACGAAAAAACCAGTGAATCAATAAAATCTCTACTTTACAACCAGATAATGTTGCATAAAGTATGAGTTCGATGTAAGCGATGGTTACCGATGTAAGCGATGGTTAACATTTCTTACAATGCCATTGTCTATGGGCGTTGGTGACCACTTACCATCAGGTGGCCCACACGCTCGTCCGCCTTCCTATACAATAATAAAAAAAAGAGTTATTTTATATTTCAGTTATTATATTAATATACCACTACTTGATGATGAAACAAAGTGTCTTTAGTCCAATACTATATTATATATGTTATAGCAACTTAAATTACTTTTTTTTTTACTAGTTTCTGACCGCGGCATCGCCCGTTTGTGAGGGTGGCGTAATTTTAAGTACCTGGTATGTCTTTTTCTGTACGCCTGATAATGTATGCAACATTTCATGATAATCAGTTGAGTAGTTAAGACGGGAAAGTGCAACCAAAAAAAATAACTTTTGCATTAATAATATTAGTTAAGATTCCATGATATAATCATAATAAAATCATTTATTTCGGCCAACCAAGGATCGTATATACAAGACAATAAATAGTAAAATGACAAATATCACGATAATAATATTTTACAGATTATAAATTAGATTAAATTAATTTGAATTAAATCAAATCAATTGAAATTCAATCAAATCAAAACAAATCAGCCACATTAAATTAAATTAAATAAATTATAATACAAATTTAACTCGGACTGCGAGATAAATTTGAAATGTTTTTGTTAATATGATTTTTTTATATTTCCTATTGTCAAGGTACTTAAATTTCATCTTCATCAAGAGTCTCGTTAACGATGTTTGAGACCACAAAGACTCATCTCATGAAACGCCGCACCTATATTGAAATCCTTACCTCAAAGCTGATTGAAAGCAGAGTATGACTCCCACGTAAATAACAAATATATATAAATAGATTCTTCAATAATTTAAATTTTTATCATAATATTATTTTGATTGTATTTTCGATTCACAATTTAAGCGATAATGGCGTACTTATAAAATATAGATATAATATGCTGTCGCGGAATTTTTTGGAGAACGATATCTATCTTCTTCTTCTTCTTCTTCTTATGGTGCCGTCTCCTTCCGAAGGTTGGCAATCATTAGGGCTATTTGCAATCTGGACACCGCCGCACGGAAGAGCGATCTAGTACTTTTCCCGTACCATTCACGCAGATTTCGCAGCCAAGAAATTCTTCTTCTACCAGGCCTCCTCCTGCCCTGGATCTTCCCTTGTATAATTAGTTGGAGAAGGTCATACTTGTTGTTTCTCATTAAGTGTCCGAGATATTGGAGTTTCCTAGTCTTTATTGTGGTCAGAATCTCTGTATTTTTCCCCATTCTCTGCAACACCGTTTCGTTACGGACCCGCTGTGTCCACGAGATCTTCAGCATTCTCCGATACACCCACATTTCAAACGCTTCCAATTTGTCGCTCATGGCCTTAGTCAGGGTCCAAGCCTCAGCTCCATATAGAAGCACAGAGAACACGTAGCATCGAGCGGTCCTAATGCGCAGTCTTAGGTTTAACCTGCGATTGCAGAGAATCTTTTCCATTTTTCGGAATGCATTTCGGGCCTGTTCAATTCTGCATTTTATTTCCAGGCTGTTATCTCCCTTGTCATCCACTAAAACGCCAAGGTATCTGTATCGGTTAACGCGTTCCAGGTTGTTACCATTGATGTTCAAGGATGCAGCTGGATCTGGTGTTCGACCCACAGTCATGTACTTGGTCTTCTTACAGTTTATGTTGATACCATACTTAGCACTAGTTTCGTGTACGCGATCCACGAGTGTTTGCAAACCCATAAGACTATCGGCTATCAAGATGGTGTCATCAGCATATCGAATATTATTGATGACCTGGCCGTTGACGACTATTCCTTCCTGCAGATCCTGGAGAGCCTCAGAGAAAATAGCTTCAGCGTATATATTAAACAGCAAGGGCGAGAGAATACAACCCTGTCTTACACCCCTCACTATCTCTACGTAAGAAGAAGGCTGATCTTCTACTCTAACATTGGCCACTTGTTGCCAATACAAATTTTTAATGAGCATTAAATCCCGAGAGTCAATGCCAATGTTCTGCAGGGCGCCTATGAGTTTCTGATGTCTTACTCTATCAAACGCTTTCTCGTAATCGACGAAACATATATGTAATTCACGATTGACGTCCCAACATCTCTGTACTAGCACTTGATATCCAAATAGAGCGTCACGTGTTCCAAGTCCGGATCTAAACCCGAATTGCGAATTTGATAGAGTAGCTTCGCATTTTGCGTATATTCTCGCGTGTATTATCTTAAGAAAGATCTTTAGCACGTGGCTCATTAGTGATATCGTACGATATTCGCTGCATCTTTTCGGATTGTTTGTTTTGGGGATAGTAACAAAAGTTGACTTCAGCCAGTCCATCGGTATAGTGCCTGTAATATAGATTAGGTTAAAAAGATGAGTCAGGTAATCCAAACTACCCTCGTCCAATTCCTTCAGTAGTTCTACTGGAATTTCGTCATGCCCGACAGCCTTCCCGTTCTTAGCTTGCTTAATAGCATTGGCTACTTCCCCCTTGGTGATTGGTGGGCCGGAATTATCTTTCTTGATGTTGACGCAATCTGTGCGTTCATCATGAAAAAGCTCTTGTATGTACTTTTCCCAGACTTTCAACTTTTCAGCGATGGACGTAGCAGATGTGCCGTCCTCGTCTAGCAAAGTCAAATGTTTTTGGGTGGTATTCTTGTTACCGAGTAATTCCTTGATCTTTTTATGCATATTGAAGTAGTCATGCTTTGCATCAAACTGCTCAATTTCCTGACATCTCTCTGACAACCAACTCTCCCTAGCTTCGATTATTTTCTTCCGAATGATATTCTGAAAGGTTTTGTATTTCTGGTCGTCGTTACCCTTCACCTCCCGTCTCGAAATCATAAGTGCTAGTATCTCTGGAGTCATCCAATCTTGCTTTGCCACACTCGTAGTTGGCGGTAGTATTTCTTTACCTTCTTTTGTGATCGTACTCTTGAATTTACTCCAGGTGTTTTCTACATCTGTTGGTGTAGGGTCAGACTCCTGTAAGCGTATCATCTCATTGTTGACGGATAGATGAAATTGCACACGTACATCACGATCCCTGAGCTTGGACGTATCTATCAAGGATCTTGTAGTTCGATGCCTAACTTTCTTTAGTTTGACACTAATAGATGCCACTAGGGGATTGTGGTCCGAACCAATATCAGCTCCAGGATAGGTCTTAACTGATTTTATACAGTTCCTGTGTCTTTGGTTTACTAAAATGTAGTCTATCTGGTTCCTTACAATATTGTCAGGTTTGTGAGCGGGTGACGTCCATGTGTACAGTCTTCTTGGTGGTAACTTGTATAAAGTATTCGTTATAACATAACCGTATTCCTGGCAGAACTGAACAAGTCTATCGCCGCGTTCATTCCTCTCTCCCAATCCGAAATCACCAACCACGTTGTCGAGCCGACCTTCGCCCACCTTAGCATTGAAATCTCCTAGGATGATATTTATTTCATGGTTCTTTGTAATTTTCAACACTTCTTCAATTTGTTCATAAAATTCTTCTACTACATTATCGTTCTTTTTGTCAGCAGTGGGTGCGTACACCTGAATGATGTTGATGTTAACAGGTTGGGCGTGCAGCTGTAGAAGCATGATGCGATCGGACATTGGTACAAAATTACGGACTGACGACTTTAATTCCTTTTTTATGACTACTGCCACTCCATTTCTGTGATATTGTGCATCGCTACTTCCTGAGTAGTAGATCACATAATCTTTCGCTGTTCTCTGTCCGGACCCTATCCATCTCAATTCACTTATGCCCATTAAATCCAAACGCAAACATTCCATCTCCAATAAGGCGTTGTCCATCTTGCCATCCTCAAATAAACTCCTCACATTCCAGGTTGCAATCCGTATGGCTAACCCGGGGATTCTTAGCACCCTCTGACCATCTAAGGTCTGCCGGGGACTGAGGGCCGTTGTTAAGTTTTGTACTGCCATAATGATTTTTCCTGGGAATAGATAATGCGGTGGTTTTCCGTTGCCTTCCGCATCGCTGTTTGCTCCAGAGTCGCAATGATGACCCTAGGCCGTCGTGACCTCCCAGCCTGCGCCCTAGAGTCTTCTGTACGCGCAGCTGCCCGCGCACAGGGGGAGTGCTTATTTACTGGCGGCACTGACTCGCCATGACACAGAGTTATCATCGGGTCTGATGTAGTATTTTATAAGCTACCCCTTCCCCAAGAGATACCCACTACACCCTCCAATCTCTGCCGCTGCTTGGTCGGGGACTGCGTACGCAGCTAGCCGTGATATCTCACAGCTGTTCCATGATCCGCCACCTATGGACCCCGGTAGTAGCCTGCAGCTAAGCCCTACCTAAGATATATATATATATATATATATATCTTATATATATATCTTATATCTATATATATATATATATAGATATATATTTACACCATACATTATTTTCGTGCACCTCTTACGGTTTTGCAGGGCATGCCAGAATGGCTTGGAAATAGAAGTTTTTTTCCGACTGTGTCACGTACACTTATTGTTATATTTTGGTAAATTTATAAATTAGTAATAATTAATAGCTTTATAAATTATAGCCTATTTGTTATTTTGACGTATGAGCTATATTATTGTAAGTTTCATTAAAATCCAATCAGTACTTTTACGTGAAAGGGTAACAAATGTCCATACATCTATACAAAATTTCGTGTTTATTATATTAGTAGGAAATAGAATTATTATATGCCCTGTACTGAACACATATAAACTGTACTGTACGGGCGAATAAATCGATTGGTGAATGTATATATCTTATTGATTAAAAAAATGCACGGGATAAAATTTTTATTTTACCCGTACGAAGTCGGAACGGGCAGCTAGTATATTATGAAAAAAAAAAAAAACATTTTATATAAATTGACTTAAAGATTGATTTAAAAGTCCTGTATAACTACAATTAAGTCTGTTTCAGTATGATTTAATAACATGTTTTTATTCACGTTCATAAAGTCGAAGCCGGAACAGAAGAGTATATTATTCTAATATTAAATCCCTTTGAATTACCATAATTGCTCAATTTATTATATCCCGTGGTCCAAAACTTTTCTAATAAAAACAAGCGCTCTCGTAATTTCATCAGCCAATCCCTTCTTTTCTTATAAACTAACTTTGACAAACAAAAGCTATTGAATACTGCTTGGAGACGAGCCAATATGAACTAGATGATTTTAATGTGAGCTAAATCGATCGAAAGTACTAAACTTTTATTATATTATTTATCTTAAACAATGGCCAGTGATTATATCACTGAATAGTTATATTGGTGTCTTCCGGTTTGATAGGTGAGTGAGCCAGTTTACGGGCGCAAGAATCATGTCTTAGATGTGCTAGTCTTTATGGATGAATATTTTATTATTAGAAGGGCAATTGTGTTTGCCTCTTTGCAAAGGAAACTTCGAAATTGACTTGAAAGACCGTCAGCAGAAGTTTACACCAAAAAAACAGGTAATTTATAGTCATAATAACAAACATATTAACGTAAATACGAGTTAGTGTCATAATTTATTCAACGAAAAAGGTCTGTAGGTAACAAACCTTTTCATCTTAAATATTTGCATTATTTTAGTGTTCACGATCATAATGTGACGATTATTAATGAAGCTGTGACCGCTTTTGCGCCGGGAATTCCCCGTAAGTGACGACCACACGACTGCGGTTGCATCGATCAAACCGCATTCTTAACCAAAAAGGTACCTTGATAAGGGTGATGCACATACCAAATTTTACGCCGAATTGTCAACAATATTTTGTTATCTATATAAATAAAATGAGAGAGGTCTGCAGTTGTGCGCGCATCACGGAAAAACTACTGGATAGATTTCAATGGGGTCATTGTAAGAGATGTTAACCATCGCTTACATCGCCAATGCGCCACCAAACTTGGGAACTAAGTTGTTATGGCCATTGTGCCGGTAATTACACTGGCTCACTCACCCTTCAAACCGGAATACAACAATATCAAGTACTGCTGCTTTGCGGGAGAATATCTGACGAGTGGGTGGTTCCTACCCAGACGAGCTTGCACGACGCTCTAGCACCAAGTAAATAAAGCTCTACCACCAAGTATAGATTGGCCGAAAAAGTTTCTTAATTTTAATTTATAATATTTAAACTTATCATTATTATTTATTGAGAAAGTTAGATGAGTGTCGAACAATTGAACCGGTAGCGAAAAAGTGCAAAATTCTAAAATATAATAGTGCAAAATATTACAAGTGTTGTAATAAAATGCACTCTGAGCGATATATTTAATATTAAACATTAATAATTCTATTTATTAAAAATTTTGATTGTCTATCATATTTTTTTACATTTTCTATTATATTCTACCCCCAAGGGTCGCCTGAAGGAAATAGTAGTACTTAAGCGATATCCGTTCATAAATAGTTAAAAACCATACAGCTCAGTATCCTTTTTTGTAGCTTTTTCTTTCGTAGCTTTTGACGACCTTTAGTTATTTTAGAATGTAGAATAAAAAATAATTCGAATTGTCCAAATTCATAATATGTATTCCCAATAATACTAATACAATAATATCCTGGGACATTGTTCACACACGGCTATCTGATCCAAAACTAAGCAGAGCTTGTACTTTGGAAATCAGACAACTGATATACTACATTTATAATACTTTTCTTTTCTAAATACATACTTATATACTTAGACAATAACATCCAGTATGAGGACAAACAGACATGTCCATGCACACAAATGTCTGTCCTGGGTGGGATTATTATTATATTGGTTGTTACGTTTTTTAACGTAACGTGGTATTCAATACATCATAAATAAATATTTGTCATGTTTTACTAACGGACTACAACTCGATAATCATGACATTATTTATATAAAATAAATGTATGTTTGTATGAAGCATGGGTTCATTGTCCATATTTAATTATCATCAATCTGAAATTTAATTTATTATTTCCAGTTTATCGTTGATCTCATTTACAACTTGCTGAACAAACAAATTAATTTTCAATTTAAAATAGGACAATGACAGCGAAGTTTCATTACAGTAATATATGACTTAATTTATGTCGATACCTCGTGAGAACTATCATAGCACAAATGTGTATGACAGTAAAATAATTCTCTTTAATAATATCAGGCGCTATAGACAAAATAAATAATAGTATAGACAAATATTGCGTGATAAATTCAGAACAAATTTCAACTAAGTATATGTTTTCGTTTAATTGGAAAAAATAAGACGGAAAAAACTGAAAGAAATAGATAAGTGCTTATAATTATGTCATGCTCAATCAATTGTTTTATATGTAATGGATGTGGCATTCACATATGTTTAAATTAATAAAACATCACTTACTAAGGCTTGTTTTTCATTGCAAGTTGTGAAAGAAATTGGGTTTAAAAATATTTCATTATGATATAAGAAATGATTAATCTTATATTGAGTAGGTATTGTTGAGAGAATATTGTTGTTGTTGCTGAGAGTGAACTCTCAAGGTACTATCGCTAAGAAGATTGTGTAGAAGTTTATGTTGTAATTGAAATATTAGAACAATAAAATTACAATAAGTTATTTTTTTCTTATTTTTTATTAATAATCGCGATGGTCGTAAGCATTTGACATTATAAGTTTTTCTTTAAATATATTTTTCATTTGATGTCTTTGGCAGAATTGTAGTGGAACTTCAACATAACCTATAATTAAAAGAAAAAAAATACCTATTTATTAAATATATACATTACGCAAAGGTTAATTGCTATGAATAAATAAAATTCGCATAATTTCCGTTGACTTTGCAGACAATCAGATAGGTTATATAGATTAGTCATAGTTAAACAATAAAGCAAGATAGTTTATTAATTTAATTTTAACCTAATTAAATATCATATCTATCGGGAATCGCGATAAAAAATAACTGTTTTATATTACAAATATAGTAATTTATATTGTGAACAATTTACCAAGATATGAAAGTGCTGATTTTTGACGATGATTTTAGGATAAAGTTAAGCACCAGCTAGGTTAAAAGTATTTCTCTTATATACTTTTAAAGAAAATTCCACGATACAACAATATATCTGCTTTGCGATGACGGGGCGTTTATATTTAACAAGCAGCTTCGCGTAGTTTCATCCGTGTTAAAGATTATTTCATTCCCGTGAGTCCTAGCGTGATGTTACAGTCTAAAACTTTTCTCAATAAATGGGCTATGTATCTCAAAAGGATTTCTTTTTAAATCGATTTGGTAAATTTGGCAATAATTGTTTTCAAATATATTTATAGGCTCACCAACTTTTAGTATAGGTACCCCATATATGTCCCCCGTGTATGCCAAGTTTCATAATAATCGGTTAAATAGTAGTCATGAAAGAGCAACAAACAAAAAAAAAACTGAATTTCGCATTCTTAATATTAATAAGGACTATAGATTAAAACAGAACGAGAAATCTTGCAAACACTAAAAAGAAGGAAAGTCTCGTATCTGGGACACGTCTTAAGATATACCAGATATGAGTTATTACAACTTATAATGATGGGCAAGATTCCAGGAAAAAGGAAGTGTTGGGCGTAGGAAGAAATCGTGGCCATGTAACATCAAAGAGTGGACAGGGATCGCAAAAGCATCAAAATTGTTCCAGCTAGCAAGAGACAGAGCGGAATGCGCGAAGCTGACAGCTAACCTTCACTAGTTGGAGAAGCACTGGAAGAAGAAGAATAAATTATATATAAACAAAATGTAAAAAAAAAACTACCTGTAAAATCGTCATCTCCTCTACAATTAATCATATCTAGATAACAACCGTTAGTGAAAGTCCTGTACAAATAGTCTCTGTATTTAGATGAACCGCATACGGGTCGGTAATGACTCGGGCAGAACACGGGACAGGACTCGCCGTACATTCGTCGTGTTGATGCGAAGTGCTCCTTTATACAATATTTTAGCGGAGTCCTCACAAAATCTGAAAGACTTACGTTTTGTTAAAAAATATTGGTAAGTAACTTAGCCTATAGATACCCATTGCTAGTCCAATGCCAGCTCAGCTATCGCTATTCCAATGCGGGTAAACCTTGGGCTTAATAGCCCCAATTGTATACTTTATGTTTTATTAATAAATCATTAATAGTTTTCCTCTGCTTCTGTCATTTACGGTAAATATGATTAGTATAGAATATAGAAAAATAAGATACGATTTTTATTTGTATTGAAATATTTATATTTAAGGAAAACGAAGTCTTAAGTTGACATTCCATTGTATGAACATAGCTTGTAAGAACCCGACCCTAACCTTGGCACAAATGTGTTTTGTCCATCGTACTTGCTTGTACAGTGGCTCAGTGCAGGTATCGTGGTGGTAGAACATATAGTGGTGGATTGTGGTGGGTGGATCATACCTACCTACCTAACGGTGGTATTTCACAAAGCCTTATTATAAAGTAATAATTTTATTTTTACATAGAAACACTATACCCATGAAACTGCGCAGACCGACTTACAGTTACTTCAGTATTTATAATATAAGAAAGTATATTATTGTGTTCATAAATACTCATGGACTATTAATAGCAATAATGCTACATTTGGGTTAATAAATGTGTCATAGAAAAGGTCCGTTTCCTCCACACCGCTCGGTGCAAAGGCTGTAAAAATCGGGATCGCTGTCTAGTTTTACATAAAATTGCTTGCATAAGTGCCAGATCCCGTAACTGTTGTGCAATAATTAATATACCTATACCAGATTTTATAAACATAACAACGTATTTAATATGTCGTCTAGTATGTCTTTAAATTATAATACGTTCATTAAAGAGACAGTCTGTCTGAGACATGTTGACATACTGTGTTAGGTTAGCTTATTCCACTTTTTATAATGTGGGCCGATTGAAACACATGTGAGAAAACCAATTTGTGCTATTTACTCGGTGGTAGAGCTTTGTGCAAGCTCGTTTGGGAATACCTCCCACTCATCAGATATTCTACCGCATATCATGGGACTGCCTCGTTGTATAGTGGCTAGGATTGAGGCTGCTAACTCGGAGGTTCTGGGTTCAATTCCCAGGTCGGGCCAATAAAATGTTATTTAGATTTTCTGTCGAAAATTCTCAGTAGCAGCCCGGAGTCTGGAAGTTGGAAGTGTGAACACTCCCGTGCCTCGGAAAGCACGTAAAGCCGTTGGTCCCATCGGGTTATGAGAGTTAGGGAATAGAGAGTGGACCTGTGTTTGCTAGTGCACTATAATATCTGCTGCGCAGTTAGCTGATCCCTCTTGAGATTGGCCGCCGTGGCCGGAATCGGTCATTATTTTATTCTACCGCAAAACAACAGTACTTTGTATTGTCGTGTTCCGGTTTGAAGGGTGTGTGTCACAAAGTACATAATATCCGAGTTCTCAAGGTTCGTGGCGCATTGGCGATGTAAGCGATGGTTTACATTTCTTAGAATGCCATTGTCTAGGTGGTAGAATGTAATCAGGTGGCCCATATGCTCGTCCACCTACTTATACAATAAAAAAAATGCTGGTTTTCTATCTTTTCAGCATGAAACGAACTAAATACTAGACCCCCCCTTCTCTTAACAAACGGAAGAAACCGTTAGCAATAACTAGTTCATGTATTTATTGGGATCAAGGATTTATTATATGCAAAATAAGGTAAATGATAAATGCAAGGAAAAAAATTCATTATCCTTGTTCGGTTCACGGTAAATTAAATTAAAATTGTACCTTTTTTCTTGTTTACACATATAAATAAATATATCAAAGCATTTGTTACTAATATTTTTTATTAAATATGGAATTCATAGGTTAAATAAGACAGAAACATAACAATTACAAATTTCAGTTGTCACTGCAAATTAATAGTGCTATTTAAATGGAATATTTTAGAAGTATCTACAAGTTTTCAGAAAATATTTTCATTTCACGAAAATTTAATTTAATTATATTATTAACGGCAATAGTATGATTTCATGTGATGCATGTAAAAATAATCTGACTGTAGTTTTATAAGACAATACATAAATTGATAAAAATATATTTCATTTCAATTTATTTTATATAGCTATTTTATACTTGGGACCAACCTAGTAGGTTACTGGTAGTTCTTTTTTATTATAATAAGTAGGCGGACTGGGAAAATGGGTCACCTGATGGTAAGTAGAAGAGTCCCTTACGTGTCCGTAAGCAGTCTTTCATAACACTTCATATACTTATTTATTAGTAAACTTTAGGTTCACAATGAATTAAGCAACATTATATAATATTTTATAATGATACGATTAAATATGATCAGATTATTGTTGTACTAGCTCTCTCCGTAACACCGTAACATCAGATTTGCTTTTCTGTATGTGTATTTTTAATTGTTAATATTAACATTATAATATCTACGAGTACAAATGTATTTTATGTTTCTATTATGTACACCCATAACGCTGTTTTTTCTTTCCTTTACCTTAAGGATGCTTACTTGGTGGAAGAACTTTGTGCAAGCTCGTCTGGATAGATACACCCACTCATCATATATTCCACCGCAAAACTGCAGTACTTTGTGTTGTTGTGTTTCGGTTTGAAGGGTGAGTGAGCCAGTGTTGTTACAGGCACGAGGAACATAACGTCTTAGTTCCCAAGGTTGGTGGCGCATTAACATTTCTAACAATGACAATGTTTATGGGCGTTGGTGACTACTTACCATGTGCTCGTCTGCCTTCTTATGTAATAAAAAATGCTTGGAATAAATCGTCATCGTAGTGCTTACCACTACGATGGCCAAAACCTATAACTCATCTTCCTTGTCTGTATTCTTAGTTTAAGTTTGATTTGTGTACGATAAAGAGTATTTTTATTTTAATGTTAAGATTATCAAGTAAGTTTGGTATTTCTATAAAATATTAAATAACAAAATTTATATTTCTACAAAATATTAAATAACAACAACCGTACCTTTCTAGAAATTATAAATTGAATGACGGCACTTGTACACATTTAAAACATTAATTAAATAATTTCTTACCCATGTCATAGCATTTAGCAAAACCTTCCATTGCACATTTGCTCGGAAACATTTTGTAGGTGCTTTTGTTGATTTCAAAGGCACAAATCATGTTCTCATTTTCAACAGG
This sequence comes from Nymphalis c-album, assembly GCA_963151315.1. NCBI lineage: Eukaryota > Metazoa > Arthropoda > Insecta > Lepidoptera > Nymphalidae > Nymphalis > Nymphalis c-album. Next base: position 4,174,096 of record OY720602.1, on the reverse strand, counting down.
ACAGTCTATTTGGCATTCTTGGCTGATTGATTCCAAAATTTCTACAAAAGATACAAATAACAAATCAATTTACAACATATAGTAAAGTATTGCTTACGAAACCGTGTTTGGTGAAGCGGTTAGAAGAACGTAAATCTGAACCGAAGATCTCAAACCAACAGATTAATTTGGGACTATAATATTTATCTTGCAATATGTTCATCTGCCACATCAACTGACATTAGAGTAGCTTCAATACTTTAGTTGGTAGGGCTTTGTGCAAGCCCGTCCTGGTAAATACCCCCCACTTCTCATATTACATTCTATATTGTTGTGACTACAGACATAAGGGACAAAACATCATAGTTACTGAGGTTGGTGGCGCATTCATAGTTTAAGAGATGGTTAACATATCTTACAGTGCTGAAGCCTTTTGACATTAATAACGGTCTGTTATTTTCAATAAAATACAATCGTTTTAAAAGGTGAAATGGCTTAGCTGCTGTTTCCTTACTTCTGATACATAGTGTGCTGAGATTTAGTTAATTTTATTGATTTAGCGTTGGTCTTTAAATACTATATTATTCTTTATTATTTTTGTGTATTTTTCTTACTTAATATAATATTAGTCGCTATTATTCTTTCTCTTAATAGCTCAATTTGTGTATCAGCATAATAAGACTTCAATAATATTTTTTTTTATAATTCTTTTGTGATGTTTCAAGCTCGATCTGGTTCTATTGTTGAATCCAGTGCTTTTATCTTTTGTAAAAGAAAATGATGAAAATTTTATACGGTCTTTTTTAGTTATTGTATAAACTGACATTAGAAAAGGTTTTGAATTCTTGTGTCTATAAAATACATCAATATATTATTATGTATACTTTGTATTTACTTAAGCTAAATACTATAATTAATAGCCAGAATTACAATGGTTAGATTTAATAAAGCTCTAAAGTAAGTCAATCAATAAATAGGTAACTGAATATGACAATATTTTTTTATACATAATTAATTAAATGTAGTAATCCGACAGAGAACCAAAGTTATCGACATAGTCCAAAGGATTAGTAAGCAGAAGTGGCAGTGGGCTGGACACACATGCCGCAGAACCGACAATCGTTGGAGTGGACGTGTTCTGGACTGGAGACCACGCCTTGGCAAACGTAGCGTAGGACGCCCTCCAGCTAGGTGGAGTGATGATATACACACAGTGGCTGGCAGCGGTTGGAAGTCGAGAGCTGAAGATCGAGCTCAGTGGCGTGCCATTGGAGAGACCTATGTCCAGCAGTGGACGAGAAAGGGTTGATGATGATGATGATGATGATGAATTCATTAAATTAATTCTGGTTGGGAATAGAGTGATCTATAACACAAGGTAACTAATTTCAAACTTTTTATACAACTGACAAAATTTAGATTCAGATACAGCGTACTTAAAAATTAAAAAAAAAAACATAAAAACTCGTTTAAACAATTTATATGAATTAAAAGCATAACAAGTATTAAAATAACATAATGGCATTAATTGTCCACTATTATAGAATATTTCAAGCTTAACAATACAAGTCTAATTTGGTTAGTGACTTTTCTTTTGCCTTTTGGGTGATGTTTAATCTTTTCTGAGGAACCAACAAAAATTTGCCATCATAGCTGGATCACATTGGCCTTGGTATCTTATTTATATTGTTGGCACATCCTGATGGAACCTCACTCCTTGTTCATCACTTACTGCACCAAGATTATTAGGAAAAAAAAACATACAGACGAATTGATAACCTCCTCCTTTTTTTGAAGTCGGTTAAAAAAGACTACTTAAAAGTGTAGAAAATTGATTTTGAGAGAAATTCTGCATCCAAAGTTTTGGTAAAATTAAAACTTTCTCTTTGGGGGATAGGTCACGATGCTGATGGAAAATTTGGATATTTTATTTTGTAACAAGAAATACAACACATACAAGTGTCCAAGACTTTTGAAGATATCCAATCGTAATTCCAAAATAGGAGCAGTAAGCTGCATTTATCTTTTCCTTATTTATTTTTTAGTTTTTTTGAGACGTAACCTACGTTTAAAAAAAATTACTATAATACTACATGGTATTAAACATGCATCCATAATATAATAATATAAACTAGAAATTAAATACACAAAGGGCACGGACATCACGTCTTTGGAGATCGAAGAGTAAAAAAAAAATTGTAGCCTTGAACAGTTTCAGCAGTAAGTACATATTACTTTATATTTAAAAAATAATAAAGTTATCGCTTAACCTTCGATCACTAATAAAAACTATAAAAATATATTTTATTAGTGATTGAAGCATTTAATTGATTCTGAACGTGACTTGTCAACTCGATTTAACTTATTCGTTTGTTAATATCTGTGATAGTAGAATGGTTTGGTGTAATCTGTGATCGTATACCACAAGTCACGTAATACGCACTCGTGGCATTATCGTTCGTTATACGGGACCAACCGGGAAATTTGGTTCAAATAATTTGATTTGCTAGAATCCATCTGGTTGAGTTGATTTAGAACGAAAAGTGTAGGAAAAATGAGATTACTCTCCAACTCTATTCCATTAATAAAAATCTTGTAACGTAAAGAAACTTTTTCATTTCTTTTTTATTTAATGTTGCCAAATCTATGGATCAAAACTCAATTATTGCTAAAATATCAAACATGAAATTGTATTACGTACGAAATAAGTTATTTTCAATATAAAAAGCCGCACAGTAGTAAAAATACTTCAACAAAGAGTAATGTGGGTCCAATCTTGTACAAGGTCTAAAGAATTTCAGTCTATATTATAATTAACAAAATGATAAGTCTCGCAGATTCTTCTTAGTATCATAACTTATACACTTATTTTAAATTTTGTATAGGTATATTATTTTAGTTCAAAAAATAAATATTTTTATGTGAATAAATTTATTGTTATATAACTTAGGATGCATAAATATATAAACTATAATAGATATATAGCGGTCTTACCATTAAATAACACACCAAGAATAATCACAAAACAATTCATTTCTATTGAGAGTCACTTACTTACGTAAATGTAATCATTTTAATTGAAAATAAGATGAAATTTCAATTAAGATAAAACGTATTTCAGTTATTGATTCTGTAAAATGAATTGGACTTACCCGATGAAAATTTACCTGACTTATTTTTTATATTGTGTTGAATTATTGTAGTGTGTGTAGTATATAAATAATTTGAATTAAGAATTATAATATCGATATGATGAATCGAGATATGTTAAAAAGATATTTTCTGATAAATAGTTAAATTTTTGTATAATTTTAATAAAGCAAACTTTGGTCATCGCGTCATATGTCTTGTAAAAGCAAATTAAGTTGTATATAATTATAACTGATATTTTTAATGCGAAAGTCATTCATTTGTCATTTATCTGTATGCGTTGGCCAGTTTTTTATCTCTTAATAAAAGAACAAAGATAGTAATTCAAAAAAATATTAAAGGTTACTAGAGCTGGCACCGCGTCGTACATCAAGCCGTGTACTGCAGAAGATCAAGCAGAAAGAAGAAGAAGAAGCAAAACAGAGTGCTGATGAATCTAAAGACGAAGACAGTAAGGAAACACCCACCGTCGCTCGTGAAAACCGAGCCAGGCGACGCGAACAGCTAAGGTATTTATAATAAATAAATAAAACTATTACAACAGGTATAATCAAAACATCATATTCGAAATATTGATTATCTTGTGTGAAAATTCTTGTAAAAAAATATTGGTTGCCTGTAAAGTCGGTATACGGGCGAAAGTTTTACGTGACAACGACTTTGAGTGGTAAAATTTTAACAAAACAAAAACCGACTTCATATGAAAAACAAATTAATATGCACTAAAAAGTAAAAAAATAATTGCGTATTCTTCTATAATTTGATAATTAACTTACTATTTTCTACTCATCAATATGTTGTGTAGTTGATAATGTATTTACAATTACTGTTATTTTTGGAGTCGATGTCAGCCAAGGTGGGCTTATAACTACATACATAGTTAGTTATAGGTGAGATGTGCTTGTGGCGCACGCGCAACTTAACGAGGCGAATAAAAGTCAATTTGTAATGTGTATGTTTTTGTTTATTTTTAATAGATTGCCGTATTATTATTGCTAGGTATATTATAGTGTTTCCTTAGCTGACATCGACTCCAAAAATAACAATAATTGTAAATACATTATCAACTACACAACATATTGATGAGTAGAAAATAGTAAGTTAATTATCAAATTATAGAAGAATACGCAATTATTTTTTTACTTTTTAGTGCATATTAATTTGTTTTTCATATGAAGTCGGTTTTTGTTTTGTTAAAATTTTTATTTATTTTTCGATTTTTAGTGAATCTGAAGTACACTCACTAATTTCGTAGAATATAGGTAGACCTACTAAACGTGCAGCTCATATGAGACAGCGCCGTTTATATTATTATTTAAATATATTAATCTATAACAGTGAAACGTAAATAAAAATGCATTTTGGTACTTAATTAATAAATATTAATTAATATGGTTAAATGTATGAACATAAATTAACATGTTTTGATTAAATAGATTTAGTTGGTGGGGTGTTGGGCAGCCATAACATAATCAAATAATTATTTCTAGTAATAATTAAATAAACTGTATATTTAAAAATGTTGTGTTATACCATTCTTCACCATAAAATATGACGGAATGTCTGTATATTAAAAAAAAGGGGAAGTATCTATATTATCCTAACTAATATTATAAATGCGAAAGTAAGTTTGTCTGGACGCTTTCACGCCTAAACCACTAAGCCGATTTAAAAAATTCTTTCACCAATGGAAAGCAACATTATCAGGGAGTAACATAGGCTACATTTTGTCCCCATATTCCCACGGGAACGGGAACTACGTGGGTGAAATCGCAGGAAAAACACTAGTAATCAATATATAAATATACATAAATATAACATGTATATAAGAGTACTTATACGATTCTATATATATAAAATTTTCAAAATTGGTCTCAACTTTTAGGAGATGTTTCAAATATGTTTCAATTACAAACATATACATATATACAATGCTTACATGCATAACTCATATTATAAAGAGGAAAGATTTGATTTTTGTTTGATTTTTTATTACGATTTAAATCAAAAACTACTCGACCGATTTTAAAAATTCTTTCACCCTTAGAAAGCTACGTCTTTACCGAGTAATATAGGCTTTATTATATTTTCAAAAACTTATAGATCCCTACTTAAAATGGTGCAATGTAACCCAACGTATTAAACTGTTGCCTATAAAAGTTATTATTTCGCGTGCGCTGCGAAAACTATTGACGGTATATAAAGAAGTGTTTTTTACAATAGTACTATAATTACTTGATCATAACGATGTTATGGTAGGTGAATGATAAATCTAGATAGCCTATAAAAGATTCGGCCGTGTATCGTTAATTTGCTACTAAGAATTGAAGATTTCCGTTACTTTGTCATGGATCCTATAATCAGAATCTAACCAAACTATCATCAAACAACCCTTGAAGTATACTCTTTCCAATAAAAAAAAAATCATCGAAATCGGTTGAATAGATATCGAGTTATTCGTCCATTTGTCGCGCACATACCTCATGCAAATTTACGACTTATATGGTTTTCTCATGGATTCCACTGTCAAACCTGGACCAAAAAAAAATGGGACCCCATGGGAAGCAACTCCTTTCAAATAAAAAAAAAATCATCAAAATCGATTCACCCAGTCAAAAGATATGAGGTAACAAACACAAAAAAAAAAAAAAAAAAAAAAAAAAAAAAAAACATACAGACGAATTGATAACCTCCTCCTTTTTTTGAAGTCGGTTAAAAATAATTTTAATGTGAATATTCATTCGTATAGTAGGAAGAAGGATGAAATAATAGTAACAATTTAAAACATTTATTTATACAAAGAATTATATTTAAAACATTAATTTATACAAAGAATCTCGCACTGAATTTCATATTAACAAAATTTTATTTTTTATGTCTGTCTCTCTCGCTCTTAGGCGGGCTAACCATGCCCGAGTGGAAGGGACGCGTGCCTCTCACTCGCTCTCATTGTGAGCGCATAACGTGAGCGGAGCGTAACGCAGTTTCTTGAAGTGTCACCCGGCAAACCAATTTATAAGACGTTGTCACGTCAAAAAATGTTATTTTATTTTAGGAAATAGTTGTATTTTCAAAGATTTTTCCAGCAATTAAATTATTCATTAAAAACAATTAAATATTTTTTTAAGGTGAAAATCAAGAAATACAAAATAACAATTTTAATAATTATAACATCTTTTTACGAGTAATGTTTTAGTTAGTATGATGACATTTCATTTTTATTTTTATTTTGTGAACTTAAAATATTATTGGGTAATATAAGTGTTCTAATCAAAATTCGATGACTGATTTATATTCATTATAACATATGCAAGGTCCTCTTCCATAGGGAGGTTTATTCCAACACGTTGCTCTCCCGCTCGTTAGTGGATATACTTGGTGGTAGAGCTTTGTGCAAGCTCGTCGGGGTAGGTACCACCCACTCATCAGATATTCTGCCGCAAAACAGCAGTACTTTGTATTGCTGTGTTCCGGTTTGAAGGGTGAGCGAGCCAGTGTATTTACAGGGACAAGGGACATAACATCTTAGTTCCCAAGGTTGGTGGCGCATTGGCGATGTATGCGATGGATAACATTTCTTACAATGCCATTGTCTATGGGCGTTGGTGACCACTTACCATCGGGTGGCCCATATTATAATATTAGTAATCAGTTTTATAATATTAGTAAAGAAGACCCAGATAATAAGTTATATATTATGTATGTATATAATATTAAATTAAAATATCAACTTACAATGGAATAAAAAGTTAAAACATATTAGTTATTTATTTAACATAGACAATAACCTGTCAATACTATATTGCATTAGGAACAGAAGAATACAAAAGGGGTCGACGTTTTGAACAATAGTTGGCCAGAGAGAGTGTAAATGGATCGTAATGGAGGCTTTTGTGTGTTATCTCTAATAAAAGATTCATTCATTGTAGCGAATATTCTAAAGCTTATTTTGAAAAACGCTTCATTTCTCTAATTAAACGTATTGAGTTTCTAATGTTTACTTACCTTTGTATTACTTACCTAATTTAACTATTTTTTACTCGTGATAAATGTATTAGGATTAAAATAAAAATAACGATAATTTAGATTTTATGTTGATTTTGTATCGTATATAAATATTATATATGATATAACAGTATATGAATAAAAAGAAATTTATTGTGTGGACGGTACTTTGGTACTTTTGTGGTGTTATATAGATATAATACAAATAGGTAGAAATTAAATTTAAGTTACAATTACAAATAGTCCGTCATTCGAGTCTGATCGAATAAATGTGAATAAAGATAAAAACGACTATTTTTCTGTACAAATATTTATATCGAACATAAATGATTACAATACAATTTATTTAAAGTTATGCTTTTTAATTTTTTATTCTATTCCTTTGTAACTAGGTCCATTATCCCTTGGCGAGTCTAGTAAAGTGTATTCAATATAGATTTATTTAACGCATATCAAATTGTTAACAACACACGATGTCGTGTTCAGTGAAATGTAGGCAGACGTATAATGGCAGCACTATTTATGACAGGAATGGATTCTGACGTTGGATTTGAAACGAAATTATTTTGCATCATTAAGAGATGGTTCAGTGGTTAGGATAAATGAATTTAACCGATGATCGTATTTAAGCCCGGCAAGCACCACTAAAATATCAAGTGCTTAATTTATGCTTATAACTCATTTTATTCTCTCTAGCATAACAGTGTATACATAACTTAAAAACCTTTCTCAAACATTTTTTTAATGTATTGTAATAAGGTCCTCCAGACCGATTTCGGCCACGGCGGCCAATCTCAAGAGAGATTAGCCAACTGCGCAGGAGATATTATAGTGCACAAGCGTGTGCGCAAACACAGGTGCACTCTCTTTTCCTTAGCTCTCATAATCCGATGGGACGGCAATCCGACACGACCGGAAAGAGTTCAGGCGCAGGACCAACGGCTTAACGTGCTTTCCGAGGCACGGGAGTGTACCACACTTCCAACTTCCAGACTCCGGGCTGCTACTGAGAATTTTCTGACAGAAAACCCCAATAACTATTTATTTGCCCGACCTGGGAATTGAACCCAGGACCACCGCGTCCGCGGCCCTATATCAAGCCACTAGACCAACGAGGCAGTCAATATGTATTGTAATATGGGGACTGCAAAACGTATAAGTAAACATATAATACAAAACTGCAAGTAAGGGGATATTTAGTAAGACATACCTTAACAAAAAATTAGACTAAAACCAGTTGCCAAAATATCCTGAAAAATGTGTATCCTGAAATTTAAATAAAAAAGGAAAGTGAGTGAATTTTTTACAACCTGCTTAACTGAACTTACAACTGTTTGGTAGCTAGATTTTTTTTATGTATATCTTCTTCATTAGTTGAAATCAATCATTTCGAATCACTCAATTGACTGTCACCCAAATTAAATATACTCGCAAAAAGCTCGCAAAATACTAAATCGATACGAAAATATTAAAAAGTTGCCTTAATACGACTCGTAACAAACTGAATTTCCTACTAACATACAATTGAAAAGAATTAAGGAAATATAAATAAAATCAACAAAAATAATAATTTTGTAAAGGATAATTGTATAATTGCTATAAAGGATAAAACAACTCATCAGACATTTGTCGAAATCATCATGATGCGTCAATTTAAATCAATCAAATGACAGATCATAATTTTAGTATTGTTGCGTAATTTCTGTTACATTATTGAACAGTTTTAATAATACGTTGAATTAACAAAGAGTTAAACTGCCTGTAGCTGTGCAATTGTAGTCAAAGGTCTTCTCTCCTCTTTAGGAGATCGGTGTTTATGTATCTACTAGTATGTTACATTGCGAATCGGTGGTTATATTAACATGTAATAGAATTGTCGTTTCCCAAATAAGGCTCATGATGACTTTAGCTAGATATACGATAAAATATCACGTATTTATATAATTTATTTCATCTATCTGTACGCATCACGTGCAGTTTCCTTCTTCTATCCGTTTTGTATGAATGAACTCTGTCCTCTGTTATTGTGTAGGGCTGACATGTCCAAATGGACAAGTCTAAAAAAAATAAAGATAAACTGAATCGACTTCAATGTCATCACTAACAATTACTACAAAAGTTCATAATATTACATGAATATGACTCAAGTTTAAAAGGTAAATCTATACTTCATATTTAACCAAATATTTTGTATTGACTCACCTTCATTAAGTATATAGTATAACAATGAAATAAGGTTGTGGTTAAATTGTAAAAAAAAAAATGTTTTATAGTACGTTGACTTATGACTTATTGAATATTTTGTGGTTTATGAACAATACGTGTGAAAAAAAAATACCAGGAAAAAGATGTGCGTGACATTATTTCCGTATAGTAGCATAGTATGACCAATACTTATGAGAATAAAATATTTCATAAATAAAATTTATCGCAGACTGAGGTAATAGTTTTTGTGAGTGTCACTTGGTGGTAGAGCTTTGTGAAGGTTCGTCTGGGTAGGTACCGCCCACACATCAGATATTCTACCGCAAAACAGCAGTACTTGGTACTCTTGTGTTCCGGTTTGAAGGGTGAGTAAGCCAGTGTAATTACAGGCACAAGGGACATAACATCTTAGTTCCCAAGGTTGGTGGCGCATAGGCGATGTAAGCGATGGTTAATATCTCTTACAATGCAATTGTCTATAGGCGTTGGTGACTACTTACCATCAGATGGCCCATATGCTCGTCCGCCTTCCTATGAAATAAAAAAAAGAGTACCATTCGTAGGCATTATTTTTTTGTAGTGCTTTAGTTAGGCAGAATAGCAAGTGGGTCTGGTCAGTGCCCAACATCGCACTTATTTCTTGACCTAAAAAAATCAATAGCAGTTAAAGCGTTTGAATCTGATTGATGAAGCGTTTGAAAACCCAGGCAAGCACGACAGAATTTTCACGTGCTTAATTTGTGTTTATAATTCATCTCGTTCTCGCGAAGAAGGAATGGATGAGAAAACCTCAATGTGTCTAATTCCAATGAAATTCTGAACCACTAACTCTAAGCAGCAGCAGCGTGTTGGATTAAGCTCAAAACTTTCTCCTCAAACGCAGATACTTGTCCCAATGCAGGGCATATTAGAAGGCTACTTAACTCGGATCAACAAACTTGTAAACTTATCACAAAACAAATGAGTCAATTTTATAAACTGTGGTTAGTTGTAGGTACGATGATAAGTTATTATGTGGCAAATAATTTTTGTTTCGTATAAACGTGGCAAAAAATTACAGGAAAAAAGACAAGTATTTATATTGTATTTTACTTTATATATGCACAGATGTATGTAGAATATTAATGATAGTAAAACCTTATGTAGGTAACTTTTTTTTAGATTAGTGTGCATAGAGCGGGTTTGTATGGTAAGGTTATTGTCGCTAGATGGCGCTGTTTTCATTCCACACAAACGCAGTTAACTTCAACACTATGATATAAGTAAAAAAACTAACACCAGACACACTAAGTAGGTAGAACTTATTATGCTGTATTTAAGTGATAAAGTTAGAGTTAGTCCAAAATGCAAAATATGTTGAACCTCTGCCGAGGCGAAAAAATATTTACAAACGAACATACATAATAAACTCTTTATAATATAGGTATGTGTTTTAAATTATTGCAATCATATATGTCTCATTAATTATAATTATGCGACATATTTAAATTATTATTTATTATTAACTTTATTTTTATAGGATATTTTCTCTTATAATATATATATTACTCATATACTAGTAAGCACTATTTTTCCAATATTTACTTATATATTTACTATATTTACAAATATAATTGAATTAAAATTATTGCCCGTGCTGTAAATGTATATGTTCATATGTTTGCTCTAATCTCAGCATCTTTACTATGTGGAATTGATTATTGAGTACGGTTTTGGTATATCGTGTACGAATGTTTTAGTGTATATTAGTTTCGATATTATAATAAATACTCTTATTTGTCGGATATCGAAATTAAATGTACCACTTTAGTATTTCATGGTGCGCGTTATATAAAAATACCTACTTGAGTAAGTATTTCATCAATAATTATACGTAATACAACACTTTATGATATTCCCGTCAGGCCTGATTTTATTTGCCAGATATTTAAAATACATAAATTTAATAATTTAATTATTTTTTGTTTCATAATATAAGAAGGTGAATTAGCGATGTTAGAAATATTATATTCCTTACATAGCCAATGCGCCACCAACCTCGGACACTAAGATTTTATATACCTTGTGCCTGTATACAGTAGTGGCTCGCTTTAAGCCAGAATACAACAATAATATTATTGTTATTAGGGGATAGGATATCTGATGAGTGGGTGGTGCCTACCCATACGATCAGATTGCACAGGGCCTTGCCACCAAGATAAATTTAATATCATATCATATTATATGATTGATATTTTAACATAAAATAATAATAAAGTAATTTTAGGTATAATATTGTATTAATATACTTCATAAAATTCAAGGAATACTATTTTGTTAGTAACTGTATAATAAGACATCAATAGCTTTTTTTATAATTAAGTGACGAAACATAAACTTATTCCTCATCTATTTTTATATATAAAGTTGAAGAGTTTGTTAGTTTGATCCGGCTAATCTTAGGAACTACTGGTTCGAATTTAATTTTTGTTTTTTTGTTTTATAGTTCTTTTATCGAGGAAGGCTCTAGCCTTTATTTTTATTCATTATACGTGAAACCGCGGGGCACAGCTAGTATAATATATTTACAAAACTTATTATCTTTATTCTCAAGGGAAATTCCGTTGAAAACTCTTCTTATTTGAAGCTCAAATCATAATTTAAACGTAAAAACGACGTGTGTGATATATATCAGGTACGTCAATTTTCTAGGTCAGATGCTAAGCTTATTACTGGATATACTTTGACTTATGTTAATTTGCTTCTATACTGCTAAGTGCCGTGCATCTTATACATATATTATCCTAGTTATATCTAATACATATAACTAGGCTGAGGTTTTTTTTATTGTATAGCTAGGCGGACAAGCATATGGGCCACCTGATGGTAAGTGGTCATCAACGCCCATAGACATTGGCATTGTAAGAAATGATAACCATCGCTTACATCACCAATGCACCACCAACCTTGGGAACTAAGATGTTATGTCCCTTGTGCCTGTAATTACACTGGCTCACTTACCCTTCAAACCGAAACACAACAATACAAAGTAATGCTGTTTTGCGGTAGAATATCTGATGAGTGGGTGGTACTCTCCCACTAACTCTACCACTCTCTCTGGAAAACTCTACCACTGAGTAAAGGTGTATGGTATCTTCCTCCCTGATGAATTTTCAAAATTTTCAGCAAGATTAGTGATTTCTAAAAAAACTCCTGTAATGTAATCCAAGGTATCCAAAATTTTCCTCTAAAATCAATGACAAAACGTTGCGCTGCGAAAACCAATAACAATCAATACATCTTTGTACTCGTAGTATTCATTATCACAGAGTAGGTATCATGTTAATGAATATTCTCATCCCCCAAAATCACATCTTAGACTAGAGATCGTGGGCTAATTCGGTTCTGGTGCTTTAAAAGTAACCTAACATAACCTAACCTACATAACATTGCCCTAGAATTTTATGTAATCATTCGGGTACCCCGAACTAAGCGCTCTTGTTTACATATGAGGAACATGCTAAACCGCTCAGATGACACACCTCCTCACAGTCTTCATTTGTTGTTATTTTACATACGCGTGAAACTTAACCGATGATCGTGGGTTTAAACCCGGGCAAGCATTGTTTGCTTGATTTGTGATTATAATTCAACTCGTGCTTGACGGTGAAGGAAAACATCGTGAGGTTACCTGCATGTGTCCAATTTCATTGAAATTCTGTCACATGTATATTCCGCCAACCCGCATTGGAGCAGCGTGGTGGAATAAGAGGCCTTAAGGGTGGAGAGAGAAGAGGCCTTAGCATATTATTTGTCTTATTTTATTATTTTGTTCATGTTCGAAGTCTTCCCCCTTTCTCAATATTGCATTGAATATCATTCATAATTGATAAAAAACATGTCGTGAAAATTTGGAGCCATTTATGGCACAAGCCGCGATTGTAAATATTTCCCAATTCAAATGAAAGTTTATTTCACGGAAAACTAAATATTCTACATTATATTAAAAATTCTGCTTTATACACAATTAATAGAAGATGTTTAAGTTAATTTTTACAATTGTAGATTTATTCATAATTCGCTTGTCTAATTTAAATATTGCGTATCAGATAAAGCCGATGCTGAGTTGTAATAAGAATTTCCTTTTCCATTATATACTTTTCTTAGGTGTAGATTGAATAAGCTCTCCCGAGAGATATCTTGGAAGCCAGAAATAAGTCTTGATTAAAATGTAATGTAATAATGTTGTCTTTATGCATTTTATAAATTAATTTCACGCTAAAATTTCATTCCTATTTAATGAAATCGTGATGTAACTCTCTAGTCAGCAATACTAGTGCACACTTGTTTTGATTTTTTTAAGGGCTCCAAAAATACAACAGCATGATTTTACTAAAACTCTCTGTCTCTGGAGATGAGCATACCATCAATGGAGGCAATCATTTGTTAGTTTATTTTACATTTATAGTTACTATCTTTGTAAAATTGTATAAGTTGTCTAATGGTTACCTTTTAAGGCTGCGTGACTCAAGTGCTTTGGTTCAAACCCCCAGTTAGGTCAATTGAAAATGTTCAATCGAGAAATTCTCAATGACTCTCCGATCGTGTCGGATTGCCATCCCATTGAGGATGGCCGTGCAATCTGTAACGGGACATCATATTGACATTGGATCAAATTAACTGTCCCATAATATTTAAATAAAGTATATCCATTAGTTTCAATCTCAGCATCATAAATAATTCAAATTAAGCTTAGGACGCAAATGGTGACGATCCCTAAGTGATTTCAACTTCCAACCTTAATACATTAATAGCGACATCGGGAATTCATCTAGACATGGTCAGATTATCTCATCCTCGATTACCATACTTTAAAGTCCTACTTACATAGCGGCGTAATCAGTAATATTTCTTTTTAATAGAACTTAAACCAAGGAACACATTTTTGAAATTGTTGTATAATGCTATATAATGTACGAATTTGATTTGGATTTGATGGTATCTGAATAAAGTTTGAATTTTAATGTTTTTTTTTATATTTAATACAAACGATGTCCATAGATATTTAGATTAATCTCAAATTGCACTGAAACAATAGCAAGATCCTTGTTGTCAAATAAACATACATAATATCTATATGTACTATATCACTCACGATCAATACATTAGAGTTATTAACATTGAGCATTTCTTAATTACATAAAAATTTAAATTATAAATAGCAAAAAGGTATGCTAGACGCATTTTCCTTTTGAATCGCAACTCAGTTTTTGCTTTAAAAAATAGTTACTTACCTTTCTAGAAAATAATAAAACTAACTAGACTTTTTAATGTACATTACAGTACAGTAACAGCCTGTTAATTTCCCACTGCTGGGCTAAGGCCTCTTCTCTTTTGAGGAGCTTTGAATGTTTGGAGCTTATTCCACCACGCTGCTCCAATGGCGGTGGAATACACATGTGAGAGAATTTAACCTTCTCCTTTTAATGATTGATAATAATAATTATATACTGTATTTTACTTAAAGCAACAGACTCATAATTTTTTTTTTATTATTTTAATATAAGTAGGCGGACGAGCATATGGGCCACCTGATGGTAAGTGGTCACCAACGCCCATAGACATTGGCATTGTAAGAAATGTAAACCATCGCCTACATCGCCAATGCGCCACCAACCTTGGGAACTAAGATGTTATATCCCTTGTGCCTGTAATTACACTGGCTCACTCACCCTTCAAACCGGAACACAACAGTATGAAGTACAGCTGTTTTGCGGTAGAATATCTGATGAGTGGGTAGTACCTACCCAGATGAGCTTACATAAAGCCCAACCACCAATAAAATCAAATATTAAGAAATAAACAATTGTTGATTATTTAGAGGAGCGTTGATTATATTGTATAATGAAACTATTAATTTATCGTTAACTTCGGTGTCTGAGTTAACTCCAATGACGTTGAGAAGTTTCAAACGAGTTTCGGAAGTAATATAAGTTATAGTCTAATGAATGTTGTATTATTTATAGTTATTTCAAAATACATTTTTTTTATTTTTACACGTTTCAATTAGTATTGACACACAGGCTTGAAATTAGTGAGCATTTAAAAACAATTAAGAATTTTTATATGGGTCAATAGCTGTAAAGAAAAATAGTATTTTTTTTAAGCGCATTACATATTAAATGTAAAGCAGAGCTTTATTAGGCCACTGAAAACCAAATTGTTCTTATATCGTAATTTGCTTTTGTTTTTTGTTTTTGAATAATATTCATTTTAATCTATTTATTTCTCGTATATTTATGTTTAAAGTATGTTTTAGCAGTTGTGTAAGTGAAGACACGAGTAATTGTTAGTTGTTGCAAATTGCGCACAAAAAAGTTTTTATGGAAAATAAACCCAAATGATCATAAGTTCAGTTTCATTATGACGTTTATACTCGAACAAATGAATGAAGGCAGTTAAGATTGATAGCGAGTGGGATCTCCTCTGCTCTGTATACACTCTTTAAGCCTATCTGGAATACTTTCGATTAAGTGAATAACGTTTTGTTCGGGCATTTCCTCCCAATAATCTATTAAGGTATTTGTAAGCTCTTGTCGGTTATTCATATTACAGCGCCTTGAGGCGTCGCATCGATTGATATCATAAATGATCGGTAGGGTTCGGGACTCATGGCCATTGTCACAATGATATAACTTCTATCACTGTTTAAGTTTATTCTCAGTAAATAATTTTGCGAAAGATGAAAAATAAATCAATACTAATTAATATGACAAAGAAAGAATGTTTATATTGAAATATATATTTTACTTCGATTGTTTGTCTATCTAAAACCATGTAAACCTTCCCTATAACAAATTAAAATAACGCCCATATTTATGAACGCATTATTCAAATAATTTTCCCTAAACATAATGAAAGGGCCAGTCCGAGCGGTATCTTTTATTTCAATCATTTTAATTCAAACGATTAGATTTAAATAATATATGTTATTTATATTTTCCGTCATTTATTCAATATTAGTAAACGTTATTTATTATATTTGCAACATTTTTAGATGTAGCGTAAGATAACGTATTGTTATCAGTTCTATATTTTGATAAATAATATATTTTGATACATAATGACACTGGAAACTATTTCTTTCGTTTGCCACCTGATGTTAAGTGGTCACCAATACCCATAGACATTGGCATTGTAAGAGATGTTAACCATAAGTAACATCGCCAATGCGCCACCAACATTGGGAACTAAGGTGTCTATAATTACATTGTGTCATTGCTTTGTCTCGCATTTTTAGAGAATAACGATGATATCTTTTCTAGCCAATTTTATTTGACGACTAATAAAAACCCTCATAAAATCGTCTAGTAAATATTTATATTACCAGGGGTTGGTTTTGTTTCAGAATAATCTATTTTCGTCAACTATTAAAAGAAAAAAACATCTCATTAGTAACTGATATTACAATAATATCGTCTTAGTATACTAAACGTGATTTTCATTTGTTTTAGTTCGAATAAGAAAATATTTGTGATATATTTATTCTATCTTTTGAAAACATTCTGAGTTTATTTATAACTGTTAAAATCCAGCCCAAATATATTTTATGAATGCGAGAATAAATTTACAGACATTAAAATATTATTATAATACAGTGGCCTTATCATGAATGAACACACTTTTCGATTCGTCACTCATTATTCAAGCGAGGCCACTACATAAAATAGTTTTGAATAGTAATAAATTATACTAGCAAAACCCGGCAGACTATATTCCGCCTGTGTGTGTGGCCCATTGTTCTGCAGCCCCATCTACCTACCAGTTAAAACAAAGTTGATGGTATAAAAACTTCCGAGAGATAATATTTATAGCTACCAGATCATTTTGTTTTGACCTAAAAGGTCCTGTTAGGAAACGCGTGTAAGGAAGAGAACTTCGAACCCAGTACCCAGTCTAGAGTAGGTCAAAATGAAAAACACACCTACGCGCGCTTCTTGAGAAAATACTTCATTATGTATATTATATGGCAACTGGTGACAGTGAAGTCTATCAATCTCAGATACACGAACAACCGTTTTTATACATAGACTACTAACATACAAGTTACAGATTGAATTTATTTTTAAGAGGTTGTTACAAAAAAATATAACTGTTTTAAAATCGAAAAAATAATAACAATCTCTTTATGCACGTAAATTTTCGATAAACCCCAGTCCGCGTTGCTTTATTGATAGGTGCCGAGAGAAATGGCGAGCGGCGCCTCTTTGATTTACGCAGTGAAACGAACTCTCAAAATGAAACCTTACTTAACTATATATGTTTTATATGTAAAAAATACAGACCGTTCTGTCTTTCAAATTTTGAATGACGGGTACACTTATCCGCTAAACTCATTTGTTTTTTTATTTTATACTTTTGACATTAATCCAAACATGAGTTTTGTCTGTTCTCACAAATGAAGATATTGCAGCTGTAAGCTTAATATAAGAAGTCGTGTGTCATTTTAGATGTTTGTGTAATATAATCAAGTTTTTATTAATTTAAAATAATTGTGAGTTGTTAGGGATATTTTTCCTTAAAATGATACATCATTAATTCTATGTAGCCGAAAAAATTAGGGTATGTGATAGATTATATGATTATTACTTATCACGTCAATGTGTCGAGGTTTTGGTTTACTTTTAATATAACACTTGAAATAACAGTAGGCTTGCCAAAATTAAAAAAAAAAAGATGTATTTTAGCGCCTCACGTCTAATTCTACAATATATATTATGGTTTGATACATTTATTTAGTTTAGTGTGCAACAAGAAAGGGGATTTGAACGGGGCAAATGGATCAAGTTTAAAATTGAGTAAGAGCAGCGTCAGAATGATATTACAAAACAATAATCTCCTATAGTATGTGTGTATTAAAGTCTTAAAATTTGTCTTGTGTTTTAAAATTTATTCAGACAGTAAGTATTTTATACATGTAATATATTTCGTAAAATATTTTGAGGGATTCGGTTCCATTCGTCAACGATAATACTAAGGTTACTTGTCAAATTTAATGTCATCGGATAAAAGCTGTCTCTTCTAGCTACTCCAATGTGGTTCAGGATACACATACGTCAGAATGTCATACGTCACATGTTTAGTAATGTTGTTTTCCTTTAAACAGAAGCACGAAATAAAGTAGAACTTATTTAAGTATTATGAAAGCTGATTGAAGTGATTTTTGGTTATGATTTACATTTTCTAGCCATTGGAACACTGGTTCGGCTCGCAAAAAATAATAAAATAAAATAAATACAATTAAAACAAAAAGCCGATTTATCAACCGGCTTTTCAACTCGAATGGAAGTAAGATAAACTTTTATGGGATCCTCTCCGAATCCAATCCGATAATCGGATTATGATGACGAATCGAACATTTTATAAATCTCAAGGAGCGTGTTGGTATTTTTTAATTTATTTAAAGGATTAAGTAGGTTAGCAATAATTATTAAACAAAAAATGTTCGACTTTAAAATATCACGTAACATTTCCTGATTCATCTCGTTGGGTTTTTCCTTAAACTGTCACTTTTACATCTAACTACTCACATAATTACACGGTTCAAGTGACTTTCTCTTACACAATCGTTTACTCAAGAAATACTATATTCGTGCGTTGAAGTAAGACTGCTTATTAACAAGTCACTTAGTTTTTATGAAAATTTAAAAGCATATTATGATTTTTTTACAAATGATCTTTAACTTTTGGCTTTTGAAGTCATCAAGAAATCTTTGAGCAGTGAGTATATTTTAAATAGTTCAGCTTATGGTTTGTAATACAATATCAAATATTCAGACACCTTTAATACAACTACTGATGAAAAAGTATTGAAAAATGATTTCAAAATAAACATTTTACTGAACGAAAACTGAATTTCATTTGGGAATAATTGCGTTTCCTGTCGTTAGACGGTCCGTTGTCACGTCTCATCGTAAAAGATAGCGCTTAATACGGATTTTTATGCATCGTTTAACTGTTCAAGCTTCTCGTTGTTTATTTAAAGCACATCTGTCGTTTATTATTATTGTATCTTGTATTTATATTTCTCTGGATCTTTGGTCTATTGGCTACATATAAGTCACGGTGGTCCTGGGTTCAATTCCCAGGTCGGGCCAATAAAATCATATTGAGATTTTCTGTCGAAATTTCGTAGTAGCAGCCCGGAGTCTGCAAGTTGGAAGTGTGGACACTCCCGTGCCTCGGAAAATACGTAAAGTCGTTGGTCCTGCGCCTGAACTCTTTCCGGTCGTGTCGGATTGCTGTCCCATCGGGTTATGAGAGTAAGGGAATAGAGAGTGCACCTGTATTTGCGCACGAAATCGGTCAGGAGGACCTTATTATTATTATATCAAAAGATTTTTACAATCGACTTCATTAATGTCTTTCCTTCATCATCATCATTCATTCTGCTATTAAACTTTTCGCACCCAACTAACTATCACCACCTTCTTCAGATCTAAAGTCCACCTGGGTACCATTTTGTATCCATCAGTACTTCACTAGGTTACATATTTTCCTTTGTTATATACATACATATACAGTATATATAAATCAGTAATCATATAACTAAATCCCTAGAAAAATAAGACAAGGATCTTGAATTTCTTTAGCTGATCATGTTCTTCTTGTTACATAAGTATTTCCTAGGAACGGATTTTATGGAACTCGATTCCGAAGACGGCAAGCGGAGGAAGATTAAAGTGACAAGTCGATGACGTTATATCTGGAACTACGAGAACAATACAATGAAATAAATAAATTTAATTTCAGTTTATTAATGAAATCTGTCACTAGACGAAGGAAGCACTGATTTCTTATTATTTAGTAAAAAGTTTGCTTGAACAATATATTTATTACAGCTATGTATACTCATTCTGTATTATTATCCTTGAATTTCTCTTTTACATAAAATAGGTAAACATTTAAACTATTAAACACGTTTTAATAAAAAAAATACTAGTGATGTTTCAATAATTGGATTAACGGCGTAAGAAATGATTTAAATTTTACTCTTTATAGCGCTGGTTATTAAGGGAAGATGATCACTAATTATTTGGTAAAGATTGTCTGTCTTACTAAAAAAAAAATGAAGTGCGACAGCAAAGGTTTTTTTACTTATTGATAAATTCAAGTATTAGTGGCCAGTAACCTGCAATGCGCTGTTACAGTTACCGTAACGGTCACCTAAATAGGCATAATATGTATCTAACTGACTACAACAATAAGTCACGTATTTGGTAGCGACCTCAACTAACGGTTTTGTCCTATAGCCATAAATTGAATTTGTTGCCAACAAATGATTTATATTCCTTTATAACCAATATCTAATAAAGGCGGTATGGTATTGCTTTACTCAATACTTAATTACACAGCGTATGTTTCCTACTATGGGGTTCATCCTAAATCGTTCCCTACTAATTATTCATATTATGTCAAATCAAAATATTCTTAGTCAAATATTGCCGAATATTGAAAAGTCATTCAAATATTAAGTGGGACTTAATTATTTGAAACGTCATTAATTACAAATTTAGTATGCGGAATTTTAAATTAATGGCGTTTCAAATAATTAAATCCCACTTAATATTTGAATGACGTTTCAGTATTCGGCCATTAGACTATTAGAAGTACTTACGAATTGTTAAGTACTACCACCAGTTCAGAATGAGGATTCTAAAGAGCACGACCGGATAGAAACTCGATAAGTATTTTTCTTTTGATTAATACCTATACGAGAAACAGTAATAAGATTTAACAAGTAATTAAAGTCAAGTCAAGACTGCGGAATTTTATTAAACATAAGTACAGTAACGTACGATTGATGTAAAAAAATATATTAAAAATATAATCTCTTATACAGATAAATAATTACATTCGTCATCATTTTCACACTAGTCTACCAATAGGCCTTTCTCAACGGGCGCCAAAAGTTACGGATCTCCGCCTTTCTTAATCAGTCATGCCACTTTCTTCAGGTCACAAACACATACGTATATAAAAATAAATGTGATTTTGATATAAATAATTTTATTATTCTTTTGCTTTAGGTTATATATATCATTAAGATCATAAAATTCATATACTCGATGATGGAAATGTTATATTCTTATAATTTATTGTGATATATTGATTAGCCTACATTTCTGTGGGCTGCATGTGTAGTATATTTTTTAGTTTATTAAATTTTCGGGACATAAACAGTTCAGCTACACATATTTAATGAAAAACAATAGAAAAACACATAAACCAATCAAGTTTCCACTAATATACAATACAAATAAGAAGCAGAGCAAATTATTACAACAAAGACAAAAATGATTATAAATAGAAACCTAAACAATTTCAAGTAAGTTTGTTAAAAACAAAAAAATAAATAATACAAAACAAAAAAATATATATTAACAAATATTGGTTGCCTGTAAAGTCGGTATACGGGCGAAAGTTTTACGTGACAACGACTTTGAGTGGTAAAATAATTTTAATGTGAATATTCATTCGTATAGTAGGAAGAAGGATGAAATAATAGTAACAATTTAAAACATTTATTTATACAAAGAATTATATTTAAAACATTAATTTATACAAAGAATCTCGCACTGAATTTCATATTAACAAAATTTTATTTTTTATGTCTGTCTTTCTCGCTCTTAGGCGGGCTAACCATGCCCGAGTGGAAGGGACGCGTGCCTCTCACTCGCTCTCATTGTGAGCGCATAACGTGAGCGGAGCGTAACGCAGTTTCTTGAAGTGTTACCCGGCAAACCAATTTATAAGACGTTGTCACGTCAAAAAAAAAACAAATTAAAAACAAAATAAATAAATAACTTAATTAAGTAAGATCCTTATCGCAATATTAAATAGCATTAAATATTTTGCAAAAAATAAATTTAAAAAATATCTTCATATTTTTATGTAAGTATAGTCGTAAACAGTTTCTTATGAATACCAAAGCTTTAACCGTTAAGGTAGCTTGACTACATTACAAATATCTATCCTGTAAAATTTGCGATAAAAACTCTTATACTAACTCGGCTAATGTATCGTGACTTTTTCTTTCACTCTCTTTTATAAGGTTAACAAAATGAAGGAAATAATTACGACACAGCGTGTTCCTACGTTTCATATAGAAACACCCGCTGCGAGATGCTCAGTTTTATAACGAGGATTTCCTTGAAGACTCTTTGAATGATGCATTAGTATTCGTTCTTAGTTCACTTTACTGTGAAATGAGAAAAAAAATACTGAATTTCTGATAGGAAAGTTTTATAAACAATTTTATTAGACTAATTTGCGTTTATTTTTTGAAAAAAGGGCGCTCCTATTTTTTTCGTTTTATTTATTGGGCTATCGGAAGAAAAATACACTGAAAAACAACAAACGAAAAAAACAAATACCAAACAAAGAAAAAAATTAAAACATGTTATGTATTATATCATGTAGTTGACAATGTTTATTTAAATTAAAACCTTAAATAAATACAAATAAATAAAAATAAATCGCGACCTCGTGGAATGGTGGCAAGAATGCGAGCAGCATCTCCTGCCACCAGTAGAGGCAATAAAACGGGCTGTAATATTTTGGATGATTTTTTTTGTACTATTAGTACAAAACTATCATATAGTCTTCGATCAATAATGTACTAGCTTAGCGGTAAGCGCTTCAAAAAATGGCCCGAAAAGTAAAAACATAATGACGTTTGTGAGGTTATTTCAAATTAGTATGGTCAAATCATAACTTATTGCTAAGGAATAAGGTTAAATATAGAACAACCGTTATTGTACATTTCCTATGTCTTTCTGTCATTCATGGCGTAAGATCATATGTGTATGTCAATACAATCTTAACCGCAATCTATTGTTCGGGAACAAGCCATAGTTTAGGTTGAAATTATTAAACCTTTACATCGTTTTCTTCGTTTTATGGTCGGTGCCACATTTGAGTATTGTGTTTGTTCGTGACGCCATATCTAGTAGTATTGTTGAAACGTAAATGCGTTTTTCCAGCGAAAAAAAAAAAAAAAAAAGTGTTGTTGAACGAAGCATGTAGTTAATATATGTATATCGTAAACAATCGAGATTTAGCAGTTGTTGGAACACGCGTATCATAACAGTAGACTTCGAGTTCAGGTTTGAACAAAAATTACAATTGATGTTTATAAAAATACACCATGTACATGTACATGTTGGATGAAATTCTACCACGTGGGTATGTACAGTGTACAATACTGTTGTAATGAAACTCGACGGTGAACAGTGTGCCGAAATTAACTTCAAACTTCTGAATGAAAACGTGCCAAAGCACAGCCCTGGGACATTTTTAGAAATTATTAATGTTGGAAATCAATTTTAGTATTAATTTAATTATTAAAATGAGAGACGACGTGGCTTAGAAAAAGAATACATATTTCTTAATTAAATCAGATTCGAATAAGTACCACGGACCTTTTCGTGTGTATGCTTTTCTCGGGTGAAAATTAAACGAGCCTCTCCCGAGAGGAATCTCGGAAGCCATAAATATTCCTTGATTTAAATAGAACATTACAATAAAATATATCTCCTTTTCTTTGTTTAAATTATTGAAATGTTTCTCGCAATATGAGAGCGAACTTGTGTTGCGCACACGTCTGTGTACTATAATATTTTCTGTGCAGCTTATCATTATCTTGAGAATAATCTCTGTTGCTGAAAACACGCATGAGACAATCATCGATAGTGAAAACTTAGTCTATTATTGTTAGAAACCTTAGAAACCTTTCGTTCGTCAGAAAATATAAAAATCATCTAGATAAATTTATCTAACAAACAGTTCAATTTCTTGTAGACTAAATAACAATATAAATGTTCAATGTAGCGAACTTGAATGAACTGACAAAATTGCATTTTATGGAAAAGGACATAAGGATTAAGTTTATAATTTACCACGATATTGTTAAAAATGTAGATATTCTGATTTGAGCTAACCGGTAACTTTGCTTCGAAAGATTTATTCAGAAACTTAAGCGCATTAATCTCGTTGAGAAATATGATAGGATAAATCTCGGAAGCAGCGGTTCAAATAAGATAACAAAAACTGTAAAACTTTAGACGAAGAAAGAAAGCTAGGTATGAAATTTCAATAATACTAACGCTTTTTTGGTGATACGGTCGTATGATCACTATCCGCTGGTATCCTAGATATCCGTCGGTTACTTTTTCAAAGTCGTCAATTGTTTAGTTTGATGTTTTTCAATATAAAGGTCAATGACCTCTGTAAAAGTGACCTAACTTTATAAATTTAAAAATGATCCTAATTTTGTCTTCAAGTAATTTAAAGGGACTAATAATATTGTTATTTGGAACTGGATATACGTTATCTTTGATCTTCTTATTGAATTGTCGATATTTTACAGACAGCATTAAATCTGTAGTTCAGAGTATCTCTTATATTTTATTGTCATTGAGTGTGGTCTGCATCTCCGGCTCCTTCAGTAAATGTATTTATTTCTCATGTCTGTGATGCTGTACTATGAAAACTCAATTCGTATCTCACTCGTGAAAGTTTTAAAAGCAATAACGTCGACTTTCTGATATGTCACACTAGTTTTTGTTGCTAGCTTAGAATATTTTTTTACATAATAGCTAAATAAGTTATATCGGCTTAGATGTCATAGAAAGTAGAAGTAGAAGCCGAGATGGACCGTGGGTTCAAACTTGGGCATGCACCACTGAACTTTTAATGTACCTAATTTGTGATTATAATTCTTCTCGTGCTTGACGATGAAGGAAAACATCGTGAGGAAAGCTGAATGTGTCTAATTTCACTGTTTTAATTCCACCGGGTTGCATTGGAGCAGCGTGGTGGAATAATCTCCAAACATTCTTCTCAAAATAGGATAGGAGGCTTTAGCCCAGCAGTGGGATACTCACAGGTTGTTACTGTGCTGTTACTGTCATAGTAAATCAGCACAAGTGAATGGAATATACCTTATTCGATAACTTCGATTCTAATGATGACTTCGTTATTTATCGTCTCTGTTCTTCCGCAGTTTTTTCTATTGATAAAATTAACTCATATTATGATTTTAAGTATTGTATCATGTTTATATTTACAAAACAATATAAAAAGTTTCAAGCGAACTTGTATATCGTATCCAAAAATCTTTGTCAACAAATATGTGTCGCATCAAAACTTTTCTTATTATTCTTAACTTGTTGTGAATAATGTTCTGCTCAAATACTTATATATTGTCATACATTTTATTTAAATTAAATTGGCTCTTGAAAACTGACTGAGTTATATAATCATAGTATGAGGTCAGTAAGATAAAATATAATAAAATAAATAACTTTCAACACAGTTTCTTTCAACTTTCAACTCTTTCTATATGGTCTTTATAGTTTTATTTAATTTTCCTTAAGATATTTAAGTATGACGCTCACAATTTCATTACTTAATTTTAGGCATCTACTGGTCACTTTTGTCCATAGATACGGGCATATTAGGAAGTATAAAATACTCACTTAAACAAAACCCTTTGAATAAATAATAATTTAAAATCAGTGTTGAACAATCCTTGACAGAAACAACTAATAGCTTTTTCCCTCTCGACCCAGGATTTGAACCTGATACCTAATGATCTAAAGCCGAAAAAGCTAGCCATTACGCCATGTAGATATATTTATAGAGCGCGCAAAGTTCATATATCGTTATTGGAAAGGTACGTCACGTTAGAGGAGATAAGATTTTAAGTATAATACATTGTTCATGTCAGAGTCATCATAATAAATGGACCTCATCAATCAAATAATAATTTCGACTTTTGTCAAAAGTTTTCAAATCCATCAGCCGATAGCATTGCCACTTAAACATTGGAAATCGGTTTTCTTTCAATCACATTTGTTAAATCAGATGGATGTGTCCATTGAAATTGATTTGATTGATTAACTTGCTCATTAATCTCTCACAGATGATGTCCTCCTGACTTATATCGGTCACCTCGACAGATTTCAGAGGAATTAAGGCTAGGCGGGAGATTTTACTTGGTGGTAGAGCTTTGTGCAAGCTGGTCTGGGTAGGTACTACCCACTCATCAGATATTCTACCGCAAAACCGCAAAACTTCGTATTGTTGTTTTCATTATTCTTAGCACCGTTTTATTAAATATAATTTAAGTTTAATTAATTTGTTTTTGTTCGAAAATATATTTGTATTTTTACATCTCTTTAATTCGGCTATTGTTTTATGAGATAAGAAATCTAATTGGATGGGGAATTCAAACCATGATAAATAAGGTATAATTATAGACGTACACCAAGAACCAGTTATAAGATATTAAGAATTTATATTAAGCAGTGCACACATAAGTGTCGATCGACGAATATTTTTATGTAGTAATTAAATTTAATGCAAATTGTAGTAAAAATTGGATGGACATTGAAACAATTATAATTGATAACATAGTTTCCATCTTCATTTATATTTATTTTTTTCTTCTTACTCTTAAAATGATATATATCGTATATTATGCACCAGCAAAGATGAGGGACTAGTCCCTTGCGACAGCGCATAGCGGGCGTGACAGTATAAGAAAGTGTCACGCTGTTTGTCATCACGCCGCACAAGTTGATCTAAACTCCGAAGCACGGCAATTTCACACACCAAAAAGGCTATTTTTGAAAATGAATATGACTGCATAGTAAGTTAATTAAAATTTTTTACCAAGCTTTGTAAGCTACCAAAAAATAGAACTATTCACAATTGGCTGCTGACTTATAAAACTGATAAGGCATTTATGTATAGTATGAGAACAGCTGAAAGTGGAGAGTGTACAGCAGGTCTTAATCGTGGGGAAAACCATTGTGAGATTTATAATCGTTTTTTATGTGTCCGCAATAATATTAGCATTTTATTTCGACGAGATAATTTTGCAATTAGGTATAAAAAAAGGATTAAAAATATATTATTTCTATTAGATACTAAACAATCAAAGTCGAGATGGTCTTATGGTTAAAACGAATCTTAACCGATGATCGCGGGTACAAACCCGGGCAAGCGCCACTGAATTTTCATGTGCTTAATTTGTGTTTATAATTCATCTCGTGCTTGACGGTAAAGGAAAACAACAAAATCCTTTCAATGGGACAAAAATATAATAATAAAAATATATATATTTAATCGCGCAATAAATATGTAATATGTATGCATTAATCATATTTAAACTGCTTACCTATCGTCACAGTGATTGTATTTAATTATAGCTAACCGGTTTGTCAATTATCTTTTTTATATAATCGTATCTACTAAGGTGTCTTAAGTCTAGTGTGTGATTTAACTATAAACTGTAATAAATACACATTATTTTTTTATTCTCTTTTGTTATTAAGCGATAATATTTTCGCTTTTCTCAGTAAACCGATCTAACGCCGCGCGGCGCGGATGAGGCGCTGCCCGGAGCTTGGAATTTGACAGTTGGCCCTGGACATAAATATACTCTAGTCGTGTCAAATTGAAGTTCAGTGTACCTGGAATTGGGTATACATGTTTTGAAGTATGATGGAACATTGCAAAACCACATATATATAAATGATTTTTCCTCTAAATAGACGTATGTAACTATGTACAGATCAAATGTATAAGCTGAATTTTTAATCAGTTCCACTAAGCTAATAGTTAAATTTTGAACAACCGTTTTGGTGTTTGTTATAATATTATAAGTCTCAAGCAAAATTCTAACGAAAAATAATAACATAAAATTAAAGCTCTTGTCGTTATTTTGAAGTCTCTAAATAATATTTAAAATAAGGCCATGGCGTTATGTTGAAAGATTCACTTTAATATAATACTACATACGAATATGAGTAGCTGTGAAGTTATATTTCTTTTACGAGTACAATGTTATGTCTCTCGTGTACGTTTAAACGCAAACTACCACGCCTGGGTTAACAAAACGTGCAATGCCCCTGGCGGTTAGTTTTAAAATATCGCTGTTTTTCTCGGCTTGTATTCTACAGTGGAACGTTTTTCGAGTAATATTTTTAATACTTCAATATTAAATTCTTGCTTTAAAAAGTAAACTATTCCGGTATGCGCATTCGTTTTACACTAAAATAAATAACAAGTAAACGAGATTTAATTTGGAGCAGCACGAGGTAAAAAAATCCTTTATATCAATCTATCATATTTTTACTGAAAAAATACACATTTTTTTTTTTGTATATGCGCCACCTAAAGTTCTACCGTGTCTTCTAGAGCCCGCGTATAACTGACCAAACTCATTTGCATAAATTATATGAAAAACCTTTGCGTCATCAGTACGCAATTAAAAGCTAATTCGCGTTATTTTTATTAATAAAATTATAAACAAAAATAAAGCAATAAATTCACTTACCTATGTAAAAGAGGAAAAATAACGAAGGAAATTAACTCGGCCGTAATAAACGCGGAGATGAATACAAAAGCTAATAAAGGCAATAACCACCATAATACGACCAAAACCTCCGTCTTTATTGGATTTGTATATTATTGTTAGACGTAATTTAATAATTTTTGTTTATATTTTTATAAATGTTATTTTATAAAACTAATGTCAATATTACGATTTTAAGTTTTCGTGATAATTCTGCCCGCTTACTTTAATTAAATAAATTATTTGTTTCGCCGACGTTTTTCGTAGACAATTTTTTTTGTTTTTTATTTATGTTAGAGGGGGCAAACGAGCAGGAGGCTCACCTGATGGAAAGTGATTACCACCGCCCATGGACATCTGCAACATCCGAGGACATGCAGATGCGTTGCCGGCCTTTTAGGAAAGAGTACGCTCTCTTCTTGAAGGTTTTTAAGTCATATCGGTTCGGAAAAGTCGCCGGCGAAAGCTGGTTCCACAGAGTGATTGTGCGAGGCAGGAAATGGCTTAAGAAACGCACTGTTGTGGATTTCCAGACATCGAGGTGGTGGGGATGGAATTTAGAATTCTGGCGCGATGTCCGGTGGTGAAATTCATCTGCCGGGACCAAACCAAACAACTCCTCAGAACACTCCCCGTGATATATGCGGTAGAAGATGCAGAGAGACCCTACATCTCTACGCAAATCCAAAGGATCAAGCCGATCAGTAATAGCCTGATCGTCGACAATTCGAACTGCTCTACGTTGAATACGGTCAAAAGGAAGAAGCTGGTACTGGGGAGCTCCCACCCAGAGGTGAGAGCAGTACTCCATGTGTGGCCGAATTTGCGCCTTGTAAAGTTGTAGGCGATGGGCCGACGTGAAGTACTGTCTCGCCTTGTTGAGCACTCCAAGCTTTTTAGAAGCCAATTTAGCTTTAACTTCCATTTGACCGCGGAACTGAACAATGTTCGAAATCTCGACGCCAAGTATCCCGATACTGGCTGTGGCAGCGAGGGGAGTGTTCTCAAAATGAGGGGATATGACAAAAGGAGATTTTTTAGCGGTTAACGCGCAAACTTGAGTCTTATTGGGGTAGAATTGGACTAAGTTTAGTCGGCCCCAGTCCGAGACTTTGGTTAACAAGGTCTCGACTTCAGATACAAGTTTGTTCCGACACTCGTCGACGTGTTCCCGAGAAATTTCTCTTTCTTACAATATAAAAATAATATTTTATCCTACTTTATATGTTAGAAGCACATACTTACATTTATAAACTGTGCGTAGCCTTTGAAAATGTTTTTGCGATGGTTGCTATTTTGAGCTGGGCGAAGTTCTTATAAGTCTTCCCAACTCTAAAAGACTCTAGTGACTCCTAGTGACTTCCTGACTCTAGTTGGTAACTCATAGTAGAAATGTGAGTCCAGTTTAGTATAATAATATTTTGTGTATGTAACAATATTAATAATTATACAAACAAAAGTGACATACATTGATTAAAAAATAATCTAAGCTTTCGTCTTAATAAAACTATTCAATCGTTTTTAGGGCTATACATAAGTTCATCACCAAGCAAGCTTTTATCTATATAAATAAAATTATAGAGGTCTGCAGTTGTGCGCGCATCACGGAAAAACTACTGGATAGATTTCAATGAAATTTTCTAAATTTTATTTCTTAGACACTTGGCTCATATCAAAAAAAAAATATTGCGATATCTTCATTTAATAAAAATTTATTAAAGTTTCGAGAAACAACGATTTGTATGTGCACTGCGTGTTCAGTGATGTATGTTTAAACAAAGTATATAATTAATGTTCGCGATCTTTTTGATGTTTTTTACTTCGTTCATTAGAAAACTTTGTTAATATATCAAGAAACGCGGACGAAGTCACGGGTATCAGCTAGTTAGTTATAAAATTTGTCATAAGTGAAGAATACTACTCTGTTACTTTGGATTGATTGATTGTTTGATCTCGTGCAGGAACTAAGTGTAAGTGATTGATACATTTTTGTAAACATAAAAGAATAAGTACTAAATTTCTTACCGGTTACTATCGGTAGAATCTACATTCAGAACCAGTAGTAGCGTTTCACGATTCATACAAGTATCAAGTATCAAATCTAGAATCTAAATGTAATAAGAATAACAGATAATGCAATCCTGTCAAGTTAAATACCACCCAAGTAGAGGTATTTTAACACCGATCAATATCGCTGTTAAACGCGTTCTGTAAAGGGTCTGAGACTATGAGTTGTGCAATTTCTTATGAAAGGGTTTTACAATTTAGGTATCGGTTACCTGATATTGGTTAAACTTAAAAGTTACATTTCTTCAATGGCGGACAGTATTTAAGTTTAAAAAAATATTCTTTTTTATTAACCGACTTCAAAAACTGTCGACTCCAAAAGTAACAATAATTGTAAATACATTATCAACCACTCAACACATTCGTACCTACATATTGATGAGTAGAAAATAGTAAGTTAATTATCAAATTATAGAAGAATACGCAATTATTTTTTTACTTTTTAGTGCATATTAATTCCTATGATGTCGGTTTTTGTTTTGTTAAAATTTTTATTTATAATGCGAACTATTTAGTTTAAAAAAAACATAGATTATATAAATTGTTAGTTTAGGGTTGCCAGGCCCTTCAATATAAAAGTTGGACGCAATATTAAATTATGACAAATATTTTCCTGAAAAATTCAGATTTTCAGATAATCCTTTTGGCCTGAGCGAAGTCCTTTTGAGACTTCCCAACTGCAGCAAATACCTGACTCAAGTTGGTAACTCTTGGAAGAAATATGAGCCCAGTACATATTACTTTGCCGTCCCTAAAGTGCGGTGTAGTTCAAGTCAAAACTTCCGTACAGCAACGAATATAATAAATGATTTATGCATTGATTATTTATATACAAGGTTAATAGGTATTGAAAAATATTTAAAGCTAATATGGATGTTTATTAATTCAAAAAAAGCAAAGTTTCTTTTTAGATTCCCTACGTGTATGTTTCACTCTGTAATTTTTCACTTTGAATATCAATGATTAAGCCTATGTAGTTAATAGTATTAAATGAGGCAATTTGAATTGATTTTAAAGACTCGATATTTAAATATGAAACTGAAATATTCAAACATGAGATTTATGGCATAGTGGCTCCAAGTTATACGATACAGTACTACGAGCGCTCGTGAAATACACTATTAAAATGTTGGTGATTGTTCAATTTATTTTGCATGTCTAGAAGGTATACTAGCAAAAATACTATTAAATCATGTCATTAATTACTTTTGGCATTCCCGATGCGTTTTCAACTTGCTAATTTAACTTTCAATGATTCATTCGCCTTCAATACTGAAACAAATTTACACGAAACAGTTAAAAAACGCAGACATAAGACCTCTGATTTGTAAATACGACCTTTGTTTGAAATCTTCAATTTCTTAAAATGTCAATGCATTGACACGTAGTTACGTCAATTCTTTTTGAATTCGAATTTTAAAATTGTTTTTATTTTTATTTTTATATTATATGTCAGATAGTCATAATTAATTCTGCCTAACCGCATTTCATGACCCGGATTAAGATGTGCGAATAAGGATAGAACATCTCGATCGTGCACTTGTAATAAAAATATATTACTCATTAATAAGATATATTTCTATATAGAAGTTCGCTTTATATATAAGAAGAGACATAAATAATGCATGTAATCTTATAATGAGAATAATTTAAAAAAAACTTGTAATTTTGTTCCGGGTTCATAATATATTAATAGTATAAACGGAACTTAGTTTATCAAGTAACGCATACAGTTACAAGATACTAAGTATAATAATATCATGGGTTTCGAATGCAGATTCAAACGAGGAAATGGCACGAAACTTATTAGTAACTGTTTTATACATAAATATTAGCTACATATATACAAATACATCTTCGAAAATTTAAGCGAATACGAATTTTATGCACGTTATATATACTTTATTTTATTTAATGCCTCGTTGGTCTAGTGGCTACATTTAAGGCCGCAGATCCGGTGGTCCTGGGTTCGAATCCCAGGTCGGTCCAATAAAATTTTATTGAGATTTTCTGTCGTAAATTTTCAGTAGAAGCCCGGATTCTTGAAGTTGGAAGTATTTATACTCCCGTGCCTCGGAAAGCACGTAAAGCAATTCACAGTTACTTGTATTATTACATTACTTTGGAAAATGCGTTTAACAAAAGTTAATTTACAAAAAAATACAAAGTATTTTTATTTTATATGTATATAGTTACACGGAGAGCCAAGAGAACCACCTGATGATACGTGTTCACCACGATAGACATTGGCAATGTAAGTAATAATAAGCATTCAATATATCGCCAATGCGCCATTTTGGTGTATAAGATGCTATGACATTTGTGATTGTAGTTACACCCTTTCAAACCGGAACGAAAATACAATAAGTTTTGCTGGGTAGCCGTAAAATACCCGTTTAGTGGATACCTACCCAGATGAGGTTGTAGTAACACCTAGTATTTAGAAACAAAATCAATTATTTCCAATTAATATTTTTTATCCTGCAGAAAATTACCAACAATATTAGCTATTAGGTACACTTTTTAGAAATATGCATGTCAATAATGTATTTGAGTGCGTGAATACATACTCTGTGTGCACACACATAATTTTTACGTACTTGCATGCAAGTTCGGACGTGCAAGTGTTCGCTAACTTTACTATTACCAAGAAGTATCGATTGTCCTATCTGAGAAAATCTAAAATTTCCAAAGAACCTGAGAAAATCAATAAATGGTATTGTACTGAAGTATTATAAATAGATTTTCTCATATTTACAGTAATAGGGTAGAGAGAACATGAACAGCGCCGTCGAGTTCGTTCATATAGACATAAGAAATAAGCAATAATGAGCAGAAATAATATTTTATAGTACTCATTTTAATAAAACATGCTAAAGAAAGTTTTTAAGCATTTAATTGAAAATAAAGCTCGAAAATAATTTCATGATGGATAGGTATTTAACTTAATTGCCTTCAAGACTATTAAACATAAGCCTTCGTAATTGGCTCGGTTGAGTGTTATTGTTTCTCATGATCAGAGCTCAGACGGAATTGTTCTCCAACACAATATACCTTTATACATAGATTGTTAGCTTTATCATTAACTTCGTGTTAATCTACTGTTCGAAACTGTAAAGCTATTGTTAGAACAAACTTGAAACTCACGGTAGAACATAATCGTTAAATTACAGAATACTGATATGCGACATTGACTATAATAATTACGACATTGCGATTACGACAGTGGCAAGAATGCTAGCAGCATTTCCCCTTTGAATCGCAATTCCGATTCTCTGGGCGAAAAATGAACCAGCCCTCCTGTCACCAGTGGAGGCAATAAGGCGGGGTGTAATATTTTGGATGAATTTTTTGGCACTCGTGACAAAAATTATTTTATTTTCTTATTAATGTGTAGGAAATATATAACCTTAGATATTGAAAATAAGTATTACATTATTTTATTAATTGTATAACGGCCGAATACTGAAACGTCATTCAAAATGAAGTGGGACTTAATTATTTGGAACGTCATTAATTTCAAAATTTAGTATGCGAAATTTGAAATTAATGGCGTTCCAAATAATTAAGTCCCACTTCATATTATTTGAAAGACGTTTCAGTATTCGGCCATTAATGTGTCGTAAATAATTGCATTTAAAATAACTTTTTTTTTATTATAGCATAGATAGGCGGACGAGCAATTGGGCCACCTGATGGTAAGCGGTCACCAACGCCCATAGACAATGGCATTGTAAGAAATGTTAACCATCGCTTACATCGCCAATGCGCCACCAACCTTGGGAGCTAAGTTGCTATGTCCCTTGTACCTGTAATTTCACAGGCTCAAATTAAAGCACCGTAAAAACGCTATGTTGATCACATTTAAGTCGCCATTGCTATTATCAAATACAATGAAAGTTGTTTCTTTGTAGTAATTAAATTCACTTTAAGCACATTCAATTATCTTTCTTTTTTAATTGACAATACTATAGAAGTATTTTTAAATATTAATCGAATTGTTATGAAGTAATTCTCTATATTAATCAAATGAAATATACATTAAATATTAACATATGATTTAATACATAAGTACTTAAGCCGAAACTATTGTTCGGGTCAAAGTTTCCGAGCAAATATTATATCCATGATTCACTTTGCTGGTGAACACTGTTATTAATTCGGCGTATCAACTACTTATAATTGTTTATTTAATTACCACCCGTTGGGATTGTAGATTCTACCGGGAAGAGACTGAAGGAAAATCAGTAATTGTTACTAATTTTCATCAAAAAAATATATATATATTAGTGTAATTACAGTCACAAGGGACAGAACATCTTAGTTCCCAAAGTTGGTGGCGCATTGGCGATGTAAGCGATGGTTAACATTTCTTACACTGCCATTGTCTATGGGCGTTGGTGACCACTTACCATCAGGTGGCCCACATGCTCGCCCGCCTTCCTATACAATAAAAAAAATACAGTCACCTGTACACAGACACGTAATACATTTTAGATTTGAATAAATTTTCAATAACCTTTTCATGAATAATTTACATATTATTATTATTGAGTGTTTCCATAATCATTTTTACATTCAAAAAATTGTATGGAACTCCATTTAACTTTTGTCATCAGAATTTATTAAAACAAAGTCCCTTGATGCACGACTTTATAATAACGAAAACATTTTCAATCTATTTAAGTAATTTGAACCTTTATGATATTTAAAATGAATGAAATCAAATTTGGTCCAATGATTACGTTAATATCAACCAAGGTTTGCTGGTTCGAGGAAAATTGCGTTCGGAAACTTGTATGTGTTGGATAAAATTGTTGTCCACCAAATGATGACTGTTTCGTTTCTTGTTTTGGTAGTTACGTCAACCAATATATAGTAATAATACATATTATACAGTATAGCCCGTGAATGTCCCACTTCTAGTCTAAGGCCTCCTCTCCCTTCTTGAGAAGGTTTGAAGCTTATTCCACCACGTTGGTCCAATGCGGGTGTAATATACATGTGGCAGAATTTCAGTGAAATTAGTCACAAGCAGGTTTCCTTACGATGTTTTCCTTCACCTTCAAGCACGAGATTGAATTATAATCACATGAAATTCAATAGTGATTGCCTGGATTTGAACTGTTTAATTAATTATAATGACATCTATATTTTAAATAAGCAGTAGAGCTACTCAGTAAGAATGTCGAAACTCAATAGAAAACAAACTTACTTAGTTTTTTAATTTTATTTTTGCGATTCAAAGGGGGAATGCTGTTGGCATTCTTGCCACCATTCCACGAGGTCACGATTTGTACAGTAAATATTTTTAATTTTTATTTGTATTTATTTAAGGCTTTAATGTAACTTACTAAGTTTAATTTTTTGGCAAGAGTATGCTGCTTTTAGTAGAATGAAAACATTAAGCGACATTGCAAATTGTAATTTAGAACCACATAAATTACTTAGAAAACAGTCGTAATGATGTATGCTTCTTTACCTACTGTATTTATCTATCTTACTGAAGGCTCCTCGTATTATTAGAGGAAAGATTTTATTTCTTGTTTGTTACGATTTAACTCAAAAACTATGGACCGATTTATTTACTTTCACCATTAGAAAGCTACATCTTTACCGAGTAACATATTATACATTAAAAAAAATAGAGATTCTTACCTAAAGTGGAACAATATAACCCAAGGTATCAAAATGTTGCCTATAAAAGTAATTATTTTGCGTGCGCTGCGAAAATTATTGACGATGTATAAATGTTCTATATATTATTAGAACTCATGATTGCTCACAAAAAAAGTCTGCGATGGTGTATCATGTCTAACTAGCTATTATATTTAAGCCACAATAACCGTTTTTGCTTAAATTATTATTTCAAATACGGTGGAATCGAATAGTTGTGATGTTATTAATCCTTATCAATTTAAATGGTTTGATATTTAAGGATGATTATTTACACTTAGATTCCAATTTAAATTATACGGATCGGACTAAAGATTTGCTGAGCTGATGCGAATCGTGAATCAAAAACATGAAACCAGTATAATAGAAATCGTTATCAAGTTTAAAAATAAATATATGTAAAGGCGGCACAACCTGGAGACTAAATTGAATTAAATAAAATTTCATCATCCAAATCTTTAGAGTTGTTTTGGTTAACCGGCAAACATACACCTAAGAACAGACATTTCTTTCGCTACGGAAATATATTTTGAAAGGCATAATCCAATCGTGAAATTGCATCATACATTAAATCAAAGTACACTTATTATTCATATGAAGTTAAAAACCCAATGAAGTCACCTAATAACGATTATTATGAAAATAATTAATAGTCATCATTTTATCAGTTTTCATACCTTTAACTGAACTTATTCATTATAAGTATGTTCCTATGTATTCTATTTTGCGTTAAAATATTATTTTTTGTAGGTGAATTAACATTCTAAATTCAAAATATTTTATTAAATTATTATTATTTATTTTATCTGTATAAATAAAATGATAGAGATCTGCAGTTGTGCGCGCATCACGGAAAAACTACTGGATAGATTTCAATGAAATTTTCTAAATTTTATTTCTTAGACACTTGGCCCATATAAAAAAAAAATTTATTGCGATATCTTCATTTAATAAAAATTTATTAAAGATTCAAGAAACATCGATTTGTATGTGCACTGCGTGTTCAGTGATGTGTGTTTAAACAAAGTATATTTTTGCTTGCGATCTTTTTGATGTTTTTTCCTTCGTACATAAGAAAACTTTGTTAATATATCAAGCAACGCTGACGAAGTCGCGGGTACCAGCTAGTTATTATATATTGAGCCGATTGATTGATTGATTTTATGCAATATACACGGGATCGCAAAGAAAAAAGGGTCGTTTAGAAAATCATTAATATCTTGAAAAGTACCTGACCTAGCTTTATGAAATAAAGACTAAATTATAGAATATTTAATGCCACATGAAAAAATATATAAAACCTTTTTATTTAATTCTGATAATTGTATAAAAAACTGTAAATATAAAATAATGTTCGTTTTTGAATTTAGTACCAAAAAAATCAAGTCAATTGTTTCGCAATAAAAAAAGTTATAAGTATTCACTTTTTCTTTGCGATCCAGTGTAGATAAGCAGACAGACTAATTAATGTCTGATGGATAATGCATTAAATTTGCATGTGATGTGTGTGATTTACATATATTAAAAACTTATAAATAAGGCTAAGAGAGTCCATAAGTTATGTGGATCTTAATACAGATCGACTGAGATAAACAATAAGAGGTAAAGGAATACATCATGCGGAACGTATGCTTTGATAAACACGTGACACGAGCATTCATACAAACCAAGACTACTCGCTCACAACAGCTTTTGTCAAATTCGTTTAGACGTATATATTTACGCTTAAAGATTAGAGAAGAGATTCAACGATAAGATTTTTAAAAGTAATTTTATTTTTAGAATTATTATTGTATTTATTAATTAAAGCCCGGTTTCTAGTAGATTAGGGTTTTTTGTGTTTAGTGGGTAGATTAATTCCATCTATTTTATAACATAGCGATCACTGTAGTTACGGGTAATCGATCCTTCAATACCAGTATATCCACGGGTTGACATAAGGCGATCGGTAGTAAAAATATTATAAATCCTTTGCAAAACATATTCAAAGCATCAATAACGCATCATACTCATAGTGGCCTAGCGATGAGAGTCGAAGATTTCATCCTGACCGCTTGGGCTATTATCGTCGACTCCTAACAGAACCTTAAAGCTTAATTCTTTAAAAAAGGGCCAATTGATGACTAATCTAAAAAAATGTTCTAACCTCAGTTAAATTTAAGTTTAGCGAATTGTATTCATTAGTCGATTCGACTTTAGAAGTTTCCAGCATTTTAAGAGATTTCGACTTGAAGGAAATGTAGCGAATGACTTTGATAAATGACTTACTGATTTCTGTGGCTTCAACTTACTCGTAGTTGAATTTGTCGTCCACATCGTAATGGCTTGAAGTACACAGAAGTACGCCACTTCAATTATTTTATTTTCTTTTATGATTTGGGAGTTATTTGGTATGATAATAGAAATTATTGATTTTATTGCCGGTTCCTCTGGGTGGAATCTGTATTACAAGCCGGGGTAGATTTAATTGAATGTTTCTTATAAAATGAGAGTTAATTCGAGTAATACACTACTCGAATAAAATTAGTTTTAGATTTATAACCATTTAATTGAAGTATTGACAGTAGTCAAAACCATCAATTGTAAAAATTATTATGGTCGCTTAAATCTCCACTATATGTCCCTTGTGCGTATAGTTACACTGGCTCACTCACCCTCCTAACCTGACTACAACAATGCTATTCACCGAGTAAAATCCGGATTCAAAAATTTGTCTGAAATTACGCTTCAAATAAAACTTAACAATGTCAATTACCAATAAAATTAAGATTATACCCGCTCGGAGATATACTGAATTCAATCCAAAAAAAAAACCTTCATAATCGGTTAATTAACAAAAAGCTATACGTGAAGACACATGATGACACATGAATGATTATAATACTAGCTTATAAGAGTAAATAAAAACGAAAAAAAATCCCGGGTCGAGCTTGAAAACGTTATTGAGTTTCTCTATCAAGAAAATACAGAATTAAGATCCTTCTAATTTTTTCAAGACGGTGTAACAGTGCTACACTTATTATATATTTAAAAAAAAATCTTTCAAGTACTTATTATAACAATGTATGAATCATTAAATAAAACTAATAAAAATGATAAATGTTTTCCAGATGCAGCGTAATTGCAAATCGCAAGTCACGGTGTATAGATTATAATCCAATCATTGAATGAGCTTGGAAAAACCCGACCGCAGAGTGAATCTGCCGGCCTATGGTTATGCTAATTTTAATTCTTAAGATGCTGTTTATACGACGTTATTACAATAAGTTTATGAACATTATTTTATTGATTATATATTTTTATGTGTATAGGTTTGCTAAAACATTTGCATATACAATATGGTACGGGTAGGGCTTTGTGCAAGCTTGTCTGGGTAGGTTACCCACTCATCAGATATTACACGGCAAAACAACCGTACTTGGTATTGTTGTGTTCAGGTTTGAAGGGTGAATGTAGTTACAGGCACAAGGGACATAACATCTTAGTTTCCAAGTTTGGTGGAGCATTGGTGATGTAAGTGATGGTTAACATTTCTTACACTGCCAATATTTATAGTTTTTGTGTACTTAATTTTTTTTTTATATCTGAGGATATTATATCTCATTTTAGAATTAGGTTTCGTATGATTGATAAATTCTACTTGGTTTCTTGGGTGTGCTGGAAGAACATTCTTCAAGGGATAAGCATGCCCTTTATATTTTAATCTGTTAATACTTTATGTACCTCTCTTACTTCAGGTTCATAAAACAAATATAACTATATGTACTATATAATATAAAAATATGTTATGTATGTTATAACATAAGTAGGTACTAAATATTTGTATGATTTTTTGACGTGACAACGTCTTATAAATTGGTTTGCCGGGTGACACTTCAAGAAACTGCGTTACGCTCCGCTCACGTTATGCGCTCACAATGAGAGCGAGTGAGAGGCACGCGTCCCTTCCACTCGGGCATGGTTAGCCCGCCTAAGAGCGAGAGAGACAGACATAAAAAGTGAAAGGCACGCGTCTTCTTCCTACTATACGAATGAATATTCACATTAAAATTATTTTACCACTCAAAGTCGTTGTCACGTAAAACTTTCGCCCGTATACCGACTTTACAGGCAACCAATTTTTTTGTTGTATCGGTTGTTGTTTTATTTTTCAACCTTGAAAATGCAGAGATTATTCATATGTATGCAATTTTAACCCGTATCTTTTTAAGTATTTGTTTTTGTACTTATCAATAAATTGCATACTTCGACGTTTATTACATATCTTATTTTTTATTGCGTTTAAATAGAACACTAGTTCGTGTAAAGCGCAGTTGATTCATCTATATGATGTAGTTATCTTTAAGATTTATATGAGTATTTCATTTTATAATAACCATTGGGTATTTTATTTATGTATTTTATTCATATTTATATAATAAAGATTTAATTTCAAGATTTACTTGGTGGTAGAGCTTTGTGCAAGCTCGTCTGGGTAGGTACCACCCACTCATCAGATAAATTTGCCGCAAAACAGCAGTACTTTGTATTGCTGTGTTCCGGTTAGAAGGGTGAGTGAGCCAGTGTAATTACAGGCACAAGGGTCATAACATCGTAGTTCCCAAGGTTGGCGGTGCTTTGGTGATGTAAGTGGTGGTTAACATCTCTGACAATGCCAATGTCTAAGGGCGTTGGTGACCACTTACCATCAGGTGGTCCATACGCTCGACCGCCTACCTATGCTATAAAAACAAACAATCTGACACGACCGGAAAGAGTTCAGGCGTAGGACCAACGGCGTTAAATTTACGTGCTTTCCGAGATACTAGAGTGTACACACTTCCCACTTCCAGACTCTGGGCTGCTATTGAGAATATTCGACAGAAAATCTCAATAAAATTTACTGGCCCGACCTGGGATTCGAACCCAGGACCATCGTATCTGCAGCCTTACATATAGCCACTATACTCACGAGGCAGACACATAATACATACATAATATGACTAACAATGTGACCCAGTTAAAAATGTTTAATCAAAATCGTTCAAGCCGTTTAAGAAAATATAGTCGAAAATAAAATACTTCCTTAATAGTTCATAACTAGGTTACCGTAATGTTTAAAACATGAAATTATAGAACAGAAATGTTAATTATATTACATTAAAATGGGAAAACCCCACAATTGCACAGCCTGCATTGTACATTTTCCTTTTAAATGATAATATTTCGTTTTAATTAGCTTAACATAATGTTACTTGTAGTTATCTGCTCAGCTGATATCTGCTGATTGCCTCGTTAAATCCTCGTCATATGGTTGGAAATACCGAGGTTCACAGTTCAAACTTCAGGAAAACTGAAGTTATCTGGGTTTTCAGACGAGTAAATCATACTTTGGCATGGAATTTAGAAATTGGTACCGATTAGTGTTACCGCTGTCAATCGTTAACATATTAAATAAACTTCTACATATTTTTTAAATTAAAATATTCATGTTTTATAAAATAATATATATTAAGAAAAAAAAGTTCACTAAATAATTATCGACTTTACTGTATGATCCTTTCTGATTCCAAATGTTTAATTTGTTGATGAAAATATCAATATCGCTATATGTTTAATTAGAAGAAGATATTATATATGTTTGTGCGAAAAGATATACCAATGAAGATTTAATTGCAATGTGTTTTATTGTAAGTATTTCTTGCCAGGTCTTCTATTACGAACCAATAGTTTAACATTTTACTTGATCTTGTTAATTAACGTTTTAAAACTAATTAAGTTTTCTTCTTATGAAGTTTATTTTTATTTGAAATTATACTGAATGTAACATTGCGATATATTTTATCCTAATTAAATAATAAAAAATACTATTACTATTATTACTTGTAAGTAGGTATATTTTATATACTTTATAAGCTTTTATCGTCGCATTATCATTTTACATCAAATATGTAATTATATTTTATGTTTTCTTAATTCATTTCAAACCTTGGCAACTTAAGACTAAAATTTACAATTCGTTTTTTTTATTATCTAGTTCATAATATGCGAAAAGCTCGGAAACAGATCCTTATATCTGTCGGTAAAGTCTGTGCATCCCATCTGGATCCGTGTTACTTAAACGCAATCATCTAATATTAAGACTTTATGTTTCTGTGTTTCAGTTTGATTGCTGACCCAGTAAGTTATATTACAGGCACATGGCACATTATAACATAATTATAGCGGTTAGTGACGCACTTATGGTGATAAGAATGTTGGTATATATTGCAGTGGGTTTTTCCCTTCCAATCCTTACTAAAATTGTAAAAGCGTAAGTGAGATGAGAGTCTGTTTGTATGCTTTCACATTTAACTACTCAACTGACCATAATTAAATTTTGTATACACGTTGTCACGAGTTCATAAGGTACGTAATACGACTAATACGCAATACCTCCCCTCCCCCCCGTCTAACGTGGGTAGAAACTAGTTGTAAATATATAACTGGTTAATTTTACTATGTATTATTATGTATGTATGTTTTATATGCTCCGAGACGTTGGCTCGCTGTTTACCTCACTTTAGTGCACTAGATTAAGATGCAGATTAACTTTGCGTAATAGCAAGTTTATTTAAATGTTATTCTCTGGAATACGAAGCAACTTACATAAAAAACTGGACATAAAACGTATAATGGAACAAAGTTTGTACCGCATTTATGTTATGTGATATGCCATTTTATATAGCAAATCTTAATTTTGCATTTAAAAAAAAAAATTGGTTGCCTGTAAAGTCGGTATACGGGCGAAAGTTTTACGTGACAACGACTTTGAGTGGTAAAATAATTTTAATGTGAATATTCATTCGTATAGTAGGAAGAAGGATGAAATAATAGTAACAATTTAAAACATTTATTTATACAAAGAATTATATTTAAAACATTAATTTATACAAAGAATCTCGCACTGAATTTCACTTTTTATGTCTGTCTCTCTCGCTCTTAGGCGGGCTAACCATGCCCGAGTGGAAGGGACGCGTGCCTCTCACTCGCTCTCATTGTGAGCGCATAACGTGAGCGGAGCGTAACGCAGTTTCTTGAAGTGTCACCCGGCAAACCAATTTATAAGACGTTGTCACGTCAAAAAAGTAAAACATTTTTTTTTATAAATAAGGACTTACATTTTTTTGCCTTATTTCTATTAGTCTTTTTTTAAGTTTATTGTTGTGTAAGGGCCTTTTTATGGACATTTAAATGGGCTTGTGTAAGAACATACGACCAAGTAAAAACCATGCTTTCTGAATATTATGCTACATATTTAAGGAAAAAATAAAGCATGAATTTATATTATACAGCTGAAAAATATATCAACTTTCTAAACTTTAGCAAATTAATTTGAAGACAATATTTCATTTCAATTAATGACAACCATTTGTTGTTTTTTTAAAAAAACAAATGAATTGTTCAAACGGCTGGCGAAGAAACTCGAATGATTAATTATTTATATCTAGTGAAATGAAGGTTTCATTTAGCACAAAAACAATTAAGACTTGCAAGTAGAACGAATCATCATTGAATCA
Source organism: Nymphalis c-album (assembly GCA_963151315.1). Lineage (NCBI taxonomy): Eukaryota > Metazoa > Arthropoda > Insecta > Lepidoptera > Nymphalidae > Nymphalis > Nymphalis c-album. Next base: position 4,130,071 of record OY720602.1, on the reverse strand, counting down.
TTTAGAAGCAAGGACAATACACTTTGTTTCAATAATTTAAGAACATGGTATTAAACTGTTTTCAATTTGTATTTATATTTCAATTAATAATATAATCATATTAAGCATATATATATTAAAATAAAAACATTATTACGGATAAAGATTACAAGTAATCATGACTTACGAATAGGTATCTAAATTGGCGGTATTTTGCAAGCTCGTCTGTTCACGTACCAACTTATCACATGTTCCACCGCCAAACTGTAATACTTAGTACCGCTGTGTTTTTGGTTGGAAGGGCGAGTGATACCGTTTAAGTACAGGAGCAAGGGAAATAACATCTTCATCATCTAACATCAATCCAAAGTCTATGGGCAGTGGTAACCACTTACCTTTAGGTGGCCAGCTATAGCCCTATGATATAAAAAACACATACGTTTTAATATGACATTTGGGTAAAGGCGAAGTTATATATAATATAGCTTGTAACATGTCTTAATTCATTTGATATTTGCAGCGACTTGTGTAACCAGTTTTTGTCCGATTTCCAATTGAGGAACATGTTTAATTATATTATTTCGTCAAAGAATAACAATAGTTTGTTTGTTGTATAGTTTATTTGTTTTTATACCCGTCCTAAAAACATACATTTTAATAAGCCCACAACGAACCTTCGCACATTGTGTCTTGAATAGATGGGGCTTTGTAAATATAATTCAAAGTTATAATTCAAACATACTTAAAAGACCTGTAAAAAATCTATACATTTATAGTCACTGAACTCAAACATACCACTACTGCAACTTGGTAAGATATATTTAACTCGTGTATCCTGCTTAATCCAAATTCTGCTGAAGCATCAGGTCAGAGTTACAATTTCGTTATAAAAGCACAAGGAACCAGGGCCGGTCCGTGATTTTAGGGGACCCCGGGCTAATACTACTTAGGCATAACTCAAAAAATAGAAAAAAATTAGTCAGTAAGTAGACAGTGAGACAGTAGACTTGAATGAAATGAATTGAATGGGTTTGATTGATCGCAGGATTCGTAGGACTGCAAACCATACGATCTATTTAATTTAATAAAAATATGGATTATTTTGCATTGTCGTCTATTTTTTACTTTGACTTGACTTAGTTGGTGGCCCCTTGAATCCACGGGGCCCTGGGCTGAAGCCCAAAAAGCCATATGGTAGATCCGGCCCTGCAAGGTACTAAATTTTTAATCGAATAGATCAGTAAAAATTGCTTACATAAATTCGACAAATGGAAAAGAACTGTAGATCAACAAACTGATGAACAAATTTTAATCATAACCGATCAAATAAACTTTACACGGTAGGTACCCACTCATCAGATATTCTACCTCAAAACAGCAGTACTTGGTATTGTTGTATTCCGGTTTAAAGGGTGAGTGAGCCAATTACAGACACGAGGGACATAACATCTTAGTTCCCAAGGTTGGTGGCGCATTGGCGATTTTTAAAAACTGTACAATGCCACTTTCTATGGCCGTTGGTGACCACTTACCATAAAATATTAAAATAAACGACAATCAGTTAACCCGTTAAGGAGCTATGATGCCAAATATAAACACACAAATTAAAACAAAAACATCAAATACATCAATTAATATATAAATATGTATAGTTGTACTTGTTTACATTTATTATACAAGACAAAACGACATAAGGTTAAAAAACGTATTGGTATAAATACTTAATGATTGCTCTCGAATCATTTCAACCTAAAGAAATAGTTTCGACCTGTTTGAGTTTTATTTTGATCGAATGTAATATAAAGCGTACGTGGAGCTTTTCGTACGGACAAAACAGACCGAATGGATGTGACAGCAGGCCCATTTTAGAAAACCGAAGGCATTAGCCGGTACATTTAATTTATATTGGTCGAGGTTGCCCTTTCTGAAAATAGGGCTGAGGTCAATAAAGTTTAGGGGTATTGTAAATATTTACATCATATCCTTAAAGGACATGTTATAATTGTAACATGATCAGATATCGGATTGACAAACTATTTTGTTAAAAAAAATATTTTTTGTCTATATTTGTTTTATACTTTTGGACCTTTCTTGCCTTTTATAAGGCAAATTGTAATTATTATCTGTAGCTAGATAAATTGTTATCTAGTCAATATATTCAAATCAATAAATTAAACTTTAACGCAAGATAAGGACCAAGATTTTCAAGGTTACAGCTCTGACCTCAATTATCATAAAAACCTCTCGAATAAAATGTTATGCTTTGCTGGAGGAAATAATTACAATACAATAAAAAAACGATCGAGCTTACAAATAGAATACGAATCTGTCGTAATTAATGTTAATATTAATCTGATATTAGATCTATGTACATTACAAAGTCTTGTATGAGAAAGACCGCCTCGATTATCCATTAGTTAATTTATAAGAAAATTATTGGTTTGACGTGACAACGTCCAATAAATCGATGAACGCTGGCATGCAGCACGAAAAATTGTCCCGTTACGTTCATTGTCCCGTTGCGCTCATTGTCCCGTTGCGCTCATTGTCCCGTTACGCTGATTGTACGCTTGCGCCGCATCTATCTCTCTTTCACTCGATTGGAGTCATTTCATCAATGTTTTGTTATGACGTTGTCACGTTAAAATATCGTCCGTAAACCGACTTTGCAGACAACCATTTTTTTTAAATTCGTAGTTAGGAAAAACGTAAGGCTGCTGATCATGCGCGTGCACTGTCAATATTTGAGTCGATTTTCGTCTCATCTATCTTCATAGAAGAATGGAGAAAGGATATACCTATTTGCGCACGCATATGTGCAATAATATAAAACTACATAACAATCTTCATTGGTTGTAGAATCTAAATTTGCGTGTTCTTTTTTTAGTTAGTTAATTTTAATAATGGTAATTGAACAATATTTCATTATTACTGTCACGACTTCGGGATGTAAATTACACCGAAGTAAATTGGCAATTTAGTATTAAGCGAATTGAAATACATAAATAGATATATAAAAAAATAAAATTCACGAACACAAAACCTATGTTTTTTTAATATGTTTTTTATCATGTACTCGGCGAGGTTTAATCTGCACTAAACGTTATTGCTCGTAATGTCAGATATGTGTAGATAGATAAGCAAATTTTAAATAGGGTTACCTTTTATTGTGTTCTATTAAGGGTGAGTGACCCAAGAGTGTACTGGCATAATATACATCTTAATTATATTAGCTAAATAATAACAAAAAAATATAATAAAAACGAAGAAAAATTCTGCTTTTAAATTATCCTCCTCAGAATGCCCATGAACCAATAAAATGGTACTTAGCTTCATTGTTAAATGATTATATAAGATTGCATCTAGACTTGCTTTTAAATCTTTGGTAATCCCTTGTAACTATTCCGCCTACCTATTTCATAAAAAAACTATAAATGCTCAAGACTTATCCTGTATTCATTATGTATAAGGTCTGGTCTGTCTGATTGAAAAAGATTTTTTTAATTTAAATAAGGTGTTTATTTATAAAAACAAAGAATCAAAAGTTAATATAAAATTTAATATAAATACTTAGATTAGTAATTCACAATACATTTGCCAATCTAGTGTTAAATAAAGTACAAATTACATCAATTTAAAACGAAATATTATTATGAGAACTATGGCACTATGGCACTCAATAAAATATATTTTAAATACTTGGTTTCTTTGATCACAGATTCACTCAATACGATTTCGATTTTTGAACTTTGGCACCAACCGATTACTTTTTTTATCTTTCAAAAAGGGTTTATTATTCAGCCAGCATTATTGGTTTGATACGAATACACTGGGCCTTACGGGATAAGTCTGCGGGTTTTTCCTGACTTCATCGTACTGTCTCCAATTGAGATACCAAAAAGGTTGTTTATCGACAGGCATGGCATCTAATCTGTTTAACAAATTTCCGTCTCCTTTAGCTTCGATGGGTGTGTCGCTATCTTCTCCAAATCTGTTTGCAAGCGGGTTCGATTCTGCTGCAGGATAACCGATTGGCCGCAGACCTGCATAAAACGGCCTCTGTGCTTGTGCAACTACGCAGAATAACGCGACGGCTAATGCGACTTTGTACGCTGCCATTTTATCTAAAAAAAATACAGATTATGCAACTTGCGCTATCTACAATTATGTTAAAAATATGCATTCATTAAATTGAATTATTTCTTACAATTTATTATTTAATATGACTATTACCAAAATCGAATAAAACTAAAACGGCCACATTTAAAGATACAAATTAATTGCAAATACATAAATATTACAATGAAATAAATATTGAATTATTATTTTCTTCAAATGGCTTTAATAGTTATTTAAAATAAAGAAGAAAATCAGGTAAATGCTTATGAATTGTTTAGTTACCTTTAATATATTACAACGTTGGTGTTATAAGCACTTAGGAGAGCGATACGTGTCGTCGCGGTGGAGCCTTCAAGTGTTGTGAATGTGGGAGCGGCGGATCGTATAAATATACACTGCGCACACGCCTCCAACTTATACGTCATAATAAAAGAACGAGTAAATAACTCTTAGGCTTGAGGCTTAGAGACGTCGATATGTATAAATTTAATAAATAAAAATATAAATCATATTTAAATGGATTTAACAAAAACTTTCCTATTAATTACATAAAATATTCATGTATCATCGATACTGATAATAAAAAACCTTTTAATATAGGTACTACTTTTATTCAATTTAATATAAGTATTGATTATGTAAAATAAAATATTTCAACCTGTTATATTATTGAAGCAGTCATTTACTAAGTACCAGTATATAATATCTAATGTGGATGAAAAATTTGACTAAAATTTAATTTAATATTACAATTATTATTCATTTATTTAAAAACATATCTATTAAATCCTACAGTTAATACAGATATAATCATGAACTACATTCAAGTTGGTAATATATTATGAAGAGGGACATTCTATACATTCTTATGTCAACGTGAAGCCCCCAACGCTACGTCACGCGGGAATATCTACGTTCTGGTTGATGACGTAACATCACGAAGATGTGACCAACCACATAAGGAGATTTTTCATTTCTTAGTCTGTGTTATTTTTGATGGGTTTTGGTTTTTAAGCTGACTTCCCTCATTCAAAAGTAAATTCCTTGAATCATCAGGTTACTTATATTATATTTTGTTACTTATTGGTAGCGCTTTGTGCAAGCTCGTCTGGGTAGGTACCACCCACTCATCAGATATTCTACCGCAAAACAGCAGTACTTGGTACTGTTGTGTTCCGGTTTGAAGGGTGAGTGAGCCAGTGTAATTACAGGCACAAGGGACATAACATCTTAGTTCCCAAGGTTGGTGGCGCATTGGCAATGTAAGCGATGGTTAACATCTCTTACAATGCCAATGTCTATGGGCATTGGTGACCACTTACCATCAGGTGGCCCACATGCTCGTCCGCCTTCCTTTGCAATAAAAAAAATATATATTATATAATCGGAACAGATATTTATTATGTAATCATAATATATTGTGAATGAAAGCACTTTTAAGTCGGTTTAAAGAAATTATTGTACATTTATTATCTTACAGCTCCAATGTCCATGGGCGGTGGTGATTACTTGCCATCAAGTGGTCCATTTGCCCCTATGATAAAAAAGGACATATTAGGTCTGTATCACTCGTAGAAAATTCGCGTGTAATACCAAGTAAGCGTTTACAGAAACTAATTACATAAGGATGAGATTTCATTAATTTTAAGCTTTCGAACATATTTTGTAAGTTTTTTTTTTAATAGGATATGTTTTACTGTTCTTCATTAAAACTATACAACAAACCACCAAATAAAAAAGTTTTTACTCCATATCTGGTTATAATTTTAGTTCTTATTCATTTATTTCGATTTCTCCAATAGTGCTTATATTATGTAATTTATTTCATTCGAATCTTATGTAAATCAAAAACTTTGTTTTTAATATACTTAAATAAATTTTATGCAATACATTCGTTGCGTTTTTTTTAAATATATAACGTATTCTGTATTTTACAATTTAGTTTAAAGTACAGCACAGTACAGTAACAGTATGAATGTCCCACTGCTGGGCTAACGCCTCTTCTCCTCTTCTTGAGGAGAAAGTTTGGAGCTCGATATCTTTACTATTGTAATAACACTTTTATGTCGCCTTACTTTGAGGTTCGTCAACCAAAGTAAGACGAAAAAAAACCAATTTAGATGTGAACAAACCACACAAGTCTATAAGTGATCATGTATGTTAATATTTATATATTTTTATAAATGTTATCTAATGTTACTTAAAAAATGTTTAGTGTCACTATAGTTGTAAAACAAATTGACGTGTGGTTTTCGAGTTATTTTATTATGGGAATGAGGGAATAGATAACGGACTTGTGTTTGAGCACATACTTGGGCACTATAAAATCACCTGCGCATATGACAAATCCTTTGAAACTTTAGCCGTCATGATCGAAAACGATTAAGACGAAGACATAAAAGTATTTGTTGGAAATAAAATATATATATATAGAATATGTAGGCGGATAGGCAAATGGACCACCTGATGTTAAGAAGTCACAATTTTTAAATAGGGTTTGATTTTATTGTGTTCTATTACAGGTGAGTGACTCAAGAGTGGAAAAGGCATAATATACATCACAATCATATCAGTTAAGGATATATAGAAAAAGGTAAAAATCTGACTCTTAGATTAGCCTCCATGAACTAATAAAATGGTACTCTCAGCTTCATTGTTAAATGATTAAATAAGGCAATTACAGCGCGCTTGCACTTATACTTGCTTTTAGATCCATTGTAATCGATTTATATGAGAAACTGCGACGATGGAGTTCGCATTAAACGATAACGTAATCGACTGTGGTTATAAAACTAATATTTATACTATTTGTGTTTTAACTTTTAGTATTAAAAAAAAACTTATATTAATTTATTCGAATGAATTTAAGCACACATAATTTTCTATAGAAAAATATGCTATTTAAGTCTCGGAAGCATCTATATATGTTTATAATTAAACTCGTGCTCACCCGAGAAGGAAAATATCGTTAGGAAACCTGCATATGACTAATTTCACTGAAATTCTGCCCTACGTGTTTCCTACAACGCGGGTATTGGAATAAGCCCCAAAGTATATTTACGATATCATATGTTGTAAATAATGTAAAAATGTAAGTTGTTTGTAGTAAAATCTTATTACTAAATAATGTTGTTACCTATATTATATGCATACATATTTTACTTAGATGATTAAATCGCTATTAAATTTGCACATATGGATTTTTTGTACATCTGTATCCCAGTTTATTTCCTTCCCTACGATAGTCATAGATAGAATTCCTTCAGACATCATCATAAAACATTTTTTATGAACTTTTTGGACAGTTCATGTTGTCATTGTTTCTGCATATAAACTTGGTGGTAGAGCTTCGTGGCCCTTCAATGAAGGTTCCGTCCACCACATTTTCTAGCAATTATAATATAAAAGCAATATTTGGTATTATTGTGTTCGATTTTGAAGGGTGAGCGAGTAAGTGTTATTATACGCACAAGGGACATAATATCTTAGTTCTCAAGGTTGTTAGGGCATCGGTGATGTACGGAACGCAATTGTTAATGGGTAGTGATTACCACCACCCATTAACTATTCAACCTACTTATTATCTAAAAAAACTATAAATGCTCAAGACTTATCATGTATGTTTTATGTCTTTCGTTCCCCATACTGTCTCAGCTAAAATGACTGATGATTAAATGATTATATTTATAATAAATTGAAAAAAGAAAATTGTGAAAAGTGTTTATTTATAAAAACAAATATTCAAAAGTGAATATAAAATTTAATATAAATACTTAGATTAGTAATTCACAATACATTTGCCAATCTATGTAGAATTAAAGTACAGATTACATCAATTAAAAACAAAATATTATTATGAGTACTATGGCACGATGGCACTACTGAATGCCATACTTAATAAAATATCTCTTAAATACTGGGTTTCCTTGATCACAGATTCACTCACGATATATTTACGATACGATTTCAATTTTCGAACTTTGGCACCAATCCATTACTTTTTTTATCTTCCAAAAAGGCTTTATTATTCAGCCAGCATTATTGGTTTGATACGAACACACTGGGCCTTACGGGATAAGTCTGCGGGTTTTTCCTTATTTCATCGTACTGTCTCCAATTGAGATACCAAAAAGGTTGTTTATCGACAGGCATGGCATCTAATCTGTTTAATAAATTTCCGTCTCCTTTAGCTTCGATGGGTGTGTCACTGTCTTCTCCAAATCTGTTTGCAAGTGGGTTTGATTCTACTGCAGGATATCCGATTGGCCGCAGACCTGCATAAAACGGCCTCTGTGCTTGTGCAACTACGCAGAATAACGCGACGGCTAATGCGACTTTGTACGCTGCCATTTTATCTGAATCTGAATCTTATATCTGGAAAAAAACCTTACAGATTATTAAACTTGCTCCAATTAACTGAACGATATTGATAATAGGCAATAATTAAAATTATTTATTTCTTACATATCGTTATTTAATATGAATATTACCAAAGTGGAATAAAAATCGGCCATATTTCATGATACGAAAATAATAAACATATATATTTACTGAAAGAAATGTTTACTTCAACAGATTAATTTTAATAATTATTTAAAACAAAGTAGAAAATGGAGTAAATTCTTATGAAAAGTTTATTTACCTTCAATATATTATATCGTTGGTGTTATAAGCACTTAGGAGAGCGATACGTGTCGTCGCGGTGGAGCCTTCAAGTGTAGTGAATGTGGGAGCGGCGGATCGTATAAATATACACTGCGCACGCGCCTCCACCTTATACGTCATAATAAATGTAAAAGAGTAAAGAACAGATTAGAGACGTCTTAATTATATTTATAATTTTTAAATGACGGCTGATTATAATTGATATGTGTACAAATATTATAAAAAATAAGTAATATTAACAATATATAAATCTATATAATAATTAATTAAATAAACTTAGTGTTTATTACATTAAATATTCATCTCGTATTCATTCAATACCTAAAAAATCATGTCTAATAGCAGTCATATGCCAATATAATATATGTAATTTGGACAAACAAATTTGAGTATTTTTTTTATAATAAGATAATAATTACAATTAATTTATCTATGAACAATTTTCTGTTCTTTTATCTTATACTCATTATTGATATAATCAATAACTACATTCAAGGCTCTAATATGAAATCAAAAGGGACATTCTATACATTCTTATGTCAACGTGAAGCCCCCAACGCTACGTCACGCGGGAATATCTACGTTCTGGTTGATGACGTAACATCACGAAGATGAGACCAACCACATAAGAAGACCTTTCATTTTATTAGTTTGTTGTATTTATGCGAGGTCTAGCGTTTTGGTTTTAAAATAGACTTCCCTCATGCAAAAACGAATTCTTTGAATCATCGGGTGACGTATAGTCTACTAAAATGCGTTATAATGTCAAATATATAGTTTTTAATTGATTTTTTAAAAGCTTAAAATTTAAATCTAGAATCATGAAAGATTTACACCATTTATTTAATCTGTATTTTTATTTATTTTGCCTCGCTGGTCTAGTGGCTTGATATAAGGCCGCAGACTCGGTGGTCCTGGGTTCAATTCCCAGGTCGGGCCAATAAATAGTTCTTGGGATTTTCTGTCAGAAAATTCTCAGTAGCAGCTCGGAGTCTGGAAGTTGGAAGTGTGTACACTCCCGTGCCTCGGGAAGCACGTTACGCCGTTGGTCCTGCGCCTGAACTCTTTATGAGGGCTAAGGAAAAGACAGTGCACAGAACAGTTGGCCGTGTGTGAATAATTTCCAAGGAGATTTTTTTTTTTTTGTTTAATGTAGATATAGTTACAGGGATAATTTCGACGCCTGTTTTTTATATAATTCATTGTAACAATATTATTCACTGGGTAAATTATCTTATCAAAGTTGATTCATACGTTTATAAGTGTTACTGCTTTGCTTTTGACTAAATATGATAGCGAATCCAATCAAATAACGAATTATATAAGAATAAATAAGTGATTATGTAAATTAATATCCTTAGTAATATTATGTATACGAAAGTGAGTTTGTTAATAACGATTTCGCGTCTTGGCTACTCAGCCGATCGTCATGAAAATGTTGGATATATGTTGTAAGCAGTACAGAAAAGGACATAGGGTACGAAAATACTGATGTGAAGCTGAAAATCCTTATTTTGAAGCCGGGTGCGAAGTCTAGCAGAGAGAGAGCAGATAGTTGAGATAATATAAAAAATATGACATGTAGATATAGCAGACTGTCATAACCAAACTTATTTAGTATACATCATCTTTTTATTAACCGACTTCAAAAAAGGAGGAGGTCATCAATTCGTCTGTATGTTTTTTTTGTGTTTGTTACCTCATAACTTTTGACTAGGTGGATCGATTTCGATGATTTTTTTTATTTGAAAGCTGGTGCTTCCCATGTGGTCCCGTTTTTGGTCCATCCATGAGAAAACCATATAAGTCGTAAATTAGCATTAAGTATGATACCTTGTTCATCATCAACAGTTTGATACCTTGGGTACATTGCTCCAATTTAGGTAGTGATCTCTAATTTTTTTGAAAATATAATAAAGCCTATGTTACTCTGTAAAAATGTAGCTTTCTAATGCTGAAAGAATGACATCTGACATGCTGACATCGACTCCAAAAATAACAATAATTGTAACTACATTATCAACCACAACACAATCGTACCTACATATTGATGAGTAGAAAAAAGTAAGTTAATCATCATATTATAAAATAATACGCAATTTTTTCTTTTTTTTTTAGTGCATATTAATTTGTTTTTCTTTTGAAGTCGTTTTTTATTTTGTTCAAATTTTTATTTATTATTGTATAGGTAGGCGGACGAGCATACGGGCCACCTGTTGGTGAGTGGTCACCATTGCCCATAGACAATGGCATTGTAGGAAATGTTAACCATCACTTACATCGCCAATGCGCCACCTACCTTGGTAACTAAGATGATATGTCCCTTGTACCTGTAATTACACTGCCTCACTCACCCTTAAAGCCGGAACACAACAGTACCAAGTATGTACAGCTGTTTTGCGGTAGAAACGGGTACCCAAACGAGCTTGCTCATAGTTAAAAAGTATATATGTTTATATTAAGTAAATATACTATACAAAAATTTGAGAATTATATCTTACAAATGTTTATGAGAGGTTTTTTTTGGCAAATTACCTAATAAAATAAAATAAAAACTACTTGACGTTGGCACCAATCAATTCGGTACTATATTCTTTTAATCTCTAAAAAGGTTTTATTATTCAAACCAGCATTATTGGTTCGGTGCGAATACACTGGGCCTTAAGGAATAAGTTTGTGGATTTTTCCTAAGGTCATCGTATTGTTTCCAATTAATATACCAAAAAGGTTGTTTATCGACAGGCATCGATTCTAATCTTTTCAACAAATCCAAGTCTCCTTTAGCTTCAATGGGAGCAATGGGATCTTGTCCAAATGTGTTTGAGTTAGAGTCAGATTCTATTTCAGGATATCCTATTGGTCGTCGACCTGCATAAAATGGCCTCTGTGCTTGAGCTACAACGAGTAATGCAACAGCTATAGTGATTTTGTACACCAACATTTTATCTGGAAAAGAATTACAGATGAAAAATGAAATTGTTATATTATCACTTTCAACCAGGTGAGCCTTCTGCCCGTTTGTCCACTCAAGCAATATAAATGTAAATATAAAAAGTATTAATACATTTTTTTAATAAATTTTAAGTGCATAAAAATTCTAATGAAACGTAAATTTACCTTCAATTCATATATTATAGTGAGTCCGTTAGCTGTCTCCAATTATTATGAACAATAGGTGCAGCGAAACCTTTAAGTAACCACTGCGCACGCGCATTTTGTACGACATAAATGGAAAAGATTAAAGAACAATGTAGAAATGACAGTCACATTTCATATTACGACATATTTTATAGTAAGCTAGTAGCGACTTCATACGGGTAAGGATTTAATCATACGTATTTGTTAACCAATGAGATATTCTTCTATCGATCTAGTGATATATTTATGTAACAAGACATCTATATCTTTTTATTCGTATATAGAAATACTTTTCGCACTTTTAAAATAACTTGTACTTGTGAATTACCATAATGTGTGACAGTATATTTTTGTATAGTAATATTTTTAAGAGTTCACTCACTCATCTTGTAGCAATAACGGGCATAAGGTACCTTAATATACTAAAAAGCATGGTTAGCGGTGCATATATGGTGTAAAAAGTGATGGTAATGGACTTAAAATGATAAAATGGACTTATGGTAAGCCTTTCTCAAATGAGTAAGTAATGCTTGCGAATATTTTTCATATTAAAATCGATGTAAGAAAATTATTAAATAATTATTAAATAATTTTCTTATATGTATAGACGGATGATTTTATGACGGACCTCAGACATTTTATTTTAGATCTTAATATGTTTATATATTATTCAAATTCCGGTATAGCCTTCCATTCTTCCTTACTAAGCGTAGGCTTACCACTCAGGCCCAAAGACTTTTAATAGCCTTATAACGACCCAATCCTATATTAAAACTCTGCCCGCTCCATGTACCTACTATATAATTAACCATTTGCTGGACTTCAAGAAATAATTTTAATTTAAGACAGATAAAACGAATAAAAATCATAATTTAAAATTTATATTCATATATTCAAATTAGAAGAAGAAGAATTTACTTATTGATAGTTTTAGTAAAAATTATCAGCGACTCCGAAAGGAAAATAATATCCTGGGACATTATTCACGCAGGGCCATCTGATCCCAAACTAAGCAGATTTCGTACTAAGGAAACTAGACAACTGATATACTACATAATATACTACTTATATTATGTAAATACATACTAATATACACCCAGACTCAAGAAAAACAGACATTTTCATGTAACTTCTTCAGAAAACCGGCGACAGAAATTCAGCTGTTTTTTGTTGTCTATTTTGTAGTTGTTTACAATTTTCAATATAACGAAGAAATAGCCAAAGGTTTGTTATATTCCAAGGGTATGCTATTATCATCCTAAAAAGAAATGAATTATACGAGAAATAAAATAAAGTAAAAAACCGTTTGCTCTAAATATATAATAAATTGACAGCGATTTCCTTAACTCTCAAACTAATATACTTATATTAATTCGCAACACATATAAAACCATATGAGATCTTACTAGAATATGTGATTCACATATTATTTTGTATATCAGGAATAAAAAAAAACATAAATTCAAACTGCATATAAATAACTACAATAAATCTTTATTAAAATTCAAGAAACGTTTTGATCTATATAAGATTATATAAACAAGAAAAAAATTACCGTGAAATAAGTTTTCTTTGATTTTCATGCAACATTAATGGATTTTCATAAACTTGTAAGTAATAAATAGCATAGCTAGTTGGAGAGCCAGCATAGCTAGAACGCGTAAGTCTTAACCCAAGATTGCGGTATGGGGGCATCAGGTATGAGGTGATATTTTGCCATATCTGTACTCACCAACCCTCATTAGTGAAGTGTGATGGAATACGCTCCAAAATTTCCTCAAGACGTGAGGCTTTAGTTATTTATAAATTGTAAATGTAAGTGATAAGTACGTTTACTAAAAGTATAAACAACTGAGTAAACTGTCAGTTTTCTTATGTATCATCTATACTCCGGTTCGGTTTGATATTCATGGCTAATTCACACGAGAAACTTGTCAATAGTAAGAGCCAACATTATAATTATATTGATTTCATTTGATATTTAAAAATTGTATATTATTTTTGTCAACGTATATGGACTTCCACTGCGGGAAAATTGGAACTTATTCAAGAAATGTATAATTATTTGCCAGGATTGTTGAAACCTTCTCCTCAAGAAGGAGAGGAGGCTTTAGCCGGACACTTTTGGTGGGACATCCACGGGCTTTTACTTATTTATATGGAATTAAAACCATGATCATAATATTACCGTTTTAGACTACGCGCGTCATAACCATAACCAGAGTGCTAATAGGGCCGGGATACTAAGATGTTCATAACAACATGACAATCTGGTCTGACAGACAGCCAATGGAACGATCCTAGTATTCTTCCACGCTAATACTTAGAAAGGAGACTGCGTTGTACGTGTTGTACGTGTGTATTGCACGCATAGTCCCCTTTAAATCTGAGTCATACCAGGAATAAACTGTATGGCGCCACTATCACAGCAGTCGTTGGCCTTAGCCGGCAAGCATTTCGAAAAATACCTACCGGCCCAATCCAAAGTGCATCTGTATCTTGTCTTATTTGTATTGCTCCATCTCGAGTCAATATTTTTTCATAAAAATTACTTAATTAAGATGGAAATATTTTAGCATCGCGTAAACAAGTAATTATAGCTCACAAAAGATATTTAAATTAGATAATCACAAAAGATTTTCAATTTATCAACAAAAACAAAAACTTTATTTTTTTTATTTAACATTTATTGACAGCACACTTTAACAATTATCAATCAGTCGCCAAAATTTTAAGTTGCTAACAATATGACACAAAAAAATAAACTGAACTTAACTGAATTTTAAAATTAATTTACACTAGAAAATGCACATTCATTCGCGTATAACAATTTAAAAAACGAATCTTTGGTAATTATGGCTTAAACATAATTTTATTTTCTTCATCAAATATTGTTAACTGCGAACACATTTGGCCTTATAGCATATGTCTGTGGGTTATTTCTCAAAGCCTCGTATTGTCTCCAATTTAAATACCAAAAAGGTTGGTTGTTAACAGGCATAGCGTTTAATCTCTGTATTAAATCTCGGTCACCTCTAGCTTCAATTGGTGCATATTCCTGTTCAGAGAATCGGTTTGTGAGGACATTCGATTCTACTGAAGGATAGCCGATCGCTCTAAGGCCAGCATAAAACGGTCTCTGTGCTTCGACAACCACTCCGAATATTGCAAAAGCTAATGCAATTTTGTATACTGCCATTTTATCTGCAAAAAAAAAATCAATGTTACTAATAATAATTTAAAACGAAAAAGCAAACTTCAAACCGGAACACAACAGTACCAAGTACTGCTGTTTTGTGGTAGGATATGATGAGTGGGTGGTACCTACCCAGAGGAGCTTGCATAAAGCTCTACCACCAAGTAAAATATATAAAATATATAAGACATTAAAAAAATATAATAATAAAAAAATATTTACACATTAATTCATTTTAGAAATAGAACAAATAAAATCAATTCAATTGAACAATAAGTAAACAGTGCAGTAAACCGGCACCGCAGACTGATATAAATGTCACTCAAAAGTTTATTTACCTCAAATATATGAAGCTCTTGTAATGGAAGCTAAATTCTTAAGGCGACTCGTTTCTGCGAAGAGCTCGACTGTTATGAAAGTAAGTGAAGCGAAACGTATAAATATACTGCGCACGCGCTCTCTATCAATACTATACCGGTCATCAACTACGTCATAATATATAGAACAAATAGCGGCGTAGAGGCGTTCTTTACTTATTTGTCTAAATAAAATTCCCTACAAACAATACAAACTATTAAAATATCCCTATTAAAATAATTAATCATTTTTTTATTTAAAGTAAACAGGATAAATGTGTTACTACTGAACCAAAAAAATAGGACAAAAAATATTTAAAAAGGCCTTACAAATTTATTTTTACCCACAAAAATAATAGCAAGGCAACTATTACTAGTAATATACTATTACTAGTAATGAAGAGAATTACAATAAAAATTTAGTTATAACTTTTACAAAAAAAATCAATTTTACCACTAAGTAAAAATATCTTAGTTGCAAAAATTTCCTCCGATTGAATCTGGTAATGCTAAAGATTATATAATAAAAATTTTGGGTTATAACTTTTCGGACTTTTTGAAAAATCTTTATTCTTTTAGCTGTTTTAATACTGGCTGGTTGTGCAATGTGTACATTCTATGAGTCATTGGTCATATATGGGTAAGTATAAAGATACAAAATTTACCTACATTGATGTGCAATATGTTCTTGAGATTCGATTCTTGAGACTCGTTTAATTTATATTAAAATAATATTTTAATATTAATTCAGCTCATGAAATTGTGCGGTACTTTCTATCCATTCGTAAGCCCCCCGTAAAACCCCAGCGTAATACGTCACGCGGGTATAGTCACCGTTATTGTTCATTACGTATCGCGATAACGCAGACTGAACCAATTAACAAGATCTGTTGTGTCACTGATTTAATGCACAAGGAAAGCTCTTTTATTAAGATATTAAGTTATCAAGAACTTCGGTTTCCTGGTTTTACTATCTAGCAACAGTTTTTTTATTAGGGGGTATAAAGAAAAATTGCTAATATTTAAGCGACTTAACTTCTTAATTCCCAAGATTGGTGGCGCATCGGCGATATAAGCAATAGTTAACATCTCTTACAGTGCCAATGTCTATGGGCGTTGGTGACCACTTGACCACATACCATATGCTCGTCCACCTACCTATGATATAAATATATATATATTTTTGTAAGTCATATTAAATATTATACACTACAATACAATATTTATATTGTTGATGAAAACATCAAATCAAAAACAAAAACGTATCACAAAATGACCTCTAAAATTTTGGGCTATCACTTTTCGGGCGTTTTGAAAAATCTTTATTTTTTCAGCTGTTTCAATACTGGCTGGTTGTGCAATGTGTACATTCTGAGTCATTGGTCATATATGGGTAAGTATAAAGATACAAATTTTACCTACATTGATGTGTAATATGTTTATTCTTGAGACTCGTTCAATTTATTTAAAAAAAATAATATTTTAATATTCATAGACACGTCTCAGGTAAAAGTACAATTTTACCTTTAAATATTATTTATAGACTGTTAAATTTCGAAATTGAATTCTCGAATTTCAACCTGTTCTTTATTTAAAAATAATCATTCAAATTAGTGTTAAATTAGTGTAAGTGCTATGGAAGACGTGAAAAATTGTGCTTTTAAATATGTATGTCATTGAGTGAATTTATTATTATCAAATATTCTCAAAACACATTATTATCAATATATTAACAGATATGTTAAGCTTACTCTTAAATTTAATATTGTAAAGGAACATTTAATATTGGCTTCATAACAAGACATTTATAAGAATACAAAAAGTAACTTAGTGTCGTCATTGCCTTGAAATTTGCATAATAACAAAGGCTTGCTTCGTACATCACGATTCTTCGTTACAAAAGATTTTATCTTGTATGACTAAAGTTTTATTCTGAGGTCTTTGAGTATTCTTTTTAAATCTACTATCGTCGGTTTCTATATTAACCTTACTAAAGTAAAGTGACGGCCTGTAAATGTCCCACTGCTGGGCCTCCTTGCTGGCCTGGCCATCCTTTTTGAGGAGAAGGTTTGCAGCTTGTTCCATCACTCTGTTCCAATGCGTGTTGGTGGAATACGCATGTAGTAGAATTTCAGTGAAATTAGACATATGCAGGTTTCCTCACCATTTCCTTCAAAGTCACGCACGAGATGAATTATAAACACAAATAGTTACCTTACAAAATTCATTATTATTAATTACTTATAATTAATTATCAACTTTTATTAGAAATTATTTGTTTCCATAAAAATTACAAATAAACAAATGATATTAATACTAAGTAACATTCATAAATGCACCTTCAAAATTCACTATATGTTTTTGAAAAGACGCCTTTGAATTACGCCCTTTAGAAAATGCTACCACCCGCAGGCAAAACAATATTTTTTTCTGGCACCTATTTGTCAGTCTGTCTGCCTATTTGAAATTTAAATAAACGAACTCCACTGATTAAATTACACGTTGAATAATTACAATTGTATTTAAACTAAAATAATTACTTATCCTTTCTTTCTTTTAATCAGCGTTGTTTTTGAATGATATTTGAATTTGGAATGAGACAAAATTACCTTTTATTAATTATTCATTCGAGAATAATTGTTGCTAAATTGAACACAAAAATATATAAATGCTTATATTTTCCTCAATCAGTATCATATTATGTTCTCCATAGTTATAATAATATATGTATGTAACTGCATTTTGACCTCATTTAATTATTTTCATCTATATATTTGTCACTGTTTACTAGTATTACGACATTATAATAACAATTATTTTTATCTGAAATGCATTGACGCATTCTACTATTTCATAATATAATTACGGTTTTTACATATTCTAACTGCAATGAAATATTTCTAACATAATTAATATAATTCTCGCTAATGTTATTACATATATTTTGCAGTATAGTGCTTCTTGTTTTTGTAAAAAATGATAATAATAACATTTAGGACCAAATTTCGGCTACGGCTGCTAATATAGAAGTTTTTTTTATGTATAAAGGGGCAAAGGAGCAAGGCTCATCTGCGAAATCGATTTCAAATTCAAAAATCATCATTCGAAACATGTCAAACTACATGTCGAATGCGAATATCAATCTCATACATTGATTATTATTTTCTATTCTATTATATTAATGCAAAAGCCACTCTACTGCTTAAGTCCAGCTATTTGTCTCAGAGATATTACTATGCGTTTCAACACTTCTATTCTAATCTCTATTTACTCTTACAATCCAATAAGATGACAATTTGACAGGAGAATATGATGGATCAATCGCTTTTCAAAAATAGAATCACTTCGATCTTTTTGAATTTGAACCGTTATTGTTTTATCGACAAAGTTAAATTAACTAATATGGATTGAGCTGTAAATTAAGCCCAAGATTTTTGGATATTATGTAGCTATATAACGTACCAGCAGAACAATGAAGCAGTCAATATATATTATATAATATAGACATAGACAATATAATCTACTTATTTCAATACAAACATACTCTCGCTTGGTTTATGGGATATTGAACTATAACACATTTCTTACTGTATAGATTTCTGTGAAATTATGAGAATGATAAATTGGATTTATTCAATCACTAACGCAACTTTATCCTTTTTGCTGTCAGTAAAAAATATAAATTGTTTGTTAAAGCTCTTTGAAGCTTATCAATATGTCGTTATACACAAAGCTTTGTGAGCTTTTTCAAGTATTTTATTTTCTGTGGGGTGCGGGCACGTTATCTTAAAAAAAAGAACAAATATTTGAATATTCGACAGTAAATTGATCTGTCAAAGAGATAGGTAAATATACATATATAGTCTATAAGTACAGATTAAATTAATAATAAAATTAGATAACTGCCAACTTCCCGCTTTACACCCACGGCATTCAATCTAGGGGAGGAGCCTCCCTCATCAAACGAAGTTGAAGCCGTGGGTGGAAACAAGTATTATATTATACTAGCTGATACCCGCGACTTCGTCCGCGTTGCTTGATATATTAACAAAGTTTTCTTATGTACGAAGGCAAAAACATCAAAGAGATCGCAAGCAAAGATGTACTTTGTTTAAACAAACATCACAGGACACGCAGTGCATATACAAATAGATGTTTCTTGAAACTAATATTTTTTTACTAAATGAAGATATCGCAATCATTTTTTTTATAAGGGCCAAATGTCTAAGAAATAAATTTAGAAAATTTAATTGAAATCTATCCAGTAGTTATTCCGTGATGCGCGCACAACTGCAGACCTCTATCATTTTATATATATAGATAAACAGGCATTTATATATATAAGTGAATCATTATAAATTGTTGACCATTATTGTGTATATAAGGCAAATGACACTATTAAAAAGATAACGCTTGTCAACATTGATAGGCCGTTATTACCTACAACATTTTATTGACAAAAAAAAAACGATAACTTTATGTAAATCTGAAATACATTCCACTCATAATAACGATGCCATATTTCTGTCATTCAATTTTCTGCTTTTAACACTCTCATTTCCCCTTTGTATGTGATTGAAGGGCTTGTGAATGTAGTTTCGGTCAAAACTAGAAATAGAACTGTCAGGAGCATGAATACGCTTTCGAACTATTTCTGAGCTCGTCTATTTTACCGTTTAAAAGGTTGTTAATAATAAATCGCCGTATAGTTTTAATTAAGATAATATACAGTAACAGTAACATGTAAATGTTTCACGCGTCGGCTAAGGTCTCTTCTCATTTTTTTGAGGAGAAGGTTTGGAGCTTATTCCACCACGCTGCTCCGATGCGAGTTGGTGGAATACACATGTGGCAGAATTTCAGTGAAATTAGACACATGCAGGTTTTTTCACGATGTTTTCCTTCACCGTCAAGCACGAGATGAATTATAATCACAGATTAAGCACATGAAATTTAGTTTTGCTTGCCCGGGTTTGTACCCACGATCATCGGTTAAGATTCCGCGTTCTTACCACTGGGCCATCTCGGCATATTTATTTTAATTCTTAGAAATAAAATCTATAAAATTCAAAATCGAAATTTGCGTTCTGAAAATTCAATTCCAATGTAATTATGCGTCATTGCAATAAAATAGCAATAATAGTATATTGCTAATAAACTTTGACGTCATCATTACGTACGAGTACTCGCTTAACAAAATCATAGGGAAATCAAAAACAGTCCTATCATAGATAATGTTATTACCGTTTCCTTAACACGTCATGGTATTAAGAATTTTATGATTTTTATTGGAAGGATATTTAAGTGTACTGCAGTTTTATGGAATTGATGATTCAATTGGTTAAATATTTATATAAAAAGACTTCATGTCCTATATTGTTCACCTGTGAACTTTAGTGAACAAAGAGTATACAAATTTCCCAAGCGTGAAGACGTCATTGCTCTCGTGAGAGATTTATTTGTGAACGACTTTATCTAAAGGTTTGGTTACCTGAGATTTGATATTTTGCCATCGGTATTTTTTTTTACTTATACTACGATTTGATCAAAATATAAACCGGCGATCCGGTTGGCGTGGTTGGTAAGACACTTGCCCTTCCCGCCGCAAGTCGTGAGTTCGATTCCCACCCAGGACAGACATTTGTGTTCATGAACGTGTCTGTTTGTCCTGAGTCTGGGTGTTATAATCTATATAAGTATGTATTTACAAAAGTAAAGTAGTATATGTAAGTATATCAGTTGTCTAGTTTCCATGGTAGAAGCTCGACTTAGCTTAGGATCAGATGGCCTTGATTGAATAATGTCCCAGGATATTTATTGTTACCTGTATACAATTTAATGCGATATTAAATAAAGTAAGGTTTCGCTCTCGTTTATTTCAATTTTGGATTGAATTATTCAAGAGCCTAATTTGGACAACTAACAATTAATCTTTAGCTTAATAATAAGGAAAAACAAAGCGAAAATCCCTGAAAAGTTCTCGGTCATGCAGATACCTGCAAATTGGCAATAAAACAGAGTGGCGATGACGCTCGAATTCTTCTTTATTAATCATTGGTAAAATATCCAATTAATAAAAGAAAAACATTTTTTAGTAATATACACTTAGTAATGAGTTATTAAATATTATATATTTCCTATGGGCTTGAAATACACATTCATATAATCTATTAAAATTCTACTAGTTGTGCCCGCAGTTTCACCCGCATAAAATTAATAAAAATATATATTTAATAAAAATCAGCCTAGAACCTTCCTCGATAAAAGGACTATACAAGACAAAAACATTTTTTAAATTCAAACCAGTAGTTCCTGAGTTTAGCCGGATCAAACAAACAAACTCTTCAGCTTTATATATTAGTAGAGATATAAATTTAAGATTAACATATTTTTTATTTAAAAAATTTAAAAGGCTTCTTACGGAGGAACACTAAAATAATACAAGTATTTATTACTGATTGCAGAATAACGTAATTGACAAATGATGGTACATAAATGGATATACAAAATGACTCTCGAACATATATGTAATGTATTATTATCAGTGTTATACTCTAATATAAGTAATATTGTTGGGACGCTCGCTAATTTAATAATATAGTGGATCGCTATTTGTCTAACTTTAACCATTCTTTATTCTGTCAAGTCCTCAAGCTTAGATGTGATGTGTCTTCTTTTATATAGAGTTTGTAAATTGTGTGCAATAAAGAGTTAATGAATAAGTAAATAAATTATGAGACGTGAGACTGGGTTTTGTGAAAATTGCAACGTGCATGTTTGTTTATTTTTTAAAGTGTTTTTTGCTTTCTTCAAAATTTTAAATAATTGAATATATGAACTCTTAACAACTCTTACATACCTACTGAATATTAACTAGTACTCATTAATATTCATATTTTTATAATTTAATTCATATTCCATTTAATGATTCTATGAAAAGTATCGAATTAATTCAAATAATTATAATAGAGTTTCATTGTTTGTGATGTTGACTGCATAATAAGTATCTTATGTGAAGTGAATTGGAATTACTGTAGAGCCCCAAAAAGTGTCTAAGCTGATTTCTTGTGAAATAAAAAAATATTAACCTTTATTTGTAAACGGTTATAAAATAGCTGTCTTTTTTCTTTTTTTAGATTATAACTGGGTTGAAAAATACTTCCACGTTGCAAATAAGAAATAAAATGGAATTCAATACAACATTTTAGATCAAAATTTTTCATCCCTTTAGATGAATTTACAAGTACGCGTATTTTTTTTTTTATTTAGACCACAAAACTGGCTACAATTATTCATTGACAATATCTTAACTACATTTTCCATATTTCCAACTTCAAAAATATATAAATAATAACTTCCACTCACTCTATCCTCTATATTATATTTCTCATTGCTTAACTACGTCACCTATGATATCAAATATCATAAGTGATATCAATGACGTTTTCCTCGGGCGTTCCTTGTATAAGGAATTAATATTAAGCATTATTAGAGGTTCTTCTTATATATCTCAATCACAGTCAAGCAGTTGATTTAAATTAAATTCTACTAAGAAAAATAGTCAATCAAGTGTTCTATATTCAAAATTTATCTTCATTAAATCTAAGATCAAGACAAAGTATTATAGTAATTAATAATAAACTGACATATTTATTTATAAATACTTGATTTCTTACCGAGATAATACACTTATACAAAGTGAAATTGTTTAACATATAGGCCATCTAAATATATTCATATTTTCGTAGAGGGAATTATACTTAAGCTATTACGCATATGTTTTTAATTTAATTATTATTCGTCACACTGAGGATTAATTAAATGAATAACAAAAGTTATTATTGCAATAACAATAAATTATATCAAACGTCATTCATGCGCTGATTAATAACTCTGCGGTTATTTATATTTATTAAAGAATATTACCAGTTGCTAGGGATTTAACTCAAATATTTCTGTCTATTCTTGGGATAATTCTAGAACATCAATCCGTTTCATGTACATACCAATTTTCCCCATTGACGTTGATTCGGACAGTGCATCATAAATCCTTTTAAGATATGTCTACGCTACATTGTATAGTGTAACAAATAATCAATGCCGATAAAATAAATAGCATCTTGGTTTCAAACGTTGGCGTATTGGCGATGTGAGGAATTGTTAATATCTCATACGCTGCCAATGTTTATGGGCGGTCTTGACCACTTATCATAAATTATGCATATCAAGATTTGATTTATAACTATTTGTATAATATGGTTTTTGTGAAATTTTGTTGACACATATATATTTAAATTTAAGATTATTATCATTTATTATAAAAACAAACGAAAAGTTTCACATAATTATTTTAGGCCATATACTAATATAATATCCTGGGACATTATTCACACGGCCCTCTGATCCCAAACTAAGGAGAGCTTGCAGTATGGAAACCAGACAACTGATATACTTACATATACTACTTTTCTTATGTAAATACATACTTATATAGATAATTACACCCAGACTCAGGACAAACCGACATGTAAATGCACACAAATTTCTGTCCTGGGTGGGAATCTAACCAACCACGCCAACGGGCTCGTCAAATGTAACTATATGTGCAAGTATGATAAGTAAACAAACCTTTTTTTATTCAAAACCTAGCATTCAGATAGCATATATTCATAATCTATTGAAATTTCTTTGAGCGCTATAACAATACAATATAAAGATCAAAATCGTGTGGAGGCTACTATCGAAGTATGATAAAATCTCACTGCACCTTCAAAAATGAATTGAATGCGAAGAATTATAAATATATTAACAAAACGTATAATCTTCTCAACGCAACATAGCAATAATAAACATAATAAGTATAAGTGGCTATATGCAATCTGGCAACACTAGCACACATTGATAATTCAGGAGACATTTAGCAGAGCCTGGTAACACTTTCGGTAATTACGTCTGTTGCGTATGTTAATAGAGATATTATGCCTAATAACACTAGATGCTCTTTGCAGTCCAACCACTAAACCGTAAAAAGGCACTATAAAACAACATACTAGGTATTTTGTATTGTTGTATGAAAACAAACATTTTCTGAATCGCGCTAACGTTTGATTTGAAATTGAAAGTCGGAAGTTTTTTGGATCGTGAGTACCATCATTAATCGTTATTAAACTACCCCCCGTTACTTGTAGCGTGGTGCTATATATGAGTTGTGAAGTTATATTGAGCAAATAGGGAGGAGAAATTCGGGATTTTCAAATAATTTGGAATATAATGTAACTTTATACATTATGTTACATTTTACTGATTTTCAATCAGCCTTTAGAATTATGAAGTTAAATTAATTGTATTTAATTAACATATTCGCTTTTTTGTTTTTTTTTTGGTAAAAGTATCAACAATAGTTGTGACAGACCTTGCGACAGAATAAATATTGCAAACCAGTGGTAGCTTTTGGCCTAATTTGTGATTGTTATTCATCTCGTGCTTGATGGTGAAGGAAAACATCGTGAGGAAACCTGCATGTGTCAAATTTCACTGACGATTTTTGACTTCGGGACACGTCCTAAGGAACCGTCGGCAGGAATTGTGAATCCCCATTTCAGCTACGGCATGTGAAATAGTATACCCAGCATAAATATGGACATTGCCAATATACCGTAAGTCTGCCTATCACTGGCTCTCAGTCTATTTTATTTAAATCTTGTAAAATAACGATTCAAAGGCGCTTTTAGAGCCTACTTAAAAAGAATAATTTGATTTACAACGACAGTGCTGAAACAATATACCTTTCTGAATCTCTAAACCATAATACAGTCGTCTAGTATTCAATACTACTTGTATTTGTATATAAAGATTATGAAGACATAACTTTGGATGTTGGAAGTAATTTCCGAAGCCGTTTGTGTAATTTCAAAAAATCTTTCGCCAATATTTTAAATGAACCTTCAAGATTATCCCGTTAAAATTAAAGGGGTTCTCGTGAGATTTTTGCATCGTATATGGACGACATAACGGTGAAGTTCGTTTTAGTACGAATGCGTTTCTTCCGCTGCTATATTAATACGAAATATAGTATGAGCGCTTTCTATGGTAATATTGGTAGTAGTAGTAGTAGTAGTAGTAGTAATGGTAGTAGTAGTAGTGGTGGTAGTAGTAGTAGTAGTGGTGGTAGTAGTAGTAGTAGTGGTAGTAGTAGTAGTAGTAGTAGTAGTGGTAGTAATGTTATAAAGTCCTGTAAAAAAACTCAACAACGTATATCTATATCTATAAGTTATAGTTAAATCAAATTCATTAAATGTAAAATAAAAAACAAATAAAAGTATATTTTAATACAAAGCATGTTTTAGTTGTCCGGGTTTAGTTGCTAGTATTTACAAAATTTGCAACTTTATTTAAAAAATCATGGCTCTGTTATAACTGATACGGGATTTAAATAAAGTAAGATTAATTTGGATTAAATTAAATCGCATTGATGTTGGTGATTGAAATGAACTGAATTTAATTTAATTCATATATTAATTTATACATACTAATAGATTAATTAATGAGATAAACGTAATAACAATTTTCATTACATTTTAAATATAGGAATCTCTTAAAGAGTTCAATTGAGAGAATTTATTTTTAGAACAATATAATAGTGCTGTAGTAGAACTAGTAGTAGTGATGACCGGTTGCGACCAAGGCGGCTAATCTCAATAGAGACTAGACAACTGCGCAGGACATAATATTATAATGCACAAGTGTGTGCATAAACACAGATGCAATATCTATTCCCCAAATTGCAATGCAACACGAACAGAGAGAGTTCAGGCGTTGGACCGCAGATTTACGTGCTATCCGAAGTACGGCCGTGTACACAATTCTAATACTCTATTATTCTAATACTTCCATACTCCGAGCTGGTACTGAGAATCTCTAACAATAACCTAATAACTTTTTTACTATCCCGACCTGGAATTCAACCCAGGACCTTAGACTCTGCGGCCTAAGATCTAGCCACTAGATCAACTAGACAATTAAACATTAGTAGTAGTATGTAGGTAAGTATATTTACTTGGTGGTAGAGCTTTGTGCAAGCTCGTCTGGGTAGGTACCACCCACTCATCAGATATTCTGTCGCAAAACAGCAGAAGTTAGTACTATTGTGTTCCGGTTTGAAGGGTGAGTGAGCCAGTGTAATTACAAGCACAGGGACATAACATCTTAGTTCCCAAGGTTGGTGGCGCATTGGCGATGTAAGCGATGGTTAACATTTCTTACAATGCCATTGTCTATGGGCGTCGGTGACCACTTACCATCAGGTGGCCCGTATGCTCGTCCTTCCTTCCCTCCGTATGCCTTCCTATACAATAAAAAAAAATGGTTGTTACCAATATTCCATAATGTCGTATCGTTGTCTTTGAGATAAAAAAAACCTATTTTCTTGTATATTGCATTCCATCGCTACACGAAGATTTTGTTTGACTCAATCGTATTAGTAGATGTAATGGAATTCCTTGCGTTCCTCCCGCAGACTAAGCATTAAATGCCCTTTATAAGGTTCTTATATTATACTACGGGTATTCAAAGAAGGAATCCTTATAATTTCATTGAGTGTGTGAATAGTGCATATTCACAACATAGTTGCTCCTCTTGATTTATCTGCATTGGAATTTGGCGTACGAAGTTTCAAATGTACGTTCTTTACTGATAAATGTTATTTAGGGGTATGTAAGTTAACGAATGCTGTGTCTTTGTCTTTCAAATGTGAAATGAATGATAACAGAAAAAGATATATTATTATTAGTATTTAATTAAACATTCGCTCAATAGAGTTTATAAGTAAGGTATTCATATAAGTTCACAAATATTATCATGTATTTGATATCGAACTCAGTTTTCAGGTCACATAAAACAAATGATTACTAATTCGACTCTCTAGTCTGATCAGATGGCCGTTCGTGAATAATGTTCCAGGATATTATTATTATTATTAAACAGTTTGTATGTATTTCTCAGTTTTCATATAAAAGTTCTGATAATTATTTACAACAAAAGCCCTTAGGAAAACGGAAGAATTACATAAATAGTACCAATGCTAATTACAAGGTAAATGCAAACACTGTACATCAATCACTGTACTACCTTCCTTATAATTAAAATTTTCAAATGGGGCAATCCCAAATAAATTGCTTAATTGAATTTTAAAAATGAATAATACGTTTCCTTCACCGTCAAGCTCGAGATGAATTATTGAAAACATCGTGAGGAAACTTGCATGTGTCACATTTCATTGAAATTCTGTCACATGTGAATTCCACCAACCCGTGTTGGAGCAGCGTGGTGGAATAAGCTCCAAAAACCTTCTCCTCACAAAGAGGAGAAGAGGCCTTAGCCCAGCAGTGGGATATTCACAGGCTGTTACTTTACTTTACTTTAATACGTTTCATTGTGTCCCAATTAATTATTTAATTGGTTAATATAATAATGTAATTAATGTCCTTATTGATTTCTTGTTTGGTGTGAAGGATTTTATGTGTGCTATTTAAAATATTTAAAAAAAAATCCAATTTGTATCCTCAATGTTTTGTTCTATGTTGGAGACTTTTAATATGTCTTTCTTCTAATTAATCGAAAGCGAAAACCTCTTTTCGTAATATAATTTAATTTATCTTTTTAGGGTTTAGTAATCGAGTAGTAGAGTTTAGTAATCTACTTGGTGGTAGAGCTTTGTGCAAGCTCGTCTGGGTAGGTACCACCCACTCATCAGATATTCTACCGCAAAACAGCAGTACTTGGTACTATTGTGTTCCGGTTTGAAGGGTGAGTGAGCCAGTGTAATTACAAGCACAGGGACATAACATCTTAGTTCCCAAGGTTGGTGGCGCATTGGCGATGTAAGCGATGGTTAACATCTCTTACAATGCCAATGTCTATGGGCATTGGTGACCACTTACCATCAGGTGGCCCACATGCTCGTCTGCCTTCCTTTGCAATAAAAAAAAAAAGTACCATAAAAAATGCTACATGCCACACAACTAAAAAGAACTAAACAGGAATTGGTACTTACCGAGGCACACGATTGTACTTCTAACTTTCAGACTCCGAGTCGCTACATAGAATTTTCCGACAGAATAATCCAAATAACTTTTAACCTAGACTTGAACCTCTGACGGGTTATGCAGTCTTACATCAAGCATTTATCTTTGTGCATTAAAATTATATTTATTATATTCATAGGATATCGCTGGCAAATCTTCGTGCTTAATCATTATTATTAATCGAGTTTTAAGATATATGGCTAATTAAACTGTATTAAAGGCATTTATCAAGTGTAGATACAAGAGATAATTCAAAAATATGCTTTTATTTACCAAGACATGAAACAAATTCAAAAAGTTTATTATTAAATAGGCCGGATAGTTTAAAAATATACTATGAGATACCCCCTTTTAAAAAAAAAGATCATACAAAAAAATTGCGAATGGCATTTTTTTACTTGTAGTTTTTTACCCACCCGAGCTTACAAAGTAAACAGTTTATGTAACGACTCTATATAGTTATCAATTTCCGAATTCAACTATCAATAAATAAAACATTTACAAAGCTACAATCGGAAAATTTAATTTCGTTTCAAAATTACAATTCACAAAGTTGCAGTACAAACCGAATATCGACATCCTTTAGCTTTTATCTTGAACTCCCGGAATAAACTCTAAACTGTATTGTTTCTCGATCAAAGCGGAGGATTTACGGTACGCTCACGCTTTGATATTAAACGGATATGAGGTGTCCCAAGTCCCGGATACAGACCGCAAATCAACATATATGCAATGAATGTATAGAACGAAAATAATTTTGGTTATAGAGAACCCCGCGAGTTATATTTGTACTAAAATTAATATGGAAATCAAACTTGTTTTGATACATATATTTTGAATAACCGAAAGAGAAGTGCCGTCAATAATCTACGTTGTTAATATATTTTATGATTAAGCAATAATTCATTATTTAGAAACGTTTTATATTAATAAAATAATTTCAATTTAATCTTTATACAGTAATAGCTGTGAATGTTCCACTGCTATTCTAAGGTCTAAGGTTTGAAGCTTATTCCACCACGCAGCTCCCATGCAGGTTGGTGGAATACACATGTGACAGAATTTCAGTGAATTTGGACGAATGCAGTTTTCCTCACAATGTTTTCCTTCACCGTCAGTCACGAGATGAATTATAACCATAAATTAAGCACATGAAATTCAGTGGTGCTTGGCCGGGTTTGAACCCACGACCATCGGTTAAGATTCACGGCTCCTAATTATTGGGCCATCTCGGTTTCCATCTGCATAACTTTTATCTAAATATAAGTATACCGTACCTAAATAATACCTGTGTGTGTAATGTAATCTAAATGTACCGGTAGTACTTCATGAGTGGGTACTAATCAAATATTCTACCCGCCAAATAGCAATACTTATACATACATATATGAGTTATACTTTTCAGTTATTTATAGTTAAAACCATGATGATTACTAATTTATGTTATTGTTTAAGATTTGACTTTTCCATAACATCTTATAATCATAGTCAACTTTCTAAACTATTTAATTTTAATTTTGTTACAAATTGTATTCGCCCGTTTCAGCCTTTTGAATATAACCTCTTTGTTTTTAATGTTAAACATTAATATCCAGTAAGCTAATATAATACTGAAACTTTTATACCCAAAGACTTAAATTACCTTATTTTGTGTATTATATAGAAATTTAATGGCGTGTCAACGTATCCATCATAAGCCGCACTAATATTATACTACATGGGTGTGTTGCCATGACGCTTAATTGGAAGAGTATTTAATCCTTTCTATTGCTTTTTGGTATTCTCTGCTACATTTGGCTCATATAGTTTGTATCTCTTCCCTCAATCCTTTTAAATGGTGACCTATTTACCATCCTAGGGCTTATTTGCCTGTCCGACATTAGTTTTTTGTGCTTATCATAAGTTATATGAGCAGTTGAATATATTTTTTTATATTACCGGGAGTCCAAACGCGAAGATGGCTAGTGCAGTCAGGAAGAATGATCTACACTAGCCGCCCCCGCCTTGCCGGCCCGCAAGATGTGTCTTCACGTCTTGTTTGAAGGAACCCAGGTGTTTTTTGGAGGTGCGACAAAGGAACGAGTTGCCAAATTTCTTCGTGCACGAGGGAATTGATGATAATGGATACACACACATCAAAATAGATAATCGCCGTACGTATTGTCACTCATACATCCAACCGGAACATAACTCGAAGTTTGACGGTAGAATATCTAATGATACTATCGCTGCATGGCTATTTCTTTTTTTTTATGTAAAAAAACATAAAAAAGACAAATAAAAACCCGCTGAGTTTCTTTCGCCGGTTCTTCTCAAGGCTGGTTGTTTCTTTTCCAACCCGGTAGTAGTTTCCAGTTAGACAATCAATAAGTAAGTGTAATACTTCAATATTTAATAAAGTATTTTGAATTTTTGAATGAGTGAGTGGTAACTACCCAGATGGACTTTCTCAAAGCCCTACCACCTATTAAATGCCTATTCTAAATTTCCAAGCAATAATAAGTCTAGCTGATAAAATCTATAGTGTGATATGATGTAGTACCGGAGCGAAATGTTCTCGATAAAATGGGTCCAGCGGAAAATAGATGGCGTAGGCGATATAGTTAATTAAGGCATTGTTAGCTGTTATTATTACTTACGTCATTAACTATATTCAGAACAAAGTATTATTAGATATGAATTCATTATAATTAATTGTGTATCAATTACTGGTTCATAAAATCTGATTCGAATAATAAGAGAGCCCTTGACATCTTGTTATTGCCCCTTGGCATATATTGTTTGTTGTCTATACTAAATTTTATTTATTATATTTTTTATTGTATACTAAATTACACAAGCTTAAAAAGGAAGATATAAAGATATTATATCAAAAGAAAATAAGGTGTATATGTCTTTGTCACTTTCTAGGGATTTTTTTCAAATGTCCCAAACTAATAGTTTATTTGGGACATTTGAAAAGTCAGGTTAAAGTGGATGGTATTTTTATTAATATCGATACCAAGGCCATAATATGTGCAATATAACATAGTTTCTCGTGTCAAATTCGTCATGTCATTTCCAATTAATTCGTTGTTCTAAGGTTTAGTACTAATGAATAATTTAATATATACGTTCAAAATTCACGCTCAATTATATCGTTGAAGTTCCTTTACATTTCGCGAAATGGCTGTTTCTTGTTCGTATATTCACATAAAGATTTTAAGACGTAAATCGGTGTGTCTGGTTGCATTGATTGTGTTTATTCATAAAGTTTAAAATTAGGACTTCAAAAAGGATTCGATTTGATTCAATTGGCGTATGATTTTGATGTTATTGCATACATTTTGATAGTATATTTACGTTGGCGAATAATAAGGAGTGTAAGTTTATAATGCTAAGCGCTTTTTTATAGAATAGGTTGGCGGACGAGAATTTAGGTAACCTGATGGTTATCATCAACGCTCATAGACAATGGCATTGTAAGAAATGTTAACCATTGTTTACATCGCCAATGCGCCACCAACCTTGGGGACTAAGATATTATGTCCCTTGTGCCTGTAATTACACTGACTCGCTCACCCTTCAAACCGGAAGACAACATACTGTTGTTTTGCGGTAGGATATCTGATGAGCGGGTGGTAGGTAGCATGGGTAGGTTTGCCCCTTACCTTGCCCTTTACCCATGCTTGCATAAAGCCCTACCACCAGTTATCTTAATTTAGGATTATTTTAATTATGTAAAAATCAAATAGATGCCATTAAAGCATTATCGTATAGCATACATTGATTATACCAGACACCGTCACTAAAGTGTCGAAAACAAGTTCCTACTCAATCAGATGAGTAGAATAGAAACATATGTATAAATTAATAATACTATTTTTATCCGTGGCTTCACTAATGTTTCACAAGAGATTTTATTTAATTATCAAATAAATTGACTTCAATTAAATGTTTTCTGATTTTAAAAAGTTGTTTCTTGCTACGTGTTGATTTAAAAGCTTTTTCTATAGACTTGATTGTTTTGTGATGTGGGTCGTGTGATTTGTATTTATGATGCAAACGATAATATAAAGGATTTTTCCTAGTGAGCAATTCAAATATCTTGTGGTGTCTAAAAACTCTGTAAAATGTAACGCAATTTTTATTTGGCAATATTAGTTTAGTACTATTGTCGTAAACAGATCATCCGAGAGAATAATTACAAAAGGATTCCTATTGCGTATTTAGTTAAATGTAAGGTGAGATAATATGAAATTATTTTTCTTAATTAATTACAGTTAATTGTGTGTAATGTTAGATTAAAATTGTCTACTTACGAGCTGCATTAATAATCACCACACATGGTGGAACATGTCTATGAATATAATTTATTGTCATGGTACTTTATAGTCATGAAAATGATTTTAGATACATAACTCTATTAAAAATTATGAAACATCTGTGACAATGAAATTATATAAATAACGAATATTAAAAACTCGTTTCGATAGACATTGAAATTATATAAATACTTAACTTGTAAGTGCATTCTTTTCATACACAATGAAGAATGGAATAACATTATTATTTTCCTTATTTGCTTTGTATACAAAAGGTTATATAAACACAGAATTAAAAGAAACCAATTGTGTTTTATAAGTACATAAAATATTTGTAAAAAAGAAATATTTTCTTTATTTACAAAACACATTTACGTTGTTAATTTTTACGCAACGCTTTTATATTTATTCTTATAATTTACACTGGATTTTCATTGACAGAAATTCTTAAGTGTGCTATAAGTATTGTTGATAGTAAAATTGTCGTGATTTGGTTATCATACTTATTTGTATTGTTATTTAGATATATTTACATCCACCTCATCGCATACATACGGCCTTACCGATGAATGTCTTCTTCTTTTTAATTTCAAATAAATGACTACAGAATATGTGCAGATATAAAATTGCTGGTACCAAATTCTGAAATTTCAAATAAACTTTTTTTTAACAAGGATTGATTTGTAGTCCAGGCTACTGCGATAAGATGTGAATGTGGAATCGGGCCAGTTACTTTTGGTCTCAATTTGCCTGTTTTACTCAAAGGCCCCTAGCACATGGCGTATTTTAAACGCGTAGATGACGCGCTGGTAACGCACGTATACGCGTTCCAAACGAGATTTAAACGCAACCTTGTTACCTAAGCACACGGGGTGATCGTGATCGTGAAACGTGCGTCTACTGCACGTATACGCGCAGATGTACAGCGATACAGCGTGCTGTAGTCGCTCGAAGCCGGCGTTGCGGTGGCGTGAGCTCGCGCCTCCTCTACCCCTCCTCCGGCCTTTTTAAAGGGCGTTTGTATCGCGTTTTACGCGCGTTTAAATCTATAAAATCGCTAAGGCCCCTAGCACAGTAGTGACAAATTTAGAGTGAATGTGTCTGATCACCTTTAACAGTATTGCACTCCCGTGGTTCAAAAGCTTATACAGTTCCTGCGGTACTTCGTCCTGCTGAGTTGTCATCCCATCTGGCTATGACCGTGAAATAATAGATATTACCCTTGTTTTTGTGCGCTATCGTTGCCTTCATTAGATTTTTGTGTTAAAACTCATAATTAGTTTGGTTTTATTTTTCTATCCAATCGGTTCTATACATGGAACGTACTGATCAATACCTTCTGTCATTTCCCCTTTGAAAAAACGCCAACACTTAGACAGGGAATCCTATTAATATAATATTTAACGGGACATATTTGTATCTAAATATTTAGATATTTGAAAAATGGTCCTCATTTTAATCATTTTAATTTAAGTTGTATACGTATTTTAATACAGAGCGTTGTTCTATAGAAAAGAAACTGTTACTATAAAGTACCGCTGAATTTTTTATTAAGGTTTTGTGGCCATTCGTCCACTTTTTAAGAGGAACAATCTTGCTCTCAAAAGCTCTACTATCTCGAAAAAACTCTCAACTACTGCTTTGAGAACGAACCATATGTAAAACAGAAATGAATACCTAAAATTTATTACCCTGCGGCGAACAATGATCAGTCACCTAAATTGGACAAAACATATTGGAAAAGCCATAAATATAAACTTGCGACATATTTACAATTTAAATACCATATATACTTAAAATTTAGATGAAATTCATTAATTATCCGGTCATTGAAATTTCCTATTACGATTGAGATGAAATTATTGTTTTGGAGTCTATTTGATAATTTTATTTTCAATACTGATGAGAAAAATAAACGTTTACCTTACCTTTTATATTTATTATGTATTCGTTAGTATCATACACATCTGTAAATATAGATATATCGAAATCATGAAACATTTGATACGCGAATCTTGTTCATAATTTGAATTTAAAAAAATTTAAACCGATACGAAACCTGACTTTTGAGTTCATCTTTGAGCTTAATTTTCTTATTATTGTTTAAATTGTGCTTAAAAAGGCTTATCTAAATAGTTCAATGAACCACTATCAGTGTATGTATATTCAGAGAAGTGGTAAACTACAATTATTTTATTAAAAAACTCTACAATTTACATTTACAGATTACAAAACATGTGACCCTAATATGTTTTATTAAAAATTAAAAAAAAAAAACTCCAAAGATTCAAATTATCTGTGACGGGATGTTTTTAGTAATAATATTTGATTCCACAGAATCTTACATTATCTGAATATTCTGTCATCAAATTGGGTAAACTTACTTTTTAAAATTCCGATAAATGAAATGGAAAATGGTTTGAAATATAACAAAGTATTTTTAATGTTTTATTTAAAATAAGTGTTTTATTTTTTGCAATAAACATACATACACATTTAACCTTATCTAAATAATAAATAAAAAGCTTAAAATATTTACAATACAATTGGCTCTTTTATATACAGCTATATTATGTTTTCGATTTACAAAATAGTTAATATAATATATAGTATGACATCAATGTGAAATATGTCTGACTGTCGTTTTTAATTTAATTTTAACAAACATCGAGATATGTTATTTAAATTTAAAAATTCTCGTTTTTTTAATTTAGAGCTTTTATGTGTTGACAACAACAAAGTCTATTTTTACTTGGCAACCATACTTTGCTTTTATTGCCCATTTAGATTTACCCGAGTAAAATCTGAAATGGCTTACATGCTAATGTCACATATATTCATTTTTAATTTTTCTTTTTTTGAAATTATAATATTATTAATATGTATAAGAAAATGTTGAAAATAAACAATAGTTATTATAAGCCGGCTACACGCAAAGACTCAAACCTCTTGTTGACTCAAAGACCCAACTTTTTCTATTCAGTTTGCGCAGTTAAGCGGTCCCGAATATGTGTATAACGATTTAATTTGAAATTATTTCAAATGGACTACTTAGTTTACATGAACCTAATTTGTGTTGATAAATTTATGTTTACTTCTCAGTGGAAAAAAATCCTACGTAAAATGACTGTGTGTAAAAGAGAGTTACTTTAAATTCAACCAAATATGTATCCATTATCTCTCATTGGAGCAGCGCGGTGGTATAAGATCCAAACCTTCTCTTTAATAGATTTGCTCAACATTAAGACACTGCTAGACTGGTTACTTTACTTAATTTTTTTATTCGAAAACAGATGCAAAAAAGATTATATTGCAGATAAGTCGTTTGATCATTTATAAGCTAACATTTTACCCATAACACTTTTAACTGCGCAAACAGCTTTGTGCTAGAAAGCGCGGACAATATTGCACAAATAAACGCGAAGTAGAGCTTAAGGCAGAGAGTAAGTAATAACCAGTTTTCGAACTTTCTTCTAATTAAACTATTAAAAAAATTACGATTTATGACTAGCAATGTGTTTTTGTCTTTATTAACTAAATAATATTGTAATTATACTTATTTTAATCTACAATACGAAATACTTATATAAATAAAGAAAAAACAACAAAATGAAATATTATTAAATAAACTCCGTAGACGATAAAATGTTCCATTTTTGTTTTTAATGTACTTTGTAGGATTACAGCTGTTTTTCATCAAAGTACAGACCTGACGACAACGATCCTTCAAATTCGACAACGGATACACAAACATTCTTTTAAAGTATTCATTCTCACATCTTTCTCAGGAAGTACTTAAAAGATTTCAGAGATCTGGATATTCTGTAAGCACTCACTTTATTACTCACCCGTGAAACGTTGACAACCGAGTTATGGTGATATGCTATTTTAATGTGTATTTTCTTGAAATGTTATAATTATTAAGGTCAATATCGCATATCACTTTCTGAAATTACACGATCGTTTTCTGCGTTGAGTTTCTAGTTTCTTCTTACAAAATAGTCCTAATGGTTGTAGATAACGAAATAATATATACAGTTCTAATAATATATAAAATAATAATAAGTTCACTTTTTTTTATATAAAACAGACTATATATTATTTATAACCTTAAAACCTTAACTAAATACAAATAACATTTAAAAATAATTATTATACAAGTCGTGACCGCGTGGAATGGTGGCAAGAATGCTAGCAGCATTTCCCCTTTGAATCGCAATTCCGATTCTCTGGGCGAAAAATGAACCAGCCCTCCTGTCACCGGTGGAGGCAATAAGTTCACTTGATATAAAAATAATGATTAATAAAATTTAATGAATACATGAATAATACTAACATTTACAGCTTTGCTTCTCTGCAATGGAATGAAGTATTTTTTCATTTATAAGGACATGTATAATTGTGTAACAATATTCAATATGATTATATCGCTAATAATGAAGGTTGATCGTGATTGTAAACATTTTTGTTGTTTTATTTATATTGTAAACATTGTACAAACATTTAGGTGTATAAGTTTGCTAGCTTATTATAATAATATTTACTCAATATTCAATTAATTGTATTTGAATAGCGATGTTTCCATATCACGCATTAAACAAACAAAGTGCGGCCATGTTTTAATGAATCACATAAAATTACACAAACAAAAATATACAATTAAATATTTAAATTGTCTTTGACATAATAGTATTAATATTTACAAACGATTTTATCTTTGATTATAACTAGAGTACATTTAGTAATACATACATTCTTTATTATACATCAATATTATCTTACATCAAATGTCTTTTGAATGGAAATAAATAAAATTACTACTTGTATATTCTTCCGTTCATATTATCTTGAAATGCTTAAGGGCTATATATTAATACAATAATATGACGATCGTTGATATTTTATCTATATTTACTTATCTATCTACGCATTTCTCATTGACATCCATAAAATCATTGGAGTCCCTGACGGTCATGATCGTGACTCCATCCGCGCTGTTCCTGGATATGATGTTGGTCTTCTTCTTTGAGCTGCCGTAGTCGTAGTTAGATATAACGACACTCTCCGTTGGGTTCCTGTTAAGATAATTATTTGTTTGTTAACTCGAGAACTAAACGCAAAAGTAATTATTTGTAGTTCTTCGAGGAAAGGAAAGGCTAAGTTACAATTTAATTTATAAAAGTTTTTCTACCTTGTTTGTTGAAAATGTTTAATAAATAAATTTATTTAATGCCTCACCTTTATGTGTTTTGGCTGCTGTACTAGCTAAAGTCGAAAAAAATAGAATTTAAAATAATGTTCAATGTACCAACTTCGTACCTATTACAGCAATGTTGTCGTGGTTCTTCGATCGATGTTTCAAAAACAGCCTTTCTCGCCAGCCTAAAGCTCGGTGTTTGAAGTACGTCCTTCTCACAGCAGAGATAACGTAGAAAGTACTTCTTGTAGACATCACTCATCGAGTACAAGGCGATCGGGTTGAAGCAGGAGTTCATAAATCTGGTAGATATAAATATAATCAATTCATACCTATTACAGCGATGACGTTGAGTGCTTCTAAATGACGTCTCGCATATAGCCGTTCTGGACAGTCTAGAACTGCAAGTTGGATGGAGGGCGCCTCGACGGCAGCAGAGATATCGGTTGAAGTGCTGTCTGAAGACGCCACTCACGCAGTATAAGGCGACCGGATTAACGCAGGAGTTGAGAAAACTGTTTGTTTATAAAACAATATTAATTTATTTTTATACTAATAATGCACAACAAAATTAAATTGCTTAAAAACTCCGATCAATGTAACTGCGCTCTCTACCAGCTAACTTTAAAACATACACGAAAGACATCATCGCAATACCGTGACACTTAGACTAGATCATAATTATATTTGAAGGAGATCATCTTCCGACAGAAGGTTGCTGTTAAAGTTACCGCAATCAGCGTAAAGATTGAGCCCAAAATAAATCGTTTGTAGGATTTTATGAAATAATGACCTATATAATTATAAAGAATTTTGTAACTACTGATGACGATTACTGGGAATCATACTTATGTCATAAATTAATAACTCCTAAACCCAGGAAAACTACAGTTACACGGAAAACATATGAGTTAAAATGTACTTATATTCTAAGACATTTTTAATTAATTAGTAAGTACCTATATAATCATAATAATCTGTTTGAAAATAGAACCGATTTCAAAAGAAAAATCTAAATTAAATAAAGCGAACGGAACAGAGTGTAGTATACACTTCTCAAACCAAACAAAAAAAATTTTCTAAATCGGTTCATAAATAGCTGAGTTCTGAGGTAACAAAAAATCCAGCTCAATTGAAAACTTCATTTTTAGAAGTCGGTTGATAATATTTTAGTTAATAATAATCATATCTTGAATTAAGAACATCATACGATCTATATATATATAGAAATATATAATACGATAAAATTGAATGAAGCCGATATTCTCTCGTTAGATAATTACCGATATCGTTATTAAACACCTATTATATTTTACTGCGCTAGCTGATTTTATCTCAGCGATTGATGCGAGTTCCCTCGGGCTAGATGAGATGCAAATTACTCATAAATTTTTACCCTCATCTTTTTCAATTGTCAGCAAAGTTGGAGACATCAATTTTACGAACCTTAGACAGAAAGCGATTATTCGGAGAGCGTGGGTCCAGTCATTATAATCGCTTTGTGCTGTCGGCGACATATAGAACCAAACCTCCAGCGCGTGATACGGTAGGAAGCAGATGAAAAATACTGAAACAAAATTTTAATTTATAATATCCAATTATATGATAACGTAAAGATAAATGTTAAGAAACAGCTTATATTGATTAGGTAACCCAATAAATTGTATATGGAATTATAACATTAAATATAATTTTACTCATAAAATAAGAATTCGTACTGTTTAAAGATTTATTATATTCCAAACTAAAAGCTAGTCATTAAAGTAATGTTTTGTTTAATTTAAAATTGAAGTAGTGAGAAGAAGAACATAGATGAAAATCGAATGTGTGCATGTGTATTATGTTGTATGCGTTGTTATATAGTAACATTATATAAATTTAAATACCAGTTTTGACATTATATATATTTTGAATCTATAACTGAATAATTTGTTGTTGAACTGAAATGTTCAAAATATTTCACAATGCTGCTCTAGTATGATGCACATAATGTTAAATATCAATCAAAATATGTCATGACACATTCAGGTTTCAGGTTAACAGCCGATCAATGAAATGAAATGAAATGATAATTATTTCTCATCACAAATGAAAAGTGCAGGTAATTTGATTAATCAGTAGTATTAAACCATTCACAATGTTCATATTCCTTTGTGAAAGACTGGTATTCATACTAGTAATAACTTTTTACAGATTACCAGATTATCAATGAACTTTGATTAACTATAAACACAACAAAACTGACAATTATCTATATTTAAACAGAGGCGTCTGCTTAGACGATCTTCAGCAAATAATCTATTGTACATTTTATATTAAAAAAGTTAAATATAGTCATACCGATGGATATGTAGTGTGCCTTAAATATTATCGGTATTTATACGTCTATTAATATTGACGGTGTATGAAATGTATGTATGAACGGATGAGAGGTATAAATAATAACAAAAAATTAACAATTGCGGCCGTGTTGATCTGATTTTCATCTTTATTTTTTTATATATAAATCTTTCTCTTAAAATTATTTTAAGCTGTCCTTGTCGCCGGTAAGCGTCCAATATTGTAAGCGGTTGTGAAAATCAGTGTTGGAAGTCGAGTGCTCATCGTTAGACTTTTAGGTTTTAGGCCGAAATAAGCTGAGTGGCTCTAATATTTGTGACGTTATAAACTTCAAATATACTTTATTTGGTATTAGTTTGCTTTCATTGTAAACTCTTTGTAATATTGTATAATATATTAAATTGCTAACAAAGACTTAATAACTGTACTTATACTTCTACTAAACTCATGGAGTTAATGAGATTTCTAAAATATATTTTCTAAAAAAATGCAATATATTTATTGGCGACATTTATATAACATAACATATTAATTTAAAAAAAAAAAACAGATTAATAATATTTTCTTTGCATTTTAACTAAAGTTTCTAACCAAAATCATAGGTTGCTAAATTTCCATTCTGTTTAAAAAATATAATTACAAGAAACATCAAAGTTGTAATATTAATATCTTAAAAAAAATATGTCGTTACAAGAAACGCTTCCCCGCTGTGAGTCGGCGGGGATACCGCTTGCAAACGCAACTCAAGTCTACTGAATATTTTTACGTAAGTAATCATCTCCTATAATTATGTTAACATCTATTTATGCGAAGTCATATTTTTAGTATCATTAAGGCTTTACTACTGAATTGAAAAAACTTTAACGGATAAAATAAGATAAATTACTTTGCTATATAAGACACATTATCTGGTAATTTGACCAAAGAAATATAACAATAGTATTTATTTCTCAAAGGCTTCTTTCTCATACAATGTTACTCCGAACAGTAATTGGCTATTCCAATTTTCTTAACAATAGAAATGTATTACTGATAATTTGTTTTAGCGATCCTTTTCAGTCCATTCTTTAATCCTATTTTGGTACTATATTAAATTGAAATAATTCAAGATTTTTTCTTTCACCGTCGAGCACGAGATGAATTATAAACACAAATGCACTCAACTCGATCAATTAAGCACATGAAATTCAGTAGTGCTTTCCCGGGTTTAAGTTGTAAGTTTATGTGTACATTGAAGCAGCGTGATGGAATAAGCTCCAAACCTTCTCCTCAAAAGAGGAGAAGAGGCCTTAGCCCAGCATTGGACCATTTACAGGCTGTTACTGTAATGTACTGTACTGAAATAATTGAATGTATTTCAACATTATAACGACCTTAAATGATGAATGAAAATAAATGAATTATAATGAATAATTATCAAAGGATATTTCTTTAAAGTAAATATGTAGAGGTAACTTTAAAGTAAAATCCTACTGCAAGAGTAAGGCTCATCTAGTCTTGGGGAGTAGATTTAGAGCTTATGCCACCACGCTGCTTCAATGTACACATAAACTTACACATACATGTGTTTACATAATATATCAGTATTTTTACGTATGTATGCAGGCTTCTTCACGATATTTTCCTTTGCAAAAAATAAAGTCTAACAGAACAGACTCTACGGAAAGTATTGACCCCAACCGGGATTTGAACCCAAGGCCTTGTAGTCTTGAGTTCACTTGAGTTAACTATCCACTTTACCAACGAGGCAAGAACTAGTATAAGTAAAATTATATCTTTTTAGAAAATTTAATATTAAAACAAAACCAACGCTGCATTATTCAGTCATCGATAAAATAGTGAAGTAGCACTGAAACGGATAAGATATCTTTAGTGTTCTTCTAAAGCTTTTAAATGGATACCCTACTTATATTCCATTAAACATTGAGTTCCGATTTTAAATTCACAATTGGTACTTCACATAATGCACTTATGTGAACGGTATAGCTAGATTACGTTTTAAAAACGATCTATACGCGTTGAGGTTCATATTAAAAGAATACTAGTTATTTATTGTAACTAGTGTCTGCCTGTGGTTATGCTCGCTTATGAGGGGAGAAAAGTAAGTTTCATGTAGCCTATGTTTTGAGTCAGGATATTAGCTATGTCAATTCCAAATTTGATCTAAATCCGTTCAGTATTTTTTGCGTATAATGGACACAATCATCCATCTTCATAAACAATTGCGTTTATTATAATAAGACCATTTTTATCTTAAGAAAATATTAAAACCCAAACGAACCACGTCTGTCACGCCATGAACGCTGAAATGTTTGAAAATTTTCAATAAGTAGTTAAAAATATCCATCAAGCAATTAAGAATACTAAGGGTTTCTTTCGCCGTGTCTTCTCCTAACAACACCAGTATTTTATGTCTTGAATAGACAGTACATTATATGCCTTCTCTTCTATTTTATATATAATTTTACCGAATAGATTTCCTTCTAATAAATTGTTCAAATTACTGATGATAGACTTCGTGTACACACATAACATATACAAAAT
The DNA here is from genome assembly GCA_963151315.1 of Nymphalis c-album. NCBI lineage: Eukaryota > Metazoa > Arthropoda > Insecta > Lepidoptera > Nymphalidae > Nymphalis > Nymphalis c-album. The sequence goes on along the minus strand of OY720602.1, from coordinate 4,087,151 downwards.
AAGAATTACCTTTCAATGAGATCTTTTGTGAATTTATAATATTATTTAATAATAATAATATCCTGCGACATTATTCACACATGATCATCTGATCCCAAACTAAGCAGAGCTCGTACTAAGGAAACCAGACAACTGATATACTACATACACTAATTTTCCTTTGTAATACATACTTATATAGATAATTACACCCAGACTAAGGCAAGCACACGTCATGTTGCTGCACACAAATGTCTGTCCTGGGTGGGAATCGAACCCACGACCTCCGGCACGAAAGGCAGGTATCGACCAACCACGCCGACCACTAAACTAATACTAAAATAATAACTATTGTTGATAAAGATACGAATCTTGCAAGAATTCAATTATTATTTTGTCAAATGAACTGTTTTTTTTATATCTATTAATTACTATCTATTAATTCATTAGCTATGATGAATGGCTGACGTATTTTCTGTATGTAGTAAATAAGAATAAATTAAGTAAACGCCTTAATGAATGTACAAAGCAACAACAATGTGCGAACACACTTTGCTAACCAATTTACATTTTATATGAATATTAAAATTACGCAACGAAATTGTGAAATTACATAATTTCTCAGAGTGGAGATTTTGTGTTGTCCTCATAAACAGTATTATAATAGTGTTTATGAGAAAGAACAAAATCTTTGTAAATTCTGTCATTACCCCTGATGGTTAGGTAAACGGAGGTCGGGAGGGTATTAGGTACGGGTAGGTGGATTCTTAAGTACGGGTGCAGATCTTTACGTTGTCTCTCAGTTCTATGGTAAAAAGGTGACGAGGGAACCAAATTAAAAAAAATCAAAATCAGTTATATGTGATTTTTTTTAATTAAAATGGGTTTATCGTGAAATAAATCCATTCCGATCCAATAAAATATAATAATAAAAATCAGCTTAAAACCGCCGAAGCTATCGAGACTCATATAAAAACAATAATAAAGCTAAAATGATAGTCCCATTATTTTTAGATTTGACGAAAAAAGACAAATTTATCAAATTGAAAGTAACAATACGTATTTTTAATTTCTGTAGATTTGTATTAAAAATTGAATTCATAAAAAAAATTTTTGAGTCGTGGTTATAATATTTTTACTATTTCAATTCTAACTTTGATTAAATTGTTTTGTATAACAGTTGCAGCCTTTTAATTTCCCACTGCCACGGCCTTAGCCCAGGCCTCTATTCCTCTTTTGAGAAGAAGGTTTTGGAGCTTATTCTGCGCTTTTTCAATGAGGGTGGAATACACATGTGACAGAATTTTGGTTAAATTTGACGTTGTTTTCTTTCACCGTCAAGCAGAAGATAAATTATAATCACTAAATAAGCACACGAAGTTCAGTAGTGCTTGCTCGGGTTCAATCCCACGACCATCGGTTAAGATTAACACTTTCTTACCACTGGGCAATCTCGGCTTTTGTGTAACATTATATGATTAATATAGGTTATTATCATTTGTGTTAAGTACTTACCAATGACGAATATCAAGACCATGCAAGCGACAGACTTTCTCGCCTTGGCCTGAGCTTCGCCTTGCCCACCGTGCAGCGCACCCGGCATCTCTTTAGTACTCGCCAATAGACGTTGCGCCATTAAGGAATAAAAGAATGCAATCACTAGAAGCGGTAATGCGTAGTAAACGACTGCCTTCGTTAAAGTCATCCATCTAGTAAAATAGAAATAGAACATTAAGTAGAGCATACTTGTTACCAAAATCGTATCAAAAAAGTAGATAAGAATATTTGCTATATATATTTGCTTAGGCACAGATATTTAATTAATAAAAAGGAACTATACTTATTTCTGTTCATAGTTTAATAGACGTAAAAATATATGAAAAATAAAGTAATTCATATGATACAAAATACAAAATATGAGACAGATCGAAATTGAAAACAATATTTGCTCCAATAACACAGTGTCTTAGTGTGATAATTACATTTCAATTAACTATGCAAACTAAGAGACGAAATGGCTAATGGATTTTTAAAAGCATATTGCATTATAACTGTCTGTCATATGTGTACAAAATGCAGTATACTATATATATATATATAGTAACGTTCTAACTATACATAGAGATATTAAAACTTGAATATATTGCCGGCGTAGGTATTATTTGTTTGGCAGTTATTATTGGTATAAATAACACTAGTGCCTGCATAGAATTTGTAACTATTTTGTCTCTGTATTGTTGATCTCAGTAAACATCCAACCTAACTCTTTTGATACATTAATTATAAATGTATATAGAGACGAACGATCGCTCGAATATCAATAAACTTACTTATCGTAATTCTTTTCTATCGAATAATGAAATTTGAATTTAGATTTTCATTAAAAGGATAAAGACTCACTTGGAATAATTATGCCAGTTCGCTGGATATGGGGAGCAATAGACAATTGAGACATTGCTGTCTATGTCTTCTGTGATTATAGTGGAAAAAAGCGCTGCCGGTGCTGCAAATATAAGTGCAGCGGCCCATATGATTGTCGCACACACCAAAGGCAGCTTGCGTAGCTAGAAAAAAAGAAACAGTTTTATAAAAGGAACAATCTTCACCATGAATAAATACATGCGAATTTTCTTTTGAATCGGAATACGTAAATGTGTTTTTATGATTTATCTAGACGGTTCACTACTGGATAAATTCGTCCTAACCTCGTAAAGGGAAGGTTGTATAATCATCATAACGCTCCTCGAGATTAGATTGGTAAATATTCATAATATAAATTATTTATCTCTTATAGTCTCATTTTCTCTTAACGAATTTAAGCACATGAAACCTCAGTGATACGTTGCCAGGTTGAAATCCGTGTTCAATAAAAATATTGTAAGTATATTCTATTGTTATAAATAATTACTAATAATACTTCTAATATAATAAATCAAGCAACCGACTGTTTATTGAATAAATTTACCAAAGAAGGAGTGTTGACAATTAAAATATAGTAACAAAAACAAACATGCATTTTTTTAATTGTGTCTTTTGTATGAACACTCTTATCTCCGAAATTACTGAACGGATATTCTAGTTGTTTTAAACATTTGTTTAAATGTCTCGTCTTAATCACCACAAATTTGCGCAAAACAAGAATGATTTATATTTCAATGTTACAGTTGAAATTGTAATAGAGCCGGCGTAATTACAGGTACAAAGGACTTAGCAATTTAGATTCCAAGTCTGACAGAACATTGGTAACACCAATCATATATTATGTACAATGACAATTACTATGAGTAAGCACGGACTTATACCAAATAATACAAACTAATACAACATTATTTTTTAAGTTATTGTTGGGTGAGCAGGTGAGCCATCAGATGCTAAGTGGCCACCAACCCCCATAGACATTAGCTATGTAAGAAATATTACTTTTTTAGGCAACCTTGGGAACTAAGATTTTATGTCACTTGTGCTAGTATTTACACTACCTAACTACCTACTCAGGCGGACTCGCATACAGCTCTACCACATCGTAAAAATAATTAAAAAAGCGTGTTTGCTGTCTTTGTTTAAATTGTTTTTGTAATTTCTAACAAAATATGATACTTAAAAGAGATGGACATAGGGCAATATTGTTGTCATTTGTTTGGTCTATCGATAGATATCTTACATAATCAAATTATATTCCTTGTATCTATAATAACACTTGCTCAATTACCTGAATATCTCTTCGAATGAAGTAATACAAACTATTCATATTTAGTGACATATCTACTAGTATTATAATAATTAAAAAAATGTCTGAAACATTTATTCACTTTAGACAAATTTTAATACTAAGGAAAATAAAAATACCTGAATTAAATAAACATTGAATTGAATATAAATAACACCCGCGGGCGTATCAATATAATCTTAAAATGTAATTAAATATTATCCAATACGAGAGCCTACTGTAGCTTAACACCATGCCAACAACGATCCAAAGCGTCGAACGAACAAAAATAAACAAAAATAGTTTGTACATATAGAACTAACTATAATATTATATAAATATTTATTTAGTAGAAAGTGAAAACAATTAATCTTAGACCAAAAAGATTACATAATAATTATTATAAGATATACAAAATGGTGTATTCAGTATTATATTTAGGCAAACTAATCGTAAACGATCTTATTACTCATATTATATATATTATTACTAATATTATATATATTAGGTATAAGTGGATTTTTTATAATAGTTTCAAGAAAATTGTACTGTTTGTTTCAAAAAAAAATCTTACTTTATACTATGATTTTAATGAACAGGAAATATATAGAACTTACTAAACAAAATATAGTTAGTTAGTATATGTGTGTGCGTGCGTGTGTGTGTTTGTGAACATTACATGGAATATTAAGTATGAAGAACAAGCTATTACATATAATTGAGATGACACTTCTGCAAATAACAAAGTTACAGTTTAAAGGAAAATGTAACATACTTAATGCTATTCCGTCCTCGACAATAAAGTTTCACTAACGAGCTGGCTGTTCACAACTTCCTAATTAAAGGGGCGTTTAGTTAAAGACTAGTTATACAGTAATTAACAATTAAATTAACCGCCCTGTATAACAATGGGGACTCATTATGTGAATCTGACATAATACATATGAATACGTCTAATCTCTGCTGAGTTTGAAGGCGTCGTTGTCAAACGCCTACGTTCATAGCGTTATAATGTTCGTTATATTATATTATTTTAATTATAGTCATTTAATTATATTTGTTCATTCAATGAGATTTTCTATGAATTTCGATGATAATTTGACAGGCATCTACAGATTGTAAAAAATCGACAACTTTTTTTTTTTTAATTCTTTTAAGACGCCAGACGGTCTAACGAAATTAATTAGTGTATACTAACTTTTTATTTCCTCATAATTTTATACCACAATAATTTCAAGTCACGACAGTGTATTGTAAATTATTTTTTTATAAAAAAACTAATTAATAATTGTATGAAATTATAAATATCAAATTTCACAAAAATGTAATTCAAGTGACCTAGTATTTTCATCACGAATATTTAATAAAACTGAACAAGAAAGGTTATTAATGCATTGTTAAATCTAACAATCTGAGATTAATATATTACTTGTTGATAATGTAACTCTCTATTGGTGAAATAATTTTTAAAATCAGTTCTGTGGTTTAGGCGTGAAAGCGTAACAGATAAAAAAAAACATATTCGCATTTTTAATATTAGTATTATATCCGGATGCCATCCGAGATAGCCTAGTGATGAGAACGCGTAAACTTTAACAGATGATTGTAACTGTCCAAGCCCAGGCAGGCACCCCTTTATTTTCATGTGCTTAGTTATTATATCATTCATCTCGGTGGTGTACAAAAACATCTTCATTTATCTTATTTTGCTAATTGTGTATACACGAAAAGGATCCTCCTCAGAAGAGTATAGAGGAGGTTTTAAGGCAACAGTGGAACATTTACACACTGTTAAGTTATACCCGAGAAAGTTACGTGGTCATGGTCAGAAGTCAGTCAGACGACTCGCAACAACCATAACTATGACATATACAACTCTGTCAAAATATCGAGAAAAACATAGAAGGTATGAACGCGGCCAAAATCTAAATAACTGTTAATAACATAAGGTTCCAGAAATAAAATTACCCGTTTACACTTAACAATATCAATCAGTAATTTTATATGAACGATAATATAAAGACGAAGAGCGGGCGGTATCTCTACACTTGTTACTTTAATTTTTATTTAAACCAATTTTACTACAATGACTATCTTTTAGTTATATAATATAAGTTATTTGATCTATTTGAATATATTTATAAGCAAAATAATATGTAATTTAATAATAGATTACATGGTCCTTGACCATAATACTTTTTGCTATTAACAACATTAAAAAAATATATAGGTTTTAGATATTATGATCTCACTTAAGTATATATTTTTAGAAAAAACAGTTAATAATTAATAAAATGTATAATAATATATACGAAATTTTAAAGCTTACAAGAACCAAGTTATGATTCAGAAAATCCATTTACGTGCTTCGACACGAACCTCACCGAATTTTATGATTGCAATTACGTACGAGTAAAATGTCCTGCCTCCGTCACGTGGAGGCTGAAATTTTATTGAAAATACATTACAATAATAATAATTTAGTGTATTGTAGAATATTATATCCAGATTAAACGCTGTTTTTTGTTTTATAATATTCGTAACATGAAGTTTTCAATGCATCAAAACAAATAGTTTATTCAGAAGTTCATTAATTTAAAGTTTTAAGGTAAAGTGATTGCTCTATTTGCCCCTTCGATCAACAATACTACTAGATAACGCGTCAAGAACAATAACAATACTCAAATGTGGCACCGAACATAAAATGAAAAAAACGATGTAAAGGTTTAATAATTTCAACCTAAACTATGCCTTATTCCGGAGCAATAAAGTGCGGTTTAGATTGTATTGACTTCACTTACGATCTTACTCCATGATTACGCCCTTATTTCCTTAGCAATAAGTTATGAATGGATCATACTAATTTGAAATAACCTCACAAACGTCATTGTGTTCTTACGTTTCGGGCCGTTTTTGAAGCGCTTACCGGTAATCTAGTACATTATTGATCGAAGATTTGCCCCATTATTTATCTAATAATATGTCTATGACATAAACCCTGATCAATTAAAAAGTTAATAATATTTTTTCTTTTTTTAAACGCTGACACTTTGAAAAATATTTTTTATAGCAAGAAGTTAGCAAAGTATGGAGTTGTTGAGTTTTATAAGTAAATTATTCTACGAACAAGGTCGAATGTACACTACATTTGACCTTTTTGAATAAATATTTACGCATTATCTGGCAACGTATCATTCAGACAGTTCATCTCATAATAGAACGTTCTAAGAAGACAATCTTATCTTACAAACGATCTTTTTCTAAACTTTTGACTTATATATAAATATAAATTAAAATGAAACGAAACAGACTATTGTGTTATAGAAATATAATAATAACTAAGTATATGTTTTAGTAACATATATGAAAAACATTGTTGTCGCTTAAAACACTAACTTTTTTCATATTACGTAGTGGTCTTTTAATTTTATTTTTTATTATATTTTATATGGAAATATAAAACAAATATTACCTGAAGCTTTCTAAAAGGGTTGACAATGGCGCAGTATCGCTCAGCCGATAGCGCGGTGAGCGTGAACACGGATACACCGATACTTATATCCTTCCCCGTCTCCGATATCCTGCAAATGGCTTCCCCCCACGGCCACGATTCAAGTGTATAAATGACGGACACAAAGGGCACGCAGATTAGGATAACGAGCAAATCTGCTAGCGCAAGGGAAAATATGTAGCTGAAATGGTACGATGCATTAGGTTGGGTTTTTTGTATAGCTTTAAATTTAGAAATCAATCAGTCATTATTTGAAAAATAAGAACTTTAAGTTATGGAATCGTCTATACTTTTAGAGTAATTTTGACGTGTAGTAGTAGACTATCAATATTTAAACCGGTAATATACATTTTCGAAGAAACTTAAATTATTAAAATAATTGTAAAGCCTGGTCCAGTCGTTAGGACCCGTATAAAGAAATTTGCAATTAAGCATATTATTATCTCTACTAGAAAATTTTGAACTTCTCTTGCATTATACTCAGAAAATTACTTAGTAAATTTCTTCTTCATGGGGAAATATAGTGCCGATGTGTGAGTTACTTGGAACTTTAATTTTGATATTATCATAATCCATTGGACGTTTATTCAACAAGATTGTAGGAAGTTCAAGTGCCAACCAATGACAAAAGACCAGTTTTCTGGAAGGTTTCTAACCTAACCTTACCTACTACCCACTTACAAACTCTAAGCTGCTACTTACAATTTCTGCATAGAAAACAGGGTTCGAACCTTAGATCTCGGATTATATTATGAGGTAGCTACTAGACCATCGAGTCTAAGTCAATAAATATTAAAATACATTTTGAATACTTACGTATTAGGTGCATTTCGCATTCCCCTATGTCGAACGTACACTATAACCAATGTACCATTACCGAGAACGCCTACAATGAAAATGATAGCAAATATAATAGGAACCAAATAGGTCTCGACGCGCTCTTTGTATGGTGTGTATTCGCTCTCCGATGAATTGAAGTCGAGCATCGACGTGCTCAAATTCGTCTGCGCATACATTTTCCCACCTGCAACAATAAAAAAATAAAAATCAATGTAAAATATTTTTTTATTCAAGTCGGCTCAAAAGGCGAAATTTAGATTCAACCGAAAAAAATAGGTTTGAAACTCAGGAGGCCAATTCTATTAACAATAATTCTATAAATAATATAATAATACGTATTTTAATCGAAACATAATCATTGATGTTTAAATTTTTCCCTATTCTACTAATACAACGATCTAGTTTCGATTCGAATCGTCCTTGATGGAACGTCAAAAATTATTTTGACAGTTTTTTGGCTTTTGTATATTGTAACATCATAGTGATTCAGTTTAATGAAGAATAGTCGAAGCTGGAGATCGTTTATAAACGTTTTACATTAGTGGAAGTGGCATTTTAACAATTATACTCAATTCAAACCAATCGTTAAATAATTATTATGTCAATATCGGTGATGTTATTAATAATGATAGGAAATGTCATATCTTTTTTTCATTGTAGAACCAACAGGCAGTATATTGTTCTATCATTACAAATATTAGTCTATAACTTTTTTTTTACTAATTTGGAATATTTGTTTGACTTTGTAATACCAGATTACACCGGTTCTTACTTGTTATTTGTAATCTTTTGAGTGCAAAGTATCAATTACGATGTCAAAAAGTAGCTAAGGTTACAATTGTATCATCGTGTATATATGTATATGTACATGATCATTGTTATTATTTGAAACATAAAGTGCCAAAAATTGTATTAACTAAATATAAGTGCAAATAGACTCATAACACCAACTCTGCCGAGTTCATATTAACGTCAGAAAGGAATTTGATTCTATAAAACAAATCCCGGAAATACAGCGATTTACACTAACTAAATTTAAAGCTAATTTCGAGCTCCAATAATAGAATGCGTTCAATAAACCGAGAGCACGGATATACAAGTAATAAATTGCATTTCGTAGTACGTATATCGTACATATTGGGAAGGTCATTAATACGGGATGTCATTTGACAATAAAATGCAAGTGTGTAATTAGCGTACATCAACAGGCTAGCTAATTGCATTTTTGTAACTTTTGCAAATGCATTTTTTAAACGAAATATAGTCTAATACCATCAATAGAAACAGTTAATACAGCGCCAATCCTGCAAAGGGGCAAAACACCAGTTGGCCCAATTACTTGATTGGCCGATTTCTTTCAATTCTACCCGTATTTTTAGTGACTACTTAAGAAAAAACAGTGTAATTTGACTAAAGTAGTTAGGTATATGTGTAAAGCCTTGTGAACTTTTTTGTTGGTACTATATTATACATTTTTTCAATACTTTTCGCAGCGTACAGTAAATAATGACTTTCATAGGAAAAAGACCTTTAATTATTTTAAAAATAAAGATTAGCCTATGTTACTCGCTGATTATGTGTACAAGTGAATTGTGGAGTTTTTCGGCTCCTAGGGATGTATGTAAGACTGGCACAATAAATATAACGGCGTGTGTCATTATTAAATAATGAAAATCAGTTAATTTTGAGTTGAAAATTTTTTTTTTTTTTTTTTATAAGTGGTATATTATTCTGTTTAGTTTAGTACAGCGGATAACACGGAATGGAGTTGTGTCACGGCGAACGTCATGTCAATGATGGGCTTGTTGACAGCTGTTGTACGCGGTGATCATTTGCAAACCTAACGGCTCTAAATCGCTAACTATTAGTGTAATCCCTAATTGTACAAGTAAGAAATATTTGTATAAAATAGTAACAAAGACAACATTGCTGTCCACTAATTTTAACGTTTCCTGAAGTATAACGCCCACCACGGATTCCCGTACTAACGAGTTCACGAATCAGCTATTAGATTCGAGCCCGGCTTCCCGATATCATCCCTTCATATCCCTTCATATATATATATATATATATAACTATTGTATATATATTCTATCGGATTCCTGAGCGTGCAAAGATACTGCTGGTTAATGTTTAATTATGCTGTGATAACTGTTGAAATAAGTTATTGCGGTATATGAGCGGCAACTGATTGTTATTGCTGATAAGCAAGGCCTTCGTCGCACCTGTAATCCTTATCGCCATAATAACTCTAAAACTGTTCATGATATGTCGTCCTCTATGAGTCTGTTACAACTAGCGCGGGGCTATTAACAATTCCTAATGCCATTGTTTGAACTTTATACTCATCAGTGGAACCATTGCATCGTGTTGCATGTTTCTGTAGTATTAGTTACTGTTTTTTTTGGTGGAAATCATGATTATATTGCTCCGCTAAAATATATTATATTAAAATCTTACATAAAAATTGTCAAAATAAAAATTTTAATTGATTTTTTAGGCGTGACGCTGATAAAAATTATCGCTTGATAGCATGTGAGTCGCTAATAAATATAAAAAATATATTCAAGAAATAAGGATGAAAATATTATTGAATAGCATTTGTTTATTTGTTTAGCGTGTGAAGTATATATAAAATATTTCTCTGAAAATTATTGTATATGATTTCAGAGAAACTATTATTTAAAACATTGGTTAGTGGAGTAGATGCTGTAAATAATTTGTTGCATAAACAAATAAATTATTAAACATAAACTAGTATCTTGGGATAGATGCTTTAATTATTATAAGCAATAGAATTATTATAGAACTTATAAATGTTAAATTATTTATTCCACACAATTTTTTTAATGGCAGCTTTAAATTTTGGAAGAGACAGAAAGAGATTATTAGGTTTAATGTAATCTATAGTTAAATTTAAGATGCTAAGAAATAAATAACCGTCAAAGATGGACTCGCGAACGAAGGGTTTCATACCACCTATAATAATATAACTCAATATTATGTGAATGTTTCAAGGGTCTACCTGATGCCGTTATCAATATTGAGCAAAAACGAGCAAAAAAATCATGGTTCATGTATGTCATGTATGTCGTTTGCCGTCACGGCATACGAGTCGGTCGTATTCTAATACGCGCTAGTAGATGTTTCAGATCTGCATTTAATTTTTCATTATCATTAATTCCACGAGAAGGAAAACGAATCATAACAGTATTAATTTCACTATTTATAAGTATGTACATACGTCATACAAGAAAGTAAATTATATGTAAGCCATGTCTGGGGTTTTATTAAATTTTAAACACTTTTATACCCTCACGCCAACACGCTTGAACGGTCGTTTATTTTCCTCCCAGAGCAGTATACAGAACAGAGTATGAACTAAACCAAGGATACGTGCGATGCATACATTAAATGACTAATGTTCCAACTTCGTTTACTTGTTTCATGGTGTATGTTAGAGATATCGTATAAAATTTCCACTATAACGAAATTTTAGGTATAGATTTTGTTGTTTATATTATTTCTATATTTTCCTGTTTCATATATAAACGTATAAGATATATATAATTATTATTATGCTTTGATATGTTATAGTCAGTTTAGCGGCTAATTTAACCTATTCCAAGGTACTAAGTTCAAGTCTCGGAGCGATAATACAGATTGTATGAGTTTTTCTTTCAAAAACCTTTAGTGATGTGAGTAAATCAGTTGTCAGTGTCAGGCGAAAGTTGTCACGATGCCGACATGAGTTTGGGGCGCATTCGGACACGACACGCCTCACTTCAATGGAGTGTGCCGCATGCCCCAGCGCCTTTGCTAGACTAGTGAGTGTCTAATCGTAGGATACAATTCTCTACCGAGCTAGCATTCTCGGGAGAGTAGAACGCCTTCACTGAAGCACTTCGCTAAAGAATACCGGACAGAAGGCGTCGGTGCCATTCGTACGGATTCAAATCACTGTAAGAATCTGATAAGGGCTTCTCTGTACCCCGTTGTTGGAAATACCATGACATCACTCTTCATGTGTCTAGGAAACCATGTAAAGCCGTCGAGTTTTGTCCTGGTTTCTCTCGTTCGTATCGGCTACCCATCAGAATATGAGGGTTTGGTGGAAAAGCGCATTTTATGCACACGCGCTTGTAAACGTCTATATTATCTCCTGCCCAAACTTTGATCAATAATGTACTAGATTAGCGGTAAGCGCTTCAAAAACGGCGCGAAAAGTAAGAACACAATGACGTTTGTGAGGCTATTTTAAATTAGTATGGTCCAATTATAACTTATTGCTAAAGAAATAAGGTTGAATATGGAACAACCGTTGTTGTACATTTCCTATGTCTTTCTGTCATTCATGGTGTAAAATCGTAAGTAAAGGTCAATACAATCTAAACCGCACTTTATTAGTCCGGAACGAGTCCTAGTTTAGGTTTAAAGTTACATCGTTTTCTTCATTTTATGGTCGGTGCCACATTTGAATATTGTTTTTGTTCGTGACGCGTTATCTAGTAGTATTTTTGATCGAAACGTCCAAAGGTTTAATCCAAATTGCTCTGAATGTAATATACCGTATCACACCTATTATTAAAACACGTCAATCAAAATCCCTGTTTTAAATTAACTTGAAAAAGTGATCTTTTTAAAATTGGAACATTTTTTTTTTAAATGCATTTATATATTTAATAAAACAGAGCAAAGTTTATAAAATAAAAGCAAATCCCGGAACCCATTCGGATTTCAATAACGCAAAATGGAACTGGAATCTGAAATGAAACGTATCTGACGATAATATTATGTAGATGGTGTGATCGAAAGTCGATCATGGGTTTTACGAAAAGAAATAAAATATATTCGAACTTCTGCTACTTGCTATAGAATATGTTCCTATTTTGAAAAGACTCAGTGATTATGACTTCAGCGCATATTTACACTTACAAAGAATAAAAAAAGTATCTGAAGGCTGTTTCTTTACGTAGCTGGAAAAGACGGACTATGTATTCATAGAATTATAAACTGTAAAGTCAACGACACATTTTTATCACAGATAATAAATATACATATCGCAATTGAATCTCTTACAGAAATGCAAAAATATGATGATAAGTGGTAGTAGAGACGACGGCGGCTAGTACATTCAGGAAGAATGATCTGCACTAGCAGACCCCGCGTTCGCAGCCCACCAGATGCTTCTTTACGCCTCGTTTGAAGGAACCTATTTTACAAGAGGAGGGAAACACAGTTGCTGGTAAAGAATTCCATTTTTTAGAGGTGCGACAAAGAGTTGTCAAATTTCTTCGAGAGCGATGGAATTGATGTCACGGTTAGGCGGTTGCGCTATCTCTTGACGCAATTGTAAAGGTTCGAGGGTGTTGGCGAACTTTACGGTGACTAATAATATGAACCGCACGTCCGCGTCGCTGAAACCGATCCAAGTCCTCCAGTAAGTACTTAGCGGAGCCATCACAAAGGTGCGAGCAATATTCAACGCAAGACTGCACCTGTATTTTGTACATCAAGAGCGTGTGCAGGAGCGTGTGTCGTGAAGAAACGCCGCCCTTTGTTCAGAACTACGAGTTTCCGTGAGGCTGTTTTTATAACAGCCTCAATCTTATCCCTGGAATTGAGGTCGCACCGAACGTCAATCCCCAGTATGGCGACTTTTCTTTGTACCTCCAGCGAAGTTCAACAAATGGAAGGAAAAGGGGAAAATGGTGATTTTCCCAACAATGGTAATTATGTTGTATGTATTTTATGTATATTATATATAATATTTTATATGTATTGTATGTATCGCACATTATGCCCTTTCAATTCTCCTGGCAAAATATTACTATATTATAGAGGTTGCCTGGAAGAGATCACTGTAAGTGATAAGGTCGCCTTTGCATACTATATTATGTAAAACTTGTTTTTTTTTCTGTGTTATGTTATGTTATTGTAGTGTGTGCAATAAAGAATAAATAAATAAATAAATGGTGGCTGTTATTTTTATTACAGACACAATATCCCATTTTACATATTAAGCGTAGCTTAGGTATTTTCACGCTGCATTTAAACTGCACTTAAATAGAGATAACAGTATAACGAGTTAAATGGAACTAAAAATACGGATTCAGTTGAGCTCAGAGACGTGATAACAATTCTAACAATACTATAGCGTTATAGGTGTACTTTAAATCTGATGGAATCAGTATAGCGACTTTTTGTCTGTTCTTATTTCTTTTAATAATTCAAAAGGCAGGAAGAAAATTATGTTTATACAAATATTGATTTTAATTGATTTTCATTCCTTATTTTATAAATTCATATGAATATTAATCGAAAAAATATTCACATACAATGAAGTAGTAGGATGAATAAATTATTCATGTCGTCCACGATTATTAGAAATTACGACTCTCTTGTATATATCTTAACGATATATATAATATTATAAACTACACAACTTGAACGCACCGACGTTCGAACCTCGAAACAGCTGTACTATATTTATACTTTTTATGGTAATCCTTCAATACAAATATATTAAGTACACATTTATTCTACCGGGATGGGGAGCTAGTGATAAATAAATAATAAATAACATCAACTATTTCGAGCTGCAGTCAAATATATAAAGGTAAATACGATCACAACATAAATTCAATATTATGTCGAACCCAGTAAACAGGTAATGAATATTTAACATGAATTTATTCCGGTCGAGTGCACACGTCAAAGGCATAATCAACAGAACTTTGCTTTTGATAAGTATGATTTATCGAACCAAAACGATTATTTGTAATTAATTTTTTTATAATTTGTTTTCTTTCTAATTTATTATATTTTATATTTCCGCCTGTCTAGCTAGTGTATAAGATTGTGGATTTTGAGAGTAGGTTGAAATCGTAGACATCAATAAAAAGCGGCTCAGACTTTGGAAGTTGGCAATGCTATCCTTACCATTCTTTGGAAAGCAATGCACTGGTGCCTGATACCTATTCGGCTGTGTTTATTTGCCTTTCCATCAGATTATTAGATATATGGAACAGAATGTGCAGTTAAGTTCGTTCTATTTCACATTTATTCATTATCAACCCTTCTATGTGGGAATGTCTGCTTAGACTGATCAGTAAGGATGACTTACATTATATATTTCGCAATCACATTATCAACTACTAGCTGCACGTCCCGACTTCGTACGGGTAAAATAAGAATTTTATCCCGTGCATTTTTAATCAATAAGATATAAACATTCACCAATCGATTTATTCGCCCATACAGTGTACGTGTGTTCAGTACAGGGCATATAATAATTCTACTTCCTACTAATATAATTAACACGAAATTGTGTATGGATGTATGGACATTTGTTACCCTTTCACGTAAAAGTACTGAATTGATTTTAATGAAACTTTACAATAATATAGCTCATACATCAAAATAACAAATTAGCTACAATTTATAAAGCTATCGAGTAAATTGGCAAAATATAACAATAAGTGTACGTGACACATTCGAAAAAAAAACTTCTATTTGCAAGCCATTCTGGCATGCCTGCAAAAACCGTAAGAGGTTCACGAAAATAATGTATGGTGGAAATATATCTCTTATATCGTTCTACAAAAATATCCGCGACAGCATAATATTATATATATCTTTTATATGTACGCCATTATCGCTTAAATTGTGAATCGAAAATACTATCAAATTTTATATTATTTTCCGAAATGAATTTTGTATAAAGAAATTTGAGAACTATGTTTAGAAAGTTGAGACCTGGCTCTCTTAGGCATTTTCAAATGTTTAAGAAAATGTTAATAGCGTGAATATTCTAGCTCTGGAAAGAACTGTTGGTTAGCCCTGAAAATAACTGTTGGTTAGCCCTGAAAAGAACTGTTGTTTAGCTCTGAGAAGAACTTTTGCGTAGATTTCGTTACATTAAATCTAAAAAAAATCGCATGAAAATTATTAGACTTCGCGCACGACCGCTGCGTAAGGAGCCGACATCGCGTCTGAGTCGCGCACGGGTACCTTACTCGTAGATCTAAACTCCCCGTAATATTTTAATTTCGCCATAACTTCAAAACCAAACGTCCAATTGTAATCATTCAAAGACCAAATATTATCTACATAAACTGTTCTTAGTGATGAAATAATTTATTTTGATAAGGATTAATAGCATGAGTAAAAGAAACGCCTTTAAATGTAGTCCAAAAAAAATTCAAGATTTTTAAATAAAAAAATGGTTGTTGTGTTTCACTCGACATAGATAGGTATAGTGTGTCGCGGACTTTTTTGTAGATATTTATAAGATCTACAATTAATTAGAACATTTTATGGTTCTATCTTTTATAGTTTAGTCAGCGTACGCAAAATAAGAAACTTTTCTGGTTATTTTTTTCCGTAAAACCCAAATATCTTACGGAACCCTATTTTTTTCAAAATAAAATATAGCCTATGTTACTCGCGGATAATGTAGCTTTCGAATGGTGAAAGAAATTTTAAAATCGGTCCAGTAGTTTTTGAGCCTATTCATTACAACCAAACAAACAAAGTTTTCCTCTTTATAATATTAGTATAGACAAAAAAAAGAAATAGGACGACATGCGGGCGAAGCTGAGGACGGAGAGTAGTAAATACAAAACATATTGGCGACCAAAAACTTGATATCGTAGATTGGTGCTGAGCCAAAGAATGGAAAAGTAATTTTAGGGGAACGTTTTAATATTTTCATCCAAGTTACATGAAGTATGAAGCTGAATACCGGGGTGAATTGATTTTAGATCGCCTACAAAAAAAATAGATAAGGAGGATTTTGACAAGAATTTGAGTAGTTGGACTTTGAATTATCACTAATGATTGATGAACGCATTTGCTAATTAGCAACAGTGGAAAAGTGAGACTTTTTCAGGCTGTAATTTTTTTATTCTTTCCTAACCCTTTAATTCAATATGAAGCCGATCCTGATGTAATTATCAATTTTAATCCCTAAGTCCGGTAAACAACTTTTAATAGAATCATCGAACATTTAAAAATCTCTTTCTTTGTGTTGAGATTGTAATGGGAGTTTTCAGTTTAAAAAAAAATAAAAATCCTTAATAATAAAAATTATTAGACACCACCCACCCACTGAATCATCATTATTCTACGGAAAAACAGCAACACTTTCATTGTGCTTCGGCTGGGGAATGTGAGTGAGCCAGTGTAACTACAAGCACAAGTGATGTATGATGATATGATCTTAGGTCCTTACGTTAGTGGTTTCTTTTAGTGCTAATGGCTATGGGCGGTGGTGACCACTTACCATCAGGTGGCCTATATACCATACTGCCTCGCTCGAATCGATTCAAAATAATATATAGAATCCTTTGACCATACAACACTTTGTAATATGATAACCTATATAAAATAAAATTCTCATAAAAAAACATATAATATTACAAAAAAACATCCTAAATATAAAGAATTAAGCTAAAATTTAATTATAATTTTTGTATGAGTAAGTTAAAAATACTCAATTATAACACAATTAAGAATTAGCACAAATGTTCCAATAACATTTTTGAAAGTATTTTTTTAATTAAGTAGCCTTTATAATGAATATTATTTTTTCCCGTATTTCGATAATAAGTAAGTTCGATAAAATTCTAAACATTTAAATTTTGTTAAAAATATAAAATATTTGCTATGATGATAATTTACCAAGCGTTATTTAAACGCTTGGATGAAAAACAAAAAAAATATTGTCCGTCTGACCTTTTACAACACAAAATTTCAATGGTTTACTTTACAAAATATTACCACTGACTTAAATATTTCTCTAGTTTCTTCTAGTTTAAATATATCGTAGTGTATTAAATGTTGCATAAAGTGTGTCTTATGTTACAAATTTTAAAACTACAAACTCTACAATTTGAACACATGTTATCCTTCACAAAATTTCGATGGTTTACTTTACAAAATATTACCACTGACTTCAAAATTTCTCTAGTTTCTTCTAGTTTAAATATATCGTAGTGTATTAAATGTTGCATAAAGTGTGTCTTATGTTACAAATTTTAAAACTACAAACTCTACAGTTTGAACACATGTTATCCTTCACAAAATTTCGATGGTTTACTTTACAAAATATTACAACTGACTTCAATATTTCTCTAGTTTCTTCTAGTTTAAATATATCGTAGTGTATTAAATGTTGCATAAAGTGTGTCTTATGTTACAAATTTTAAAACTACAAACTCTACAATTTGAACACATGTTATCCTTCAACAATAATATATAATAATAATTAAAATATTTATTATTTCCAACAGTTTTATGTTTACATTTTTAAGTTAATGAATACATTATTATGAGTTTTTTGCCATAACACTTAAAATGTCAGATGTAAATGATTATAGACCACCATTATTGACCATTGACAAGTCTATTTATTTAATCTATGTTGATACTCTAATTTATACATTTTATGAAATCAATATAACATATTCAAAAGAATAACTATCTGACTGACATATCAAGGCACAGCCCAACCTACCAGCGCTAACAATATAGATTGTACAATAAATATTGCAAACATAAATAACTACGTAGTTTTTAACTTCTCTGAACTTGTTTTTGTTTCAAAATATTATGTAATGCAAGATGAATTTTAAGTACCGTTTGTCAACTTCCACCGTAATGGACCACAGAGAAATATCCATTTGCCATTTTTTATAGCAAAATCATAATCTATACTTATTGACAGGAATCTTATAAAAATAATTTTATGAAAATGTTTACGTCTATTCTGTTGTAATGCCGACTTTTTTAGTTTTTTTTTTATTTATAACAACTTAATTTCCAATATTCACATAAACAGGTATAAAAGTTTGTATAAATAATCCTTATTTTTGAAGAAAGAGCTATGAAATTATGAAAATAAGTTCTTAGGAATTAAGCATTATGACGCGAGTGAATCAGGTAAAGCGCTAGCAGAGATGATCTATTAAATACAAAATCAATCAAAACAACGTTCAAAATTTAATAATAAAATATTATTTTTCAATTAATTTTTAATCATACAAATCACATCAAGCACCGCAGTGAACGAATTAACATAGTAACGAAAGAATCAAGCGTCGATAGAGAAAAAGTGCTCTCAAGGGACGCCCGGTGAGATGAACATCGAAATTGATGGTGATTGAAATTTATAATTAAATAAACCTGTAAATAAATATGAAGTGTAATAAATAAAAAAATATGTACTTTTTATTATTATAATGAACTAAAATAGTCGGATGTAGTGTATGCGCCACGCCCACAAAACAGAGTTAAGAGCGGCAAGAGCGGAATGTTGGCATAAGAGAGCGTCACCGTCAGTTACCAACTAGGCATATTTAGCCGGTATCAACCTAAATATGTTTTACGTCATGACGACATTAATACGGAATCATTATCCTCTGATATATTTCCAAAATATTTAAAGTTTTATTTCAAGAAAATATCTAGTTTGAAAGAAAAAAACGTACACAATATTATGTTTTCATTTCACACGTCAACTTATCAGTTCAAAAAATAAAACACGCACTCATTCACGTTGTATTAACAGGGTTTGCATTTACATAACGCGTACGCGTATATGATGTCATTGGAAATTTGTAGTGATTTGTGCTATCACGTCTGATGGAGCAACTGTTTCTACTTTTACGAACTGATTTTGACAAATGAGTATCTAGATAATCGACACTTGCGGAAATTCTAACCCTTACTAATTTATTATTTGGTATGATATCATATAATTCTGAATCAGAGACACATGTTGATTTTTCATCTGGCGTGGATTCAAAATTAAATTTTTCATTTTTATCTTCACATACACTTTCGTCGTTGTTACTTGTGTTTTTTCTTTTTTCCAAAACAGCGACACATATCTTTTTCATGATATCTGGCGGTATGAAAATAGCCGCATCTTGATTACTAGTATTTATCATGACCCGATTACTTTTGTCTGTAGATTCTTTAGATTCTTTAGTGTCATCACTATTTTGCATATTAATGATTTCATTTTTTCCTTCTGATTTAATTGTATATTTAACACTGTTCTCAATAACTCTAAATTCATCATTCATTTTATTTAAATGACTAACAAATGATAGTTCATTATTGTCAAGATAAGAAGTTGGATTAATATGTTGTTCGTTTTCATTTTCGAAGGTAGTATACACTCGACGTTTTTTGCAAGATTTTTTAAATAGCAAATACATTATCATAGCTATTAAAATGAAGTAACCAGCTCCTATTACATGCAGACTATATATTGGTAATGTCACATCTTCTTCCATATCAAACATTTTACCTGAAACAATTCCACATAATATATATTTAAATTAAAACTATTAATTTTAAAACTGGTTGTTTAGCCAGCATCATATATATATATATTATTATAGATTTTAGATATAAATTAAGCTTGTGTATTGTTGCATTAACCTTACATAGTACATCTAATTAGGACTTTAAGAAGTATTTTTATCATTAATAACACACAGCTGGTGATAGACTTTTAACTCTGTTGAATAATTCAACATTTTTAACAAACTGTGTTTCTTAAAAGTAGTGCTTGCCTGGATTTGAACTTTCAATCTTTGTTTGACCTCTACGAGTACTGATTACAGTAAGAGCTAATCCTGGATTAAACGTCAAAAAGTTCGTAAAGAGTTTTCAATCAAAGCAAAAAAAGTTATTACGGATTTTTAACATTAAATCCTATCTTCGTGTAATACAAAAAATTTAACTGGTTTGGTCCACGTTTCTCACGTTATAAAGAAGTCTGTTAATTTTATATTTTAAATCATTTGTTAACCACTTACCTTCTTGATTATATTCACAAAATTAGTGAATAGCGATAATACTACACAGATTAATATTAAAATATATTTAACACACTGTACTTGAAACACAGAACTCAACTTTTTACTCTCACACTTTAAATTTCTTCATACGTTATTCAATACTAAACGCCGAACGTCAAATCCGCTAATTATTATAATTTCCTTGAGGATAAACGATTGCAATGACGACAGTCATGAGTCGTGATTTGAAATATTATTATTAATACACGTAATTTCCTTGCTCGATAAATTTGTAAAACATATAATAGTTGTACCATATTTTGCAATAATTTATTTATTTCTTACGACGGTAAACCTCAGCTAATTGGAAGCTCAGAGCCTGCACGTAACTATACAATATATAGGTATAACTTGATAGCTCGGTTTTACTGGGTGGTAGAGCTTAGTGCAAGCTCGCCTGGGTAGGTACCACCCACTCACCAGATATTCTACCGCAATCAGCAGTACTTGGTATTGATGTTTTCCTGTTTGAAGGGTAAGTGAGCCAGTGTAATTACAGGCACAAGGGACTAAAAATCTTAGTTCCCAAGGTTGGTGGTGCATTGGCGATGTAAGCGATGGTTAACATCTCTTACATAGCCAATATCTATGGGCAACGATGACAATTTACCATCGGTTAGTCCATAATATGCTCGTCCGCCTACCGACGCTATTAGAATAAAAAATAATAATAATAAAAAGTAGCAAAATTTTCTCGTAGTACAACTAACAACTGACTTCAAATTTACGTAGTACTTTTTCTCGGTGTTGACAGTGTTTGATAAGAGTCGCAGGGTCTTTGCTTTAACTTGCAGCTTCATTTAAATATACACCCCGTCTTATTTCTGCTCTACTGGTGACAGGAGAGCTGGTTCTTTTTCGCCCATAGAATCGGATAAATTCAAATTCATGCGATTCAAAAGGAAAATGCTTGCATTCTTGCTACCATTCCACGCGGTCACGATTTGCACAGAAATATATATTTATATTAAAAATTATTGAAATTTAAATATTAATAGTTAATTTATTCCTTGAGAAGATGGAAACATTAGTTGCCTAAAAAGATTAATATATTGTTCTGCTATGGATTAATATATCCTTCTTTACTGATTAGTGGGACACTAATTAAGAGCGCGGCTAAGGCTAAACTGTTTTGTCTTTTCCTATTTATATATAAATATTATAAAAATTATTTAGAATAGTCCATAATATTTGGTATACAATATGCCTTCCCTGTGAGTTTAATCTCACTTCAGCCGGTTGCGTGTAGAAAATCGCGATTAATGATAAGACCTTTGCATGCAATAAAGTTTTCTTCTTTCTATCTTAAAACAATTAAAACTAGATTTCCTATGGGTTTCCTTGAGGTGTCCTTAATTTCTATCCTTCCAGATTCTTACAATTTTCGTCATTATCAATATCTCATTTATGAAGTATATTATATAAATGCGAATAAGACCATATTCCATCCCTAAAACCTCTACTTCAACACACAATCGCGTTTAATAGTTTTATTTAATAAAGCGTTGATTGTTCATTTTTATAGGTATATATATAATTAATACCCGTTCATTGTAATGAACTACCGAGTTAAGCTATTTAATAAGAATTATAAAATGAGAAAAAAACAGTAATTACTTTGATAAAAGTTTATAAATACAATGTAATTTTTTTATTTATCGAACCGATGATGATAATAATTATACGCCTCGATTTCAAAGCTACGTTACCAGTGCGGTATAATATGGAAATATGAAAACATTAATGTTAAAATCGAGCATTTCTTTAGTTTGTCGTATAGCATTTCAGCCCATATAAGGTTTATGGGAGAAACAGCAACACTATCGATTGGTATAATAAGAATTTGTTTGTTTTGCATTTAATATTTTAAGTACGAGAGAGTTTTATGAACTAAAAACTAAAATACATAAGCCTACCATAGACAAAGTTTAAACATTATAATATAATGGTAATATAAATAGTCCACTAAAGTATTAACTAGATTAATAATTAATAATTTATTTTATTTTTTCTCACTGATATTAGATATTTACGTTTGGCAAGCTTTGTTTATTTAGAAATATTTTTCCGAAACATTTCACAAGGATTTTTTATTGGGTTTTCCTTTTAGCTTTGGCCGAAGCGCTATAATTCATATTTTTTAATGGCTTTTTTTTCAACAATAAGAGAGTCTAATGCTTGATTTCCGTATACTTTTATAATATATTTGTAAAACGAGGCTTAAAATATATAATATGTATCTCTTTTTCTCATAATGTCCATTTACTTCATATTTATTCTACTATTTTACTTTTATAAAATCGTATTAAAAAAATGCCCTGGGTTTCTTTCACCGATTCAAATCAGGTATGTCTTTTCTGAACTGTGGTAGTTGTTGTAGTAGGTACACTTACACATTGATTGTCAAATTTCGGTAATTTGTTAAAATGCATCTATTTTCAATCATTGTCATTGATTTGATTCGATTTATGATCTGTAATTGGATCACCACACTCGGCGTTACCAATTTTCAACTACTGTCATACGTAAAATCTGTGAAAACTAGGATGTGATAGACGGACAGATAGACACGAGAGTGATCGAGATGAGTTTTATTTTTGCATCGAATGTAACAAATCCTTAAAACACGCCAACATTTCCCGTACCACCTTATATACCTACAAGATTTTAGAACTTGTCAATAATTGTGTTAATTTGAGACTTTGTAAGTATTTACGGCGATCACAATATAATAGTATTATACAAAACTGGACTAAAAATAAATCGGACCCCATGGGAAGTAAACCCTTTTAAATAAAAAAAAATCATCAAAATCGATTCACCCAGTCGAAAGTTATGAGGTAACAACACCAAAAAAAACATACAGACGAATTGATAACCTCCTCCTTTTTTTGAAGTCGGTTAATTAACGGATACGGGAGGGAACTCTTCGATGGCCAAATATAAGTCCATGAAGTGTAAGTTCAATACACTTATCTATTTAAGGTAGTTAATTTACTATCATGAAAATAAAAATATTTATAATCTAGAGTATCGTCGATAATTATTGTCAGATGATTTCCGAATAGCTTGACAATAGTTTCAATTATGACTACACCTCGTCATATAACTACCTCAGGCGAAGATCAATACCAAAATGACATCAACTACTTTTGGCAATTGTTTGACAAGTTATTCATTATGAATTTGCTGATGTCATTAATTGTTCGGGGTTTTACCAGTGAATCGCACTTATGTCCCTGATAACGATTGAATGAAGTCTTACATTCAGTTATCAAGTTACTCCAAGATGTATGTTCAGTTATTCGATTACTTTCATTATGTTAATAACAATAGAAGGCGATATTCTGATGCATATTATGATGAATGTTGTTTTAGGATATTGAAGTCAACGAGGATATTCAAATACTTTTTTGAATCGAAACTCCTTCAAACGTACGAAGATTTTTTTTTTGTAAAACAATGAAGATTTGATATATAATACTTAATGATATATAAATATAATATATATTTATTATCTCATCTATATTTAAATGCACTGTTCTTATAAAACTTCTATCACCAAAAGTTGTCTGTTAGAGATCGTTATAAGCGATAAGACTGCCTTCGCGCACCATTTAATTTTGTTGTTTGATTTATTGTTTTCTGTAACATTTATTAAGTCATTATAATAAAGTAAAAAGTAACAGCCTGTGAATGTCCCACTGCTGAGCTAAGGCCTCTTCTCTTTTTTTTTTGAGGAGAAGGTTTGGAGCGTATTCCACCACGCTGCTCCAATGCGGATTGGTGGAATTGACAGTGAAATTTGACACATGCAGCTTTCCTCACGATGTTTTCCCTCACCGTCAAGCACGAGATGAATTATAAACACAAATTAAGCACTTGAAAATTCAGTGGTGCCTGCTCGAGTTTGAACCCACGATCATCGGTTAAGATTCACGCGTTGTAGCCACTGGGCCATCTCTTTCATCTTCTTTTCATTATAATAAATTTCGTCTTTTTTTCATTATAATAAAGTACATTTTATTGTAAAATAATTGTAAGAATAGTCCCTGTTATTTTGTATATGTATTAATCCTTTTACCCGATCTAAAATGTGATATACATTTGATTAAAATTGTTTTACGTAAGTTTTCGAAATTAACGTAACACTTTAAATTAGTTTAACTAAATATTTCCGTAGATACGTATGTGTTAATTTAGCCAATCAATGAACAAACTTTAATTTCACGTTGTAATTAGTTTGATGAGCAAAAATATAGTTAAATGTAGTTCATCCGTGATCCTGAAAATTAGACGATTTATATTATATGCTTATCGTGGAATAAATTGGCGTCCGGTGACCTGTCGAAATAGATCGAGGCTATTTTCATTAAACATATCGTGAAAATTTGAAATGGTCTCGATGGGATTGTCTAGCTAGGTTTTTTTATTAATAAGTTGATGCTTTTTGCCCAAATGACCTCGGCAGCGTCAGTGGGGGGGGGGGCGAGATTTTAACATACACAGCCGGATGTTGGGAATACTATCCATTACAACTACAAGAAACTATTCATTACAACTACAAGAAACTATCCACTACAACTACAAGAAACCGATCTAAAGAAACTATCTAAAAATTTGTAGATTATCTTGCTGATACGTATACCGGAAATTCAGTCTATGTCTATTCTTTTTCTTATTTTTTCGCTGGAAAAACGCATTTACGCGTTTCCAGACAATATCAAGTATTTTTTAATAAATCCAAAAACATGCATAGTCGTTTTAAATTATGACGATGTTACGTATAAATAGTATAGATGTATAACGCCTTCAATCCCAAACTATTCCCAGAGCAACACTTCAAAGCTTCGACTTTCTTCGTTCAAACGCCGTTAAAGAATTTTTGCTACTTTCCTCACTCAACATTCCACTATTTCTTATATAGTAATATACAAAAACGTAGGAAATACTTTTGTAATTTTATTAAACTATTTTTGCGCTTTGTGATTGTTTATTGATTTTATTACGATAATTTGCCTATACTATGCCTTGTTCCCGAGAAATAAAGTGCTCTTTAATTTAATTTTTTTTACACTTACGATCTTACGCCATGAATGACAGAAAGTCATAGGAAATGTACAATAAAGGTTGTTCCATATTCAACCGTATATCCTTAGTAACAAGCTATGAGTGTACCATACTAATTTGAAATAACCTCACAAACGTCATTGACCATTGTGTTCTTACTTTTCGGGCCGTTTTTGAAGCGCTTACCGCGAATCTAGTGCATTATTGATCGAAGGTTGATGCTATGAATAATGTAGCAGCCTGTTAATATGTCACTACTAAATATATTATTATCCTACCATGTAAAGAAGACGCTAAAACCATTTCCCTTCTATTTTAATTGATGCATTGACACAAAACTCAAATACAGAAAACATCCAATATATGTAAATGTTTCACAAAATAGCATATATATGCTTATATTCATAAGGAGCATATACATAAGTCAAAGCCAATACAATCCTTGAAATATTTACTGAATATTTGATAACGAACTCTGATATCTCATAGTAAAATAAAAATGGAGAAATTAAGCAAATCTTTCGTATAAAAAACTTGTATCATACAAGCTAGCCAATCCCATATTATTCGAATAACAACTATGCATATATATTGTTCAAATATCTTTAGTATGTCTCTGTCAGGAATATTCTCTATTCATACATTTTCATTTAACATTACTGGACCGCCCTTGTTGATCGTAAGTCGTAGCGATTTGGTATATATATATATTTGACTAGACTGCCTCGTTGGTCTAGTGGCTTGATATAAGGCCGCAGACTCGGTGGTTCTGGGTTCAATTCCCAGATCGTGGCCCGATCTGGGAAATAAATAGTTATTGGGGTTTTCTGTCAGAAAATTCTCAGTAGCGGCCCGGAGTCTGGAAGTTGGAAGTGTGTCCCGTGCCTCGGAAAGCACGTTAAGCCGTTGGTCCTGCGCCTGAACTCTTTCCGGTCGTGTCGGATTGCCGTCCCATCGGATTATGAGAGCTAAGGAAAAGAGAGTGCACCTGTGTTTGCGCACACACTTGTGCACTATAATATCTCCTGCGCAGTTGGCTAATCTCTCTTGAGATTGGCCGCCGTGGCCGAAATCGGTCTGGAGGACCTTATATATATTTGGCTCATATATATTCAAAAATATTTGCAAAGCTTACTAACTCTCTCGCTTTATTAAATATTTCAAAGCTAGTGACAAGGGTGAACCAGTCAGTTTAATTACAAACTACATAACTGAGATACCTTAGTCGTCTTAGACTAAGTCATCGCTCTACAAACTTTTCATATTATACATGTACTCTAAATAAAGAAAATTAGTTTACCTACAGTATAAATTTTCATTTTACAAATAAATATTAGCAGTGGGTGGGCGATAGATTAGCTACAGAGTAGACCAGACGGCCTGTGGTCAGGATGACACCATCTCCAATTATCATACTTTCTGTAGCTGTTATAAAATATCATAACAAAATCACTGTCACGTGGTCAATAAAATAATTATGTAACATTAGCGGCTTCATTCGATCGCATTGACGTCCGTGACGACGTTAACGTCAACTCCATTCCCTGTTCGACTGGAATTGTCTCGAAAACATAAGATTGCTCTTAATGTTTCACAACAAGTTCTAATAATATCTAGTGAAACATTTTATTCAGGTGACATTTTGTTTTGAGAATTATGTCGATTCATAGAATTGTCATTGTTTAAAAGTCTTTTCTAAGAATTCCGTTAATTTTCATTTTCTAAGAATCTATACCCTACAAGGAGGACCGACGATATCGATATATTTACTTGGTGGTAGAGCTTTGTGCAAGCTCGTCTGGGAAGATACCACCCACTCATCAGATATTCTACCGCTAAACAACAGTACCTGGTATTGTTGTGTTTCTGTTTGAAGGTTAAGTGAGCCAGTGTAATTACAGGCACAAGGGACATAATATCTTTGTTCCCAAGATTGGATGAGTATTGGCGACGTAAGCGATGGTTAACATTTTTTACACTGTCAATATCTAAGAGTTATCTTATCTTATCGTTGGTGACCACTTTCCATCAGGTTATCAATATGCTCGTCCGCCTACATGTCTTATAAAAAAATCACAACAGTCGCGGAAAGCCCTTGGATGGTGGTAGCGCTGGCTCGGCCATGGTTAAAATCCCGGCTGATATAATATTGATGAAAAGCCTTTTCTAGAAATGATAATACTAAAAAGTAATATATCATTCAAAATAAACTGATCCGCACCGATGGTAACCCAAGAGTTGGCTTTTCATTCATTGGTGTTTAATCAGATATCAACACTCGCCCTACGCTAGAGGACTACGTCTCACCACTAAGCTCTCACAGCCTTACAGTGCAATTGCTCGTATTTAATTAATGATTTTCCAAGGAATGGAAATAACCTATAAAGTGTTCTTGAAATTCTTTTAAGACAACTGTAGCTTAAACTTTTCCCATCAAATCTGTAATAAAAGCCAGACACCAGAACTTTCACAGATAAAATTTTTAATCGTTAAGCATTCAATTCTGTCCAATTCTATTAGTCTTTTGATGGATATCATAATATCAAGACTGGTGTTATGTTTGTGCCGTATGACATTATTTTAATAGCATTAAGATCCTGTGAGTAAATATGGTGTTCATATTTACCATTGTAAAAATTATTTACATTAAAACCTTAATTAAGGCAAAGCAGGTGGCAAGAATGCTAGTAGCATTTCCCAATTTGAACCAGATACTTTGGACGAAAAATAAACCAGCCCTTCTGTTACCAGTTTTTGCATTATTACTCCAAGACCCAAGCGCTTCAACTGCAAATGGGACTAAAATATAATTTGCAATAAAAGACGTATATTTGTTACGTTTGTTCGCTTCATCGTTTTCCGCGGCAGCTTCAACTTTTAAAATTGTTTCCATGATATGAGGTGAGACTAGTACACGTACATTGCGTCCCACACTAGTTCCTCGTTCCCAGGGAACCAATGTTACTCAATCAGGCCTCTTGCTATCATCACGACTAATTCCATGAGGTTAAATAAGAGCAGCAACGTCAATGGTGACAAGGGCCCTTTTATTATATCATTAAGAGAATATTGGCGGAAAAGCACCCCTCTCCTCATTTATGTACCACCGATTTATGTACCACCTTTACGACTTCATGGAGTAACTATTAATAGAGTCTATAAATTCAAATACCTTGGGCACTTGGTGACTGATGATCTTGGAGACGATCAAGATATGGAAAGGGAACGTAGGGCTTTGTCAGTCCGTGCGAATATGGTTGCACGCAGGTTTGCTAGATGTACAGACACGGTTAAAATAACGCTGTTCAAAGCGTACTGTAAATCTTTATACTCAGCGAGCCTGTGGGTTCGGTATGCGCAGAGGTCTTACAATGCCTTGCGTACACAATATAATAATGCGTTCAGGGTGTTGTTGCGGCAGCCACGCTTCTGTAGTGCTTCCAGTATGTTTGCTAAAGCACATACAGGCTTTGATGCTGTCTGGCGCAAGAAAACCGCCTCTCTCCTTTCCAGAATCCGTGGCAGCACCAACAGCATTCTGTGCATGATAGCTGGTAAAGCGGATAGTCCTTTGATGGGAAAACTTCTCCAGAGGACTAAATCGCTTTTAGTTATAAAATATTAATATGTAAAATTTAAGTAAAAAGTAAGCTACTAACAAATTTAATTTAATTTTATAATTTTTTTACTAACATTTAATGGACTGCTGGTTGTCTGATTTTATGTAATAAATAAATATAATAAATAAATAAATTACCCTCTTTTCCACGTGGGCATCTGTGCTCAATGCACATCTGTATTGCCAGTCGGATACCTATTTTTTTAAAAGCGTCCCAAGATTAAAAAAAATACAAACGATTTAAAAAGGAATACCTTTATTATAATAGTATTGTAGTTTGACAATTAAGTATAGTATCATTTTTTTTTATGGTCATTTTATCAAATCTTAAATAAATCCGTTTTTAATTTCGGCCATCAAAGTTAAGTCACATTTCATGCAAAAAGCAGACTTGAGTAATGGCGTCATTTCCCGATTTTATTACGTCTATAAACTTTTAATATTAAATTCTAATATCTGAAAGGCACACAAAGGCGATACATAATGAAATGAAATAAAAAATTATAATGATATTGACTTTTCACAAAACCTTTGCGTTCAAACTATCAATAATATTTATACATAAAAAAATGCTTTTTGCATTGTCATCCAACACTGCGTAACTTAAATTTATTGATTTTTTAAGTCTAACTCATAAGAAAGTTAGTTTAAAATCAATTACGGAATTTTACCTTCACAGAAAGCGAGGATAATAATATCCTAGGGCATCATTCACACAAGGCCATCTGATCCCAAACTAAGCAGAGCTCGTACTATGGAAACAAGGCATCTTTTTTTTTAATTTATAAGCAAGCGCTTGACTGTTATCACACCTGATGGAAAGTGATGATATCGTAGGTGGTGGGAAATGCGGAGGTCGAAAGGGTATTCCAGACTTTGGCGGTGCATATCAAAAACGCGGACGTAAATCGTTTCGTACGTGTTTTAGGTACGTCAACTACGTACGGGTGCAGATCTTTTCGATGCCTCGCAGTTCTGTGGCAATAAGTTGACG
This sequence comes from Nymphalis c-album, assembly GCA_963151315.1. Taxonomy (NCBI): domain Eukaryota; kingdom Metazoa; phylum Arthropoda; class Insecta; order Lepidoptera; family Nymphalidae; genus Nymphalis; species Nymphalis c-album. The sequence continues at coordinate 4,056,557 of OY720602.1, read as the reverse complement.
GGGGAACCAAGTTAAACAGTTCCTGAGAACACTCTCCGGAATGCTGTAGAAAACCGACAGACAGGCAACTTTACGACGGTGTTCCAAGCTCTGGAGTTTTTTATCGACCAGTGTCTGGTTGCCAATGACCTTCTTGCACGACGATCCACTGACTCCAAAGCATCAAGCTGGTACTTAGCAGAGCCGTCCCATAAACGGCTGCAGTACTCCATGCACGGTCTAACTTGGGCTTGATATAAGGTCAGAAGCTGTTCTGGTATGAAGTACTGTTCGACCTTATTGAGGATGCCAAGTTTTTTGCCAGCATTTTTAGCTTTGGATTCAATGCATTGTTCAAAGTTGAGTTAAACAAACGCGCTTGAGTCTTGGTAGGATTAAATTTGAGTTGGTTATCGTCACCCCAATCCGATACCTGTCTTAATGTCAAATTAATGCGTTATACCAAGGCCTCCCTGTGCTCAAGAGTTTCGGTTGAACTAGCCCGGGGACTGGATACATTTCTCTCCATTACAGTGCTGTCGTCTGCGTACCCAAGTATACCGGGTTTCAGCAGATCGTTTATATGCAGCAAGAAGAGTGTAGCGGAGATAATTGATCCCTGAGGAACACCGGCATTAATCGCCATCAGATCAGACGAGAAGCCATCTAGGACAACTCGAAATGATCATCCGCTCAGGAAATCTGATATCCAGTCGCAAAGGCCAACGGGTATCCCGTAGCTAGGAAGCTTGCTGAGAAGGCCTCCTGATAATATTATAATAATATTCTGATAATAATATTCTGATCTACTACATATACTACTCCTGTAAATACATACTTGTAAAGATAATTACACCCAGGCTCAGGACAAACAGGCATGTTCATGCACACAAATGTCTGCCCTGGATGGGAATCGAAACCACGACCTGTGGCGTGAAAGGCTAGTGTCTTACCAACCACGCCAACCGGCTCGTCGAAAGACAAGAAACGGCTTACACGTTATTATTAAAAAAAACTTACAAAATAAAAGTAATAATACCGTATGTTTACTACAGAACACTTTGGTAGCTTAAAACAATTACCAACTCGGAAAACTTGATATTAAATTCTCGAAGACGCCAGCATTTGTATTAGGTATGTCAAGTTTAATGTACAAAATTAAAATTAGAGATAAATATAACTTTGTGTCAAAATTATATTAGTACTTTGGTAAATAAGATTATTCAGGCAATTTTACTTGAATGAATGTTTTAACACAAATGTTGGTGAAAAAGTTTTCTCAATGATAATTATACATAGCGGCGCAAGTTCATGATCTGGCGAAGTACGTTTAAAAAATACATCGTGCTACCAACCTTGGGAACTAAGATGTTGTCACTTGTACCTAAAACTTCGTACCAAATGCTACAAAACGCGATGCGTCGGGTGTTCGAATCTAGGAGGTCCATATAAAGGAGGGTGAGCAGCTTTTTGGTGTGGCAAAAATACAGTAATATAACCAATTAAAATCTACACTTTAAAACACAGTTTGAGTCGAAAACATATCGCACAGAACTTCGTTCCTGACGGGGATCCCCCGGCCGGACAATTTATTATTTTTTATCGAGTCTGACTCAGTATAATAAAATTCATACAATCATTTGAAGTATTGTACATTGTCCAATTTAAAAAAATATTGTACTTTAAAATTGATCATTCTGTTTTAGAGTCGCATTTAAACGCTTAGTAGTAAAATATGTTATTTATTACGATATAAAAGTTCTTTATTAAAGTGTATTTTAGATTACTGTCTAAAGTTAAACTGAATCAAATTGTTTTCCTTATTTAATAAGAATATCTTTGCGTCATCATGATTCAATTAATTTAAATTATCCCTATTGTATATTTGACTAGTTAGTTAGTGCAGCAAGGGATGAGTGAGCCAGTGTAACTACATGCACAAGGGACATAACATCTTAGTTCCTACGGTAATGCACCTCATTATCGATGTAAGAAATTGTTGAAATTTTTCACTGCGCCAATATCTAGGGGTGATGTTGACCACTTAGTAATTTTATGAAAAAAGTAAAAGTTTCAAAAAATATTAACATTTAACCACAAACATCACATGGTATATGATTAAATGTTATTAGTTGAAAATGCAAAACACTTATCTCATATCTCTGAATTAAAATGCTATATTTAACTGTCATAAATATGGACATAATTAGAAATTTCATACCATATATTATATATGACCATTTTATTCGCATAGATTCATATAATATTAAACATATTCAATAATTTACGAAAGCCAATTAAAAACGATAGTAAATTTATAAATAATTACGTATGTTTATCTACACGCTTAAATTTGCAATTAATTTAGAGCAAAACTAAACAAACTATGTTTATATTGCAATAAAACGAAACCATCTAAAAGTCTGTATATATTATTTGATGTATCGCACGCGTCGCGGACGACGGCCCAGATTCTCAGTACGTGAAATGAAATGAAATGATAAAGGATAAATTTACATGTAAATTAATCTATATATATAAAAATACTTGTCCTAACTGACTCATCAACGCAGAGACTAAACCACTGGGGTTATAGAGTTGCAATTTTGACAGTTGCAACTGATTGTTGAATGATGTATTTTATAATGAAAACGAGTACAAAGAAAGGATTTTTGGAAATTAAACCAATTTTAATTTTAATTAAGAAAGTTGAGTTTTTACCGAGATTTTTTTTTATATTCTTTGGAACGACGTATAGACTGTGGAACTCCGGGAATGAATGAATAGGTATTAGCAAGCGCTCCGTAGGACATCCAGCCAGATCATGATCTGATGTATATATAAACTTTTAGTAAACACACAAACGTGCTCGAGTAGGTAGGTGTTAGTGGAGTGTGTTCACTATTGATTAGTCAATTATATACTTCAAATTTCTGTTTTTTTTTAAGTAACATTCACATGAATAAATTTAATCATTGTTAAATATTTTATGTTGCTAAAAGCGGATGATCGGATTAAGATTAACTTTTACTTTTCAAAAAAATAATTACAATTTTGCCAAATGCCAAACTTATATTGTAGTCATTAGATAGGCCTACCACCGGAAAAAATATATTTTACTTTAAGTACATAAGCCAAGTCCTTAGCCTTATTGTAGTTTCTTAAAACCAACGAATTTGAATGAAAAAAAAACATAATAAAATTTTCCTATTATGGATTTATTATATATTAGTGAATCATGGAGTTGAAAATTGTGCCATCTTATTGGCAACATAACTCGCAATTCGATAAATTCGTGCGAAAGTGCGCGCGTCACCAAATTTAATTAAGTGTAGCTTACGTATCCGTTGATTGTTTTTTGGCTTCGCATGTGAAGGGAGATTTAAATTAAATTTAATCGCTTGAATAAATATTACTTTGAGAGTGATTTAATGATCACCGAAGAAAAATCTATTAATTTAACGCAAACTCACATGTAACCATGCCTTAATACAGGAAAAATACTTTAAATATTTAACTAAATTAACAATTTGCAAATATTATATATATATATATTAATTATTATTTATCTTGTTTTTAGGAAATGCTTCATTTTAAATTGTTAAGTAACAGTACTATCAAAATACATGATGTATAATAATAATTAATTATTATGGCATAAAATTAATACACTTTTGTGTACCACAACTGTGTACTACAAAATAATATTATTATTTTCCATACAAATAAACTGTTTAGAATATATATGTGTTTATATAATACACGAACGAAATAATTTTTAAAATAAAACGTACTAATATTTTTTTTTCGTAATTAATAGTTCCTTTTTCTATAAATTATTGCTTCAGCTAGAAGTACAATAATAGCACTGGGTGTGATGGATTGCCGCGGCTTTCATATCGCTAGACGACCTGTTTATTGTTCGACGATTGTGGCTTAAATGTTATCCAAATAAAAGCTAAAAACAAGAAAATAAAAAAAAAAAACTGTATCATGAATTTCTTATTTTTAATTGCGACTATGTCCGTATATATTATTTTATGATAACAGTAAAGATATACATACATTTATTTTTACTGCGATAATGTTCATACGTCATACATACATACACACATACATGATGTATGTATGTGTGTATCTTATGATAATGGTAAAGCTTATAGAAAAACAAATTTATAAGAGTCCGATTATTTATTATTAAAAATTATCATTTTTTTTTCTTAATTATAGTGAGTATTTACTTTAATATTTTGAATAGTAATGAGCAAATAAAAATAAGATACAAATTAAGTCCGTGAATATTAAAAAAAAATATCAATTATTCTTACGGGAAACATTAATACATTAATTACTCTGTATCAATTCTGTAGCTTCCGAATCGAAGAGTGAGTTAGTCGTTCAGTCGTAGAAATAACATCTTAGATACCAGCGCATTAAATTACACGACCATTTATTAATCTGCTTGCCTAAAACATTTACTAAAGCATACTGAATCAACATTTGCTCGCCCAAGTATATAAAGCGTAGTTTAAATTTCGAACATTCACGGGAAATCGCATATACAACAGCTTAAAATAAAAAAAAAAATTACCAACGCTTACAAGCTTTGATATATTGCATAAATACGCCAACGTTGTTCCGGCTTTATGAATCACGAATCTTTTATATAAAATAAATGAAAAGTAAATTTAAGCATGAACGTGCATATAAACATTATTGGTGATAAATATGTATAAAAATCATGTGTCATAGAAATTAGTGTTAAAGGTTATACCATCGATTCTAAAAGTACCGCAAACTTCTTACTCATTTAGGCCAGCACATGTTATTCTTATTTGGTAATATAATTGGGTGGGTTGAATCGAGCTCAGTATAAACCCTGCTAATTTAAAACGTAATATATTTTATATTATGTATATTATGAGTGTAAGCCGTGATAGCTAAGTGGTTACAAGAAGAGAATCCTATTCAGAGATCAAACTTAGGCAAGCGTCACTGAATTTTCATGTGTTTAATAATAATTAGTGTTATTCGCGAAGGAAAACATCGTGAGAAACCCTGTCATGTGTATCTCAACCCGCATTGGAGCGGCATGGTGGAATAAGCTCCAAATATTTTACTCAAAAACGAGACGACGTCTTAGCCCAGCATTGGTACATTTATGAGATGCAGTTCCATTCTGTAAGAACTCACTTCATTACTCACCAATGAAATATTAACAACCGACATATGGTGATATACTATTTTGATGCATTTATTCTTTTAATGTCATAATAATTAAGGTCAAAGTCGCATATCACTTTCTGACATTTCACCACCAATTTCTGGAGTAAGTCTCGAATTTGTTGATAATTATTTATGTGCAAACATATTAGTGCTCGGTACCTAGTAGAGGCTAACTGAGACTTCAAACGTCAGATGACGTCAGCCTAAGATTTCGAGTGTCAGATGACGTTACCGTTATATTTATTATTGTAAGTGTGTGTATGTGTGCGTGAGATCGTTTTATGAGCTAACATGTTTACCTTCGATCAACAATACTAATAGATAACGCGTCACGAAAAAAAACAATACTCAAATGTGGCACCGACCACGTAATGAAGAAAACGGTTTAATAATTTCAACCTAAGCTATGTCTTGTTTCCGAGCAATAAAGTGCGGTTTAGATTGTATTGACATTCACTTACGATCTCGCGGCGTGAATGACAGAAAGACATAGGAAATGTACAATAACGGTTGTTCCATATTCAACCTTATTTATTTAGCAATAAGTTATGACTGGACCATACTAATTTGATATAACCTCACAAACGTCATTGTGTTCTTAATTTTCGGGCCGTTTTTGAAGCGCTTACCGCTAATCCAGTACATTATTGATCGAAGATGTTTGGTCAACAATTTTTGTAAGTACCTTGGCACTCGCACTATTTTTTTTAATAATTATTGTTATTAATATATAACTAAAATTGCCATCAAAAGACACGAATACTTCATATCATCAACGTCTTGTTCAGTCGTTTTCTCTCCATTCGTGCACCGTTAACGCAATCTACGTGAAATTTACTTGCCATGAACTAAAATATACAATAAAATGGCTTATCGTATCTGTCTATACAATTATATAATGTTAATATTATTATGTAATGATAAGATTATTACGTTCTCATAATACGTCGACTGTTTTACGGATTTTTTTAGTAAATACATATTTGGTACAATAAAAATGTCGAACGAGGCAGGCATATATGATAAAATGTATAATTAATGTATATAAGCCAAATATAAAACCCGTGTTTATCTTGAAATTATACTTTTTTATATTGGGAGGGTTTTGCCCTCTCGGGTAATCGTTCGGGGACTCTACTCTAACTGATGGTAAGTAGTAGTAGAGTCCAAATGTAACGACGGCTCGTACAGGCGGGAAGAATGATCTGCACCAACCCGCTGGAACACACGTGCTGGTAAAAAATTCAATGTATGTGTATGTACAAATAAATTTGGCACAATATGACTCACACAAGGCCGCAGATCCCCAGGTCCTAACTCTGGAAATATGAACTCTTATAAGCCCTATCAAACCGTTTCATCCTTATTAGAATAATAGAGTACATGTTTACGCCCACATTTGTATATTTTAATATGTCTAGTTGCTTGAGAATGGTAGCCCTGCTAATTCTTTCTTTTATATATAATACGAAGACAAACGGTAAAAGCTTGGCACGACAATGATTATATCATAATATGTGGATTAATTGTTCTAACTCGAAGTTAACAACTACATATATAAAACAACTAAGCATGCAACCTCATTCATAATAAAATAAATCACCGTATAAATGAAACAAAGAAAAACGTTTTGAAATGTAACATACCACGTTTGAATTTACGTTTAGTAATAAATAAAATGAAAGCACAAAATAAAATAAAACTCGCGACACACGCGACGGAGGCGACCTTTATTGCAATGTAAACACTGAATTGATTATTCTATTTTCTTTTTGCTCATTCTAAGCGATTACTTCTTGCCCGACAGCATTTTTCCATTAGAACTCCTTACATTTCCTTGGCTTCGTAATATTTTCTTGAGACATGCAAATAATGACTAATAAAACAAGCTTGTTTCAATTTTTAGATAATAAAATCTCTAGACGGTTCGTGATTTTACATTAAATTTTTTGTACGGATTTGATACGACTTTCTTCTTTATAAAAACTTATGTTAATGATAATAAATTGAGTTAAATTTTCGTATTATTTATTAAAATATAAGCTTAATTGAAATAGAAGAAAATAATTTTAAAATTATTTTTTTATTGTATAGGTTGAATGCGCTACCAAACTAGTACTTGACTTGTGTAAACTTGTTGTATAGAACAATGTTATATGACTTCAGTAATGCAATATGTACAAACAGTTTGAGCCCATTGAAATTACCTTAATACAACAGTTTTATGTCCTTAGTGTTAAGCATATATTTTTTTATATTCAATGAAAGACCACATACATGTCACTGTCAGCATCCTTTAGTGCAGCTTTTCTATTATTACGTTTTACTTTATTTTTATATACTTTCACATAATTACCTATTTAATAAGCATTCATAATCATCATTTGATTGACTTTATACCTTTTGGGGTCTGCAAAGTGTGAAATAATACCAAAAGGTACATTTAACTTCAACGTTGAGCCGCCTAACGCCAGCGTTTGGCGTTAATTTTGCCAGTGAGCTCGTTTGCCGCAACGCATAAGAGTCGTTGAGGCGAAGTGCTGATGACGTTGATAGATGAAACAGGATGCCTTATTTGACTCTATCAGAAACCACGCGATAGTTTAACCGCCTGTTTTAATTATCATTTATGGTTGATTTATTTGAATTGACAAGAGTATTTGAAGCTGAATATTAAAAAAATGTTTTTTTAAATTTATTATTGAAAGTCACTATACATTTTTTACTCAGGGCTTAGAAGACCTCGCGAATTACGGCTTTATATGTACAGCAATGTGATAAAGTTTTGTTTGGCACCGTTTTTTATAGGTAATATTTGTTTTCCTTTTTGAATACACGCAAAAGGACTTCCTTTTGACACGATATTTTCATAGCATACTTTAATTCTTTTTATTTATATAAACCTTCTTTAGTCGCCTTTTTAAAGGGGAAATGTTGATTCCAATGAATAACACCGGTAAAAAATATACAATTCGTTTTCACAGTTAAAATAACATAGTTCTGAATTGAAAATTTTCAATTCAATTTTATTTTTGTATGTTACAAAACATGTTTCATGGATTTTTAATAATAAAGGCCTTAATAATACAATTAAGGCTTGCTCTACTAATTTCCATTTTTTCCTACCTTGTGACGGACTATAATATTATACATATTGTGTGAAAACTTATTGAAATTACACCAACGCAACGGCCCGGACAACAGGACTTTAGACATTTGTTAGAATAAATTAATAAATATACACTTTAAATAAAATAATAGGTCTTTATTTAAAGCCCAGATATTACCTACGACAAAAACAAGAAATAAAAAAAACTAAGCGAGCCGTTCGTGTAAATAACATTATTATTATTAACTATTCCCGTTTTGTATAACTTACACCCTCGACGTTGTCATCTGAATATTTAATAATAGTAAATAAACTACTAACACTTGTGATTAAAATTCACCCCACTTTACTTTTGACCGATATAACCCGTTTTTTTTTGTTTACATGTAAGGCGTATGTAATACGAATTACCTTCCTTTTATAATAAGTCCTTGTTGATCTATTAAATAGCGTAAAGGGGTGCTGCAGCTGACAGACAAAAAAAAATGCACCCGGTTGATCGCTAACAGTAGCCGTCCGTTCGATGTGGTACTGTACAATCCCGTGCTTCGGAAAGCACATGAGGCCGTAGGTACACTTGAAACTCCATTCGTGCCGATTATAAGACCAATATAATAGAAGCCACCTATATTTACGCATACATATTTAATAGTAATAAGAAAAGGTAAAAATGACAGCCACGACAGTTTTTTTTTTTATTGCATAGGAAGGCGGACGAGCATGTGGGCCACCTGATGGTAAGTGGTCATCAACGCCCATAGACATTGGCGTTGTGAAAGATGTTAGCATCGCTTACATCGCCAATGCGCCACCAACCTTGGGAACTAAGATGTTAAGTCCCAAGTGCCTGTAATTACACTGGCTCACTCACCCTTCATACCGGAACACAGCAATAGCAAATACTGCTGTTTTGCGGTAGAATATCTGATGAGTGGGAAGTAATTTGTTTAGAATAATACCTACCTATTAAAAATATGCATACATTAGCTTAAATTCCTTATCTTACAATGCAAACGTATTTATTCAAGCCAATGAAATATATAAATTTAATTATTTTATTATTTAATTAGATATGGAATATAATTATAAAATAATAATACCCTGGGACATAATTTACACATGGCCATCTGATCCCAAACTAAGCGGAGCTCGTACTATGAAAACCAGACAACTGATGTACTACATCCCAGACTCAGGACAAACAAACATGTTCATGTACACAAATTTCTGTGCTGGGTTGAATCGAACCCACGACCTGCGGCGCGAAAGGCAAATATCTACCAACCATGCCAACCGGCTCGTCAAATATATATAGTTTTAAATAGATATATAACTTTATAGGTTAGTGGGCGGACAAGTGTTAACTTCATGTAATCGACGTACGCGAATGGAATGAACTGACAACCATGTTTACCGGCTTTTACGTTCAAGTGTCGGCTTAATTGATTAACGAATCATGATATTATATTGAATACTGGCATCACCCGCGGCTCGACGGTGTGGAATTCGATTTGTGGTCGAAAATCATTCGAAATCTGCCATTTTGATGTTAACAATGCCTATTTGAAATTGACATATAAAATATTTTAATTAAGAGTTGGCAGCGGTTGTGTAGAATAAAAAAAATGGTGGTTTATTAACTCGCAAATAGCCAAATTAGGTTTTTTTATTACTATTTTTTACAGTATTTTTTTATTTACGAAGTAATATCTCAATAGTACAAGTAGAATAATAAAATATTATATAAAATACAAATTTTAAGAGTGTCAAATATATACACTATGAGTTCTAGACTCAATATATAACTCGAAAAATATTATTTATTTACTACTATTAGGAAGTCCGTTTAAATTCATATAATTAATAGTTTTGGGAGTGTATTATTAAAAAAAGATAGTATTACAATTAACTAAAACAAACACTCATTTAAAAATTTGATCGTTTACAAGAGGCGTACATATTTAAGCTTTAAAAATGTTTCACTAAATTTCAACAGTAACACTTTTACAAAAGAAAATATTTTTATGCAAGGCACAATAGATATGTGATTTTTATAACGTCTATAAGCGTTGACTAGCCTAGGAAGTGTTTAATATATTTATTTACTTAACACACACATTACACAACACAGAAAATATATTGTATAAAAAGCGAGCTCAATGCTAAACTCATTCTATACTTAATAACCAGCCTAAGTAAGTGCAGGAAAGAAAGTTTGTAGTTGTGGAAAAGTAAATTAAATGAATTTAAGACAACACACATATTAATATATACAATTTATATGCGATATACTTAAAATCACTTGATATTACAGGAAATTAAATACTATTAAAATTAATAGTTATTTAATTTGACGTTTAAAGCGTCGCGTGATAGATCTTTCCTTAAACTAGTGGTCGAAATTAGCTGTACCTCCAAGTGTTACTGATTCGAAATACTTACTAAATTTATTTATTATGTATTCTAAAGTGATTACTGTTATTTCAATATTGAATGAATTGAATATATCGACTAGTGTAATAAGTAGTAAGACTGTAATAAAATTGCGGTTTTTCTCTTATCACATTTCTTATCTTGGCCAGTGGCTAATAAATATAGCAAAAAATGTTGTAGTCACTTTTTCCATGTCAAATTGTTATTTGTTTCGTTGTTTATAAACACTTCGGTAGGTAAAACGTTTAAATTTTTATCCGTCATTTAAACTTTTGACAGGTGTCCTTATAACATATTTACGACAAAATTAAATTTAAGATTTTATGAAGTTAAATACAACGTTTTCGTAGCACGCACTTACGCACTAAAACCATTTATTATTGTTACAATTGGTCTTTTAGACTTTGTTTATATACCTATATTCATTATTTTGTCACTGAATTAACTGACCATACTCACACGGAGCCTTAAGGCGGACTGTTATGAAATATATAAAATTAGATCATAAAGATACGCGCAATATGTATGCAATATTAGTTTGTATACAAAAACAACACGCAAAACAACTGAAAATGCGATCTCGTTAACAAAACTTTTTGCGTTTGACAACTGCCTCTAATAGTGTATTATAACGTACAAATATCTATAAGACAATAAAATAAATTATAACCAAAAGAGTATTACAATTAACATGTAATATTTAATATCTTCTCAACTTGACCATTACTATAAAAAATACCTTAAGGATGGATGAGTATTGTATGCAATGTTTTATTTTATTAATTTCAAGTATTTCGTTTAAAAAGTTGTAACTTTCCTTCATCTAAACTATAACTTTAACTGTTCAAATCTCCTTTCACGCAATTGTCGTAAAAAGGGGTACAAAGTTTTTGCTTCACGTATTTATATTATAGACAGATAATATAATAAAAATAATTCATAATGGACAAAATCAACGTAGTAAGAAATTTAACTAATTAAAATTAATGTTTAATATAAATGTTCTCAGTAATAATCAAAGAAACTTAATGATTTTAATCCCCTCGAAACGAAAGTAGGTAATTATCACGAGAGATGAGATTAACATGACAATAGATTCATTCGCCTTATAAAATTCCTAAGCACTACACGTTTAAACTTTTACTTTGTCGTAGAGCTTTGTGCAAGTCCATTTGGGTCGGTTCCACCCACTCTTCGTTCATTCTCTAAATACTTAGTACTGTTCGAAAGGTTTGAAGGTTGAGTGAGACAATTACAGAACATAACTTCTTAGTTCCCAAAGTTGGTGACGCATTTGCAATGTTAGGATTGTTTAATATTCCTCACCGTGGCAATGTGATGGTGGTGGTAATACATTTATAAATAATACGATTGAGAATGTTTAAAGTTTGTAAACTATGTATTCATTTTTGCGATTCAAAGGGGAAATGCTGTTAGCATTCATGCCACCATTCCACGCGGTCTTGATTGGTATAGTAACAATTTTTAATTTTTATTTATATTTATTTTAGTTTTTAATGTATTAATCTAACACTGTGACTGCATGGAATAAAGTATGTATTCCATTATGTTGGTACACAAAAACCTTACGACTAACCGACTTAATAAATAAATAAAAATAAATAAAAATCATTTTATTAACAAAATATATATACACTAGCTGCACCCGCGGTTTCACCCACGTATAAGTAATAAAAATATAATTAATAAAAATCAGCCTAGAACCTTTCTCGATAAAAGGACTATACAACACAATAAATAAAAATTTTAACAAAACAAAAACCGACTTCATAAGAAAAACAAATTAATATGCACTAAAAAGTTAAAAAATAATTGTGTATTCTTCTATAATTTGTTAATTAACTATTTTCTACTCATGAATATGTAGATACGAATGTGTTGTATGGTTGATAATGTATTTACAATTATTGTTACTTTTGGAGTCCATTTGTCGCGCAAATTTACGACTTATATGGTTTTCTCATGGATTCCATTGTCAAACCTGGACCAAAAAAAAATGGGACCCCATGGGAAGCAACCCCTTTCAAATAAAAAAAAAATCATCAAAATCGATTCACCCAGTAGAAAGTTATGAGGTAACAAACACAAAAAAAAAAAAAAAAAAAAAAAAAAAAAAAAAAAAAAAAAAAAAAAAAAAAAAAACAAAAAAAAAAAACAAAAAAAAAAAAAAAAAACATACAGACGAATTGATAACCTCCTCCTTTTTTTGAAGTCGGTTAAAAATAATTTTCAGTAGTTCCTGAGATTAGCCGGATCAAACAAACAAACTCTGCAGCTTTATATATTAGTATAGATATATAAGTAGTTGGCTTAAATTATCTGTGATTTACTAGTTATTACAAAAAATTAACTCATTTTCGTGAACACTATACGGTTAGAATTTTAAAACAAATTGTCTTTTAGCGTGCTTCGGGGCCATTATTATGTAATTTATGCTAGCATAATTTTAAACACTATTTTAAATAATTGTATCAATTAACTTATCATGTTTATAATAAAGTAGCTGTATCACGCGGTTTCACCCGCGTTTAATAAAAATAAGCCTAGACCCTTCCTCGATAAAATGACTATGCAACACAAAAATAATTTTATAATTCGAACCTGTAGTTCCTGAGATTAGCCGGATCATACAAACAAACTCTTCAGCTTTATATATTAGTATCGATTTAAAATTCTCATTAATCATTATTATCAGTAAGACATATTTGTTCATCAACGAAATTATTTCTTTTTAATATTGCGATACTAAAGAAGAACCTTTAATAGTAAAGAAAAAGAGATTCTAAGACTGAATACTATTTAAAAAAACAAATGCACGTGAATCTCAGACTGAACACGTGATCAGATGCGTCAGCAACGTTGGTTACGCTTGAGTGGTACGATACAATCAAATCCGACCTTCAACGTTATCTCGCGAACATCTCGCGAAGTTTCAATTCAAAAATGAAACATTTGGAAAGTATTTTCGAATTCACCGCAAATACCACACATTCGATAATAACTAACGTTAATGTAACGTGGCGTTTGTTTTAAAGCAGGTTCCAGATATTTGCGCTATTATAATTATTATGGTCAATATCGCATATCACATTCTGAAAATTCACGAACATTTTCTGCGTCAAGTTTTGGGTTACAGAATACCTTACAGGAAGTGATTGGAAACAGTGACTATCATATTTCAATAGAGATACTTAGTGAGTTTTTATTATTATTGATGCTGTATTATTACTTTTCACGATATAAGGATAGGGTCCGCAGCTTGCAAACCTTTTGTTGCGGGCAGAAATACCGACTCGAAACTGACACTAATATGGTAAACGGAAACAAGCACGAAAATCATTCACCTTGACCGGGTGCACGGGTAATGAGTTGTCACAGCGAGGATGTGGAACCTGCATTAAGTAAAACATTCGAAAATTGAAAAAAATAGAATGCTTTTGAGTTAAATAAAGTTCACACTAACGCCTTAACGTCGACATTTGTATACTCTACAATTTGAGCATGTTTAAAATTCGTAAGCTATGTAATATAAATTCATTTTAAAACACGCCATTACTGTGTAAACATGTCTGTCACAACAAAATTTAAAGTGAGATTTATAAACCGGGAGATGGTGATACGAAATGTTAAGTCATTTGTACCAGTATGGTACCAAAAGGAATATGATGGTCATAACGCTGGTAAGGGTCACAATCGCGTGGGCATTAATTAAAAATGTTCGATTAACGCCTTAACTGAATTCTTATATTTTCCAACAGTCGATGCAAAAACAAGTAGGCGGTAGCGAAATGCCATACTTGACGGAGCACTTTAATTATGTATGGCTTCAAGTATGGCACAAAATAAATTAACGAGCAAATCAATTTAAGTCTTATAAATAGGGATTTTCATATGCCGACTAGCATCTATTTATCAGTTAATTAACCCCCAAATATTAGTAGCTCATACTGTAATCTAGTTTGAGAAGGCTGGTTCCATTATACAGATAATTCCAGTATGAATATTTCTTTTAAGAAATACAAAAAAAAAGGTGTGTGTGCGATTCACACACGATAGAAGTGAAACTTCAGTAAATCGACAAAAGAAATAATATAAAATAGTATGTATATTTCTGTCTCATTCTTTGCTGGCTTCATCCTAGACATTTTTGTATTTGTGTCTCTTACCTGTCGTTTTTTCCGTTGCATCTGGTTTGAAATCACAACGATTCTAAAGAAGTTTCACTTCAAAAATCGTCATAAAAACCCACTTCATCATAAACAATACGATGAAATAGATACAATGTGTTAATTGACTGAGACTAATTTAAATAAAACAGCATTTGTATAAATCGGATTAGTTATCAAAATATTCCTGTTTTGGTAAGCTGTGAACCCATTTGCAGCATTAAACGTTAATCTTCTCTCGTCGAGGACATTAATCTCTGCCCTAGTACTGTGTATGCATCACAACAGCAAATTAAATGTCAAGCCATAGTCAAACTTATCTACATAAAAATAAAGATTATAATACTGTAAATGTATTTCAGCAGATCAAAAGGCCGTCATACGTTGAAAGCGCAGAACTGCATCCGATAATGTATTTCATCCATTACATTGAAGGCGAGCTGTGAATGAACATCTCAGTACACAAACCGAGAGTGTATGGAGATAAGAATACAGTTTGTTCCAGCAATCTATTTCTCACTTCGAGTTGAGTGAATGGATTGGTAATAAAATGTTGTTTGATTTTATAAAAATAAATATATATTGCCCGAGATCAAATGCTACGAAGTAATCGAAATTTTATTTTTATTGACTTTTAAAAGTATAATATTATAAATTCGCTTACTATAATAAAAAAAAAACAATTTATCAAGCCGATATAAAAAAAAAATAACAAAAAAAGAAACAATCGCATAACTTTCAAGATTATAATTAAAAAGCAAAGAAAAAACAACAAAATTCAAACACAACAATTCCATTGATCTTACAAATAAGATAATAAGGTTTTCGGTTAAAAAGTTTTTTATGTACAAAACTTTCTGAAGTCGATTTTGTTCAAACTAAATCTTAGCAATCAATTGACATGTTATTGAGCTATAAAATAAAATTTATGAAAAGCATACTTTGGTGACAATCTAATGAACATAGTTTTTCGTGATATTATTTCGTGACTTTTTTTTTGTTATAGGTTAGCGCGCAAATAGGAAATAAGGTTATGACACCATAGACAATGGCGATGTAAGAAATATTACTGAGTATTGTTATTTAGCGGTAGAAAAAAAATATGAGCCTACCAAAATAGAGTAAACTTAAGGCGTAAGGGTTATATACAAACGTCTACATGTATTTGAGTAATCGATGGACATATTCAAATTGATTTATTTAATTAAGAAAATGAACTTCCCGTGTCGACTGGCATAATATAAAAACGAAATTGCTAATATTAACAATTAAAGTAAAGTAATAAATAAATACGAAGTAAAATATATAAAATATAAAGTTACGTAAATAAAATATATTGTTCACATAAGAAAAGTGTATAAAAGCGGAACGCACACATGTGGGAATAGAGAGCAGCGGTGAAGAGGGGCATGACAGAATAAGATATCCCCAAGGCAACCCAATAGATGTTTGACATCAATGACTCACACGAGACACATATAACATTTTTTTTTAAATAGGTTAAAAATATCAAACAAGCCGACTAACTTCGGCATTGTGCCAAAAAGCCTACCAAACTCTTTTGTAACCGAAACCAGCGGAAGGAAAACTGACAGCCGTAGGATCGCCGGATACCTTAAGGAGACGCATTGAAAGGTCTTTAAGGAAATTCCGTCATCAATATGCTTAGAATAGTAAAGGGAGGCGAGGGTCTACGCCTGTCAACATTTTAGTTGGAATGGCATCTAAGAGCCTTCTTTCTATTTTTAGATATCTCCCAATGATAATATCGTTTAAGAAATGTTTATTTCCAACGAACGGAAAAAAGAATCATAAAATTATTGAGCGTAAGCATTACGTGCTTAATATCAGTTATCTTATTTTTTTATTGCTTCCTTTACATAATTTTCCTTCTTTGCTCTAATAGGTGGTTTATTAAACCTGAAGTTCTGGATTCAAGACCCGTCATCGGGATTTTCTATCAAAAAATTCTTAACTTCTTACCTTTAGTATTAATTTCTATAACACGTCCATGACTTGGTTTGCGCGTAAAACACATCGTGAACTGTTTCCGATACGTAATGGATTAGGAAGTGCACTAATATTAGCGCACACTAATGTGCACTCTTGAAAATAGCCGCCGTGCCAAAATCATCATCATTTCAATATCAAAATCATTGAAGGAGTAAGCTCTCTTTGCTTCTTTTTATCAAGTATTTTTAATTGTTTATTTAGAAAAGAAATGTTTTGCCGTCGGTAAATAGCCGATATGAGTGAAAAATTATTTGGAAAAATCGTACATGGAGACAAATATACGTCGCATTTTTAAAAAATATTTTTGCTTGATTTAAAAAAGTATTACCAACATACATAATTTTATCAAATATTCAACCTACAAAAGTTACCTAGAGCTCTTTAACATGCTCATTGAAAAATTTAAACAATGCTGTATGAACTAAATACTAAGACAGTAGAATTTATTTTGCTATGCGACCCATTTAAAGATATAGCCCTAGCTCAAGGCCCAGCGACAAGGCAACACATTTAATAATTTTCAAACAAAACAACCGCTTTTATGTAATACTTGTAGTTTAGTCATTAAAAATATATAAGCGTTCTATATAACAATGTAATATAAAATATATACATATAATATGTAGATTATAAGTGAATAAATTCCCCTGAAGCAATGTATTCGTTTGTATAGTAAAATTCTGTAGATATTTTTTTACTTTACTAATTAAACTATTTAAATAGTTTGTTATTACTTTAATAAATAATTCTTTATTCATTTTTATATCGAAAGCAAAAACTAGTCATTTTTGTATAAATCTAAAAATAAAAATATCACAAAAAAATCTAGCGTATAAAGTAACTTTTTAGCAGTAAGAGTAAACAGTTTTTAGCAGTAAGAGTAATCAGTTTTTAGTAGTAAGTACACGTAATTATCACAGCTACTACATTACGTCCAATCTATAATAATAAGAATGGTCCTCCTGACCGATTTCGGCTACGGCGGCCAATCTCAAAAGAGATCAGCCAACTGCGCAGGAGATATTATAGTGCACAAGTGTCTGCGCAAACACAGGTGCACTCTCTATTCCTTTCCTCGTTTAGGCGCAGGACCAACGGCTTTACATGCTTTCCGAGGCACGGGAATGTACACACTTCCGACTTCCAGACTCCGGGCTGCTACTAAGAATTTTCAACAGAAAATCTCAATAACATTTTATTGATCCGACCTGGGAATTAAGCCCAGAACCTCCGAGTTAGCGACCTTAATCCTAACCACTAGACCAATGAGGCAGGCAATCTGTACTTATATAATAACTGTTAAAGTAACTCTGTCTGTCTATTACACTTTTATGGCTAAGCCACTTAATCAATTTTGATGAAATTTGTATGAAGCAAATTTGAAACCCAAGGATACGATAGGCTAGCGGCTAGATTTTTCCAATTAATATCTGACCTCTCTCCCTACTAACACGCAGCCGAAAACCGACTTTATGTGATACGATTTTTAATGCCTTTAGGGTTTACCCTATAAACGTAATTTTTATTACAGTACAATTTCGCATATCACATCGCATCATATTAGACTTTTCGCGATGATGTTTTGCGTGCGTATTCATAGTTACGAGCTTCTTTTATTTATTTGCCATACAAAACGTATAAATTGTAGCGTGTAACGATGGGGCCGACATATAGACTGCCTATAAAGGCCCCTTAAAAATACAAGAATTAAAAAAAAAAAAAAGCTTATGGGCCATCTGATGGTAGGTGGTCAACTACGCCCAAAGCCATTGGTATTGTAAGGAAAGTTAACTATCGCTTTCGTTACCAATGCACCACCAACCTTGGGAACCAAGATGTTATGTCCCTTGTACCTGTAATTATACTGGCTCAATCACCTTTCACACCGGAACACACACGGATACATGTAATAAATAGAAATAATAAGAATAATATATAATTACTTTTTCATCTGAATAAGTGGTAAGGTTTTTATTATTATTGGTAGTAGGCACGACATTATACTAATGAGGTTACGTTAGAAAGTCCAACTGTCACATCACTAAAAAGGTTTTATGAAACAAAATTAGAAAAACTCTTTTCACATTATATCCGAAAATTTTAGTGTAGGATGATTACTATTATAATAAGCCGCTTGAAAGACTTGATGACTTCTTAAAAAACAATATTTATAAGGCATTCCTGATATAGAATAGCGTTGGTTAGTTATAATTATTTTCGTATATTTAAAAAATATGTATATAATAATTGATCTAAATCTCAAACGTTTGACAGTTAACAAATGTGTAATATGTCATCGGACAAGATTAAAACTTATATTTACATATAGACTAATATATAAAGCTGAAGAGTTTGTTTGTTTGATCCGGTTAATCTCAGGAACTACTAAAAGTTGTTTTTGTGTTGTATAGTCCTTTTATCGAGGAAGGTTCTAGGCTTATTTTTATTAATTATATATTTATAAATTATACGCGGGTGAAACCGCGGGGCACAGCTAGTTTTTAATAATGTCGGTCCCAAAAATGTATAATTTTCCATTGATTATTGATTACACACTTCTGATTGGTTTTATTATGACGCATTTCGTTATACGATAGCTATCACGTCCCTCATGTCAACAATCATCTGTGACAATCACATAGATGCCACGTCCAATCATGGATCCTAAAATGAAATTGTCCTCAAATATCACCGCATTTTGGCGCAACACGTTCCATGGTTTTGGACCAATTTTATTTGTTTCATTTTTTCAATATGTATTTGGTATATTGTTTATATTTGATATCTTAATAATATTTAGTGAAGTATTATTATTTTTGAGTCAATTAAATTATTATGTTTTTTTCAAATTATCAGCCATGTGTATCTTTTTTTTTATTTTACAGGTAGGCGGACGAGCATATGGGCCACCTGATGGTAAGTGGTCACCAACGCCCATAGACAATGGCATTTTAAGAGATGTTAACCATCGCCTACATCGCCAATGCGCCACCAACCTTGGGAAGCAAGATGTTATGACCCTTGTGCCTGTAATTACACTGGCTCACTCACCCTTCAAACCGGAACATAACAATTCAAAGTACTGCTGTTTTGCGGTAGAATATCTGATGAGTGGGTGGTACCTACCCAGACGAGCTTGCACAAAGCTATACCACCAAGTAGAATACCACGTAGCTCTAAATGGTCATCTCTTTTATAAGCTTTAATTTAATTGCTTCTGTTAATAAGTGTGAGTAATCTTGCAAATTAATTTGACGCCAGTAATATTTAACATGTTCCAAGCTATTGTACATTTATTGATCATATTTTTGAATATTAATAAAATAATTGTGTGCATACATTCTTAACCAACAATAATTATATCTAATTATTTCTACAAGACGCATAAAATACAACAAAAAAAATAGATAAAGTAGATAATAGCTATGTAATGGGTTTTATGATTACCAGCAAGATGAGAAAAAATAATGCCAACTTCAGAAAACAAGGAAGCAGAACCAGTAGAACGTATAGAAGATTTTTTTTCTAGAAACTTGTCAAAACTGCAAACCGATTATTGTTGGCATGTATTTCTACAAAAACCAATACAAATAGCCTTCAACCTCCCAATCAGCACTCAACTGTAACTTCAACACTCAGTGTGTAGAACTCGCTTGACAAACAAAATATGGACTTTGCACCCACACTCACAAAAAAGTTTCTAGAAACTTCTCAAATATGCAACCTGATTATTGTTGATTTCTATGTTCACTAAATGGCCAATACAATAATATTGAGCTATCCTGACCTTACGTAACTATGACGTCACTACTTAGTATGTAAGGATGAAATCTAGCAAATTATATTTATACCAGTTCCCGTCAAACTGTTGCGCTGTAATTATTCAAACACTTTTGGTGCTTGTGACAGCACAATGGTATAATATCTGTCGCCGCGACCAAAATAGGTTTGAAACTCGTCATCACTATACTAATGTGTTTTAATACAAGGATCAATAATTTATTTCTTTAATAATTTATTATCACTAAAGTATGGATATACCTCTACCCTACATACACTAAAGTTAATAATTAAGGTTGCCAGTTAAAAGCTTTATCCAGTACAACAATTAAGTAACTCTTTTTTTACTAGAAATTTTGTATTATTTGAATCTTTAATATTAAAATTAATGTAGTTAGACGTTTATTTTTGATTGACTATTAATTTATCAAAAAATCATACAACATATCAATCATTATTTCAATTACTTTATTAAAAATGATCTTGCAATATCACAAACTTATCTATTTAAAAGAAGAACAAACTATGGTTTTTATAAATAACAAAATGGAAAGCAATCTGGCCTCACTGCCAAAGGCCCATTTAACGCCCTACGCATACGCATAAATATTCTCTTTATATTTTATTTTAATGCTAAAAAAGTCATTACACTAAACATAAACTTCAAAATTGATCTTAATGACAGAATCTTTATAAAGATATTGAAATTAAATTAGGTCAAGTTATTGTTATTGAGATAAACCAAACGTAAAAAAAACTCTATCAAACAAACACACATATTATACCCAAAGGTGATTCAATTTAAATATCACACAAACGAATTTCGGTTTATATAATGCATATTTTACACAGCAAGGTTGTTAAGATATATAAAGATTGTAAGACATTCAATGTTTCATTTTAATTACACAGTTTAAATAAAAGCCAATGAACAAATACTACTCGCGTACGAAATTTTTATAACTCTCTTGACACAAGGAAATTACAGCAAATATTATAATTATTAACAGAAGCGACTTCTGCGTTAAGAAAATGAGGCTGTATTTAAAAATATTTCTGAGCTCTGATATATTGTTTGATTGTCATAACCGCAGATTAATAATACGTATAACGTAAAAATATAGGAAACGATTTTCTAAAAATAAAATAATAGAGAAGAGACAAAATATGTCAGAAATTTTCATAAATAATAATACGCGTTGCTGAATCGCGATTTTTTTTTTTATTTCATAACTTCCAGTTCAACCATTATAGCGCGTCGTACAAAAAGAAAATTCTAAACATCTTTATTTATTTTTTATTTTATATTATATAAGGTGGACAGCAAATATCCCACCTGATGGTAAGTAGTCACTAGCTCTCATGGACATTGACAATGTAAGAAATATTAACCATTCCTTACATAGCTAATGCACCGCCAACCTTAGGAACTAAGATGTTATGTCTCTTGTGTCTGCAGTTAAACTAACTTGATCCCTTCACCGGAACATAATATTAAGTATTGCTGTTTTGCGGTATGTTATGGGATGAGCACCCATCAGGTTTTTATTTTTATGTAAGAGGGGGCAAACGAGCAGGAGGCTCACCAGATTGAAAGTGACTACCACCACCCATGGACACCTGCAACATCCGAGGGCTTGCAGGTGCGTTGCTGGTACGCTCATTTCTCGAAAGTTCCTATGTCATAACGGTTCGTAAAAGTCGCCATCGAAAGCTGGTTCCGTAGCATGGTTATAAAGTCATTACTGATTCCGAACGTAGATTATACCGACGAGAACCGACATTAAACTAAGCTGTTACTCCTTATCATTAATCAAAAAATGTATATGTAAAAATTATACACAACTTCTCGTATATTTATGTAATCTGTATGAAAATCAACGAATACTCGAGCCCATATATCATATCATGGATGACGTCCCCTCTATGATGCGACCATGCTACTGTATATAATTACCTATCTACTTACTTACCTACCTAAATTATTTATGTTATATTTGATAAGAGTATACATTTTATTTTAATTCGTATTAAGAAACCACTCAATTGTGCAGAAACACTCTAATTTCACCCACAGAGGAACCACGTAGCAAGTTGAGAGGTTGTTTGGAAAACAACCAAGTCGGTCAGGAATTAAGTGTTGAAAAAAAATCAATATCCCAACAAGATTTATAATATATATATATCTAAGCTAAAATTCCGGACACGTTAACAAGCGGCAAAATTAATATTTCTTTTAGCTTGGGGATGAGAACGATTCATGTCTTGACAAAAGACTTGGCGTTCTCTTATGCCGTCAAACGCTACGTCGCGAGTCTCGACACACTTTTCTGTGCGTTGCGCAAACTATAAATGCATGCATATTATATTAATATTTATATTAGTAAAGAAACCCTTAATTACTTTAACGTTTATATAACTCCATATTAATATATTAGTTTTCTTTTTTATAAATATTTTCATGTTTCACATCCGCTGGTCGACCTATGACTACGGTATACGGTATACGGTCGCTGTCATCGAAATCGATGAGGACTATATAATACCATAAGCCAGAAGGCAGGTGCTAATAAATCTAAATTGTAAAATTTCGATGTTCACATCTAACTCGAAATACCTCGTTTTGTTTTGGCTTACACTAAATCTAAGTATAAGAACCTCTAGACCGATTTCGGCCACGGCGGCCAACCGCAAGAGAGATTAGCCAACTGCACAGGAGATATTATAGTGTACAAGTGTGTGCCCAAACACAGATGCTCTCTCTTTTCCGTAGCTCTCATAATCCGATGGGACGACGGCAATCCGACACGACCGGAAAGAGTTCAGGTGCAGGATAATTAATAAATAAGGTTAGAAAATCTGCATAATATTTATATTTAACAAATAAGTTTTTAGAAAAACAACAAAAGTTAAACTTTTCGTAAAAATATTATACCAATATACAAATTTAAAGTGACAGAAAATTCTATAATCGAATATAAATTCAATTTGAGCCTCGCAGCTGAAAATTGTTTCAATTTCATTGATCCAATATTTATACATAAAACGATTTTTAAATATAGTTTCAATTTACATTTTTAATTCATACTTATTAATGGGGAGTGGGTTTAGTCAATGAGTAAAATCTTTAGACTTCTTACATATTGCACCCACTTATTACATATTGTTCTCCCGCAAAACAGCAATATTTACTATCATTGTGGTCCGATTTAAATTGTGAATTAGTCAGTCTTATTACATGCACAAGGACTTAAGAGCTTAGCTTCCAAGCTTGGTGGTGCAATATCAATAAGGAATGTTCCATAGTTCTTTCAATTTCAATAGTTACAAGAAGTTTCTATTTTCGGCGCTGTTACTGTAAAATTCTCGACAAAAAAAATCGAAAAACTTTTTACTGGCTCAATCCGTATAGTGAACTTAGGACCTCAAAGTCTATGGCTTTACAACCTAGCCACTAGAACTATTATTTGGTGACTACTCTACCCTGATACATGTACTTTAAATTTATGGTAAAACTAATTACATTAAACTTTTCCTACTAATTCTACCTATAAAATTCTTTAAAGTTACAAGGCTCAAGTCGTGTCATGAGCACATTTATCTTTCACGCTTTAAACATTAACGATTTGCGATTTATTTTCGCTCGGTAAATATTCTAGCCAAGTTTTGCTAAATTCAGATGGTAAGGCATATATGAAAACACATTATGTGGCTTAAAAGAATCATAAAATAAATAAAACTCTGTAAACATCCTATAGGAAATAGTAATTTCTAAAGTTTTTCCAATTTCAAATGATACAATCTCACAGAGTTAATAAAATAAATCGGCTTTTGTTCGACAAAAAATATAATTTCCACAAAAGTGAGCAATTTTACTGAATCCTAGCCAAGTATGGATAGACAATTTTTTCCTTACTAGTGGTCTTTTAAGACATATCCGTCGAAGCCAAATTTACGATTTCCTCTTTGGAATGAGAACATTATTCGCCTTTTATTTCTCGATTTTCACATTTATCATTGAATCCGCCGTAATTGATGTATCACGTACAAGATACCTAAAACAATGTATCAAACGTCACAAATATATAACATTAATGATAAAACCGTAAAATTGAAATAGTAATGTTGAATTTATATTTTATTTTTTTTAAGTATACGTAGCGTAAGTATCTGAAAATTTTGAGGATCTGTTATTGAAACTTTTTACTCTTTTAAACGATTACACCTTTTTATCACATTGGCTTAGAAACTATGATGGTGCCCGCCAGATTATTTATATCCAAGCATCCAGGGTAAGACTGGCTTGGAAAATATGACCAAGTGGTCGGTTTTGATACTTAATTACTGCTGCTAAATTTATTTCTGCTAATACGGTTTGTATGTGTTTAGTATTTAGTTTATTTGAATTAGCGTATTTAGAAGAACTCACTTATATTTTATATAAAATTCATATTAAGTCGAAAGAAGTAAAAAATTAAAGCAATAAAATGTTTTAAAACATAGATTTCGTAATTGAAAATTGTCTAAATTCAAGCTATACGGAAATCTAATCACATAATAACATGAAGCTTCTCTCAAGGTTTATTGTGGTATACCTATTTAAGTTTTCCAATTTTAAACAAAGCAAACATTATACGGTAAACTAGACATTGTAAAGACAAACTAAATAATTAAACTAAAATCGTTATCAGTATCAAGACGTTTAAGCACTAAATTGCCAGTAACATTAAAAAAAGATTTTAAAGAAAAAAGCCATGAATGTATATCAGACCTTTATTAAAAAAAAAACAAATAATTTCTTCTTTATCTGTAATCACGCCAGAACTAGAGATCTTGCCTTTGTTGTTTGTTTCGTTACTCTTTTAATAAGACTGTTATAAAACTACTTGGTGTATAAATTGGCAAATTTTGAATTGTAAATAGTTTTTTTTTAATTCGTTATTCAATAATAAAGTTGTTTATCCAGATACCTTACAAATGAGGAGAAAACAGCTGTTTGACCTTTTTCTGTATAGTTTAATGTCTTTCAGTAAAAATGTCAAGAACAACCTAGTCTTTGTCGTTGCGAAATGGGAGTTTCTACTAAAAAATTGCGTTTGTACTACCTTCCAGACTATTTTACATTTGAAGCAATATTGCTTAATGAAAACAATCCTGGAATTATTTGATGGTTTTTTTTTTATTGTTTGGCCAGTACTGATCTAGACTCGAAATATATTATTGTCCTGGTATTATTTTTACTTTTATACAAATTTCAAAAATAGAAACACTCTTATTACCAAATACCAAAAACCTAACTTACTGCTGTTATAGTGTGAGACCTATTTGATATTTGCTAGCTTTTTTACACGGAAAATTACAAACAGTAGTACTATAATAATAGAACTATGGTTTTAAAGTTGTGTTTTTCAGCAAAGACTTTTAGAAATAAAGTTAAAAAGCAAAACTTTAAGTAGATAATTTGAACCAAATCGTTTATGGATTATGAACTGCTCATTTAACATTTAATATGGAAAATAATAAGATGTTTCTTACTTTATATGCATCTCTGAATTGTGTAATTGTACTCGGTTTAAGGTATTCGTTTTAAGGTTTATTATTAGGTAAAATTTAATATAAAATTTTCAACTTATTTCCGTGATTTTGAATATTATACGAGTATTACATTTACGTATATCAAGCGTTCTTTTAATTATTTTTTTAAGAAGACTGTTTTCGCGGCTCTGTTTACCCGGTTTATCCACCAACATTTATTCATGTTCCAACCCAAAGAGCTGTAATAAAATAAAACAAACATGTATGAAAATTGATGCAACTCTTCGATTTCCAAAATAAAAATTTAATAGACAAAATTACAATAATTTAGGAATTCGATCCGCAGGTCTTGGGATCTGTAGATTTATAAACGAACGGCTAGACCAACAAAGAAAATCGTATATACGTAACCAATTGAATTCGTATTCGTTGAAGCGAATATAATGCATTATCATAGATCCTATTTTATTGAGCTTAACTGACTGATATTGATAACATTTTCAATCAAATTACGTCACTAATATCATAAATATAAATAAAGAATGTCTGTCCTCCAAAACCAATTAAATTGGTTATATAAGTCGATTAACTTCCCTAAAATGATGTAATACTTTTCTATCTGTACTAAAATATTTAAAATTTTGTGTCTTTGTTAACTTCTATGTTAAATCAATCGATTATAGATTCGATTTCAATATTTTTGCGACAGATATATAGATTCCGATATATTGCGAAAGGTTTTAAAGTATATAACAACAATCTCCAACCAACTGGAGCCTTGTTTGACGTGGGAATATCACGGAGCAGCTATTTTGAATTTAGAATAAGTTGTCATTTTCATTTGCACCAAGCGAATCGAGCAAATAACTACTAAGGTAACTTCATGTTTTTAAGTGTATATAGCTTGGCTTTATTTGTATATATATTGTCAGACTAATAAATTACTCGTTCAAGAAATACATTTACTTCATTTCCTAAGAAACCATTTCTATTTACACAAATTGCAATAAAGCAAATTGGACCGTACAAAAATACTTAACATACAACTCGACTCTACAGTTTCATTTAACGCTAAATAGAACATTCTAGATGTATGCATCTGAATGTTCTATTTATGTACACATATATTTTATTGAAGTGCCTTATCTTAGAGCGGAAACATTTCTGTAAACACCGACGACGTCCTTAATACGAGTTATAACGAGCTCAGTATATAGTTTCAGTGAATTTTCTAAACTTACCCTTGCATACAGTTCTTTAGAAACGCATTCATTCGTATAATATCCGTATAAATAAACGTTTTAGATTTTTTTTTCCGTTATACGAAGGGCCACCATGCATTGGAGGAACGTGCAGTGTGAAATAAGTTTTAAATTATCTACTTGACTGGAGGATTTTGTACAGTCGTTTATATTATTTTCTTATTTGCATTTCATATAAAAAATCATCTCTAGTTTTTTTATTGTCAAAGACAGATTAACTAATTTGGCTTTTATTTAAACGTTTATTGGTCGCGTGTTGCGTCGTCGGCTGTCACCGTTAAATTTATAGTTGTATAGTAACAGCCTGTGAATGTCCCACTGCTGGGCTAATTCCTCCTCTCTTTTGAGAATAAGGTTTGGAGCTAATTCCAACTTGCTGCTTCAATGTGCTTAGTTGGAATACACATTTTGCAGAATTTCAGTGAAATTAGGCACATGCAGGTGCATGATGTTTTCCTTCACAGTCGAACACAACACGAGATGAATTATAAACACAAATTAAGCACATGAAAGACAATGATGCTTGCTCGGGTTTGAACCCACGATCATCGGTCAAGATTCACCCGTTCTTCCCACTGGGCCATCTCCTTCTCGACATCTTCGGCTTCAGCTTCGGCTTCGGTTTGTTAAGACTTTGAAGAGCGTTATAGAGACTGGACGTTAGTATAAGTATTTCCTTCCATGCAAAGCGTTCCCGAATCTGAACTCACATTTAATTAAATAGCTTGGTAATTTTTATACTAGACTTTATAAAATTAAATATTATTGTAACTTCTAAAATATAAAACAAAAAACAAATGCGAATTACAATAGCCGATGCAAGAAACATCAACAATATTGTATGGTAATGTATATTTTATAGTAGGTTATTCATTTGATAGCTTAATTCGCCTTGTAATTGGTATGCAGACGGTACGCTGTGCATATCCATACTAATCAAATATGTGGTCAGACACTTGCAAAACTTTTTTTAATTTGCAAATTAGTTGAACAATAAAGCGGCTTGAAAGAAACGAATCACGAACAGGCAATGCACGTATCTCATAATAATTATTCGTCGTCGGCTTGCTTGTGTAGTGTGTCTAGCCGTGCACAACTATGGGTTTGGATATAGCGAAGATGTTCGAAATTCGAAAATTGGCAGGAACATTACTTATTTATTTCATTTATGGGTCGACTTTGTCCCACTAACAAAAAAAAACTGAAATTTACATATTACTTTTACAACAAAATCTGCCACAAAATAAATACTGGACATTTAAGGGTTAAGATTGACTATTACTAAGGGAAACAATTCTAATGTACTTCTGCCACGAGAACTGTTTCACATATTTATTATAAGTTTTTTTAAACACCTACAGACTGGACACTTTAAATCTTCTATGCAGCGTTGACGGTGAGATGAGACGAGTTAGATTACATCGCTAAATTATATTTGAAACTTTTTATACCAAGTTTTTAGTATATAGAAGTATGTAGTAGTTATTCTTAGAGCTGAGTTAACAAGAAACGTAAACATTTATATAAAACAACATATATATATAGTTTTATTAATCGACTTCAAAAAAGTTCGTTCATTATTATTTTTCTTCGACGTACATATATCCCTAACATTGGAACAGCGTGGAATAAGCTTCTTTTCAAAAAAACTTTAGCCCAGCTGTGGGACAGTAACATTTTTTATTTTAACATAGTATGTGTGCCTATTAGTCTGAGCCAAGAGAACTACCAATATATTATTCAATAATATTAGATATTTCAATTTAAGTTAGGTTATTACTTAAGTTTGTTTTTGGTTAATGTATTTTGCTCTTGTGTTGCTCTACTTGTGTGTGTAGAGTGGAAACATCAAACGTTACTGCAATTTGTAATTTAGAATCTTAGTTCTCAAGGTTGGTGGCGCATTGGCGATGTAGGCGATGCTTAACATTTCTTACAATGGGCTATGCTCGCTGCCTACCTATCCTATAAATATATATATATATATATATATATATATATATATATATATATATATATATATATATATATATATATATATATGTACCATTAAAACCATCACAAAATACTTGTCTATTTTTCAAAATCAGTAGAAGTAATAAAAATAAGGGACAATATCCCATACCTTGAATGTCAGCACTACATTTATTATTTTAAATTGCATGTTTATTACAATATAATATGAATAATATATTTAATATATAAATATGCTATTAACGTTTTCATACTTAAAGAAAATTAAGTCTATCTTTAAAAAACATCATGAATAAGTACAAAACATTGCTTAAGTATTAAGTTATGTTTGTAAGAATGCATAATAAATCTATGATGAAATTACATTACAAATTGTGTCTTAATTTAATGCAAAATTTATTTTGAAAACAAAATAATATTAGCGTGACGTAATTTTAAACAGTTTTAAAAAATATACATAGAAGGTACAAAAAACTAAACACAATGGACATATCGTAGTTTCGAGTCGCCATTGTTGTTACTTTTCAAGGATAAATTTCACTATTCAACATTTCATTTTCTCCAAAAAGCTTATTTAGTAAAATGACTCCAGCGACGTTTTTGCCTTTTAAATGATTAGACGTTTTTGAGAGTTTTTTTTTTGTAATTAGTTTATTTAATCCGTTTTCTTTTATGTTATCTGTATTAACATAATTTGTGTTTAATTTTATTTATTTTGTTGAATCTAATATTATTCTTTTTTATGGAATAAGTGTTAATTGGTATTATAGTTTAAGTTTAAAATAATATTTTATTTTTGGTTTGTTTTTAAGGTATTAACTGTAAGGTTATTTTATGTTATGTCCCTTGTAACCTGACTTGTTGTGTTATGTAATTACACTGGCTCACTCACCATTCAAACCGGAACGCAACAATACTAAATACTCCCGTTTTGCGTAGAAGGAGTTTTTCATTTATATGCATTTTTTTAGTAGGCGGACGAGCGTATGGGCAACCTGATGGTAAGTGGTCACCAACGCCCATAGACATTGGCATTGTAAGAGATGTTAACAATCGCTTACATCGCCAATGTGCCACCAACCTTGGGAACCAAGAAGTTATGTCCCTTGTGCCTGTAATTACACTGGCTCACTCACCCTTCAAACCGGAACACAACAATACCAAGTTTTGCGGTAGAATATCTGATGAGTGGGTGGTACCTACCCAGACGAGCTTGCACAAAGATCTACCACCAAGTGTAGTCAGACCTATCATGTTTATGATTATAAATAATTTAGAACTGGATAATGGACAAACATTTCATTTCATCTCATACGTCTCTACAGTTTTATTATCATACTACAAACACTTCAATGAATAAAAATATTAGGTTCAGTTGATAGTATCAGAGATATAGGACACAACAACGAATGATAAAATGATATGTATCTATTTTTATTACCCATAACGAGCCCTTACTTTATGTGTTACAGGAATGATCTTGACAAATATATTTTAATCTATTTGTGCCCCAAAACAAGATATCTCGTTTGTTTGCGTTATATATTTAATTATGATTGGGTCGTTACGTCGGTTCAGATTGCAAAATGGAGTGTGATAATCGAACATACATACTAAAGCGATTTTTTTAAATATGTTTTTACTACGACAACTTTTTGGTGGGTTTATTCAGAATTATTATCTTTAAATTGTCTGTTATTCAAGTAATTTATTAATGGTTGTTTAATTTTAACAAAAATAATATTTCACTCGAATCAATGTTTTTTAATGTGGAAAAAATTCAGGCTTAATTGCGCGCTGCCTTTGTTATTGTTAAATACGTTTTATTATTTTATATATAATTTAATGTTTTAATAAGGTTCGTTTTTTTTCAAAGACAACTTGCTATACATATTTTTGAGGACTGACTATCTAATCTAGAATCTTATTTCCTCTTCTAAATCTAATTTTATTCAAATCTAATTAAAATCTAATTTATCTTCAAAAATCATCAATATTGGAGACGACGAAAGCAGAAAGGATTGAATCTGCAACTTTTACTTTGCTAAGAGATCCATATCTACTACTGATCATTGAGGCTTCATATATATATAATATATGTAAATAACACCGTGTATAAAAATATTACTAACAAATCTATATAAATAAATATGATTGCATTTCTGATTGTCATAAAACTTTAGTGACTTTTACGTAAATTTTCTTTGTACTGTTGTAATGTTGGTGACTTAACTCTTGTGAAAACGTGACGGGTATATAGGTTAAAATGAAACGCCAGATGCTGCGACAATAAAACAATCCGGTCATAGGTAAATGCGAGTTGGACTGTCGATAAGCAATAAACAGTCACCTGATTGATATAAAGGCGATGAGAACAAAGGTGAACGGAGAACTGTTCAAAATTACTACCGCTTACCGTCTGACGACGATATCGTTACGACAATTGCCTTTTACCCTTAATAAGCAACATCGGCATCGGACGAATGGTTTTCTTACGCTCATATGTACGAGCTCGTAAGCCCACACTGATTGATCGCTAGGTTCATTGATGTATTTACTAAAAGTAATAAATAGTCTACGATTTATAACCTATCTTTTTCTCTGTCATTGTCTTTGACGTGTCCTTAAGCAGTTTTATGCGAAATCGTATAAAGCAGAGTATCAACTCGACATTTGTTATTTATTTATTTATACATATATGTTTTGTTTACAATTCTTATACAAACCTTGAGTTCCAAACTAAATTTTCACTGTGTTTATTCATTCCTTCCTTCCCATACTTTTGTAACAATAAATAATGATTCCTCCTGATACTAAACAAAACATTTATCTGGTAGTTACAGCGGTTAAGGAACTCGCCTCGGCGTTACGACGATTAATTCCATCTGTATAAGCCGTACATAAAAATGATATACGTTTCCAACGGCTTGTGAAATCGCCAAAACTTAGCACCCTGTGTTATATATTTCTTCGTTTTGTTAAAAGTAAAATTGCAATAAGTATTGTGTTAAGTAAATAAATATTGCGTTTTCGAAAACAACATTATTCTTTACAATGTCAACTTTACAATCACTTCACAGTTGCATGCATTTCTCCACTGTTGGTATCACGTAAGGTCCTCCAGACCGATTTCGGCCACGGCGGCCAATCTCAGGAGAGATTAGCCAACTGCGCAGGAGATATTATAGTGCACAAGTGTGTGCGCAAACACAGGTGCACTCTCTTTTCCTTAGCTCTCATAATCCGATGGGACGGCAAACCGACACGACCAGAAAGAGTTCAGGCGCAGGACCAACGGCTTAACGTGCTTTCCGAGGCACGGGAGTGTACACACTTCCAACTTCCAGACTCCGGGCTGCTACTGAGAGTTTTCTGACAGAAAACCCCAATAACTATTTATTGGCCCGACCTGGGAATTGAACCCAGGACCACCGAGTCTACGGCCTTATATCAAGCCACTAGACCAACGAGGCAGTATCCATATTAATATGTATAATACATAATGTATTGTAAGCCGAGATGGGGCTGTGGTTAGAACGCGTGAATTTTAACCGGTGATCGTGGGTTCAAAGTCGGTTAACCACCATTAATTTTATGTGCTTAATTTGTGTTTATAATTCATATCGTGCGTGACAGTAAAGAAAACATCGTGAGGTGAGTCATATTTCACTGAAATTCTGTCACATGTGTATTCCATTAACCGCATTGGAGCAGCGTGGTGGAATAAGCTCCAAACCTTAAAATAACGGCGAGGCCGTGTCCCAGCATTGAAATGTTCACAGGCTGTTACGATATAATATATTAAAGTAGTCTAACGTTTAGGTATAGTCGGTAATACACACATGAGGTATTTAACTCTCCCCATTATGTTATTAGTAATTACATGGCCTTACAGCCCCTCTGTCATCTTTCAAACCTATTAACACCATTCCATCAAGTGACGTCACACGCGGGTGACGCCGCGGGCGGAATCTAGTTTAATTAATATTTAAATTACATGTCAATATATTATTGTGTTAAATTCAAGACAATTATTTCATTCAATGAAGCTTGTACGAGAACAAGTAAACTGAATTTGGTAATATAATATTAGATTGAATCTTTCATATCCTTGTTTTGATATTAGTATAAGTATTAATTTACAACTACTACTTAGTGGTAGAGCTTTGTGCAAGCTCGTCTGTGTAGGTACCACCCACTCATCAGATATTCTACCGTAAAACAGCAGTACTTGGTATTGTTGTGTTCCGGTTTGAAGGGTGAGTGAGCCAATGTAATTCCGGCACAAGAGACATAACATGTTAGTTCCCAAGGTTGGTGGCGCATTGGTGACGTAAGTGTTTGTTAACATCTCTTACAATGCCAATGTCTATGGGCGTTGGTGTCCACTTACCATCAGGTGGCCCATACGCTCGTCCGCCATCCTATGCATTAACCAAGAAACCCAGTGAGCACAGGTATAAGAGATATTACATCTTAGTTCCTTGGTTCCTTAGGTTGGTATCTTGGTGCATTGACGATGTAAGAAATGGTTTATATTACTTACTATAACATATAATATAGCATTGGTCTCCAACAGTTATATTAGCCACTAGACTAACGAAGCTGTCACTTAGCACTTTACTTTTTTACTAAGCACACACTGTACGGACGAATAGATCGATTGGCGAATGCTTATGCCTTATTGATTAAAAAAAGGATGGGAAAAAATCTTATATTTTATCCGTACGAAGTCAGAGCAACTAGTAAAGTATAAAAAAAACCAAATCATATAATAAATTGCGTACAAATCCGATAATGCTTACGGAACTTAATATTAATATGATGATGTTATCATTTTATAAAAAAAACTATGAATTTAGCACAAACACAAATACATACACACACATCCAAAAAAATATAAATGTGTATAGAATGTTCAATTGTATTGTTTAATTCACGCGATTTTTTTTCTAATTTTGATCTATTGCAACTTGAATTACTTAACTTTGGCAACAGACATGGCTTTACTGAAATGCCTTTCGCATTTTTTATCTATATTTCTTTGAGTCATTACAATATCTATAAATTACGTTCTTATTTAAATTAAAAAATATAATTATTTACCGGCCTGAATTAACTGTAAAAAATAATAAATATTTATATTAATCCTTATCAAATTATTTAATTACGATCGTATTTTTTTAATCTGTTCTTGAGTGCGAGTAGTATATAAATATTTATACATTATCAAAGCTTAAAGATTGTTTTTAATTTTCATACATAGACAGACATAATGTCAATAGGTTTTTAACAGTCAAACTCAACCACAAAACAAGGTGCAAAGAATGAAAGATATAAATTTATTGTTTATAAATTTTAAAAAAATCCATTTTTATTTTGTAATGTACCCACATAAATATTATTTTAAAAAAGTTTATATTAGGGGACTGCATCATTACTTCAAATAAACTTCAATTAAATTATAATATCAACCAATGATCGACCTTGCGTTTAAAAAAAGTTCAAGGGCATTGTTCGGAGTTATTTTTCGCCAAGAGCTTGTGGACAGCAAAAATTTTAAAGAGTACCTATATTTAAAACAAAAAAGTATTTATACCATTTATCGTTTATATATTGTTGTTTGGATATAAATTTAAGTAATTGATATATAAGCCTAATCATAAATACATGCTTATGCCTACACTTCAAAAGTTCTTGTATACAATATTTTTACGTAAAGGATATTTAGATATATTTTATATCTGTTACATTTAACAATAAATAGTTTTGGATAAAAAATATTAATATATGTTTATAAATTAAATTAATTTAAACTCTAATGAGTAAGTATTTTGTTTCAATTTCAAAAAATGTACTCACCGAAAGGAGACAAATACTGTTTAAAATTTTCCACAGCGTCGCGCCCGCATCATAAATCATTCAAACTTTACGAACTTATCTTTCTCACCTTCCCAAAATAATTATATTGCATACGAATCAAAATGATCAGCCAAAATATACAAACAGTTAACAAAATTCACTCTAAAACAACTACAACAAAACTTTTTAACTTAATCGTATTATGTTTTAAAAAATTCGTTTTTTTTTATTTAGTGTCTGTATTATTTTTGTTTAATAACAATATTATCTAGCATTTATTGTTGGATGTAATTATTTTAAAAATAGAACCGTTTCGAATCGTTCAAAGTTGCTCGCATTCCCGCGCGTTCTTTGAAACGACTACTCTCCGGAGTCTCACAAAATAGACTGGAGGCGATCGCTCCCGTGGCTACGGGAGCTATGCGCATGGTAAGGACTCTAAGGGGGCTAACACCTCAACTAGAAAGGCTCCAAATGCATTATATTATATTTCGAATCAAAGAATATATGTGCACTTTTGCCATAAACTTTAATGGAACCTTTGAGACCGTATTTCATATGTTATGTCAGATGTGATATGAATTCTGCCCGTTATGAAATAGACATATCTGTGCTTTATTAAGAAACACGCTCTCGTTCTGAACTCAATTCATACAAAGGTTATGAAAAAATTTGATAAACGAACGTATCAGGGGAATATTTTTCAATAAGCTATTAATATATTAATTTAAGTATAAAGATTTTGAATATTATGTAAAAAAGCCTTAATCGTGAGTAATCTCAAACTCGGTTCTCATTAAGATGGACCAATTTTATTTGAACATTCTATCATAAAAATAATTCAATCAGATTTTATCCGTCTCAAAAACTTTAGGAAATTATTAGGAATTACTTTTTGTTCTTATTTGAAGTACCGTTAATCTACGAAATGAGCTTATCATGTACATTTTCACATTAAATGATTGTAATGTAATAAGTAACACAAATAACAAATGAGTTTCTTAACTCTTCTTCTCAGTAGAATCTACATTCGGACCGGTA
Source organism: Nymphalis c-album (assembly GCA_963151315.1). Taxonomy (NCBI): domain Eukaryota; kingdom Metazoa; phylum Arthropoda; class Insecta; order Lepidoptera; family Nymphalidae; genus Nymphalis; species Nymphalis c-album. The sequence continues at coordinate 4,020,156 of OY720602.1, read as the reverse complement.
GACTTAAATGTAATTTATATCTTTGCATATCAATATCATATGGTATAATATTATTATACCGTATTTGTGATATCATTTGGCGTTAACGTCATTTTAGAATGAAACAAAATTCAAATTCAAAAATATGTATGAAAACTGAATAATTGCGATAAAAAGGAATGACATTGGTCCCATTATTATGTCAATTACTGATTTAATTAACTTCTGGTTGTTTAACCACCATCACATTCAATTCACCTTCAAGATCAAAATGACACCAGGGATACGCTTGACCAATAATGATTTAACTTATCGGTTAAAAATATTTTGTATGCTTGTATAGTCATGAAAATATTACGCTTTTATCTCCTAATCGTATAAATAATTTTATGAACATTATTAATTAGCAAATGGACCACCTGGCGGTTAATGGTGACTGCTATATACATCGGCACTGGAAGAAATATTAACTATCACTTTCATCGCCAATGCGCCACCAACTTAATCACCCTTCAAACCTAAACATAGCAATACTAAGTCTTGCTATTTGTTGGTAAAATATGTGTTTTGGGTGTTATCTACATAGACAGGCTTGCACTATTTTAAATTAATTATATTTGTGTCAGATTATAAAAATTGTATTTAAAATTATATGAAGATTAACCACCCGTTCGAGTCTCATTGAATTTGTTAATCTTGTATGGTGTCGATGTTATTGGGCACATAAATAATTACATGTACACGATAAAAACGCCACAAGCGATTTGATTACCAGATATATGTTTCAAGGTAATCAAAATAACACTATAATTTTATAAAAAAATTAAAATTAGAATCTCTCGTAAATTTATTTTTTACGATCTAATTTTAAGTATATTTGCTAACAGCACTTACACTTTGAAATGAAATTTCCATTATATTGGTGAATACGAAATACGAACCAGCTGTCACCTACGAAGGCAAAAAAGCGAGTTAATAATTTATTTAAGAACGGTCTAAAATTATAATTTTGAATTAAAGGGGAACATTATACTTAGTATCAATGACTATTTACAAAACCTTAAATATCAAATAAAAAATTAAAATAGATTTTGTACAAATCATGATCGCGCTGATTAGTAGAAAAAATACTAGCAACACTTCTTAGTTTTATTACTACTAATTACTAAGTAAACACTCCTGAGACAAATAACGGCTCCATAAGAATAGGAATAATGAAGAAAAGAGCCTTTTTATTGTAGTTTAGCGGTCTAGGTTAGTAAATCTAAATGCATTCTTTATCTCTATTTGTAACTGTAATTATGTTAATGTATTTCAATTTTCGGGTTACAAAGCAAAATTATGAGTATCCTGTCAGAAAAATCGAGATTTTAGAGAATACCGTAAAAACCTCATTATTCAGAATAAAAAAAAAATAAAGTCTGCGAACTACGATGACATTATCTGTCAAAGTTCTCCCGACTTAAGTCTTGAACTCGACTTACTTCAGGAGCAGAATTTCACCAAAATTATTTGTGATTTTTCGTAGCATTCGAAAATAATTTTACCTAATAAAACTAATAATTGCCAAATTAGCATGCATCTAATGAAATTTGGAACAGCCCGTGGTTTCGTGATACATCAAATAAAAAAAAAACAAAATGGGCTATTTACCTAGACTTCCGTTAAATACCAGTTATGTCACAATTTAAACAACGAATTAGGAATCTCTTTTTTTAATAAGACAAATATGACCTCTGGGTGACATTTAAACGCTCAACTTCAGCCCATTTTAACAAAGTGAATTTCAAATATGTAAAGTCTTTTGTCGCTGCATTGAAAATTATTTTGAAGCAATGACAGGCATATAAAATAAAGTTTTTTTTATTTCTTGCTATAAATGATATTTTGAACGAAATAATATACGTACACATACATGACACTTATGTTTGATTTTCAAAAAAATAATAAAGGATATTTTAAGACGGATCGATGGATAAAAATCCGCTATACAAGATGTTTTTGTAAAGCAAGTATATACTTTTAGACTTGTATTGCATTAAGTTAAAATTTCATTACTTTTTTGGACGAAAACACACGCAGTACCTTCCGAATGACATTCAGTTTTTGCAATAAATATTAATAAAATTTACGACAGCTCTCAATGTTCACTTATGAAGACAATAATATGTAGGCATTACGAGTTTATACATTCGACATCAAAATAAAATGAGGCTATCAATTTCTGCTGAAATTCTCATGTCAACGTTTTAAAGATAAATATTTCATAATCAGTTACATTTCATCGAGAACTTATTACTTATGTTAATCACTAAGAAGTACCTAAAGCAAAACTCTATCAATTTATAACAAAAAAGATGATTTCATATTATTTGTAGTTGCAATTTTATGTAGTTCCAGAAGAGATCCAGAGAGTTCCAGAGACGAAAAACTGCGTAGGAAGTTCGGTAGAAGGTGTTCATAAGAATATTCGTGTAGCAAGCGTAGGCGGCAAAGAGCAAAGAGGTTGGGACGCGATATAAAGATATAATGGATCGGCCATTATATATATGTGGCGTTTGTAGTGCACGGCGTTAAGTGACGTATTATTGGCTACTCTAGTGACAGAAGGGAAAATAAACCATTAATTTTTCGCCAAAAAATATTAAAAGTGCAATGGGAAAGTACTGTTAGCATTCTTGCTATTCAATTAAACTAGTCTTAACGATCTTCGGCTGAATATATCAATTCCTTGTGTCGGATTATATATTTAAAAAAAAGCTAAACGAGTCTTCGTACTTCATAGAAAAGGAATATGACTTATGGCGCGAAGTTTGGGTGCTCCGAATATATTATTACGTTTTGAAGGAATATTTTTCGTTGGTTTTGTTCGCATTTAAAGTACTTTATAACAGTTTTGATTTTTTTAAATTGTCAAATACTTATTTATTATTTTATTAAAAGTCATTTTCACTTCTGGTTTGTAAGACAAGTTTAAGTTCTGAATCTCAAAGTAGTTCTTTAATGTTGACAATACGAAGTAAGTGACAGATATAACAAGAAGATACTCAATCTAAGTTCTTTTATTTTTTACTAACATTATACTATCACTTTAATTATATTGTTATTTGTAATCATAGTATTATAATTGTATTGTTTATTATATATGTAAATGTAATAGCATTCAATTATATTATTATAAATGCCTGTAACGGCGTATCATACTGTACTAGTCTACTATTTTCGAAACTTTTTTTAAGGTTATTTTGTGAATATGCTAATGGTGTTTCATTTATCAATATATGAATAATATTTTATAATTATCATTAAATAATTTAAGTATTTGATGTATACATATCAAACAGGATTATATTAATACATAGAATAATAGACCTCCGTTAACATTACGTAGTCAAAATATACCAGGCGACCTTTTTGTACGTTATATGTGTCCCATTAACAAAGTGATACAACGTGACAAGGCTCCGAAAAAGCCTGTTTCGAACGTAAAACAAATTGACGCCTATTACGTTTATTGAAATACATTTCTTTCTGAGGATATTATACTAAAGGTCTGACTGCCTCGTTTGTCTATATATAAGGCCCGGTGGTCCAGGGTTCAATTCTTAGGTCGGGCCAATCAATAGCTATTGGTTTTTTCTGACAGAAAACTCTCAGTAGCAGCCAGGAGTCTGTAAGTTGGAAGTATGTACACTTCCATGCCTCGGAAAGCACATAAAGCCGCAGCCTGACTGAGGAGATTATTGTACTAAAGGTCGAAGTTTATTAGTAGAATATAACTCTCCTAGTGAATATTCGTCCTAGACTATAGTGATGGTGATCTGGTAGGGCTTTGCGCAAGTCTATCTGGATAGGTATATATCATCACGCATGCTGTTATCAAATAGCAACCATACTTAGTATTGTTATAATTTGAAGGATCTTAGCATCTTAGCATATTTAGTGCTCAAGGTTGTGTGCTGAAGTGCTAATGTCTATACGCAGTGGAAGCCAATCACCATTTGCCAAACTGTATGCCAATAGATCGAAATAGACAGGCTATTTTCAACAAAAAAAAAAGTGAAAATGGTTGTCTGTAAAGTCGGTTTACGGTGACAACGTCACAACAAAACATTGATGAAATGACTCCAATCGAGTGAAAGAGAGATAGATGCGGCGCAAGCATACAATCAACGTAACGGGACAATGAGCGTAACGGGACAAATTTTCGTGCATGCAGCCAGCATTCATCGATTTATTAGACGTTGTCACGTCAAAAAACTATTATTACTCGCTTAAAAGTAGTTATTCGTAAATGGAATCAAACTATTTATAACCACAGTCAATTATACAATTTACATTAATTATGTGAATAACAATATATCATAATCATTTATATTGTAGAAACAGGTATGTACCTTCTATATACTTATATAACTGGACAACAACTGTTATACTGTACTCGTTATGTTATCTTTAATCTGTTAATTTTAAATTTAATCTTCAATCTAAATTAAACACTTTCATATATGTGAGGTCATCGTACAGGAACAATATAATAGTTATTTTTATTTGTAATTTTGTAATTGGAGCACATTTTGTAAACAAATTAAAAATCCAAATTTCTTTCGTTGCGTTCGTCACGCCAGGCACGATATACATATATTTATAATTTACGATTCAAAAAAAAGGTATAGAACAATAATAACATTACTCACGCTGTTAAACATTACTTGAATACTACTTCTTAAATATATTTTTAAGAGGGGCAAACGTGCAGAAGGCTCACGCAATGAAAAGTGGCTACCACTACCCATGACCACCTGCAACACCGAAAGGCTTGCAGGCGTTGCCGGTCTTTGAGGAATGAGTACGTTGTTTTCTATGTCAAGGTTTCTATGTCATCCGGTAAGTAAACTTATATTTAGTTTGGTATTTAATACTCAGATCATAATACGTGTACATATCATACATCACTTATTTTTAAAGTTGGTTGGTGGTTGGGCGGTTGGTTGGTTGGTTGGTTGGTTGGTTGGTTGGTTGGTAGGTTGGTTGGTTGGTTGGTTGGTTGGTTGGTTGGTTGGTTGGTTGGTTGGTTGGTTGGTAGGTTTGTTGGTTGGTTGGTTGGTTGGTTGGTTGGTTGGTTGGTTGGTTGGTTGGTTGGTTGGCTAGTTCATTCCTACGGCTGTTATAAATAAAAAGGACATCGATACCTAATACCTTTGTTTTATTTTTATATTTTTACCGTCCGTAGTAATCAGCTGTATCGATTTCATATAACAACTGTGACATTTATTCGACAGACAACAATTTATGAATGAATATTATTGTTTTGTTATGCTAGATGCCAAAACAAAAAATAAAGATTAATACTGAACATTAATAGGAACATAATACAAAAACAGATTTTATTAAACGGCTTTATTTATTATTGAAACCAATTAAGAAATACTTATATTTTTTTCATATAATGTTTTCAGTACAATCTACATTCAGAACTATCGTAAGGTTCTATTAAAAACTACTTGTGAATGTCTATTCGAATAAGACATTTCTATTTCGAATTTTTCTTCAAATATGTAAAACTTACACGTTTCGTCAGACGAAGATAGTACCTTTTCATATTATTGACGCCCACGAAACACTCCGTTCGATGTCTACAAAGCAATGCGTCTATGATACTGAACACATTTTTATCTTGCAAGTTTTACAGGTGACGAACCTTAAGAGTGCTTTCATCATTGTTACCCACGTTTCACCCTTAAAGATATACCTCCAAGTCACTCTGACTTGGAGGTATATCTTTATGAGATTCTTAGTAAATCTCTTCGTAATATTAAGAAATTTGTCAAGTTTTTACTTGGTGGTAGGGCTTTGTGCGAGCTCGTCTAGGTAGGTAGCACCCACTCATCAGGTATTCTACCGCAAAACAGCAGTACTTGCTTGCTTGTTGTGTTCCGGTATGAAGGGTGAGTGAGCCAGTGTAATTTCAGGCCCAAGGGACATAACATCTTAGTTCCCAAGGTTGGTGGCGCATTACCGATGTAAGCGATGGTAACATCTCTTACAACGCCAATGTCTATGGGCGTAGGTGACCACTTACCATCAGGTGGCCCACATGCTCGTCCGCCTTCCTATGCAATAAAAAAAGGCCATTTTTGTAGGATTTATAGCTATGGGTATAAAATGGATCTTTTTCTATACCTTTGTTACTCTTGCAACTCAACTTAAGATCCATTCCAAGCAACAGTTTTGGATTTTTTTATGGGATAGAGTTTCACTTAACTTTGACATCTGTAATGAAATCTGATGAAGTCGGCTAGAAAATGGCTCATTAGGAATCAATAAATGAGTTTGACAAATTAGGTATATAGAAAAATAAATTGTTAAAGTCGCTTGTGGAGGTGAAGATGGTCATGCTAATATGAATTATATTATTTTGTATTAGTTAAGATTTAAAAATACTTTCATTAGTTATGATTGAAAATTACATAGGCATCGAACTCCATACCAATTTAATAATTTTATTATCGCCTTTTGTTCATCATATTATATTCGAAGGGATTTTTATCGTATAAAGAATTACACTTACAATTACAGATTTTAATCTTAAGTTTTCGACTTAAATCCTATTGTCTAACGATAAATTGCCCAGTTTTGAAACATGGGTTAAAAGTTTTTTTTATTAAAAGGGGAAAGTGTAATTATAAATTATACAGACTTGAAGCACATGAAAAATTAGCTTTGCCTAGGGTTGTGACCGCAACCATCGGTTCTAGAATTTAGAAATTTAACTATCTAGGCTTTTTAATGTATACCTAATTAAGCTAATTATTTTGGTTTTCATCATAGCTTATTGAGTCAATCAGTTTGCACGTTAGCCTACATATAAAATATATTAAAAAATATAACCACATTATATAATAAATTGCGTAGAAATCCGATAATACTTACGGAGCTTAATATTAATGCTAGTAAAATTGATGTTAATCATATTATATGATGTTATCATTTTGTAAAAAGCTTCCTACGAATTTAGCACGCATACAAACACATACACACACATCCAAATGCGGATAATGATTAATACTTTAATTATGTTTGAATTGCATTAAAATGTTAATGTAATATTAATTTCTTTGCCACATATTTCATTAAAATCCATTCAACTTTTAATTAAAAAAGGTAATCGTAATACATTGATAAAGCTCTATTTCATTAATTTTGTTTTTTGAAGTTATACTTCTTTAGGCGCGTTATGAAAAAATGATGAGAGTGAAATTTTAAGATGCGCGCGCATCTGTGACACAAAATTAACAGTATGAAGTTGTCTGCTTAACCGCTCATTAAACACCTGAATTCTACAACGTGAAGTTAGTTCTAGGTGGCATGAAAATCGATAACTATGTTCAAGTTGTATATTCTAGTATTTTTATTACGTTAATAAAACCTTTTTTATTTAAATAAAATCTTTTTTATCAATTTTAATATTTATCGTTAATCACTACTGCATTTTAGTTATTTTATTTTCCAAACGCCAAAGAAGTATAACTTCTAACGCGTGTACATAAGTACACACACTCTTTTTTTAATTATTTTATCGTTTCAAATAAAGCGCTATAAATTTAAATAAATCTTTAAATTTAGTAAAAATGTAAATATTTACTTGTAAGTAATAAGTAATTTAATTATATATAAAAAATATACACTTGATATTGAGGTTAAAAATATTTTAATTCACATGTTTTTATTAGTATGACAAGTAGTTACTATTAGTTCGTAATACGCTCATTATAATACACTAACTGCTTATGTCACTTTAAAGTAATAAATAATAATAATTCACTTATTTTCTACGAAAGTTTTATCTTTACAAAATCCGAATAAATTTGTTAAGAATGAAAATACGACAAGAATGGGGATCTTATTTTAAACTTATTTTTCAATCTTCTATTCTATCTATCTATTTTTCTTATCTTTCAAACTAACAATTTGAAGCGAAACTTATTTTTTTTATTTTTTACATATAAATTAAATCACTATATTAAATCAATAAATAAATCATTAAAAATATATTACTTATACAAAACAATTTTCATCTCTCTAAGAGAGAAATGTCTCGACGTTTCTATGAATAGATTTAAAATTTAATTCAAAATAAAAATCGAGAAAGAATCTATCACTTCAAATAAATCAAAGAAGCACTTTAAAGTAATACGCGAAGAATACGCGCTATGTGGCTTCAGTTCCAAGGAAATGAATGGCGTCAATACAGTATTATCAATGGCTTTTTATTTTACTCTTTTCAATTTCATTATTACCACACGTGTTTTATACAATAAAAAGGTTGAATGAATGAATATAAAAGAAAATAAAAGTAATATCACATCTTGAGAATAATACATTGATACAAATATAAGAATATATCAAAAGGCAATGTCCAGACTGACTGAAAACATATATAATATACAAAGACAGTTAGTTATAATTGTATATTATAGATAAATTAGGATTTAAAAGACAATTTTCGTTTTGTAATGCAATGGCACCGATAATATGACTCTGGTATATCTTAACCAACGAGTCCAAGCCGAATCAATTCTTTATCGATTATTTTTTATATAATATAGATAGACGCACTAACAAATGGGTCTCTTGTTGGTATGTGGTCTCCGTTCATACACATTGGCGCTATATACATAATAATAATAGTAGTTTATTTGCAAAAACATCATAGAATACATTTTAATATAAACATACATGTCCAGTCACATAAGCGGCTTAACTTGGTGGTAGAGCTTTGTGCAAGCTCGTCTGGGTAAGTACCACCCACTCATCAGATATTCTGCCGCAAAGTAGCAGTACTTTGTATTGCTGTGTTCCGGTTTGAAGGGTGAGTGAGCCAGTTTAATTGCAGGCACAAGGGACATAACATCTTAGTTCCCAAGGTTGGTGGCGCATTGGCGATGTAAGCGATGGTTAACATTTCTTACAATGCCATTGTCTATGGGCGTTGGTGACCACTTACCATCAGGTGGCCTATATGCTCGTCCGCCTTCTTATACAATAAAAAAAAAATCCATAATTTAAATAATTTAAAATTTGTCATATTCATAATTGTCATTACCATTAAATATTATTATGTCAAGTCAAAAATAAACATAATAAATACTAAATAAATTGTTGCTGAATACATTACAGGGATTCTTTTACAGCGTAAAAACATTTGTCGACCAACCAGTCATGTAATTGTTTTTTAAACTTAAATAAGACGGATCCTTAATATCGGACGGCAATTTATTATAAATTTTAACTCTTTGGCAAAGAGCTGTTTTATACGGTGGCATATATCAACCATTCCTTACATTGTCAATGTTCAACCAATTTTAGGAAAGAAGTTATGTTCACATCAAATGTTTTCATACCAAGGTATTGAACCCTTGTCAAATTTAACATTGCCTACATAGTTGCGTTGTCCCTTTCAAGAGTTATTTTATTTTTTTCTATCAAATAAAGTAGGTAACCTTATTTTTAATATCTATCTTAATTTATAAATTCACACTAACCGCCTTTATGGCTTTCACAAAGTTTACCCTCAAAATATAGCAACGTAAGTCGTACATCAAGCTATTGTTCCTTTCAAGAGATTAATACAAACTTATCGAACAAAGGGTCCCGTACTTCAGACACGTTGTCAACGCAATGACTCAGCGATTTCCGTTACAGGAAACAGTAATGTAGGAGTAGAGTCTGACCCTTATTTAGCTCGTGGAGACATTGAATACATTATTTTGACTTCCTTCCCTATCTACTAGCTATCTTATCAACCGGATAAGAAACACATCTTACTAAAATATTATACGCATATTACTAAGATGAATAACAGAAATTATTTCAATGCCGACTTTCATTAGTCAACGATTTAATCAATGTTTTTGTTGAGATCTCTGAAATTTGCTTCCATATGGTATCTTTAATAATAATATTTTGAAATGTTCCGTTTTCAACATACAGAAATAACGACTATTCTGATTAATATTAAACTCTCATATAATTGTATTAGCCGTGTACCCAATGGAATATACTATCAAAAAATTATTCAGAAACCCATAAAATTTTCTTTAGAGTTCTTTGTTCATTTGCATGTGCAATGCCGAGATGGCCCAGTGGCAAGAACGCGTTAATATGAACCGATGATCGTGGGTTCAAACCCAGGCTAGCACCACTGAATGTCATGTGCTTAATTTATGATTATAATTCATCTCGTGCTTGACGTTGAAGGAAAACATCGTAAGGAATCCTGCATGTGCCAAATTTCACTAAAATTCTGTCACATGTGTATTCCACCTACCCGCATTGTAGCAGCTTGGTGGAATAAGCTCCAAACCTTCTCCTCACAAAGAGGAGAAGAGGCCTTAGCCCAGCAGTGGGACATTCACATGTTATTTTTTTTACTATTGGCTATTCCCTCATTTTACCTCGGTCATGCTCACTATCTATAGTCATATAACCATATCACCAAAAGATTTTGACAGCTATAAAGCAATCATTAGTTTTTACGGAATACTATATTTTGTGTCCAGATTTAAGAACAATAGTTGAGCATCAGAGTGTAAGCTCAGCTCAGTAAAGTAAAGATAATAGTGCCGATTTCCATATTTGTAACATCTGAAATGTCGAATTTTCAAACAAAACAGTATCCCCCATTAACCCTTCTAATGAGATTTTAAACCTCGCCAAAGGTAAGGTTCCATAAGGTTTTTCGGTGTAAAATGTAATCGTCAGACCCAGTGACTTATTATGTTAAATGAAATGTCAGTCAGACATTTAAAAATTTTCCTGTTTAGATGTATATTGTAAGATTTATTTTTATTTGTTTTATTTGAAAATATGCCATAGCTGAAATCGTAAAGACATCAATCATCTGCAACTACAAAACTATAAGTGGACGCAATAATATAACGATAACTAATAACGACTAATAATAATAACGGATTCGCGTTTTTGCGTTATTTGCGTCATGTCGGACAATTAATTCATACTCGAACAAGCTACGTGAAATGAAGTGACGCAATTACGAGTAGACATCAAACGCACTGTATGTGTCACCGAAGCTAATAACAGAGATAGAGAGAGTTCAATAATATAAAACATAATATTATTCGAAGTATTTATCGTAAGTTACTTTTATGTAGTAAAGCATAAGAAATAGATATCATATCATCAAAACATTCCGAGAAAATAAAGTGCTTTTTCAAAGTTTTTTTTTATTTCAAATTTTATTTGTCAATGACTAAAAAATTCAAAGCTATTCAATAAATCAGTCGGACTAATAAATAGAATTTTCTTCACAAATTGTAGCGAGCTCGACTACCAGTCTTAGAGTTCTATCATCTAATTCCACCTTCAGCGAGCTAAACTAATTATAGGAACGTGTTTCTTGCTTGTTTTTCGAGTTAACAGAAACACTAACCGCCTTCACTAAGTTGAATTAAAACGGTATAAAGTTAGAAAGACACTGATAATACGAGAAAATGCTCAGAGAGTAAGACATTTCAAATTTCATAGAGTAAATTGCATTTCTGAACATAACGTATAACGTTTTAAAAATAAACTTGCTTAGTTTTTTACTTACTTAGTTTGTTCCTTCAAAATATTCACTTGGATATTTCTTGCGTCCTCATTACGTAAATCAATAAAATATTATTAATGTGCGATATAAAACGTTCCATTAATTTTTAAGGTTAGTAGCAATGTGACGATTAATAAATGAAACTCAGTTTAAGAATTTATCAGCCTGTTTTATACTAGTACTAAGTCCGTAGATGTTTTTCTTATTATACTTATAAATACATAAGTATGTATAAATAGATATACGGCACCCTTTATAGCACTTACTTACTTACTAGTTCATATAAATTACTTATTTTGATAAATTTAAATATTAAAATTACAATTTTAAAGTTATAGATGATCACTATTGAGTGTTATTCATTTCCATCTATAACTAGACGATACAAAAGCTATTATCTTTTATATTTTTACTTAATTATTGTGTATCTTAATGATATTTATTAACAAAATAAAACCTTATCAGAATATAACGAAAATAAGCCAAAACACATTAACGCTTAAATAACCTCTAGAGAATGGCTTCAATTAGATATACAATACAAAATTATTTTCAATAGGAATTGAATTAAGTATTTTTTTTTTTATAAATATTAATTTTACCACTAACAACGAACACGATATTAATAATATATTGGGACATTTTTCAATGGCCAATGGCCATCTAATCCCAAACTAAGCAGAGCTTGTACTATGGAAACCAGACAACTGATATACTACATATTATACTACTTTTCTTCTATAAATACATACTTATATAGATAATTACACCCAGAAGCAGGACAAACAGACATATTTATGCACACAAATGTCTGTCCTGGGTGGGAATCGAACCCACGACCTGCGGCGCGAAAGGCAGGGTATCTACCAACCACGCCAACCGGCTCGTCTAATAAAAATTTAATTGCGTTATTGCATTATTTTAATAATTTAATTGCGTTATTGATAAGGGGCTGAATTCTACTAAGCTATAACGATTACGATACATTACCGATTCGATTCCGATCTCACTTTGACTATTCTATATTTAGTCGGATCGGAACCGAACCGATATGATGTTACAGTTACCGTTATGTCAAAACAAAACTTAATTGTTAACTTTTAAGGAGAATAGTCGATAATGAAATTAATGAATAGGAAAACGGATAAACGGCACCGATCACGCTTCGAATCGATGGTGATAGTGACAACTAGTTAGTAGAATTGACCCCATGTTTTCCAAAATTAATGATTATGGTTGAACGTATTTAAATGTTACGAGCAAATCTTTGGTACTTATTACGGAAAATGTATAATACGACGAATATTTATTAACTTTTTTTTTTTATTTCATAGGAAGGCGGACGAGTATATGGGCCACCTGATGGTAAGTGGTCACCAATGCCCATAACAGTTGAAAATCAGCAGAGGGATAAAAATCCCTCATAGCCTGAGCTGTCTCCTTTTGACTGCACACAAGTTTTATTTTATTATATCTTTCATTGTTTATGTTTGTTTTTATATCCATTTTTGTATATTTTCTTTTTTTTTTTCTTTATATGTGTGTATGTCAATAAATGTTTTCTTTCTTTCTTTTCTTTCTTTCTTTCAATGTTGTTTCCAAACGTTAAATAACCTATTTATGTAGTTTTATGGAATTCAATCAGAATTCTAATATATTTCATTTAACGGGCATTTGAAGTAATTTATATTTAGCTTCGTAATTAACATTTTAATTACGTTATTTATAAAAATAAATTACAACTTCAACGGTAACGGTTATTATAAGTCAAAGTTATAAATCCTTACTAATATTATAAATGCGAATGTAAGTTTGTTTGTTACGCTTTCACGCCTAAACCACTAAGCCGATTTTAAAAAATCTTTCACCAATCGAAAGCTACATTATCAGCGTGTAACATAGGCTATATTTTGTTACCGAATTCCCACAGGAACGGGAACTCCGCAAGTGAAACTGCGGGCAAAACTCTTGTAGAATTATGAAGTAATATTAAAAAGTTTACTTATAGCTATTAAAGCATATTTCTTTTTTTTTAATTTGACTCATCTTTTGCTTCATACGTGTCATTGTTTAAGTTATAATATGTAAAGTATAATTGTCATTATTGGCATTTGGCAAACAGTAATCTTGATACCATTGCTCGCTGAAATAAATCTTCTTCTTACTTCTATACTTTACTTATAAATCCTTATAGTCTATGTCTAAAAGTCAAGTATAGTAAGACTACTTAATTAGTTAAAAATTAATACCCTATCAACAAAATAAAAATCTACCTTTCGCACATTATATAGATTTTTTGTAGTAAAATTTTCAATATGGTCCAGCGTTTCCTATTGCTAAAGCGACATGTAATAGAGGCCATGATTATGGAATATTGAATGGCTATGTTAATACATTTATCAGTCGACATATGACGTGTCCTTAATTAATGCGACAGATCCTTTCATACAAATATGATAAAGATTATCCCCTTGACTCAATCGAATTGTTTACTTGCCATTATATTTTGGCCTTTTTTTTCGCTGGAAAATCTTTTTTACGTGAGTCTCCTTTCTCCCTACATGAGTGGGGGGGGGGGGGTTACGGGACGCCAGCTGGCTGTGGCAGTTAAGATTTTAACAGAAAAGCTACCGATTTTTTTCCGATATAAAAAATCCAACACATTTCTTATAATATATATAAAAATCAATTGCTATTCGTTAGTCTCGCTAAAACTCGAGAACGGCTGGACTGATTTGGCTAATTTTGGTTTTGAATTATTTGTGGAAGTCCAGGGAAGGTTTAAAAGGTTAGTAAATATGAAAAAAAAAATGCTTGGAATACAGTAAAAACAACAATTTCGTTTTCCCTTAGAAACTAATCCTACCTGTCCAACATTTGATGTTCGTCCCGTCATTTAAAAATCAATTAAATTTAAAAGTCGTTCAAAAATCAAAATAAATTTAAAAGTTAAGTTTGAATCTTAGGTGGTACGAGCCGGGTCAGCTAGTTTTCAATAAAAATGTCATAGGTAGGTATATTATTTATTTTGAAGTAATAACTTATAATGATATGTATTATTAAAATTTCATGTATAAACAAACAAACTAACAGTTCTCTTTATAATCTTAGTACAACTAGAGCAAATTATTAATGGATTGTAACACGTGTTAGTAAGGAATTAACAACTTGCGAAGTAGGTGGATGTTGGCGGTTAAAGTGATATTAGGAACGAAGGCGTGTTTTCTGTAGAATCGTAGTATAGTCGTCGCCCCGATAATTACTTTTTTATTATCATTTATTTAAGTTATGTTATTTATGTTATGTTATTTATAGAATAAGAGAAAATAAGTATGTAATAAAAATAGCCTTAGTTCTAAAAATCAGAAATATTCTCATTAGTAACAGCATATAACTAAATACAAGATATACAATAAAAAATTGTGGAGTTGATATTTGTTGATTTTCAGGTGTGCTATATAAATTCAAAGCCGAGATGGCCCAGTGGTAAGAACGCGTGAATCTTATCCTATCTCCTCTTATCCGATGATCGCGGGTTCAAACCCGGGCAAGCACCACTGAATTTAATGTGCTTAATTCATGATTATAATTCATCTCGTAGGTACTTGACGGTGAAGGAAAACATCGTAAGGAATCCTGCATATGTCAAATTTCACTGAAATTCTGTCACATGTGTATTCCACCAATCCGCATTGGAGCAGCGTGGTGGAATAAGCTCAAAACCTTCTCCTCAAAAAGAGAAGAGGTCTGTCTTACCCTAGCAGTGCGACATTCACAGGCTGTTACTGACTTACTATATAAATTTAAGTGTATTTTATTCACTTAACAGAGGTATCTCTGATATGCAACTGAGTTAGAAACAGTTTCTGGTCATTAATTATCATTATATTTAATATAATTTTTAATTTTGTAACTTCATATATATGTGCTTGTTATATCATAAAACAAGCTGTGCCCCGTGGCTTCACCCGCGGATAATTTATAAAAATATAATAAATTATATTATTACTATAATAACACACACACACATATGGCTACTGGTAAAGAAATACGTAGGTAATTAACGTTTTGAAATTATTTTCATAAGATACCGTAGGGTTTACCGATCTTATATATGGCCTAACATTTGCGCCATCACATGATCTTTGTGTGTACCAATTTTCATCAAGATTGGTCAAGCCGTTCTTGAGTTATAATAAGACAGACAGACAGACAAAAATGAATAAAATAGTATAATGTGAATCACTGCATTATAAAACGATTATTTATCACAAAATAAGGTGAAAAAAAATGTACAGACAGAACCAATAGATTTATACAGGATGTAACAAAATTTGTTTCCGACCCGTGAAGTGGTTGTTAGGTATCGTGAGTCGGTTCTAAAAAATTTTAAGCAAACATTTTCTCCGGACACGAATTTTGTTACACTCTGTATAGTAGTATAGAGTATAGATATCATAAAATATAATATGCGTATTTAATCAAGGTAATATTCAGTCGATGTTAGTCTGCGGCCTGTCTATACTTGATTTATGACGCCTTGAGACCTAATTACAGCGAGAACGGATTCTGCGGTCGAGCCTATTGCTGGAGGCATAGAAGCGTTCGCTATGTACATCGATGTATGTAGAGGTTAATCCCCTTTAATAATGATTAAAGATTAAGGTAACCTACCTGACGGCGGAAGATAAGGCATTGTTTCAATATTTCCTTACTTAGATTAAACAAAAACGTTCAGAATTTCATGCTCCGTCCGACGTCAACCCTTTTTTTTTTTTTTTTTCGCTGGAAAAACGCATTTACGCGTTTCCCCCACGTGAGGTGGGGGGGTATGTGGGGCTCGCCGGTGCTGAAGGCTCCGGAATACCCACTAAAAAACCAGCGTACCTGCATCGTCTCGGTGGAGTGGCACGGGTTCGCTTGCGCATACTACCGCGACGCCAAACCGACGTCAACCCTGATATTTCCCTATAAGATTTTATATTATCTCGTGTGTCGTATCGATAAGATTGAGGCTTTGATTGTCGATTGCATTCATTTAATGAAACCACGGTAGAATGGAAATTATTTTGAAATGTCAAATAGATTAGCACGATGATCGTTAGATGGCGCTACCTCTATGTTACAATTTTACAAATAAAGGGTAGATCTAGAATTATCGCACCGACATACATATTATGTATGTACAAAATAATATGGAGTACAGGCATGATACTTTGTATTTATTACATTATAATTAAAATCGGGATACCCATGCTGTATCGTCAAATATAAGCCCACTTAGTAAATGGAAAATTAAATTGTAAGATATAACTTTGCAATTCTATAGCAAATACGACAAAATGCTATAATTAACTGTTTGGAAATGGAAAAATATGTTTTGTTTTTCCATTTTCAAATACATATCGACTAACAAACTGGCTTATTATTTAGACTACAAATATTTCTAACGTCGAAAATATTTTGGAACATTTCCAGTTCAGAGTATGAAATTCATTTCTAACATGAAAATAAGCTTTATATTATTGGATATCTTACATTAAACCCTGTCTACTTCAAATGATTGTTTTGTAACTCGTTTTATTTGTTTTCATAAAAGGAAGGTTTAGTTATAATTCGATTACTTTATAGTAAGCCAGCAACGCAATAAAAATGTACTTTCTGATACTGACAAGCTGCAGACGCCTAGAATCTATGCTATACTATATACCCTTGAAAAATAAGTTTTACTCGGTGGCAAGACCACTCACCACATAATATTCTACCGCCAAACAACAATACTTAGTACTGTTGCGTTCCGATTTGAAGGTTAAATGATTAAGAATAACTACAGCCTCAAGAAACATAACATGTTAGTAAACAAAGTTAGCACATTAACTAAGTTAGGAATGGTTAATATTTTTTACAATGCCAATGTTTGTGCGATGGTGACCACTTCCCATGAGGTGACCAATTTGCCAGTCTGCCTTCCTACTAAAACAAACATGCACTAAATCTTAAGCACTAAACATAAAATAACACAAACACAAGGCATTATTTTAACTATTTTCTTCTAAAATATCTCATTAAATACATTCATGCTAATTGTAAAGTATTCCATTAATTTTAATAAACAGATATAATCTACGGCACAAATTGTGCCACGAATTAATCCGTCGTTAAGGAAAAGGGACAAATTGAAATACTTTTTCATTGTTCCTATTACAAGAATGAGGTCTGAGATTGGCACGATCATGACAAAACATTACAATGCCAGCCTAAACGTACGAAATAATAGAGTAATTTGTATTTGTTCCCTTTCTAGATCTTTGTAGAAAAATACCTTATTAATCCAACAGATAATAAAAGTTTTCTATTTTATCGAATAGGTTAGCGGACTGGCAAATGAAACCGTACACCCTGCCCAACCCTGTAAGAAATATTAACCATTATTTTTATGGAGCGCCGGCAGCTATAACAATTGCTAGTATTATCTTTAAAACAAGTTATTTTATTATAAAGATTAAAAAGTTATTGAAGAGCCACTTAGTTTATTGTAGCAACCGTCGTAGCTTGCTTTTAATAATTGGTCGTACCCCGATCGTTACAGGTGAAAAATATTAACTAAATATAAATAGTTATTAAATCACATAATAGAGTTACAAAAATAAGTCATCTTTAGAAATAAAATATAAATTATATGAATATCTGGCATAATAATTAAATTATTGTACAATCACTACTACCCGATGGAATAATACATATTCGTAATGTTTACAAATTTTGTTTTTTTGATACATCTATTGACGCGGCTGTGGTTCACTCGCGAAAGGCAACTAATATAGACTTACTGGAAGCAACCTACAAAAAAAACTCCAAGTCCTGTAAGAAGATATATACAAGAGCGAATGCACAGCGCATTGTATAGATTGGTCATGACCTTGTTTCGCATTCTACGAGCTCCCGTAGCTCTTGGCGTCTGACCAAGTCTGTGCAAGACAATTTCTGCCAACCTTCGCTGCCACCGCTCAGGAATCTGGACAGCTAGGTCACAGTCCGCAGAATAAAAGCCAAACTTCTAGCAAAACTCTTTGCTGATAATTCTGTGATTGAATATTGTAGTGCGCTTCCATCAACAATACCTCCGTATGGCCACAAAATGTCTGACATTAAAACCAAGCAGCGTACTGTGCGTGCAGAGCTGCAATCACTCGATGTGGTGAAAGCTAGCGACCCCGATGGAATATCAGCTATTGTGCTGAAGAAGTGTGCAGCGGAGCTGACTCCTGTGTAGACGCGCCTGTTCCAACGTTCTCTCTCTACAGGATATGTGCTGGAGGCTTGAAAAGCTAATGTACAAGCGGTAACCTCAATATCTCCAAAGCTTTCGACAGAGTCTGACACAGAAGTCTTCTCTCTAAACTGTCAGCTTTGCACCTATTTTGCTAGTTTCCTGCACAAGCGTAGCCTTCGTGTTTTAGTTGTTGCATGCCCTTCTATGTAGTGAACGCTAGAGTCTAGCGACGTGCGGTTCGTATTATTGGCGACGTAAAGGCCGCTAACACACTCGAGCCCTTACAATTGCTTCGAGAGATAGAATCGCTAAGCACTTTCTTTCGACTGAATTACGGTGAGTGCTCTGATGCGTGACGACAAACGACATGACGATCTCTATGCTCCCTTTCCTCTTTCTACCTCCTTGTTTTGCGTGGCGCGTATGCTGTATACTGCGTTTTTCTTCTTGTGTGTTTGTACTGAGTCTGTCTGTTTATTCGTCTATAGTATACATGACACATACGCTGCTGGTTCTCTTTTGATGTTTACCATCTGCCGGTTGCCCCATAACTACTACGTTTTATCGTAAAACTTTTTAGGAACTTGTACTTTTAAATACCGAACAAAAATTCTTTGACAATTTTTTTTCATGCAGATTATTCAGTTATTATTTAACTTAAGCTTTAAGTATGTGCAGGTCAACTCACGAAACTGAATTTAAAACACCCAACCGACTGAACTGTAATTTTGCATACATATTGCCGTCGATTTCGTTAAAATCTAGAACAGTTTTAGTACATGGCTTATAGCTTGTGTAGAAAAATATACATCTGTTATGCGGCCAAAAGACTTTCGAACTATACTTATTTGATTAATTTACTCGTCAGCTCCAATAAGCATAAAACAGCCACGATATTATACCTTCTTTTTTCACCACATATTATTTACATTGATGCTTAACTAAAATTTAAATAAAAAATTTAAATAGCTCATGTAGGAACCATGACCGCGTGGAATTATGGCAATAATGCTAGAAGCATTTCCCCGTTGAATCGCAATTCCGATTCTCCAAGCGAAAAATGAACTTACCTATGTCACCAGGGGCGACAATTTCAAATTCAGAATTGAAATTCTTTATTGCTGACTTGGTAAAAGAAGATTTTTTGAGAATAATATGAAAAAGGTATAAACAAATTGTTCTTATACTATTTTTATTTATACAGAACATAGCAAGATGTAAAAAATATATCCGTTGGCTTATTCTGCATTGCAATTTTATCTTATATGCTAACAATTGAAAAAAAAATTATAACTATTTAATTGTCTCGATAGTCAAAACCCGTCGGTCATCATTTGGAGCTTATTCTGCGCGGCTGTTTCAACGCGGATTGGTGTCCACAAATATGACAGATTTTTATCTAACATTCTATGAGGGGTTGTGTTTGATTACTAAACCATTTTATGTTTATAATAGAGTTTAAGAAAATTAAACATAAATTCTGAAATGTTTCTATTTTTTAGAGTTATGCTTAAGGTCTTTGAGAAAATGTTATAAATATATATATATATATATATATATATATATATATATATTAACAAATAATTTATGGCTGCTATTAGGATTTTCCTGCAAAACTTTTTTTTTTATAACGATAAAAATCTTTTGGCGCTTACTACGTTTTCTTTTCTCGAAAAACCACATCTCCTGTCGCATGTCTCCCATACCTTTATAACATATCTGCATATGTTTACAAAATAAAACTATGTGGAGATTTTGTTTTTAAATTTTTAAATTTCGAGAAACAAATATAACAAGCATAGAAATTAGATCTCGTACCAAGTGGTGCGTGTTATGAACTATCGGGTTCAATCTGTAATTTTGCCGCCTTAAGGAAACAATAACTAATAAACTAGTCTAACAAACCACAAGTGGAAATGACTTTTTTAAAAAGAAATCACATTAGTAGACTTTACAATTAATAATAAGCAAATAGCAAAAAAAACAATACCATCAATTAGTTTTAATTTAAACGCTAACAAAACCAAACATTCCTTAACAATATAATTGTATGTTCAAGGTGTTGTATGCACCCTAAACTTCGCGCCAAAAATGATAATCCTCTTCTGTGACGGGCGATGACTCGCTTTTTTTTTTAAATATATTCCGGCACAATGAATTCATACATTTGGCTGAATATAGTTAAGACTAGTATAATATAATTGCTTGTTAAACACGTTATGTTTATTACATGCAATAATATTAAATGCAGTCAAATGAGAATCATGAAACTTCAAACAATTTCTCGACTCTGTGATATCACTAAGCATAATTATTGTACATTATTTACGCTCGAGTTAAACACACGCGAGTACTATGTAATTGTGTCAAATTAATTTTACATTACAATACATGCATATGATTATAATAATTTAATTAAGGTTTCAATTGTGTTCACAATTGGAATTGTGATTGATATTGTAGTTGATTTCAATTAATTTAATTGATTTTAATCTATATAAATAAAATGATAGAGGTCTGCAGTTGTGCGCGCATCACGAAAAAACTACTGGATAGATTTCAATGAAATTTTCTAAATTTTATTTCTAAAATTATTGCGATATCTTCATTTAATAAAAGTTATTAAAATTTCAAAAAACAACTATTTGTATATGCACTGCTTGTTCAGTGATGTATGTTGAAACAAAGTATATTTTTACTTCTTTATGATGTTTTTTCCTTTGTACATAAGAAAACTTTGTTAATATATCAAGCAACGCGGACGAAGTCGCGGGTATCAGCTAGTTTAATATAAATCTGAGATCTCCCATTGGTGGGAATATTGATCCTTAACTAAATATGGTGAATTCAAACCTGGACAATGCCCAATGTGTTTTCATGTGAATAAATCCTGCATCTGACATTAACCCGCCTTAGAACCCGGTGGTGGTGCTAACGGTGAAGATACTAGAGTTAGGGAGACCCTTAATAAAATTAAAGTAAAGTAAAAAAAAATGGCGGTTAAAATCTTGCAGATTGAAGCTAAATAGACACAGTTTTAGTGTTAATTTTTACAATATGTGTCAGAATTGTCATAGCTAAAGATAATAACTATGTAAGTCGTAAAATCGTCAACAGTTTAAAAAAACCCGTTGTAGAATGGCATTCCTTTTTTTTCATAAAATATTTACAGCGTTGTAAATAAAGCGAAACGTGCCACTTCATTGAGCAACCGGCTTAGTTGTTCTTGACTATTATTTCTTACATTTCTTCAAACATTATTGTTTGTTAAAATGTTTTACTACAGTATTTATGTAATGTTTATTTATCTAAAAGGCATCACGGGAAGACCTCTAGATGACAAAATTCAAATTTAGTAGATTTGAATTTAAAATAAAAAATAAAAACCAGATAATATTACTCCCCGCCTTATTGCCTCCACTGATGACAAGAGGGCTGGTTCATTTTTCGCCCAGAGAATCGGAATCGCGATTCAAAGGGGAAATGCTGCTAGCATTCTTGCCACCATTCCACGCGGTCACGACTTGTATAATAATTATTTTTAAATGTTATTTGTATTTAGTTAAGGTTTTAATGTAAATAAACAAATATCTTATAATTTACTTGGTGGTAGAGCTTTGTGCAAGCTCGTCTGGGTAGGTACCACCCACTCATCAGATATTCTACCGCAAAACAGCAGTACTTTGTACTGTTGTGTTCCGGTTTGAAGGGTGAGTGAGTCAGTGTAATTCCAGGCACAAGGGACATAACATCTTAGTTCCCAAGGTTGGTGGCGCATTGGCGATGTAAGCGATGGTTAACATTTCTTACAATGCCATTGTCTATGGGCGTTGGTGACCACTTACCATCAGGTGGCCCATATGCTCGTCGGCCCATTTGCGGTAGAATATCTGATGAGTGGGTGATACCAACCCAAAACTCTACCACTAAATTATATATACGTCCTAAGTACATACGTATGCTAGTAATTGTCCTTGCAAACAAATGTAGAGTAATGTGTGTGCGTGTGTGTCGGTATATTTGCTTGGGTCAATGACATTTTCACAATCATTTTAAAGCTTTTTTCAGTAGGGTTTTTACACATTGAGGATTGCTTTATCAATTTTACTACACTTGTAAAAATATTAGAGAGATAACGACAATGAAGACTTTGCAATGAATATTATTTATTACCTATAACTTTTCTTGGAAATGGAACAACAGTATACAGCAGTAGCATGGATTTAACTCTTGTTATTATTATTAATATAATAATTAATAATAAAAAATTCTTATGTTATACAAACATTTCTCAGAAAGTAAACGATGTTACATAAATAATAATATTTGTTCAATGGTCGCCTGGCGATAAAAGTCGTAATTTCAATCTTGTTTCTTGAGCTTCGCATTTACGCGTTTCCCCCACATGGAGTATGTGAGGCACGCTGGTGCTGAAGGCGGCGGAAACCCACTAAAAAACCAGCGTACGTTTATCGTCTTTGGTGGAGCGGCACGGGATCGCTTGTGCATACTACCGCGAAATGGTACCCACGCCTAACACATGTACGATTTTAGCACTTATTATAAACAAATATCGTACATATTTAAATCAAGTATATTTCAACGTCAAAAACTAAATTATTCAATAAAATTTTAACCATGGTCTAAATTTAGAGCTTCAAATTTATTTTTCAATCAAGCTCTCAATTAATTTAGACAAAAACAATCACCGCGTAAACATTTTAGGCAACGAAAAAATTTCCTATTTAATTTCCGACACGAAGTAATTCCATTGTCATATCCATATATGTCTTGCGTTATCCTGTTCTAGTAAATATAGGGACAGCTTAATAGCTTGTTTTTCATTACAACACATACTCGTGTCGAACAACATGGCGTATTTGTGCAAAATTTCTATTGTATTTTGTTTTTTATTTACCTTTATGGTATCGTGTTCTGAATCTAACAAAGGTCAGTATTATTTTTAATTATAATATACCATTTATTTAAAATATACGTAAAGACGAAACCGCATTTACCGTACCTACCGCACCGTACCTAACGAAGATTTATTTTGCTTGATAAAGATATGGTTCAAAAAATGTCCCCGTATTCAAATCCTTGTTCTTAATAAGACTATCGGGTTTTTCTTGAAGAAATCTTCAAGCAGCCCACAATTTTGTAGTTGGTAATATTTACACTAGCCTTGAACAGCTTAGTCATAATCTAGACCTAAATCCAAAATAGAGCAGACATCGGCTAAACTTAGCCTTTTCCAGCTGTGGGCATTAATACTAGACCAGTGCCGATAGCTTAGAAAATGGTAAAAAGTAAAAGAAAATTATAGCAGGATGAAACCCATTGGAGAAAAAGATTTTTACACTTAAACCTCCCCCCAACCCCGCTTCCCGACCTCAGATCACCCGTAATTTATTTTTCCTTTTATTTTTGTTATATTCTCAAACTTTTCCAATGGGTTTCATCCTACTACATTTTTTTTTGTTTCAAATATCATCGGCACTGGTCTCTATACCTTATATTTACAACTTTAAAATTATTTATAATAAAATATCATTTTTAAGTAAAGTATGTGAAAATAACATATTATTCTTCTCTCACTTTAACAATAAGGTCATCCAGACCGATTTCGGTCACGGCGGCCAATCTCAAGAGAGATTAGCCAACTGCGCAGGAGATATTATAGTGCACAAGTGTGTGCGCAAACACAGGTGCACTCTCTTTTCCTTAGCTCTCATAATCGGATGGGACGGCAATCCCACACGACCGGAAAGAGTTTAGGCGCAGGTCCAACGGCTTAACGTGCTTTCCGAGGCACGGGAATGTACACACTTCCAACTTCCAGGCTCCGGGCTGCTACTGAGAATTTTCTGGCAGAACACCCCAATAACTATTTATTGGCCCGACCTGGGAATTGAACCCAGGACCACCGAGTCTGCGGCCACTTTAACAATATTAATGTTTTAATTGTGATTACACTCGTCCCATAAACGTGAAAGATATTTGTTCTCGTAAACTCTAGCTACGCGATAAAGCGTATCACATCAATTGTAATGAATAGAGAATGATCTCGTTCGTGCCGCGAGAAACTGTTATAAGTGTAAAAATATTTCTTTCACGCCAGTATATAAAAGTTTTATATATTATCCTAACTCATATTATTAATGCGAATGTGAGTTTGTTTGTTTGTTCGTTACGCTTTCACGCCTAAACTATTAAACCGATTTAAAAAAAAACATTCGTAGAAAGCTACATTATCATAAGATAACCTAGGACACTTTTAGTCTCACGGGAACCAGGACTACGCTTGTGAAACCGCGGACAAAACGCTAGAATAGAATATTTTATAGTGTCACAATCATCATATAAATAAAAGAATGAGAATTTTAGTAGATTTTTGCGCAGCTCTCTTGGTTCACCACCCACTAACCAGGCTTGAGCTTGTAATTACAGGGTAGTCACAAGGGATATTCAAATATCATGCGCTAGGTCAGTCTACCTATCAATTTTATAAAAGAACTTCACCCCTCACAAACAAGGAGAACTTACAAATTAAATCACGAAGTGTAAGTTCAACATTTCCTTATGGCTGTCTATCATTTAAATTTTCTTTCAGATGCCAAAATTGCATTTCCCATTTTCGATGTGAGCAGATTTTGCTTCGACCGGTCAGTTTTCGCAAGAAGTAGAAAGGTAATATATTTGTTTCTCAAATATTAAAAACATAATAAAGATAAATATAAGATACAATATATAATATACAAGATATAATAATATATAAGATACAATATTGACGATTCGGTTGGCGTGGTTGGTAAGACACTTGCCTTTCACGCCACAGGTCGTGGGTTCGATTCCCACCCAGGACAAACATTTGTGTGCATGGGCATGTCTGTTTGTCTTTAGTCTGGGTGTAATTATCTATATAAGTTTGTATTTACAAAAGAAAAGTAGTATACGTAAGTATATCAGTTGTCTGGTTTCCATAGTAAAAGCTCTGGTTAGCTTGGAATCAGATGGCCTTGTGTGAATAATGTCCCAGGATATTTATATGGCCGCGGTTCTTTCATACATTCCTAATATTATTTAGATAATATTTAAGACTAGTAAAATATCAATTAAAAGAAGTAATTAATTACAAATTTCATCAACTACCACCCGTAAAAGCATAATGCAAACATCCGTCTATTGTGGACAGATTAATTATGGGTAATTGGATAACAATAAATATTTTGAAGTTAAATAAAATATATTTAACGATTTCAGTTGTATCATATATCATAAACAACTGGGTGATAAAAGTAAAATATTTTTAATTTAAGAAAAAAATATGTGTATGTTAATTTTTATAATGTACACCGTTTCTCACAAACAGCTTCAATATTTTGGCGGATAAGACATTTCAGTAATCCCATTAGCTAATTAGAATAAACATTTGAATAATTCCTTATTTAAAATATATACTTACACAAACAATACTAACACCAAAAAAACATCATTTAGTTCAGGAGTTTGTAGTCACAATGCCATTAAATCCAGGCCCGCGGGATTTGTAGCTCTTCTTTTACGACATTTTAGTGAACCCTCGCGTCCTTTCCAAAAGATCGTTAATGTTTTACTTCACACGTTTTATTTGTACAGGCCACATAAAAAAAAAACTCTAGACTAAAAGGCGTTGATAAGAATGCTAATGTACAAAAGGGTTCGTATTAAATCTTTATTATATGCTCCTGTTTAAATTCTAACTAATATTATAAATGAGAAGGCATTTTGTTAATTCCTTGTTTAAAATTATACACTTTGTTCACAGATAATATGTTTACTATGCAAAGGATTCGATCCATCATGCTTTCAATATTCAACTTCCACTTCAAGCACTACAACTACTACTCAAAAACCAACAACAACAAAAGCTGATATTGCCAAACCTAATAATTCTACTGCAATGCCTGAGCCTAAACCAGATACTGAAGAAATGAAGCCATCTCCCACAGAGTGACGTCATCATTCCAATATTGCTACTTATATCCGTGTAAATTTAAACTACTAAAAATATATGTAATTATATAATAGATATGTAATACGCATAAAAAGTTTTTATTTCATTTACAATTTTTTTTCAATTAAATAGGACGGCCAAATGGTACTAAATGGGCCACCTGGTGGTAAGTTGTTATGTGATAGGTGGTAAGTTGTTATGTAATAAGGGAGAAGATGTCTTAGCCCAACAGGACCTTACTAATCGCCAGCTTAAGGTTCAATTATAATAAACAAACCATTTGCTTTTACTGTAAAACATATCTCCAAGGTATATTATATAGGTGGAATAAGGTCAATGTAGAATGATTATACTAAAGGATAAACTTACAGACAAAAAAAATAAATGTGTTCAAAATAAGTCACCAAAGTTTCATTATAATCGGATGAATGGCTTACGAATGCATAGAGGATAAATATATAATCATTTTTATTTATATATAGATATGTATATAGATTTAAATATTAACAGTTTAATGAAACATAATCTTTTGTAAATAGTGATGTATTAGGAACCAGCTTTTGTGTTCAATTTAATTAAACTTTCGACAATAGAGATTAATTATACTTTTTTTATAATATTATACTTTAATTATTATGTGCGAACTCCACAAACTTCGGATAAATTTTCCCTAGAGATACGTAAAATAATTAAGTCTTTAAGAGAATAAAGGATGTTCAATAAACATCATGATTGTAAACATTCAATCTGCTACTGCATTCATGATTCGAATTATTAAAATTAATTAATATAAATTAATAAAACACATTTTCATAATGTCTACTGTACATAATTACTTGGTGGTAGAGCTTTGTTCAAGCTCGTCTGGGTAGGTACCACCCACTCATTAGATATTCTACCACAAAACGGTAGTACTTGGTATTGTTGGGTTCCGGTTTGAAGGGTGAGTGATCCAGTGTAATTACAGGCATAGAGGCATACCGGCATACAAAGGACATAACATCTTAGTTCCCAAGGTTGGTGGCGCATTGACGATGTTAGCGATGGTTAACATCTCTTACAATGCGTCTATGGGCGTTGGTGACCACTTATTAACAGGTTGCCCATATGCTCGTCCGCCAACCTATGCTAAAAAAATAGTAATTCTACCTGTATTAGCTATATACTGTTTATTTTGTAAAAGTGAAAAATATATATGCATGTAAAGTATTTTTTAATAGGGACTCTCGAACTTTGACAGCTTATAGTGGTCATTTTGGAAAAGCTATAGCCATAATTCGGCAGAAATACATATTTATACTTGACATTTCACCATGGAATACACGCTTCAACCAAGTGTAGAGTTTGTTAAAATTTATTATCAAAATCATTGACGAACAGCGCCTAGCCTTGCGTCCAATTTATATCTTTATATGTAGCTCATTTTTGACCGAGAGGTTTTGTTAATAAACGAAAATGCCGGAGTGATTGAAATGAAACGAAATTTTGAGTGAGGAAAATCTACGAGAGATCGACCAGGTGCCTCTACACTACGGAAAGGAACACTGTTTGGTGTGGATTTTGGTCCGACGCCGACGGTATCATGCCATTATTTCGACAATGATGATCGATACTAGCCTGATGATGGTGGTTCCAAGAGGAGTCAAAAAATATATCGCAGAACTTCGGCCCTAACGGGGGTCCCCCGACCGCACAATATTTTTTTTAATTCTCAAATATTAACCATTTAGAAATACCCTCAGACCAGATAGCAACCGGAAAATTGACTTAACTTATTGATTACAAAACGTTCCTGAATTATTAACCTATTTGAAACTGTATTGTATATAAACCGCTCATAGTAAACTTATCGTGTCAATAACTCTTGCAACAAATTGTGTGGTCTAGACGTGTGACGTAATTCTCACGCGCGTGATAGGATCCGAGATTATGATGGACTTGATGAGTTTCCAGCGATGCGTGAGGTTCACGTGTTTACGGTGATCTATTGTTCTCAAGTTTAGATATTAGCTATAATCCAAAGACAAATTCAGCATCAATACATCCTACTATCCTTGTATAATTAATTTTGTTTAATAAATTTGCTTGTATGTATGCTTTATATTATAAACATTAAAGTATATATTTCTGTATCCACGATTTGTATACATAATTATTTTTAAGAAAAATGTATTGGTGGGCCTTGCCCGACCTCGTATGCCGTTATGACAAACAGTATAACGCTCTCTAGTACCACGTTCTACACCATTGTGATTGTCAGAAATATATATGTATTTATTTCATTAATTAAAGAAAACCAAGTTATTATTTATTAGCGTTTTCCCTGAAGTTTCATAGTAGTAGTACACTACTAAGTTTAGGTGAACGGTTGATAGTAGTATACTACTAAATTTAGATGAACGGTTGATAGCGCTTTCTTATCCTTTGTTTCAAACAGCATTTGATTCTTCTATAATACGACTGCGTATAAACTTACTAACATCAATTTAATATATCCATCGCGAAAAGACCTTAGTATTTCACATTTGAAATGTTGGGAAGCGACACGATGATACGCTATTTTAATGCGTATATATCCTTTAAATTTTATAGTTAATGCAATCAATGTCGTATATCACAAGCTGAAATTTCTAGTCGCGTTCTGTGACGAATTACGAGTATGTTCTAACAGAATAGTTGTGCAGAGCTGAATATTAAAAATATTTGACCATTCCTCTTTTTTTTATAGCTCGGGAGAGCAAATGACTCTACTCCACCTGATGGTAAGTGGTAGTAGAGTCCAAACGCGACGACGGCTAGTGCAATCACGAAGAATGATTTGCGCTAGTCACCCCCGCCTTGCCGGCCCGCAAGATGCCTCTTGACGCCTCGTTTGTAGGAACCCTGGTCATAAGAGGAGGGGAACACGTGTCCTCTAATACGTCATGGAATCCATTCGAATTTTAAATCACGACCAATCAAATTGATTGTGATATAAGTTCATATGGACTTTTTTTTCTAAATACTGAATTAAAACTTTTCGGTTAACGGTTATATTACGAATTTTCATAGCTTAAACAATTTTAACGGAATATAGACTCTAAGGCCATCAGCCCCAATGGGATTGTATGATGAGATTAAAAAAAAACTCAAATAAGATTCGGCGCTGTTTACTCATATATGTAAATCATAATACATTATAATAAATCGTCATTTCTATTTAATGTTTGTGGCTGCGGCGATGAGGGCTTCCATGTTGACGGCTCGATTGCTGAAATAACAAAATTTTACAGTTAAATCTTATTTTTCTCAAATCATCCAAAGACGTATTCACCTATGCCTATGATGCATCCTATCTATTGTTCTCATTTACGTCAGGTTTTAAACTGCCTGCATGTTTTTATTTTCTGCCAACATCACAATCTACGTTTTGGAATCGTAGATTTTTAATTGACTCCATTCTTGTAACTTTTTTCGGCTGTACGCCTGTCTTTTGATGTTATTAACACGCTTTTTTTATTTAGCTTATCTGTCTCACTACCCTGTGAAAAGCCCCCCCCCCCCCCCCACTCTATCTCAAGTGCGTTACCGTGCAGTCGGGCCGAGGCCGCGTCTTTTATTAGTTTTTTAAACTATAATTTATTATTATAGACGCATAAAGAAAGCAATTTGAGATGCTATTTTATACTTATACTTTCTACAATGACCTGTTGCGTTGCATACCAGTTGTCTTGAAAAGGGTGGTTGAATTATTTTTAATTTTTTCATATATAATTAATAAGGTAATTTTTACTAAATAACTTTTTGATAACATCACATTAATTAATCGAACCTGCAACTTTCATATCGCTAGGCGGTATACCGTTGAGCTATTTACACCCTTCAAGTTTTTGAAAAATTTGCCACCAAGTAACACCCACCTCATCATTTCCATCGTTGTCACCCGCTTCTCCTGCTTGGGTAAACACCTCAGGTGCGTCAAAATTATGGACTTCTGCCGGCTTCGGGGCATCGTTAGCCGTATTTTCCTCTCCTTCTTCACGTACATGGGATCTGGACTTTCGGTTATGATGACCTTGAAAAATAAAATGAGTATATCTGTATTGGTAATTACTACACGAAGGAGTTTATTTGAACGAACGAAGAAGTCGAATCGATATTATTGGTGGAAAAAAGAGTATATATTGATTTCTTCTATATTTTTCATTGTTTTTTATAGCATAGGTAGGCGGACTGGCATATGGGCAACCTGATGGTAAGTGATCACCAACTCCCATAGACATTGGCATTTTTAGAAATGTTAACCCTCGCTTACATCACCAATGCGCCGTCTACCTTGGGAACTAAGATGTTATGTCCCTTTTGCCTGTAATAACCCTCACTCACACATTCTGATCGTTCTGGGTAAAATCTACATTGCGAAACGATGGTAGATTTAATTGTAAAATTAAGATAAAGTACTAGTAAGAGCTCATTTTAAAAATGTTTTATAAAGAATAGAGACGACAGACGGCTTAGCGCTATCTGCTTTTACTCGTATTATGATCGGTGACGGTGAATGAAATCTTCTAAGGGGCTAGCAATATGGATAAAAAATTG
This sequence comes from Nymphalis c-album, assembly GCA_963151315.1. NCBI lineage: Eukaryota > Metazoa > Arthropoda > Insecta > Lepidoptera > Nymphalidae > Nymphalis > Nymphalis c-album. The sequence continues at coordinate 3,988,719 of OY720602.1, read as the reverse complement.
CAATCAATTAAAATCAGTTATATTTTAGGAACAACCTAAATAGTTATAAAATGTATAACTATGTAGTTATGTACATACACCATCAACGTGCTGTCGAGTTTTTTTTATAGCATAGGTAAGCGGACGAGCATATGGACCACCTGATGGTAATAGGTCACCAACGCCCATAGACATTGGCATTTTTAGAAATGTTAACCCTCGCTTACATCACCAATGCGCCATCTACCTTGGGAACTAAAATGTTATGTCCCTTGTGCCTGTAATTATACTGGCTCACTCACCCTTCAAACCGGAACACGACAATACAAAGTACTGCTGTTTTGCGGTAGAATATCTGATGAGTGGGTGGTACCTACCCAGACAAGCTTCTACAAAGACCCACCACCAAGTAAACCGAGTCACATACAAGTTATTCAAGTTCTGTTTTGTAGTACAATTAATTAGTATTATATGTAAAATTTTCGAATCAATCCATACTACTCACACATAAAGTTTACGACTTTGTTTTTTTTTTTGTTTTCGTTCGAACACGATAATCTGAAGATACCTATCTGATTTGATTTTGTCTTCTGTTAGATGACACATTTTTCATGAAAGGTATATTACATCAAGGTACGACACACGAAAGCGGAGTAGTAGCAATTAAGGCCTAAAGTGGGACTTATTTATTTAGGGTTTAATACAACAAGTATTTAACCAGTATTTTTCGATAATTGTTTTAAATTAAAAACCAAAAAGAAATATTTTCATATACATAGTTTCTTTTGTGTTATAGATAGGCGGATGAACAAATGGGCCACCTGATGTTAAGTGGGTCCCAACGATGACATTGGCGATTTAAGAAATATTAAAATTCCTTACAAGCGATGTAATGTACCATTAACCTTGGGAACGAAGATGTTGTGTCCATTGTGCCTGTAACCCTTCAATACAACAATGAGTGCCACAAAACCCCAACACGTTTAGCCTATGCTTATAGCATTTCAATAAAAAAAAAATTAATACATTAGCCAATTACTCACTGTTTTCGTAATTGTTCTCTTTTTGCTCTGAAGCTATCTATCGCAAGTTTATTTTATCGACATAGGTGTATTGAATTATATAATATAATATCAAGGGAACCTAAGACTTATTTTGCAAAATATTCATCATAATATTATTTAAGCATTACTTTTCAAAAATTAAACTACAAGTTTAATTAAATTAGTTCTAGATACAGCATATCGTAAATTGCATTCGTCGTAAAAGATATACAAACATTTATGTATTATTATTATCAAAGGATAATTTACATATAAACTGCAATTCCCTGATGTGACTGCTGTTTCACGATCACAAATGTTATTGAAGCAATTTCTCTGGTGCTTTATTAATGTACGTCATAAATACAGAGACATTTAATACTCAATATTGAAGCGGTCTCTTTGATATATTACGATGTTGCGCTCTTAATACGAATTTCTACACGTTACATGGAGCATTCGAATGTATTTCCACTTAAATGTCATAAATTGACATAAATGGCAATAATTCATCAAAATATGGTTATCTACTTCTGGTTTATATAACATTAATATATTGATTTTGTTGACATTTGATCTAACATTATGTACTCATTTGACATTCATATTTATAAAATTTATGCATCAAATTCTACCGCCAAAGAGCAATACTTGTGTTGTTATTTTGCGGTTTTAATGGTGAAATAACTAGTTTAAGTAGGACTTCTCAAGGAAGGTCAGCCAATCGCCAAGTATTTGCGCAAGGACGGCTTTTTGTGCTATCCGAGGCAAGACAGTGTACACACTTCCAACTTGAACCTAGTTATTTGTGGCCTCATGGTTCACGAAGTAGTCATACTACTACCCAATTTTTAATCACTCCAGAATAACCTCTTACGTATCCTAATATATATTTTAAGACGCTGTTAATATTTTAGTATGAAGTAATTTTGTTGTATTTTGATATAAACCTCAACATATTCATACAACTATTTAATAAACTTATTACTCCGGTTACTAAACCACATAGAATTATTTATTTTATTTAATAATTAGTAATCTTCCGATATAAATTGGCGTATACAATTATAATTTATGGTTTTACAGTAGAAACCAAGAACCAACAATTCAAACCAACAATCTTCGTTGTATAAAAAAAGGATTTGACTGCTTGTGTCTCATATTAAAAAAAAATGGTTGCCTGTAAAGTCGGTATACGGGCGAAAGTTTTACGTGACAACGACTTTGAGTGGTAAAATAATTTTAATGTGAATATTCATTCGTATAGTAGGAAGAAGACGCGTGCCTTTCACTTTTTATGTCTGTCTCTCTCGCTCTTGACGCGTGCCTCTCACTCGCTCTCGTTGTGAGCGCATAACGTGAGCGGAGCGTAACGCAGTTTCTTGAAGTGTCACCCGGCAAACCAATTTATAAGACGTTGTCACGTCAAAATAATTAATTTATTAGAAAATATTAATTTGCATATTACAAATGCACTTTAGACTTGTCCTATAAAGATTTCTCTTATTTGTCTTATGTAGTTATCCCTCCCTAAAACGATAGGTATAATAATTTTATTACTAAAGACATTTCGAAAGTATAATCGAGACGAACTCGAGACGACACGAGATACTATATTAAATTATATTATAAAGTGGACTTATATATATATAATTAGTATATTTATAAGTACAAATTGCCAGACGTCAAAATAAAGTAAACACCGGCTGTGTTTGTCTGGAACGTTGAACAAGATGGCAGCTTAGTAGATTAAAGATTTTAAATGACAGGTCCAACAGACCCTGAGACATTAAGATCTTCTAATCGGTTGCTGTGTACGTCCGGATCGTTACTCAAGATGCCAACTTGGGACCCGTCGCCAGTATTTGCGAATAACATTTTAATATTTGACAAAGTATTTTGGCCTCGGATACTCCGCTTCTAACATGTACATTTAATACGCCTCTTCAAAGTAACAATTTTATTAAAAGGTAAGTATTTTTGTGAAAATTTTGTATTGAGCCAACCGCGAAGAAAAAAACGATAATTGCCCATAAATATAAAAGACTTCAAATGTATTATGAAGTTTGTATTTATTACAACTAAAGATGTATTATGAAGTTTGGTTTAATATAATTTATTACAGATAAAAAAAACGAAAAGTGTGGTTTTATGTATACGCCTCCATTTGTTATAAACGCCTCGTTTTATTTCCATCAATCCGCACTGGAGCAGAATATTGGAATGAGCTCAAATCCATCTATTTAATAGGAGAAGAGGCCTTTGCCTAGGTCGGGACATTTACAGGCTGTTAGTCGCTCTGGCTCACTCGTTCTTCAAACCAGAATATACATAATATAAAGTATAGTAGTATATTTATTATAGTATATATTATAGTAGTATAGAAGATAGAATACCATCGCCAACACTAAAACCATACCAACACTTAAACTAAAGAAACTTTTTTATTTATAATTTGAACATATATTATATAGTTCATATAGAATGAGATAATTTAAATTTAAACATATTTTGACGCAAAGATGCATCGATATGATTTAAAATTTAAAGTTTATTTCAAAACGCAGTACTTTATACCTCGTACATTTGTATACTAAACGAACATAAACCAATATGTATGTTTGTATAATTAGTTAAAATTGTTTTTAAAATTTCACAATATGTGTTTATGAAAGAAAATCTACTAAAGCATAAAATTAAATATAAGGAGAATCGAAATATCAAAGCAAATATCAAAAATGACCAAGCTAAGGTATAACTTGACCGAATTTCGACCACGGTTGCCAATATTGTAGTGCACAACTGTAACGTGTAAGGTGCTAATAGATCAATAAAATTGAACCTGAAAGTGTTGTAGAAGCTACCGGGAATAAAACGATAGGCTCCTGGCTATTTAATTTTTTTAAATTTATATTTTGTAAACAATTACAAAATGTGGGTTCTTCTCAGATCAGGTTATTTTCTTCGAATCGAAAGTTTAAAGGTTCTATATGGAATAAATAAATTGGAATTTGAATTTAAAATATCTTACCGCGTCCAATCGTAAAACCGGGATCAAAAGACCCGGACAAATTGAAACTTCCAGCATCTGGAAGTATCCAATACGTACTTTAAATTACTATTACTTAGTTATAAGATCAATACTTATATCATTTTCAATACCAATTTAATTCCCTACAAAAAGTTCAGTATACATTTTTTTAACAGCCTTTTAATAGTTCACTTCTAGACTAATACCACACATTTTGAGAAATTATTTTCCTATTTCCGATATTTAATCCTCCTAGCAATAAGGCCAACTCGGCTTTCGCGAGCAAAATAACTCCACATCTTTTTTTCTAACCTAAATAATACAGCGGTAATGTCGTAGCGATATTAATATTACAAAAACACTCTTTGTATAAATTTCCAATACAATGTACACAGAAATTTAAAAAGTATAAATGTTTAAAAGTAAAGATTAAACACCCGTACCAATATAATATTAACCAGGAATAGGAATAACTAACCGCATTGCGTTTTATATCAAATCATATAAAAATATAAGCTAATATAAATATTAGTCAAAATCAATATAAGCTTTATTCAATAAGGATCTTATAAACACGTTACTTAGCGAGATTAATAAAACGTTAAGCTAACACCGGCTTGGAATATAGATTCTATCTCAATGAACAAGCAAGAAAAGCAGTAGTTTCCAATTTTAAAATTAATAATTGAACGAATATAGTGTATGTACATTTATCGAATAATAAATACATTTTGTTATAATTATATTGTTTTAATATAATATTAACCTCAAATTTGATGGTCAAAAGTACATTCCGGCATACATACATAGATAATAAATATATTGTACAATAAAATTGCAAAAATTAATTGCTACGTAGCTTTAAACGTCTCTGAACTTAGGAGTTATTATTTCAAAATACAATGTAATTCAAGACGAATTTTACGTACATACTTCCACCACAATAAACTACAGAGAAAGATAATACTCATGAAGACATTTGACATTTTTTAAATATTATTCATAAGAATCTTATTAAAGGATTTTATGAAAAATGTTATGTCTATTCTGTTGTAATGCCGTTTTTTTTAGTTTTTTATTTATAACAATTTAATTTTCTTATATTCACGAATATAAGACACTACAACTTATAGGTGTTCATTAAATTCCATACCTATGTAACCACCCTACCGAAATATGGCCATGTCCTTTAGTGGTAATAATATGTATAGTATGAGATAATATTAGAAAAGCAAATACTTTTCGTTCATTATATGAATGTTTGTTAGTAATCGAAATGAATAATATAAATGGAAATGAAAATAATACAAATGAAAAACAAGTTAATTTACTATGTGAGTATAAAATTGCTTACCAGCCTCAACAGTGAGTGCCATTAAGACAAAGAACAAAAGGACAGCTGTAGTCAAAGCCTTCATGGTGATGAGTCGTGAAGCCTTCAGTAGATACAGAAACGTTTTCTCGTGTCCATGTTTTTATATATTTCTTACTAGTTATTATAATAAAGATAAGGTTATCTCTAATATGAAAGCAATTATAAAAATTGCTGTCTTTGCAAATCTATTGAAAACTACAATATAATGATAATATAGACGAAGTATTGTAAATAATCTCAAGTATTCTGAAGAATTAAGCGAAATATTTAGTAATTTTTAATTTTTTGCTGAGAACAGCCAAATATTTAAGATTTTTATATGTATGAGTATAAAAAAATTCAAATCTTTGACTATATTTATTGGGCACAAACTTTCGTCTGTCTGTTTGTTCGTCAAATTCTTATAAACCAATTTTAATTTGCAGTTAAAATTTTATTATTTATTTTACTTTTAATTTACTAAAACAATTTATCCGACTAGATTTTTGTATATGATTATTCATTTATATATGAATATTTTAATATAAGATATAAAAGTATATAATACATAACATTCGTCGGTAAACAAATATGGTCTTTAAAATTTTGTTGAATGGTTTAGAAGATTGTACAAGATATTTTGATAGATATATAAAAAGGCGCACGTTATTGGCTATACATATAACCGATAACGTCATAATATTTGTTTATTCTATATTCTGCAAAGGATCTCTAAAAAAGAGCCCCTATTTAATTCCGTATAAAACCTGTTTGCTAGAGTTTTATAATCTCTCGGTTGTAGGGCTTGGGTACCACCCACTCATCAGATATCCTACTGTAACAAAGCAGTGCTTTGTATTGTTGTGTTCCGGTTTGAAGGGTGAGTGATCCAGTGTAATTACAGGCACATAACATCTTAGTTGCCTAGGTTGGTGGCACATTGGCGATGTAAGCGATGGTTAACATTTCTTACAATGCCATTGTCCATGGGCGTCGGTGACCAATTACCATCGGGTGGCTCATATGCTCGTTCGCCTACCTACATATGAATATATTTTTCCATTTGTTTGAAATCAATTATGTTTTCTCTTTAAAGTATTTTGAAGGCAAGATATAAAGTAATAAATGTCGTTCCAACCGATTTAGTTTTTATTGATCGGGAATTTGTTTTATTTCCTTTAGTGACTTACAAAATAACGAGAATCTGAAGATGATGATTATACAAAGTGATCAGGATATGTTGTGTCATAATATATAGTTTACGCCCACGGCTTCTCGTGCGTATAAAGTGGCGAAGGTTTCAAGTACTATGCAAAAATCCTTGGAATTCAACCTTGGGGAAAAAGCCTTTAGCCATTTAGAGTAATTTTCGTATTTATAATATCAGTATATTTGCTTCTGATAAAATTTTGAGTACATTTATAGGCTTTATAGAAATATATTTCCTATTGAAGAACGATCACTAAAAAGTAATTTAAGTTCGAGTTTAAAAGACTTAACACTGTAAAGTTACGTAACAGCCTCTATGTACACAATTACTTTCCTCATTCAGTTCCCCCTTGACTTGAGTTTGTTTTTTGCTTCTTTTCTTGTTATAACAAGTATATATGTGTGTGTAGCACACTTTTGTCATAGTTTTATGTTTGTGTGCGTGTTGTAATCGTTGTCTTTTCATTGACACTATAATTCCCTGTTCAAATTAAGGTTGAATATATTGCCTTTTGGAATTATATCTTTTTTTTAAATTGAATAGGTGGACAAGCATATGGGCCAACTGATGGTAAGTGGTCACCAACGCCCATAGACATTGGCATTGTAAGAGATGTTAACCAACACTTACATCACCAATGCGCCACCAACCTTGGGAACTAAGATGTTATGTCCCTTGTGCCTGTAAAAACACTGGCTCACTCACCCTTCAAACCAGAACACAACAATAACAAGTACTGCTGTTTTGCGATAGAATATCTGATAAGTGGTAGGTACCTGCCTAGAAGAGCTTGCACAATGCACTACCACCAGTAAATCTTTGCGTAATTTGTTCAAATAAATCACCAATTGAAGTAATACGTGACATATAACATGAAATAGAATGTTCTCGTCAATAGATGTCGCTATTTGCTCACCTCTCTCTGAGACAGCATAACCCTTGAACTAACGATGTACACACACTCGGGATTCGGTGACAGGATTTTTTAAGTAATTGACATGACGTTGTGTATATATTGTCAACCCCAATACATTTACTATGTACTCGTAGTATTGAAAATTGTCCCTGAATTTTTGATCCAATGGTTAATGGATATAGTTGCTGGTCTCGAAGTTCGAGGTTCTAATACTGTGAACTAAAGTAACTATAGTAAATTTACATAATTTAACACAACACGACATTCTAAGATCTTTACTGTAAATAATTCTTTTATTGACGTGACAACGTCTAATAAATCGATGAACGCTGGCTGCATTCACGAAAAAGGATGACTAATTGCCCGTTACGCTCATTGTCCCGGTACGCTCATTGTCCCGTTACGCTGATTGTACGCTTGCGCCGCATCTATCTCCATAATCATCATATCAATAAAAATGATTCAATTGTATTCATAAAAGTATGCAGTAATTTCATCAATGTTTTTTTATGACGTTGTTACGTTAAATTATCGTCCTTAAACCTTTACAGACAACAATTTTTTTTAAACATAATCTTTGGGCCTCTTCGTCTCTTAGCTAATTTCTCTGTGGGGATACACATAGAGGTGTAATTTCACCCTACCATAATTTATAACCTGAGAATGACGTATATTAAAAACTCAAATAAAGCACGTCCATTGTCAGTGCCCAGGATTTAGATCTGCGATCTTCGGTTAAAACCTACATATTTAATTTACTGGGCCATCTCTCTTCTAATCCCTACTAAACCTGCAAATAAATCCAGTGGTATTAAATGTAAAATGCTTAGTATCCTAAAACGACATTAAACACTTTCCGACCTTATACATTTAAAAAAAGATAAAAAGAAGTAAACAGCACTAAACGTTCTATTTTCAAATAAAATACACATCATGATCTTTTGTTGGACCCTCTTCCTTTACAAACAAGATTCACCCTCTTATTGTTAAAGATGAACTAACTTGCTTATATTCTTCATACATATTATTCAAAGACACAAACTTTTAGTACAAAATCTGTAACGAATTCATTTTCAAAACATTTTTTTATTTCTATTATTAACTTACTTTTTTTGTTATCTAAAGAAAACCGTAGAAAAAAATATATAGCTGTTTTTTTATGTTAAAATAAATGTAAATGTGATTTAATTGGAAGTTTATATACAATTTTATTCATTTGTCATTTAAAAATTTTTCCTCTTTTAAAGTTAAAGCGGCTCTTTGCGAGTTACCAAAACCAAAACAACATTCATATCATAAATACGAAAGGATTACCAAATACCAAAGGATTTTTTTATTTTATTTTAGACTACTGCTTCTACCCAATCATTTAAATATTGTATATTCATAATTCAAATAGGCAATATGTGCGTTAAAATGGGGGAACTATTTTGAATGATTATCCTTACAAGGTGAATTCTATGCTGACGAGGCCGGGAGTTTTGCCATTTGTATAATAAATATAATCTGATTTCAGTTTTTTTATGGCATAGGTAGGTGGACGAGCATATGTGCCACCTGATGGTAAGTGGTCACCAAAGCCCATAGACATTGGCATTGTCAGAGATGTCAACCATCGCTTACGTCGCCAATTCGCCACCAACCTTGGGAACTAAGATGTTATATCCCTTGTGCCTGTAACTATTCTGGCAAACTCATCCTTCAAACCGGAACATAACAATATCAAGTACTGCTGTTTTGCTTTCAAAATTAAAACATTTTGACTTTAGTTCCGGTGATGACTTACGAAAGAATATTTTTTAAATATAAATAAATAAGGCAAAAAATAAGAATGCTTTGAGTATTTTTTTAATGACAATGATATAACGTGATATTTAAAAGTAGTAACAGCCTATGATCCCACTGCTGAGCTAAAGCCTCTACTCCTGTTTTTTTAGGAGAAGGTTTGGAGCTTATTCCACCACGCTACTATAATGCGGGTTGGTGGAATACATATGTGGCGGAGTTTGAGTGAAATTTGACACATGTAAGTTTCCTCGCGATGTTTTCCTTCACCGTCAAGCACGAGATGAATTATAAATACTAAATAAGCACATGAAAATTCAGTGGTGCCTGCCCGGGTTTGTACCCACGATCATCGGTTAAGATTCACGCGTTCTACCCACTGGGCCATCTCGGCCCTGATACTTATGATGATTTTTAATTATATGCTTATCGTAATTGTCCGTCGCAAGTCTATCTTATCACCGTGTTTCTAAAGTAATTTTCTACGAATGAAGTCGTTATTAGTTATTACTTTTTATTTTTCTTCGCCTTGATGATTATCTACAAACTAATAACAGCCTGTGAAACAATTGCTGGCCTACTCTTGTGAAGAAGGTGCTGCATCAATGCAGGTTGGTAAGTCGAGACGCTGCTTAATTTCTTTTCAGAAAAACTCAATGAGTTTATATTAGCCCGACTTGGGGTTCGATATCAAGAACACGCTACTAGACCAACAAGGCATTGATAGATATAAAATGCACAATTTATTCGTCAGCTAGCGAAGTGGCTACAAAAATTATTTTCCATTCACTTTCAAACAATTTACAGTTAGGAATTGTAAAAGTGAATTGCGCTACAACTCTTTTGATTTATGAGTCGTTGATAAAAATATATGTGGTCGTTTGCTACGTATGACAAATTTACGATTGTTTTGTTCTGTCGGTTTTTCACTCGTGGTCACCTTTCACTAACGATGAAATATTTCCATTTACATTTTCGTATTTGAAAACTCTCTCTTTTCCTTCTTAAGGCTTATAACAATATATTTTCATTCTGATTAATAGATTGATTTTAAATACATAACAGATAACGACACAAGTCGATTAAAAATAGTTTTCGTGAAATCATGTATTCTTTTGTATGTAAGAAGCATTTGAACATATAAACAACATAAATAATAATACTTGGATATAAATAAAGTAAAAAATATATATTGTAATGTTTTTTAATAATTAAATTTTATCTTCTTGGGGATTCAAATTAAATTTTATTTCAATAATTTTATCTTGCGGTTAATGTGGGGGTACATTAACAAAAAGTAAAAAAATCTTAATGATCGGTTATGTAATTAAGACGTGGAAGCTTAACAAACTAACTAACATTATCTTTGCTAATCAGTAACATAAATCCGTCAGTGTCAAATAGAGTAAGCGTTTGTCCTAAATACAGTTTGTCCTAAAGGGACATAAAACAGTTTTCGATCGTATCTACTTAAGAGACGATTAAAGGAAGTAAATAAATCTTAACGTTCTCTCACTTTGCGTACAAATAAAACGCGAATCACGAGCTTTTGGAGCCTTTTCCTTAACAAACAAGATTTACTATTTACTGCTGTATGTTAAGGGTTCTTAAAATATAAATACTTAAGCAAATAATAACAAATAACTTACATTGGAAAATATTTAACAATTGAAATAAGTGTTTATATATATGTGATTTTCTATATGTATGTGATTTTAAGTATTGTATATACGACAAATTATGATTATAAATAAAATATAATCTTTGTTACTATCTGGTTTTTCTATCTATTATATAGTTAAAGTAAATTTGAAATAATACAAAATTAAAATAAATCAAATGTTAATTTTCCACAGCTTTCTCACGATGTTTTTCTTCTCCGTCAAGATAGCAATAATTTGAACTTAAATAAAATTGTTTTTTTTATAGTTTCATTATACATATATCCATTTATCTTAAATTACTAAAATAATAATGATCGCCCTAATATCATAAAAACGAAAGGCTGTATGTGTTGTGAATGTTAATTATTTCTTCACAGCTTAAATATGACAATTAATATATTTTGGTCTTATTATACCGTTTAACTATATTCCCGATAATAACGCGAGCGGAGCCGTGGGCCAAGCGCTAGTTAATGACAATTAGTGTAGTCATGCATTGTCGTTATCGTCCTATTAATCAATTGTAGCCGCCTTACCTCAATTGTACGCTTGAAACGCATCATTTGATACCAATAGAAATCGAATCTATCGATAAGCCACATTGGAACAGCTCATGATGTACGATTTCCTCGAAATCACACAAACACAAATGGTACATTTGCTTTTAACCTGTAAATTCTACACTGCTCAGCTAAGAACAACTGCCCTGTTGGGAAGAATATTACATATTGTTAATTTGGACTTGTATATTTGATACAAATATTGGTGAACTCCAGATTAATGATTTTTCAGAGACCGCTCTCGTATTTGAACTTTAATTATTGATTATTTAAATATCAATACACTCAATTTTCCACAATCAATTCATTAGACACTTAATCAGATCTCACGCTGGATACAATCCAGTTTTATATTATCAGTCTAAAAACGTTTTTTGTCAATGTTATGTTATGTACTGTATCACACAGTGATGACATAAGATGATATTTTCCGGTTTTACTAGATTATTTTGTGACCGATTTTTTCTAAGATCAAATAACTTTTAAAATTGATACTGAATTTAATAAGTAGCCTCGCCATAAAGACGTTGGTTGGAAGATGGTTCAGATAGAATCTTGAGACCAATCTCAATCGAATAAAATCTACCAAAATTACATAAGATTTCTTAACAAAATAAACAAACATCGTTAATTAAATGTCAATAATATACTTATAATCAAAATAAAATGTTCATTACAAGTTTAAAAGATGATGCTATATTTAGATAAACACTGTCACTTTCCATAAAAGTAAAATTTAATTGACCAGTGACACCAGTTCACTTACGAAACGAAAAACTAGTTATAAAATTAGCATACCTTTTAAATATGCAACTTGTTGATCCTGTTGCAGATAAAATGTTACATACTTTACCAGTAACTTTGGTACCAGTGACTGTTTCTAGAATACTAAGTAGATTATTGCAGAAATATCGAGTTATCTGCATAAGGGATTATCACAGAGGTTATCCCGTCCACCGTGCAATGGGCCTCGCTCAGGGGGAACCGACTTCATGATCGCGGTGTCTCACCTTTAGGTATAATTTATAAGACTAGTTTGTTTTAAAAATTGCATTTTCAAAAAAACATCTGTATGTAAATGCATACTGTTTATGCTTACCTTATTTACTAGCTACCCGTATCTACTTCATTAGCTAAAATTCATATAAAGTTACCATTTCCATTCCACCCCCTGAAAGTTAAAATTTCTAAAAATCCTTCTGTAGTATATGCAAAAGTTTATAATATTTAAAATTAGAAACTTAGATTTTTTAGATAAAATATCGTGTAGATTACGAAAAGAGAGGAGACTTTTACGTCAACAGGACGTTTTCAGACTTAATACTTGTTATATAAAATGTATGTTATAAAATTAAATAAAAATGTTTTATATCTATGACATATCTTATTATATATAATGACAGCGCGCCCGCTTGAGGGTTGATATAATTTAAGCCTAATCAAATTATTGTTTGGGTGTAATTTGTTTTTCAAATGTTACGATTATTATCAGTTAAGTAAGAATATTTTTTTAAGACAACGCCACGTCATTGTACCCCCACCTAGACAATCACATTGTAAGATATATAAGTAACTTCTTATGCCGCAAATACGCCGTCAACCCCAGGAGCAAAGATATTATGACGATACGATTTATATTATTTAAACCCTCTTTAAACCAAATAAAAAAGGTCTATACCAAATTTTTTATACATAAATAAAATACACGCAAATAATTCTACGACATATTTTAATCCTTTTTTGTAAATTGAAAAGGATCTCTTTGTCCAGCAAAGAAGTTGTTTATTTAATTCTACTTAGCAAACATCAATACATCAAGGTTCAGCCTTCTTTTGTAATTGACTTTTGTATGAAGATTTCATAAAAAAAAAACACTTTATTTTATATACATTTTTAGAGGATCTTATTTCTAAAGAGAAATGACCAGTTATTTATTTATCAGTATCAATACATATTAGTAATAGTATGTACTATATATGTATGTATTTAAGCTTGCACTAAATAAGTAAACTTATGGGAATTATATAATAAGAAAACCATTATTTTTGCTGTTCTAATTTTTATTCTATGACTTAGGATACTTTGTGCATTTCTTCATGCAGACCATGCATAGCCATGAGGGTTCTTCTGTGGTCGTCTTCATAGTGGTAGGAGCTGGTGTAGTCGTGGTAGTAGGTTTTGGTGGCTTGCAGAAGTAGTATGGATCGAAGTGGTGAGGGATAAACTCATGTTCATGCCAGTCGTCAGAAGGTATGAAAGGTGGTGGTTCGTCTACGTAAATAAGGGATGATGCGTCTGAAACAATAATTACAATGTTATTTCTATCTCTAATCTACTCATGTCATAAAGAAAATCAAAAGAAAACACGAGCAAAGAAAGAAGTGAATTCGAACTAAGATTGATTGATTGAGAGGGAAGCAAAAAATGTGGGAAAGACCTGGTGTCAAGCATGTGGCCGTCGTCGAACTAAGATGGTAAGTTATTTTGTCTGCTATATGCGATGCAATAAAGAGATATCACCAGAAGAAAAACGACTTATGTAATTTTTTTTTTATTGCATAGGAAGGCGGACGTGCATATGAGCCACCTGATAGTAAGTGATCACAAACGCCCATAGACATTGGCATTGTAAGAGATGTTAACCAACACTTACATCACCAATGCGCCACCAACCTTGGGAACTAAGATGTTATGTCCCTTGTGCCTGGAATCACATCATACACTGGCTCACTCACTCTTCAAACCGGAACACAACAGTACCAAGTACTGCTGTTTTACTGCGGTAGAATATCTGATGAGTGGGTGGTACCTACCCAGACGAGCTCGCACAAAGCTCTACCACCAATAAAGAAGCAATGAATTAGTTAGTTTTTCTTTCACGCGGCATTGGAACAAAGCATGGGTTTTTCTTCTTAACGATAGTTTATGCACCGGACAGACAAGACAAATTATCTATAAATGTAGAAATTAAATCCATGTTATTCTTTATTTGCGTTGCCTCAAATTTTAAACTTGCGTGATAAATATTAGTTAACATTAAATCGAGAAATAATAAAGTTAAATGGATATTAAACATACACACACAAAATTAACCAGGTGGGACAAGGTAGAAGAAGTTCTGAAAACTATTAAAAGTCTGTGACTGCATTTAAAGCTACATCACACCCTCGTACGACCTTTTCATTTTCTTAGTGTTTAAAGTAACAAATAAAATGTTTGCTTGAAACATTTTTACAGCAATCGGAACGAAGCGATACGGGTAATAATCTTTACAGAAACTAATAAAAGGAGCCGTAACGCTGAACTGTTATTTACTTCCAGTCAAAACAATTAACGTCAAGCTACATTGTAAGGTTAAAGAGAGTCCTAACACTGGTAGAAAATTATATATATTTTTTTTCTTTATAATATAATATTAATTATTATTAAATATTCTTAACGCAAAAAAGTAAAAAAAAAATAAACAAAAAGAAGAAAAAGCACTAAATAAATAATATAAATAATAATGACAATAATAACATAGTATCTTAATCTTTTTTTAAGACAATTTTTTTTAACGATTATTTGTTTTTGTTGACTAGAAGATCGAGAAAGAACTATCCCAAGCTTATTTTATATTCATGTATGTATATTTCTTGTAAATATTATTTGGTGTAGTTTATGTCTGTTTTTATATAAAAACGAAGCTATGTTATTATATTCCAGCAATAGCTATGCCAAATTCGACTTTATTAACCTTAATTTACGAGTAAAATCTAAACTTTCTAATTTTATTTGTATAGGGATCTCATTCAATTCAGATGTATAGATTATAAATGATCTTGTTAACGAATACTTGTTATGTAATAAATATTATGAATGAAAATAAGAAAAATGAAATTATAATGAGGTTCGCTTAGTACATAATGATGAAAATTAATACATACATTTAATGAGGGTTATACAACATTTTAGTTATCATACAACGTTTCAGTCAATAATAATAATAATATTTTCAATGTATGAATAATTTATAATTAATTAAGTTTATCAGTGATAAAAAATCTTATATATTTTATCTAATCATTTCTAATAAATATTCCATATATAGGATGTATTTTGTTTATCGGTTCAAATATTATAGCTTTTGTATATATTCAGTATTTTCTTTATAAATACAATTTTAACGGTATAAACCTGTAAATTATGTTATTTACATATTCTATAATTTAATCTTAATAGATATACGAATTTTAGTTCTTGCTTGAAATAATTATTTGTATCACTAATATTAATTATTTATTATATATTGATAATTTTACTTCCTATCACACTCAAGGTATAAACGATTAGATAAATCAAAAGACCAAGGTTTCCTGACGCTTTACTTTACTTACACGTGGATCTGAGCTGCTTTTGTGTTTAAATTTCCTCGGATAAAATCATCAGGAATCCTACAGGTGTAAACATGCTCAGCATTGTAGATGACGCGGAACAACAGTTTAGTAAAATAAATCATTCCCCTTAAGTATATAATGGTATTATATTCTATATAAGGATCCACATTTACAGTCAATTATCATACATTTTATAGGCTTTTATTTGATTTTACTTGTTAGTATGTGTTGGTAAAATTTTTAATTAGGTTCACACAATTTGAATCGTTATCGGCGTAAAAAATTGTATTTTAATAATCAAATTATTCAATTAACATCGTTTAAATTAGGCCAAAGTGAAAACGGTATATTCCACAACAACGCGCTTTATTTATAAGGATTAAAAAAAAATGTTTTAATCGTCATTATAAGTACAAATAACATTTTCTTACCCTCGTCATGTCTTCGTGGTGAGCAGTACAATGGGCAGACCTTTACGCAGAAAAGCACTGGCTCTTGTTCTGTGAAATAAAATTATTTAAAATGTATTTATTTATTCCCAAGAAACAATGTTTATTTAAATCATTCAATCATTTAAACAAAAACAGATAAAAAATAATGAAGAGAGGTTTGGAGAATATTCCACCGTGCTTTTCTAAACACGTTGATACGAGAACGAGGCGATTAAACAGAATCAAAATTGTATGCCCTCGGATGTTGCAGGTGACCAAGGGCGGTGATAGTCACTTTTCATCAGGTGAGCCTCCTGCTCGTTCGCTCGTTCTTACAAAAATATTTAAATAAATTTTATATAAATTGCGTGTATAATAATAACAACTAAAAGATGGCTACATTTCTCATAATATTTTTTTAAGTTATAATAATATTTTGATACAGAATGAAATACAATAAATATGTAGTATTTATAGAAATATTTTTTTTATATTCAAAATATATGTATTGAAAAAAAAATACCGTAAAAAATATACAGTTTAAAAAAAGAATTTAATATTAAAATAAAGGATTTTTTTTCGGCTATCGTTAAATTTATTCAGCCCGCGCTTGAGGCATAACGTATTCGAAATACGATGTGTCTTGTATTACATTTATCAGAGAAAAATATATGTACGTTTTATTCTTCCCTGGTTTCGAAATAAAATATAGTCCTGCCGTGTCTTTTATGGAGGTTAAGACGTGCTTAGGTGAACCTGGTAATAAATGAGTGGACATTATGAAACAAAAGAAACAGAAATATTTTTCTACACTAGACTTAATTCCAAAAAACTTTGCTTTATCAAGTTTTATTTATCTCTATTAGTATGTATCACAGTTAGGTGTCCCCAATGCAGGTTGGTGGAAACACATTTGAATACAATTTCGACAAACTCAGGTTACCTCAAGATGTTTTCCTTCACGAGCACGAGATTAAACAGACACAAATTAAGATTTGTTAATCACTTTAATTTTTAATTACTTCGTAAAGTGAAAGTCACTTCACACAACACTATTTCATGTTCTATTAACGTGGATTGAAATAGCTTACAATTAAACAAATATTTTGTAAGGCAAATAATTAGTTTTTGAATACGTTTCAATATACAAGGATTATTTTAAATATATGTATATGTATTTAATATTTTGCCAACGTTATACGAAAAATACTAATATTATGAAGCTCGTTAGTTTGATAGCGCTAGTATTATTGAGATTTACCAGTCCGATTAGAAAAAATACTTTCGCATTAGACAGCCTAAGGCATCTTAGTATATATAACAGCACACTACGACCCCCGGTGGTAGAACATTTAACTCCTTCAAAGCAGCTTATTCTATAATAAAAGCCAATTTTAAATACGACGTCTTGAATAATTAATACGTTTAACCGACAGCGATATTCCAAAAAGTACAAAAAATCTGTTACAACAAAGGTCTTTGAAACTTTCACAAACAATAAACTTCTTCTGAAAATATAATTAACATTATATTAGTGTAAAAGTTACCTCCAAGCAAGAAAAATGCCCGAGCTAGCGATACAAAAGTCAGATAAAGTATGCAAAAACTTGAGTACATTGTTGTTTTTAAGAAAAAAAAAAAAATTTTATACAAAGATTTTTCTCTACTTCACGCACCTTTCACTTGAAAATAACGACAGCTTTCCTCGAATACGAACCGCAGTCTTTATACAAAGGCACTTATCGACTTTTGCACTTATTACGTATCGCATAAGCAATCTTTGCTAAAAATTTTAAACCAATGGATTTTATTTATTCTGAACTGCTTAACTTTTATCTCAATCCCGAGAGCTAAGTATTCAACGTCTTTTCGTAACTTTTTGAATGAATTCGATTTTTTTTTAAGGAATTTTGCCATAACACACACGCACGCCTAACATGTCCTTTTCTGTATGTTTGTTTTTTATTTCTTTGATATTTATATAGTAAACGCAAAAGTTCTCAAAATATATAATGCAAATGTATAATGCGTTGCATGATCCTATTAGCCACCATTGCGTCGCGTCACGGTTCTCAAGACTGAAGGGACCATCAGTGCTATGTGCATCTTCTTCCCCCACCGTAAACGCCGCCGAGGCAAGATCGGTTCCCTGTACACCAGGAATCCCTTAGGAATGGAAACCGTTGAAATTTGCGATCCCGTGACATCCCCCGAATAGACGGAGTGTGTACAGCTGGATTTTAGTATGTATTCGGGTTCCTCATACTCCCTCTACATTTCATGTAGTCCCCTACATGCTTAAACGCATTTTGCAGTGCACTTCTGAAGTGTATAAAACAATCCGGGCGGGGTGAGGACGAACGTATCTTCGAGTTGGAGAGCTATTCAAAGTCATATACTCTGTGTCATAGCTTAATACTGTCATTTTGTATATTTATCAAAAAAATAACAATTTTAGACCGCCTTTTCATTACCATTCATATCTCGTTTATAATATTTTCGTAATCGGATATAAATACAAAAAATAAAATTCAATAGAAACATTATCACTTCAATTTCTTTACCCATACGTAATGGTTCCACAGTTATTAAGACTAGGAAACATCGCCCATAATTTATGCACTGACCACCAGTTTTATTCACCAGCATATAAAGTTCCAGACTCCTTACATAACACACTTATAGAAACTAGTTGTAAACGTTTAAATAGCACGATAAAAAGATTAAACGAGAAATCTATACAAGATTAAAGATCGAATTTATAAAATTAATATTTATTTATTTATAAATTGATATTTGTGTGTAAGCATCTTAGTACTCGGTACACGGTAGGGGGGCGGGGGGGGGATAGCGGAGACTTCGAGCGTTATGTGACGTCAGCGAAGGATTTGTTATTTACACATCAATTCTCGTGAGTACCTTGGCGTTTTTGAATATTATCTTACACTACAATAAACATGAAAATTCATAAAAGTAATGATTTTTTTTTTTCTTTCAAAGAGAATCCGGTGGTTAATTTTTAATTTTCTCAATGGAGATTTTGTATTATACCTCCATAAAATAATACTTTATTTGTTCTATATAAGTATGTACAGTTATTAACGTGAAGGCTTCTGACATAGTTCCATTAACGTGTCATAGATGGCGTGCGCGTCGCGATGGATAATTGATAGCTAAACAAATTAATTATATTAATATATATGTAAAATAATATGTATGTACTGCAAGCATTCCGTATAGTTGGCTAGAAGGGATTACTAACTGAGGCGTTTTATTTTTTATTTTATTTTATTTATTAGGTTTGCTAGCGATTTTTACATTGATTATATTTAGATACGTACAATTATATCACATCCACAGTTTATGCAAAATCATTCAAAAGCAAACACTACATGCTGATTCTACCATTAATTAATTATGCTTACTACGAAAAGAAAAGTGTAAAAACAAAACAAAAACAAAGTATGAGTAAAAGAGAAAAGTTTAAAGTGTATACATGCACACAACTTAAAAAATATATAGATTATAAAACAAAACAATCAACATAAAGCTACTAAAACCAATCAAAACTCCATTTCATTAATAAGACAAATATTCATTTAATCTTAAGTTAAAGTTAAAATATTCGATTTAAAGCAAGACTTCCACACTCACAATGACTGGTTGACCAGGTCGTCGATAACCAACTTGCGAAAAGTGCTAAGTGGATTCCTGTTTATATCAATAAGTGGGTTGATTTGAGTGGCTTTGTTATATAATTTGCATATCCGAGGGATGGTGGAGTTAGCGCCGAAGACCGTTCTGGCGCGTGGTGGCACGAGAGGTGTGATAGTTTGTCGCGGATATCTAAGTGGCGCTCGGAAATTTATTTGTTCGAGTAAACTGGGACAATCTAAGCAATTAGTTAGTAACTTATATAAGAACATCAGATCAAGAAAATCTCTTCTATTCTCAAGGCTCATCATATTGAAAAATTTAAGTCTGTCTTTATATGTTTCTTTATTACTACAGTGAAAAGACCAATCTTTTATTTTATCTTTTCAATATTGTTTGCTTTAAGTTAATTAATGTTTGAGTGCGTGTTATGTGCTGACCCATTGTACCACGTAACCCTAAAACCTACCGTGGAAACCACCATCTCAGCAAGCTTTGTTCCATTGTATGATCGAGCCATGTCATAACTTTTGTTATTAATTTTGTAAAATTATGATAAACTTTTGTAACCAACATTGCACAATTGTCACGTAGTTCTATGCTTATATTCATTAAAATATTTTGAGAAAATTATATCGCTCTAATTGCACCCTGGACGGCACCCGTACTATTTTTGAGCATATAGATAGTTATAATTAAAATTAAAAGCACTCAGTTCTAATTACTTAATACAATTGATTAGTTGTTGTTTTTTAGTATTTAATTGCGTTTTTAGAAAGACACCTACATAAACAAATAATGTAAAAAGGAAAACCATCTAGATACAAAATTATAGTCATAAACCGTCTTCGAGATCCGCGATATAAATTTATACACTCGTATATATACAAGACTTGCTCATTTAATAGTTTTGATAGCCGAGCTATTAGCAATATATTACTAATTTTAATATTACATATATCCTTTTGTATATTATGTAAATAACATTTATGTGCTACAATAACATGAACCATAATTTTTTAATAAATATAATTATAAGTATTATTGAATTCAAAGTTATACGTCACGGCTATTTTGTATCCCTTAGCGGAAAATGGAGTCCCCGTAAAGGGCAGCTATAAATAGCTACAAAAAAGAAAAACGATCACTTACAAGAAACCTTCATTATGATACCCCGAAGGCCCTTTTGGATAAATCATTATGAATATGAATAAGGTTTTCGGTATAAAATGAGTGCTAAATAAAGTGAAGAAAATGTTTTTGTTATTTATTTACTTTCAATGCATTTTTATTGGAACGAAATTCTTTTACGGGGCTTACAGTGAAATGGCAGTGGCCCAAGGTCACGTCATATAACGAAATAATTTATTTTGAAGAGCCGAAATGACATTTTGAATTGAATTTTTTATTTGAAAGTTAGGTGAAAAAAAAAACTGTCAAAGAAACCAGCACGTGCCAAATATTGTGTATGTATTTATACATATAATATTTTATTTTTAACTTTGTACCGGATATCTCCATGGAAAATGAATTAAAATTAACAATTTTGCTTTATATCCTCATTTCAATTAACTTACAAAATTACACGCTTATACAACCATTATAGTTAAAATATCACAAAATTAAAAAGTCATATGTTCAGCTTATTTCGTAAGGGACCTTAAAATATTAGCCCTTTTGTGAGATACATGTATAAGACGAGTTAACTCGACTGCACTTCCTTTTGCCTTTGACATATACGAAACAATTTTCAGTAAAGTTAGGAACGGAAGATGGAAGTTAATGGATATAATTTTATCCTGAAATATACATACGCGCAATTATTATTTTATATGCCAGTGAACACCATTTATTTTTATATTATACTAGCGTTTTGCCTGCGGTTTCACTCAAGTAGTTCCCATTTCTGTGAGAATTTGGGGACAAAATGTAGCCTATGTTACTCGCTGATAATTTAGCTTTTCCTTGGTGAAAGTAACTCGCATTAATGATATTAGTATGGATTGACTTTAAGCATTTATGAACAGTTTTTTTTCTGGTTCGTTCTATTTATAAATTATAAAATTCATAAAAAAATACATTGATATTATTTATCGGTCTTTCGTAATTATTTAGACACAAAAAAATTACGGATTTGTAAAAAGGGCGTCTCGTTTATCCATATACATATTCATCAGCTGTATCAATATGTACAAATAATATTTAAAAAAAAATTGCTACAAACTGGATAATAATTACATTGTTTTTTTTTTTAATATTTAAATGTACTACAAATCTGTCTACAGTCGCTGGCGTTTTTTCTGTTATTGGTGTACGCTTAGAAGTAGTATGGGGTGAGAAAGTAGTTTTACCAGTTATATTATTATAGTGCAATATTTTTTTTTATTGTATAGGTAGGCGGACGAATGTATGTGCCACCTGGTCGTAAGTAGTCACCAACGCCCATAGACAATGTCATTGTAAGAAATGTTAACCATCACATACACCGCCAATGCGTCACCAACCTTGGGTTCTAAGATGTTATGTCCTTTATGCCTGTATATACACTGTCTCACTCACTCATATTATTACATCAATTTACGTTTGCTTATTAGCATTATGTATTTGGTTATTTAAAACAAAAAAAAACTAATAAAACAATAATAATGATTGGACTCCCTATACTTACTATCTAATACATCTTGCTAAGCGATCCACGTGTTTTCTTCAGACGTGTTTAATAGAACATCTCGTTCTTAAAATACCGAGCTAAATACGGATATTTGTCCAATCAATCAGCGTCTACCAAACTTCCGATCTTAACGTACGCCTCACGTCTTTTCTTTATAAATATTTTCTTTATTTGCAGAAAACATCTTTAATTAATTTGATAAGCTTACATTGTCAGACTTTAAGCATTTTTTTTAGATATGCTGCGATCAACAATACTACTAGATAACAATACTCAAATATGGCACCGAACATATAATGAAAAAAACGATGTAAGGTTTAACCTAAAATATGCCTTGTTCCCGAGCAATAAAGTGCGGTTTAGATTGTATTGACATTCACTTACGATCTTACGCCATGAATGACAGAAAGACATAGGAAATGTAGAATAACGGTTGTTCCGTATTCAACCTTATTTCCTTAGCAATAAGTTACGATTGGACCATACTAATTTGAAATAACCTCACAAACGTCATGGTGTTCTTACTTTCGGGCCGTTTTTGAAGCGCTTACCGCTAATCTAGTACATTTTTGATCGAAGTATTTTCTGAAAAATTTGAGGCGAGACTGTGGTGCCGTCAACAATTTGACTATTGAATTTGAAACGAGAGTGATATTAGACTTTTTGTTGTTATATCACTGGCGGAACGTCAAACAGACGTGGACGGCATATTACGTGGTTGGACGTGATCGACGGATCGCCGTTAATATTAATTAATTAAGTTTGTATTATTATTTATTTTAGATTACAGTATAAGATGAATTTACCAAATATCTCCACTGATACTCCTATAAATACGTATAAAATAGGGAAGTTTAGAGCATCCAAATCGATAAAGCCGTTTCGTAAAATAACGTCTTCTACGTAATAATTTCAGTTTGAAATTGCCTGCACGGAGCAACATAAGTTGAGCTCAACCAGGTGTTTATTAAAGTGAAAATAATATGGTTATGCTCTTGCGTTTGCGTACGTGTTTCTTCAATGCAGTGCTAGAAAACAACTAAAAAGTATATTTTTTATGTAAAAACTATTAGTAGTAAAGTAAAGTAAAGTAACAGCCTGTAAATGTCCCACTGCTGAGCTAAGGCCTCTTCTCCTTTTTTTTTTGAGGAGAAGGTTTGGAGCTTATTCCACCACGGTGGTCCAATGCGGATTGGTGGAATTCACATGTGGCAGAATTTTGAGTGAAATTTGACACATGCAGGTTTCCTCACGATGTTTTCCTTCACCGTCAAGCACGAGGTGAATTATAAACACAAATTAAGCACTTGAAAATTCAGTGGTGCCTGCCCGGGTTTGAACCCACGATCATCGGTTAAGATTAAACGTCGGAGTTGACGGAGTGTGCTGCGTAGGGGCTCCAGAGGCATTCCCTGACTAACGCCATGCTTGGCAGCGAGAAATGCTGGATGATGATGAATGATGAAGAGGTCGCGGAGCGTCTGCCTTCGCTGACCTGCTCCGCCGAAGAAGACCGCGGAGGCGTCGGCGCTATGCGCATCTTCTCTCCCCGTCGACAGGCCCCTCTTTCCCATTGGGCAATCTGGGCACGTACCCAAGGCCTTGCAAACGATTGGGGCCCCCTAATCCCAGCCAGACCACCAATCTATAAACATATTTTATTACCGAAAAAAACATGTTTCGGCCATAGGAGCCCCATTATCCTAATGTGCCCAGGGCCTCCAATAGGTTAAAGACGGCTCTGCCCGTCGTAAGCGTCGGCGGCGCTAGTTGAGTTCTTTGTATCCCAGGAACCCAACTAAGAAAGGAGGCCCGCGGTATCGGGCCAACCGTCGTGGCGTCGCGGTAGTATGCACAAGCGATCCCGTGCCGCTCCACCGATGACACGATGCAGGTACGCTGTTTTTAGTGGGTATTCCGGAGCCTTCCGCACCGGCGAGCCCCACATACACCCCCCCCCCCCTCACTCCATGTGGGGGAAACGCGTAAATGTGGTTTTCCAGTCAAAACAAAAACAAAAAAAGAAAAATCCATTATAGTATAATAATAAAGAAAATCCTTTAAAACAAATGATAAGTTACTATAGTTTAAGATCTGGTAACATTCAACAAACATATAATATATAACATTCAATAATAACAGTATAGTATATTATCTACGTCGTGGATAACGCACTTTATAACGGACGGTCTATTTAGCCCGGTCAAAAGGCACCTGGCATAACTTGGCACTTCTCTTTATTGAGCCAATGATGGATAGTTAGCAACACGATTGATTTAATATCCTCCGCCTTAATATCACTTAAGCCTACGAGTCACTCAAACTTCGAACTAATGAATTTCCAATTTGTTATCTACATATTTACACAACACGATAAATAATCGTAACGATATTTAAACATTTCCTTATAAAAAATCAAATCAATTTTCAATGTATATTATGCATATTTTGTTTTATTAATTTATTAATAAAACAGGATTATAAATTTATCAGATTTATTGGTGTTATAACTACTTCATTAGTCAATTTTATATTACATTTACAAGACTACTTATTTGACTACAAGGCGGTTGATGTCGAGAATCTAAGACAGATTCAAGATTCGAGTCTGACCATGATTTTACCTCATTGTGGCTTATTGATTTATTTTATTTTATAGGTACCCTAGCGATTGGGTCACCTCTGTCACGGTTGACCCTTTAAGAAATAATAACCATTCCTTAAACCGTCAATGCGGTACTAACCTTGAGAACTTAGATGCTGTCCCCCGCGTGTCTGTAGTTACACTAGCCCCCTTAGTAAATTTAGCTAAATTCTCAATAACAGCCTGAATTTGATGAAGATAGTTTTTACACTCAGGTTCCTCGTAAAAACGTGAATCTGTTGGTCTTACGCCTGATGTTATCCAGTCTTCAATAGCGGCGGTATATAGTCCACTTTTATTTGCGCACACATTAGTCCATTATAATATATCCTGCGCAGTTGGCTAGTCACCTTGAATGGCCGCCGTGGCCGATTGTCATGATAACATCATTATGATCATCAACGCCGCTTATATAATAGTCCAATTTATCTATTTCAATTAATTTAGTTTAATTGTGAGCTTCCTCATTAGCTTACTTAACCTCGTATCGAAATTCCAGTCAAATATATCCTTTTTAATTTTCGTCCACTTGATTTATGTGATGGATTTAGATATGAACTTAATAAATTAGATATGAAAGAATGAATTTTTACATAGACAAAGATATGCCTTGCTTGAGTAACCAAATTATAAAAATCTATATAGCCAATGGAACAGCAAAAATAATTACTACTTATACGCATTGTGATAGTTAACTTTATTAAAAACTGTATTGTTTTTCCTTTCTTTTCATTCTCGTCCATATATTCAGACTGACCTGATCTGATCTGATGAATCTAAATAACGTTGGAGTTCTAATAAATTTATTAATAATACACTATCGGCCGAATACTGAAACGTCCCTCAAAGTTAAACGCTACTTAACATTGAAATTAGTATGCGAAATTTTAAATTAACGGCGTCTCAAATAATTAAGTTGTACTTAATATTTGAATGACGGTTCTATATTCGGCCGATCAAGTGACCGTTTAAAACTTAAAACTTACATAGTTGCTAAATAACACAATACTTATTTAAGCTAACATAATTGTGGACTATTAGAGAGTTTTAAGTTAAGTAAACAACAACAATTAAAGTAACTGTGTAGCTTAAATGACTGTATAAGTTAAATCGCTCGGCTTTTAAGATATTCATGAAAACTTTACTTTTGTCGTGATAAGTCGTGATATTCTTGAAATTTACATTGACATCTCAACGTAACTGAATTCAGCTCATTATTTTAAAATTTACTTAATTGATACTTGAGTTGTACTCACGAAAAATCCTTTTGAATTTCAATTGTAATATCAACGGAGACGCTTCTTTGTCTTTAATAAAGTATATTTTTTTATAGTATAGGTAGGTGGACGAGCATATGGGCCACCGGATAGTAAGTGGTCACCAACGCCTATAGAAAGAGGCATTGCACATTTCTTTAAAGCGCCACCAACCTTGGAAACTAAGATGTTATGTCCCTTGTGCCGGTAATTACACTGGCTCACTCACCCTTCAAACCGGAACACAACGATACCAAGTACTGCTGTTTGGCGGTAGAATATCTGATGATTAGGTGGTTCCTACCCAGACGAGCTTGCACATAGCTCTACCAGCATGATACTTTTGTAACCTATTAATGAAAATGAAATAGCTATTCTTACTGCTTTCAATAGAATGTATCAAATGTTTGTAAGCAACAGAGAATAAATAGACAACATAATAATTTATAGTCTGATATTACACTACATTACACCCGTGGTTAATGAACTTAAGCGTTTTGCACTAAGTCAACCCGGGCTCACTATGCTGCTGAAATTCAATTCTTCTTTTTTGGTGTGTTCCTTGTAATTACAGACGCAATCGTATATCAATTATCATGTGATCCCGTGATTGCCAGTATATTAACGTCGTAAGTAGCTTGTATATTGTTACAATGCTACAGTCTATACAAAATAATCTCTTATCTCAATGTGTTTATTACTAGCTGCCTGCTTGATTTTACCCTATTTAAGCTGTTCACTGCTCCGTCCCCGTAGGTTTTAGCGTGATATTATATAATCAAATCAATTTTAACTAATTCTCTATTTCAAATGGTTTGTGTAATTAAATCAAATTTGTCGTAAAATTAATTGGAAATTGTCTCGAGATGAATATTTACTGTACGTATTCAATGTCGACATCTTTAAACAGCTAGGAAGCCGTAGTTAGCAATTTTCAACTGATCTATTTTTAGAATTCAATGATTAGATTGAAGCCCGACAGAAATACTTCATATATACCTATAAGTTATTATTAACACTTACACTTTCTGACTTAAATCTATGGCATTCCTTTTCCAAGTGGAAATTTATGGAGATTGTTGAGACATTTCCATACATTCATAGATTTTGATAGAGATAATTATATTTTACGTTCGCGTTTAGAGATAGCACCCCTAACCAAGTATGTGTGTATTTATATCATATGCAATCACTATATCTTACAGACTTGTATGATGCCAACTAATAAGCTATGCATACAAATATCTATGTAAATATAATTATGTATATTGATAACTTCGATGCTAAATAAAAATGTATTTATTATAACAGTAATAGTCCATCTCATATACAATTAAAAAGCATTTAATAGCCCAGTGGTAAGAACAAATGAATGTTGACCACAGATTGTGGGTTCAAGCCGAGCACCACTGTATTTTCATGTGCCATTACTGTTTAATTCATCTCGTGCTCGGCAATGCAGTAAATAATCGTAAGGAAACCCGCACGTGTCTGATGAGAGTCTATCATATGTGGAAGACTTAATCAAGACTTAAACCTTCTCCTCAAAAAAGGAGACGAGGCCTAACAATGGGATATTT
Organism: Nymphalis c-album; assembly: GCA_963151315.1. NCBI lineage: Eukaryota > Metazoa > Arthropoda > Insecta > Lepidoptera > Nymphalidae > Nymphalis > Nymphalis c-album. The sequence continues at coordinate 3,960,565 of OY720602.1, read as the reverse complement.
ACAGGCTGTTACTTGTTTTTTTACTTGGTGGTAGGGCTTTGTGCAAGCTCGTCTGGGTAGTACCACCCACTCAGATATTCTACCGCAAAACAGCAGTACTTGCTATTGTGGTGTTTTACCTTGTGTGGTGTTAACATCTCTTATAATGCCAATATCTATGGGCGTTGGTGACCACTTACCATCAGGTGGCACATATGTTAGTCCGCCTTCCTATTCCCTAAAAAAAATTTAACTTCTAAAATAACGATTATATTAACCTGATGGTAGTCAAGTTATATCTATGTATAGTTGTTATACATGTTCCCGCAATTCCCGAGCTAGTTTTTATATACCTCTTAAAAAAATAACCGATTATCATTAAAAGTTTCATAGATAAGGGCATGGCAGTTTTACATAGACCGAGGGCAGCCAAGCAGGTTAGAGCGTCAAAGAGCTACTAAACTTTAATTCCAGCGATATTATTATCAGGAGTACATCACTATCAATGAACAATACACAAGGGGTTCTCTTTGAAATTACACAGACATTCAGCCTAACTACAACATCACATAGATATTACTGTCCCTTAAGCTCACTCCGTTAATTACGAAGTTTTAGTCACCGATATTAAGTCCCCCAGTTGAGGCAAATGGCTTTTGTGCTAATGATCGTTACCAAAGGTAAACAGTTAATATATGAATAAAAAGTGAAACAATACACAATTTGTTTTGAATTAGGGATGTTTTAGTCAAAATTACAAAAAATAAGGTAAATTGTGCAAAATCATAATAATTTCTTATTGTATATTGAAAAATTTATTAATATGTACGTTTTATAGGAACAGAAGAAATAACTAATATGGTAGGCGGCACATTGATGGATTTTCCTTAAGTATTTTATGTATACGTTTGTCAAACGCACGCATTGGTCGAACATGTTGGCCCAACATGGCTTCATCTCTGTCTTATTGTACTAATTATATTATCTATGGATATTGGATAGCAATGATTAAACGCCACATATAAAGTTTACGCATCTCTAAAAAATCATAACGAAAAAATTTAGTTTAGAGAAATTAAATAAAAATATACATATATCATATTATAATTTACTTAGAAAAGGGGTTTTTCTCGAATAAACAATTTTGAATCGTCATTTTATAAGATTCATTAAATTGAAACTACTACTGGATTACAATATAGATTATACCTACCCATTAAAACATACCTATAATTAAACTATAGAAATAAGACCTACCCTTTTCATTAATCAAATACATATAATAACCATGAACAATTAAATCTATGTCCTTTATTAGAACCTATGATTACTACTTCCTAGCTCTATTATCGTATTTAAAACTTAATCTAAATATTTTAGTAATTTCGTTTACAAATGCAACGATGTGTTTTCACCAAAGTTCAAAGGCAATTATTTTCAAATCTCACTATTTACGAGAATATATATATGTCTAATAACTTTTCCAATGTGTTCGCTTGTCGAGTCAGAATCATTTGACGCTCGGCGGAGCGCGACAGATCTCTGATGGAATGCGCGCCCGGCCGTAATAATCGACACCTTACTTACGATATTAACAACCTCATTCGGTAAACACATTTCTATCCTAATAATTATATCCTATATATATATTCTAACACGTTGCTCCAATGTGAGGTGGTGGAATCTCGTGAGTCAGAATTTAATATAATAATAATAATATCCTGGGACATTATTCACACAAGGCCATCTGATCCCAAACTAAGCAGAGCTTGTATTATGGAAACCAGACAACTGATATACTTCATATACTACTTTTTCTTTTGTAAATACATAGTTATATAGGTAATTACACCTAGACTCAGGACAAACAGACATGTTCATGCATACAAATGTCTGCCCTGGGTGTGAATCGAACCCACGACCTGCGGCGTGAAACCAACCTCGCCAACGGGCTCGTCAAATCCTCATCAATACGTACAAGAAGTAAAGATACTGCGCTTAACTTTGCTGAATTTCGATCTGTCAATGAGAATTTATTTACAGAAACACCAACAGTGATATAGATTGACACTGTGTTACAAAAAAAAAACATTTTCTTTTTATAAATAAAAAGTAGCTTATTATTGAATAAGCGTATCCGAATTGATATAAAATTTAAGGTATCAATCCAAGGTGTTATGATAAAAAATATTACCTATAATTATAACAATTCAAATATAAATTTAAAAAAAAGTTCCAAGAATTGTTTAAAAAAATGATCTCCGAAATGTGTTAGAGAAAATCTGAAGCTTTTTATTCCACAACCTATAAAATATAAAGTAGCTTTAAGTGACGGACGACAGAAGCTGAAATCCATAAAACAGTAAGACCCTTATTTTGCTAACTTAATTAAATATTCAAGGGCACTCTGATCCGAGCCTTGTTAATTGATCACGAGATACTTGAATCTTTTGGATTGTAACAAAATTTGCCAACGCTTAATTTTTCAAGATTCGATAGAACAATTTGGGTGGAATTCTAATAATGTCCCGCGGAAGCTATAAATCATTTATTTTAACGAATGGATCTAAATAAAATTAGAAACGCTGATAGCGTATTCATTAGTCAAAGTATTTAACGTTTTATGATTCCTTTTATTTATTTATTTTTTCGCTGGAAAAACGTTTTTCTTCTATATGAAGTGGGGATATGTAGAGCTCACCAGCGCTGACGGCTGTACCCATTAAAAAACCAGCGGTATCCTCTCCGTCTGGGGCGCCACGGGATTTCTTGTGCATGCTACGTGACGCCCTGAAGGTCGATCCACCTGTGAGGCGGAGTTCCCGGATACAAGGAACCCATCTAGTCCCGGCGGCTACCATGGTGGGGCTAGATATGAAGAAGCGCATAGCGCCGACGCCTCCTCCCCGTCTTCTTTGGTGGAGGCACTTCCCTTGCGCTGCCGTTCCGCAGCATCCTTCTGTGACAAGACACTCTCGCAGATGGAAACCATTTTTTTTCACGCAGTGTAAACCTTCAAGGTTAGCGGGAGGAACCGGGTTATGTGGGAGTCTTACCCACTAAAACCACTGCAATGGCCGTCCTTGGTACGGTCGGAGAGACTATGGGTTCATGTTGATATAACGCATCCACTCCATCAAGGTGTGGTGAACCGTGTCCAGAGGCGCACCACACTTGTGGCAGGGAGTTGTTACCTCCCACCTCACTATCTCATGCAGGTACTTACCGAAACAGCCATGTTCGGTAAACACCTGGGTACCTATACGAAGGTGTGCCGCTTTTCCTTGCTACCCAGCGACTCGTGTGGATCTCATCCACTATCAAAAGCCTTATTAAAATTTTTAACTGGAAAAAACAGGCAAAGTTTTTCTGAAAATATATTCGTCGTATAAGTCACGATACTTATCTTTATATTTCACTTATAGTCAATCAATAAATTCATAAAAGTAACAAAAAAATGTATCAGCATCCATTTTAACAAAAACATAAAAGGAAGACAAATTAACAAACGACATCAGTAAATGGTTGGTGACGTCAGAGTACCTGCTATTTTCTGGCTTCGCGTACAATATTTTTAAATTTACGTAATATTTCCGAATACATATTTATTTTGTATGTGTTTTATAATTATATTACTTATTTGTTATATATATCTTAAAGAATAATTAAGAAGTTACAATAAGCATAGGGATATGTAAAAATGTTATTATTAATATTCCACGTCAGGCGGTGTATCAAAATATTAGACGAAAGTAGTACGGCGCGATGACTGGTATAGACCAGGCCAATTCTCACCCATTTAGAAATATTACGACACCTTCCCCATTCAATTCCTTACAAAAATAAACGTTCGATCGTAACTGGGGGATTCTTCTCCTAATTTCTAAGTTACGACACAGTTCACATCCTACTACGACCAAACCACAGTTATATCGAATAGAAAATTGGTTTAACGACAACGACTACATTTCGATTCGATTACCATGAAGGAACCTCGTGGAATCGTACCCAGTATAATAATACATCATGAACATTATGAAACATAAGCCCTGACGAATTTTTGGGTATCCATTTGAATTAATTAAACGACGTCCGAATATCATTCCTGTAATTTTGATAAAACATTTATGTACCGAAATCAAACCTGAAATCCATTTATTATTATTAAACTGTGGAATTATCTTTTATGAAATAATAACGTATATAACCTTACCTACACATTCTCATAAACTTTAATGTGTGCCTGAAAATGTATGCGTTATATTTTACATAATCCTAGTGTAGACTGTAGACAGATGACCTCGACCGACTTTTTTTTTGACTGTGTTCCCTACATACTTTATTTATGGCATAGGTAGGACGAGCGTATCGGTCACCTGATGGATGAAGTAATCACCAACGTCCATAGACATTGGCATTGTAAGAGATATTAACCATCGTAACCAACTTTGGGAACTAATTGTTATGACCTTTGTTCCTGTAACTACACTGGCTCAATCACCCTTCAAACCCAAATCAAATAATAATAATAAAAATATACATATATCATATTATAATTTACTTAAAAAGGAGGTTTTTCTCGAATAAACAATTTTGAATCGTCATTTTATAAGATTCATTAAATTGAAACTACTACTGGATTACAATATAGATTATACCTACCCATAAAATCATACCTATAATTAAACTATAGAAATAAGACCTACCCTTTTCATTAATCAAATACATATAATAACCATGAACAATTAAATCTATGTCCTTTATTAGAACCAATGATTACTAATTCCTAGCTCTATTATCGTATCTAAAACTTAATCTAAATATTTAACAGCATATTTTAGTAATTTCGTTTACAAATGCAACGATGTGTTATCCGACCAAAGTTCAAAGGCAATTATTTTCAAATCTCACTATTTCTAGAATATATATATGTCTAATAACTTTTCCAATGTGTTCGCTTGTCGAGTCAGAATCATTTGACGCTCGGCGGAGCGCGACAGATCTCTGATGGAATGCGCGCCCGGCCGTAATAATCGACACCTTACTTACGATATTAACAACCTCATTCGGTAAACACATTTCTATCCTAATAATTATATCCTATATATATATTCTAACACGTTGCTCCAATGTGAGGTGGTGGAATCTCGTGAGTCAGAATTTAATATAATAATAATAATATCCTGGGACATTATTCACACAAGGCCATCTGATCCCAAACTAAGCAGAGCTTGTATTATGGAAACCAGACAACTGATATACTTCATATACTACTTTTTCTTTTGTAAATACATAGTTATATAGGTAATTACACCTAGACTCAGGACAAACAGACATGTTCATGCATACAAATGTCTGCCCTGGGTGTGAATCGAACCCACGACCTGCGGCGTGAAACCAACCTCGCCAACGGGCTCGTCAAATCCTCATCAATACGTACAAGAAGTAAAGATACTGCGCTTAACTTTGCTGAATTTCGATCTGTCAATGAGAATTTATTTACAGAAACACCAACAGTGATATAGATTGACACTGTGTTACAAAAAAAAAACATTTTCTTTTTATAAATAAAAAGTAGCTTATTATTGAATAAGCGTATCCGAATTGATATAAAATTTAAGGTATCAATCCAAGGTGTTATGATAAAAAATATTACCTATAATTATAACAATTCAAATATAAATTTAAAAAAAAGTTCCAAGAATTGTTTAAAAAAATGATCTCCGAAATGTGTTAGAGAAAATCTGAAGCTTTTTATTCCACAACCTATAAAATATAAAGTAGCTTTAAGTGACGGACGACAGAAGCTGAAATCCATAAAACAGTAAGACCCTTATTTTGCTAACTTAATTAAATATTCAAGGGCACTCTGATCCGAGCCTTGTTAATTGATCACGAGATACTTGAATCTTTTGGATTGTAACAAAATTTGCCAACGCTTAATTTTTCAAGATTCGATAGAACAATTTGGGTGGAATTCTAATAATGTCCCGCGGAAGCTATAAATCATTTATTTTAACGAATGGATCTAAATAAAATTAGAAACGCTGATAGCGTATTCATTAGTCAAAGTATTTAACGTTTTATGATTCCTTTTATTTATTTATTTTTTCGCTGGAAAAACGTTTTTCTTCTATATGAAGTGGGGATATGTAGAGCTCACCAGCGCTGACGGCTGTACCCATTAAAAAACCAGCGGTATCCTCTCCGTCTGGGGCGCCACGGGATTTCTTGTGCATGCTACGTGACGCCCTGAAGGTCGATCCACCTGTGAGGCGGAGTTCCCGGATACAAGGAACCCATCTAGTCCCGGCGGCTACCATGGTGGGGCTAGATATGAAGAAGCGCATAGCGCCGACGCCTCCTCCCCGTCTTCTTTGGTGGAGGCACTTCCCTTGCGCTGCCGTTCCGCAGCATCCTTCTGTGACAAGACACTCTCGCAGATGGAAACCATTTTTTTTCACGCAGTGTAAACCTTCAAGGTTAGCGGGAGGAACCGGGTTATGTGGGAGTCTTACCCACTAAAACCACTGCAATGGCCGTCCTTGGTACGGTCGGAGAGACTATGGGTTCATGTTGATATAACGCATCCACTCCATCAAGGTGTGGTGAACCGTGTCCAGAGGCGCACCACACTTGTGGCAGGGAGTTGTTACCTCCCACCTCACTATCTCATGCAGGTACTTACCGAAACAGCCATGTTCGGTAAACACCTGGGTACCTATACGAAGGTGTGCCGCTTTTCCTTGCTACCCAGCGACTCGTGTGGATCTCATCCACTATCAAAAGCCTTATTAAAAGTTTTTAACTGGAAAAAACAGGCAAAGTTTTTCTGAAAATATATTCGTCGTATAAGTCACGATACTTATCTTTATATTTCACTTATAGTCAATCAATAAATTCATAAAAGTAACAAAAAAATGTATCAGCATCCATTTTAACAAAAACATAAAAGGAAGACAAATTAACAAACGACATCAGTAAATGGTTGGTGACGTCAGAGTACCTGCTATTTTCTGGCTTCGCGTACAATATTTTTAAATTTACGTAATATTTCCGAATACATATTTATTTTGTATGTGTTTTATAATTATATTACTTATTTGTTATATATATCTTAAAGAATAATTAAGAAGTTACAATAAGCATAGGGATATGTAAAAATGTTATTATTAATATTCCACGTCAGGCGGTGTATCAAAATATTAGACGAAAGCAGTACGGCGCGATGACTGGTATAGACCAGGCCAATTCTCACCCATTTAGAAATATTACGACACCTTCCCCATTCAATTCCTTACAAAAATAAACGTTCGATCGTAACTGGGGGATTCTTCTCCTAATTTCTAAGTTACGACACAGTTCACATCCTACTTTGACCAAACCACAGTTATATCGAATAGAAAAACGGTTTAACGACAACGACTACATTTCGATTCGATTACCATGAAGTGGACTCTTCGTGGAATCGTCCCCGGTATAATAATACCCAACATTATGAAACATAAGCCCTGACTAATTTTTGGGTATCCATTTGAATTAATTAAACGACGTCCGAATATCATTCCTGTAATTTTGATATAACATTTATGTACCGAAATCAAACCTGAAATCCATTTATTATTATTAAACTGTGGAATTAAATTTTATGAAATAATAACGTATATAACCTTACCTACACATTCTCATAAACTTTAATGTGTGCCTGAAAATGTATGCGTTATATTTTACATAATCCTAGTGTAGACTGTAGACAGATGACCTCGACCGACTTTTTTTTTGACTGTGTTCCCTACATACTTTATTTATGGCATAGGTAGGACGAGCGTATCGGTCACCTGATGGATGAAGTAATCACCAACGTCCATAGACATTGGCATTGTAAGAGATATTAACCATCGTAACCAACTTTGGGAACTAATTGTTATGACCTTTGTTCCTGTAACTACACTGGCTCAATCACCCTTCAAATCGGAACACAACAACACCAAGTACTGCTGTTTTTCGGTAGAATATCTGATGAGTGGGTGGTACCTACCCAGGTGACCTTGCACAAAGCCCTACCAACCTTTGACAACGTGAACAGAAAAAAAACATGATGATCGATTGAGTAGTTAAGACTTAGTAAGAATAAGGATTATATAATAATCTTCTAGTTTCGAATACCGCTAGTGAATTATAAATAAGATGTTGTCCTATTTACATAGTTGTAGGGAAAGTATACCTTTTTACCGATACTGGTAATAATAAAATAATAATGAAAAAAGTGCGCTCACTTATTTCTTTCGTGTCGATCAAGAACAAGTTCCGAAGTTGCTGTCAGAACTGTCATGTCAGTTTTTATGCTTAAACAGGTGGATGAAGGGATGTTTTCTTGGCAGTATATTTTGATACACATTTCTCTAATTCTGTTTACAGGATAAACACATATATCGTTTCATAAACGATAATATATTTAATGCTTTGAAGTGAAACCTTCTTTTTTAATTCTTAATACTCCCGTTTGCATGTCAGATATGGTATTAAAAAAAAACAGTAACACGAAAGCTTACTTTTATAGTTACGCAAAATAAAAATAGCATGTAGGCTAAAAACGTTGTTTTGGTCAAAAAATATTGCGAAAACTCTGCTTCAGCAAAATAAAATAAAAAATTTAAAAATGGTAAGTAGATTATACTGATACAAACTGACGGCGCTCTTTGCCAATAAAGCGAAAAACATTGCTCTTACATTTTTCACTCGAAACAAGATTTAATATTATTTTCTCGCACATGTTTTCTCCCATATATTATAATATTTTTACAATTAAATCTTTCTTTTTTTTCATTAATTTATATTATAAATCCGTTCTCCATTAGTGAAATATCTTAAGCCAATATAAAACGTACATTAGTGTTTAATTATAAAACTTTAAGGATTTTCACTTCAAATATTTTAGTCTGCGTTAAAAGTTTCAATATTTATTTTAATCTCTACATAAAAATAAATGAAGTATATATATATATATAGACTAAATGTATCTTTATATACTAATATATAAAGCTGAAGAGTTAATTTGTTTTTATCGAGGAAGGCTCTAGGCTTATTTTTATTAATTATGCGCGGGTGAAACCGCGGAGCACAGCTAGTAACATATAAATTTAAATAATTCTGAGTTGGTCACCTCGCCCTGTTTCGACATCTATTGGAATTTGATTTTGATTAATTTTTCACGTGCATTTGGTCTTCACATAATTAATAAAACTCCAGACACACAATATTTTGTTATCCACATGTTCTGATCATCAAAACTAAACTTTCTTTTTAATTTATTCTTTTTTCGAAACGAAAACTAAATAAAATAATCACAATTGCAACGGCAACTAATGCCGTAATCGCAATTTAGAATCAGAGTTTTTTTTTTATTTTCACAAGATGCAAACAATTTTTTGAAGTAGGTTTTTAGCTAAATAAGATATGATAGTATAACATTGGACACTTAAATAAAACTTATACTTGAAAATATAATAAATTTAATTGATAATAATATGAACATATTATATTGTTTACTTTATTATTAATTAATTATTATCAGAATAAATAACACATGACGTAAATATAGTGAAAGCGCCATCTATGGAAAACTTTGATAATTACGTCGAACATTGAAATAAACCTACAATTGGCTCTAGCGTGCAAAAAGGTTTTAAAAGATGTCTATGAAATGTGATGTTTTCTAAAACAAAAATCTACATAATATTATAATAATTGATACTATTACAATTATTAATACTGATGATTGAGTTGTATTTTATAGAACGATACTAAATTTCGCTTAACTAATTCTCCCTAATCGCATTTGTTCAGGTTTTCTTTAATTAATCGTGAATAATTAGTTTCTATATTTTAATAATTCTGATTTTATGAGGTTTGATTTAGAATAATATATGTATCAAATTAAAACTCATATTATTATATTATATAGTATTCCGATTTGAATTTTGAACAGCTTTTTTTATGTACAAAATTTCTATATTTTTAATTGAATTATTAACATGGATATTAGGAATTGTTGGTTCACAGAATATTAAAATATCTTGTCTTCTTTATTACTTTACAAGAAAACTAAAAGGCTAACATTATGATTATTGCAGTGTAATCCAGCAGGTTGGTAAATATCCCAGTACCTAATTAATACTTATAGATTAATCCTAAGATTTTATTTATTAAATTCTAAGGGTTTAACAAGCAACCGGCACTTCGTAACATCTTAATAAAAAATATGTAGCATCTGAAATCGAAAAAATCCACCGTTAATTCACCCATCATTATATAATATTAATATCCTTTGAATGGGTTTTTTAAACAATACCTTCACTGTATTGTATCATCGTTCGTGGTATATGAGCAATAGTTTATTGTTAAAATAACAACTTAATTGAAATGAATACGTTCTGTATGAGTATAATAAAGCTAACAATGAAAGTCCGAAAAATGATCACTCGCCCAGACACGCGCCTCGCAGGCACGCCCCTGACGCACGTCCCGGGCACACGTCCCCGGCACACTTTCCATATGGAACATTATATTTACACGATATATGCACATAACGTATTTAAAATACTAGACTTTTGTCAAAATATATCGCAAGTTCTTTAAAAATAAATCTTAAATATGAAATTGTAAATATGAAATATACTAAACCATTTTTAGTATATTTTGGTTATTGTATATATTTTGTTGAGTATTAAAGTTAGAAAATAAGTACTATACAATTACAAATCAAAACGACTATCCTAGAACGTCATCTATGTTACTAGGCTTATGTCTGTTATAAATGAGGTTTACGAGGACGCCTTATCTTTGTCACTCTCACTAAGAAATGGTGAATAACAATAATATTAAGTTGCAGTTGTATTTTATTTCTATATGATAATTATCATTTAGAAACTTCACTCGGAATTATCATTTAGAAATAAAATCTTCACAAAAGTCTTCTTTTGTGATAATCTTCGATTAAAACGAAAATACTGTTACTTAACGAACGACTTAAAATAACTTTAAACAATAATTAAGCACATCATCTTATTCGTGTTATAATTATTATGATAATTAATTTTTAATTAATTAATAAATACCTATTATTATTCATCTTGTGCTCGGCGGTCAAGAAAATCTTGAAGAAATCCGCATGTGTCATGTCATGTGAAAATCTACTACATTTGTAGCAACACAACTTGAATCAACTTGATGGTAAAAGTTCCATACTAATGTAAGCTCAAGGAACTTAGCCGACCAATAAGTTCGTTACAAGTTGTTCCTCAACTTTGCATTTTTTTTAATTAATTGTATAGGTAGGCGGACGAGCATATGGGCCACCTAATGGTAAGTAGTCACCAACGCCCATAAACTATGACAATATAAAAAAAAACATCAGAATCGATTCACCCAGTCGAAAGTTATGAGGTAACAAACACAAAAAAAAAAAATCTTCCTCCTTTTTTTGAAGTCGGTTAAAAATGTTAATCGTCGTTATGAAATGTTAATGTCATCGTTTGCACCACCAATACGCCGCCATAAATACAAAGTAGTGCCGTTTTGCGGTAGAATATCTGATGAGTGTGTGGTACCTACCCAGAAGAGGTTGAAATTGATCGAAGTTTTTAGTTTCAACTCCATCTCCATTCGCAATCCTTAAACAATGTTTTTTTTTTTAAAATTCCTTTATTTTTAAGGGACCTTTTATAGGCAGCCTATATGTCTGCCCCATCGTTACACCGACACGCTACATTAAATCAAAAATGGTCTAAAAAGTTAAGCCTAAATTAATTTGAGAGAATCACCAACAAATTCATATATTTTAATTGCCGAAATACTCGAAGGGTTACTAAGAAGAGAATTAAAAGCACCAATATTCATCAAATTTTAATTTAGTTTATATTTTAGTGTTTCTGTCAAACTGCGATTACGAACACATTCCAATAACAAGTGTGAAACATCTTCTAGTACACCACATACTTCACAATTGGGAGTGTTACTTTTCCTCATTAGATGTTTAAACTTGCCTAGCGGTATGTGTCCAGATCTAAGTCTAAAAGCTATAACTAACTTATTTCTATTAATGTTACTCTTTACAAACCAAGGTATCCGTGGAGGTTCGGATGGAATCGTCCTATACCATATCCCCTTATCAAGCGATTTCTTATTAAAGTATTCATTCCAAATTTTAACACAAGTGGTTTTGAATTTTGCAAAAACTTCTGCGTAGTGTGGTTTTATATGACAAACATCTCCATTATTTAGTAAGAGCTAAGTTTGCAAATCGATCCGCCTCCTCGTTAGCAGTCAGGCCAATGTGGAATGGAATCCACTGAAACTTTAAAAGAATGCCCTTATCCCGAAATTCTTGTATCAATCTAATGATTTCGTATGCTATCGATTTTTTTTTTTATCGCATAGGAAGGCGGACGAGCATATGGGCCACCTGATGGTAAGTGGTCACCAACGCCCATAGACATTGGCGTTGTAAGAGCTGTTAACCATCTCTTACATCGCCAATGCGCCACCAACCTTGGGAACTAAGATGTTATGTCCCTTGTGCCTGTAATTACACTGGCTCACTCACCCTTCAAACCGGAACACAGCAATAACAAGTACTGCTGTTTTACGGTAGAATATCTGATGAGTGGGTGGTACCTACCCAGACGAGCTTGCACAAAGCTCTACCACCAAGTGATACTCCAATAAATCCTTTAATACACCCAACAATATGTTAAACAATGTTAACTTATTATTGTTCTCTATATATCAAAGTATCACATCGGGAACCCATTGAACTGCCTCTCGACGTTTCATAACTTAAACGAAACGTTTTCCTACAACGTTTCACTTAGTGACTTAATAAATGGAGTAAGTTACGCTACGCTACGTATTAAGTGGCAGGATATAATAAGCTTACACTTAATCACAGAACCTCCTTTGTATAATTTACATAAAAAAGTATCTTAGAAGATAATAATTATATAACAGTGTAGATTCTGTATACGTGATGTGTTTTAGGGTTCCGTACCTCAAAAGGAACAAAAAACGGAACCCTAATCGATGTATATTGGATCACTATAGGATATTTGGGGTTCAACTTTAAAAAATCCTTCCTTTCTTAATCCTTAGTGCTCACCTACTTTTTAAAATACACTCGATGTCACCACCAAACTGACATAAATTCCATCGCACATGAACAAATTTGGCAACTCTTTTCTTTGGCAATTTCAAAACATGGAATCTTTACCAGCACACGTGTTCCACTCCTCTAAAGACCTGGGTTCCTTCCTTACTGTAATAACGTTTGGACTCTACTATCACTTACCATCATGTGGAGTAGTCATTTGCCCTCCCGAGAAATATAAAAAAGGAACCTGTATGCTAATTGGTGCTGGCCTCAATAGTTTGGACTGTGGGCTGATCAATCAGTTATTCTTTTATATACTATAGATTACAAATATCCATCCAATAATCAATCAATTAAACTATAAAAAGACCTAGATATCATCGGAATTAACATTTTATTTTGATCAACTTACCTATTTATAAAATAAAAATCACGTGTCTAACGAATAGGGATAGCTTAAAATCATATTGCAATTAAATTATTACTGACAACGAACAATCTCTATATTTTTCTTTTGAGTTTATAATAAAATCTAATTTAAAAGAAAAAAGTAAACTTATGCTTATGTTAAAAATTAAACGACGAAAGATTGAAGCGAGAAAACAAAGAAAAATAATTGTGAACACGTTGATTATATGAGGAATGTCCATAAAAAGGGTTTTAAAACCTATTTATTGTGTGTTTGTTTGTTTGTTATGCTTTCATGTCTTTACTTCTCAAACAATTATCGTGAACATTACACGTTATTAGGCAGAAAAGAACATAGGAAATCTAATATACCACCACGACGCGAAGTCGTGGGCAGATACTTGAATTAAAAAATACAATCATTATCTTCAAATTATAATTCAAATTCAAATATCTGTCGGCACAGGTGGCAGACATTATTCTTATATAACAAACAGTCACTTCATATAACACTTTATAATTGCAATGCGAGTTGTGCACCGGGCAACTCATGTCGAAAGAATTAACGCTCGCTTAGTCGAGCGCTACTTTTTTAACCGACTTCAAAAAAAGGAGGAGGTTATCAATTCGTCTGTATGTTTTTTTTTTTTTTTTTGTGTTTGTTACCTCATAACTTTCGACTGGGTGAATCGATTTTGATGATTTTTTCTTTTATTTGGAAGGGTTTGCTTCCCATGGGGTCCCATTTTTTTTTTGGTCCAGGTTTGACAATGGAATCCATGAGAAAACCATATAAGTCGTAAATTTGCATGAGGTATGTGCGCAACAAATGGACGGATAACTCGATATCTATTCAACCGATTTCGATTATTTTTTTACTTCAAGGGTTGTTTGATGATAGTTTAGTTAGATTCTGATTATAGGATCCATGACAAAGTAACGGAAATATTCAATTCTTAGTAGCGAATTAACGATACACGGCCGAATCTTATATAGGCTATCTAGATTTTTCATTCACCTACCATAACATCGTTATGATCAAGTAATTGTAGTACTATTCTATAAAACACTTCTTTATATACCGTCAATAGTTTTCGCAGCGCAAGCTAAATAATAACTATTATAGGCAACAGTTTGATACGTTGGGTTACATTGCTCCATTTTAAGTAGGTATCTATAAGTTTTTGAAAATATAATATAGCCTATGTTACTCGGTAAAGACGTAGCTTTTTAAGGGTGAAAGAATTTTTAAAATCGGTCGAGTAGTTTTTGATTTAAAACGTTATTAAAAATCAAATAAAAATCAAATCTTTCCTCTTCATAATATGAGTTATGCATGTAAGCATTAGTATATATGTATATGTTTGTAATTGAAACATATTTGAACATCTTCTAAAAGTTGAGACCAATTTTGAAAATTATATATATTATCGTTTAAGTACTCTTATATACATGTTATATTTATGTATATTTATATATTGATTACTAGTGTTTTTCCCGCGGTTTCACCCGTGTAGTTCCCGTTCCCGTGGGAATATGGGGACAAAATGTAGCCTATGTTACTCCCTGATAATGTAGCTTTCCATTGGTGAAAGAATTTTTTAAATCGGCTTAGTGGTGTAGGCGTGAAAGCGACATAAGCAAACTTACTTTCGCATTTATAATATTAGTTAGGATAATATAGATACTTCCCCTTTTTTTAATATACAGACATTCCGTCATATTTTATGGTGAAGAATGGTATAACACAACATCTATAAACATACAGTTTAATTAATTATTACTAGAAATAACTATTTGATAATGTTATGGCTGCCCAACACCCCACCAACTAAATCTATTTAATCAAAACATGTTAATTTATATTCATACATTTAACCATATTAACTAATATTTATTAATTAAGTACCAAAATGCATTTTTCTTTACGTTTCACTGTTTTAGATTAATATATTTAAATAATAATATAAACGGCGCTGTCTCATATGAGCTGCACGTTTAGTAGGTCTACCCATATTCTACAAATTAGTGAGTGTACTTCAGATTCACTAAAAATCGAAAAATAAATAAAAATTTTAACAAAACAAAAACCGACTTCATAGGAAAAACAAATTAAAATGCACTAAAAAGTAAAAAAATAATTGCGTATTCTTCTATAATTTGATAATTAGCTCACTATTTTCTACTCATCAATATGTAGGTACGAATGTGTTGTGTGGTTGATAATGTATTTACAATTATTGTTACTTTTGGAGTCGATGTCAGCCAAGGAAACACTTTAATATACCTAGCAATAATAATACGGGAATCTTTTAAAAACATACACATTACAAATTGACTTTTATCCGCCTCGTTAAGTTGCGCGTGCGACACAAGCACATCTTACCTATAACTAACTATGTATGTAGTTATAAGCCCACCTTGGCTGACATCGACTCCAAAAGTAACAATAATTGTAAATACATTATCAACCACACAACACATTCGTACCTACATATTGATGAGTAGAAAATAGTGAGCTAATTATCAAATTATAGAAGAATACGCAATTATTTTTTTACTTTTTAGTGCATTTTAATTTGTTTTTCCTATGAAGTCGGTTTTTGTTTTGTTAAAATTTTTATTTATATAGGGTTTTAGTGGTGGGTAGTTGACAACTGCACGTGCTGCTTTTAAAACAAGGCGGCGGCGCCGTCATATCTTTATACAATGTTGAAGTGTTACACTTTCTTATTGATTGTCATAAATCTACCACCGGTTCGGAAATAAACACCTCCAAATAATGTCGACCATTGCATCCGTTCTCAAGTGAGAATAGCCAACTGCGCATACAAGTGCACTTACCATATAAGTAGTCCGAAACGATCCGGACGGCAATCGATCACAACCGGAAATAATTCACGCAGGAATTTAAGTGATTTCCGAGGCATAGTGTTTACACTCTCGTACACCGTATGTCCTATTCTTTACAACATGTATGCAAAATATCATGATACGATTGTTGGATAGTTAAGACGTTAAGCCTGTATTAGAAATAATTCAAATTCGATGTAAAAATAAAGCAGAAAAACACACACACACAAACAAACACATAAACACACACACGCACACAAACACAAGCGCGCGCTCCTTACTCTCTCATCTCAAGCTACATAGTTTAAAATTGTAATAATATATTATTAGTAATAAGTAATAATAACTGTACAACCACTTCTGTAACACTGTTCATTGCAAGTAAAAGTAAATAAAAAGACAACCAAACTCACTTTTGTATTTATAATATTAGTAAGATTTTCTCAGATCCTCCATTTGATCTTAAGAATTTGAAAGCTGCACCATAAACTACCTACTAGAATAAAGCCCTGTAACGGCCGAATACTGAAACATCATTCAAATATTAAGTGGGACTTAATTATTTGGAACGCCATTAATTTCAAATTTAGTATGCGAAATTTTAAATTAACGGCATCTCAAATAATTAAGTTCCACTTCATATTTGAATGACGTATTCGGCGATATTCGGTCATAAGTGTAGGTATTGATAACCTCAATACATAATATCAGAAATCTTAAAACGAATACAAATATATTGTCAAAAAACATATCGCCCCGTTTTAAAGTCGGTTAAAACACACAAATCGATGTAATTTTTCGAATTGCGTTCATAAATTTTAACGTCCTAAACAATGGTCTATCAGCGAACGAATCAAGTATTGATTCATCGCACGTAATGAGCTTTCCTACTGACAAGCGCGTAATTAAAAACTTGTTTCAAAATACGCCGGCAAACGTTTTAATTCATTAAATGAAATTTGATTTCCGGGTAAGCGGAATATAATCTGATTGCGTTCGACTCGCGTTTTAATGATATTTTGTTTTGGTTTGTGAAACTGTTATTACGCATATAAAATGCAATTTCCTCCTGTCCTGTCCTTTTTCATCTCTTCCAATGTAATTAACTATGGTATGTTTCAATGTACGAGTGGAAACACATCTGTAACACAAACGCAACGTATTTGTCGAGTCTGCTAACTTTATAATGTAACAAAAGTGTGTTTATAACTCATTTAGGTAAAATTCTGCCACAATATCTATATTTTAATGAGAGCGTAATAGTAGAAGTAGAGTGTAGTATTTACTTGATAGTAGAGCTTTGTTTTCTAAATTTTCCTTAGTTTTGTTTTGTGCAAGCTCGTCTGGGTAGGTACCACCCACTCATCAGATATTCTACCACAAAACAGCAGCACTTTGTATTGTTGTGTTCTGGTTTGAAGGGTGAGTGAGCCAGTATAATTACAAGCACAAGGGACAACAATTTAGTTCCCAAGGTTGGTTTCGCATGGGCGACGTTTAACATTTCTTACAATGTCCAGGAGAGTATGTGACCACTTACCATCAGGTGACCTATTTACTAGTCCACATAACTATACTATAAAAAACTGCGTGACGTGGGTTTGTTTTTTTTAAAGATTAAACTCTTTTTATACTCTGTGTGAATTTTTAATTCGTTAAATTTAATATTATTACGAATATATTCGATCTATAACAGCTACGATTCCATTGGATTTGTAAGAATTATATTAAAACGAATGTCTTCTTAATAGTCCAATACCATGCGAAAACAAAACCATTGCTGATAGGATATATATCCTTTTTACCATGAATTATGGTAAAAAATGTAAGCTGTCCTTATAAACCTATAAACTTTGTTAAAGACATATTTTGGTTGAGCCTTGTGCAAACCTGCCTGGGTAGGTACCACTCTCAGATAATCTATCGCCATATAGCATTATGCATTGATGTGTCCCGGTTTGAATAATGAGGGAGCCAGTGAAGCAGGGCCGGATCTACCATATGGCTTTTTGGGCTTCAGCCCAGGGCCCCTTGGATTCAAAGAGCCTCTCAGCTAAGTCAAGTCAAAGTCAAACGATAATACAAAATAATCCATAATTTTATTAAATTAAACAGATTGTATGGTTTGCAGTTCTATGAATCCTGCGATCAATCAAACCTATTAATTTCATTTAATTCAAGTCTATTGTCTCACTGTCTACTCTTTTTCTATACTTTGAGTAATTAGGTGGGCCCCTGAGTAGTATTAGCCCAGGGCCCCCTTAACTCACGGTCCGGCCCTGCAGTGAAGTGTTATTCTCAAGGTTGGTGGCGCATTGGAGATGTAAGGTATGGTTAATATTTCGTACATCATCAATATCTACCGACCATTTACAATCAGATGATCAACTAGTTTGTAAGCCTTCTTATATTATAAAAAAATCTTTATTCAATACATCATTCCAACCCTTTAAATATTGTAAAAAGAAAAAACAAATCTGTGACACAGGGCCAAAGAAAGTCAGCAATTACATATGTTTGTAAACGTCTTTCAAGTACACTGTTTACAAAGACATTATTTCTTTCGTCTATAATTTTCCAACCGTTTGCTAGAAAACGTCAGGTGTCTCATGCCTGTAATTACGCTGGCCTAGTCACCTAGCCGCCGTATACGTCTTTAAGACCGAACACACCTATATAAAGTGCTAGTGCTTACATTTGAATATTTATTGTGAATAATCTAACACGGCCACAAAGGGGTATACCTGAGTGGAAACGAAAGAAAGTGATGATTATACTGAATTATATATTCTTTATTTATTATTGATGCTGGATGATCATTCTTTTTATTTCCAATGGTCTGCCAATCTTTGGATCTAAGATGTTACGTCTTATATATAATTATACTGGCTTACTCATACCTCGTATTTCTTTTTCACAAAAACATATTCTAACTAATATTATAAGCGTAAGTAAGATTGTTTAATTGTTACGCTTTGGGGTCTAAACCAATGCGCCGATTTAAAAAAATTTTTCACCAATACTAAGCTACACTATCAGCGAGTAATATAAGGTACATTTTGTCTCCGTATTCCCACGGGAACGAGAACTACGTGGATGAAACCGAGGACAAAACGCTAGTAGATTTATAAAGTTTCACTCTCAGTGGATAGTAGTCCTAAGCGTGAGTAAGAAGCATATGTTCACAGGTAAAGGTCACACCGTCTACCTACTATATTTTTTATTTTTCATACACCAGTTTCTTTCCCTGCAGAACATTTAAAAAGCAAGAATTAATGCAACAAAAGGAATAATAGGAAATGGAGATCGGATGTCTGGTTGAGCAGACTGTTACCGCTCGGAAATACTTGTTTGAGAATGCCAATTACGTATTCAAGGGTTCACAATTAACAACACATTTCTTTAGCGACTAGAAGTTCTGATAAATATTTTATTGGATGTTGAATTGGCTGCAATAATGTATTATTATTGATTGCGGTTACAACAGGAACTAATGAAGTTAACATTAGTATATTTTTTATTATTAGTATACTTTACCACGGAAGATTATTTAAATTTTCAAATATTCGTTTAAAAAAACTGTCCAGGAAAATTTGTGTGCTTAAGGTTAAAAATAATGATTTTATAGATAAAAACACTTCTTGATAATCAATCTTAAAGTGAAGTTTCAGATCTTCTGCAGGCTGAGATATAATTACTTTAATGTAATGATTCTATGTTGAAATTGAATTGAATAATTAATTGGTGACTTTTTGCGTCCCTTTACAAAAAAAAAACATACAGACGAATTGATAACCTCCTCTTTTTTTGAAGTCGGTTAAAAGTCAATGAGTTCGTTATTGTTAATGGATAGCCCGCTAGAAAAAAACCTCGCGATAAGAAGTCTTTTTTTATAGAATAGTTAGGCGAATGACTATATTGGGTCACCTGATGGTACGTGATCACCAACGCCCTTAGACATTGGCATTGTAAGCAAAGTTAACCATAGCTTACATCCCCAATGCGCCACCAACCTTGGGAACTAAGATGTTTTGTCTGGTGTTATGGTTACCATTTTCAAAAATATTTTTGCAATAAATCCACAAGTGTAATGCTTCAATATTGAATAGACTTTTTGTAACCTTTTTTATCATAATGATAACTTAAGAAAAAGAAACAGATTAATTTGAGTACTTAATTAATTTGAAGAAAAGATTTATCACATTTTTTCCTATAAAAAAATATTAAAATGTTAATTTTAATAAAATATATATCACATTTACTTTATTAAAAATGTTTTTTTTTTAAATGAACTTAAAAAAGAAGCGGATTTAAACATTATTATTATCCGATGAAATATTATGCAGCAATCGAAATTCCCTATAATTCGAAATTTAAAAAAGAATTCTATGCAATATTTCTAACAACAAATATAAGAAGGAAAATAATTAAAACCAGTAAACTTTTTATCTTTTCTTTCTTTTTATTTCATAGGAAGGCATATGGGCCACCTAATAGTAAGTGGTCACCAACGCCCATAGACATAGACAATGGCATTCTAACAGATGTTAACCATCGCTTACATCGTCAATGCGCCACCAACCTTGGGTACTAAGATGTTATGTCCCTTGTGCCTGTAATTACACTGGCTCACTCACCCTTCAAACCGGAACACAACAGTATCAAATACTGCTGTTTTGCGGTAAAATATCTGATGAGTGGGTGGTACCTACCCAGACGAGCCTGCACAAAGCTCTACCACCAAGTAAAACTGTACAATGAACATGCTTATCATAACCTACATTATATTATTTACATATATTTAACTTGTGTATGTAGGTAAAACGAGTAACAAATCTCAGACCAATTTGCTTCATAATATTGCATGACAGAGACAGAGAAAGTCTCTCATAATATGAAGGCACTGTTGTTAGCGCGAGATACATATATATTTCTCAGTACATTTTCGCATATGAAAGTGATCATAGATATCCGTGAAAATGACAATGATCTCTTTTTGCCGTTGCACAAAAGCTTAAAGTTTTTTCAAGTATTATTATCAATATTAAACAAAATTAATAATTCTTGCCACCATTCCACGCGGTCACGACTTGTATAATAATTATTTTTAATTTTTATTCGTATTTAGTTAAGGTTTTAATGTAAATTATTATTTTTATATCTAAAAAAAAACAAAATCGCTTAATACAAACAACTACATAAAAAATGTTACCTGTTCTTTTTTAAATTAGCTTAATATATAATAAAAACGTTTAAAAGCAAAGTTAACATAATATTTATTTAATAATTTAATTAATTAATATAAGTAATAATTAATACCTGATATTTGTGTTATTACATATTCTAAGCAAATGTCTTGCTCTAACTAAGCATGAGTGTGCTTCTTAATAAAGATACTTCAAACAGAGTCCCTAAAGATAAAATGTTTGTTCAGTACTCAAATTGAATCCCCAAAAAAATCTCCTAGTCTTGACCCATTAGACTAACACTGTTAACTTCAAGTAAAGTAAGCGAGACCCCCTTTCCGATAAAACGTAGTATGTTCAGAAGATACACTAAGTTAACGACGAAGAACTTAATAACTAAGTTAGCAAGTAATGGAGTAACGTTACTTTAACAAAACTTACTCTAACTTGGTTTCGTATTAAGGATTAAATTGAATTCTTGAACAAAATACCAACGTATATTCCTAAAATTAGATCTATGTGTGAGCTGTAATGTGACTGCGAGGTCTATGGCGATTATTTGAGGAATGACTTGTGATCCCTCTCAGGGAATGTGTTTTCAATGTATCATATTTGTATACCTTAAATCATAGGGATAAAGTTCAATTTAGCTCAACAAATCCCAGTTCCGAAGTGAGATACGTCCCAAAGTTTCAAAGCATTTGACGTTTCCTTTGTAATGAAATTGCTGAAACTCTGTGCTATCAACGTTTCAACTATTTAGCGCCGCGAATCGTACTGAAATATGATTTCGTTCATAAATCTTAAGATTCTATAAATACTTAAGATTTTGAGAATTAAATTAATCTTGAATGCTATTTGGATCACGTTTTAATTATTATTAAAACAAATTGTTAATTTGAAGTCTTTACTATCTCAAAAACTATTTTAAGGAAGTTCCAAGATCAGGTGTTATAGATTTATTGATGTATCGGTACGTTATATATCAAAGAGGATTACCAAGATATAGACATAAGGCGATAACAGTCTACCTGTACATAGTACATAAAGCTAGGTACAGAGGCCGGCAGCTCGTTTCCCGGTACTACATAAACCTGAGTATTGATTTTTACAATTTACGCAGATAGCTATTAGTTTACATACAAGCCCGAGCGTAAAACAATGAACTCAGCCAGGTTTTATTTTTGCACGCTAATTACGTTTGTAGCGCGCTCCACGTTTCCCCTACAAATTTCCGAAGCAAAGCCTAAATGGGTCCGCTTTGTTTACATGCGAGCTAGGCTTCGCCGCGACTAATTGCTCTGTGTCGGCACCTTGAGACAGTTGGAATTCACCTGAATCGGCAGATGCGTCGCAGCTGTCGACCGGGCCAGTCCTCTCGCCCCGCGCGCCCCCTCGCCCCGCAGACTCGCGCAATCGCGGCTAACAGTTTTATTTTCCCGAATAAACTTTATCAAACAAAGCGTACGTGCCCCGCGCCCTGCATCTGCTCGCCCAGCTGTTACTCTTGCAGCTGGCCGTGTCGTCTCGCTCAGTCCCGCACAATATCGGTGGATCCGAACGAGACGAACGTCACCTAGTGTAATCGCATCGAGACCCTTCAATTCCCTGTGCACGGCCCATTCGCAGTCCGTATCCCGACGCCGGCGGGCAAACTGCTAGTGATTATGACGAGCAAGCGTAAGCGCGAACGCGAGAACGAAGCTGAGCGGCATGTGAAGCGTCAGCGGCGTCGCAAGCGTTCTCGCAGCGAACCGCTAATGAATGATCCTGATAATGCTGAGAAGCGTCAAGCTCTTAAGCGTTTATTTGGACGTATTTGTTCAGTGGAAATGGATAATGAGCATCACAATTCGGATAATTTGTTTGAAAACATGAACGATCACGACAGCCAGGATGCTTACGGAGACGAGAACGACGACCCTCTGCTGGATTCGGTGCCTGTGGATATGGATCCTGAACAACTGGGATTCTTGGTGTGCGCTCAGGAGACGCTGCGGTTCTTGCACGGCCGTGGTATCCCCATCGAGCACCCGGTATTCTCGAGGCTGCGCTCACGCCTCCTCCGTGGGATCGGCGAGATGGCGATGGCCTGAGTATTGCTTGGCCCAGAGCCCGCAAGAAACTAAACCTTCTTCTAGCTTCACTTTCGAACATTTTTCACTACAGTGGTTATTTATTCAGTGTAATATGTATGTATATCGGTGTGATCTTCCTATACAAAGAACTATTCTATTTCCTAACTAAAGGGCTCTGGTTAGTGCTTAAGGTGTTTAAGTGTAAAGTTGATCGTTGTTAACGCAACAGGTGGCCCGAAAGGGTACTCTAGTCATTAATACTAGTCAATAATGAAGTATATTTGTTAAACAAAAAAAAAACTATTGATATATTGTATGTAATAAAATCGTCCACAAAAATTGTCTTTATTATTTCCTATCCGATTCGATTAAAAATGTATAATGGTATTAAATAATTAAGTTAAATTCAATTTTAAAACTATTGTATTTAATATTCAGTAATACAACACTTTAGTATAAAAAAAAATGTTCATACTATTTGATAGAAATGTAAACCTTGAAGTCTATGTAATATTATTATCTCTACTACCATAATGTATATTTATAATTATTTAATTAAACACAGAATAAAACATACACAATGTAATATCTTTGTTTTATTTCCATAATTATAAGAAATATTTCCTAATATCAAAACAAAAAAAAACATAAACACGCAATGTCTATCAAACATCAAGTAACTGATATTAAAATAAATAAACAACAAAGAAAAAACCCATTACAACAATAAAAATTACAGTTCTAGCAATATTTATTCATGTAATGAAAATACATATTTGGTCGTCCAAGTAGTTCGTATTTTAACTCTTTCCGCTTCACATATAAGACATTCTCAATCGATAAACACATTCGTTTAACTTTCCGGTCAAGGCGTAAAACATCAACTACTAAATAGACAAAATGCGAGACTCTTTCCTTCTAATAATATTTATAAGCTTAATTTATATTTGTACATACAGAAAACATCCCTTTTTACGTATTAAACAACAAGAGTAAAAATATTATAAGTATATAATATTAATTAATATAGTTAATAAATAAGAGCAATGAAATTCAAATGTAAAAAATCATATCATTTCATTTTGGTTTTTAGTTCGAACATCGCATGTAAAGCTCACTTTGTTTCTTTGTTACTTTTTTTTAACGAACGATTGGAAAAATGGTTTATACGCTGAAGGCGGTTCACTTTCAGCTTGTTATTTTCAAATATTTGAACTTGTCATATAAACTTCATTTGCCTTTAGATCTTCATTGTTTTCTATGCGATTAATAAATAATATCAATACATTCGACTTTTAAATACGTTGTTCCTTTTTTAAATATTTCTTTTTATATGTAAATTGATATTAAAATTGATTAACTTAGTTTTCATCCTACTCTACTGACAAAACGAATAATTAAACCAATTGGATTCTTAAAGTTTCTTTAACTTTTGACGTGTAAAATCAATTAGCACATTTAATTACGAGTAATAATTTCATTTTAATTTATGTTAAATGTATATCATATAAAACGGGTTGATTTACACAAAACTTACGTTAAAATTCACATATTATAGGTAAATACACTTACCAATGATCTTTAGTAGTTATTTAAGTTAGTTCTCTTCAGTACTTCGCTCCCTTTAATAAATAATTAAGGAATAATAAAAATAGTTTCAGTACCTTTTGAAATGAAATTGTGAAATTTTTCGAATTTCAATCGTACTGAAGATGACTTATATATTTATTAAGTGTATTAAAGTAAGGGTCAAGATTATTCAGGCTACTGTACTTACTATATATACCTAGTTAATACTGTACTTATTATTAAAGGAATCAATTATTGCTGGGCTTCAGTCAACAGTCTAAACATTTTCTTAAACGAATAAGTTATTGTTTACAGTTGCACGCATCAGAAACCTATTATTTCAATATTGTACCTTTCCTTGTATGGTTGCTTTTGAAAACATTTTTATTTTCATATAACAAGTATAAGTGACATCAGAGACTTGTGTCTCCGATAATATAAGTAAACAAAATGAATATTCATCTTATGAATAAATTTATGTCCTTAGTCACAATATTTATATACAAGATGCTAACAGCTACTTGCCTCAGTGTATTAAATATAAATGCTTTAAATCATTTTCTATCGTTTAATTTATGGTACACGTATTTTAGCACCCCTACAGCCGTTGAAGTAGACCTGTTCTGTAGTGGAGTCTTCAGCTAGGTGGAGTTGCGATATAAGTGGCTAGCAGCGAATGGAAATTGAGAGCTGAAGAATGAACTCAGTGGCGTACCTACTATACTCTCCTATATATCCTATACGGCTATGTCCGGGAATAGTATGATGATGACTCAAATTTAATCTAAATTCTAGAATAAGTGGTGGAAATAGGCAAAATTACTTTCTAACAAAAAAAAGTAACTTTTGCAAAAGTTATTTTTATATTATTTAAAAATATACCTTTAAGTATGTCAAATGATGTATTATTTAGTTAATTATCTGATGCGACTTGCTCTCCATTGGACGTTGATAGCTCTACCACAAAAACGAGGCGTGAAGAGGCATCTGACAAGGCGGGGGCGGCTAGTGCAGATCTTTCTTCCTGACTGTACTAGCCGTCGTCGCGTTTGGAGTCTACTGCCACTTACCATCAGGTGACTTGCCCTCCCGGGTCTATAAAAAAAACTTTCAAAGGGCACTAAGTATAAAAATGGTAACGGTAATTCTAAAGTTTTTACCATTTTATAAATTATATTAAAACCTTCTTGTTATTTTGTTTGTCTTTGTTAGTTTCCCGGTCACCATTCGAAATATAAATCAATTTAAAAATGTTAATATAGTCATGTGTGCGTGCATGTCATGTGCCAGTATTCTTGCCAATTATATTAAACCTTATTCTTTTTATTAGAGAAATATAGCAATAGTAAAATGTAAATTTATTTTAATTCATAACAAAAATAATTGCTAGCTTAGGGTTGCTTAGACAATTGATAAAATAAAAGTCTCTTCAGAGGTAAATAAATGTTTATTATTGTTTATTCAAAATAGCAAGAATAATAATAAAAGTAATATAAATTATCTTAAACTAAAGAGTAGACATGCTTTGGCGTTAAATAAATTTACTAGTATCTAAAGATATAATACATAGGTATATAATGTACAATTATATTATCAACTTCAAATTTGATAATACATTACAAAAATGAAATTAACAATAATTGTAAAACTTATTTTAAGTATATTTCGTTAAAAAATATATAATCATTTGTTTAACTAAATTATATTATCTTAATGTTATTTATTTGGCATTAAACGGAATTTCAGAGGCCGTAAATATATATCTAAAATTATAAAATATTGCATTTATTTAAAGTAAACCTTCAAGTTAATTTAAATATAAATAAGAATGAATCCTTATTTTTAATCATTAAGATATAAATATGCTACAAAAACAATGATAACTTAATCTTTATTACTATCGTAAGAAAATAAAAAATGTTTTATACAGGGTTATTTTTAATGACCCAGCAACCTCGCAGGACTAGATAGCACGACTTTGGGCATAACTCAATACATGAGAAAAAAAAGATTTTTTGGCGTACTGTCGAGACATTTGTAGGTCTATATTTCATTCATACACGAAAGGACGACGTGTCGCGTCGATCTCTGATTTGCGCGTAGGTTTATAAACGTTCAAGCGGGAAATTAAATTAATCCTTATTTTTGTATGAAAATAAAATCAAACAAATTATCAAAAGTCGTAGAACAAAAGTTGTTGCTTATGGTTTTAGCTATCTGGTCCGGCGAGGTTGAGGTGGTGAGGAGGTTGGAAAAATAACCCTGTATAGAGAGTCTGTGGAACAGCGGTACTAATCCTTAACAAAAATCAGTAATAGATAGTGAAACAATCTACGAATAATACATTATTTTAATACAAAATTTCGATTTGATTATTATTTGATAGGTATTTGTGAATTAAGACGGTCGAATATAAGATAAATAAATTACAAACGATTTATACAATAAAACGTTCCCTGATTGAAAAAAATAAATAAATCGTTGATATAACTTCTCATTAAATCGCACACGTACAAAGCCCCCTTTCATTTCAAATCATCTAATTATAACATATAAAACATTATTATTATATAATTTAATCATAATCGACTAAATTAAATATACCTATTTTTTACTCAAAACGCATAATTGCGATGAAATATTAATGACTAAGAGCCCATTAACGTCCATTGGCTGACCATGAAAGAGGTAAAAAATCTAAAAATCGATACAACCAAACACAAAGCATTAACTTCAAAACTAGCTTGGTGCGTATGATATATCACTTCCTCTAAATGAATATTCTATGATCAACCTATTAATCTCATCTGTACTTAAAGTGTTAATACAATTAGCGTATGGCACTTCCGTTTCGTTTTGTTCATGCGTCTTAGTATGATTTTGTAAGTATATCATTGTGAGCATATTGTACAATTCGTGTGCATTCGGCCTTGTGGAAGGCCATGCTTCACTTTTTGATACAGTCGTCGCTTCCGGGATCATCCTGCAACAAAATATGTTTTTTTGTAACATTTTCTTTAATGACTAATCCATGGACATGCTACCCTTTTCTAAACCTTAATAGAAAAAAGGGAAAAGAGAGTTCGAGGCGAAACTACTAAAACATATGTCTACAGCAGTTTCAGAAGCTAAAATACAAAAGAGAACATTTAGAAAATAAATAAAAATTTTAACAAAACAAAAACCGACTTCATAGAAAAACAAATTAATATGCACTAAAAAGTAAAAAAGTAATCGCGTATTCTTCTATAATTTGATAATTAACTTACTATTTTCTACTCATCAATATGTAGGTACGAATGTGTTGTGTGGTTGATAATGTATTCACAATTATTGTTATTTTTGGAGTCGATGTTGGGAACAAAACAAAATGGGACCCCATGGGAACCACCCCGTTTCAAAAACATACAGACGAATTGATAACCTCCTCCTTTTTTTGAAGTCGGTTAACAATATCATTTCAACATTTATTTTAATAAAATATAGCTGCTCGTTTATATGGAACCTACAATGCGTTAGTCATACTCGCACTTAATATTTTTTCCTCGTTGTAAGTTACATTAAGCTATGGATTGATATCATATCGAATATGTATGAGCACCACCGACGCATCATGCAACAATGTATGTTTATCATTTAAATACATGGTACACACGAAAAAGGACATTCTACTATACAACCTTTAAAATTTAAGTAAAAATATATTAATTTCTACAACAACACAGTAAAGTATATAACAAATTTATACGAAGTTAAGAATACTTTTGTGTTTGAAATATCATATAGATTTACGCCCAATTCAAGCTATATATGTATATAAAGTGTTTTATTAAAAGATATATATAATAAAATTTAACAAAAACTTCATAAAATTTTAGAGGATTTTTTTTTTCATTCTTAGTATAAAGACGATGTTATTAATTGTTGCAAAAACATTTCGAGAAGAAAGGTCCACAAACAAAAACAAATTTACATAAATAGATGCCACACGTGCAAAACAAAAACAAGAGTCCATCCGAAAAGTTAAGGTTCACTCTAAATTCAAGCATATACATATTACTTTAAAACACGAACTTTTTAATAAAATCAAAACAATGTAAAATAACAAAACAAATGTATATCGCTCTAGTAATAGTATTACTTATATGTATATACTCGTATGTATATTGAATTTAACATATTCATAATTTTACGGTTGATAAATATAATGTTCATTTTAGTTCTCTCTAGTAGTCTCTTTCCTTTTGTGATTCTTGTAATTTATATATAATATCTAGTTTTTGTAATCGTCATCGTCTTTCTAATTAAATACATAATAAATAACATATATAATCACTTAATAAATAATAATTAAACGACAATAATATATACTTATTATATTATCTTAAAAACAAAATATATTTTATAAAAAATTACCATCTATAAAATCAGGCTTGCTATAAAATATTATTTTAGTTTCTAAATAAAATTAAATGCTCAATAGACGGATTTCAAAGTCTCTGACTCGCGACATTCGCCAATTTAATACAATGCGTATTAAAGAGGCCATCGAGCGGAACAAAGGCTCCAAAGTGTTCGCCAGAGATCTGTCTATTGGGCAGAGTAAACTGACGAGGCTGAAAACTGAGGATGGGAGAATCGTCACGTCTAAATCCGAGCTGTTGGAAGAGGTTGAGAAGTTCTACGGTCAGCTTTACACGACAAGGCAATCACCTGTCAGTAGTCAAGCTGCAGATCCCAGAGCTAGACTAACCCGACATTACACCGAAGATTTTCAGGACGTCAGCCTTTCCGAGATTAGAATGGCTCTCGAACAACTCAAAAACAACAAGGCAGCTGGTGATGATGGTGTTACAGCTGAGCTTCTGAAGGCGGGTGGTGCACCGATCCTTAGGGCTCTTCAGAAGCTATTCAACTCTGTCTTAGCCAAGGGTCAAACGCCAAAGGCATGGCGAAGAAGTGTGGTGGTTCTTTTCTTTAAAAAGGGTGATAACACCCTTCTGAAGAATTACAGACCCATCTCATTGCTGAGCCATGTCTACAAGTTGTTTTCGAGAGTCATTACGAATCGTCTCGAGCGAAGGCTTGACGACTTCCAGCCACCCGAACAAGCTGGTTTCCGAAAAGGCTTTAGCACCATAGATCACATACATACGCTGCGGCAAGTTATACAGAAGTCCGAGGAGTATAACCAGCCACTTTGCTTAGCGTTTGTGGACTATGAGAAAGCCTTCGATTCGATCGAAACCTGGGCCGTGCTGAAGTCTCTCCAAAGGTGCCAAATCGATTACCGGTATATCAAGGTGCTAAAGTGCTTGTACGAGAACGCCACCATGTCAGTCCGACTCCAGGATCAGAACTCAAAACCTATCCAACTGCAGAGAGGCGTAAGACAGGGAGACGTCATATCTCCGAAACTGTTTACCGCTGCATTGGAAGATGTTATCAAGCTTCTGGACTGGAAAGGATTTGGCATCAACATCAACGGCGAGTACATCACTCATCTTCGATTTGCCGACGATATCGTGATTATGGCTGAGACCTTAGAAGACCTCGGCACTATGCTCGATGACCTCAGCAGGGTCTCTCAACAAGTGGGTCTAAAAATGAACATGGACAAGACGAAAATCATGTCAAACGTCCATGTTGCACCCACTCAAGTAAAGGTTGGAAATTCTGCACTCGAAGTTGTGGACAATTATATTTACCTAGGTCAGAACATCCAACTAGGTAGGTCAAACTTCGAGAAGGAGGTCAATCGTCGAATCCAACTCGGCTGGGCAGCGTTCGGGAGGCTACGTGACATCTTCTCATCCCAAATACCGCAGTGTCTTAAGTCGAAAGTCTTCGACCAGTGTGTGTTGCCGGTGATGACATATGGATCAGAGACGTGGTCGCTTACTATGGGCCTCATAAGAAGGCTCAAGGTCACACAACGAGCAATGGAGAGGGCTATGCTCGGAGTTTCCCTGCGAGATCGAATCAGGAATGATGAAATCCGTAGGCGAACCAATGTAACCGACATAGCCCGAAGAATTGCTAAGTTGAAGTGGCAGTGGGCGGGGCACATCGCTCGCAGAACTGACGGCCGCTGGGGCAGAAAGGTTCTCGAGTGGCGACCACGAACCGGAAGACGCAGCGTGGGCAGGCCCCCTACAAGGTGGACCGACGATGTCGTAAGGATCGCGGGAGGCCGTTGGATGCGGGTAGCGCAAGACCGGCTACTGTGGAAATCCTTGGGGGAGGCCTTTGTCCAGCAGTGGACGTTTACAGGCTGAGATGATGATGAAATAAAATTCTGATTTAAATATTATTCATATAATAATGTAAGATTTTAAATAATTTATTAATATTATATTTATAAAATAAAACTATTTTAATTACCATATTTTATAAACGGAACAATATATAATAAATACTTATATGCAAAAACATGTAATCTATATCACGGCAGACGGCAGAGGGCGTACCGAACATATTATATTACATAGAAAGTTAAGGAACTTTCGCAAACTATAGACCGGCTTTAGCTTTTATTATGGATTCCTAACAAAGTTTGTATATCAATACTTTAGGTACAATATTACATGACGTCATGGTATATGATAGAAAATGAACGTAGGTTTATAATCTGTTAACATGGCAACATGATCTATGAATCATGGTCGCTGTAGTTCTAATTAAAAGTTTAAATTGGTTTCCCTTTTGGACGCTTGTTTAAAGCCCTAATACCTCTAATGTTCATAAATCGAATGTAGTTTCACGTCCGATTCAACGTCACACACGTGTAATCGTCACAAATTATTATTGATTCACTTACTTACTTACTAGCAAAATAAATATTATAACCATTTCTAAGCCCTTGATTGAAAGTCATTATTTTTATAAGAATTTTAAAAAATATTCACGGAAGAAAATAATAATATCATAATTAAAATAAAGTTCGACAATAGTTAAAATATTTTTAATTAAAAAATATATTATATTATTATATATTAAACTACAAAAGTGTCAATAATTAAAATGTTAAAACTTTAATTATATTTAATACTCATTATATTTAATCAGTAAATTGCATCTGAACGATTCAAACGATTAAAAATCCATATAACACATGTCAAGGAAACCTGTTAAGGCATTCTGTGCCCCGAAAATAGAAGAAATAACCCACCTGCAGTCGCCCCTCGGCTATATCTTGAGCAAACCTTACAATTACACCTTATATTGCGAAAAAAACACTCCACAACTCTCTCGAGCTATTAATCGTACAGGAACTTTCGACAAAATGCCCGACTACGACCGACCGGCAGTCATTCACGATCCTTTTTTTTCAAATACTAAACAATTACACTCATTAAAGACATTAAACCTTATTCCATTCGATTAAAGACCATTTTGTAATACGTAAAAATAACCAAGGGGTGCATCTGGGAGCCGTCTGGCCCTATTTGTGTGATTTACCCCAACATGTGGTGTAGTGGGGTTTGAATCCGCTCCGAGCTCGGATAAATGTAGTGCTGGCTTCAAAAATGAATGATATTGCAACGGATTTTAGTTTTACAACGATAGTGCACAGATAAAAAATGCTGCGTAACAGAATCACAGATGAAAAAAGCGTATTCGTGAGGCGGAACAAATTCAATTGTATTTTTTTTTATTTTTGTTTAGAAAAATAACACAATGGTATTACTCACAGAATGGAGTCGAAGCACCTTGTCTAAACTTTGTTGTCTTAACAGTGTTAAACTTCGGTGTTATTTTATATAGTGTTATATAAATAGAGAATAAGCATTTCGTATCAATATCAAAGATAATCTTCTTTTAAAATAATGTTAGATTATACTTATTATCAATAATATTTACATTGCCTAAAATTTGTAGCGTTTAATTTACTCTTTAATAAAATATGTAATTAATAATAGCACAAATTTGTATTTATTATATTATAATAAAAACTTCCATCTTATGCAAAATCAACCTAGGCATTATTAAATACACTACTAGTACCTAAGGAGAATATTATAAGTATTGTTTGTTTATATGCTATTTCAAATGTTTTTCTAATTATTTTATTGCTTTTTTCTGATACATTTTTATTTTATTATTATTATTATTAAATAGTTGTGCTTCAGTTTAAATTGTCTTAGGCCATACACATATCTGTTGTTTTTTATCTATCGGTCGATTTCGTGTGATGTCACATAATCCATGCTTAAGAGAATTTTTGAATTCGGTTTAAAGATACATTTAATGTAGTCATTTTATTCACTTTATGTAATGTTTTCATGAAAGTCATCAAATATTACCAATAACATATATAAGAAAATTATATAGAGAAATCAATATCAAAACCAATACGCGCGATTTAAGTTCGCCTCTCAAAATTTAGTAACGCGTGGAGGAAAAGGAAAATGTGAGTGGGAAATACAGATCTTTATTGCGCTAGGTATGAACATACATCGTCACGGTAGCATGCGCAAGCGAGCGAGCCCCATAATATGAAATGACAATATGAAAATACATATTGTGCCCTTAGTGTTAATAGAATCGGACGTCTTTAGTTTAACTATTTTAAATGCGCAACCGTCTGGAGAGCCTTTAGACCGACCAACGCCGATAATGCGTGTTATACTATTTTATTTATTTAATAATATATTTACACAGCTCAAATGTTATGAATTAAAGGGAGATTATTATTAAATTAATGGTCTATGAGCTTTTTAAATTACGAAAAAAATAGCATTCGCACAAAAACAAGGTTAAACAGAACATAAGTATACAAATAGATATATAAATACTAAATATATGTAGTATTTGATGTCAGATGGGTCAGAGAAGAAGTGTTTTGGAATTATAAGTAAAAAGTTGCAAAACCTCTTTGGTTGTAATCTATTATTATAATAAAATGTACCTAAACTAAGATAAAAATAAAGTGAATTTTTATAAAAAATAACACTAATAAAGAACTTACCCGACCTATAAAAATATGAAATATTTATTAATAGTACTGTTTTGTTAATTACATATATGATAACCTGAGAAGAATAGCTAAAGGAACTTTACAGTTAAATTAGTATGATTTATTTCGTAATAATATATAAGTATTAAAATATTATGTTAACGAAGTAACTTCCTTAACATTATTTGTTCAACTCAAGCGAAGTCGCAATGGCTATATTTAATTATAAATATAAATAGGTAACTCAAACATAATACATTGACATTGAAAATAATTATCTCACATACCTGGTGGAAATTTGTCAAAGCAATTTGCACAGGCTTAAGAACAACGCAGCGATATAATTAAATAAAACAATAAATGTAATATGGTCTTATCAACTTTGCACAAAAGACGAGAGGAACATAATAACCAATAATATGTTATCATTCAGTCGCAGACTGCGCAAGCGACGGTCGCGTCCAACCTAATAAAAAAAAAATGTAACCGGAAAAAACGTGACGAGAATTGTAATCAATGCAAATAGAAGTGACTTTGTGTACAAAATCTATAAATGAGACGTGTAACTGTTCAATGTTAATAATGAATCAGTATTTCGACAATTCAAATATGGAGGTTGAAGAATAGAAAAACAATTGAATCGACCAATTGTGATTTTCATAGAAGATATATTTTTAACAATGGTAATGATTTTTTTTTTTTTTTGTAATTTACACACCGGCCTTTATGCCTTACGTCTTACGCAATTTTTACTTAATATATTAAAATTAAAATAAAAAAATAACCAAAACTACCAGTTGTTTACCAGTTGATATTATTTTTTGTATAAAACGATAATTTGATGCAGCAGACACAATGTCGACCTGTTTCTAACCTGTTTTGCCATTATTTATATAACACACTTATGCATTTCACCTTTAGCTTTATAAAAATCAACAGATCTTTAAGCAAAATAAAGTAATTCCAAACAAAATCTAAAACTAAAGAACTTTTTATAATAAAAACAACACAATTTTAATGCTAGCATTCCTGCGATCATTTCAGGCGAACATGATTTGCCTTATAATTTATAATATATATACATACTTTTTTGTATAAAAAAGTTTAATGTCTTACACAGAGTCAATATTTGTTCTGTTATAATTTATATTCTGTCGTTATCGTATTGATTAATAACCTCGATCGATTTTTTGTTGTTAGTTTGTACAACTGTATTACGAGTTCGAACCACGAGTATTAGGTAAAAATATCGGCCGCGCAAAGCACATTAGACCAATTGCCATGTGACTGATCCTTTTCCGGCTTGATTTCTATTCCATTGAACTAGGTTTTTATATGGCATATGGCCACCTGATGGTAATTGGTCGTCACCAATGCCCATAGACAGTGGTTTGTGCCTTTCTTAAAAACAACAACATCGCTTCTGTGCCACCAACCTTGGGAACTAAGATCTTATGTTCCTTGTGCCTGTAATTACACTGGCTCCAGACCCTTCAAACTGGAACACAACAATACCAAGTATTACTGTTTTGCGGTAGAATATCTGATGAGTGGGTGGTACCTACACAGACAAGCTTGCACAAAGCTCTACCACCGAGTATGAGTATAGTAGGTATCTGCGGGAATAAACATATATGTATATTGCACATGTTTACACACACATCTAAACCTTATAATGTCTACATCACAGTTAATTAATCTTCGTTGAGTACCGATATACATAATTAATTAAACAGATGATATAAAAACAGAATAATTTAATTTTGTTTTTTTTTTTATTGCATAGGAAGGCGGACGAGCATATGGGTCACCTGATGGTAAGTGATCACCAACGCCCATAGACATTGGCGTTGTATGAGATGTTAACCATCTCTTACATCGCCAATGCGCCACCAACCTTGGGACTAAGATGTTACGTCCCTTGTGCCTGTAATTACACTGGCTCACTCACCCTTCAAACCGGAACACAACAATACCAAGTACTGCTGTTTTGCGGTAGAATATCTGATGAGTGGGTGGTACCTACCCAGACGAGCTTGCACATAGCTCTACCACCAAGAAAATTTTTATCGTTATTATTAAATTTAATTATCGTTATTCAAATTAAAGTGTTCGAATTAAAGTATTATATAAATAATGCAAGACGCGCATTATCTCACTGTATTTTATTTCAGGAAATTCCTTTTACAGAGCACATTTGAACTCTAATCAAATGTGGACTTACTCGAGCGTGGACATCCCAGCGAGTAGAGTTAGTCGAGCGGAGAGAATAAGGATATACGTGTCGGAGTGCGTTGTGTGTTTTTGTATATTATTTTTCATTGTGTGTGTAGGCCTACTTCTATACTTGTTCTTCCATTTGTATAGCACTGTCACAAACACACGTAAAGCCGTCGAAACTTTGATCGAAAGTTAAATTTGAAATGTTTTCTAACATTATATTATTGCCAGTATCAAAAAGTTCAAATAACTTGATATCGTTCTTTGAGATCTTTAATAATTGTTTAAATTATAAGTAAATTCTAGTTATTATCAGTATCGGATTATTGTTATAAATATATGTGTAAATAAATATTTATATAATTGTAACAATTGAATAAAATTGCAATTTGTTGCAAGTATTGATAAGGTTGCCGTGGGCTATACTTTTGTAGTCATTGGAAAAAATCTACAATCCTACTACCTATATAAAAGCTGTTCTTCTAAATTGTAAAAATGATAACTTAAGCATTTCACAAACACTGTATTACAATTGTATTATTAATTAATATGTGTACTCTAGAATATGTACTGTAAATAATTATATTATATTAATAATGTTTATTAGAAACAATGAAGTCGAGAAGTGTATCTAATTAAAACATTGGCGAACAATAAAATGTGATATTAATTTACATTTTCATATATTTTCCTTTTCAACTTAGAATTTCCGTCACTAATTGTATATGTTACAGTCGTAACTATTCCGGTCAAAACTACTTTTGACCGATAAAATATCAGTGTAAAATAAAACAGACTTAAAAATATCTTTGACGAGCTTATCCGCTACACCTGTTATATTAAAATATCTTGTTTTTATATAATTAAAATACTGGCATATCAATCATTGTATGGTTTTTGTACAATAAGGATTAGTATATTAAAAAAAACAACGAAACGAACGTTCACTTAGATAAATTTGAAATTTAATGTCATGGAAATAATTGACATTGGTTGACGACAGCTATGTATATTTATGACAACTGTCAAATATATGGAACCACCTGGAGACCTTAGTCATATAAAGTAACATAATTAAATAAAAAAGAAGAAATCTTAAACATGATTCCGTAATAAATTATTATTCCATTTTTAAAGTTTATCAAAAAGTACTTTAGCTTGATGTCTGTATCTAGATATCGGTACAAGGACCACAGTTAAATAATATGTTCAGGTGTAACCTACTCTATGTTGCTAGGCTTACCTTGCCCATGTCTTTACTCAAAAGCAATTTTGACGTAATGCCAGTCAAAACTTATTTTAACCGGAAAATACTTTTAACTGTAACATATATATTGAATTGAGAAGCAAAATAAAAACAATCAAACTGAAGTTGTCTATGGCTGATAACAATGACCATTGAGTTATTTCATATAACACAAATAAATATTATAATTAAAGATTTATACTTTTATTCCTATCTACAACTGGATTCGATAATTAATTAACCGGGGTTTTTACTCTGCAGAATTAATAAATACGAATCCTTATATTATCTGTGGGTGGAGTATTTTATTTCATCTGTGGTGTGGGGGAGAGGTGATTCGATTTTGTGTAAACATCTATAGGTACATATTTATAGATCTTATATATTGAAAAAATGTTTTACTTTCAATAGTGTTTTTGTTTTCAAGTAATGCAACCGTTATCTTTATTATTTTATGACACATTCAGTAAATAATATATAACAGATAAGGGTTGTAATATTTAAACGGTAATATTTACTAATATTATACAACGTGGTTTTATATTTATATTAAGAATCTACGGCACTAAAAGATAATGTATGATAATCTGATGGAAAATTTATTTATCTTATTTTAAAGTCACGTATTTAACTGTCTGCAAAGGTAGTACAAAAAATTGAAAATATATACACATATATATGCAATAGTGAAAAAACGCAGTCTCCGCATGAGTCGGTCATTGACCCGGTTCTTTTGTAATTTTGAAATACAATGTTTATTAATACAATAAACATGATTTACAATATTTTATTCAAAATAATCAGAAAAACGACTATGTATTTGTTTATCGACGATTACAAATAGAAATAGAATTTATTTATAGAGGTCGTGTTTTGCACAAAAGTTAATGGGTAAAAAATGACTATCGATCCGAAACTTCTAGAACTTCTGTTCTGTCATACATAGTATGAGTGTATCATATAACACGCCGACCAAAATCGATCGACTAGCTGTTTAAATATTCCAGCGATATTTTAGAAGCATACAAAAAAAATCGATGAATTTTATTGTTACCATCACACTAATATTAAAAATGCGAAAGTCTGTCTATCTATTTGTTACTTCAACATGACTAAACCAGTGAACCGATCGTAACGAATTTTGACATAGAGGTGTCGTGGGACCGGGATAATGAGATAGGGATACAAATTACGGGATTTACGGGAATAATAAATTAGAAAAGCTAGATATAATTAAGAGGCGTTTTACTTATCAGATTCATTTGATACTTTTACATCTACATTGGATTATTTTTAGGACGAACACCTGTAATGTGATATTTATGTAGTAAATAAGTTAAGACTAATGTTTGCCTAAAATGTAGCCTATCCTTCCTTGAGGTTCAAGTTTGCTTTCTACAAAATTTCATCAAAATCGGGTCAATAATTTTGCCATGAAAGCGTAACCAACAGAGGTACTTTCACATTTATAATATTAATATAAAATAGTTTATCCAATAACCAATGCTGACAAACTGTATACCAACTTACCAATCAACAATACCAAGAATAATCAAGGCGAGCCCAGAAAATAGACAACTTAGATCTTAGAACGAAGGCTCAAATCAATGAATTTTCATGTGTTTATAATGAATCTCGTGCTCAGCGGCGCATGAAAAACTTCGGATTCAACGTGCATGTATCATATAGAACACTTACACACGTGGATTAACTCGTACAGTTAAGTAGCAATGTGTTGGATTTGGCTCCGTACTTTTCCGTAGACGAAAAAACGAAAACGAAACGAAAAGACGAAAAATTTTCGGGTAGCTGGTACTTTATAATTATTTTCAAATACGAAGCATGAATAATAAGGAATTGATTAGATTCGATTTAGTATTAAAAAAAAAACTTTTTCCTTTGAAAGTTCCACATTCACAAAGTATTTGCAACGTTAATTTCAATTAGACGGACACCAAATAATGTCGCGGACGCAAACTAAAAAGGAATTAAGTTGTATACTTATTTAACAATAATAATAAAAGAAAACTCAGTAATAAAAAGCATGCTTATCGCTAGGACACTTGCCAGCGTAATGATAATGATGTCCTATTCACTGATTTCGACCATTACGACCAATCAATCAGACCAGCCAATTTCACAGGATATATAATAGAGAACAAGTTTTTTCGCAAACAGAAGTGCGCTACTTACTCTCATAATCTGATGTAGCCAACTAAATCCATACATAAGACCAACGCCATTACTTGCGATTCTACTAATAAAAAATATTTATTGGTGTTAACCTTACTTGAACCCAGTACCTCGGCATCTGCAGTCTTACGTTCTAGCTATTAAGTACAGTGACAGTTAAACAAGCGTGCACCATGAATTGATGATGATTGAATGTTACATCTGATAAGAAATAAATGTAGATAGACAAAAACTAATCACGTACAAGTCACGTATACTTAAACAAAGGCTAAATTACAATGGACAAAATAAAAAATCAGATATAATCTACGCTACACATTACATGTATGTATGTAATGTATGTATGATACATATTTTACTGTATTTTATAAATTAGAAGAATGATAATGAATACTATTTCATCATGAAATGAAGTTAGATTGAATGTTATAGTAAGCCGCGATACATAACGTAACAGTGCAATAAAACACTACGAGTATATTTCCTACATCTGATAAAAATAATCATGTCATAAAAACTACTAATAAAGATTACGCCGTTCATTATGTTACAAAATCAAAATAAGTTCAGCACTTTCACAATAACAATAATACAAGATTAAGTATATTAAATTATGTCGTCTTGTCCAAAAACGTTAAATAAATTTCAGCTCAAACGACTTAGTAATAAGTCATCAGGGAGCAAACTTCTTGAATTCCATGCATTCATTGTACGGGTGGCAGGTTCATCGTGTGACTGGAGGAGTCACTAAGAGTAGTTCCCGGGACTTGTGACCTGGATGTAGGTTTCAGGGAGCCTCACCTTCACTGCTGTTGCCCTCCCTGCACAAACAAACTTGGTACGAACCTATTTGTGCAGCTTTAGATACAAAGCAATGCAAATTGATTCGAAAGATATTTAGTGGCAGAAATAATATTTATAGAAGGATTTTTTCTATAAACAAAAAAAATATAATAATAAAAAATTGACAAATCTTGTAGAAACAGAAGAAGTAAAGATAATTTTGTAGTACGAAGTTTTCTTCGCCTAATTCATAATAAATCTTATTCGTTTCTATAATTAAACAACACAGGCACTCATAGCTTTTCCAGTTATTATATTTAAACCAAAAAAGCTGAGAAGTGTAGACTTAGAAGTGTCGAATGTCCACGGAGGATATGTAAAAGTTTTAATAAATGAATATACATATAAGCCGAGATGGCCCAGTCGCTAGAACGCGTGAGTCTTAACCGATGAACGTGGGTTCAAGCCCGGGCAGGCACCTCTGAATTTTCAAGTGCTTAATTTGAGTTTATAATTCAACTCGTACTTGACGGTGAATGAAAACAGCGTGAGGAAACCTGCATGTGTCAAATTTCACTCAAATTCTGCCACATGTGTATTCTGCCAACCCGCATTGGAGCAGCGTGGCGGAATAAGCTTTAAACCTTCTCGTCAAAACAGGGAAAGAGGCCTTAGCTCAGCAGTGGGACATCCACAGGCTTTTACTTTACTTTAATATACCTAGGTACTTTAAGTGGTTCAAAAGAGTGACTACTGAGTTTCTTACCTTCAACAAAGCATTCTCAGCCGTTATCTGTAAATAGACGTTCAATTTGTAAAATTATTCAATATATGTTATTATGAATATATTCAGTCTACTCGAATCAAGTGTATTTTGATTATGAAATCCGAGTCATTTAGCAACGTTGGCTCGTCGTAATCACAAAGTCGCAGGCGTCACCTAGACAACAGAAGAAGACAAAATAAAAAAGAAAAACGGTAATGAGCCTTGTACTCTTTATTCAACTCTCAACATTAAACAGAGACGTATTAATGGTAGTATGAAATTTTATAACTTAAAATTATGTTCTATGATTTGTTTAACACAAATAAAGCATTAACATTTTATTGCTAATTTCTAAAATTAATTTATAAAAATCCAAGTTCAGACACCAGAAAAAGCTATCTTAAAGCATATTTTCATATTATATAATAATATAATTACTATTACTTAACACCTATTTAATTAACTCTTTACGTAAGTTATAGTAATTTAATTATCGTTCACATATTCACATAAAAACGCAATTAAGATAACAAAAAACATGATGGTGATGAAATGGACAAAAACAGAATAAAAAGTTTATTTTTTGACTAAATATTCACAATATATCCCCTACCTATGTAGATTGTTAAGCTAACTAACTATCTCTATATTATTTATTTAAGTAGAATCTTAAGTATTTTTGACTCGTCACGTTTCAGTATTGCAAAACCGAAAAAAAAACACCAAACAAACTTATTAGCTTTCTCTAATGCAATACATACTCAACTACATATATTTTTTGGCCTGTATGTAAATCAACGTATAAAAACTCCATGCTTTATTATCGTCTATGTATTTCTGTATGATGTCATTTAAATTAATCAATAGGCAAAGTTAAAAACAGGAAATCTCATTATAGAAACAAATAACGTCCCGAATGAAAGATGTATTGACTTTGAAGAGGCGGAAACTTGATTTTATACTTTTACCCTTTCTTCTCGTGTTTATACAATGATTTTTGCCCTGTTTTTTGTTAAACAATTATGTACAATACTATATCACAAATACCTATAACATAG
The DNA here is from genome assembly GCA_963151315.1 of Nymphalis c-album. Classification (NCBI taxonomy): domain Eukaryota; kingdom Metazoa; phylum Arthropoda; class Insecta; order Lepidoptera; family Nymphalidae; genus Nymphalis; species Nymphalis c-album. The sequence continues at coordinate 3,918,120 of OY720602.1, read as the reverse complement.
AAAGGAAGATCATTATGTTACACGAAAAATAGAAAAGGACCTAAAGTAGATCCGTGTTAAACATTTAAGCCACACTGTTTATTGTATCGTAAAAATTGGTGAGTCAGTTACACACAAGCCAACAATCTCTCTCTCTCGCTCTCTCTCTCTCTCTCTCTCTCTCTCACACACACACACACACACACACACACACAAACACAACTTAAGATCAGAGGTAACAATCTTTTATAGTCAAATTAAAGTCTTTAAAAATAAGTAAATAATATAGTGTTATAAAAAAATTAAGATGTAATTTGATCAAAATCAATCAATCGAATCGAAGTTCGAGTTGTGATGGCAACCGCGATCGATGGCCTCGTGAAGTCTTGGCGGACGTATAAGGAGAACATGAGTCATCCAGATTATTACGAATTATACGTGAATAAGGAGTTGAACTTAAAATCATCTTCGTTGATAGCAATTGACACGAAATAAAATGAAATGTTTTCTACCATTATAGAGGGAAGCTTAAATACTACTAAACCATTAAAAAGTTACTAATGTCGTTGAAGATTATTTACATTGAAATACTCTTGTAAATTGATTATTAAGAAGTATGTCATTGTAAAATGAACCTTGGGAAAGGTATATATATATATTTTTTATATTATCATCGTCATCGTAGTTGGCTTATATTTGACATCATATAATATAGTTTCTAAGTATTCAATAATAGTTAAAATAATAATCCTTTGTATCAATATTTTTCGACCTTTACATTTCTCGTTACTACGCGGGATGGCACTTCGCAATCAATAATCTCTTTGATATTGTACCTACTTATATAACATTCAAGCTTTGAGTTACTAAGAAATGTTTTCTACTTTATTTGCTTTATACTTTAACAGGATTTAAATAGGATTAAAATGATCCAATTTCTAAGTTTTAATAGCAATTTGCTCGTGGATCAGCTTTAAAATAAAATCATGCATCAATTAGAAGCAAATCGTGTAAAAATATAAGCAATACTGAATCGATACGGAATGACGATTACAAAAATGTACAAGTTTCATAATCGCACCAAATCAAGTGATGATGATTATATATTTTATTAAAAAGTAAGAAAATTATTCCCAAGGCAACTGATGATCACTTTTGAAAAAAAAGTAAAAATAAATACATATATATGCTGCACACACACAAAACACGGTAAAATAATAATCACATCAGGAGTCGACCATGATGATGCGAATTGGCAAAATTCAGTCGAAAGATATTCAGTCCAAATATTTTTTCTTAATTTAGCGTGTATCGGTGGGGCCGACATTATAAGCTGTCTATAAAACCTCCTTAAAAATACTAAATTAAAATATATATTATATTCCTCGATTAATAATATTATTGCTTACACTTACGGGTAATTTAGTTGTTTAGCATTTAATGCTAAAAATGAGACAAACTCAAATCTACCGCTTAACCGACAGTAATGCGTAAAAAACGATTGTTCAACTACAAATCTATTACATGTAAATTTGAAACTTTGTACAAGAAGACAACTGTTAATATCCATATTTATTTATTCTCTTTAATTACAAAATATTTCAATAACCATCAATTTTGATGTTCTCACCTGGCGAGTCCCGTTTTTGTAGTTACACATTCGTATGAGAGTGGACAGCAGTGTTCAGTCACTGTCCAGACACTAGTATAGTACTGTGTTCCGATTTAAAAGTTGAGTAAGATAGAATGATATCAGGTACTAGGGATATAGCTTAGACTAGCTGTGCCCCGCGGTTACACCCGCGTATAACCGCGGGGCACAGCTCTCCTTCCTCGATAAAAGGACTATACAACATAAAAATATTTTTTAAATTCAAAACAGTAGTTCCTGAGATTAGCCGGATCAAACAAACAAACTCTTCAGCTTTATATATTAGTATAGATATAGATACGGTGGTAGACGGAGCGTTGACGTCACAAGAAGTTGGTTATATATTTCTTATAGCGCCAGTCTCTGGAGGATGATTGAGATGCTTGTAAAGGCCTTCAGATAGTTGAATTTCTCATCTTGCTACATAAAATTATTTTATAAAAGTCTTCAAATAGAACGCTAATAAAAATTCTATATTTATATCCAATCTGAATATATAACTGTTACGGATGCGATTAAATTCAACTTTTTATTAAATATATTTACGTTTATATGTACTTGGTATATTGTCGCATACCTTGAGAACAAGTTATGTTTTCGAATTTATAACATTCTATATGGCAGTAAATATATAAAAGTATGGCTGTTTGACTGACATAATACCAGTCATATCACAATAAAAAAAAATCATACGGGCATACAAAAGTTTCGGAGAGACTTTTGAAAATTAAAGTTCAAAATAAAATGATAACATTTTTAAATGAAAATCATTCATTTTTGAAAAAAGAACTATGAAAATTGTCATTTATCTTAATGAATTAATGACTATGTCCAAGGATTCTTATAGCATTTTTTTGGCTATACACTTGGAGCCTTCTCGTGTCTATTCATTTTATATTTAGAAGACTGTATTTCTAAATATAAAACATACAACTAACCGACAGTATAAATTCTAGTTTGTATAAATATTTCGTATGCACGTAGATATATCAACACGAACCGAAACTGGTTTATCTAAGCCATGTCTTGGTCAGGACATTGTTTGCCGAGTCAGTGACTCCTAGATAACAACAATACTTCACATGACTTACTCGTATATAACAATACAAGCATATACAATTCACTAAAACATAGTCAAATCGGTTTATTATAACTTAAAATGTTTAATAGTATTCAATGTTAACTTGATAAGCTGTTCATAATGCTAATGCGTGATAAAAATGTTCGTGTCAATATTATTCTTATGATATTTAAATTGAAATAAACGTTCATGAATGTGTGACACACACACAGACATTACTATGTATTAGCGTACACAGCACGCACACAATGATGAAGATTCGTTTAATTATGTATTTCCCAAAATCAATTCAATAATGTAAGCTTGATTGACAGCTTCGTAATTGAAATGATGGTAATATAACTTCTTCTTCACTTTAATATAAACATCTACTTTTCTTTTAATATCAATAGAGGCTCTTTAAATTTAAGCATGCTTGCTCTTAAAATCCTGCTTGAAAGTATTTGATTCTGATTAAAAGGCTCAATAAGATATTTTCCAATACCTATTATTTATTATGTAATATTGAAATTGTTATCCTCTTCATATTTCTATTGATGACGAAAGGAGTGACTACCGTGTCTGTTTTCGATTCTTCTAACATTCAGAATATTTAATCCTGCAACATGATAAAGCGACAATGACAAAAAAATCATAAGTGCTTATAGATAAGCGCCTACTTAAATAAAGAATATCTTTTTTTATATAAATATATGTATATGCTAGCAGAGATCATTTTTCTAACAGAGAATTACAGCAGTAAGTAAGTAGAATAAGTCTGTCTCTACTTTACCATGAGAAACAGAACACAACCATCCAAAGGTCTGTTAATAAAGTCAGCATATATTGATACATTTTTTATAAATATTTATAAGTAGTATATAACACTACCAATAAGTGCATTTTTGTCCCAAGGTTGGTGGCGCATTGGCGATTTAAGCGATGGTTAACATTTCTTACAATGCCATTGTCTATGGGCGTTGGTGACCACTTACCATCAGGTGGCCCATATACTCGTCCGCCTTCCTATAAAAAAAAAAATAGCCGATTTTTAATTCTTGTTGAAACATTAAATGCCCATAAACATATGTCGTTGCACTATGCACATACTATAATTGTAATAACTTATTTGAAGAGTTTTCTTTGAATAATAATTGTACTCATCTGAACATAAATAATGACTTGTGTATAATATAACTAAAGTGGTAAGTATTAGCTTTACAAATGTTTAATGATGATACGATAAAAGCCTGTCTCACACCAATCTGCTACAATGAGGTTTTGGTCTTCCTCACGATGTTTTCCTTTACCGCCGAGCACGGAATGAATTTTAAATTAAGCAAGCGAAAGTTCAGTGCTTGCCTGGAATTTAACTGTGAGTTATAAATAGAATCTTAACTCTGATTTATATATAAAAATAATTTTTAGTCACGCTTTATTTTTAGTTTTTTTTTATTTTATTTTATTTAACTTGCCAACAAAGTATAGGTACACAACATTTAAGTTTTTTATTTTATTTTCCTTCGACAATATTTTAAATTAAACTAAGGTGATACTAGCATAAAAATATTATTTATTTACCTTTAATAATTATTTTTATAAGTATGTATTATTTACAACAATTTATAAGAATATACATTTTCTTATATTCGTGAAAAGACACACACAAAATGTAGGAATAAGTTGTCATATCAAAACAATTAAAATATGTATTTAAAAACATTAATTAAATACAAATTTATTTAACACATACATACGTATAATAATGTATTTTATCATCAGTATATGTGTATAAATATATTCATAAAATTATCGTAATTAATTTATAAAATATTCGCATATTTAAAGTTATTTTCATGGATACTACATAAAATAATTTTACAATACAGATAAAATATGACAGAGTTGGGTTTCCAGACTCCATAATTATGGTTAAAATCTTTGATGTAATGTATAAAGGTATCCATGACGGTAAAGAGATATCTAAAGCCTACGTCGTCACTTGTCACTGTATAAAATTGACAGTCGATTCTTATGACATCCAAACTTGAAGATGGTAGGAAGAGTCTGTTCTTCTCTGCCGCAACCACAGAAATACATTCCCTCTTATCCGACGTACGATCCAACGTACGCGTTGCAATTCGTACAATAATGCTCAGCGTTATTACATGTGTCCACACAGTATGGAAGACAGACGCATGGCCAGCATCTGAAAAGGGAATAAAGTATTTATAATCGCTAGCAATTGTTTTATTCAGTCTTGATTTTAAAATATTTAGGGTTTCGAGCAATCGATGAAACGCCAAATGATTTATAGAATCACCAGCATAGCTGTCTGTCTATCACAGTCTCTTTATTTTTAGTCTACTCGAAATAAAAACGGTTGAAATTTTGTGCATATTTTACGACCAAATATTTGCGTCGATATTGATAGAATGTTTTGCGCTTAAATAGCGTAAATACATGACAGAAAAGAAAAGAAAAAAGCAACAATTAACAATTTTTGATGTTTAGACAGATGTATGAGCACAAATTTGAAAAAATGACATAAATATATAAAACATTAGTGTTATGTGGCAAATTAATGGCAGTTACATTTGAAATTGTTTAAATGTGTGTACGTTTGTAATATTTCATAGTTTCAATTACTTATACAAAAATTGGGAATCACAGTCGCATCCTCATTATCTGAAATTACTGAGCCGTATATTTTGGTCATTGGGTTTCATTCAATGCTCAAAAGAAAAAAAAACTTGAAATTATTCCAGTAAAATTTCCATTCTATTTTTGAATTCTTGCCGACGCCCCCCCCCCCCCCCTAAACACGTATAAATTGCAATACCACTTACCCAAGAACACATAGCATTAGCGCAAGCAAATGTGTTCTCATCGAAGGTGTTCTTTCAACCCTGGTTATAATTTGTTGGTTACATGATCTACACACATATGGTGAAGGATTTGGGCTCATACTGTTCGTGATAACGACAGCTGGATACATTGTGGTTCCGTGGACCACTGTGGTGTTACCAGGATGAACCATTGTGACTTGTGGCTGACTTGATATTGGGTAGCCTGGGTAACTATGTCCAGCTGACGGGTCATTGTAATTCGGTCCAGGTGGTGGTCCAGGGTAATTTGGTCCAGCTGGTGGGCCAGGGTACGGTGGTGGATCTGTAGACGGCGGTACGTAAGGTTGCGAGTCGACTGTTGCGTTTTTCACTATAATTAAAAGATTCAAATTAATATCATGATTTTTAATGACAATGATTAATGTTACATTCTATGTATTCCACTATATTATATAATGAATATATGTTAACTTAGTTTTAAGAATCTTCACAACTATATAATAAAAAATAAAAAATAAATCTAAAATATGGTCGCTTGGCTGAAAGAATTTATTATTATAATGTTTCTATTCTTTTAATATTTTTTTTTATTACATAGGAAGGTGGACGAATGTATGGGCCACCTGATGGTAAGTGGTCACCAACGCCCATAGACAATGGCATTGTAAGAGATGTTAACCATCGCTTACATCGCCAATGCGCCACCAACATTGGGAACTAAGATGTTATGTCCCTTGTGCCTGTAATTACACTGGCTCACTCATCCTTCAAACCGGAACACAACAATAGCGAGTACTGCTGTTTTGCGGTAGAATAACTGATGAGTGGGTGGTACCTACCCAGACGAGCTTGCAAAGCTCTACCACCAAGTATATACCAATAAGTTACTTATGAACATATTTAGTTTATGTAATTAGCTAGTCTGAGCAAATGGATCACCTGCTGGTGTATATTCAACCATAAACATTGAAAGTGTAAGATGATATTAACAAAACCTTACATCGCCAATGCGCCTCCAACCATGGTAACTATACTACTACTAACTAAGATATTATTATGTTTTGTGCCTGTAGTGACAAGAACACTGGGATACTCCTTTAAACCAGAAAATGAAAAGTAAGCAAGGAAGTATATGATAGTTGTATGGTTCCTACCCAGATGGACTTGCATAATTCCCCATAAAAAAAGGAAAAGGAAAAATTTTGAAATTATTTAGTCATACCTAATATTGATATATTGTAAATATTTTAAACATACGATAAGAAACGATAAAAAATTAATACATACGCAGATAATATTATGACTAAGACAGTAAGCTAATGTTGTGTTGAAATAATGAAATATGGGGAATATTTTATGACACATAAATAGATTTACACGTATGTTTGCAATTTCTCACCGTATCTTGTATATGTATTGAATAAAAAGTAAGTAAAATTAGCAATTTTTTAAAACCAAATAAAATTAATATTTAACGTAAATATAATATTTATAATAAATATTTGAACCTATATATTAACCAACCTATAAACTATATGATTATTTAACAAAATTATATAGAAATTCACAAAAATAAAATTTGATGTTAATTACAAAAGTTTACAAAATTTAGATTAAATATATATAGTTTAATAGGTTTTACTTACTATTTCTTTATTTTTCCAAGCACTCGGAAACACGAATCGTCTTCTATCGAACAAACTTTCAATATAACTGATAAAGAACAACAAAAAAAACATGACTACATCACGTCAGAATGGTTCTGCGGATAGATTAGGAATTATCAATATTCGATAAGAAATAATCGCGATTATACAAATATTTTTATATATTTCCCTCCATTTTGTGGGTACAATGGAGTGCTTTGTATATTGTATGCACTTGTATTTAATCAATCAGCTTCTTTCGTCAAATTCTTCTTGTAGCAAGAACTTGGATCTATGTATGCGTGAAATGTTCTGTTTCAGACGGTCCTGAGTACGAAAGCAGCCGGGACGGCCTCTCACTGCCGTCATGTGTCAGTGTGTGACCACACTTATTTGCCCCCCCAAGCGGAACACAGCACGGGAGGGCCGCGCAGCCTCCATGCTGTAAACGGCCATGGCAGTGGATAAAAATTGAGCCTGGGTACCTTTCTGACGGTTTCCACTGCATGAAAAGTGCAATATCTAAAAGTTTGTAGTACTTTTAGCGATTGCATCTCATCATCATCAGTGATTTATTAAGTAGCATTCCGGTATTTAGATGCGGTGTTTACAGTTCAAAGTCTCGGAATGCACATAAGGCTGTTAGCCTTGTGCCTGCACTGTTTTCATTCTTTTCATATCTCTGTTTTTGTAACAGGTTAACTGTTCCAAAGGCTTACTAGAGCACCATAATATAACGTGAACATGTAGCTAGTCTTTTTTTGAAGGAATACTTCTTTTGGCGCGAAGGAGAAAACTGATGAGAGTGATTTTTTACGATGCGCGCGCATACCGACACCTGAATTCTACATCGTGAAGTTAGTTCTAGGTGGCATGAAAATCGGTAACTATGTTCAAGTTGTATATTCTAGTATTTTCATATTTAGAGCACGTGTTTCGTAACAGTACAATTAAACAGTGCGAATAAATAAATATTATTTTGGTGTTTTTATTTTTCCATACGCCAAAGAAGTATAACTTCTAACGCGTGTACATAAGTACACACAGTCTTTTTTACAGTCTTTCGTTTCGTTCTGTACAGTCTTTTTTTAAATAAACCGCGGTGTCTGATATCATTCTGGAACACATTGATTCTGGTATTTTAATTAAACTTACAAAAAATACAAAAGAAGAAAATAATAAATCAAGTAGGTACTATGTATTATAGTCCAAGAGATTATTTTCGCATAAAAGAAATACAGAACACATAAGCCTTTACAAAAGTACTTAAATATTTCTAACAAGCTAAACGTTTTGATCGATGACCCCTATACTTGGAAACTCCTGTGTTATAAAGGTCATCCATCCATCTATCATTAATACAACACATATTCAAGTTAACTTTGATTTTTCAGGGAGTGTATGAATGCAGTGTGAGTTCAGATACATATACATGGATAAGCAGTACGAGTACTTTAAAAAAAGACAATTCTTACCTGCCTGCTATGTCATATTAGTATATTGTATACTTTATAAATAACTAAAATCAGTACACAATTTTGAAAGTATTTAAAAAACTACGGTATTTAATTAAATTTTGACGTAGATAACAGTGGAATTTAATATTGGATTTCTCGATACTTGGATCTGTGAAATAATGGATTTCCAGTAGTAGGTAGGTATGAAATTATTATTTTCATATTTAAATACATTACCCGTGTCCTTAAAAATAATTTACAACAAGATATTTTGTAATAAAAGTATTAATTTCATGTTTATATAGTCGCATAGATGCTGCAAAAATTAAACTGTTTACCACGACAAGCGATGAACATGAAGAAAACTTATGAATATGAAAAATACGGGGCGTTGAAACGATGCATCAGGATGCAGCCACCCTATGCCCTCCCTGAACGAACCCTGAACTTAGTGCTTCAACATATAAATATAGGTTTTGTCTGAAACATCAGTTTACCTCGATTTATCTGAAACTCATAGGGCTCGTTAACGTTCAATAAACAAGAGAGGTCAAGTGGATTCAGACTGTGTATTATAAGTAGAAACTCATAACAGTAGAGTATTTCGCTTATAAGAATTTATAATATAAAATTTATATTTATCTAGAATTAAAACGTATTTTTCAAGAAATTCTCAGTACCTGCCTGAAGTTGTAAAGGTTTGACAATTGAGTCTATGATAATAATTATAAATAATGAATAAAGAACCTACGTATCTGTTTACGCACAATATTGAGCATTTTCACAAATCTCCTGCAGATAATGTTTTGTTGCTGTTAAAAGATTAATAAATTAAAAAATATATACTAATATAATGAAGAGCAGAAATTTATATAATTAAATAATTTATGGCAATGAGCCTTACAAACGAAGTGAAGTATTGCCGCACTTCTTGATAAAAATTGAATATTAATTAGGTACATCATTGAAAGCATAACATTGGTGAACCATGTTGTTTTGTAGTATATAGATAAGAGTTTAATAATTCGAAGACGTATTTTCGTTTATATCTTCGAAAAAATGTTCACATTTTAAAGAATTTATATACCACTTTAGTATAAATTGTATTACAAATGATTAAGTGATGACTTCGTATTATTTATATTTATTTTCAGCAAAACATTATACAGATAATTTTATTATAAAAAGGTTAAGGTCTCATATCTTTTGGATTATTATAAATAAAAAAAAAAACAAATAAAACAAGAGTAAAACGTAATTAGTTCCACTTTTTGATGCCTTGGAGATTATACCGATTTGTATTATTATAAGTAATTTTGTTTCGGTTTGAAAGGTGAATGAGCCAATATAACTACAGGCACGAGGGATATAATATCTTAATTCCCAAGATTAGTGGCACATTGGCGATGAATAAGATGAACGGAACTGGAAATGGTTAATATTTCTCACCGCCACTGTCTATGGGCCGGTTTTAACAATTTCAATACGGTGGCCTTTTTGCCAGTATGCCGAGCTATTTATTATAAGAAAAAGAAGTGATAAGTATTTGAAATATTCATTATAAATTTCATTTTTGGTAGTAATTGTAATACAAACCCTAGAAATTTATACTTCAAATTCGTATTTTAATTACAACACATTCAAATACTGCCCGTCCTTGACAACAAAGAGGAATATAATATAAAAAGACACAACTACAAAACTACGTTTCTAAAAGTGTAAAGCTTCGAAACCGATCGGTCACTGACATAATATGCTTCAGTTATATCATGTTGTTGGTGACGTAATATTGGTATTACGGATATATATATATATATATATGTTTGTACTCTGTTAGTTTGTTCAGGTCAAATCTTGCAAACTGAATTGACCATCCTCGAAATCTACGGAGTTAATTTCACTCATTGGTGATATCTCTGATTACAATACATTCTTAAGTATGGTTCTACCCCCAGGATTCGCTCCATCGATGACGTAACTCCTCAACCATCAACAGCGTATACAATTATTTTTTGAGGAATTGAAGCTTAACGTGTGAAGCTACTATTGTTTGTAATATTGTTGTGACACGTGTTAAAGGCTATCTTTTATATTAAACTTAAAATTATTATCATTTGTTTTTATTTTATAGGTAAGGAATACTCTATTTTAGTTTGCGAAAAAATGCATGATATTTTAATATTAAAAGTAAGTATAAGTATAAGGTCCTCCAGACCGTATAAAATACTTAATCTACCAAAATAATTCACAAATGTATACATTTTTAATTAAAATGTGTTTCGAGGAATACCATGAAATCATGTTAATTAGTTCTCGGCATTACATTATGAGATGAGTTTTTCAAAGAAAAGATAATACTATATTCAAGAAATATTATTATATTTTTACATCTTAGTAAATTACAGAGTAATAAACTAATGAATAAAATCTAAGATCAACTTAAGTTCAGTTTGTATAACACTGTAACATAATAATTCCTTATATACTAAATTAAGGGACATAACATCTCAGTTCCCAAGATTGGTGGCGCATAGGCGATGTAAGCGATGGTTAACATTTCTTACAATGCCATTGTCTATGGGCGTTGGTGAGTACTTACCATCAGGTGGCCCATATGCTCGTCCGCCTTCCTATACAATAAAAAAAAATCACAAAGTTCTTAAAATCATCAGTAAAGCTTAATACAAATTACCGTAATTTATACATTTACCTGAACTTCATAAGTGAATCGATTATATAGATGGCTATGGATTATTATATACAATATATTTTATATTAAGTTGACTAATAAAAAAGCTAACATTATCTGTAAACCAACAAAGAATTATGTTCAAGCACTTTTTTGGCTTGGTTTTTCCAGAATCATGAAATTCCTATACAAACCGTACTATCGGCTACCAACTACTTACTACTACTACTACTACTACTTTATAAAATGACGATTAGAAAATTTTGATATAAATTTATTTTACTCTTTTTATTTAATTTAATATTGACACGCTGATAATAATGGATCAACCGTAATAATTAATTACTTCATCTGGAACAGTAGACGTCTATAGACGTCATAACAATTACATAATACACTACTCATTACTAATTAGTCTTAATTTATAATGAGAATCAAGCTCTACCACGTTCAAACATTCATACGTTTTATTTAAGCAACTGTCAATTATTACAGCCATTTCAGAGAACTCAAAATACAACTATACAAATATAGCTCGTTCAATCCAGGACAGGGGTCTTCAAACTACAACCCGCAGACACTGCCGCCCTAGCACTTCCGACGGGCGCTACCGGGGTCGACATAACCGTTATTGACACGAAAATTTTAACGTTATACGAATAATAAGTTCGTATGATTTACCTCGGACCCGCAATTCTGTCAAATCTCACTTCGTATACTACTAGGGAAATGAAAGTCGACTTAGGGCGTCACGCCATTTTGATGTGTACTTCCTTTAAAATGTTATAAGTTATTAAATTCTCCTTTCTGACATTTCACGATGATTTTCGAAATAAATTTCCGAGTTTTTTCTTAGTTCGGAAACAAACTCCAACAATAAAATATTTATAAAACAAAATTTTCAAAGAGGTTATATACAATTATATACTAATTTATACAATATTTTAAGGAAATTATGTCGTGAAGATTAAATTTAACCGATGCGTAATATTAACGGTCACGAGTATCTGTTTATTCATAAAATCAACATCTTAATATCAGATTACAGTGAGTTAAGAATCATTTGTAAACCTACATTATATAATAATATATTATAGCGTCACAATTTCAAAGGTATTTTCACTATTTTAAAATGGGATTATTCCTTAAGTATTATGACAGATTACGCTAGTTTTTGAACAATACAATTATTCAAGGAAAAAAATGCCGATGTCGAAGAACGTATGAGTAAGTAACATAAGACAAGAATTTAATCTCTTAATCATTTCATTAAAAACAGTCATCTTCTGAACAATTAAAATCACGGACATACGCAAACACACACTCCGAAACATGCATGTGTACTAAGTAGAAAGAGAAATAAATTAACAGTGGCTGATTTAAATAGAGAATAATTTTAGGAAACTAAAATCGAGAAGATATATCAAATATTTGTTATAAGTCGGATCGATAATAAATAACGAAATGGAAGTTAAAAAATGTTATACAATATTATGTAGTACTTAATATCCACATTTTCATTAATGTTAATCTTGCGAAGCACTTATACGAACTTAATATAAAAAGAGGGTAATTTTCATGCATCGCAGTTTTTTATAATCTAGTACGTTCTTTTTTTTTGTTGCGTAATAACCTATTTTATCTTTCAGCTTTCAGCTTTTGATAGAAATCGCTCGAAATACGATTATGCTGTGGAATATCACGTTATATTTATACCTTCATTTTTAGGATTTTATGTAATTCAAGTGGCTTTAGTTTTCTAAATAAATTCTAAATAACTTAAATTTGACACTTTATGACTGTAGTATTAGAGTATTTTATCAGCCTCGTTGGTCTATGCCAAGATCCCGAAGTCCCGGGTTCAACTCCCAGGTCGGTATAATAATTTGTTATTGGATATAAATGTCAAAGATTTTCAGTAGCAATCAGAAGTTACGAACCTCGGAAAGCACGGAGTGTTTGGTCCTGCACCTAAATTCTTTTCGCACTTCTCGGATTGTCGTTCATTGGATTATGAGAGTTAAGAATAGACTGTGCACTGTGTTGGCGCACATTTTTGTTCAGTCTCTTAAGGTTGACTGCATTGTAATCGTTCCGGAGGACATTTTCAACATCATAAATAGTAAATTTGTTTTAATAAAGCAAACTAATAATCCTTATCAATGAAATTCAATCAGCGACGATAAAATAAAGACAACGAATTATATTTTTCTATTAAACAAATACACTTATAGTTTTATCGTATCAATATAATCAACCAACTAAAGTAACCAAAAAAATTCATATCAACAAAAATTTATAAAATATCAAAAGCAGAAATTAATTGTATCCGACATTAACCATATTTGTATTCGATATTCAATTGATTGAACGAAATAAACTGGGCGTAATCTGATTGAATATGTACTGATTTCATATGAACTACTTGTGTTAAAAATATTTCATGAAACTTCATAATTCATATGGTGCACGCAGTGGGCTTAGTTCCGTAGAATTGATTATAAAGACAAAAGATTTCAAATAAAAAAATATAAGGGTTACAGATATTAAAAAATTAAAAAATGACATAAATGTCACATATGACATGTGACATTGACATTAATAATGATAACAGAAGAGATAAACTAAAAATAGAAGACAAACGTCAGAAAAGGAAAAAAACTAAAATAGTATATTACCATAAATCTGTTATTAACATTTCACAGGTAAGTAATGACTTGTTATAGAATTGTAACGTACACTAATTCTCTTTGGAAAACCAGCCACAGATAGTATTATATAAGACGACTTACGGCTATTTATCACGACGCGAAGTTTTGTTTCAAGAAGTTATCTGACTGCTGGTTCGAGACTGAACGCTTTATCGATTTTTATATTCCTCAAGATTTTCAAGAATGTTTTATCTATATCTACAACAACACAATATAATACAAAACCACTTTAACAAGCAATATTTCCTAAATGGGTATTTCAGTGAAAATTGATCAAAGGAACCGCAATTTGATTTTAAAACCTTTCCAACGATACCTTTGTCGGTAGTATGAAAAAAAACAACCTCACTTTCACAGGGGCGGAAAACAAAAGGTTTTACGCTATATTGATAATTGATTTTTGAAAGTAGTATCTGACGTATTTATTTTCAAAACTTCATTGATCAATTTTCAATTGTAGGAAAGTATAGATTGAAATCACGTAATTATATGATTTTGAAGTTTCAAAGCGAAGCGTTTCAAGCGAAAATGATAGATAAAGTTTCGTTCCTATTAAGAATCATAGTACTTTTTTATACCACCAATGTTATTTTATTTCAAACAAAGTAAGTTTTACAGAGTTAAAAGTATAAATGGCTTTTGGCGTATGTTCACAACAAACGTGGTATAGAGATATTCAGTTACCGACAACCCGTACCCTGTCTAGCTTTGAAAGCGAGGATAAAAGTTGTACCGAAAAATTGTATCCCAGTTAAAATCATGGCGCAAAATGTACAATACATTTTTATAACTGAATAATAAATGTTATTGGCTTTTTTTATACATACATGGAAATTTAAATAAAGACCGAATAAGATTTAAATAAACAAATGGCAACGCGTACTTTTTTTTTTTTTTTTGTTTTTTTTTTGTTTTCGCTGGAAAAACGCATTTACGCGTTCCCCCACATGGAGTGGGGGGGTATGTGGGGCTCGCCATTGCTGAAGGCTCCGGAACACCCACTAAAAAACCAACGTACCTTTATCGTCTTTGGTGGAGCGGCACGGGATCGCTTGTGCATACTACCGCGACGCCCCGACGGTTGGCCCGATTACGCGGGCCTCCTTTCATAATTGGGTTCCCGCAGTACAGAGAACCCAGCTAGCCCTGGCGGCTTAGGGCGGGGCGAGAAGGTGCGCATAGCGCCGGCGCCTCCTCCCCGGTCTTCTTCGGCGGAGCGGATCAGCGGAGGCAGATGCCTCACGGTCACGCTCCGCGGCCTCTTTCTGCGACATGACGCTCTCGCAGTAAGAGACCATCTCCACCCAGCATTTCTCGCTGCCAAGCATGGCATTAACCACGCTCGGCAGCGAGAGGTCTGCGCCAACCATCGCCGCCAGGGAATGCCTTTGGGGCCCCCACGCAGCACACTCCACCAGGGTGTGAAGCGCCGTGTCCAGTGGCGCACCACACTCGTGGCAGGAGGGTGATGCCTCCCTCCTCGCTATCCCATAAAGGTATTTACCGAAACAACCATGTCCGGTAAGCACCTGCGTCAGCCTAAACGTGAGTGTGCCGCATCTTCTTGTTACCCAGCGATTAAAATGGGGCCGAATAGCCTCCACTGTCGCCAGCCCTGCCGATGGAGACCCCAGGTCCTCCCCCCATCTGCGAATCAGGGCTTGTTGGGCTAAAGTCCTGATTCGCCCCAGCTCCGCTGATCCAGGACGGTCGCCATTCGCCCTGGCTTCCACCCGGAACCGGTACACTTCCGCGAGCACCTCAGCCTGGAGTTCCCAGGGTGGATCACTTGCCAGAAGTGTCGCTGCCGTCCACGACACCGTACGATAGGCACGTATCGCTCTCACCGCTATGACTCTCTGTGGTCTCCGCAGAAGAGTCTTATTACGAGCACTGAGAGCGTCGATCCATATGGGAGCACCATACAGTGCCATAGAGCGCACCACTCCAGCGTAAAGACTCCGGCATAATGATCCCGGCCCTCCTACGTTGGGAAGGAGGCGGCCCAAGGCGGCAGCAGCATTGATGAGCTTCGGACCTAGTTGGACAAAGTGCTGCCCAAAGCTCCATCGACCGTCGAGAATCAGACCCAGATACCTCATCTGAGCCTTCACCTCTATCACCGTCCCCTGGGCAGTAATACGTGCTCCACGCGGGGGGCCCCGACGTGGACCGTGGAATAAGAGAGCCTGCGTTTTACCGATGGACACCCTCAAGCCCAACATACCTATGCGATCCACCGTAAGCGACGTTCCGACTTCAGCCAGGCGGGCTGCCTCCTCGAAATTCCGCCCAATCGCCGTGATGAGCGTGTCATCTGCGTAGCATAGCACGCCCATTCCAGGAAGGACGGGTTCTCGCAGGAGCCAGTCGAAACCGATGTTCCATAGGATTGGGCCGAGAACAGACCCCTGTGGGACGCCGCAGCCTACCTGACGCCGGACAAGTCGCCCATCAGCTCCCTCCCATAGGACCACCCGATCCTGAAGGTATGCTCCCAGCAGCCTTCTGAGATAGGAAGGCACCCTGTGATATCGGAGTGCCTCTCTTATAGTCTCAAAAGGAAGACTGTTGAAGGCGTTTGCCACGTCCAGCGATACCGCCAAGACCACGTTCCCTCGGGCCACCGCCTCCGTGGTTCGGGTCTTCAGGGCGTCCAGAGCGTCGATGGTTGAACGACCCGTCCTAAAGCCGTACTGAGCCTCTGAAAGGTCCGGTCCCACTTCTTCGAGGTGCTGAGTAAGACGGGCAGCGATAATCTTCTCGAAGAGCTTGCCCGTCTCATTCAGTAGTACAATTGGCCTGTAAGCAGAAGGAGAATTTACTGGACGTCCCTCCTTCGGCAGCAGGACCAACTTGCCCTCCTTCCATGACTTCGGGAACTGCCCGCTGAGAAGACAGTTGTCGAACAATTCCCGAAGCCTCCCACCTAGGTGTTCGAGGGCATCGCGCAGAACACGACCCGGGACCCCGTCCGGACCCGGTGCTGTGGTTCTGGCTCTCAGTCGGTCGAGGACCATCTCCATCTCTCTCTCCGTGACTTGTGGTGGTTCCACATTTTCTTCAATCATGGAGCAAGGAGCCATTTGTGGTGGGACGTGCTCGCCTGGGTGGGGAAACAGATCCCCAATCAGACGCAGGAGGAGCTCCGGAGAGTAGGGCCCACACCTGGACAGCCCTTCCCCTCGGATTCGTAGCAGGATTGCCCCACGCACGCGATTTAGCGTTGAAGTCACCGAGAACCAATGTCGGTTTCAATGAGTGCCTGGATACCGCAGCACTGACAGAGCCGAGAAAAACCTCAAACTCTGCCAGGCCGCGATTGGGAGAGAAGTAGATTCCTACAACTACGTACTCACCCAATCCCGCCACTACGTAGCCCGAACCCCTCTCAATGACTGTGAGGGGAGGGCCCGTTCCGCTCCGAGTGAGGATCGCCACGGTGCCGTCTAAGTCTCCTACCCAGTGAGGTAGGGGAGGGACAAAATAGGGCTCACAAGCCACAGCCAGATCGATCTACCACTCCGCCATGGACTGCATCAGCAGGTCCTGAGCCCCGGCACAGTGATTGACGTTCGTTTGGAGAAAGCTGAGCTTGTCTTTCATGTTGACATGGCTGCTTCCTCCTCGGCCTGGTGCCGTCCGACATTGGTGGTGGTCTGGTTGCCTGAGACCACCTTTCCCCTTATGATGGGTGGGTTACACTCCACTGAGCCCATCATGTGCCCAGAAGGCTTACCTGCATCTGCACACACTGCACAGCGCAGCTTTCCGGTGCAGATCGAGGACTTGTGGCCCTCGACACCGCAGCGGTAGCAGAGCCCTCTTCGTTCTGCTTTGGATGGGCAGAGCGCCTTTGTGTGGCCAAGACCCATGCACTTGAAGCAGCGCAGAGGGCGCTGCTCCAACACGCAAACCTTGGCCGAGCTCCACCCAACCAGTAGACGACCAGCGTCTGACAGCTTCTTTGCCGCTGTTATGGGGCATGTCAAGCGGACCATCCCCATGAAACCGGGACCGTGATGAAGATCGCCGCACCTTACCGTCTCTGGGGAGCATTCCCCTGCGCGAGCTACTGCGGCGACCACCTTCTCCTTGGTGACAGAGTCATCGAGACCCGTCACCTTGAGGTCCACCCGTTTTATAGGCCGGACGACGCTAGCGACCCCATCCAGCACTGTGCGGAGCTTTTCGGCAAGCTTTTCCGCCTGCTCCGCCTGTGCCTTAGGGAGTTCCAGGACCCTGGCTCCAGTTACAGACCTGCGGACTTTGAGTCCGCCACATATCCCCAGGTCCTGTAGCTTGACCCCCTGCTCGGCCCGCTCCAGGACTTGGGCGTAGGTGACGCCCTTATCCTGCGCCTCTGGCTGCAGTGTCACGAGCACTGCAGCTGCGCGAGGGGCGGTCAGTTTAGGTTTGGCCGCCTGAGCTTTCGGTGCCACGGGTGCAACCGGGGCAATTACTGCGGCTGGAGGGGAAGCCTTCTTACCTCTTTTCCCTTTCTTCACCACAGTGGACCAGCTCGCCTCTTGAACCATCTGTGGCTGTACAGTTTGAGCCCTCGATGGACCGGCGATTGGCACTGGTGGTGCAACTGAAGTCACCTGCGTATGCCCGGTTGCGGGCTTCTGCGATGGGGCCGGACGGGCCGCCTGCGCACGGGTAGGTACAGGTTTCAGACCTGTAACATTACTTTTGTGCGCCGCAAGGGGAGGACGGCTTACCTTCTCGGGAAGAAGACGTTCTTCAATTCCCGCCATCTGCGCCTTAACCATCATGCCGACAGACGCCATGATACAGGCTTTAAGCTCCTCGATGTCTTTGTCCCGCAGCATGCTAGCGGCGGGCTCATTAACCGCTGCCACCGAGGTCCTCATTTCTGAGAATTCGCGGCGGTGTGCCTTCAGCTCAGCCCTAAGATCGTCGACCTCCTTACGCAGACGGCCGTTGTCAGCGCGAAGCTTGCGCGTCTCCTCAGCTACAGTGCGAGAGGCCAGCGCATCTATAATGCCCTGCAGTGAGGCCGTCGTTTGCTTGAGCTTTTTGATAAAGCTACCCTTTAAATTAGAGGATTTTTGAGCAACCTCCAATATAAGAGCAGCACTGCGACCTGCCTGCACTCGTAGCTCTTCCGCGCCCATTTTGGTGGGATCCTCCAATTGGACGTCCGAAGAAGAAGATTCCTCGGAGTCCACATCCTTAGGAGTGTCCTTTCGGAACGCCCGACTACGGAGCGATCGTTCAAAGGCCTCCTCTCTGGCCTCTTCGGCCTTGGCCTTCAGCTCGGCCTTAGCCCGAGCAAGGCCACTACCACGTCCCTTTGACATCTTGCCGCGTACAGCTGGCTTGCTCTTCGCAGCCATCCTCGTCTCCGTCTCCGTATCGGAGTCGGAGTTTAAAGCGGCGAGACCATCATAAGGCCGCTTTCGGCGAATTAAGGCGTCGGACGACAACTCGGTGTCGACATCCATCGCCGACAAAGAAGTTAATCTGTAACAGCCACAATAAACAATAAAAAGAAATCAGGTCAATAAAGACCTAACCCGAAACAACAAAACCGCTCATTAGGCAAAACAATAGTCCAGGTACAAAGCATGCGTCCAGGTGTGCCGCATTAGAGATAATGCAGCGATAACACAGAGATAACACTTTACAACGCCAGATGTCGCTTTGAATTCATCAAAACTAATTCTGCCGCAGTAAACACAACCTCACTCAACGACGTCCGAGCGTCAACTGGCAACGCGTACTTACTATTAACGCGTAGTTACTATTAATATAAGATAATGTATAATATATATGTGTTTATGTAAACATATGTTTCAATTACTTAAAATACAAGACAAGTCTAGATAAAAGTTATCCCTCCAAATTAAATTGCCCTCTCATCAATTCAATTCAATCCCTGATCCCTGTTGGGTGGGTCTCTCATTTGTCCTATTACATTCTGTCATATATACATCCATCAACTCACACTGGAGAAGCATAGTGATACATGGTTAGTATCCAATGTAAATAATAACAAAGATAAAAAATGGTGGCTCATTTTCGATAATAACGTTCAAAATATTTAATCTTTCCGAAATAATTTTGCATACGGAGAAAGTTTTAGATATTCAAAGCTTACAACACAGTCAGAGATGCAATTTTACAGCGAAACTATTAAATAAATCTCATTTCGTCCCTATTAAAACTTTTCGCAAAGGTTTTGCACATCGCTACTGGCTCATGTGGAACACTCGACTCCGACCGTTTTAATGATTTATGCAAGTAAGACACTCCAGTGTAGCTTTAAGGATTATCCCGCTATCATATTTTAGTTATAACACTCGAGATTTGTTTTTTTCTTAATTTACGTAATATATATTTTTTAATTTGTTTACCAATGAGTATTAAAATGATTTCAATTTTACTTATATCTTTGCATCGCTATATATGTATATGGAGAAAGAAAAACTATCTACACTTTTCTTTTTTTTTTGCTTACTTCAATTTAAATCTATAATGTATTTATAATATCAGCGAAGAGAAACTGCTGACAGACTGTTTAAAGTTCGAAGCTTCACTCATATTAGCCAATTGTTTAATTGATTTTTTTGTTATAGTTTTTATTAAACAAATTTAGATTTATATATTTTAAATTCTTTATTCTTCAATTTCAAATGTTATATTAACAATAATTAACATTATTACAATAACATCTAAATTATATTAAGAAGTTTAAGTACATACTTATTTTTTCATTCATTTAATCTCTACAAAACGTCGATTTGCGATTTTGCTCCGAATAAAATTGTAGGCACTAGATCGAAAAAAATGTTTACTTTTAATTTCACGTGTTAATTACTATTCATATATTTATTTAGACTTTACTAACAAATACTCATCAAACTTCAAATATGGACATAACATATATTATATATAACATAGACTTTAAATAGTGAAAATAATCATTCTTTTGTTTCAAAAGCTTATATAAAATTCCTTCTATGATAATGTAACTGAAAAAAAATAGGTATTTTTCATTTTCACGAACAATGTGCTCGATGATGAAATGTACGCTTCGTACATTGAAAGGGCAGCTAGCCTCGCATGTTTTCGACGCAACGAATTTTTGCTGCACTGCGCGGCTGAATTACAGCAAATATACTACCTACATGTCATCAACTGAATCCAACTGGGCTATCGATTTTATCAAAATGGAAGCCGACTAGTGGTCAGCCAGAAAACTGTTTAATTTTTACAGACTAGCATTGTAACGACACTGCGATATTTCGTATGTGAATACTCAAAACTCACAAGGCTTTTGTAAGAAAGAAAAATAAAGACTAAAATAGCACTTTAAAAATCAAATGAATTAATTATTCATTTGTAGATTGTATAAAAATTATACGATAGAAAATGCGAGTAATCTGTTTAATTTCAAAGCTTTATAAAAACGTTGCATTAACATTGAGAACAAAGGAATCGTAATACGTCAGTCGCTTCCATTTCAAGACGAAAGATTTTCAGTTAAAAATAAAGTCATTAATAGATAATTACATACGTCTATTGTAGACACGTGTGCCAAAAATAATAATTCAAGAAAATATTTCAAGACGTTCGTCCCAAAAAAAAAACCACATGAAAACCACAGATAACATTAAATTATCAAATGTTACCCCAATGTTTGAATACGTATGTAAATAGTGATGTATTTGATACACATTTAGGATGCTTAATGACTCTTTGATCTAGGAAGCGTTTCTTGCGAACGACTTCACTTAGTTGCTAAGCAAGTGCCCGGCCGGTCCCAGACTGTCCTCTCATGTTTCTAAGGCAAGAGATTTTCCTGTATTGATTAGTTCCCCGCACGGGTAACGGACAGTTCATATCACATTAGGGAGTTTGTGTATTTATCATTGTCTGTTTTTTATGTAATGTTAATGAGTTAGTGCCAAAATTTATTTGAGACATTTTTCTTGAACTCTTAATTAGCGTGTTCTATATACGTTAGACAATTTTAAGAAACTGTAGTTATATCTACTTTCTTTATTGTACAAATAAGTGAATTCTATAACGCTAACAATCACTGTTATCATAATTTATATTTTTTTATTCTTCAATGTGTGAACTATTATATGTTAATTTAATAAAAGTTGATGTTATACACTACGTCATAAATGATACCTTCTAATACTTTTCATATTAAAAAGTTAAGGTTATGTACATAGCTGGTTGTTAAATACTATAATTTAAACGAAATTCAGCTGCTTGTGTCAATATTGAAACATATTATAGTTATAATTTATTCAGGTGTTGTATATTTTACGATATAATAATAGCATCAAGATCGTATGAATAATATAGTATTTTACAACAGCTATTAACTATATGAAATTTGACCTTTATTTAAAAAGTATACTTTTTTTGATTATTAATAATTGTATTTTTACTTCAATCCCAATACTCTACGTCTATGCTATTATTCGAGTGTTTTTATTATAATTTAGTGCTGTTTCCGATGTCTCTGTTATCTGGGGCTATTTTTTATTTTACTTGGAACATTCTCGACCTCTAGACCGAAGGGCGGTTGCATCATTGCAGGTTTTTGTATAACAGAATCATATCCCACGCAGTGCCCTCTGACGCAATATCGCGTTAAAGTTATAGGCCACTGCGTGGGTACACTGTATATACTTAAACCACTTCTATGACTACAAAGTGTCCAGCTATTTCAATGTCAATAAAGAAGAAAGATAAAGAACAAAGAAGAAGCTTTCATAAATAAAGCCTTTAATCAATGAATTAGTTCAATATGAAATACTATACTTGTTTTACTATGTCATTTAATATGTTTTTCGTGTTAAATTTAGTCTAACACTTACTTCCTACGATGACAAAAATAACATTATTGATAAAGTCTAACCTTATGCAAATGTATCAATGCAAAGTAAAGAAACAGCCTGTGAATGTTCTACTGGTGGGCCTCTTCTTCTCTTTTGAGGAGATGGCTTGAAGTTTATCCCACCACGCTGCTCCAATGCTGGTAAATGAAATACACATGTGGCAGAATTTCAGTGACATTAGATACATGCAGGTTTCCGCACGATGTTTTCCTTCACCGTCAAGCACGAGATTAATTATATTCACAAATTAAGCATATAAATTCAGTGGTGATTGCCCGTATTTGAACCCACGTTCATCGATTAACATTCACGCATTCTTACCACTGGGCCATCAATTTGGGTATTATATTTTATTTTTAGGCAGTGTATACCTCATATTATATAAATTAAACTACTTGACGTAGTTTAGTCTCTCTAAATACGTGATCCGGATCGCAGCGCCACCTACCGGGCCCAATGTGAACCACCCAGCAGCATTAATCTCAAAAACATAATCATGAGTTAAACACTCACAGGTATACTTTTTATAGAATAGGCGGACGACCATATGGACCATCTGATGGTAAGTGGTCACCAACGCCCATAGACATTGACATTGAAATAAATTTTAACCACCGCCTTCATCACTAACGCGCATCCATCTTGGGAACTAAGATGTTATGACCCTTGTGCCTGTAATTACACTGGTTCCCTCACCCTTCAAACCGGAACACAAATTCTGTTTTGCGGTAGAATAGCTGATGAGTGGGTGGTACCTAACAAGAAGAGCTTTCACAAAAGCCCTACAACCAGTTTAAATATAGAAAAAAAGTATTTGAGAGAGAAGGGAATTTGGAAAAGTTCAAACCGCTACTTATTTATAAAATCAATTCTATACTCCTTATTATGTCCAAAATCCACATAGTTCCAATCCAAAAGAAACTTCGGTCGGAGCGTTTTCAAAGCGAACGCTGCCAAAACTATGACATGTACATAAAAACTTTATATTCGAGATTTGTAGGTCTGTAGATATACAGAAAAGTCCGAAATAGCACATCGATCTCAAACAAGCAACGGTGACAATATCTTAACATAAATATGTATACTGTATAGGTAAATAGGTTCAATTTAATCCTAATCAGTATAATATAACATGTTGATTTTTTTAAGTATGTTATAGAGACTTTATATCTCTACTTATATACGGGGTATCTGTACTTATATCTGAGCATGATATATAGGCATATCAGTGGAGCAATAATATTACATTTCGAACGAATAGATCTGGCTCGATACTTTAATAATATTTTATATCTCATTATTTAAAAATAAATTACTAAAACTAAATTTATTTATGGGTTAGTAATGATGTTCATAATTACATACTCTGCACTGTAAAGTCAGTAGAGTTGAATTATGAGTTTTTAGAAAGACGTATGTGTGAAGAATCTATGGCTATATTATATTCTTGTTCTTGCCTCGAGTAGATTGAAAAGATGATATCTATACTAATATATAAAGCTGAAGAGTTTGTTTGTTTGATCCGACTAAACTCAGGAAGTACTGGTTCCAATTTAAAAATTTATTTTTGTGTTGTATAGTCCTTTTATCGAGGAAGGTTCTAGGTTGATTTTTATTAATTATACGCGGGTGAAACCGCTGGGCACAGCTAGTGTATCGATAATATTCTATGTGTGAGATGATATTGATAGCAATAAATGGCGTACAGACATTAACGTCGCATTTGAATGCGACTCCAGATTCTTTATAATATGTATTTTTTTACCTATATTTATATAAATTGCTAATATTTAAAAACTTTGCAACAAATATATATAGGACCGAACCAAAAACTAAAATGTAATCAACATATCCAGCCATCAATTAGAAAAAAAAACCAAACATATACTTATTTACAAAATTCAATAAAAATATAGATAATGAAATTGCAGACAAGCTATTCTTTCGGTAGCTACCGTTTTTGCGATAGATCATTCACCCGGAAGGTTTGGGGATTGACGAGCCAAAAATAGCGGTCACTCTAACCATAACTGCGTACCAACGGGACTATGTCACCTACTAATGGTCGGGAACACGTTCAGCAGAGCTTGCGTCAAATTAAATTTCCATTACCCTGAAATATACAGATTAGAATCAGACATTTAAAATAACGGCCAGTTATATTTTTAAATATAGTACTTATTCGATTAATGATAAGATTTTGTTTTTTTTTTTTAACATAACAAATATTTTTAATTGACAGTGTGAAAATATAAAATGTTACATTATTTTTTAATTTATTCCTTCACACACTTTCCTTTTACGCCTCACTCTTTATACATTAAGTTTGACAATAAATATTATGCTTCATTTCTTATGAAGAACAATTAACTATGGCAATAAAATTTATCTGTAATCAATATACGAATGCGCTTGTGTATCTTAAGACCGTATAATTTAAACTATGAACGTTAAAAACAAAACAAAGAATCAATTCTATTCTTTAACCCGACGAGTGTTGGCCAGACAGATGTGCAGCTAAGATTCTAATTACACTAGACCGCAAATATAGCTAGTCTTTACAAATAAAAATAGACAAACTCCTTACTCCATAACCTCGTTTTTCATGTACATTAAAAACTTAATTAAATGAATACATATATATACTATTTTAATTATGTTTCCTTTGTTAACATTTTCGGAGCTTTTAATGAATGAAACAGTAGCGCTTTGTAATACATCATAATTAATCCGTCCGATCGTTATTGGCAAACGAATTATATCTACTTTTTAAGAACTTACATTCGAAATAAATTTGAAATATTAATGCGTTCTATTTTTAAATTAATATTTTATATGATTAATGTAAAAAATAAAATATATTTTAATGATTTGAATCCATTTGGGTACCTATTCTGTTATGTTTCCTGAACATCAATATGTTGCTGTATTTCGATTTGAAGGTTGAATGAGCCAATGCTATTACATGCACTAGGGATATAGCACCTAAGTTCCTATGGATGGTTGCACATTAATATACTTGTCACATGCATATTTGCTCGACTTTCTTCGTTTTATACTAGTTATATCTCAATGTATAAAATATTGAATTAGGTAAGTATATAATAATGACTTTGTCTTTTACAACAAAACAAAAAAAAACTTTTAGTGCGCCGTAGCCTTATGCTGTAGCCTTATGACTCACTCACCCTTCAAACCGTAACACAACAATAGCAAGTACTGCTGTTTTGCGGTAGAATATCTGATGAATGGGTGGTACTAGAAGAGCTTGCCCAAAACTCAATTTAAACAAAATCCAACAGCCATATCTACTATCAGTTCCGGATTTATGCCTACGCCTAAAACACCGGCTTAGCGGCCCCAACAAACGTAAAAAAATATATGTATATTATAGTAATAACAGCCTGTGAATGTCCCACTGCTGGGCTAAGGCCTCTTCTCCTCTTTTTGAGGAGGAGGTTTGGAGCTTATTCCACCACGCTGCTCCAATGCGGGTCGGTGGAATGCACATGTGACAGAATTTCAGTGAAATTTGACACATGCAGGTTTCCTCACGATGTTTTCCTTCACTGTTAAGCACGAAATGAATTATAATCACAAATTAAGCACATGAAATTCAGCAGTGCTTGCCCGGGTTTGAACCCACGATTATCGGTTAAGATTCACGCGGTCTTATCACTGGGCCATCTCGGCTTCTATATATTATAACCACTTCGGAATTAGTGCTTAAAATAGACCATAGACATAGACCTAGGGACTATAAACCCGGCTTTATAATTTTTACAAAATTATTACTTTTGAAAAAAATTATAAACGCCACATATAATTGGTAGAGATTATCTTGTTAACTTATTTATTTCATCGACAAACACAACATCAATCGTGTTTCGTTATTTATTGAGTACAAATTCGGTTTATACCCTAAATCCTAATAAATAATGATTATGTTAATACAATATTTTTACAATATTGTACCGTAATTATAGCTTATGAACAGGAACACCAAAAAAGTATAACTTTCTAGCAACTTATGTACTGGCGACCCGCACATTAGTAAATAGATGTATTATGTATTATCGTAGATATTTCTTCAGAACTGTTTGATGGGAACTATTTCGCCGTACATTAATTTATTATAACTGTATCGATTTACACAGCGCACGCTACGGAAGTACGACAGCGGCACATTTTTTCCGACTTCTCTACAAATATTATACTAAATTGAATTGTGTTTAATAGAAAACCTATATATTTTGCTGACATGGATTTGACTGCCTCGTTGGTCTAGTGGATATAAGGCTGTAAGTCCCGAGCTCTTGAGTTCAAACACCAGGTCGGGCCCAAAATTTATTGTGTTTTTATGTCTTCTTTCTTTTCTATAGCTGCCCGGAAAGCACGTAAAGCATCTGGTCCTGCGTCTGAACTATTTCCGGTCGGATTGGCGTCCCATCGGATTATGAGTGAGAGAATTGTGAATGCTTGTTTTGTGCTATAAAATGTCCTGTGTCGTTGTCTGATCTCTCTTGAGTTTGGCCGCCGCGGCTGAATTCGGTCAAGAGTACATCATTATCATCGTACCTTTATAAACAAAGAGTAACTACTGAGTTTATTGTGTTTTATTTTGAATAAAATTGATTCCGAACCAGTGATAAGTTTACATTTAATTAGATTCAGTATTCAATACCACATGACGATACAAAAATTATTTCATGAGCCGATTCTACTTAAATAAAAAGCCGGACAAATACGAGTCGGACTCGCCCACTGAGGTTTCCGTACATATTTAGGGTTGTGATAATTTGCTAATTTTCAAAATTTTAAATGAAATAAGCAGGTATGCATAACAATGCAAACTGTTAGTTTTGGTTAAGTACATACACCAAAATTATTAGGTACGCCCTATACTTATAAAAAAGGGAAAAGGTTTTTTTTTATTCTTCATTATAAATCGAAAACTATACATCATAAAAATAATTAACACTCTTCTCTCTCTTCTCATCTCATCTTGTGCCAATGAGTCCTTTTCATACGATACCCCACATGACACGGTTAACTCAATTCAAAATTTGGACCGCCGTCTCTTGCATAAAGAACCTGTTTTTTATGATTTAATTACAAATGTATATTTTTAGATTTTTGAAGTTATACTTCTTTTGGCGCGATGGAGAAAACTGATGAGAGTGAATTTTTACGATGCGCGCGCACACCGACACCTGAATTCTATATCGTGAAGTTAGTTCTAGGTGGCATGAAAATCGATAACTATGTTCAAGTTGTATATTCTAGTATTTTTATATTTAGAATGTACGTGTTTCGTAACAGTACAATTAAACAGTGTGAATAAATAAATATTTTTATCAATTTTAATATTTATCGTTAATCACTACTGCATTTTAGTTATTTTTTTTCCATACGCCAAAGAAGTATAACTTCTAACGCGTGTACACACACTCTTTTTTCCTATACTGACGGTATTACTTGCCAAATTTCATAGTTGTAGGTCAACGGGAAATACCCTATGAATTTTGATTTCCTAGTGTCGAAACATACGTGTTTTGATTTATAAACGGTCGTATCTTTTTTTAAGTTAACTTAGAAGTTTGATTTTTTCACGGCTTCAAGAGACTTGAGTATATCGTTTTAATTTCATCTCGATACCTCTACGCGTTCCCGAGATAAAGGGTTTTGACAGACAGACAGACGGACGGACGGTCAACAAAGTGATCCTATAAGGGTTCCGTTTTTTCCTTTTGAGGTATGGAACCCTAAAAATGTTTTGATATTGAAATAACAATGCAATTAAATCTTCCTCCCGATTCAATTTGTTCAAATTTCACCAGTATTTATTAGCTTGACCACGCTCAAAGAGGTATATTATTTTAATCTATATATCAGTTAGTAAATAGATCCTAGCTGTTCCCGAAGATTCCACCCAAGCCAACAAATATTTTTCACGTTATTTATAAGTACTTTTCTAGATCAAACTCTCGCTATATTTTTATTTTATTCAAAAACTAATGACCAACAAAATTGTGTAGTTCGAACAAAAGGCAGACTTAACGCCTGAAGGGATCCTCAACTAGTGAACTGTTAACCCTTAGGCAAATCAGAAATTGAAGAACAGGAGAAATTAAAATGAAGACGGTACTACAACAATAAAAGCAAAACACAAATAATATCAGATTTCATTACGATCAGTGGATTCATGGTGAGGTAAAAAACAGATGGATAAAGTTTCACAGAGTTCAAGAAGTTTAATTAATTAACGTTTTAGTTAAAAGCAGCCGAAAACTTGCATCGATTTTTTCCAAATGTTTGTTTCAAGATTTCACTTGAAACTGTATGAACGGGCGTGATCGTCTGCATGTCGATGTGTATGTATATGTGCATTTATCGCATGTTTCTGCATTGCAAAGCTGATTTAGGCGGTGCATAAACCCTGAACATTTCCAACTATAGACTCAATGTCAATTGTGCCTGTTATACGCACAATTGCCCAAATTACGAGTATTATAAAATCTTATTTTCCATACTGAAATTTATATTGACAGAGGATAAGGTTGACGATCTTCGACAAATATTGAAAAAGAAACTGTATTTATACCTTATATGCATGGAGTATTTGGTAAAGCAATTCTGTAAGAACAAAATCGAATATCGGCGCAGAATGTGAATCACAATTGTAATTTATCAGAAGGGGATATGCGACATTGACTTTAACATTTAAGAATCAAAGCACGCGACAAAGACGGTTTTATTTCACGAGTGAATAGGAAGTGAATTACAAAATAGCACTGTAGATAGTTTACTTTGTTGCAAGCACTCCATGAAAACAAGTTATATATGAACGTGGTTGTAATGGCTTATAGTCTGTACAAGCTTAATCGAGCTCTTAATGATATCGATTACCGTCACTGAGCGTCTTTGAGGTATTACAAAGGTCACGAACGTGACAAGCGACTAAGCTTTGAGGAGTAAAATAACTAACCAAAGTCAATTTGAAAAACATTTTAATAGTCAATACACCTATTTATTTTTTGATTGATTATAATCGAACACCAATAAAGTCAAAGTAACACTTGAGAGTTGAGGAGAATCAACAAAGTAATTGGGACCAATTCTACTAACATCTTGTCAATTTGTCGCAATCGAATCGAAATGTAATCGTTACCATTTAACCGCTTTTCTATTCTCCTAAAGATAAACAACGATCCAATTGATGTCGAACTAGGATCGGAATATAATCGGGAATACATATGTATTCCCGATTATATTCGTAACCTTTATAAATTAGTAGAATTTGCTCCCTGTTATTTTTTTGACGTGACAACGTCTTATAAATTGGTTTGCCGGGTGACACTTCAAGAAACTGCGTTACGCTCCGCTCACGTTATGCGCTCACAATGAGAGCGAGTGAGAGGCACGCGTCCCTTCCACTCGGCCATGGTTAGCCCGCCTAAGAGCGAGAGAGACAGACATAAAAAGTGAAAGGCACGCGTCTTCTTCCTACTATACGAATGAATATTCACATTAAAATTATTTTACCACTCAAAGTCGTTGTCACGTAAAACTTTCGCCCGTATACCGACTTTACAGGCAACCAATTTTTTTTTTACCTAAGTCAACTCTAACACAAACCTACGCCGCGTATATCCATATTCCTATAACATGGCTGTATCCTTAAATTTAATTGTAACTGTCACAGAAACAACACAAAAATAAAAACAAAAAATCTCCGAGCAAACACTCGTCCATACTTTTAACGTATTATTAGTATATGATATTTATTTCACCTTGATACCTTCACGCGTTCCTGAGAAAAAGAAGACAGACGGACAGACAACGAAATGATCCTAAGAGTTGAGTTTAATTTTTCCTTTTGCAGTACGGAACTCTAAAAAGAAAAACCCAGGACCTACAGGTCTTCAGTTGTATAAACAAACCACTAGAGGAGGCACGAATTAAGACACTAGTACAAAAATTTTCTTAACAAAATAGTACGATAGAAGAAATGACGGTAAATTTCGTTACATATTTTTAATGTGGAATCACTTGGTATTTACTTTACTGTGTTCATATAAACTGACAGGTGCTTTCGCTGTCTACAACAGACATTATAATTAAAATGAAATTACAGTGTATATTAAAATTTTGCGGTGCTTATGTACAGCATCCTAAAAAATATACATAAGAAAATAATTTCATAAATTATTTGCTTCTCCATGTCGGCCACGGTTGGATCGTTATAGAAATTGACCTGAGGCTATAGTATATTAGCACAATGTGTATTGTATGCTATCTATAAAAGATAGATAACTGTTGTATTCTACTGTCCTGGGTGTTTCGTAAAGAATTTTTAGCTTCTTCTTAGCACCTTCAAATTGAAACGGCAAAAATGTATGTTTTTGTCACCAACTATGTCATAACTGAGTATATGCCAATATTATATAACATATATACCATCTAAACCTTGTCCATCTTGAAGGCATAACTAAAAAACTAAATATATAAATGTATCTACATATGAAACTATTTTATTTTTTTTAATATCTAATAATAATAATTACATATAATAATGTGAAAATTTCTTTCAAGTATTAAATATTATATAATTGAACATTTAAAATTACATTATTATTATTATTTCATGGATATATTTTTATCTGGAACGTGAAACTAAACTACTCTTATCATCTGATAGCTTGGAACAATTGCTTAGAAACCTTCAAAAGTAAAACAAATCACATGCGCTGATAAAAAACAATTTCAATGATAGCTTAATTAGTTACCGTAGCGGAAAATATTTATTTAATTTAGTCATAATTACTTTAATATGAATTAAATAACAATTCATTATTATTCGCTCAATCAAAGTCCAAAGGGCAAAGCCTCCAGCAGTTCACTAACGCATCCGTGCTTCGCTTTTCGCATTCCCATCCTACTCTATTTACAGATCAGCTCTCATTCCGATTCAGCTCTTATTCTTTGTACATGACCATTCCACTGCGACTTAATTCTGCTACCTTCAAGCTATAAGAGTAACTCCGGTCCCTTTCCGGTAAATCTCTTTTCTAATTCTATCAGTCAACGAGACTCCGAGCACAGCTCGCTCCATAAGCAGCACTTAGTGACCATGTCTCGACACCGTATGTTGAAGAAGGTAAGAATCATCCAATGAAAATGAGCGTCATCATAAAAAACGGTAAATGAGACGAAAGAAGAGATAAGAACTTGACGACCATTGCTCAATGCTGTTCCGAAACAAACAACTACAACATTCCTTAGATAACAATTAAGAAAAAAAAATTCAAACAAAATTTTCGGCATAAGCGGAAATCATAAAATAAAGTTTGTTGAATGAAGCTTTGAATACAGTCATTGTTTAAACTGTTTTATTGTAAGATATGAATAGATTTTTCAAGGGTTTGGTTAATAATATAACAGTTAATGACCGATAAGCCGAGTTAGCCCAGTGGTTAGAACGTGTGAATCTTAAGCGATGGTCGTGTGTTCAAACCCGGGCAGGCACCACTGGATTTTCATGTGCTTAATTTGTGATATAATTCATCTCGTGATACCTATCGAAATACCTGAAAATACACATCTTCTTTAGACTACTGATTTTGTTTTAATTATTTTTTATAATAAATATTTCAAAAAAAGTATTGTTTATGAATCCTAATAAAACTTATTTAAATAAAACAATTCAAGTTATTTGTATGTATAAGGGAGTGCAATAAAAAATGTTGACTATCAAAAGGACAAAGGTTTGAAATTCGTTTGTTTTATACTCGCTCGCATTGTGTTGCACAGGTGTGGTCGTAGCTTTATACGTGATTCCTGCAGCGATCATATGACAGGTGCGGTCGATATTCGTCCGACATAGGTACGTTTTCATTTTTAACTTTTTTTAACCGTATAAGACTTACCTGAACTAAAATCAATACAGCTTACATAAATGGAGCAACTTGTGAATCCCATTGTTTGACATATAAATATTTACACGCAGAAAACGTAACAGTATTATGTTAATTTTCAACAAATGCTATTAATTTTTAACAATTATTAACAGGCATCGAAGAAATAATAGGCAAAGAAGTGTGCTTTGTAATACTCGTAAATAGTTTATTTGGACGGATACAAATAGACAAAACAATATTTTAACAACAAGTTTCTTACGAGTCAACCGTTTTTTTTTAAAACAGATCTTTTACCTTAGATACAGATAACAATTAATACAGTAATCTTTTACTAAAAAAATACAAGGAAATATATTAGTGTTTATAATCTCGACGTAAAGTGCACAATTTTGACTTATGACATTTTGTATTAGTGTAGTTAAGTAATAACGATACGCGATTATACAGCTGGATTATCGTAAATACCTTAATAATTTAAAATCGCGTATTTTATGGTAGCAAGTGTAAGTTATAGATAAGAACTATTTAAAACTGATTAGATTGATAACAAAAAATATCAATGATAAAATAAATTGGAAGAGGCCTTTGCCAACTGGCTTACAAAAAGAAACACCAAATACGCGAATAAGTTTAATCATGTAAAATAAGTGCAGTAGTTTAAGAAAACAGCATTTTGTAAATCTTTTGTCCGAATTCGACCGTACTAGTGAAATAATAAAATTATATCATATATTATAGAAGTTCTGCTTAAAAATAGTATATATTTATTAATATTCTATATATTATTTTGCGATAGCTTTATATATGATATGTAATTACACAAACGTTCAGATGCCATATAAATATATACTCGAAAATATATAACAGAAACAAAAGAGTATCGACTTTTATAAAATACCTTCACTCTTTGTTCTGTACGAACAAATTTTCGACATGCTTTCCCCGACACGTTTCAATAAATAAATTAAGTGGAACTGGCATGTTGTTTCACACACGGCTTCTTTTAATTGGAATTAGTACTTCATTTTTAAATGATTTAATCGAACATAGGAAGTTCACAGTTCGATCTATTTACTTCTAACGATTTTTTATTACTCTCACTAAAAGACTAGTCTTTTATTCGTAGTTAAGGACTGTGACTTATATATGAGTTTGTTGATGTTAAATTCAATGTGATTTTCTTAAATAAAAACATACATTATGCGTTTGAGTTTTTGTAATTTTAAGATAAGTATAGATTTATTATATAATCAAATATTCGCATTAAAAATGTATGTTTGGAATACATTATAATTATATCGATTCGCAACCTTAGATGATTTGTATTTATATTGATTTTGTATTTAATGACTTAAAAAATCTTATTTAACAGTATCGTATTCTCAAAATATTATGACTAATTGTAGAGTTTGTAGTCGGATAAAGTAACGACCTACTCATTTTCCACTACAAGGCAAAAGCATTTGAAGAGGGAGTTTTTAGAGGTTATTTCTTCAGTGCAGATGAATTCACAGAATATCATCCGAATGTTTTCTGGTGATGATTTCCTTATTTATAATAAATACTAGTTGCTAGAGATAGACAACAATGGAAAATGTTAGAGAAGGCTTATGCCAAGAGGCACACTGAACTAAGAGATATTTTATAACACGCACAAAAACTACAACTACATCTCAAAAAAAAAATGTTCAGGATAAAAAAGCTTATTGAATTGAATTGGAATAATAATTAAGAACATGACAACTCATTGGTTCTCGTCCAAGTCCCTCTGAGATGAACCGTCACTCTTCACTCTTCTTCACTCAAAATACACTTCTACCCACTGGTTCATTTTGACTCGTTAGTAAATAAAAACGTGAAGTCTGGGTATCATTCAACTTTGTATTTACTCCTTATCATTTTTATTATGGCTATTTTATTAATATAAAAATATCTGAATTTAGTTATTTAGTGTTTTATAAATAATAAAATTGCATTATTTTCATAATTACTATATACTAGGCAAATATATATGTATACTTATGACATAAAACACAACAATACCTTAGTATACTTTATTTATCAAACTAAAACCATATAACTCTATAGTATAGTTTAATTATACAAACATTATATTACTACAACTCCATTTTGATGGACGTTAGAAATAGAGAACAATAGAGATAATATTTACACATATTGTAAAGTAGGAAATGTGTTATCCTTATCAATTTATCAGAGGAGATGCGCGCGCGCAATCATTTATCGGATTCCAGCCAACCTGAAACCTGCAGTAGCACGCCAAACAGCCGTCGAAACGCACGTATTTTGCGGTGTCGTCGTAAACTCATATGGCCGGACGGGATATAACGAATAATTAAAATGGTAAGTGCACTGTGTATCATATCCGTGTCATTCATTCTCGTGTCGTGTGACGTTGAATCGCAAGTTAGCAAAAATAATTAATGATTTTTTATATATTTTTCAACGTTCCGTGCATTTGTAATTGCAATAGAAACATTAAAATATTAAGTATTTTTACGTAAATCTTGCACAATGGTTTGTTGATTTATGCGAAAAATATTAATATAAGATAACGCACTTGTTTACGTTTTTAACATAATTTTTTTTAAACAATTATTTCTATATATAATTGCGATGAACATAAATATTTTATTAGAATACGATCATAATATTTTCATATAATTTTTTCACAAGGTTATATGAGCACGTGTTCGCGATCCAATAATCACGTTTTGTACCTGTGTTCATAAAAAATATATGTTTATCATCTCGTATTATCTCAAAAAAGGTTGGGAAATAATAAATTTATTATAATTTAACTGATTAAACAATGATAAAGTCTAAACATACATACGCGTTGTAAATTGTTAGTAATAAATGCATTTTCATATATTATGTGTGCTTTATAATTCTTGTAAATAGTTTATATGTGTAAAGGTTTCTCCAAAAAATTTTTGAAATCAGTTGATGGAAGCTTCTAAGTCTCCATTATAATCCAAAATTACTTGATCAAGTTTTTATTAATTGTAAACGTTGCACTAGTTACAATAACGGTCAAGAGCACTTTTTCTGATATAATCTTACTAACCTTATTTCATATTCGAGTTTTCCTTACAAACAAACATGTATAAAAAAAAGATTTGATGAAATGTATTGCAGTGCAAAGAGGTCATATATGATAGAAATAAATATAGATTTGTCTCTGTAGTAATAAAATCATCTCGAATTGAAAAAAAAAAAAACAAAAATGTTATAATATTTTATTTAGTAATTTAATTGTTAAATCTATTGGTAAAGTATTTATAGCACATTTTTTTGGTATTATATCGCTCTTGAATCTAATTTATTTATAACGAGCTTATCAGATACATGTTTTGGGTTTTTCATCTTACATAATAGATTTACTAATAGGTAGAGTACTGTTATATTTATAATAAATATAAAATTATTTGTTAATGATATTGGCACAGTTTAAATAGATAGAGATAAAAGATTAAACTTGGATTAAGTGTTTTTAAATGTATAAAAAGTGTTTAAAGATTATAGAGTGAAGGATAAACTCTAATAGATTGAATAGAATTCTCATTTATTTAAATAAAATTATTATAATATAATATTTATTATGTAATTCCTCGATTTTTTTTAAAGTCCTCACTACATTTAGTTTTTCAAATAATTTTAGCGTAAATTCAATAAGACAGTAAGTAGGTACAATAATTTTTCTTTCATTTAAACGATAATAGTCTTTATTGTGTGAATCATATGTTTTATATTCGTTTAATTGTATACTCGGTTGTATTCCTCGGCGCATAATGGGATCTTACCCTTTCAGTTTTTCGTTTTGAGTTAAAAATTCCCGATACTTCTTTCGATTCTTTGTAACAGTAAACGAAAAAAAATATACCTTTATTGTGATTGCACCGCACACTAAGAGTTTTATAAAGAAATATGCTTTTTTTAACTTTCGTGATCAAATATTACAAAGCCATATAATTATTTCACAATATATATTTTTTTAACTACGAATTTTAAGGGGTTTCGTTAAGGATGCTTTGTTCTCTTCTTTTGAATGTCAAATTTATGATGCAGATAGAGACATTTGAGTATTTACCTAAATAATGTATCTAATGTATGTATAATAATGTAATCGTAGTTATCAATATGATATAAGTACAAAAGTACATAAATACAAAGAACCTATTTTCGATTTTTAAATAATTTACTCATTCATTTTCTATCATCGATAAAAGGATTAAACTTTCTTTGTTTCTAATGATCAAAAATCTAACACTTGGTCTAAAAATATACTTAAGTAGTAAGTAAAGTAATAACAGCCTGTGAATGTCCCACTGCTGGGCTAAGGCCTCTTCTCCTCTTTTTGAAGAGAAGGTTTGGAGCTTATTCCACCACACTGCTCCAATGGTTGGTGGAATACACATGTGACAACATTTCAGTGAAATTTGTCACATGCAGGTTTCCTCACGATGTTTACCTTCACCGTTAATCACGAGATGAATTATAATCACAAATTAAGTACATGAAATTCGGCGGTGCTTGCCGGGGTTTGAACCGACGATCATCGGTTAAGATTCACGGGGTCTTACCACTAGGCCATCTTGGCTTACCTCAAAACTAAAAAAAAACCTCTAACTTATTTGTGTCTTTTATTTAAAACGACCTGGAAGCGATCTGTTGTCA
The DNA here is from genome assembly GCA_963151315.1 of Nymphalis c-album. NCBI lineage: Eukaryota > Metazoa > Arthropoda > Insecta > Lepidoptera > Nymphalidae > Nymphalis > Nymphalis c-album. The sequence continues at coordinate 3,880,569 of OY720602.1, read as the reverse complement.
TTTAGTTTACAACTGTAAACTGTACTTTTAAAATTTGATGTCGATTTAATTATTTTTCATGGCAGGCAGACAGTGATCCGGATGGTTAGTAGTCACCGCTGTCCATAGACTTTGGTATTGTAACAAAAATCAAACATCCGTTACTTCAGCAAGGCTTGCCCTGCCTTGGGAACAGAGATGTTATGACCCTTGTTCCTCAAAACGACACACAACATTTACGTGCTTTATTGGTGTTTTACGGTAGAATTTATGACCTACCCTGACGGACTTGCATAACGTCCTACCACCAAGCAATTTAAACGCCTTACTAAAACCATATCATATAATACGTTATTTTTACATTCATTCTAAAAATATAATAATTTTCACGAAACGAAAAGCCTATCCATCAAAATTATCCAACGCTAATGGAAAACCAGTTTCATTCGTATTACCGCCGTACTATATGACAAAGTCCATCAGAGAATTCTACGTAAAACCAAAACCAATTGTCTGCATACTGAAATAGATTCAAAGGTAAATTTTAAACTAAAACAGAACAAACGAACTTTAAACGTTATTTTAACAAAGCCTTTATTAAACACAAGTATTGATTGTAGGTGAGTTATTTTGGTTTCCATTTTTTAAATATGCCTGAATTACTTTTTTTTATGTAGGTACATTCTTGATTGTGAGATAAAATCTCACTGCCACAAAGATAAAGGAAACTAATTAAAAAAAAAAACAAAATCTTAAGATCGTTTCAGTAAGAGAAAATAAAATTTTATTTTATTATAAAAAAAAATATTTTTTTATTTTAATGACTTGAAACAAAATGAATAGACACTTGATTATATCAAATATGGCGTTCTTAAACACGCTGAACAAATAACTTTAACTGATTCCCGAGTTGTTAAATATTGACATTACTATTTTGGTTCAAAAATGATCCTAATTAACCTGACAGAGAACATTTTTTTTGTAACTATATTTATGTGTACAGGCTGTGCGCTAATTAAACAGACCGTCGTCTCCTAGAAACCATTTCCTTTGCCAGAATAATATATTATCAGAATATTTTTCACCAAATGAAATCCATTATTATTAAATTGAAAAGAAGTCATATATATTTTAATAATCTTAAAAATAAGCTCATTTAAGTTAAAACACAGTAATACTAAACGTAATTGGATGCTGAGCGGTAAAGTAGATAAGTGGGAGGTACCGACGCAGACCAAGGTTCCTCAGTCTCAGTGCCTCGTGAAACCTACATAAACTCTTCTATATATATTAATCTCAAGCAGATATTATATATAGATGTTATATTGTTATTGTTAATTAATTAAAAACACAAAACAATGTTTATTCTTTTCAATATAATACCAAAAAAAAATTGTATTTGTTACTAATATAACCTAAAAATATCTCATTTCGCACTTTCTTAATAAAGTCCGGCCGCTGAAAAGCATCCCTTTGTGTCACGTGATCACTTTTTCATTTATTTATTTATTTCATTCATTTATTGATATATCGTTAGTAGAGCAATCAAAAAATCTCGACACTTCAAAGTAACTTCGCCCATTCGATCACGGATCTGTCAGGAGCGCATTCTCGCGGACATTAGTCTTAATCTATCAATACAGGTACCGCTTTTATTACTTTCATTGCGAACTGTCAAAACCATTAAAATTGCTCTAAGAACTTGTTATTTTTATTGGCTAAAAACAAGGAAAGGACAGTACACTAGAAACAATAACCAAGTAATTGTTGTAATGATTAAATGAAGTTATCGTCACAGAAAGCGTTAAATAAGTCTTTTTTGTTGTATAAGTAGGCGGACGAGCTTATGGGCCACCTGATGGTAGGTGGTCACCATACATTAGCTTTGTAAAAGATGTTAACCATCGCTTACATCGCCAATGCGCCACCAACCTTGGGAACTAAGATGATATCTCCCTTGTGCCTGTAATTACACTGGCTCACTCACGCTTCAAACCGGAACATAACCATACCAAGTACTGTTGTTTTGCGGTAGAATATCTGATGAGTGGGTGGTACCTACCCAGACGAGCTTGCACAAAGCTCTACCACATGCCGAGCATTAACGTTAAAGACCGGCCAAGTGCGAGTCGGACTCACGCACGAAGGGATCCGTACTATTATCTATAAAAACGGCAAAAATATCATGTCTGTTGTATGGGAGCCCCATCTAAATATTTATTTTTTGTTATAGCGCCAACAGAAATGCATCATCTGTGAAAATGTCAACTGTTTCAATCATAGATAGTTGTTTTCTCGTTAATTAATGTTTTTTTACATAATACATATTGCCAGTAACATATTATTTATTAATTCAAGATATATTGTATGTTACTGGCAACACCTGATAAACGTTTAAACTAGTATAACTACCAAGTAGGAGCCTGTAGTTATAATAGTTCTTTAATGCTGGATTATACAATAAATCTAGACAATTAATAAGTTGTTAAGAATTGTGAACGAAGCAATAAGAAAACACGCTACTCTACATTTTCGATAGTTTTTAATCTTTCGGTTAGGTTAGATTAATTATATCTTAATAAACTTATCTTAAAACGAACATAATTAAAAATAATATATATCGTAATTACAATTATTAAATAAACAAATAATAAAATTAAACTGAACTCGATTCCTATTTCCTTAACTCGTAAAGATTCTAAAGGCATTTAAACTTCACCTTCAGTGGAAGTCACCGTCTATCCTCATTTCCTCAGACGAGTCTATATTAAAGAACATTCCAAGTCGTCTGGCCTGTTTTTTTTTTAAATGCGTTTGGTTAATGTATCAAAGGAGGACGACTATATATTAATAAAACAGTTCAACTTTTTAATTAACCTGCATATTTCTAAACGAGTTCTAAATTTATTATAAGTCATTAAAACACTGCACTTTCTATTTAATGTAAAAGAAACTATACCCCTGAGATTGATAATAATTTATGAACTTCAGAACTGCATAATTATATTTTATATCAAATAGTTTATATAACTGAAATATATATTTTATATATTAGAGAGCAATTCCGCTCGTGGATAGCTCGTAGAGGTTTTTGTTGTGAAGACGGCTGGGATTTTATTCCATTACGTTTCTACGCGACGGTTTAGTTGATTAACTTAGGGCATAGTTTCATCCAACACGAATAGGCTTCCTCGGGTTAATTTCCTTTGCTACCGCGCACAACATAAACACAAAAAAAATGGTTGTCTGTAAAGTCGGTTTACGGACGATAGTTTAACATGACAACGTCATAAAAAAACATTAATGAATTGACTGCAATCGAGTGAAAGAGAGATAGATGCGGCGCAAGCGTACATTCAGCGTAACGGGACAAGGAGCGTAACGGGTTAATTTTTCGTGCATGCAGCCAGCGTTCATCGATTTATTAGACGTTGTCACGTCAATAAAACACTTGAGCCGTGATGGCCCAAACAAGAGAGTATTCGAATCTGAACCGAAGATTGCATCTTCAAACCCGACCTGTTACCACTTTATTTTCGAGTGTTTGATATTTTTGGTGGTGATGGTATTTTATATGCCTCGGTGGTGAAGAAAAATATCATGCGGTAGCCTGTTTTAGATGAAAATTTTACTCTTGAGTTTATTCATCGCGAAATTTTGCACTTTTATTTTTTTTTCTCTTTATCGATTTAAAATGAAGGAAAAAGTGCCTCCAGCTGAGGAGTAGGTTTTAAATACTTTTATTTTTAAACTCAATTACATAACAACTCAATATATTTATATAGGATTTTTAGATGTACTTACTGTTAAATACGTTACATTATAAACAAAATGTAAATTAATTATATTATTATTATATAAGAGGAAAATTTGTAATCTAGTCTAAATATCGCTAGAATAACTCTATATATATTTTTTAAATAGCTAATTGGCAATAAAAATATTATACGCATTTCATTCTTCTAAACAATGAATTCCATATAGCCGATTATAACAGATTGTATTAAACAATGCAAATTAGTGTAAAAAATCAACAATCGTTTTTGAACGGTACGTAACAGTAAAACAAATATTGAGGAATAATTATTGCGTACAAAAAAAACGTTTTTAAATAATTATTTAAAAGTCATTTCATTATCAAACTATATTATTATATTATTAACAACGAATTTTTATCTCATGAGAGCCGCGATGATCCAAAGATTATACACATATATTTGTATATAATACATGGTGCTTAATATAACGATGCGAGCTTAAATCTTGGCAAGCATTAGTGTGTTATGAAGTGCTTGATTTGTATTTAACACAGTGGTGATGGAAAACAACGTATGGAAGCCTACACCGTAATGGAGCGGACTTGCGTAATAAGCCCCATATATCCTATATTGTAGAGCTGGCCTCACCCAGTAGTGTGACAATTGCTTACATCGAAAATACGCCACAAATGTTGTGAACGAAGATATTATCTTTTGTGCTCAGACGGTCTTGCACAAAGCTCTACCAAGTAGTTAATAATTTTTAATTTGATAGCAAAACAACAAAATAATACGTATCACTTCAAACATTGGCAATCTATACAGCTAAATCGTTATCTGCTTCTGTCTGTATCTCCGCTGACTTTGTTTAAACCATGCAACGGATTTTGATACAGATTTCATTCACAGAAAAAGCGATAAATAATTGAAAATATATTATCGTTATTAAATTTTGAATACCGAATACAAAAACAATATATTCTTTATTTTCAAAGATAAATATTATGTATAAAGATTATTTTACTTAGTCAATACAAAGTTTAAAAAAATAAATTATCAATTACTTAAGCTATTAGCAATCTCATTGATTATATTTGAAACACGTTCTTGAAACACTAAACTCGGAATATTGTTCCAAGTGACTTAAGCTACTTAATTACAAATATGTTAAGCAAATTTGTTATCTGTGCTTATTATCTTATAATAATTAAAATACGAGCAACATAATTTTATCAAAATGATTAAAAACTCCTTGAGATTTAAAAAAGATTAAGTCATTGAATCTGAAACAAATGAAATGTCATACTTCAGTCCATTGTTATTTTTTAATCATTGATTAAACCTTAAAGTTAAAATTGTGACAAATTGTGATATAATTAAATTGAATTTGGAATTCTAAGCCGAATGACGACCTTCACATCAGCCAGTATGAAAAAAATCGGTAATTTCCGGCAAGTCCTGATTATTTCAATGCAACACATGCTCGCACTATCAAACCTTGTGTTTAGAGATATCTAAAAAGCATGACGAATTGCTTGCATTTATGATATAATTAGCAACACGTAAAATTAAACCGAAGACTCTTGGTTCGATCCCGAGCAAGGATAATAATTCATCTGTCTCATTCAGCTCATTCGGTGGTCAAAGAAAACATCTTGAGGAAATCTGCAAGCGTCAGACTAAGTTATCTTACTTGTATCATGTGTTGTGATTCGTAATATACTTTTAGTTTTATTTTATTATTTAATTTAATTGGTAAACAAATATTTTGATTATTGATGAAGAATAAAATTTTGTAGAGATACAAACAAAATTTTAGAACCGACACTTACGAGTATAGTAAGCCCGGATTGTATCTGTATCACTACAAAGATGGAGTCCTTAGCCCAGCAATGCACAATTCACAGGCTGTTTTCTTTAATTATATGTCACGGACTCTAGAATAATTATGATATCTTTGTTAGTTATCATGCATGCAGGTATTTGAATTTGTAATAGCATTAGATGTAATTACAAGCAATTTAATTACAGATAACAAATTAGAGCCAATGGGCTATATCTATACTAATATATAAAGCTGAAGAGTTTGTTTGTTTGATCTGGCTAATCTCAGGATCTACTGGTTCAAATTTAAAAAATATTTTTGTGCTGTATATTATTTTAATTCATTATATTTTTATCAATTATACGCGAGTGAAACTGCGGGGCACAGCTAGTATTATATTATATATATATATATATATATATATATATATATATATATATATATATATATATATAATATAATGAAATTCTTATTTGTTGTAAGCAGTTAAGACCGTGACTTAATCAATCAAGATGCTTAATAATTGCGTTACAAATTATGTAAGAAAACATATTGCCCTATCGTAACCGGTTATTTAACATAAGTTAAACGATACTAACGTAAAAACTAGTGTCGCACATCCATACTTATACAAGAAACTAAATATGTTATCTTTGCACTCAATTCCTTATTCATGTATTTTGGCTGTATTTATCTATACCTACTTATAAAATAGTTTTTATTGACTGACTATCAACACACAGCCCCAACTACTGAGTCTAGAATGCTGAAATTTGGAACTTTATTTTACAAAGTAAGCAAACGCTAAATTCCCTATAAAGTTAAAATTTCAAAATTTTAAGTTAAATGTTCGCAACCGCAATTTTCGCATTGTTTTGTTCCGGTTTGATTCTTAGTGAATTTCGTAATTGAAAAATTCGCATCTTAGAATTTTGGTATGTTACAGTGTTGTGTTATGTTGTTATGTGTCTATGGGGGTCAGTGACCTCCGACGGTTCAAAACTTTTGACGGTCTATTTTAGACTGCTTTCCTGAAACAAATTCAATACAATTTTAAAAACTTAATAAAAAAAATTTATTATTGTTAAGTAAGTTACACGTTCATTACTTAGTGATACAACATTTTAATAGAAAACTGATTGCGCACATATATATAAACTGCACTGCAAGGCTATTCGGTAAGAAACGAAGATACTCGATCTCAACAATTGTAAAATGTAGTAACCGACACGTGGTGATGCGATATTTTGATGTTTATAACATATACTTACTGCATATCAATTTCAGACATTTGACGATCGAATTCTAGGTCGAGTTTCGAGTTTATAGTAATCCATTGAATCATGTCTCATCGTGGTAACAATATTTAAACCAACCGATGACTTTTTTATAATAAGATTTTCGCACGTCACGACAACCTTGTATTTTTTACTAGTTATCTGTCGATCGATTGACGGCCGAATTGTCTTTAAGAAATCTTGTATTCATACGAATCATTACTTGTATATTATTCTACCAGATTAATTTTAAATAACTCCTAATAATCACGCAAAAATTTTAAACAAAACAAAAACGTTAAAACAATTTTATCAAAGTAAACATAATTATATTTTCCTATATAAACAACTTCTGTAATTTTCATATTTTTTTTAAAAGACCGACGGATTTTTATTTTTATAGAGCACTATCTCTCCGTTTCGCGTTTGAGGTCAATAATATGAATTTTTGCCTAAACTACTATAACATAATAATACAAAAATTTATAGTCACTAAATATACCTACATAGTGATTAGAGAACAAAGGCTTACAAGTCCCAAATCAATTGAATTTTCGTATTGTTAATTTGTTACGTATTGCATTACATACGTACAAAAGCTTCGCTCTTTGATAAAATTTTACATTGCTGACAATATTCCAAAAATAAATAATGAATAATAACCTTTAAAATAATAAAAAATGTAACATATTTATAACTAAACGTTAGCTGAATATTTCAATTTATTATATGATGATGATATTATTTTAAAAATAAATCACTAATATGTCTTATATAAAACCTCTTTTAAGCCCTTTTGCAGTTTTAAGTCTAAGCAATAAACTTGACTATGTATTAATAGTTTGTATCAAAGTAAACCAATATTTCCGAGCGTATTCAAGACGTAGATATGATGTATTCTACTTCTAGTACTAGATCCCGTGCAGTCGCAAGATCGATGCGTCTTATCCATACCGGGTGACCTACATACGCCCCCGCTGTTCCTAGAAATTTCCACCGTTACATCGAAAGCTTGTAACGTTTCAAACTTGTTTCTTATCACTGACATTGAAGACAGGCCTTTTATTATAATTTGTATACGTATAACAAACTTTTAAGTACCTAATACATTACATAAGATTGTTTTAGTTATTATATCTGGATTTTCTTTTTATATTATCTTCAAAAAATACTTGGTCGTAGAGCTTTGTGCAAGCTCGTCTGGGTAGGTACCGCAGGTAGGTAAACAGCAGTACTTGTTATTGTTGTGTTCCGGTTTGAAGGGTGAGCGAACCAGTGTAATTACAGGTACAAGGAACATAAAATCTTAGTTCCCAAGGCTGGTGGCGGATTGGCGATGTATGAGATGGTTAACAGCTCTTACAACGCCAATAACGCCAGGTGGCCCATATACTCGTCCGCCTTCCTATGCAATAAAAAAAAACCTAAAAATTACTTTAAAAAAGTAAACTTACAATTTAACGCAGTACACAATACGAAGAAATGGGCGTTAATATATTTTTATAAAAACGTGTAGGTCCTCTATTTTTCAAATGCTTTCAAATATTACATTTCAAAAACCCGTTAAACCAAGATGTCGATTTTAATCAATCACATATAGTTTAAGTTAAACAAGGTCGTACCTTGATACGAATAAATGCCTTGAAATTGTAATTAAAAATACGTCACACCGATTTTGTTAATTGCAATTCATTTGAAACGCGATTAATTATAGTACAATCACCAACTATGACAAAATTTCTGCTAAATGATTACCTTAATTTCAACCGAAATGCTAATTTAAATACAAACTAATTAGTGGGTTTCGCTAATAATTATCCGATTTATTTTGAGTATTCGTGACTAAAACAAAATTGTATTAGTAAATGTAAACGGTACTGTTTTATTTTTATATAAATATTCCGTAAAATTGAACGGTAAATCGCTGTAAATTCTGAGAGTTGATATTTGCTTCAAAATGAACTTTTCCGTATTTAGTTTAAGGCGAAAGCGGAATTTCAGTTTACCGCTCCCGAGTTGCGGGGATGATGAAAATTTGTCCAATTCCATTTCAGTTTAAGTGTGTTTTGAAATTTTCTAGTGTACAAGTACTATAAATATACACTTCAGTGTGCATAGTTAAAAAACTGCTTTTTAAAACTATGTCTATATTACACACTTACTCTATTATAAAAATGAGTTTGTTTGTTTGTTTGTTCGTTACGCTTTCACGTCTTAACTACTCAACCGAGGATCTTGAAATTTTGCACGTGGGTGTGGGTGCATGGGTCCAGAAAAGAACAAAGGATACCTAATACTTCCCCCCATCCCACCTCTCCTCGCAACGCAAACACAGCCGCGGGCGGAAACTAGTATTCTATACTTACGTAACATTTTGCAATTCTATTTATGAATTTATTTTTTTTAATATTTTATTACATATACAAAAACTGTCAAGCTAATGACAAAAACTGTAATCCTGTATTTATAAAAGCTTTTATTTAAATGAATTTGTTAGTGTGTGGATTAAATTTTGCAATGCTTGTAAAAACAGTCCCACCCATCGATTAGTGTCATTACAATATAATATTCCATATTCTACCCCAAAACAGCAGTACTTGGTATTGTTGTGTTCCGGTTTGAAGGGTGAGTGAGCCAGTGTAATTACAGGAACAAGGGACATAACATCTTAGTTCCAAGGTTCGTGGCGCATTTGGCGATGTAAGCTATGGTTAACATTTCTTATAATACCATTGTCTATGGGTGTTGGTGACCACTTATCATCAGGTGGCCCATATGCTCGTCCACCGACCTATACAATAAAAAACAAATCAAACAATTTTAGGACTTTTTAATTTTTTCATGATTAATGTGACTTCTGATAATAACGTACAAGTAAATAATAAACACTTTTCTTGAACATTTAATTTTAATAAAATGATTATTTTTAACAAATCATGCATAATAATCTATGATTACAACTACATTGTCTATGTTATTTCTTAAGCCATGACATTAAATATTGAAGTAAAAAATACTAATCTCATGCCATATTTCATTCATTTATATTTTTAAAATAATAATGATATATGATAATATCATATCAATTGAAAATACATAATCGTATAATTTACATTTAAGTTTAATATTTTATTTAAGGCTAATAGTTTCTCTTTCAAATAATAATTATATATGTATATAAAGTTTAACTGCCAGTACGACATTTGTGATTATATATTTATTAAAATAATAGATGAACGTAATCAACATGATGAATCGTATTCAAAAAATATACACCGACGGATGTAAGCAAACACATTATGAATTAAAATGAGTTTGCTATTATCTATAATCTAGATAAGATGTTCATGTATGGATATCTCAACATCTCATTATATATTTGAATTCATACTATGTGTCTACATGAAGGTTTTATAGATCGTAAAATATATAAAATTTTCCATAATATATTGCTTTATAATAGTCATAAAAATATAGTTTAATGCAGTAGGCTCTTATTATACTCCGTCCATATGAATCAGATTGACAATTAATCGAAATGTTACCGTTACAGATTACGTAAAATTTTGTTAAGGTTATATAAAAAAATTGCTTAAAACAAATAAAAAAAACCTTATCATATTTCATTATATTTTAAACTTCTAACATACATTATAATACCGTTTACGTCAAAAATAATCGTTTGATATACTAACTAACGGCCAGATACTGAAACGTCACCTAAATATTAAATGCAACTTAATTATTTGAGACGCCGTTAAATTCAAATTTCGCATACTAATTTAGGAGCTTCTCAGTGTTAAGTAGTGTTTAACTTTGAGTGACGTTTCAGTATTCGGCCGTAAAACATCAATAAAATATATAAATAATATATAACCCAAATACCTATTCTATTTAGAAAATAATCCGATGGCTTTAAATTGTTGATTTTGTAAATCAAATATTAAACAGATAAATAATAAATATGTATTTATGTAAAATAAGCTTAATTATATATTTATTTTTCTTAGTCTTCCGGCATGGAACTTCCATAGCATTTAATGTGCATAATTACACTACTAAATAATTGATACGACAATCAAGTTGATACTTTATTTTAACACTATTATTTGCTATAATCTGCAAAATTGAATTCAAAATTAAGAAAGCAGCAAATAAAATAAAAAATCACATTTAAATTGGTTGCTGAATGATGCATGAACATACATAAGTATATTGACATTTTCAACTTTACACTTATTGGCTAATTTATTATTTTGTTATTTATAATTTTTGTAACCTTTTATTTTTTTAACGTCAGTAAATTTGTTATTTTATTCGTATTGCGTTTTAAAACTCCTTCTGATCGTTTTCTGCAACGTCGGTTTTTCAAAACATACATAAATATGTTCGCAAACACAAATTGCACTATTCCTCGTATTAACGGTCCTGTCAGAGTAACCCAAGAATGTTTTTTCTCCAGACCGATTTCGGCCACGGCGGCCAATCCCAGGAGAGATTAGCCAACTGCGCAGTAGATATTGCAGTGCACAAGTGTGTGCGCAAACACAGGTGCACTCTCTTTTCCTTAGCTCTCATAATCCGATGGGACGGCAATCCGACACGACCGGAAAGAGTTCAGGCGCAGGACCAACGGCTTAACGTGCTTTCCGAGGCACAGGAGTGTACACACTTCCAACTTCCAGACTCCGGGCTGCTACTGAGAATTTTCCGACAGAAAATCTGGGAATTGAACCCAGGACCACCGAGTCTGCGGCCTTATATCAAGCCACAAGACCAACGAGGCAGTCAATATTTAATATACACAAGCTTCAAAGTAAATACGAACTAAATCAAATAATAATATGATATCTTACTCAAGGTATATCAGATGTAATTTAATTATATTTTATCAAGACGTTATCTTCTTACAAAACGTACATGAAATCTGACGTTAATATGTATTTTCATGTTTTGTATTAATATTTTATTATATACATGTATTTTAATTACATTTTATAAATCAATTTCAGTGTAATAAATTATTTACATTAAAACCTTAAGTAAATACAAATATAAAATAAAAATAATGACTATACAAGTCGTGACCGCGTGGAATGGTGGCAAGAATGCTAGCAGCATTTTATTTGATTATTCTACTTTATATTCTTGATCTAGATTCTTCAATATCAACAAATGAAACTTGTGATTCTTGTGATTAGAAATAACATTATTATTACAATTATTATGTGGATTTAATATATATATTTTGGAACTTTAATTACACCATTATTTATATATAATATTATATCATATTTAAAAATCGTGCAATTAATATTTTCTTAATGTTTATTGAGTTTTTTAGTGTTGCCTATTTTTATTACTATTTTGCTGTTGATATATGCCATCTATTTTGCCCTCTTTATGATCAAAAAATTTAATATTTTTCGAAACTTTACGGCAATCCGTTATGATCTTGTTGTAAGTATTTTGGCGCGAAAAAACGTTGTTTATTTTTTATATCAAATGAAACAGATAAAATAAAGTGTTTTGAATGACATCTGACTCGTTATCTTACATTTGTATTCATAAATATATCCCTAATAACGTAGTTATGCGATGATAAAAATCCAAAGAGTGATTATATTTATCAAATAAATGTTAATATGTATTAATGTCTGATTCGTGTTTCTGTCGTAAATTAACAAAGATAACATTCTCTTTATAGATATTTCTTAATAATCTGATATAGATATATTTATGTACAAAATATTATGTATATGGAACACAAAAAATGTAGCTGTCACTGGAATGTTGCAAGATATGAAACATTAAGATCAAATTGCAGCGAGCTTATTTTTATTATCCCTATAATCCGATGGGTTAGCAATTCGAAACTATTGGAAAGAGTTCAGGCTCAGGATCAACGGTTGTACGTGCTTTCCGCGGCACAGGATTGCACTTCCAACTTCCAGACTCCGGGCGGAGACTAAGAATTTCGGATAGAAAAACCCAATAGCTTTTTACAGACCCGACCTGGTAATTGAACCCAGTACCTCCGGGTCTGCGGCTTTACATCTAGCCACTAGACCAACAAGGCAGTGAATCTTAATATATAAATATATATTATTATAACAACCATCACGGCATACAAGACCTCCAACCAAGGTCTGACCACGTTGTTCTAGTACAACCCGTATTAGTGCAGCATAGTGAATACAGATGTCATGTGACATGTGACATGTAGATTACTTTGTGATATTTTCGTACGCCATCTAACGTTAATTATAAGCAAAAAAGACGCACGCGAAGGACTTGAAAACATAATTATATGAAGCAATAATGTCAATTTTCTCCTCTTATTTAAACTTTAAAATTCCCAACGATCTAAGAGAGCTCTTCAATATATTTTAATATTCGACTTACCAGTCATCATCTCAACTCAACATGATCAAATTATTTCAATAAAATCGCATTTCCAGTAAAAAATTAACTTCCGAAGTACTCTGAAGCCGTAGAGCAGCGACGCGCGGTGTCTCACAAAGTTTCTCGATAAAATACAGATGCCATTAACAAGTCGATATTCCTGAATAGAAAACGTGCCACGCCTGTCCTGTACTTCGATTTATTTTTTTATTTACTCTTAAATATTTAATGAGTTTCTAAGAAGTGCAGGTAAGGGTACGTGCAGGCATCCCTGTGATGTTTCGGGTTCATTGGACGTGGTTTTTTATTTGACGAAACGAAAGAAAGGCGTTGAATTGCGTAATTATATGGGTTTATACCAGTTTTTTGGAATTCGTCGCAATTTGGAAACTTATTGAGATAACTCAGCTCAAAAATTTAAAATGAAATTTATCATATAAGTTGACAAGCAACATAGTAATATTTTTTTTCTAATATGAATTACTCAATTTACTCAAAATAAAATTATATATTATAGATTTATATAGTAGTATAGATAATATCGTATGTACTAATAGTGAGTTTTATTTGTGTTATAAAAACTGTTATTTTTATCCTTATCGATTATATCCTCTGCGATTCATTTAATTTCTACAGATAATATGATAATTAAATAAAACATTATATTCTAGAAAATCCAATTAAACGTAAAATAAGGATAATCTTGATGTTAAATAAATAAAAGGTATACAATTTTCCAACATATTATCCCCCAACTAATGCATGTTGCACGGAATTTGTAAAATTACACAATGTCTTTTTCCTTTACATGTCAAATCACTGGCGACAGAAAGAGACAATACGTTGTTTAACTATTCATTCGTCTAAATATTCATTAGTAAGGCTGTATATATTATATTCATGTGAAATTTTCCATATTTTGATATTAAACAGTATTTCGCACTAATGCGTTCCACTACCACTTAATTACTTGTTGAATGACTATTTTAACATTGTAATTTAGAAGTAATCTCTGTTCCATATCCATTGAACCGACACACTAATTGCACAAGGGTAGCTTACCCCACCGTATATCACAGAGCATGTCAGGTCATCTGTCCGGGTTATAAGCTAACGTAGGATGATCATTGTTAACTCCAGATAGCGATGTAATTCTAACCTAAGAAATTATATTACTTAAAGTGTATCAGTAAACTGAACTCGATACCAGTGCCATACACTAAGATGCTATTAATAATAGAGAAGATATTTTTCTATCATTTAAATTCACTCTTTATTTACAATTGTAAAGAAAAACATATTTTTATAAGGATAACTGCAAATTGCTTCGTCGACGCCGCTTTGATGGAATAAGGTCGTAAGTATTTGATTTACAAGATATAAAATGCTATTATTATCTAACTCATATTTGCAATGTAATAGTTTACTATGAATCACAATCTTAATTAATTATTTACTTAAATGTCGTTTTAAATTCAAATTGAAATACAAAAGATGAGCTTACGCTATTGCGTTCTCTGCCAGCTGAAATAAATGATAAAACGAAAATAAGTAAGTGTTCAAAATGTATTAAACACACACATGCATATGCTACATATAATTAATTTATCATATGCATGTGTGCGTTTAACTTTTCGTACTTAACTACTTACAACCCTTACAGGAACGGACTTGATAAATTTTTTTTTATTGCATAGGAAGGCGGACACTCCCATAGACATTGACATTGTAAGAGATGTTAACCATCATTTACATCACCAATGCACTACCAACCTTGGGACCTAAGATGTTATGGCCCTTGTGCCTCGAATTACACTGGCTCACTTACCCTTCAAACCGAAACACGATAATAGCAAGTACTGTTGTTTTGCGGTAGAATATCTGATGAATGGGTGATACCTACCCAGACGAGCTTGCACAAGGCTCTACCACCAAGTAATGATCTACTAGACCTATTCTGTAGAGGTTTATTAACTGACACTTAAGAATTCCTAAATAGACATATCAGAGAAGAAGACAACTTTAATTATTATTAATTTAATTGTTGATATATCTTTCTACTTTTTATTAAAATAGAATTAATTCAATTAATGTTATGTCTATAATTATATAGATAGAGTCCCGCTTCAATATTCGCAACAAAAAAGCGAGCCAGATTATAAATACTTGTGTGGGTAATACTCACACAAGTGTACTTTGCTTATACTGTTTTACACGAGCGCTGCATCACGTGATTATCACTGTGTGCGTGCGATAGATGCCAGCAATTTAATTTTCCTTAAATGAGTGAAAATTATGATATAAAATTTTTGGTTAAATGAACTTTATTAAGTTATAACTTTATTTTTTAATACATTTTGCATGACATCCTGAATCGTTTAAGGCTATTTCGATCATATATCTAACTAATATATACAGCTGAAGAGTTTGTTTGTTCGATCCGGCTAATCTCAGGAACTACTGGTTTGTATTGAAAATTTATTTTTGTGTTGTATAGTCCTTTTATCGAGGAAGGTTTTAGGCTGATTTATTCATTATATTTTTATTAATTATATGCGGGTGAAACCGCGAGGCACAGCTAGTTTTTTTATAAAAACGAATCGTCATTTTAGCTGTCAGTTTCGATACTAAGCTACGTTTGTAAAACGTCATCGAAGGAGCGTTTGAGGTACAGGCTCGGCGTAGTTCAGGGTCTTGTACCCATTGAATAATTGTAATCTACCAATAAGTAAAGGACACTAAATGTATTTTGTGTTTTTATTTGGTGTACGATAAAGTTTAACAAAAATAGGCAAAAGTAGGTTAAGATTATGAGCCAATTTAGGGCTAATATTTTTGTTACTATCAAGTCGTAGTCGTGTAGAGTTTGACTCTATCAATGGCCTGTATAATATAAAAGAGGAAGATATATAATACTATTGTAGAGATGATTTCATACCGTCGGTGACAATTTGACAGATTCTAAAATAAAAAAAGTACAAATAATCCACTGATAGTAACAAGCCGTCGGTAAAAAATGACCCACTGCTGTGCTAAGTCATCCTCTTTTTGAGTCCAAGGTTTGGAGCTCAGTCCACCACGCTGCTCAAATGCAGGCTGGTGGATACACATTTTATTGAATGTCAGTGAAATTAGACACATGCAGATTTCCTACGAGCCTGAGATGAATTACAAACACAAATTAACCACATGAAATATCAGTGGTGCTTGCCCACTGGACCGACTCATCAGCTCTTGTCTACTAATAAATACATATATATGTTGTAATTAAAAAAAAACGTATTCGCTAAATATAATACAAGATAAAACACAACTTGATATTTAGTCACACAACTTGATTATATAGTCACACTAAGAAAAACTCATACATAAAATCTCCTACTTTATGTAAAGATATAGCTATAGAGCGAGCCACACGATGTGATCGAATAACTGATCCATTTTAGTAGAGCACATGATTTTGTACACTCTATATCGCGTTTAGTGATTTTTAATTTGAAATCATTATTTTTAACTTTTATATAAAAGTATGCTTGTTATAAAATGTTTCTATATTCAAATGAACTGAATTATGTTAATTACGGGCTATCACCGGATCGGATGAGGAACCATAAAAGTCCCACTGCTGGAGTAACATCTGTTCTTTTAATAAGGTCTTATTCCACCACGCTGCTCCAATTTTGGTGACATTAGGAGACAATAGTCATGTATTCTAGCCACTGAGATGAATATATCATTCACAATATGCATTTTGATACACATTTTGGAGTGCAATATTCGTGTTGCATACAAATTATTTCAAGTTCATAGAATCAACCCACAATCAGCCTCAGCAAACATTGCACGGAGAAATGTCAATCATAATAATACTAAGGTGTCATGACTAATTAATTATGATTTTCTGTGAATAATAAATAATGTGTTAATAATAAATTCATGACATACATTACGTTTTAGCTGTCTTAGATATTAATGGACATTATTGAATTATAGTAAATAAGATATCAATAATTTAGTTTTTTAGTTTAAATTACATATTTTTGCAACTACAATAAAAAATAAAACAACTCTCACTTACCTATTACAAAGGAAAAAATAGTTCAACAAAAGATACACAATATTAACAACATTCAATACAGTTATTTAAACAACGAATTATCGAACAATTCAATGATGTATATAACCATTTAGTATAACTTACATTCATTCATTCATTACCATTCATACATTCAATTCAAACAGATCAAGTGTACGCAGTTTTATTAGATGATAACAGGCAGAGATCTGTCGACGGGATATTGGATTAACTTCCGACACTAATTGGTACGTGACAGAACATTGTCATCGTTATGGACACCTTCTAGTTATGTAACAACAGTCTTGTTATTGATTGCGTCATAACGGTGTTTCTATGTGTGCGTTTGTCTAATAAATGCATTTTATTATTTATATTTAATGTACAAATGCGTGTTAGGCTGGCTTTTAGTAAATTATGCAAAACGAAAGAATTTACAAATTATACAGAATTTGTTGTCGCCGAATTTAAATTGGACAGTTATCCATTTCAATTAAAGTCTTTTCAATTAATTCAATTGCTTTAGGAGTCTTCAGATTAAATGAAAAATTTAATTCAAATTCGAAAAGTATGTTATTTATTCAGTGAAAAATAAAATCTTAAGTACAAATTAATAAAGAACAGAAATATTTTCAAATAATAATGAAACAGGCACATTAAGTTTCCTTGTATGTAAAAAACATTGGCATCTGATATCAATAGTCAATATAATCAAAAAACAATTGCAAAATACATGTTACATGTTATTAATACGCCACATGCCATTTGGACCCTTGAGACCTTTTCCGTCGCAATTTTGAAAGATCTCAATCCATAGAATCGTGCAGAACATAATTTAATACACAACAACAATACACTAGTACAAAATACAAGTGCACTCTATAATCCTTTACTTTCATAGACAAAATAGAACCGGATATAATTCAGGAGCGGGATCAAAGACTTTGCGTAACTTACGATCCATACAATTGCAATGACTGACGTCAAAGATCCAATAAGTATTAGTCGACCTGTTATTTGAACCTAGAATCTCAGGAATTACATCATTACTTAATGATAGCTTACTAGTCACTACCAACGAGGTAGTCTATATAAATATACGTAGGAGATTATAACACAAAAATTGCGATGGAATTGTAACATTTGACCGTAATTTGTCATGTTTAATTGTTAACATTCTGCTGAGCCATTCGCTGCGAGCTCCGCGTGCTCCACGACGGAATCCCTTTGAATGTTACGGTACAAGTCAATACAGTCGATGCTTAGTTGCGAGAACTACCACATATCGCTTTGAAGCGCTATCTAATATCTACTTAATGATCCCGAGCCGCGATGGCCCGAAGGAATTGATGGTGGGTCTCGACTGAAGTAAGCAAGCCTTTCATTTCATGTTTCATACTTTATTAAAGTTTAAAAAAAACTGGTTAGTGGCTTGATATAAGGCCGCAGACTCGGTGGTCCTGGGTTCAATTCCCAGGTCGGGCCATTAAATAGTTATTGGGGTTTTCTGTCAGAAAATTCTCAGTAGCAGCCCGGAGTCTGGAAGTTGGAAGTGTGTACACTCCCGTGCCTCGGAAAGCACTTTAAGCCGTTGGTCTTGCGCCTGAACTCTTTCCGGTCGTGTCGGATTGCCGTCTCATCGGATTATGAGAGCTAAGGAAAAGAGAGTGCACCTGTGTTTGCGCACACATTTGTGCACTATAATATCTCCTGCGCAATTGGCTAATCTCTCTTAAGATTGGCCGCCGTGGCCGAAATCGGTCTGGAGGACCTTAAAGTTTAAGAACATCGATAATATCGATGGGAAACCCACGTGTCCTTATTTTATATATTTTCATCGACTTATTCCTCATAAAACAGACCTAAGCAGAAATGGCATAGATAGAGTTTGATGCAGATCCCTGTTAATCCACCTGTGAGTTAGTATCTCTATCAATATCAACTGTTACATGCGAATTCGTCTTTATTTAATTCCTATAAAGAGCAATATACAAAATATTTTATTACACTTATTATTTCTTAATAGAGATTTACACATGTCCGAGTTAGTAGCATCACATATTCTATATCAAATAGCAATACTTACTATTATTCTGTTCTGTAAATACAGGCATAAGTAACTACAGGTTGGTAGTGCATTAACAATGTAAGTGATGGTACATCTTTCTCAGTGCTAATGTATATGATAGTGTCCACCTATCAGATGGCTCATTTGATACACTGCTTACCGATTTTAAATTAAAAAAACTAGGCCATAATTAACATTGATTCGGCTCGGTATATATTATTTTCGTAGTATCATGTCCTATAGTATATTACTTTGTGGTAATGCTGCAAATATAGAAACTTGGTGACAAAAGCCCTAAATGGGCTATTTATAATTAGTCGATATCCTAGTCTCGGGTTCTCCGGCTGCTATAGATGATAAAAAAGCTTGGAGTAAGTATTACTTGATTTCAATGCAGGATAAAATAATTGATCAATTTATTATTTTTTCTAAAATAGCAGCTACTGTATTTCTTGCCGGTTCTTCGTGGTATAATCTTCATTTCTTAACATTAGTAACTTTAAATTTAAATTAATCTTGTAAATTGGGGATCAAAAGGAACTCGTAAGAGTTTATTTGAATACAACATTATTTGGTTTTGATAAAATCTCGGTTTTATTTCGTTTGTATAAATTAATTGGTTACTTCACAAGTTTATTTATAGTGATATTCTCTCTCTCTCTCTCTCTTTCATTTATGTAATAAATAAATATGACATTATTCTTCAAAGTATTCAGTTTAGAAGAATTTCATAATGAGTTTCTTTGTCTGTCTATTGCCACGGTTGCATCAAAGGCGCTTTATCACGAAGTCTACCATCTAGCTATATTTATAAATCATTCCATATTTAATTAACTTTGTTTTTTTATTTTTACGAATGATTTTTATATTATTAAACGTTATTTTTTCAAATACATGACTTAATTTTAATTATATCTGCTTAAAATTCACTTATATCTCATGGAAATGAACGTGTAAATAAATATAATTTTTAGTTATTACATATTTTAATGCTAGTAAATTCAATGTAAGTTATTAAAATCCTTCATATTATTTACATTATTATCACTATTGTATTTTGTGTGTGAATCGTGCGTTTCATTTAAATTGCGACAGCCATTATAAATACATGCTTGACATGACAACTTAAGTATAATAAACCTTCATGGTTTTAAATTGAAATTGTTAATATTTCTTACACAAAAACAGTGCGATTTTATTGCAAACCTCGCACGGTAAATAGTATGTTAATGTTTTCCTATCGCCAAAAATTAAAAACTCTAGTCTTATACTTTTGATCATAATAAATCTGTGTCTAGTAATGTATTGTTTATCAATTTCAGACGAAACTTCCTCACATAGCAGCTGTTCTTGCGGTGGTGGCGCTGTCTTCAAGCAGTATCGTCAAATCTCCCAGCAACGATGGCAAAAATTTCGAACTCTTAATACTCCATAACAATGATATGCATGCGAGATTCGAACAGACGTCTCAGCTCAGCGGCGCCTGCACTGTCGCTGATAGGGAAGCCGGAAAGTGTTACGGCGGTTTCCCAAGAGTCGCACACGTGTGAGTAATCACGGGTATATTAATTAACCCTATCTATAAGTAACAGCCTGTAAATGTTCCACTGCTGAGCTAAGGCCTCTTCTCCTTTTTTTTTTTGAGGAGAAGGTTTTGGAACTTATTCCACCACGCTGCTCCAATGCGGATTGTTGGAATTCACATGTGGCAGAATTTTGAGTGAAATTCCTCACGATGTTTTCCTTCACCGTCAAGCACGAGATGAATTATAAACACAAATTAAGCACTTGAAAATTGAGTGGTGCCTGCCCGGGTTTGAACCCACGATCATCGGTTAAGATTCTCGCGTTGTAGCCACTGGGCCATCTCGGCTTCACCTATCTATACATATATCTATATAACACTACATGAACGTCGACAATGTGCCACAAGGATATCAAATATCTTTATCATCACGGATATATAATATTCTAGTGTTCGCCCGCGTGTTGGTAGGAGTGATTATTATCAAAAGTAGCTTATCCTTCCTCGGGGTTCAAGTTTGCTTCATCAAAATCGGGTCAGTGTTCTAGCCGTGAAAGCATAACAGACATACAGAGTTACTTTCGCACTAATAATATTAGTATCACTATACATAATGTAATTGTGGCTTAATCAGCGATTAGATTCCTAAGACTGGATTCAATGAATGGACCGGCTAATAAAAAGTTATTAGGTCAAGAAATTCTCATTAGCTGACCGGAGCTTGGAAGTTGGCAGTATAACTTACAATTTTTTATCTCGGAAGGCTCGTAAGACCACGTTCAGCGTCTATACTCTTGTTTCGGATGTGCCATCCCATCGTATAAAAATTAAATGCACTTGTGTTATAGCAAAAACTTGTGCACTATAATATATCCTGCGCAATCCGCTTTGAGAGTAAATATCGTCATCATATTATTATAATTAATCTAGGTATATACATATATACATATACCTATGTAGTGCTTGTTTTTACTCTTACATATCTTGCCACCCTTTTCCATGTGTTTATTTTCAATGCGAGGTTTTTGCGAGGTTCACTGTAATTCTACGTGTATCAACTGTTCTGCATTTTTGAGTTCTGAGTTTGTTTATTTGGGTGTAAAAAACTAAACCGTAAAAATATATATTAAATTATATCGAAATCATTTCAGAGTAAAAGAGGCAAGGAAAGCGGCGGCTTCTGGAGAGGGTCCACCAGTCCTGTACCTCAATGCCGGAGACACATACACGGGAACCGCCTGGTTCACTATCTATAAATGGAAGGTTGCTGCTGAATTCCTTAACGCTTTACAACCTGATGCCGTTGTGAGTATACAAGAAAATCATTTTGCGTTTGATATACAACATTTACTATGAAACAAGCTTGTTGTTGTAGCGTAAGCACAAACTTTTTATATATATCTGTGCTGTATGCGCAAAACATTCTGCCAATGTGCTGTCCGGATTTTTTATTGTTTAATAAAAAAAAAACTTTAGCCTGAACAAAAATATATTTTTTTTGTTTTCAATTTTCAAATTCGCTTTAATTAATGTGGTAGTTACTGAAGGATTTGGTTATTATTAGTATTATATGATTTCGTACCGTGTTGCGGCTTAATACGTCTCGTGTTACGCATGACGTGTTACTGGAGACAATACGAAATGTCCACATTATCATGCTAAGATGTGGCGTGTTGACAAAGCTTGTACATACATACATATACGTATCCAAAGCCTTGTCTGATTGTCCCTACGTGTAACGCTTTGTTGTATTTACCACTTACCGTTAATTATAGACAAATATTATTTCGCTATAGTAATATGTTATCGAGAATATAGATTTTGATATTAAAAGATTTAATTTACGTAAATAGTTTAATTTAGTTTATAAGATTAGTTGTTTTTGACATTTGAGTAACGAGTTAATTTATTTTATTAAAAAAAAGCAATAATGTTAAATTTATGTCCGGAAACAAAGAAAACGACAATGTGCAAGATATGATTTATAATAATATAATTTAAATTTTAATTTACCTAACATAATTTTAATGAAGCCTAGCGAAATTGCGTTAGTATAACAAAGAAAATCAGTGTGAATAATCATGTATTATCTGTCACTGCTTCGATCACGACAGGTCGTTAAATTGAGGCAAACCTCCGTAACGCTGGGTCCGACGCGACGTATTATTTCACATTAAACAACAAATCGCTTGTTGGACAAAACTTGATTGTTTGTCCAAGTAAGCGATTTTATTATGCCACTTATTGAATTTCTAAATTTAAAAATGTTTCTTTAAAATAAAGTTTATTTACTTAACAAAAGGCAAATTTGATTAAAATGTAACGGTATTAAGATTGTTTTTATTATAATCGATTTAGTTTTTAAAATTATTGTTATCGAAAATTATCAAACAAAGGTTATAGTTAATACATACAAATGAATATTATTTCTAAAGAAAACTTTATAATAAAAACCGACATGCTTCATTTAAAAATTAAAAAACTTTTTTATAACGTTGCTCTTGCAATTATTTATTCAGCTTTAAAAATAATTAAATTTATGTTTATAACTACCAAAAATTTATACGCAGAATTCAATTCAACTCAAATTTCATGCAAAAACCAGTGAACATTTCAGAACTAATAAAGCTCCGGAACACAAAGCTGAAATAAGTCAATCAACAAATGGAGTGGCATTTTCATAGCAAAATTTTCTATCGTTGACAGCGTAGCGGAGTTATATTTAATATTACAGACTATGTACTACATAGGACGTTATATACTCTGGAAAATCAATACTTGTTGCGTCACGTCCGGTTACATAATGTGAAATGACACTGGCTCTACGTAATGTGTTTGAGTGTGTTGCCTTTATTGGGCAATCGTGATCCCGTCACACATATACATGTATACATAGTCTGTACTGCTTTTGTCTTATGTTTCGTTCTTTGTATTGTTCAGTTTGGTTTATAGTTTTGATGCTTATGGTAAATTAGAAAACATTTGTATGTAAGTGACAAAGGACACAATTCATTGATCAATGGAGACGACATAGTAAGTTGTATCGAAAAACAAATGAGTTATGAGTAAGTGCCATTAATTTTAGAGATGATTTAAATATTCTAACACTAAATTATTGCCGATAATTATAATAACAAAGTTCATGCTTGAAACAAATATATAATTGTGCAATGTGCTTCTGCTTACATTACGCTTATTTTGTTTATGTAAGATGTTGGTGGTGGTTGTGTTCTAATATTATGATGAGAAATATGTATGTTATATTGGAATGGAACGAATGGAAATATATTTGTTAAATTCCTACTAAACAGTAATTTAACCCCTAATCCAATTAACACCTATAATTAAAAAATTACAATTAGGATACATTTTCATAACAAATTAACTGAATTCAATAACAAATATAACATCTATTGATTTCTTTGCATGGATTTTAACTCAAACATATTATGTTTCAGTCACTCGGGAACAACGATCTAGAAAAAGGTTCCAATAATCTTACACCTTTCTTAGCAAATTTGGATACAATTATCTTGGCTAGCAATGTAATCTTAAATTCAGAAGAAGCAAAGCTGAAGATTAAAAAATCTGTAATAATAGAAGTGGAAGGCGTTAAGATTGGCATTGTTGGTTATCTGACTCCCAAATCTAATATATTAGATAGCACGGGTAATGTTGAGTATATTGATGAAGTGATTGCCGTACAAGATGAAGTAAACAAACTGAAACAGTTAGGCATCAAAATCATAATAGCATTGGGTCAGTCTGAAACCAAAAAAGATGCTGACATAGCTTCTGAAGTTGACGGCATTGATCTAGTTATTACAGGTCATCAAAATATTTTCTTTTCAAATGGTACTAATGCTGAAGATAATTTCGAAAATACCATCAAACCTATTGTTGTGACACAGAAATCTGGAAAACAAGTACCAATAATCCAATCATACGCATATAACAAATATTTAGGAAGAGTTCTGCTAGTGTTTAATGCTGATGGAGAAATAACCAATTATCAAGTAGATTCCATATTGCTTGACCAATCGGTACCTCAAAATATGGAAATAGCTGAAATTGTCACAAGATCCAGTGATCAATTTGTTTCTTTAAATGCAACAATTGGTAACACTCTAGTTGACCTCGATGGAGATACGTGTGGAGTGGAAGAATGTAATTTTGGAAATTTAGTTGTAGATTCAGTTATTTTATACTACGCTGCTAGATTTCAAGCTGAACGATGGACTGACGCTCCCGTTGCAATAATAAACGGAGGTGCATTCACTGGCACAATTTCACCAGAAATTCGTCCATTTCCAATCAGCAGAGCAGACTTACTTGCATCCATACCGGAATCACAAAATCTAGTTACTGTTACAATGAATGGAACAGTACTCAATCAGGTTCTTGAACACTCTGTTTCAGATTACAGGCTTAGCAACCCTTCGGGTCGATTCCTTCAATTTTCTGGAATAAGAGTTACATACGACTTAGCGAAAGAACCGGGATCCAGGGTAGTAAACGCAGTAGTGCGTTGCTGGGACTGTTTGGTACCACAATTTTTCGAAATTGATAATAGAAATTATAAAGTTTTGATGCCGGCTTCTTTAGCTAATGGCAACAATGGCTACAATATGCTTGTAGGCTTACCAAAGGAAGAACTTAGTTATGATGCTGTAACTTGTACAACGGAATACATTCGAATGAGAAGTCCAATCTATCCTGAAATCGCAGAGCGTGTTATTTTACTCAATAGGGAAGCAGTACCTGATTCTGCAGCTGCCTTGAGTTCAACTATAATAGTATTCGCGCTAACTATGTTACCATTTATAATTGCCTGACTTTATATTTTACATTGTTAATTAAAACAAATATTTGTATACATTTATTTTTGAAATATTTCCCCACGTTTCTTATCACAAAGAAGAGGAGAACAGCCTTAACACAGATAAGTCTAAAAACGGTTTTCTTTTTCTAAGTTTAACTTAAATATTACTTGCATTTATGACACAAGTAATTTTTCGATTTCACATTAAATTTAAGTATTTTCTTATCTTTTTCTGTGCATATGTCTTAAGTAATTTAAAGATAAGAAATCTTAAGCTGTACATAATGGCTTTCAATATTTTTGCTCTATGTATTGTATATATTAAAAAGTATAAGTATTGTAGTCATCCATAGACACAATGTTGCGCTATCTTATTTAATCCATCAAAAAGAAAAAGCATTGGTAACATTCTAGCCTTATATTTTGTGAAACACCATTATTTTCTAATTAAAGTAAAAATATTTAAACTACACTAATGCCAAACTATTCTTATACGTTTAGGGCTCTGTATCTCGAAATAGACAAATTCAAATTCAAAATACTTTATTCAATATTGAAGTATTACACTTACTTATTGATTGTCAACAAGGTTAAAATAACCTGTCTGTAATTGCGTATACTTAGTAAATACTAGATTATATTAACCAAAACTTATTGTTATATAAAACGAATTGGTACAAAATTAATAGCTAGACATGCACTAAACTTTAATTTTAAAAATTGGCACAAATTAAGGTTTTGCTTCAAATAATTAAAATAAATCATTCCTTTAAAATTATAAATATACATTTGTACATATCTAACAAGTATTACAAAGCTGAAATGTGGTTCATATTTAATATTTACATTACTTATCAATTTATCCATAAGACATATTCGATTGTTTTGGGTGATTATTTAAGAAATGTGTCCAATTTGAAAATCTTTATCTTTAAGCTATTTCTTTACAGGGTATATCTTTCTTTTTTTCTATGTTCTTTTATTCCGGTTAAAATTAACTTATTTATCTTCTTTCTTTTTTAGTATACCTCTAGGGTAAAATTAATTCGCTAATACATATCTTATATTGCTTCTAAATATGTCTTTACTATTCTGCTATTTGTATAATCTGTATAACATAACAATTATAAAAATCATAAAACTATACAAAATTTTGTCTTCTTGTTTCAGTCATTGGGGAACCATGAATTTGATAATGGTGTATCTGGCTTAACACCCTTCATAAGAAATCTAACATGCCCCGTTCTGGCTGCTAACCTCATACTTAATAAGGAACCTAGCTTGGAATCAGAACATAACCTTATGAAATCAGTTGTATTTAATATTAATGGTACTAAAGTAGGTATTATTGGATACCTAACCCCCGAAACAAAAGTACTAGCAGTAAAAAACAACGTTGAATATATAGATGAAGTGATTGCAATTAAAGAAGAAGTAAAGAAACTTAAAAATCAAGGCGTTAATATTTTAATTGCTTTAGGGCATTCTGGGTTTTTAAAAGATTTAGAAATAGCAAAGAAAGTCGAAGATTTGGATCTTGTTATCGGAGGTCATACAAATACATTCCTATGGAATGGCACAACACCTGACAGTGAAACAATTCAAGGTCCTTATCCTACAATGGTAAAGCAAGAATCTGGAAGAATTGTTGCGGTAGTTCAAGCTTACGCGTATACTAAATATTTAGGGAAATTGCATGTATTATTTAATTCCAATGGAGAAATAGTTAGATTTAATGGAAACCCAGTATTATTAAATAGTTCTGTACCACAAGATCCTACTCTATTAGCTATTGTTAATAAATACCGTGAAAATATTACTAAAATATCAGATGAAATCGTTGGTACCTCTTTAGTGCCTTTAGATGGTCTAACATGCCGCTTGCAAGAATGTAACTTAGGTAATTTAATAGCTGATGCTATTGTTGATAAATACGCTTCAGAATACAAAGGGGATGGGTGGACCGACGCACCGATCGCCATTGTACCAGGAGGTGGAGTCCGTGCGTCAGTAAGCCATGAGGAAAAAGTAATTAACATTACCAAAGGCGAACTCTTTACAGTAATGCCCTTCGATGGAAATATTGTAAAAGTAAATCTGAACGGGTCAAATGTCATAAAAATGCTTGAATACTCTGTTGTTAATTATAATAAAATACGAGCATCTGGTAAATTTTTACAGCTATCTGGTTTAAAAGTTGAATACGATTTCAAAAGACCGTCAGGAAAAAGAGTAACAAAAGCTGAAGTTATGTGTGGAAAATGTAAAATACCTTCGTATGCTCCTGTTAATATGTCCGAAACTTACAACGTTTTAATGAACAATTTCCTTTCAATGGGAGGTGATGGGTTTTCATTATTTATAGATTTACCTTCTGCGACTCTTGAGTACAGTGAATTATCATGTACTGTTGATTATATTAATAAAAAGGGCCCCGTACACCCAGCCGTTGAAGGTAGAATTATAATACACAACATCGACAATGCAAATAATGCTATTCGGAGATCAGTTTCTATAATTTTAATACTTTTAAGTATAGTTAACGCTAAATTATTTTAGGTACTATTCATCTATTTATAAGTTATATTAATATACGTAAAGGAATACAGTAAATATTTGTTGTGTAGGATTTTATCATATCTTGAACCAGTATAAATTATATTTTTCGTAAGTAAATTATTTAATGTCAAAGATGTACCACCACTTAGGTTTCACCGGGTTTTATTGTGGGCGGGCGAGCATATGGGACAGTTGATGGTAAATGGTCATCAACGCCCTTTATATTGGCAGTGTAAGAAATGTTAACCATCGCTTACATCGCCAATGCGCGACCAGCCTTGAGAACTAAGATGTTATGTCCCTTGTGCCTGTAATTACAATGGTTCACTCTCCCTTCAAACCAGAACACAATAATACTGCTGTCTTATGATAGAATATCTGATGGTATGGAGTGGTGGGTACCTACGAGCTTGCACAAAGCCTTACACCAAATAGATTTAGAATTATCTTACACTTGAGAAAAGTTGGTGAATGAAACGGTGGGATAAAATATTTTTAAGAGCGATAATTGGCGATTAATTTTACTACGAAATGAATAATATATTCACTTCAATTTACCTAAAGGCGATTGATTTATACCTAATGTGTGTTTCCTATTCCTAATGGGTATACCCATAAATATGACCTAAACTTAAATTTTACAATTGAACTTTTTATACCTTCTCTAAAATCAGCTAGAAGTTATTCCTTCCTAGCAGTTGTTACTTGTATAATCCAGTTACTATTTCTGCAATTAATTGCAATTTGGTCATCATATAAAACCATTAAAAACATTTTGAAAGGTAAATACATACACTAAAGGAGGAATCGTCCAGTAATAGTTATTCAAGGACAGAAAAAGCTATAGAATATTTATTTGTTTAAATAAAAATAGATATAAATTAATAATTCTGACTTAATTAAAAATAAAATTGTACTTATTATAAATTTTAGTGTTCGAAATGTATTATTATGCGAATGTAATTTTATTACTTTTTTTATTTGGTGAACTACTCGGTGAACATGTTTAACACATTTATAGTATGTGTGGTAAGTTTGATATAAAATTGAACCTTTTAGACATGTAAGTCGAAGAAATACTTTAATAAAAAGTTGACTTTTTAAAAATCGGTTTCTTATTTCATTGACAGGTCGTCCATCTTGTGTTGTTTATAATTCTCTCGTGGTCGGAGGATTATTTTTTTGAATATTGTAAACCACAACACAAAACAAAACGTTGACTTAACATTTCGAGGGTATAGTTATTAGTCCAATCATAAAAACAACAAATGAAAAAAGAAAATTATTCTATATAGTTATAACTACTGCCACTTTCAAAACTGCAATTTTTGGCTTCACTTTTTCACAAACGATACATAACTAAACTCACTATTTATTATGAAGAATAATTTAGAGTATTTTTTTGGGTACAACTACTCGCATGGAATATTTGAAACCATACCACTCGTTCCAACAACAGATTAAATTAAAATCGTGTTAAAAGCCACAAATTGCTGAATATCCAAAAAATATGTCTTCTTTTTATATGTATAAAATCATTGCCAGTTACCAAGGTCAGTATGATTATTGATTTCTAATGTTCTGTGTTAAATAAAATTATATGTGCATGTTTACATGTTAAACGTCAGACTATAAAATATTATGTCAAATGCAGGGGCGTAGCTAGCGCCGTATCAGTCGATACGAGGCCCCTTAGCTATAGGGGCCCCGAACCGGAGAAAGAAAAAAATTGTAAAATGTTATCCAAAATTTCACTCGAACTCTAAAACCGTACGCTAAATTTCCCGGGAAAAAATTAAAAGAATTACCTAGTTTACCTCGTTGACGGTCAAGACGCTAAAATCGCGTGGGGAAAATAACGTCGTTGCAGCAGTTAAGCTGAAGAGCATTAAATTTTGATATAGGGCACATCAAGAGCAAGCTACGCCCCTGGTCATTTGTTTAACAACTAATATTGATTACGTACCATGAACATAGAGACAGCTCTATGGATTGATAACGTTTGATGTAGAACTATTGTGTAAGAACAAATTCGAATCTCGCCTCAAAACATGCTCGTGAAATGTTTACATAATGAAAACAAAACATTGACTTAATGAAAAATACATAAATCCATAAGTCGGTTTTCAACATATTTCGATTGAGATGTGAAGTGAGTTCGTACAGAATAGTTCAGCTGTCATTAATCCTTTATTGTATGTTTGTTTTTAAACAAGTTGCCTATTCTCATAGTTAAAAAATCACTTGGCTTAGCGTAGTGGCAAAGCCATGCTTTGGAATAATAATATTTGCGAATATACACTCTTTGAAAACTATGTAAAATGTACGTTTATGTACACCTCTTCTATATAAATATAAATAGAATATTATATAGTTTACCTTTATTTTACCAGTCGAGAAGAACATGGTCTACCTGTCCAGTAAATATTTTTAAAACTACACATTTTCTTATTTTTAGTATTTTTGTCATGTACATTTTAGTTTAGTCTTAGTATTTTTTTATAATTTAATAAAATCATCACCCAATTTACATATGACTCAATACAATATGAATTAAAATTTGAATTCTTAATTCAATAAATAAATCAAACAGACAGACAAAACATGACATAATATATATGTATACATAATTTGTTATATAATTAATTGTATACATAAAAAGTAACAAATTAAAACAATCAAAAAACAACCACAGTCAGAATTAAAATAATTTCTAACTTGTTTTAATTATTGCTCGTGCATGTAATTGCTTGTGACAACTTGTCTACTGTTAAATCGTCCATACTAAAGCATGTTAATATTCAAAGAGTGATGTATTATTTTATATCATTGTTGCAGTCCCTCGGAAATCATGAATTTGATCACGGCGTGAGTGGGTTAACTCCGTTCATAAAAAACCTCTCTTGTCCTGTTGTTGCGGCGAACCTTGTTCTAACCAAAGTTCCTGACCTAGAAAAAGAGACCAACCTAAGAAAATCTATTATATTAGATGTCAATGGCACCTCAGTCGGAGTCATAGGTTACTTAACGCCGGACACAAAAATGTTAGCAGTGAAGAATGATGTGGAGTATGTTGATGAAATCGAAGCAATAACAGAGGAAGTAAAAAAGTTAAAATCTCAAGGGGTTAATATTATAATTGGACTAGGTCATTCAGGTTACTTGAGAGATTTAGAAATAGCAAGAGAAGTAGACGGTTTGAATTTAGTCATCGGTGGGCATTCGAATACTTTTCTATGGAACGGTACGTGTCCTGACTCAGAACAAATTCAAGGACCTTATCCTACTTACGTCACACAATCATCCGGGAAAAAGGTACCCGTGGTTCAAGCCTACGCTTACACAAAATATCTTGGCAGGCTACATATGATATTCAATAGTCAGGGAGATCTACTGAGCACAGACGGTAATCCTATTCTTCTAGACAAAACAACACCTCAAGACCCTGAGGTTTTGAAAATTATTCAGCGATATCGCACAGAAATTTCAAATTATACGGAAGAAGTTATCGGTAAAACGACAATAGTTTTAGATGGTCTTAGTTGTCAACATCAAGAATGCAATATGGGCAACCTTATAGCTGATGCTATGGTCTATAATTACGCTATGGAATACGAAAGCAAAGAGCATTGGACGGATGCTCCTATAGCTATAATTCAAGGCGGGGGTATAAGATCTTCAATAGCTCATTCAGAAATGCCAACTACCATAACTAAAGGAGATTTAATAGGAGTCTTACCCTTTGAAGGAGATCTTGTAATTGTAACAATGAGCGGTAGCGTCCTGATACAAATGTTAGAGCATTCGATTAAAAATTTAGACGAATTAGACTATCCAGGGGAGTTTCTACAAGTTTCTGGTCTCAAAGTTGTATACGATGTTAGCAAACCAGAGGGAATGAAAGTAGTACAAGCTGACGCAAGATGTTGGAATTGTTCGATACCAACATATAATAGAGTTACAGATAATGAAATGTATAATGTTATTATGCCGAGTTTCATATCAATTGGTGGAAATGGATATACGATGTTTCAGGAATTGCCAACGCGTTCGCTGAACCACAGTGAATTAACGTGTACCATACAATATATAAAACAACATAGTCCAATATTTCCAGAAGTCGATGGAAGAATAACGATTATTACACAAAGTAGCATTAATAAAGGATTCAGGATTACTCTATCACAATCATTGCTTATACCTTTAATGTATTTATTTAGTAGATTATTTAATTAGAATAATGTAAAAACGTCTTGCAGTGAGAAACACCACTGTGCAGTGAGAACAGTATTGTTAGTGAGTAAGCTATTGTGTATTGATATATGACGTCTAATTTTATTGTTTCAAATCTTTGTAAAGTACCTACAAATTTAAATTTGGATGTAATAAAATAATAAACACTAATTAGTTTTATTTATGAACTCATTATAATAATCAGTCAAATCTTTCATGCAATACATTATGTTAATGAAACTAAATACCATTATTATTATTATTGTACAATGTGTTTGTTCTGAACGAACTCTTAAAATTAATAAAAAACTTATCACGTTTCCTACAAAAGTAAAACAAAAATGAAGCAAAAATGTCATATTATGTTCGTTGTCTAAACACAACCCTTATACATTTGTAGACTATATGAAGTTAAAACATAATATCCGAATGGCGCTGTTTAGAAAAATAAAAATATTTAATAGAAAAAAACACATACAGCTTAACATATTAACAGTTTACAGTCGTACATAACAGCGCGAGTAGGTGCCACGGACACCTGGACAATCAATTTGAGCACATTAACCCGTTCAACGGCAAGATTCCACCTAATGGGCCACGTCTGGGCTTCTATAATAAAAAAGATGCATATACCAAAAATGAATGTAGGGCGTAGGTGCCATCTTACTAAGTAACTAAGTTTTATTAGGCAAATTAAAATATCAGATAGGACTTAAATGAATTACTAGCTTACTAGTTTACACTATTACCCATTACGATTTATGTAATTAATGAATACATATATATATATACAGTGTGTAACAATAACCTTGTCCGATCCGTGAAGATGGTTCTATGTATGTGAACATTTTTAAAATACTAAGCAAAAAATTACCCCGAAAAAAAATTATATTCGATTTAATTAAATGACGGAAATCACATGGCAACACAGTCATGACGCCCGCCCCGCCACGCCGCGTCTCGCGAAAAGTAATGAAATATTATATATGTTGTCACATTTCAAAAAAGTTGCTCGATGTTGGGGATGTTGGAGTCATAATAACATTTTTATAATGATGAATATTTGATTTTAATATTATTTTTAATAATGTTTATAACACAGAAATATGCCCCTTTCGGGTCGGACCGGATTTTTATTACACACTGTATAGTCTAATTTTAAAATGGCGGCCAAATTCACCGCTATCTAGAATTTAGGGAGGAATTGTTTTTGTTCAATATCTGCATTTTTGTTTTCCTCCAAACGTTAGCAATAAAATTTCTGACAAAACACGGTTATTTTTAGTACCTAACCCGACCGAGCTCTATGTACACATAGATTCATTTTATCAGCAGATTGTCCGTATTATTAAGTCGTTAAGTTAATTATGACTCGAGTTAAGTCGTAAAGTTAATTATTACTCGATTAAACTCATTAAAAATAAATATGTCATAAGATAAAAATAATCTTCTAAAAAAATATCGATTTGATATGTTTCATAACAGCGTATTTATTGTAAGAATAGCTCTTACCGCCTACAAATTATAAGTAAATTAATTTTCATATAATTAATTCCATTTTATTATTATTTATTTTTTCTTTTACAGTCGCTTGGAAATCATGAATTTGATGAAGAAGTCGATGGAGTCATACCATTTATAAGAAATCTGACGTCACCCGTATTAGCTGCTAATCTCATTCTCACCGACGTACCAGAACTCGAGACAGAAACCAACTTATACAAATCAATTGTTATTATTAAAAACGACATTAAAATCGGTATAATTGGTTATTTAACCCCCGAAACTAAATTTCTTGCACCAAAGAACAAGGTAGATTATGAAGACGAAGTCGTTGCTCTAAAAAAGGAAGTACATAAATTAAAAGAAATGGGAATCAAAATAATCATAGCATTAGGTCATTCAGGCTTTTTAAAAGACTTAAAAATAGCTGAAGAAGTCGAAGAATTAGACATAGTAATAGGCGGCCATTCGAATACATTTTTAATAAATAAGAATAGTACTGATGAAATTCCCGAATATCCACAAGGACCATATCCTACAATAGTTAGACAAAAATCGGGTAGGGAGGTTCTGGTAGTGCAAGCATATGCATACACAAAGTATCTCGGTAAGCTACATTTAATTTTTGACGAACAAGGAGAAATTTCATATTACGACGGTGAACCGATTCTACTAAACAGAGAAGTTCCGGAAGACCCAGAGCTCTTAGAAATCGTAAATCGATATCGGACTGAAATAAACAAAATTTACAACGAAGTTGTTGGAACGTCACTTTATTATCTCGATGGTGATTCGTGCCGTCTTAAAGAATGTAATTTAGGAAACTTTATTAATGACGCTATAATTAAATATACAAAACAATATTCCAAATATTCTAATGTCAACATAGCCATAACACAGGGTGGTAGAATAAGATCATCCATAGATGGTCCAAATAAACCATTTAAAGTTACAAGGGGAGATATGGTTACAGTTATACCATTTTCTGACACATTATGCATAATGACTATGAATGGCACAATATTAAGACAAGCCATGGAACATTCCGTTGCAGCTTGGAGAAGAATTGATACTCCCGGGCAATTTTTACAATACTCAGGAGTGCAAATCGTTTATGATCTTACTAAAGAAGTTGGTTCAAGGGTTGTGAAAGTAAAAGCTATTTGTTCCAATTGCTCTGAACTGAATGATGTTTCAGATAATCTTGAGTACAAAGTTATTACGTCAGTTTTTTTAGCTGAAGGAGGAGATGGATACACAATGTTTGAAACAGTTCCCAAGGAAATTGTAAGCTACAATGAAGTCATGTGTGCCATAGATTACTTGCAGAAATATAGTCCTATAAAGCCAATTGTATCAATGAGAATAAATATTCTAAATGCGGATAAAGTTCGAACGGCGAAATTTTTGCCTTCACAAGGACAGTCAATTAAATTTAATATTAATATTTTATTTTTATTGACTTTGATTATATTGTATAGTTAAGTCGTTGTTGTATGTAGATAATTCAATTACCTATACGGGGTGTAACAAAAACCCTGTCCGACTCGTGAAGGGGTTACGCCTGTTGCAATATAATTTTTGTAATTAAATTTAATGCAGTGTACATTTTTGTCTTACAATTTTAAAATTAATTACATAAATAAAACCGACTCACGATACCTAATAACCACTTCACAGATTAGACAGGGTTTTTGTTACACACTGTATATTTTATGTTGTATAAATTACTAAAATCTGGTAATAAATTACTACAAAAATCTGGCAGACGTAGTCCTGCCTGTGTATACGTACTAGTATTTGCGAGTTTTTAGGAAGATTTTTTAGTGATCGAAATCAGACTATTTTTAAGATGTGAAAAATCATTGCATGCATCATTTTTTTTCTACTCAATCGCCCTTCAATATAAGTCGTTATTAATTTCAAACAGATATATAATACAAGCATCCATTCTTATATATGAGATTGCCACATGAACAAATTGTTAAGTACTTATAGATTTACATTCCTGACATTATAATTTGTTGTCATTTTGATTATTATAAAAAAAAAAAAAATTGTTTTATATTTTATTGAACAATAAATGATTTTCAATACACAACATAGTTTGAATACAAAATTCAATAATTAAAATCTCTAATGTCAATTAAATTTTAAACAAGTTTTATAAAATAAAAAGATATTTTGTAATATAATTTCTTTCATAAAAATTAAGTATACAATAGCAAAACACAAACTGTATTGTTTGTTTATTTAATAACATAATATAAAATCTTACTTTGCATGCATATAACATAATTAGTACTTTTTTCTATATATATATTTTAAAAAGTTAGGTATTATAGGAACTTTTTTTAATCTTGGAAATATTAAAAAAACTTAAACATTAAAAAAGTATAAAAAATGGTCACAATAAAAAAAAGAAATCTTTATTTAACAATTTGTTAAATATAATAGGGGTACACAATAGTAAATTGAAGACATAACAATAATCATATAAGTTAACATGCTTAGCCTACTGAGTTTCATCAAAATAAAATAACTTTGTCAAAGTAAAATAATTAAACAATAATTAAATATTTATTTCGCACTTACTTATTTCCACTTAACCATAAGACTACTTCCATAGGGCACTAAACCTTCGAAAATCGACAAACACTGCTTTAATGATTCTTGACAGTCGCAGAGTTCCATGCAAGGCGCATATGGCTCTAATAATTCACATAAATCACAAAGACGTTTATACATTTTTAATGCTGTATTCACATTTCCTCTCTGAAGTTGGTCTATTATGTCTTCACCTAAAAGTGCATTTTTAGATGTAACTAATTTTGCAGGTACACTTTTAGATTGCCTCATACTTAAATATTTATAACTCGGCCAATTATTAACACATGCTTCACATAAGCAGTTGAATTTAAACTGAAACTTAAGCGAAGCCCGTCGTGACATTAGCTCCTCTAATGCATGATGGGGTCTGAAACCAGAAAAATAATTATATTTTACAGGAGCTCAAGACTTGAGTCTAATTTTTTTTAAATATTTCAAACAAGTTAAAAAAATATTATTACAAAATCTTACCCATAGTTATCGAAAATTTGCATTCCTTTCTTAATTGGGCGCAGAGCAAACACAAACATTCTTGCAGAGCCTAGTTTGCTGAATCTTACAATATTGGGTGCGCAGGAATGGTTAAAAAGACTACAAAAAGCATATGGTGCGCTTGCCAAGCTTATTTCATCAACACATTTACCCTGCTTAGTAGCTGCAATGGAACTAATACCGTGCATGTTGGTAGGACTTGTCATCAGGTGTAACAGTATTAGTCCAGCTACACATTTATTTATTTTTTCATATTCTTGTTCATTTTCTGTTTTTAAAAATCCAGTGTTCTTTTCTAGAAATCTTAAAAAGACAGCTGCTGTTAGTCCTTTTTGAAATATATCAGAAATTGATCGTCTTTCTTCATTTGTAGCTAAAGTGTGAATAGATGCATAGTATTTGGAGTCGTAAATCCATTTATCATCAACCTTTACATGTCCATGAAGTTCAGTGTTGATGTTGGCTTCAGCATCTTTGATTGTTTGAAATAAATCTTTCCAGTTGTTATGATCGTGCCGAGCTTTGAGAACTGTTCTTAAAGCAAGCAATTCAAGTTTTGTAAAGTCCATTTTAACAAATGTTGCCATGAGTGAACATTCAATATTATGGTACTCCTTCCAAGCCTTTGCTTTACATTCATCACTGCAATATAGACAGTAGCAGCAGCCATCACACGGTAAGAGATTTAAACTCCTCGAGAGACAATAGTTACAACTAAATAAAAATTGATCTTTTAGTAATAGTGTAAAATATGGATCTTCTTCAACTATGACTTCACCTACTTTGATGTCCTCTTTAGCAATCACATGTCTACCCATTTCTTTACTAATCACAACTTCCAATTTATTACTTGCACACAAATATGTAGAATGTCTGTCACTTTTCATTTTTAAATATTCATTAAAATTATCTGATTCATTTTCTTTGCTGGAACACAATGCCTTGTCACACATTTTCTTTCTGTTGCTTAGTTTTTCTTTTAATTTTGCAGGATATTCTAAAGAAAAAATTGTATCAATGTCTTGCAAACATTCTTTATGTTTATGTAATTCGTAGAAAACAGCTGATCTATTAGATAGGGCTAAACAATAATTTTCAGAGTTTAAGGTGGCATGTAGAAGTGACAAGTTATAATACTGCCAAGCTTTATGGTACTCTGTTTTTTCAAAACATTTGTTGCCAAGGTTACGGTAATATAAGGAGGTTTTATTATTTTTCTTTATGTCTTGCACACTTGGAAAAGCATTAAGATCTTCCAAAGTTTTATATATGAAAAGTACTCGTTCACTTTGTGTTTGAAGTAATAATAGTTCTGAAGACATTTGCTTTATTTTGCCCTCTGATGTTAGTTTGGCAATGACACCTTCATAACAAGAATCAATAGACATTTTGTATGTGAATATTTTGCAGTGCAATCTTGATTTTTCAATTAAAATATATATACAATGTCCCACTTTGTTACACCTTTTATTGTGATCAACTTAGGTTGTGAAATGATTTATGTGATTGAACAGAGATTAAAAACGCAGAAAGTACCATTGGATAAATCTGAAAGAGGTGAGATATAATATAAGTATGCTTTAAATTATCATATTATGTAAAAATAAAACTATTTATAAATTTATTTGCAGTACTTACAGATATTGTCTCCGTGTTACTCCATCCTAAGCTTCTGGATGAGCTATTTATACCTCAACCGGCAGCAACACATGGGGTTATTAAACAACTACTTCAAGATATTTCTGCCACATCTATTATGAAACTCGACGACTATTCCATGAGTAAATTATGGGATCTCATGACTATGATATTCAAATGGCAGCTATCTGTTGCAACAAATCAAAATATTTTTGACATTAGCCGGCGGCATTTGCGTAGTGTAGCTATGCTTATGCCTCAATATTTCACGAGAGAAATTTTCGAAAATGCATTGAAAAAAATAGATATAGTAGCACAAAAATTTACAGACGATGACTACAATTGCTTATTTAGTGCATTAATTATCTGGTTTTCTGAATATCATACTAAAATTTCAGTTCTTCTTAGACTGGGTTTACAGAAAAAGGACGGAACATTTTGTCTACCACATACATTAAATCCAAATTTTCTAAAAAAATTAGGAGAAAATATTTACAAATACGATAATACTACAAAAAAAGAACATGAATACTGTCCGGATACCAGTGAAGTAAATTGTCTTTTGGCATCAATTGAAAGTTCACCCAGTATTTCAGACGTTATTAAATTAAAATTGCCCATCGAATTGGGAAATTTTGAAAACAAAACACTTAAAATAGACAAACATATTGAATATAAGAATATTACCGCACTCGTAAAAAATAAAACTAAGGACAGCGATCTCACATACACGGCAAATACATTAAAATCACCTCAAGAAGATCTTTTGGAAATGCTAAAAGAATAAATTCATATTTCGGTTAAAATCTTTTAACTCGCGAATGTATTTTGATAATAAGAGAATCTTTCGTGCTATCTAATTATTAAATCAATAAACAATTATATAAAATAAATATGGTAACGACTTATTTTGTTAATGCAGTCTAAATCAAAAATCATTAACTGGGTAATATTTAATAATTATTATTTAGGTACTTATAAAACACTTACGATATGATTCAAATTCTTCAACAACACAACAAGAAATACAACCGATTCGTTTGGCTGCAAAATAATAAATGAAAATGTTTACTTGTGGCACTTGATAAATGGGTTTAAGAAATAATATTATTATAGTAATAAATAAAGTATCAGATTCGGGAAAGAACACACCATAAACATAACATAGCACTTACACTTAGTGTTGTCAGTTAAAATTCTCGTTATAAATAAAATACAATCGAATTAATTATACTTCAATAAGTATTACTCGTTGCTTATTTTAGTTTTTGCCACGAATATACTGTATCAGTGCTATAACTTTTAATTGCAACTCAAATTAGAGTACTTTGTAGTTTTGTAAGAAATCATTACAAATCAGTGTTATTATTACACATTATGCTTAATTATTGCTTTATTATGATTAAGTAGTTATAAGCCCATATTAATTTTTAGAATAAAATATTAGCTTAAAAAACTAGATTAGAGCTGACAGTATTAGATTAGATATTAGATGAAGTTAAATTTTATAAGTCCAAACAATGGCTGCCGCGTCTGCTTGTTGGTAGCTTATAAATAGGCTGAAAATACGAAGTCTCTTTGAACTCCGGTATTACCGAAGTTTGGAAATAGTTTTACTTGAGTATTAAAGTATCTTCTGTGCAGTTGGCTGCCGTAACACAAATCGGTCAGGAGGACATCCACACATACATACTTATAATTGTTTATTACTAAATACATTAAAATAAATATAAAACATTTTTGTTAAAATTAAGATGAGACCCTACCATATTAAGATCATACCATAAAAATTGAAATTAATAAAAAAAGTTAAATGTATTTGCCTTAAGAATGTACATTTTTATTTACTTTGCATACATATACGACTATTATAAATTTACACACCATACTTATTAAGAAAAGATTACATGTAGACACGTTACGTTACGTTAGCAGACATGGCAACTTTCTATTTCCTAATTCCCGGAATTCCCGACTTGTGTGGTTCTGGTTCATGATTGTATATGTAATTATATAATTATAGATCACGATCAGCTCTATTCTATTATTTGTCAAATAATAATATGAATTAATAACTATGCTTCAATGTTTAAATTCAGATGCAAAACCAGACGATACTGATTAAAATGATTCGAATTTAAAACCTACTTGTTTCAATTTCCAAATTCCAAGTGTATGTAGAGTTGCAGACATACAGTCTACTCAGGTAAAAAATACAAAAGTTACCAGTTACCACTAATTACACTTTACACGATTATGTCAATAAAAATATTCGATTGTACATGTTTGAAAAACATACCTATTGAATTTTCAAATATTTAACTATAGGTAAGTATAATTTAAACATTTATTAACTTACGTATTTGTTATTGCAAGTATTGATGAATAGAACATAATGCAACAGATTAATCGTAAACATAGGAAAGAAATTAAAAAAACATTTCAAATCAAAAATATTTTATTTACAATACCTACTACTATTTTATTTAATAGGAAAACAACAGAATGAAATAGGACAGTATCGAAATAAGTATTAATTGGAAAAATTTATAATAGTGTTCAAATATGCATTTTATTTATAATACGCTCATGAGATCTTTAGACACATTTAAAGTTATATGTTCGTTATCAGAATGTCATTTTATATTGGGTATTATCAATAGTGGCGGATTTACACAGTAACAGCCTGTAAATGTCCCACTGCTGGGCTAAGGCCAAAAAATGCGAAAGCGAGTTTCTTTATTACACTTTCAGGTCTTAACTAATCCCCCAGTATAAAATGGTCTGGGAGATGGTGACACAAAAAATCAGGTAATTTGTACCAGTATGGCGACACTTCAGGGGTCTAATTACGTAATGACGAAAAGGAAAATGAAAGTCATAGCGCTGGTACCGAGGTCCAATAGCGTGGGAGTTGATTGAACGTTTCGGATAAATTAATAATATAATAATTATAACAGCCCGTGAATATCACTGCTGGGCTAAGGCCTCTTCTCTTATTTGAGAAAAATTTTTAAAGCTCATTCCACCACGCTGCTCTTATGTTGGTGGATTACACCTGTGGCAGAATTTCAATGAAATTTGACACAAGGTTTCCTCACGCATGATATAAATTATGAACACAAATTAAACAAATGAAAATTCAGTGGTGCTTGCCCAGCTTTAAGCTCACGATCATCGGTCAAGATTCACGCGCTCTAACCACTAGACTATCTCGGCTTATTTCCGGATTTACACAATTAACGATACAATAGGCTATTAAATTGACCAATCGACAATTGTATAACACACATATATATGTGTATAACAAAATCGAGTGAAAGCTTCATTATAATAATATTTTGAAACATTACATTAACTACAAAATTGAAATATGAAAGTTTGTTCTTGTATATCAGTTGTCTATGTCTATATTACAAACTATGCTTAGTTTGGGATGACAGATGACCTGGTGTGAATAATGTCCATAGTTGCATAACTTCCCGCTCATTTTCAACTATCACGTCATCTGCTTCCTGAGCCATTTTTTACTAACATGAGTAACAAAGTACAACACTAATTATGTTTTAGAAAGCCGTTTGCAAGGAATCATAATATATCGAAATTGAACAATAAACGTCGATCAGATTGCTCAATGACCTTGAATTGAAAAATTTCGTGCTCATACGACATAATCTAATTGTAAATGTACGAAAAATTGGATCACGTGACACGTGAGCCCCGTTTATAGGCTGGCGACGTAGCTTGAGGCTACTTAGGAGACATCAGGGGGCGTGGCGCACTTTGTAACAAAGAGCATCACTAACTTAACATAGTGTTTTTACACTAGCACATTAATACTGGTGGCACAATATTAAATTCGCTCATGATTCGTGGTCAGTTAATCATGAATAAACATATCCTCTGTTCTACAAGTATGCACAAGATAACGAAT
The DNA here is from genome assembly GCA_963151315.1 of Nymphalis c-album. Classification (NCBI taxonomy): domain Eukaryota; kingdom Metazoa; phylum Arthropoda; class Insecta; order Lepidoptera; family Nymphalidae; genus Nymphalis; species Nymphalis c-album. The sequence goes on along the minus strand of OY720602.1, from coordinate 3,837,866 downwards.
GTGTTCAATGTCACAATTTTCGAATGTAATAATTTAAAAAAAACATGTTATTCTTTTGCTTTTTATAAGTATATTGATTAAAATGAAAACAACGAAAAGAGCCACATTTTATTTTTTTACGCTTATTATAAAAAAATATCATTCGAAAATACACATAACATGTAGATTTCTACCACAAGCGATAATACGAGTATTTTTAATAGCTGTTATAAATCGTGATAGATTTATTTATAAATTTAAGTTAAGTCAGTAAGCTCATAAATACTTTGCCTGAATCCATGGGAATGCTGCACAAACTATTTTTTCAGTCGAAAATTTGAAATATAACATACATTTGTACTTCGAAAATATTTATTGGCATGTAGAGATCGCATACTGTGCTATTTACAACCAATACACTATAAATTCTAGGTATATCCAGTTACATTTGGTGTTTTCGTCCCAACTAGCCTATATTTACCATATTAGAATTTTAATTCATTTGTTTTTCTAGGCTAGTCGCCATGGATATTGTTTTAGTTGGCGAATTTTATTAGAATATGATCCTATCATTACATTATTTAAAAAAAACCACACATCATTATCACAATAACCATCATAACTAAATAATAAAAAAAAATACTAGTTAATGACTGAATGAGATAAAAATAAAAGTTTAAAAAGTAAATTTCCTTTAACTTTTTATGCTGATAACAATCACCAGTGGTGATTATACCACTGGTTTTATTTTTAATCTAAGCCCTCCCCCCTCCAACTCTATTAAAAACCATAACCATAAATTTTGTCTCATACTAGGTCGGAAGCGGGCCTGAGTCAATTTCCGCATGTTCATAAAAAAACTTAACAATTCCAACTAGAACTGTCACGTCAAGCCACGTCAACTCATACGAAATGTCATACAAATGAATACCTTACAAAAAGAGACACAGTTGATAACCTAACACTGCATTTAAATGCTCTATCAGATTTCGTTGTCTCTACTCTTATTAGTTTAGAATCCGTTGAACACAGACTACGGTCAATCGTTTTATGCTTGAATGTAAAATAATTGGTTAGAAACACCAATAATAATTGTCTAACTAAACAATATTCGTACAATTAAATTGAGGTTTTGTTATCAAAATACTGATATTATTCTTACAAAAACAAATGCAATATTAGGACGGACATATATTTATAAGCTGTGTAGTTTTTTGTTTATAGTTAATAATTATTAGACAAATTTTTGACCAATGGCAAAGTTTTAACAGATTAGCATTATAAAGTATTATTTTTATAATATTATATGACAATTCCCAATTCATAGCCAACATACTAAATTGATTATTTACACTATGATTTTAAACACACATTAATTACGTCACACTTAATTATACTACATGCGCACGCACTACATGAGACATGTGACATGAGTTAAGAAAATAAAATTATCCAAACATTTTGTTTAAACAACTTTCTCCTTAGTAATTTCGTAGGTTTAAAATTCCCGTACAAATTTAACACAATTGTCGACACTTTGGTCAAGTCACAATAAATAGTTTACACTACACATCACTAAAGGAATCTCGAGTGAATCCTCGTCGAGTTGGGCGAGAAGCTGGCGTCCGGCAGCACGCTGGTGTCGCCGTAGACGGGCGCGGCGGGCCCGCCGGCTGCGTACGGGCTGCGCGACCACGTGCGGCTTCGTAGCGGCGGCGTCTCCAGCCCCACGGGCTGAGCCGGCTCGGTCGGCATCTGGATCCTGCCTTTCTTATTGAGCCTCGATTGAACTGTAAATAATTAAAGCATACCTTTTTAAATATTTCTTTGATCCTTTTTAAATATTTCTTTGATCCTTTTTAAATATTTTTGTCTTGGATCATAAATTATTGTAATCTGCGTTTTCCTTTTCATTTTCTAGTATAAAAGTATGAGTTTGAAGCGAATTCTTATACCACCCATGGGAAGCCGAGAAGGGTAACTAGTTTTCTTTAAAACAATACTGATTTTACATAAGTATAGATTATATTACTTCATTTTAATAAAGATTTAAATACTCACCATATAAATAGCCGGCTGCGATAGCCAATACCGTGACTAAGGTAGGCAAATAAGGCATTACAAGTGTTAATAATGCTCCGAGTAGTGTACCACAAGCGATATCACATTCCCTTTCAACTTCAACCTTTATCTCTTGTGACGTCAATTTAGATATCACATTAACCCAACCGATTCCACATGTGACTGTTTCACTTTTCACTGAAACATTTATTTCGCCTTCATTCGTATTCATTTCGAGTTTCAAGCCCGGAGATGTGTTTAATTTCACAAACTTCAATGCATGTGGATGTCCGTTTATGGTGAAGGTAGTGGGCGGGCTTAGAAGTGATACTTTCGTTTCTGATACTTTTATTTCAGGTAGAAGTTGCACTTTAGTACAAGTCCGTGATACTCCCCATTCAGCGCACAGTTCAACCTCAGATGCCTCTGTGATCTGACTTGCTGGCACGATTGAACAACCCAGTTGACCTGAAATGTGTAAATTAGAATTAACAGCTGAGTAGTTAAATTGCATGAATCTTAACGGATGTTCGCGGGTTCAAGTCTAGGAAAGCACCACTGAATTTTCATGAGCTTAATTAGTGTTTATAATTCATCTCGTGCTCGTGGTTAATTTAACTGACATATACACATCCACCAACCCGAATTGGAGCAGTGTGGTGGAACACACTCCAAACAAAGAAGTGAGGGCACTAACTATTTTCCAAATAAATTAAACAATTTATTTCATTTGGATAATTCAATAATAACTTATTTCAGAATAAATTAATTTTATTTATCCTAAAAATCAAGTATCATAAATATCATATGTATTTTATCGACATAATATATTAATTGTGTATAATCGTCGAATTTGGAATGTTTTTTTTGTTTTAGAAAAATCTATTGTTTAAATGTTGTTACTCTCCTGTTCATACTATTTGAATAATTACATAAAACAACATGTAATCCATATTAGAATATTACAAATAAAATTAAAGTTATGAAGACTTGGGATTATTCACTTACCACTGGGAATATCCAGTGTTGCTTGAGCAGTATGGGGCGTTTTTGTACGACAAGAATAGGGTAATTCAACTTCAACGCCTCCTAGCGCGTACTTTTGTTCTTCTGTGCATAAGAGCGGACTTGATGTGAGACCGGACCCTTCGATGGTTAAGGGTACAAATGAAGAAGGCCACTCGCCTGGTAGAAACTCCATCTGTTGATAATATAATTTAACATTTTAGTAAAAGTCATTTCTTACCCATGATTGTACTTTAATATTGAACAGTAGATAAAATTAACAATGCTATATAAGACAACATATTTTATTTCTCCTGGGGATTAAGGTTCGAATCCCGGGTCGCACTAACTAAACCATATACCTTAAAATCTCTCTCCGTTTATGTCAATATGAGCGAGAGAATAGCGTGCAGCAGTGTTTGCACATACAATATTGCACTATATAAATATAGTAATATATTATTTGAGATCAAGCGGCCTCACCCTGTGTATGGGTATCTGGTGTACGGTGAGCGAGGTGGGCGGGCGGTCGAGGCGCAAGGCGTGGCGGGCGGGCGCGTCCGCGTCGAGCACGGCCAGCGTGAGGCCGGCGCCCGGGTACAGGCTCACGTGCGGGGGCGCTCGCCAGCCGACTCCCTCGAGACATATCGCCCAGCTGCCCGTGGCTGAAATAAAGTAGTATTGTTTTTATTGCTTTGGTATTTTTATTAATTATACAAGCTGTTCTGATATAGTATATTAAAATCTATCAGGATTTTGCAAAGTTACGTGAGAATTCTATCTGAAATACGATCAAGCTGACACAAAAAAGTTAAAATATATATAGTTTATATTATATGCTAAATATTCATACAACATGCATTTGTGGAAAATCGGTATTTCAAAGTTAACAACTGTATCATAAGCAGTATTATCTCACCTGTAACCTTGTTAGAGCTTGTATCGGAACCAACAACCCAAACTTCGTCAGTGACAGTGGTGCCGCCTATAGAACTTTGGAACGTCATGAACGCTCCGACTGCATCTAAGCCGGCCATTACCAGCTCATTACCAGGGGCACTGCAATGATAAAAAAATGATATGTTTTAATACTCTTACCAGAAAACTTAAAGCGATACAATTTATTATTTTTGTATGTAGTACAATATTTATTTATATCAAGTTTTCATCCGCTGTTTCACATACGTGTTGGCCTGCCCCGCCCAGACCAATTTAATCGAAATTGGTTTAGTAAATTAGCCGTGACAATAGAAAAGACAGGCAGAGATACTCTCGCATTTATAACATTAGTAAAGATAAAAAATATATCATTAAAAATATAACAAGATTGGAAAATGGTGCATTCTATGGGTGCAACAAATGACATTGATAAGAAATATTATCCTTTATTGTTAGGACATTAGGGTGCTATGTCTCTTGTGGTTGAAGGCAGCGTGTTTACCCGTCGGCGCGCGGCGCGGCGCGCGTGACGTTGGCCTGCGGCGCCAGCAGCTCGCGGCCGAGCGCGCTGCGCAGCACGAGCCGCACGCCCGCCTCGTCCGCCTCGCCCCCCGCCTCGCCCGCCGCCTCCGCCGTGCAGTACTGCGGCCGGGACACCTCCACGTGCACCACCTGACGCACAACACTACTTAACTCGTGCACTACGACTACATCTATAATACATTGACAACGCTTATAACGACAATAAAATAATCTATAGTCTAACCTAATAGTATATGTGATTAAATAAGAAATTTAAAAAAATAACCATACCGACCGACCCCGCACACTATGTGACATTTTATAAGATTGGTATAGATCATTGTTGATTGAAACAAAAGTTATTAAAAACAACGCACCGTTTCTCTATCAATGTTATTCCTCTCGTCCTTATGTTTTACAACAATGACCCCGTGTCCAGGTCTCAATCCTCTCACTTCACCGAGGTTATTCACTTCGAATGCACCATCCTCGTATGCGGACCAGGTGCCTCTTGGTAAGGACTTCAAGCGTACCATTGCACCAACTGCCAGAGCCAAGCGATCGCCGGACATTAAGTCCCGGGTGAGACCGTCGATTGACATTCGTATGTCCGATACGCCAAGGATTTCAATTGTACTATCCCAGGATCTCGTTTCCGCCATCTGATATAAAATATATAAGTAAAAAAAATTAATAAGACTTAATTTTTCTCAATAAAATATGTCAACATTATAAAAACCTAATATACCTGTCCCATATTCCGTACTCGTACGTCAAGCGTAATGACGCCAGGCTTTAAAGGAACAACGCGCACCGCCAGCCCTTCTACCACCGACCTCTCTAGCAGATCTGAAAAAAAACATAAGAACTTACTAACTTAGTTACTTTTAAGGATAATAAGTCATTGACTTTTCTGTAAATTCTGATTTATCGGTTTAATCAGAGTGGGAAAGCAAATTTTATTAATTATAGTATTTTTTTTCTTATAAGCTGCTTTTGTCGATCACGTTTTTTAGGTCTCACCGTCCACGTGCGTGGTGTAGAGGCGCGCGGAGGTGGGGTCGCGCAGGCCCCACGTGACGCGCGGCGCGGGCTGCAGCGAGCCCAGCGCGCTGGCCGACAGCCCGGCCGCCGTCACCCACACGGGGCCCGGCCGCCCCACCAGCAGCGTCTGCGTGGCCGCTCGCACGCGCAGGTTCGCGATGGGTACCACCTGGCGGGATGTATCGTCGTGAGTGTGCTATCATATATGTACTTCAATGAAACTTAATGAACTAAATATAAATTTAAACTAAAAAATAAAGATCATTGAAGATATGAATGAATATTGAAATATCGAATTGCTGATGTAAATAAATAAGAAATGACGGTTATATTAAATAAACTGTACCTCTATTTCTGCCTCAGCACTTGCTAGTTCGACGTTGGCTATGTCCAGTGCGACCAATTTTACGCGTGCCTTTCCAGTAGACAAGCCTTGCGCTAACCCCGATGACGACACCTGTAATTAAATACAATATTTGCTTTAACTATCTATAAGTAAAGCTATTACTATACATTTGCATTTTGAATAGGTTGAAATTATTATTTTTAAACTATTATACATAAATAACTTTCAACACAGAAGGACAAATGCGAGGTTTTTCATATAGTTCATAGCAATGCGTAACTGAGATTTGTATGAAGTGAAAACAGCGCCATCTAGTGACATTAATCGAAATTCCATACACATACGCTATCTGATAATTAAAAAAGCTCGCACTATGCATTATTATTGGTAACAGGATAAGAAGTTTTGAATTTTATTTGAACACGCTTTGGACCGGTGCATACACATGCGCTAGTAATTCATTCATTTTATGGGTCACCTGATGGTAAGTGTAGATATGTGATAGACATTGTAAGAAATTTTGACCATCGATTACCAATGCTCCACCAACCTTGGGAACTAAGATTGTTATGTCTATCCTTCACATTGGAACGCAACAATACCAAGTATCGCCTTTTTGCGGCGATACTATCATAATGAACCTATTTATATAAAAAAATAGAAAATGTATGTGGTAGTAAGTAATAGAATATGTTAGGTGTAGCGCGTACCTGCAGGTGCCGGTCCCCGGCGGCGGCGCGGTAGTGCAGCGCGGCGAGGTGCGCGGGGGGCCCGCCCGCGCGCCGCAGCTGCACGCGCCCGCCCACCGCCACGCGCGCCGCCGCCGGCTCCACGCGCAGCGCCGGGAACACCACCACCTGCAACGCGACCGCGTCTCACTACTGAACTCACTCTTCGGGGAAACACGTTATAATACTAAGTGTTTGGCAGGACAATCATTGATGAGCGGGTGGAGATTAGATGGTGGTTCTCTACCTATAGTAGAGAAAAAAAAGCACCACAATTAATTTTTATATAAAAAAGTATTTAATTTATAGCAAAGTATACAACCAGATTCATCATTTTGATAGTAAAATTTCTTTACCTCAACTTCGGGACTCCGAACACCACCGAAGGAAGCACGGACTCGACCGGTACCTTCCCTCAACCCACATAGATTTCCATCCTTCACGACAATCTGGCCGGTGGTCTTCCAATCCGGTTCCCTGCTGGTGCTCAAGTATCTATGCGATATTCCTTTAACCAAGGCGCTTATAGGTACGCAGCCGTCGACGCAAACCGCACGAGCTGTAGACACTTCGACACTGAGAACTTCTTCAACATTGAACTATAAAAAAAAACCAAATATTACAAATCAGATTACTTAAATAAACACATATATACTAAATATAAAATAGAAATGGACATATACACATTCCGTAATGGCAAAGATTATGATGATGTCATGCAAATAATTAAGTAAGGCCCTCAATATTTGAATGACGTTTCAGTATTCGGCCGTAAGTGGTTAAAACACAAACATTATATAAACAAACCGTATATTTACAATCTAAGCCGTTTCATATTTTTGGTTTTCATTATTACAGTTTAAATAGTTCCTACCTCAATAAGCTGCCTCTCGCCATCTACACACAAGTCAGTCACATATACATCATATGACGCCGGTGCTGGAACGGTTGCAGAGAGTATACCTCCTTCTACACTGGCTGTGACTCCTTTAGGCACCTCTACTGAGTACTTCCCGCTACCTCCTGATATTGTTGCTATGTTCGGGACGGATTCACTTTCCCATGCTGTATTCACCTAGTAGACAATTAAATTAAAAAAAAAGTAAATTGACAGCGTAGAAAGTCCCACGGCTGGACTAAGGCCTCCTCTCCCATTAAGGAGAAGATTCCACCACGCTCCTCTACGCGGTTGGTTAATTCACATGTGGCAATATTTCAGTGACGCAGGTTTCCTCACAATGTTTTCCTTAACAGCGAGCATGAAATAAATTATCCAAATTAAGCTCATGACAATTCAGTGGTGCTTACTTGGGTTTAAACTGGGACAATTTAAATTAAAGATTGATATACTTTTTAATATAAATATATATTGCAATTGTGGCTGGCTTATAGAACGGAGATTAGATATTAGGTTTTCAGCCGAGGAATTCAGTATCAGAGTATGATTGTGCTCAATGATTACACTCAAGCAAGCACTTTGGTCTTGCATCATAACTCTTTCCGGTCGTGTCAGATTGCCTTCCCATCAATTATGAAAGTGAGCAAGTAGAGAGTGCACTTCTCTTCGTGCAATTTATGCATTATAACATGTCCCGTACAGTTAGCTAGTCACGTTTGTGAATGGCTCCTGTCCTGTGGCCGAAGTCGGTTAGGAAAAGATTATCTTTTAGGTCTTTTTTTTAAAGCTTACCTTTAATGATTCACACTTCAACGGTGCTACGACTTTAGCTTGAATAGTGGCTGTAGCGTCAGGTATAGAAGCTTTTAGCACTCCACTCCATCCTATTGCTTGTTCATTCGCTACTACAAGCTAAAAGAAAATAATAACATTCTTATACAATTAAATTTTAAACAAATTAAAATTCTAAAAATAAATATATATTTTTTTTTATATAGAAAATAATGTTTAACAAAGGCAAAGGAAAAAATTCTTACATTACTAAGATACAAAGATTTTATTTATGTATATAAATGATAATTACAATTTATTTTAGATCTGATATAAATAAAACAATAATAATTACCTGGTAATACTTATGAGGCACTGGTACAGGAGCAAACTCTGGATTTGTCTCAACAAACAATCTATCATTAGATCTGTATTCAATTCCAACGTGATTCGGTTGGACCTCCCACGATACACTCGGTCCTTGTTCATCTAGCAGTTCCCTCCCAATTGCGTCGAAGAGTGTAACTTTAACTGTAACCTCTTGCCCTGGTCGCAACCATATCCTGTAATTATAGTTGTATTATTATCAGTAAACCCTTCTCCTCAAAAAAGGAAAGAAGGCCTTGGCTCAGCAGTGGGACATTCACAGGCTGTTACTATGTACTTACTGTGTATTATCATTATTCGAAAGAGATTTCACATAAGATTTAAGTAAGCAGAGAAATAAATTTCATATAATTGACCTAAGTCCTGCCCATGTATCAAACACCTAGGATTGTATAATATAATTGGGTCAAATCTAGAAAAGTACTACTGTTAATTCATTTCTATCGTCTATCCCATACTCTACACTGAATACATTGGTAAATGGTCCTTATTCTCAGTTCCCAAGGTTGGTGACGCATTGGCGATGTAAGCGATGATTATCGTTCCTTACAATGCCATTGTCTATGGGCGTCGGTGACCACTTACCACCAGGTGGCCCATATGCTCGTCCGCCAATCAATACAATAAAAAAAAAAATCTTCCACGTGTATATTCATCAAACAAAGAAAGGAGAGTCGTGGATCATTTAAAAGCTATTATGCGTTTAGAAGGCCCATTAGTTGTAAGGTATACGGCCCACTTGGCAGCATGAAAGTCTCATGTTCCATTTTGATATCTCAAGCTGTTCCTAATACTTGTGTAAGTGTGTTAGGACGGGTCACTGAATGGAATGGTCATAATAATATTAAAAAGTCCGTGGGAACTAGTATATTACTATATACAAGCAGTATTGCAAGTTTTTGAAACCTTAAGACGAAGTAATGGTTTCATTAGTCTAGGTAGTTTTTAGTACCTGGGTCCCCCCGAACAGTTCCCAGGCGTGTCGGGCGGCTCCAGGCGGATCCTCGACACGTGCGGGGCGCACGCCGCCTCCAATTCAACGGACTCTTTCTCGTCCTCAGTGAATGACACTAGTTCGAGACGGGCGTCGCCTTTCTAAAGAAATAATGTAGTATTAGAACATCACTGATTTATATTATTTATTTAAAAATTATATAAGCATGTTAAAAAACATGAAAGCTTTATTTTTATTTTTAAACTGTAATATAAAATTGTAATCTTATGTGGCCTCATCTATTTACTCATAAGTAATAACTGTACAACCATTGTGAAAAACGCTGTTGATTGCAAGTAAAAATAAATAAATAAATTGGTTAATAAGGTTAAAATAAATTAGTTTTTTTATAATAAATTAATATTAATATGTATATATTTATGTTAAATGTCTAATTGATTACACTTTATTATTTGTTCACTGTGTTTAAAAGTTTGTTCGTCAAAAATTAGAATACAATATAAATGAAAAGAGTTTTACCCTTCGACATGAAACGGTGAAGAGCTGTGCGTCGGGGTAGCGAAGCGGACTCATCTCGTCACGCGCACTCAGTGACGTCACGCGCGCGTCACTGGACTGAGGCGACAACGTTTCGCCCTCCGCTATCACCTACACACAAACACACATTCATAAAATGGAAATGGAACGTTACCGACTAGATTTTCCTAAAAACTGCAATGATACATATACAAACATTCCATGAAAACATATTAAAAAAAAAATCAACAACATACATATGTTAAATTCACCAAAAATCGCAGATATATGTTATCTTTTACATTCCAGAAAAGCTATATCTTAAAAAGGGTTTCCTTCGTTGATTATTTCAGTACGGGTCGCATGTAACAAAAATTTTCCACCTCTCACCACCTCTCATCTCCGTCCACAGACAAAAACTGTATAAGATAGATTAGCCACAGATAAAATCTAGATTGAAGTAGTCATCCGTTCGTATACGAGCGTGCTCAACAGGGTTTCGTGATTACGACATAAATAATAGTAAGAAAAAAGATATAAACCGGCAGCGTGGCGCCCACGAGCGCGGCCACGTGCGTCGGCCACACCAGCGCCGGCGCCGCGCGCACCGCCACGCGCGCCGTGTCGCCCGCGCGCCCGCGCGACACGCGCACCGTCGACACGCCGCGCGACGCCCACACGCACTGCACCACGCAGCACGCGCCCTCTGCGCCGAGCGGACCATTACCACATTACCACTATCGCTACCTTATACAAAAGTAGGTAAAACATGGCGTATCTAACACAAGCCTCCCCCCCCCCCCCCTCACAAGCAGGCGACATTAGTAAATCATACTGTTATATGAAATAATTTGAAAATATAGTGATTCAAAGCTCACCTAAAGGTTGTATCCAAGTCGCGGCTGTTACGTTTAGGGGCTCGGGACCTTCCAGTAGGGACACTGCGAACGAGCCGCAGTTACATCTGCAATTATATCATATTTTAGATCCCAAAATACAAAACATCTGATGTTGAACTTAGTTTGCTCTTAAATTGAATCATTACGTCACAATCATTTACAATTATTTTGACACATGTTCTATTAAAAATATTAATGTATATACCATACAATAATAAACGAGTAATTGTTAACTCAAAAAAGACTTAAAAAGTATGAAAATCTGTAAATAAATTATTTTTAAATTACTAAAATGATGTTTTAATGACTTATGTCATTGAAAAAAACATTTTATATTAGGATTAGGCAGACAGGTAATCGGGGTACCCAATGATAAATATTCTATCCCCACCCCTAGACGTGGACACAGTGAGACACTGACCGATGGAAGTTGTGCAGCTCGCCGGTGAGCGGGTGCGTGTGCGTGAGCGCCACGTGCAGTGCGTGCGGGCGCCCCACCCGCGCCGTCCCCGAGCTCGACACGCGCACCGTCTCCGCCGCCGCCGCGCGGACGCTACACACCAAACATTACATTATCCGACTCTTTCAGTTACATTTTGAAACAAATAAATGAAAAAAAACACATTTATATAATTCAGTAATTCTTATCAGATATGTTACATTACCTGCCAGTAGCTCGTATGTGAGGATATTTCGTGAGATGTACGCGAACGTCCAATTGTCCGATTCCCCGGACAGTGAGCATGCCCGTTGGTGCGAGCGAGAGAGCCGGATTTGATGTTTCACTTTCCGACCACGTGACGTCCTCGTTACCTCCTCCGCGATGGTGTAGTTGGACATCTCTAAAAATTAAAGTGATTTTATTGTGATAGTGTAGAATATATACGTTTACTTTAAGTGTTAAGACTGAATTATATAAATAAGATTATTGACTCAAGTGAAACAAACAAGTTGAAATAAACATTCACAAGCAAACAGGACAAACTTTTCAAAACCAAAAAAATTCTAAATGACAAACCTGGGATAGACAACTTATTTCGCTAAACTATATCAACAATTAAAAATAAGTCTATGTGTTGTTGTGGCGTCATATTGCATTTTATCAGAATTATTAATCTTAATAATAATAATAAAATAAAGTTATAATATAATGATAAACTTTGAAACACATTTAAGTAAATCATTATCTAATAGATAAAATACATACTGAATTGTGTCTGTCCATGCTATCAAAAGTTCTGGTGGTAGGATTTCTAACGGGTCAACTACTACAGCTGACGCTTGCCCTTCAACCTGTGAAATATCAATAATAAGCTATATTAATTATAAACCTCAATATTAAAGATTTACACTTTCGGGTCTTAACTAATCACCCAGTATAAAATAGTCTGGGAGATGGTGACACAAAAATTCAGGTAATTTGTACCAGTATGGCGACACTTCAAGGGTTTAATTAAATCATGACGAAAAGGAAAATGATAGTCATAGTGCTGGTACCGCAGTCCAATAGCGTGGGAGTTAATTGAACGTTTCGGCTAAATGAATGGATGGAATAGATGAAATGGAATTTTGTGTTACCATCTCCCGGTCTGAAAGCAGAAGATATGCAAACTGAAATAAGGCTTATTTTTAAGCGCTTAAAGTCGAAAAGTCGTAATATCTTCTGTTGAGTTATTAATAAACTTGAGTAAGATCAGTGAAATGTTATGTACATTTCAATGCGATGTATATAAATACGGTTTTCCGCAAATGAATTAACAGTTTACTTTTGTACAAGAAAATAAATATCTGGAAAGCGAAGTTCTAGAAAGATCTAAGATACAAAGCCTCTGCTTATATTGATTAGTGGTCTCTATGAACTATTTTAACTTTAACAAACAATAAAATAAATTGATACTGACCTTCTTCAATAAAGTTCTACCAGCTATAGAATACAGTCTAGCTGTAACAGTGAAACTTCCTGCATTCTGAGCTACAGCATCAGTGATCGTTCCATTCTCGGTTGACCTCAGTAAATCCACATTTGCATCGCCTTCTACCGTTAATCTAATTAACATTTCTTGACCTGCTGTTATAGCATGACCTTCTTCATCAAACACAATACAATGTATTAGAAACACATCTCCATGTGTTAACAAGTTGGACGGTCTAATTGTGACCCTGATTGAAAAAGGTTCGACAACTGTCAATGTGGCCGTTGCAACATTTGTGATTCCTGACATGAGATGAACTAGGGATGTTCCAACTTCTATGCCTCGGACAAGGCTTATAGTATCTTCCAGAACAGCAATTGAAGTTTCCGGAACGTTCATGTTGTATAATGTGTCAGCAACATCTTGAATTGTTAAACGACCAGCCTGAGCTCGTACGACTCTGTAAAAAAATAAACATATTATTTACAAAGACACTGTGTCCAGGCAAATATTTAAATTTTATATTCGTAAATTACTTACCTATAGCGTATAGTATCGCCGGGGACAATGAAAGCTGTTGCAGGAGTGAGAACAACACTTGCAACAACTCGTAAGTTCAAATCAGTACAAATTTGTCCAAGGCAAACTGTCACTAAGGCTTCGCCCATAGCTTTTCCATATAGCAACACTGAATAAGAATGCAATCCATGATATTCCAGCTGATCAACACCTTTGGGTGCTTCATAATCTGTATCGCACCATCGAACAAGGCTAAAAAAATAAGAACAACTTTTTAAAAATAGAATGTTTTACTTGAATTTACTGCCATTAAGATTTGTAACAAAATACTAATGAGAACTATTGAAATTACTCACTTCACTAATGGATCTTGACCGTAAATACTCCCAACATTGCTAATGGTCCAAGTGAAGCTCACTCCCTCTAAAGTTGAAAATTTATTACCTGCAATAAACACACAATTATTGATATATGTATTTATGCTAGAGTTCGCCCAGTGGTTGAAAATTGACCATAAACAATTGAAATTATTATTTAAATTATGAGGAACATGTATGTGAATGTTATTTTGAACACAAAAAGTTTTTTAGAAAAAAAGTGTCCAATATTTTTTAACACAAAAGCTAAAAATAAGTTATTTTATTTTTTAAAATATACATATTGTGTATTATTATTATTATTTATTATTATAGATATTATTTATCAAGGATAAATAAAATTATTGATTGGTTCTCTTTAAATATTTTTTTAATACCTAAATTAGTATGGTCGTATTACATTAGCCAATGATCATTAAGTTTGAAATCAAATAAGTGAAATTGATTGTTCAGTGTTTTTATTAATGACTATTAAGGCCAAAATGGCAAGCATTAGACAAGCAAAAAAAAAATTTTACTATATATTTATTAAATTTAAATTGAAACTATTTTTTTAACATGGTATGGTATTAAACAAGATTCATGAGACGTAAATCTCAAACAAGTTGTAAAATACTAATAGTAAATGTTATTTGAAAATATGTTTTTATAAAAATTAATATTATATAATGTATCTGTAACTAATACAACATGGGGACACAATATGTAGACCTGACAGGACAGCAATTACAAACAGGAATGTTATTAACATGTTATTAAGGAATGTTATTAAGATAATATCTTATCGTTACTAAATTATGTCACTTTATAAAAGTATAATATAAAATATTATCTTTTAGCATTAAATTTTTTTATTAACATTTAAATGACATACCTGTCTCATCATAGGCTACAACTTCAAAAGCTTCGGGTGCTTGTTCTAAATAAAGATCTCTTGTTGTACTCAATATTTTTAAAGAGGCTATTTTATCAATATCCACATCTCCACGTAGTATCTAAAATTCAATAATAAATGGCAATGAGAGATATTCAAATAAAAAAATACAATTTAAATATTTTCGCGCCAATTTATAAAAGCCAAATCTTACTTCGCCGGTATTCACATCTTCAGCTAAAATTATCACCAATCCCGGTGGTACACTTATTTTAGACACAGATACCCTTGCAGAGCGGGAACAGTGGCCCCAAGTATCATCATACAAGGGTTCTATATCGATGATGTCATCTCGAGACAAACTCCTAAAAACAAATCATTTTTATGTTTAAAAAAAACATTTGTACATTAATAAGTTTCTCTATTTTTTTATTGAAAATTACTTACCAACTATAACAGCCACCCTCAATAATTTCAAATGTAAAGTTAACATTTAAATTTTCGAACCACGGAAGTAATACTCTGGGAGTGTTTATCTTCGCACTATCACAAATGATTGTCAAGTAATAGAATGTTATTAATACACCTACAATATTTTGTAAAAGCCCCATATTAATGACATCAGAAAAAACATTTGTTTAAAAGCAAACTCTAACCTAAAATTGAGAAATCACAATGATTTCAATTTTTGGCATTTGGCGGCGGTTTAATTGTCAAACAATAAGGGATGCATGCAGCTGTCAATTCTGTCACCTGTCTCATGTCTATTTCAGATAAAGCGCATAGACTAGGCCTCTTCTCCTCTTTTCAGGAGAAGGTTTCGAGTTAATGAAATCTTTAAAATGAAGCGCTGTATATTGTTGGATTGCTATTTTTTACTGGATCTGGAATGTATGCGCATGTGAGCTTGTAGAGCTCTTAGCCCAGCAGTGGGACATTCACAGGCTGTTATTGTTACTGTATATACTTTTGTCGGAATGATTGTGGGATAAATGTGAAGGTGAATTTATATTCTGCGTTACTAGTGCGCAAATAAATTAAAGTCAGAGAGCAATTTGTTTTCCTTCACTTGGCTGGTCCGTAAACACCATTAAATTTGTAAACATAGACGAGCTTATTTAAAGATGGTTTTCAAAGAATCCGCTGCACCGCATCGCCACTGGAGTGCGTTTATATTTTGGATTCGGATGTGTGAATTTACTCCTGTAACTATATAAGCCATCGCTGAATGAAAACGAATCCGATGAAACAAATCTTTAAAATTAAGAGCACTATATATTGCTGTATATATTGATAAAACAAACCTGTTAAACGTGGATGTAGCCTTATAATAGAATTGCAACAGACACCAATATGCGTTCTTATAATCATGATTTTAGAGGAAGGTCTCGGTTAAATACTTTACAAAATGTCATAAATACAGGATTATATTTCTCTATGAAATATAATTAGTCCAATCATTTTAGTTTTATATTATGTCTACTTTAATTACTTAGTATATTATTTTATTCAAGTTAATTATATTAAAAATAATTAGGTTTTTAATTTTTTGACCAATATTTAACAATAATATTCGAAATCAAAAAGAAATACGAAGAAATCGCTACTAAGCGTAAGGCCACCATACATACCTATACAAATGTATTGTTTGATAAGTACTTACGTATTTCTTTTTGATGTGCATTAAAAAATAGTATATTTATCTATCAATTTATCAACACTAAAATTACCTTTATATAATGTTTTATTTTGAATTAGTTTACATTATTACAATTTCCAAACGTCACAAAAAATACATCAAAAAGTTACAAATGGCTGCTTTGTGTTCGCCTTGTTATTTGCCGTATTTTAATGTGAATCATTAATAAAAATGGTAAAATATGAACATGATAAATGAAATACAAACCATATATCCTTGAGGAAAGATAATTATCAATTACTAAGCAAGTATAACGGATATTGTGATGTCGTTCGACAAGGCTACAGAAATAAAAAGCAAGGAGATCGATAAAATCAAACGTCGTCATAAAACTGACGACACTGTTGTTGCAACAGCATTAAGAGGCAGTGAAGATACATTCCAGTGCACAAAAATGGAGAACGCTGGCGAAAACGCCGGAAAACCGACCGAGTTATGTTTACAAGGCAACTCTCATCTCATATCTAGCACAACTAGCAGTCTGGCAGATACGCCCGGTGATTCTGGTGTTTTATGTTTGGACAGCGAAGCTTCTGAGGTTACTAGTCAGGCTCTTATGTCTCACAGTCTTATCGGAGCTGAAGAACTCACTTGTGACAGTATTTATGATGCTGCACCATCAGGTTCCCAAGATATGATTAAGAGCACTAGTAGTAGCATCATGACCCGTAGTGATATAGATAATCAAAACATAGGTGCTCCTGAGGATATTGTCCCTGAACTTTTAGTTGAAACAAGTAAGAAACCAGTGTATGAAAATTTACCAGATGTTGTTTTAAAAGCTTTAGAGAGCGAAAAAGTTTGTATAGAAGAAGTGAAAAAGTCCGCGTTGAGGACATCTGAGCCAAAAAAATCATTATCAGAAGATATTGTGTATAGAAGGAGATGTCGGAAAAAGTCTCAAAGTGGACCAAGCTCACAGAAGAAAAGAGTTTCTTTTCATGAAGATATTTTAAATAATACAAGAACAGATAACATACACATTGAAAGAGGTTTTATTTCTTACGGACCTGACAGTGCTTACTGTGACAAGTTCAGACAGAAAAATGCATTAAATGACAGATTTTCATGGTGTGCTTCTGGGGACAGATCACCTAAGTATGCAGCAGATGTAGCTCAACAAACAATGTCTGATATATTGACCTATGGAGACTCCAAACATGATAAAAGTGGAATATTTGAGTATTGCCAGACCTTTGAAAGGGATAATAAAGACAGAGTAAATAATAATAATAATAGCGAGGCTAAGCCTCACGGGAAATTGTATGCATGTGATTCAAACAGTTCAGATTCAAATTTCAGTTGTGATTCAGAGTCTTCCTCCAGTGATTCATCGTCTTCCCACTCAAATAAAACGGAAACGTCACCAGTTCACAAGAAAACGGACAAGACACAGAAATCTTACTCGTGTGATGGTTTCGAAAATAGTGGGCATGTGGCATTTATCAGAAAAACTTATTTCTCTGAAGCTGATATTGATCAGTCTCATGATCGTAATAATAAACCTTTAGAAGTCACTCAAAGTCCGACCACAGTGAAATCAGTTTTAAAGAAGAAGAGGTATATAACAACAAATGTTGTAGAGGAAAGAAAACATAACAACAAAGTGTTAAGTCTACTCGATGCTAATAATATCATAGACTCATTAAAGAACTTTTATAAAAACTTCAACTTTAATTTTGCACCTGAAAAAGGATTGCCCGAGTCTAGTTTTGAGTTGAATAATGTTGTAGAAGCACTACCTTGTGATGTAAACCAAAATAAAAAGTTATCGAAAAGCTTAGATTCTGGTTTCCAAATCGATGATGAAGATGATTTTGTCGAAATTAATCTAAACTCTCAACCCTTGGAAGCAGAAAAACCAAAAGATTTTTTATCAGGATCGAAAAATCCCGTGGCAGGGGACAGAACGCCTAATGAGGGATCCCCTCGACATAAGTTGACCTTAAACATGAAAACTCAACAGGACAATAAGCTCTCAAACAAAGGGGGTGTGTTCCCACCGCTGAGTAAATACGTAGTTAACTGTGAGAGCACAGTTTATGAACATAAAGGGGTTTCATATAGTTACGTCCACGATACATTCCAAACGGCCTTTGAAGCACCAAAGGAAACATTCGTACCCATCCCTGAATCGACACCAGTCAGTGAGATGGTACTAAGTTCAAGTAAACTGGACCTTAATTCAAAACCAGAGGATAATTCGAGCAGGACATCGACGCCGAAACGACAATTCAACAAAAACGTTCAAGAGGAAACAGAGCAAAAGAATGGTATCACGAAACACTTGTCATCGCCGAAAAAGCAAAACGTAAACAGATACAGTCGTAAGTCCGCGTCAACGGTGCGAAAGAGTGACGAAACGCAGCAAGTAATTAGCGATAATTGCTCCAACACCGATAACTCAACCTTGAAGGGCGCTGATGATTTCAATGACGAATTTTTCGACAGTCCATCTAATCAGAAGTTGCAATCTAACAAATCGGCGTTACTGAACCGATACCTTAGAAATGTTTGCCAGAAGAAGGACCTTGAACTAAAAGTGAAGAACAATAAATTCTTTCAAATAAAAATGAGAATGGAGAGAGAGTTCCCGAGCATCATATATCCATTTAAAGATGTGTCGGAAACGTTTCGCGTCTCCTCGTCGAGGATGTCCCGGCTCATTGACAAGGAGGTCATCGAAAACAAAAGACTGTCGGTGCGGCTTCTCACAGCCGAGGAGCCGTCGTACTTTGACAGCTTCGAAGACAATGTCGCCATCGAATGCAATGAGAAATTACGGCTACAGATATTTTCCTATCCCAATGAAACATTGAACAGGGTAAGAAATCGTTTTGTAACGCTCATAACTTTAACCATTAGTAAAGATACCTTGGGAACGGCGTTATTCATGAGGAAAAATATATTTGCTGATTTTTAAGTTTGAATCAAACATATCAGATAATTTTCCATGCAATCGTAGTTTCAAATTCAGTAACATTTAACGAAAAAAATCTATTACGTAACTTAATTTCGAAAATAATAAAAAAATACAATGTTTCTAAATCTCTAAACTGCAAAGAACAATGA
The DNA here is from genome assembly GCA_963151315.1 of Nymphalis c-album. NCBI lineage: Eukaryota > Metazoa > Arthropoda > Insecta > Lepidoptera > Nymphalidae > Nymphalis > Nymphalis c-album. The sequence goes on along the minus strand of OY720602.1, from coordinate 3,818,362 downwards.
TTAAATTCACAGCATACAAGTATTTCCCACATTGATATAAACAATTTTTAAAAATGCACTCAATTTATATAACACTTGATAGAAAGATGATTGTAATTTTTTGGGTATCGTTATTTTCAAATATTTAAAGTAAAATTTGGATTTTGTTATAGATGATGAAAGTTCAGTCACCGTACAATATGGAGGACGGCTCGTGGACTCCTCTCCTAGTATTCATAACGGACTACGCACTCTACGTAGCCAGCGTGAAGCCCGGGGGCACAGAATACGAGATACTGTGCCGATTGCCACACAACGAGCTGGATGCTATAGCGGTATGTTTAATATTTAAAATTGCAGCAGATATCAAATTTTTAATAAAATATAAATATTGTAATAAATACATTTAATTGTAATTAAAACGATTGAAAAGCGGAATTTATCTGCTATTAAGCATTCAAGTCGACCTTTAGTCGAAGAAGGATATATTTTGAAAAAGAAAAACATTTTGGCAGTAGTAAAAGTACATGAATACAAATGAAATATATAAAAAGTAAAACTGAAGCTTTATAATATGTAGTGAATTATTTAGAAACATGGAATATACACGTTTATGTATTTAGGGTAGGTACTTGGTTTCAAGCTAGTCTCGGTAGGTACCACCCACTCATCAGATATTCTACCAGAAAAAAGCAGTGCTTGCTATTGTTGTGTTCCGGTTTGAAGGGTGAGTGAGCCAGTGTAATTACAGGCACAAGAACATAACATCTTAGTTCCTAAGATTTTTTTTAAAGAAACACAATGCCACTATTAATGGGCGTTGGTGACCACTTACCATCTGGTGGTTCATATGCTCGTCCGCCTTCCTATGCATAATACCTAACCTAAAGGTTATTTTCATTATGTCATACGAGTCTGTTAGATCATAGAATAGAATTAATTATAAAATTAAATTATGGTTAAAATCGTTCGATAAATAATTAAAAAAAAGTATATCTCGATAAAAATACGTAAGTAGTTAACGAAATGTATTTAAATTGCTACCCGGTAAGTTCAAAGAGCGTAGAGCGATCATCGCGGGGTATACATCTATTTTTTCTTATTATTAACGTAGGTATATTGTTTGACCTCAAAAATAAACATTGTTTTTATCGTGTAATGTCGCGAAGATACAATATCGATCGGTCGTTGCACTTAAAATTGCTCATTTATTTTCAATAAAAAAAATATATTAATTGTATATCATAACCATCTGAATGACATGACATGTTATCAACTTGTTTCTTTATACTATTAATTTATTAAATCGACTTTAAAATAATACTATCACATACAGATTAAAAAGTTACGGCGTCACCTGTCAATATTATTTTGATTGACTGGTTGAAGTAGTATGTAGCTTTTTCTTTCGAATGTTAAATTAATAACGACAGAAAGAGAGAAAACATTTGTTTAAAAGTAAGGGTAGACGGTTCGTTGATATTAAACCCTTTTTAAACACGAAGCAATTATGTTTAGTCACTATACTAAATTTATACAATCAGGTCCGGGGTTAGTCATCCAAGGTTCCGAAGCAGTTTATAGGCATAAATATCCACAAAGGTTAATAATACTTGCCGTTCACTAGGTGTTATAAAATAACTCAACTTACCACTCATAAGACCCTCAGATCACATCGATAATATCAAATGATTGTATTGCCATGTACTTTCAATATTTCAAATATGTACGAAAATTGGAAGTAGGTTAATATCGACTTCCTAGATTTGCTTACACTTTATCAGTTACATACAAGCGAAACGAATGTGTTTTATACAAGCTTGTAAGACATAAAATAAATAGTCACTACAAATACAATCAAAATCTTTAATGTATTTTAAGAATATTAGGTAATAGGCGACCACCAATACTCATAGACATAAAATTATTCTATTTATTGCGAATTCGGGTTAATCATGGCTAATAAGAGATTATGTACCCATCAAGAGCTTAATATATCGCGTTGAATTTATTATTAAAACTAACTGTGCCCCGCGGTTTCACCCGCGTAGAATTAATAAAAATAAAATAAATAAAAATCAGCCTAGAACCTTCGTCGATAAAAGGACTACACAATACAAAAATGATTTTGAAAAATTCGAACCAGTAGTTCCTGAGATTAGCCGGATCAAACAAACAAACTCTTCACCTTTATATATTAGTATATAGATTATTATTCAAGAAGGCTCCTTGCAAGGCACTTGTTTTCGCAATCAACAAGATCCAATTAAATGATAAGTTAGCACCGCACACAATGTATATTCCGAGACGAACCGCCAAAAAACTCAGTAGTTTCTTTTTCACCCACAAAATTATTTTATATAATATGTGTTTGTATCTTCTGTTGTGTTGTGTAACGTTAAAAAAGTTTAGCAGTTTCCAACGGATGAGATTCGTTGGGTATGTATGTAACAGTAAAAAAATTTTTTAGTATTTTTTAATTCAGGATAACCAACAACGATAAGACCTCACTATTACACTTGATATAATTTTTTTTAATACATTTTATCGAGGCTTTGTTGCTTGATCCAACGTTATTTGACAGTTGGCGATGAGTAACGTTTTTATTTCTACCCTCCATATATCCATATTCGGATCGATCGAAGTTACATTAGCATACGTTTAGGGATATATCTATTATATTGTTTTCAATGACTGTAAATGACAGTTGGTTTTATTATCGAAAAACTCAAGGCGATTATCGAAAACGCTCCATTAGAACATCGTCGATCAAAATCAATTTCTGTACGTAAAACACCAACGCGTCGTTTCGTAAACAGTTTTTATGATGTAAAGATTTTTGAAGTGACAACTGTCGCGTTACGCTCATTGTCCCGTTACGCCAATTGTCCCGTTACGCTCATTGTCCCGTCAGTCATTTCATCAATGTTTTGTTATGACGTTGTCACGTTAAACTATAGTCCGTAAACCGAGTTTGCAGACAACCATTTTTTTTTCTATCGTGACTGTAGTCTAGACAGTCTGTCTAACTTTACTTGACAGACAATATTTTGTATAAACGATGCTTTTAGCTGAAACTTGTCGTGGGTTTTTGTAATTACATGGTTTATATTGGTTTTATAGATTGAGGAAAAGTTTAGAAAAATATTTTGCTTTGTGGTCTTTATAAATAATTTTATGACCGGAGACGATTTTATGATAAAAATGTTACGACAATTTATAAAATAAGATCAGCCAACCAGTTATTTAATATATATATCACAATTTTTTTTTTTAATATTTAAATTTTAATATAATATTTAACATTTAGTTGTGACATTTGTAGTAGATGAAATTTTTACGAAACAAATATGCCAGTAAGATAGTTAATATATAATAAAATTTGTAAGGAAATTTAAACAACAAAGAGTTATTTCCGCAACTGTGCATCGATTCCAATGAGTTGCGTCTTTCGTTTTATCCGAACAACGGCTTGGAAACGTTCCAAGAGTCTTATAACTTTGCTTTAGCGAAACCAGTTCATCTGTATACGCTCGTAATACTCATCGACAGTAACGGCCGATTACTGAAACGTCTTTCAAATATTAAGTGCAACTTAATTATTTGAGACGCCGTTGATTAAAGATATCGATGTAATATTTGTATGACGTTGCAGTAATCGGTCATAAATGTTGCAATCATGTCATAACATTATATTAATAATGCATGTAATAAATTTGCATGTAGATTGAACGTTGAAGTTGTTGTGACTCACTCGCCCATAATATAAGCGAGACAAACTCTTCTTGACATTGCACGCAACGTGCATGTTGTAGTCATTTTAAATACAATATACGCAGTTGTCAGCTTTATAAAAACTGTCTAGATTTGTAGTTTGATATAAGGTTTTTTTTAATATTACTATTTCAAATAATGTACAGGATTATATTAAACCTTTTTAAGTGATTTTTTATGAAGTCAGATTTGCAGTACGATGGACGAGATGTGACGTTAGAGATGCACATTGTGTGAGGCGAACGTATTGTAACGTTTCTTAAAAATAGGTGTGACCATAGATATTACATTTTTTTTTAAACCGATTAAATTCGTCGAAATGCAAGTAAATTATCTACAACTAATCTATATGTATTAAAGTACAAGTGGGATGCTATATTCAAAGGCTTACTATTCATACAGTTCGGAGTATATAAATAAGGAGCATATTATTGATCGATCGTCTCGTAGGGGGCGATGTTTTCATTTTAACGGAATACTCCATATATATATATACTCCATATACATACTCCAACCGGGCGGGAAACGGTTTTATGTCGGACACCAGCCGCATGGAAAGGGTTAATAAATGCGTTATTTAATTGCATGTCATTACTATATGACATTTAATTAAAATAAAAAAAAATAACTGTGCGTGCAACGCTATATATGTACTTATGTTTACGTACGTGATAGAAGTTAAAGGTTTTAAAAAATAAGGATTATAATTATATTAATAATAATTTATTCGTTGTGTTACGTCGCTCTATTTCGTTTCACTTCCTTCGTTGAATATATTGCTCTCTCTCTCTCTCTTTCTGTAACGAAATGGGACGCGTCCTTAAAATTTTACTCTCAATTCTCGTCCAACTATCGATTATATTATCGGATCGCCTGCCAGTTTTTTTATGTTATAGTAGCGGACACATGGGTCATCTGATGTTAAATGGTCACCACTGCCCATAGAAATCGACCATGTAGGAAATATTAACCACTTCTACTTGGTATTGCTGTTTGGCGGTAGAATATCTGATGAATGGGTGGTACCTACGAAGACGGGCACAAATTTTTGCATTGCACAAATCCCTACAACCAATTGGTTTCACTTAAATAAAAAAAATATTATGAACAGTGAAACACGAATGGAATTTCACGTTATATTATGGCAAACTGTCATATACATATAAATATTCTTATACATTACAATAGTTTTTGAAAATATTTAAAAAAAAATTAAAACGACAAGGATCATATTGACATCATAAAGAATCGAAGATTATATCTACGAGCTTAATCTTATAGATAAAAAAGTATTTCTTCAGATCAGAATGTTGCAACCGTTTCTGATAAATCTTTTTAAAAGTTAATCTTTTATGGTCATCTGCTCGTTGAATAGTTACTATCAAAATTTAATATATTATAGCTAAATTAATACACGCTAGAGCTGTTGAATAATTAACAATTTGATTCAACAACGAGTCGCTTGACAACCAATGCTTCTGTTCAACTGTTTTAAAATATTTTATAAGCTTAGATGATTCACCGGACGCTTAAGATATATTTTTTTACTTACTAAGGCCCTCGATCGCGTTCATCAAATAAGTTTAACACGATTTTATACCGGAATTATCGAATTCGTATATGTAACTGCTTGTGAATGTAATTGGAAAAAACATCATTACATATCTCTCGGGTCCCCTAAGTGTGTCAAACTAATATCAAATTAATATATAAACGGTAAACAATAATTGCTGTAAATAAAATAATAATTGCCGGCTGAGTTTCTTTTGCTCGTTCTTTTAAGATCTGAGGTAATTCGTTAGGAGTTAGTGCTAGGTTTTTGTTCGATATTATCAATAAGCAAATTTAATGCTTCTATATTAGATAAAGTTTTTGAATTTAATTTCTTCATAGGTCGGTCCTGAAGCCCAATACATTCAAGTAATCGACATAGCGGGTAACATCGCCTGCTCTGTCGTAACCGGGGAATCTTCTCTCGGCGCGAGACTAGCTTCTTCATTGGAATGGAGCGCAAGGACGTCCCCGCTTCGTATACAACGTCCACCAGCCATGCTGCCGCTCAACTGCAACCACCTCGCGTTAGCTATTACAAGGCAGAGGCATGAAAAGAGGGTATGTAATTTTTTTTTTATTTGTACGATAGAATATATATTATAAGTGAAATGTCATGGAAAATACGATGCCATTGGCTGGATTTAAGTTTTTCTCGTGTAATCACAATAGTTTATCCGTTACAAGACAAACATAACGCAAAGCTTAGACTCGTTTGCAAGATAATTGAAGAGTTGGCTATGATTGAAGATTAAAGAATTGGGTACGAATGACGTCACAACATTTCAGGTACCACCGATTCTCTACTACGGCCGGGCGTGTTCAGGGGACGCTGAGGATAGACTCATTGAGGCGCCGGGTGCGTTCGCGCCGCCGCTCGAAGGGTATCTCATGTGCAAGACCGAGAAGAGTAAACGCTTCGAACCGTGTTACTTCCTGCTCAGGTGAGTCAATCTACATATAATAATATGCAACAGAAATTGTTATAATTTTATAATTAATTAGCTACACGTAACTGCTTCGCACTTTTAGTATGTGGGTCTACACTCTACATAGATCATAAACATAAAATATAGACGAAATTGTTGGACAAGCTTAATAGGCTAGGGCTCTTCGCTGACTGACGCAAAATGACTTGACTAAGTTTTATCACAATTAAATGAATTTTAGTAACGCTTAGAGGACAAATACACGAACTTTCATTTTGACATCCATTAACGTAGATATTATTTGGATAAATCCGTAACTTCACATAAGATATTTTTTGTCCTGATGCCTGGAACATTCTAGAGCATTAAATATAAGTATTCATTTGTTCTATATTAATAAATACAATGTTGTACGGAAATATTTTTTTTAACAATTTCATATTAAATTTTTACTATAAGCCTAGATACAAAAATATTAACGACGACGCATGAACATTTAAATGTTATGGACTGTTTTAATGTTAAATTACATTAACACACTTTCTTTAGAAACGCTATAGAGAAATAAAACTTTTCTTTTTACAATGTGTACCCTAGCATAAAGCGAGCTAACGAGTATGTAGTTACAGTGAAAGGCAAATGAGTTGAATTATCAAGATAATATTATGCTTGGTCATAGAGCACTCATAACATTGTTCATACAATGTACTAATATTTAAATTTATCTTCGAATATAACCTTCGTTGTATTGTGATGTATGCTTTATTTTTTATTGAGTAAATTTTATAACCTATGAATATTTGGCCAGTCGTAATTATTATATATTCACCATCCAGAAGTGAAATTGATTTTCGAAAAACGTGGTTTCGATCGTTTTTAAAAATAGAACAACAAATCATACAAATTGATGTAAATGACTCATTTGAGTTATCTTAATAATCCAAATAACACTATTGAACATAATCAACATCGCGCTAATAATGAATTAATTACTTGACCTTCTATATAAAAAAACTCACTCCCACGTTCAATGACGCTCACTTTCCTTACATTGTAAATAATATATATGTTGCTTTTATAGGGCGGGCGTTCTGCACTGGGGTCCACACTCGCCCGACGGTACTCCCTTACCGAACAACATCGCGCTCCGCACCGTAGTGGGGGTGCGCCGTCACGTGGACCCGTCCCGCAGGCCGCACTGCTTCGAGATAGCGATGAGCGATTCGAGTAGACTGCTTTTGGCCGCACCGGATGATCCCACCGCTTCCTCCTGGCTCCAGTCGCTACTTCTACACGCTGCTCAGGTTACTGTCTTTTATAAATTAAGGAAACAATGTACAACAGACAATAAATCTTAGTTTCCACCATAACAAAGAGTAGTTAACTGTAGATTACGACTAAAACGTCAGTTTTTTTTCGTTATCGTATCGTCTTTTATCGTAAGCCAGTGTTGTTTACACTATGTTGTTTCTTAGTTCCAAAGGTTGGTAGCGCATTGGCGATGTTGGCGATGGCCATAACCATCGCTCACGGTTACCATCTCTTACAATGCCCCAATATCTATGGGCTTTGGTGACTCACCATCGGGTGGCCTATTTGCTCGTCCGTCTACGTATGCTACAAAAAATGTAAATAAAACACGTGTATGTGGGCAGGCCCTGGAAGAGAAGGACGGCGCGAAGAAGGCTCGGCCGCTGGGGCGCGGCCCGCCGCCCGCGTGCACGCTGCTCGTCACGCCGCTCGAGGTGCTCAGCGTGCGCGACACGCTCGACCTCGCCTTCGTGGCCGGCGCCGCCGCCTACCTCAAGGACAGGGGCTCCGACGCGCTGCTCAAAGGTGCACACGTCTTATGTGTAGCTCATTTGTAGCATACCCTACCCGGCTGGCTCGTATAGAATCGTCCCATTTTGCACGATGAGCCGACCCTAACTGAATAGAATAAGGGATAGCGAATATGAGAGGCATATCGACGGTGTAATTAGTTGTGTATGCTTCATATAGAGCCAGTTCCTATAGGTGAAGGTGACAAGTTGTCGGCCCTGACAAAATTAATTTCAAGAAGGAAGTGAATAGTATGTATTTACAAAAAAAAAAAGAAAAGTAGTATGTATATGTAAGTATATCAGTTGTCTGGTTTCCAAATTACAAGCTCTGCTTAGTTTGGGATCAGATGGCCGTGTGAATAATGTCCCAGGATATTTATTTATTTTAATAATCTTAGACGTTATAATATTTTCCCCTATGCTTAATCTTAAGAAAAGAAACCCTCTAGAACCTCACCGCGATTATGATCTTTAGCGCGTAAGAGAAGCTTTGGAATTGTTTCGATATAACACATACCCGGCTGTCTCGTGCTGGACTTCCTCAGCGTTTCGCAGAGCGAGACTATCTCAGCCATCCGTCTTCAAGACCTCAAAACGAACTAATGTTAGATTACATGTTGAAATCCAATCACCAAATCCAAAAATAAATTAATTTAATTCAATATAAATTTACTTTTAAACGAAAGAGATTTTTATATTTTAGAATACATTGAAGATATGACAACAGATGTTGAAATTTTGGCGTGCGGCTCCATCAAGAATTTGACAGCGTTTAAAATACCGGATACGGACGAGAATTGGTGCAGTCTAGTGAGTATAGAATAATCAACTATTGAATTAAAAAATATATTTGTTTTGATTTTTTTTTAACGTAATCGAAAAGGTTTGATTTCAAAATAAGTCACTCTATTTTTATAATAACCTAGCCCTAGCGACTTATAGACAACATTTCTAATCTATTTGTGATACATTGTGTAAATCTAACAAATTGACAAAAGTCGTAGAACAAAAGTTGTTGCTTATGGTGGTAGCTATGTAGTCCTGAGAGGTAGCTGGATCATTAAAAATAACCTTGTATAGATTTATGGATATACAATTATTATATATTTTTATTAAAGTTATCGTATTAAAATATGAATGAGTAGGTCGGTCGCTAACAGCTGTCCGTGTCCGCAGGAGTGGAGCGTGTGCGAGGCGCGCGAGCGCGGCGCGGGGCTGGCGCTCGTGCTGCCCAGCGGGGCCGAGCTCGAGCGGTTCATACACGCGCTCGAGACCGCGCACGACCGCCTCACGGTACGCACGCACGCGCACACACGCACACACACACACACACACACACACACACACACACACACACACACACACACACACACACACACACACACACACACACACACACACCCGATCAGATTCCAATCAGAGACACTGAGTATAAGCGCAAAGATCGAGACAAAATTATGTAGTTTCTAATTTATTGAAGAGTTGGAATCTTATTTTAATTATTATCTGAGTCGAGGTGGCCCAGTGGTTAGAACTTGTGTCTCTTGTGCACCATGCACCACTCATGCTCGGTGGTGAAGGAAAACATCGCGAGGAAACCTTCATGTGTCTAATTTCACTGAAATTCTGCTACATACGGATCCACGAACCTACATTAAAGAAGCGTAGTGGAAGAAGCTCCAAACCTTCTCCTTATAGGGAGAGGAGCCATTAGCCCAGCGGTGGGACATCAACAGGCTGTTACATTACATTATCTTAGTAACCAATATAATGAATATATTTCAGAACGAACCATTCCCGCTCAGCGTGGTGGAGGCGTCGAAGTCTGCGTGCAGCGCGGCGCACTCGAAGTACGAATCCGCGTGGTCGCACATGTTGCCCCAACAGTAATCATCATCCCAATACTTAGAATAATAAAATATATTTCCGATAAACATATAAGGCTTTATGTTTATTGCGCTGGTCGTATATATGCTTTGTGATATATAGTGATATATTGTATTTAATCTGCCAAATGAAGTAACCTCATATAAGCTTTCACTAATATGCTTGTTATAAAATAAAAGTGCAAAATATTCGAAATAATAATCTATAATAGATTGTAATCTGTTTCAAAAATACAAATAATGTGTATTCTCGTTGCAAGTAGTCGAGGCAATTTTTTTTTTTAATTTGTGATACGCTTATATGAATATCTCGATCAATATAATATTCATTATAAAATATTAATTATATTAATTAACCTTCACTGAAACCATCCTTTGTCACAATAAATCAATTTAAAATTTTGATATTAAGAACTTTGTATTAGATCGGCTGAAATAAAAAAAGACATACATATTTATATTAATAGATGTATCGAAATTATGATCATAATATTTTGAATCGTATATTTGCATGATCGTTAATATAATAATAATTATATCTTTATTCAGATTGATATTATGTATTACATTGATATTATGATGTGAAATTTTTAATTTATTTTGTTAAATTATACACAAATATTCGATAATACTCATTTCTGTCACAAATATCACTCGTAAGTTCTAAATGGTATATTTCTATGTGCTAAATATTTTTTAACATGGATTGAGTAAGTTTAGATGAGGCTGTAGGATATTGTATGCATCATTTTATTTATTACCCGTTTTAATGAAAAATATCACATTAATTTTGAATATTTAAAGAAATATAATAAAAGAATTTATTTACGCAGAAAAAAAGATAATTCGTATAAAGATATTTTTCAATTTTTTTTTTTATTGTGGGATTTAAATTCCTGCCAGCCTCATCTTAACTACTTTGTCGCTTTCTTATTAAGATAAAAAAAATTGCAAATATATAACGTAGCACATTACAGCGGTTGACAGGTCTTTTAAATACAGCGGATCAACTTGGATTTGAAATAATTCTAAATCGACAATATCTTGTTTGATATATATTTGTTAAACGAGATTTACAGTACGCAGTTCAGTATTATTATACAATTTTGGAATTGAGCTCGACAAATTTTAATAATGTACATTTGTAAATGGACTATCAAAATGTTTTTGCACACCAAAGATTCGCTGATTATAGCTTGTCGACCGCTGTTTTAGAATGGAAATGATAATATCTCTAAACATTTAAAAATAGAATATTTTTATCGTTAAAAGACGTTTTTAGAGTATATGTTATATGTTTGAAATTCAATATATTTGTTTGAAGAAATTATTAATCTAAAAAATGTTTATATATTTATCATTTCCATCGTCGTATATTATGTCTAAAGTAATACCTTCTCAAAATATCACTATTATATTAAAGTATTCATTAACATACCATATAATATTGTAAATATGTCATTAACAGTTTCCCATGTTCTCAAATAGATTTTCAAATTTAATTGAATGTTCGAAAGTGACGCATGTATGCTACAACGAGCGTGATAGAGAGAGAGAGAGAAATAATCAGAATATGAAAAGTAGTTTAATAAAAGCACAATAATAGTCTAATTACATGTTACAAGAATGCTTTTAAAACAGCGAATACATATTAGCGACGTACTTACCAGTTGCTATTTAGATAGGATATAATATAATGTAGATTACATTCACATTTTCAAATATATTCCATATATAAATAGTGTTTACATTTTATCATCTGTGGAAATATAGTTGCTACTTGTGTGGATGGTTTCTCCAAAGTTATAATGAAAATTCTGTCTAATCTTATATATTGGTCTGATATGGATTTTTTTTTTAATAATTGAATTCAATTACGCTGTTTATATTATACACAATCTCTTATACTAATATATGTTTATATAGCACTGTAATTCGTTCTATATTATTATGTGGATTTCGTATCATATATAAGTTAAATGTATGTATGATTTCTATTTTCAAAATAATAATCCATTTAAAAAAAAATAAGGAAAAAATCGCTAGTAAGTGATAAGACCATCTTGTTTTGCTATTAATGTTATTATAAGAATATGAAATAATATAATATACAAGTAACATATATATGGTCATAATGAACGTTTAGTTTGAGATTGTGTATAATGTAATGGCTACTTATTTTTATTTTTGACACATTCATTTTAAATGATCTCTTTTTTTACTAATTATATATTTCATATTTATTTTATTTATTCTGTCTTAAGTTTAATGAGAAAAGATTTGTAATATTGCTCTGTGGCATCTAATTTAATTATGTATTAAATTTATATTTTTGTATATAACATTACGTAATAAAAATATATCAATCAATATTATCGATTTGGTATCGATATTGATATCAAATTCGTTTCCAGTTAACTATGGAGCCGACACTTTTTGATTTAATTGTTAACTAACTATTTATGGAACGAACGGTTTTCCGAGAGTCGTTAAAAATGAAATGGTGTTGAAAGAGTGGACTTAATTAAATTAAAACGATGTGGTTATTCTGAAACTTGAATAATTGAACGAATAATAGCTCAAATTAGCGATATTCGATTCGTAAATCGATTAATGGCAACATTTTCGTTCGCAAGTTTCTACGGAATAAGTTTGTGTTTGTAGTTTTGATTCGATTTTTGTAAGTGAGAAAAGTTTTTTTTTTGTCGCGAACCTTTTGTAGCTTTATTATTTAAAGTTACTTTTAATGGTGTCGTATTTATTTTTATTGTGATCGGTTAACCTTTTATTGTGATATTTTGAAATTGTAGGCTTCGTTTCGTTTCAATTATTTTGCTCGAATGTAGATTATGCATAATATTATATTTAGATCAATTTTTAATATGGTTGTCTTATGCTTTGTACACTGTTACCTATATCAATATACGATATCATTACCGTTTGTGTATATTGGGCCGGTGTAGGCCATGTGATATTATTATATTATAAGGTAGGGTTTAGGATCGAGTGTGCCTCGGAAGCTTAATATCGTAATAAGGCTTAGTTGACACATCTTTATTATAATAAAAATAATATTTGAATACAAAGTTTTTATAAACACTTTATTTTTCTTTTAATGTATATACTATATTTGTAATGTATTATTTTTATCCAATAAAGTTTCATAATCATTATAATGCCTACTGCGCCGCATATCAAATTTATTATAAATATATCGAAAGTATGTTATATTTTATTTGTAACAAAATTTGCTTTATATGTATTCTGCTGGGCAGCGTTGTAATGTATAAATAAAATTAAGAAGTTATACTGTCGGGCGTAGTTGTATAAATTGAATATACTTTTAGTTTTAATGTGTCGCAATATCCCAGTGTTGTTCATTTTATTTAAGTAAATTTATTTATATATATATATTTTTAATTTTTAATACAATTAACACGAGAAATACAAATTAATTCGTGTTTAAAAAACCATGTTACTAAAAAATTAAGTAAAAATATGTACATATATATCAAATGTAACAAAATATTTCGTTTTCATAAAGAGTACTACTAGGAGTACCTATTTGAATATCATCTATTTTAATTGATTAACAATCACTTTACAGTTTAAAGTTTAACAATTAATTGACCACCTTAACTGTTTTTAAACGAATTGCTGTTCATTACTCGAAATTGTCAAAATTAATTTTGGCGGGAAAAATTATTTATTTAAAGACTGATTTTATTTATTTAATTGTTTATTAACATGGAATAAGGAATTTATACTAATCGTCATAAATGGTGTTTTCGTGTGTATGCGCTTCTGAGTGACATTTGTTACTGTGATTCTTGTTGTTTACCATTGGATTAGTAGTTTGTTGTCACGCATAATGAGGTTCTTTTGTAGCTTTTTTAATGTTAGATAATGTATCAGTTGCCTATGAATTATTAAAAATTGTGATTTCTAAACCAAAAATATGGTTAGGATGAAAATATTTCTGAAATAATGCGTACTATGTATACATTTATTATTGTTGAATTTCGAATGACAATTTCTCGGTAAGTATAATTTTGTGTTATCTATGCTCTCTTTACAAAGCTTTTTAAATCGATTTTATTTCAGAAATATTTCATTCTATTTTTACCATCGTTATTATATACTATTTTGTTATCAAATTTTACCTCTTTAATATTTGGATGAAAAATATTGGTTATGCTGTATTAATTGTTTCTTTTCGAAATTATTCGTTTTATATTCGCTGGTAATGTCTTTGCATGTCAAAATCATATGCTAAGTATTATTAAGAACAATAATAATGTTAATAATATATAATTATATTCGTAGATGCAGGTGTTTTGAAATATGCATACAAATAATTTCGCAATAGTTGAATACTTTGTATAATACAATTAGATGTTTACCAATGTATATTCCGAGACGTTTTCAGAATAGAATTTGAATTAAATAATCGAATAACCTATTTTCATTGTTTTATTTAGTAAGTCGTATTGTGTTCATAGATCCTAATGAAACCTTTTTTTATTTTGCCTCCCTAACCTTCACAGATGTGGTAGAGCTTTTTGTAAGCTCGTCTGGGTAGGTACCACCCACTCATCAGATATTCTACCGCAAAACAGCAGTACTTGGTATTGTTGTGTTCCGGGTTGAAGGGTGAGTGAGACAGTGTAATTACAGGCACAACGGACATAACGTCATCTTCAGGGTTGGTGGCGCATTGGCGATGTTGGCGATGGCTTACATCTCTTACAATGCCAGTGTCTATGGGCGTTGGTAACCACTTACCATCGGGTGGCCCATATGCTCGACCGCCTACCTATGCTATAAAAATGACGTGTTCTTCCTGCCTTTAGTGTGTAAATTTGTGCTCGACGGTGAAGGAAACTGCATGTGGCAGACAAAAATCTGCCACTCGTATCCATTAACACACATTAGCACGGCGTGCCGTAAGCTCCAAATCTTAAAAAAGGGCCTTAATGGCCCAGCACTGTTAATATAGTTAATTAAGTAAATATAATATATTGTGACATATTTTTAAACTATTCTTTTGTTCTTTTTTTAAATTCGAATTAAGTCATTGTATTTACGAGACCAACACCGTGTTATATTTAAAGAGGCTTTGCTGTCAGCAAACAAACATGAAATAAACATATTAATTATATGTTTCATAACTCCTTAAAATTATTTAACTGTTAAATGTGTCATTTTCAGATTAAACTACGCATCAAATAATTACATACTATTTATTTTCTGTTTTTGTTTTGTTTGTTAAACCTTGAAAACAGGTAAATTGATTAGTAATAGTTGACTTTATAAAATGTAAACAAAGCTATTTGCTCTATCATATACATTTATGAGTATATTATTTTGTAGTTGCTAAGACTGCCTGGACTAGTTTTCTATTAGTGAATTATAGCTTTATTTATTGTGTATGGTTTTTTGATTAAAATTGATTCAGTACGACAAAGAGTAGACTTTACTTGGTGGTAGAGCTTTATGCAAGCTCGTCTGGGTAGGTACCACCCACTCATCAGATATTCTACCGCAAAACAGCAGTACTTGGTACTGTTGTGTTCCGGTTTGAAGGGTGAGTGAGCCAGTGTAATTACAGGCACAAGGGACATAACATCTTCGTTCCCAAGGTTGGTGGCGCATTGGCAATGTAAGCGATGGTTAACATCTCTTACAATGCCAATGTCTATGGGCATTGGTGACCACTTACCATCAGGTGGCCCACATGCTCGTTCGCCTTCCTTTGCAAAAAAAAAAAAGTAGGTACTTCAATATTCCACCACTAATATCGGAAAGTGTGGGGCGTAGCTTTGTGCACTATTAAATAATCGTAGGTACGTATGTAATAGAATCATATGTGTTATATCGTATTGTTTGCTTCGTCCATTATTTGTCATGTTTACACTGTACCTATATAATCAATTAGTTTGTATCGTAATTTATAATGAACCTGAACGATCGAGCCTATCATAATGACATTTCAATTTATTTATTAAAACTTTAGCAGTAATATTCAAATAAAAATTTTGCACCGCCATTTTTTATATTGTTTATGGGAAAGAGTTCATTCGGAAAAAAACAAGATTTTATAACAAACCAGTTAATTTCCATACTCGTATGATACCTTATGGAATTACATTATGACGAGGCAATAATAGAACATGTTTACGGCTGAACTCTAAAATGATTCTTAAGAATTGATTTCCACATTCGAATTTTAAATTTAATCAATTCGCCCTTCGCTCTTCTCTTTGAGAAATTTGTCTCTTTGGTCATATCTCATAATGCGGGTTGATTTATACACATGCTACAGAATTTGAACCGTTACATGCAGGTTTCCTCACGATTTTTTTCTTAGCCGCTGAACATGAGATGTGATAAACATATGACTATTCTGTGGTGCTTACCCAGATTTGAACCTGCAATCTTCCGCTAAGAGTCAGGTGTACTAACCACGCGGCCATTTCTGCTAAAATGTTATATTAAAAAAAAAAAATGATGCTGCACAATTGGTATGTAGGTATGTAGGTATGTTTAAGGCTCTGCATATCGATTGAATAAAATTAAAATAATAAATATGCAATGTTTTCTTATAAGGTATTTGCGTCTCATAATATCAGTAGTTCAAAATATCTCTGTTTTGTATTTATCTCGAACATTGGCAACCTGTTATCGTCATGTTATCGTAATAAACAAGCAGGCTAATTAACATACCTGCAGATATTCCAGTTAGTCTTAAATAAACACCTCGCTTTTATAAGCATCGCATTTCTGGTGCCACACGTTTCATCAGTTCGTTCGAGATATGGAAGAATTAAAGGTCAGATTAGTTTTTTTTTTAACTTATTAGCTACAAATCCCATTAAGTAAAACTTAATACTTTCAAGCCTTAAGATTTAATTTAAAAAATAACTATCGATTGATTTTTATTTGAGATCCCATACAAGATGTTGATATTATTATATTATTGTATAGAAAAATGCTCATAGATGATAAATAAAAACATTATTGTATTTTACCTTTTTTAACAGATGTAAATAATATTGGTATATTTTTATTGTTTCCACCATTCACTCGAAAAGCGCACGGGTCAACTTTTTTCGATTACGTGGATACCTATAATATAATCAACTCTATCTCATTAAATGCTATATATATATTACTTATTATGAAATATTTTTAATAGGCTTTCCCGGTAGTTGCTATTTCAACTAAATTCGAAAAAATAGTACAAATAAATGAAACTTTAATCTCATTGTGTAGATAACATATATTTTGGTAAAATTCTAGTATCTATCCGGCTTTGGTTCGGAATTCTTAAGTGAAGATCCGAGAAGGCCCGGTGCTCTACCCGCAGGACAGAATAGTCCACAACAATGTCCGTACGGGTTGTACGCGGAACAGCTATCTGGCAGCGCTTTTACAGCTCCGAGGCATGATAATAAACGTTCCTGGTTATATAGGTCTGTAAAACATTTATATTATTATAATATTTATTTTAAACTTAATTCTTCTACAAACATAATAATGTTCATCACTTAATACATTTACAGAATCCGCCCTTCAGTAATTCACAAACCGTTCAAACGTACCAGCGTAGCGAAACATCTGACACACAGGTGGGACGATGTGGAGCAAGATCCGAATCAGGCAAGTTTGAATACATTCTATGAATATATTCATTGGTATATCAGATACACTCAATTTAATGGCTATAATCTTTTTTAGTGTCGCTGGCTCCCCTTTGATTTACCGTCAGCAGGACAAGTAGACTTTGTGTCTGGACTGCACACGGTCTGCGGCGCGGGCGATCCTCGCACCAGACACGGCATCGCCATCCACGTTTACTTGTGCAACGCTTCGATGGACAAAAGCGCTTTTTACAGCAGCGATGGAGATTTACTTATCGGTAGTATTCATATATAATAGAGTCAATTTAATATTATCCCTTCAAGATGTATAAAATGTCTGACAAATTCATGTATTTTATCTTATCTAGTGCCACAACAGGGAGTCTTAAATATAACAACTGAATTTGGCAAAATGAAAGTGTCTCCAAACGAAATCGCTGTCGTACAGCTTGGTATGCGATTCGCTGTTGCGGTGGAAGGACCATCCAGGTAAGATGAAAGTTCAAGCAAAACTATATCTAATGTTAAAAGGATTAAAGTCTATAATGTGATTTTAGAGGATATATTCTGGAGGTATTCGACGGGCACTTCAAGCTGCCTGATCTGGGACCAATAGGTGCTAATGGTTTGGCAAATCCGCGAGACTTTCTAACGCCGGTGGCACATTATGAAGATAAGGACATACCTGGTACATTTTAAAGATTGTATAAGCTTTCTTGCAAAAAAACATTGAGAAATTTAACGTATCAAAAATTTAACTCTCATTAAAGTCACAACATGATAAATTTTCGCATAAATAATATTTTGTAAACGATAAAGATTTAATTAAGTATGAAATCATTTATAAGGTTTCAAAATTCTGAACAAGTACCAGGGCGCCATATTCGAGGCGGAGCAGGATCACTCTCCGTTCGATGTAGTGGCATGGCACGGGAATTACGTGCCCTACAAGTATGACCTCAGCAAGTTTATGGTCATCAATTCGGTTTCATTCGACCATTGTGTAAGTTTTATTAAATTGTTAGTAAAAAGTTGAAAACTGAACTATTAATTAAATAGAAGATCAATGTTATATTACCTATAGGTATGAATGTTACCAATACCCGACATATATTTTTTGAGTTATAAATATTTGTTTTAATCCAATTATAAAAGAAGTTAAATGTTTTTATATTAGGATCCGTCAATATTCACTGTGTTGACGTGTCCGTCAACGAAGCCAGGCGTAGCCATAGCTGACTTCGTCATCTTCCCACCTCGCTGGTCCGTCCAAGAGAATACTTTTAGGCCTCCTTATTATCACCGTAAGTTATATTTGTTAAGCTTTAAAAAAATCTACGGAAAGTAAATAAAATATTAATATCAAGGGTCTTATGTAAATTAGAAATATCATTTACAATTATTAATTCGGAACTCAACTTATCGAATTGGTAATAGAATAAAAAAATAATAATGTTAAAACATTTATTTACTATAATAATATAAAAGTTATTCAAAAATGTATATAAATATTTTTTTTCCATTTTAAAGGTAATTGTATGAGTGAATTCATGGGTCTCATCTTGGGTTCATACGAGGCCAAGGAGGGAGGCTTTCTGCCTGGCGGCGCGTCTCTGCATTCCATGATGACTCCCCACGGACCAGACACCAAGTGCTTCGAAACTGCTTCTAAAGCGGAATTACTCCCACAAAAAATCGCAGTGGGCACTCAGGTCGTATAATAGTTTAATGTACAAAAATATTTAGATTATAATATATTCTTTATACGCTAACGAACATGACGTCAATCACCTTTTTTTTTTTAATTATGACAATTTTAATAATTCAAATTAAATTTCAGGCGTTTATGTTTGAATCTTCACTGAGCATGGCTATCACGAAATGGGGCCTCGAAACCTGCCAAAAACTAGATGCGAAGTACTACGAATGCTGGCAAGAGTTACCCAAGCTATTCTCTGATAAAATAAATATTTAAAGATATATTTTTTATACAAAAATAAATTTTAGTTACAAATCGAACGAATGTAGTTTTAATATCTGAAGCGATATAAATGTTAATATTAAAACTGAAATCATCGGTGATACTCCCGTACCATTGTTATATCTTAACGATTTAGTAGCGTATGCCTGCAAGAGACCGCATTCGACTTTCCTCTTCAACGTCGAAGTATCTCTGGACACGCGGATCATGAAGCAACTCATTCCTGGCGTCACACTTATAGACGGCCCCTTGACTTGGAGAGCATCAACAACCGTGGTGTTCTGAATCGATATCGTCGAATTTCCATCCGTCGTGACGTTTTGAATAACGCTTATAGTTTTAGTGACATTGGTGGTGGTCTTCTGTTCGCGTTCCGCGTCCCAAATAAAACTGGACATCAGTTTGCAATCTATACGAGTTTCTTCGTATTCTCCATTCGTTTTATGAATACTCAGTTTACATATCTCACCTGGATTCCTCGTGTATTCCCTGCTGGGATAGTGGTCATGGTGGCTAGAGGACATTCTGCCCAAATTGTACAAAGCTAAACCGGTTAATAAGTTATCAAATCTACTGCCGGAATTTCTGTACTCGTAAACGTATACAGGAGGTTGTCCGTGGAACACGGGATGCTGGGAAGAGCCGTAGCTTATCTGCTGCGGTGGGTAGTAGTGGTAATGATTCACTTGTGCTGTGTGCGTACCGTACGTGGCGCGATTGTTCCCGGAGAGACCCGGCGTGTGGGGGTATCCGTGGGTTTGAGTCCCACGAGGGTAAGATTGTGGGGCGTGAGGGTAAGTATGAACATACGAATTGCCGGACAATCCATTGGACGCAGGGTAGTGACTTCCCATCGATCTGCCACCTGAACCTCCACCTCTTTTCGCCCATAGAGGTGATATTAAGCAAAGTACAAGTAAAAAATAATAAAGCGACATTTCGCGAAAGCGATCGGATTTGAACTGCACTTGTGCGTGTACGAAGCGACGCTCCACTCCCAGTAGAGCCGGGCAATCACATTAAGCGTGACGCAGGCGGGCGGTGTTTAGCGACAGTAAACACGGGGGTGGGACATCCCTCACGGAATTAGAACAGTTAAAAATGCTCACGCAAATAGAACTTGTCAATTAACCTTAATAGCTTTTGTGGGTCAATGAAACGGCATTTTGTATTGAGATAGGTTTTTATTCGTAATAATTAGCGGAGCTTAAAATTACAATCAATTACTGAGTAAACATAAATACATTCGGTCAGTCGTGTATTCGGTCTCTGACTTATTCTTGTGACTTACTTGATAATAAATTAGAATGGAATCGACCTCCAACGGCCTGCGAAAGGGTTTTAGAATAACTTAAAATTTATTTTATAGTTAAAACTTCGCCAAAATTTATGTCGCCGGAAGACGACAATTTTTTTTCTTCATAAAAATAGAAACTTATTTGAATATCTTATCTTTAACTCTTAGCAAAGTTCGGTTGCTATACCATGTTCACTTTATAGATGAAAATTGTTACGAATAACTTCATAGGTCTTCCAGGGAGTAGTCCACAGGTGTAGACGTGTGCTATTCAAATTAATATTTTACACAAATAACATCTAACATTCATAATGAAGTACATTATTTAAATTAATTCAATATATAAAATAAAATGGTAATATTATTTACGGAATTTAATTGTAATCAACGACTTTCAGTGTATTTACAAAATCTATATTTATTAGTACTTAGACAGAATCATTTAAATATATATATTATAGTATGTATAATAATAATGTATTGCTGTATTATCAGCATTGTTATTACTGTAAGTAAAAGAAATTACATTCCTTTTACGATTTTTTTTTTATTACAAAGCTGTTATCAATATTATTTTATTACAAAAAATCCCTTAAACCAACGATAATAATCTTGAAGAAGCCAGGTGACCTTAAATACGGAAAAACGACCTTAATGTCATATTTATGAAATCACTTGCATTATTTTACTATAATCTGTCGACACAATTTTTACACTAGCAACATTATCATTGTTCATACTAATTACATATCGTGGGTTTATGGGACTCTGTGTAATCACAATACAAATAATTAGGCCAAAGACAATTGTTTGTCTCATAACCGTCATATGATTATAATATTTCATATTGAAAGTGAACAGGATATAGAATTTAATACAACCATGCACAATCCTAGTTAGGAGTTCTCGTAAATGCCTTTGTCAATGTTTCGTATGCAATTTTATTATATAAAAAAAATATTTTGTCTCCTTTAAAATAAATCTGTCTTCGGATTTATCCGAGAGATTCTTGCACATTGAAAATATTTAACATTGGCCCCTAAATAGTATATTACACCAACACTAGGAAGATCGCTAATCATTTTTAATAGTATATCTATATATAAAAAAAAAATACTTCTATATAAGTAAAAACGATTACATGGTTATTTCAATTTTTTTCTATTGTTATATTGCTTATATACTAGTTATAATGTTAAGGTTTAATTGCATATATCAAGTCAGTCTATACATAGCGACGTTCCTATTGATGGAGTAAAAACCCACGCACAACCACTGGCCCTCACATTAAAATAAATGAATGTAATTTTGCTATTGAATTTAAAACATTTGAAACATTTTATAAACATAAAAGCCTCCCAACAAGATTTTTTGTATAAATTTTGATCACATCGTTTTTTCAGCCACTTAATTATAACTTTTGCATACAATTTTTCCATATCTTCCCTTGATAATTTAACATTGACATCGTAGTAAGTAACGATGGAGCAGATCCAACATATTGTACTTTCAAAATCTGTATTCAAATATTTTAATAAATTTAACATAAAATTGAATTACATTAAGCACATTGTAACACAACAGTTTAAATTACAACCTTATTAGCATTACATAAAAGTCAATACTTAATTTTTATTTTTAATATTGTTCAAGAACACTTCAATTTAATAGGTGATTTTAAAATGAACAATATAAGATCTGTCCACGTACAGTTGTAGACGAGCGTGCGTGCGGGGCGAAGGCCGGGGCTTACCCGTGGTTGACGTTGACGCCCGACTCCAGCTCCGAGGCCGGCGTCTCGGGCTCCTCGTCGTTGTAGATGTTCTCCGCCATCTGCCACACCTGCGTGGAATAAATCGGTAAATATGCAGTTTTTTGAACTTCCAACTAATATTGCATTTATAAATGCAAAAGTATATTTGTGGATTTGTATTCTTTGCACAGTGACGAGTCAAGCCCTGCTTTTTTTTGCATGGATTTAGAGGCCGACCATGTTGTAATAAGGATTATTGAAAATCATATTATGCAAAAAAATATTATTTAACATATTTTTATGTGGTAAACAATTAGTGTATTACTCCAGATGTTCAGTAGTAAGATTCGTACAAAATGTATTTTTAGTATATATTCCTCAACATTGGAGGTGTAATGAAGCAATTTCAATTGCCATGATTTTGACATTTTACAAACCTGCATAATGTTGTCCTCGGAGACAGAGCAGATGACCCAGGGTTCGTTGGGGTTCCAGGAGAAATCTGAGATCTTGGCAGTGTGTCCGCCATGAATGAAGAGCAATTCTGGTGGGCCGTCTTCTGCGTCTTCCGCCGTCTGTTCTTCACCAATCTTGGACAGATCCCACACATGCAGTCTGAGAACAAGGCATAGTCATTAGTCATCTGCATTTAACACTCAAGGATTTACAGAATCATACAACCATACATTATTATAATCATTCGTTTGATCTATGAAGTCAGCGTGTTCACTTCACAATGGAAGTACCCACCGCTGTAGTCTACCCTGCCATAATGATTTATACATACATGGCATACCATTTTATAAAGATAACATTGATTCCATCATGAAAACCAAAATATCTGCCTTCCAATATGGTTCACCCTAACAGTTTTGGTTTATATCATTAAATTTTTACTATGTTTGTATGCAATTTACGCATATTATGTAATTTGCCAAGTTTATAACAGCAACATTAAAATTTGGTATCGTAAAATTATTTTATAAAAAAAAGTATATAATAGGCGTACCTTCTATCAGTGCCGCTGCTTGCGAGGATTGTTTCATTATGCGGTGACCACTGTACTTGGAAGATTTCATCCTTGTGTGATTCGAATGAGTGAAGTTTGAGTTTCAAGTTACGTAAGTCCCATAGTGCGACCTAATAAACAAATGTATAAGTTCACATGCAAAACAAAGGGATGTTCACAGATACAAAATAAATTACATTTTTTATAAATATAAGAATAAACGGCATTTGAATAAGGCTTACCGTTTTATCAGCGCTGCCAGTCGCCAAGATAAATTCTGAATAAGGGTTGAAGCTGAGACAATTGACTTCTGCCGTATGTGCGTCAACCGTGTGTGACGGCTTAGAGGTATTGTTACATCTGGAACAACATAAATAGTAAAAAAACTGAATACACAAATTAATCAAATCGATAGTTAAATTATGTTAAATCATCAAAATGTAACTAATAACTATACTAAGAAATATAAGTTTTTAAAAATTAGAAATTTTGAATTAGTCAGGATTCAAAATTCAATAAACAACTTTTTGGGTAGCCGTAGCACAGTATTGAGGTAGTATGAACACAAATGGTCACCTAGTATCCCAAATCATAAGCTTCTGGTCATCAGCCACTGAGCCGAAGAGCGACTCGTGGAGCAGGTGCCAGGCCACGTCCTCCACGACGGCGGTGTGCCCCGTGAACACGGACTTGGCCTCGATCACGCGCCCCTCCTTGGGCGTCGCGTTGATGTCCCACAGGCAGATCGTGTGGTCATCACTGCAACACACGCACATATAATATACTACGGCTGCTTCACTATCGGTAAATATTGTAGATATACAAGTAAACTGCAAATGAGCGGTAATCAAAGATATATGGGGACAATAAATATAAGTATACCCTATTCCAATGGGAATAGAAATAAATGTAAACACACCATAGATTTACAAATTGCATGCGATTGTCAAATCGTTCTGCATTATTATGCACCGTAAACAGTTCTTGATTAATTTACCCTTATTCATAATACAACACTATTACAATTAACTTATAGTTATAAGCACATTAACTTTCAAAGTACCGAATACAACTTCGCGGACATTGAAAACGCCATATTTTCGCTTATCCATAGTAAATGTCATAGATTATTCAAGATATCGACCAATGACATCGCGTCAATTGATATCTATGACCAATGATATCGCATTAATTCGATGTCAAATTTGTTTATTTGGGTATATTCCTGTTGTGGTTGGAATAGGCTATATATTGTAAATACAGATAGATGGATGGGCAAATGGGCAACCTTACAGTAAGTGATCACAACCGCTCATAGACATTGGTGCTGAAAGAAATATTAACCATTTTATCCATCTCCAGTGCCCTACCAACCTTGGCAACTAAGACTACATGTGCCTGAAATTACAAAGTATTCCTATTTAGCAGTAGGATATTAAATAACTGGGTGGTAGCTACCCAGATGAGCTTACACAAAGCCCTATCACCAAGTACATATGTAAATAAAAACTATTTAGTTTTTATTTACATATGTATTAATAAAAAACCAAAATAAACTTCAAACAAACATTTGCACATTTCTTACACTATCATACATTCACATATTACATGCATATATATATATATATATGAAGTATTGTCAAATTCATATTTATTTTAGCTGTAATAGTAAATAAAATAACTCTTACCTAGCTGAAAGAAGATAGCCATTGAGGTTTGGGTTCCACGAGAGACCATACCCCTCTTTTTGGTGACCACGCAATCTATGTAATATAAAATAATAAATACAGTTTATGTTACAATCAATTAAAACTAAACATTAATTAAATGTGTTTGACATTTAAATATAAAAGTTATTGTATGTTATAAAGATATCATAGATTGTTATTCAATTGTTACAAAATGGTTGGACCAAATTTTAAAAATAAGGCGGAATATTATTAAGCATGTATATTTATTTCTTGAATTAAATTTTGCAATCAAAAATTGTATGTGAAAAATGTCAGTCTTCATAACAAACACTTCTTATCAATTTATAAGGTTTCTTATAAGCATTGAAAATTATTGAAGGGACCAGCTAGATGTATTAAAAGTAAGAATTGATTTATAAGAACAATTTAGACAATATTGTTTATTAATGAATAATTTATAGTTACATATTTGCTACCTATTATTTATATTTAAATGATCATAATCAGTAAGCGCTCAAACTGCTTATCTTAACGGATGCAAAGGTTTCCTCTTGAGTATTCACGCAATGAGTAAATAGCAGTTAAAATTTTACTCAGATTGACTTCATTAAAAATCTTTATAAATAAGCTCTAATCTAATTCCCTGAGAACTTATTTTAAGTAACAATTAAAAAAAAAATGGACCATGCCATATCATAATTAGACCATCTATGAAAAATTTTAGCAGTTATTCATTCATTGTCACATTAACAGCCTATAAATGTCCAACTGCTGGACTGAGCGCTCTCCTCATTTTAAGAAGGTCTGAAGCTGCCCAGCTACACTAGTAATGAGTTTTCATGAATACAAATGTGTCTGACATTCATATATCGACTTTCATGTTTTTCTTCACCACCAAGCACAAGAGCAAAAATTAACCACATTAAAAATTGCTTGCCCTGGTTTAAAACTGCAATCTTCAGTTACAAATCATAACCGCTACACTATTTCGGCTCTTAATTATTGTGTAAAAATGTAAATCAACCAACAAGAGCAATTTACTGTTTAGGACAACTATCTTTCTTGTTGTCTCAAATATCCATCCTGTATAAATAAATTTCATTAACAAAAATACATTTATAAAAAAATTATTACCTAAGATCAGGATGGCATTCCCCAGAAGGTTCTGGTTTAGAAGGATGCTTGGTGTAATCAAACACTAACACATCAGAGGATGGAGTTTTCGTTGCAATGACGCAAGGATTCTGTGGCATATAGCGAGCTCTATTCACTTCACCCTCATGGTTTATTTTAATCTCTATATCTATTTTACCCGATACAGATCCAAAACCACCAAATTCTAAAGAACAAAAATAAAGCTGAGTTATATATCAAAAATATTTATAGTGGAATGACCACCTAAGACCACACCATGACCCTGTTAGATATATAAGATTCAAAAATTACAATAAATTTAATATTCAATTTAATACAGTTTACAACATAAAATATTAAATATATTTAACTTAAATATGTACATCAATAATATTTGTCTTTAAATATAGAATTTATCAAAAACAATAAAGTAATGTCTACATTTCTGACTTACCACCCTTATCATTGTCATAATGACTGGCATCAAACTGTGCATCCTCATTTGGTAGCTGGACACTGGCAATCAGGAGATGGTTTTGTTCATCCGATGTGTGTGTGCCTAGAATTAGCCTGCGAAGAGAAATCACAAATATGTTCAAGCTATGTTTTGTGTGAATTTGTATGGATAACAAAGAAAGCTATTATATCCAATAATACTAGCGACTATTAATACGTGATTTTTAATTACCTGTGAACGGAATAATCTTTTCCTTCGGGTCTAGTGACATCTGGGAGCCACTGTGCGGTCAGTGAGGGCCACTCTAGAGCGTGTGTCATGACCAGGTCGTACAAGAACGGTGTGTTCTTCTTCCATATTTTATATTCTTCATTAATAACCCTTTCCTCCACAGCATCATCGAACGTTTCTATAAGTAGAAAAACCCTTGAATATTTGCTAATAAATAGGATACATCACTTTCGATAACCAAAAAATGATAAACGGTCTGTCAAGAATATGTAAGATTTTTTCATTTAAAATGTTTAGATTCTTCAATAGTTCAAAATCATATTACCTCCATCACCTTTATCACCCATTTTATCGTTATTTACGAACTTTCGTTCGCAATTATAAGATATTTTATCACAAAAACCAACCGGCCCCGTAAAGGCGCCAAACAACAATCCTTTTCTAGCGTTATCAATGTTGCCAACTACAAAGAGTCAAAATATATTAGGACACATTTAATTTTCTCATCTTTGACTAATCTAAAATATCAATAATTTTAAACTTAAAGCTTATTCAGATTTGCCAAGTTAAATTAAGTATGAATGTTTTTGTATTACTTTCCTTTGAAAAAGTTATTAATATTAATCATAAATTCTTATATATCATCACATCACAATTCCATCATTTGTAATGGAATGTAAATTGTTTTTATAAATAACTTCGATTAAGGACCCATAATCATTGTAGAAATTTGGACTTTATGTCGATTGTCTACATAAAATGTTACTTTACTTAATAGGTGATTCATAGGAATTCAATGGTTATAACACCAACTACGATTTAGATTTTTTTGACCGTCAAAACTAAAGCAAACGAAATAAAACACGTTTATATATATTTGTTGCCAAAAAAATTATACACTAACGACTACAACTTCTGCAAACTATTTATGTAGGAACAAAAGCTTTGCATAATTACGCTAAGCAAATCAAAAACATTAATAATTATAATCTTTAGCAATGCTAAAAAGGAATTCATCAGTATAACGTTAATTATCAACATATAAAACTCAAATGTACTCACGGTCTGTATACAAGACCTGGTTGTACTAAACAATGACAGACCATAACATAACAATTGGTAACACTAAACATTTTGTCAAATTGCCAATATGGCTGATGCAGCATTAGCACGTCGTGAAGCACGTAGAAGAAAAATATTAGAGAATTCTCATAACAGACTTCAACTCATATCAGGAAAAAATGACAACGAAATTTGTAAAGGTATTTATATATTCAAATTCGTTTTGTTAATTTTATTTCATTTCTTAAATTGCAAACTTACTTTTTCAGAATCTTCGATTTCGATCAAAGCGCCAATACCTGAACCGATCCTTGATAACTCAATTTTTCAAGAAAGCAGCAGTTCCAACAAGTGTGCTCTTAACAATGGTGTAATAAATACTGGAGACCCATTCGGTTTTGTGTCAACGAATCACGAGAATTTTGAAATAGGTGATGGAGATGTCACCATTCCAAGTCATGACATAGCAGCTTTTTTACCCGCGACAACTGAACCTACGCCACAATCTCCGCCGTCAGTGGAAAAATTAATAAGCTATAAATACGACGTAGTGATAATATCGTTATTAATTCAATTGTTATATAGTTTTTCGTTAATAACATTTGATAACACATACTTCTTTCTTCCCATAGTTTTGTATGTCACAACAAAATTAATATGGTTCCCAAAACAACAAAGTTCTAATATTGCCAATGCCCTTTTACTTTTAAATGGTATGTCAGCCAGTAGAGTACAGAGAATTATGTCCATCACACAATGGATAAGTGCATTTTCTCAGGATGTGTGTGTATTTTTATTCACAATAATTTGTGTACAGTCCCTTTGTGAGACAGTGAGAAGCAATATGTAGGGTTAAATTTTTCTGTTTTTCCACAAATTCAGGGCATTTTGATGACTGAACAGTTTCTATTTAAGCAAGCTAAGGTTACTGGGAATGTATCATAGTTTGAATGCTTGTGCCTTTATATGTAAGTGAGATGTTGTGACAAGTGTGCGTTTTAGTCACATATTGCCATTATAGTTTTAAATTTGTAAGTTTGTACATAGTGAAATAGAAAATTTTTGTATTATCAAATAATAGTTATATTGTGTGCAGTTGGTATTTTGGGGGTGTGTAAATTGTTATTATTCATTTATTAGTTCTGATATTATGTCAATGAGTGCTGTGATTCATGTTTTTCTATGGGGAAGAATCATTCTATTAGTAATATTACATTTTCCACTAATTGCATTTAATATCAAATATATTGTCTATTTTTGTATTTTTTCTATACTTATGATGATATGCATGTAAATTTTTAAAGTATCTTGTCTCATTTTTCTGATGAAAATTGCATAAACAAAAATCAGTGTAAAAATAATAATGTAATTAATTAATCAACATTTTATTTTATTGATTTGTGGTTAGTAGTAATTATTATATTCATTTTAGTTTACTCTAACAGTTTTATGTGTACAAATATTATCAGAATTACTTATTACTAGTACTGTTATACAATTCTTCCAATGAATGGGTTTGAATGTTAATTCAAAATGACAGCTGTTATACTGCATTTAAAGGACACTTGAATACAGAATGTGTATCATGGCAGTTTGTGACTGAAAAGAGAATTTGTAATCTTCAATTGGCAATATTTATAACTTATGGCTTATTTGCTCAACATATTCTAGGCACTTGTTATGTATATTGCATGTATGATATGACATTTATAACGTTATGGGTTCTTGCAGAAATTTATAATCGAAGTACAACAGACACTTAAAGCTGGCATCAAACCAAAGACTTAGAAGGTTAATGAATAATTCACATAAAATATAATCTATGTATTCTATTTATTCATGTATAATTGCTTGATCATGCTTTTATTCTTAATGCCAATACAGTTTATTTATTTAATTCAAATTATACCAGCTTAATGCCTGTTGTTGTAAATAGACAATGAAATATAAATAAAATATTTATTTTAATTATATTTTGTAACAAACTTTTGAAATAAAAAATTGCTCTAACAATGTTTTCTTGCATTTCATTCCATTGTCCTTCAAAAGATTGCTGTAAAAGAATTTTAAATATTAATTACAATGTTTTACTGGTTGCTCCAAAAATAATAATAATTGAGGGATAGTTATGTACTAATTCAATATTTAAATCTATAAAGCATGCTGAATTGTGTTGGGTGTCAATTATTATAATCTGTTTGTCCATTACTTTAGATTATTTTTACGACTAATTAATGATTATTCTTGTGCTTCAGCCCTGTCATCGGTCACTAATAGAGTTGCAATGAGAATGCAATCAAAAGTGCGTTAATCATAGTTAACTACATTATTTGCTACATATAATAAATGGTGAAATCCTAAATCGAAATGTAAGCTCAACTGACAGAACCAATTATGTATGATAATATACAATGTGTTAATAAAACTGGACAGGCTTGTAACATCCAGTCATAGCAAAATAATAATAGTCATTGAATTAAGCGGTGAATCCCACTTGCAAACTAATTATAATGAAACATAAAAGAAGGAATGTTTTCGTGTCATTTTCTACAACACGAAAACAATTTATTGGAGAATAACTAATTTTAAAAGAAATACCAAATGGAATTTAGTATTTCGGGAGAGTTTTGAAACTTGCATTATTGCAAAGCCAGTCAAATAATATTTTGGCAGTAAACGGAATTGTGCACAATAACATACAATGTAGTGAACTTGCAGTTTCTAAATTCTATTAAAAGAATGAATTTAAAACTGGAATAATTTAAATAATTGGGGTGTACTAAATACTAATATTTATAGTTGTCAACTGTATTAGTAATTTAATACGTTAATTTTGAGGAAACTTTGACATTTCTAATAATGATAATATAAGTTCTAAGTTTATGTCATATGAATAACGTAGGTCAGTAGTCAGTACCATTAATAATCTAATAAAATTAAAACAAAAAAAAAATGCATAACTCTTTATGAAGTACTTACATTATTTTAAGAAAATGATTTTATACATTGCAAATCCTTTAACTAAATAATGTCAAAACTACTGCAAACTAAATGTAACTAAACTCTAAAATTTAAAAAAACTTTTAATACTAGTCATGATCGTCTTACTCTTTCTCTCTTCAGTTTTTGAGGTATTCTCTGATTCTTTTAAACTATTTTTAACAGTTTTCTTTTCACCCGTGCTCTGACATATGTTTTCTAATTTTGGTATACTATTATTAATATTGCTTTCTACTTCTGAATCATCAGATTTCGGAGAAACATTAGAAATTGTGGATAATGGTTTTATTGATGTTGTTGTACTTGGTATACTAGAAATATTTTCTTTATCATTAGATTTATTTTGTAAACAATTAGCTGATATGTCAGAGCACCCGAGTTCCTATTGTGTTTCTTTTGCAGATTTTGTTTTTTTCTGTCGGATAGGTTTCTGCCTGATGAGATCCGATCGACCTATAGATACCATTTTCAATTCCCACGCTTCTAAATCTTTCCTGCAAAAAATAAAAAAAATTAAAAGTACTCTATTTATGTAGTGTAATTTTTATTAAGTATCTTCAAAAGTTTTATAAAAGTTTGTTTCTGGTTACATACACTATCTGAATTTTGATTCTCTTTATATATTTCTAGGATCGGTAGAAAGATGACTGATATCTGTTTATAAAAGTTAATCAGTTTGTTATATCATGTGCAATTCGAAAATAAGGAATAAGTTAATAATATATAGTTGGACACAATGTTAAATTTTTTACTTACTTATACTTAATCATAAGATTTTGAGCCTGTTTTTCGAATCCTACTCTTTCACTCTCGGGTAACTTCAGCCAGGCCATTTTCAGCCTCTCTTGGTATTCTTTCATATCAGTACCTTTTAATGTATCACCCCTTGATTGGGCAAATAAGAAATAGGAAGACATTGGTTTTTTTGGCCGGCCCAATTCCTTATATTCCTATGAAAAAAACATCATGTTATAGTAACACAGTTGAATAAATTTTATTTGAATAAAAGAAAATAAATAATATAAAGTATAAATAGCAGTTTCATATATTATACATTCAGTTGGGTTCACATACTTACAAACTTTTAAAACAAAACTTTATAAACAAAACAAAGAAGTTGCAAGTGTCTATGAAAGCAATAAAAAATTAATATTTCAAGAATAGTTTGAACTTTTATAGTTTGAATATTTTCTCTCTCAAAGGCCATTTTTGTATTTAACTGTTGAAATGTATTGTACAGTTTTTGTTAACAACAAGGGAATTGACTGGAATATGAATGAATCTTACCTATAGACTGTACATTAAGTGATTATATTACCACTGACTCCATGTTCTTAATTTATTATAATAAATACCTACACAGGTCAGTCTGCATCCAAAGCAGTATAGAGGAATAAGTACCTAAATTTCTCCTCAAGCCGATAGGATACATGCAGCAGTGGGACATTTATAGCCTTTTAATTTTAATATTAAAAATTAACAAATTAATATATTACGTACAGCTTTCAGCTTTCTCTTTTCTTTTGCAGCGGCCATTTCATCTTTGACTCTCTTGATATCCTCTTTTTGCTGATCAGTGAGTGAGGACTCATAAATATCTTTGATCTTTTTGTAGTCTTCTAGATCTTTTTCATATTCTTTCAACATTTGTGACTTTGTCTATAAAAGTTTTTATATTGCCTTTTATTTTAGTTAATTGTATTTACAAATACATATTTAAAGTAGGTTCAAATGTGGATAAAATTAAAATAAGTCAAATTTATTACAAATATTACAGATCATGTTGAGTGATATCTTATGGTAGTATATAAATATACTTTAATTTTTTTTATATAAAATATACTTAATACTTGTAAAAAATATTATTTTTAAATACCTCACTATCTAACTGTTGCCAATGCTTAGAACTCCAAGCTATGGCTTCTTTAGAGCTTATGCCAGGATTTTTGGCAAGAAGAGCAGGGCGCATTTGGGTCATGAACTTAAAGAATGGAGTTAAAGGTCTCTTGGGCTTCTCAATCCCTAACTTCGCTTCAGCTGATTTTTTCGTATAATTACATATTTGACTTTGATTAACCCAGGTTGTTCTGTAATATTAAATATTTTTTTCAATGCATTATACTTTTTTGCCAACGCAATGTTTTAATGTTTAACAAGACAATCAATTATTCAGAGTAATAGTAATAAATAATAATCACATATTATCAAATAAATAAAAAGTAACTTATTGTCGGTATCGTTTGAAGTGCACTTTTGAAACATAAATAAACATAAATTTGGCGTCATAACCTCAATCTTACCTTCCAAGTAATACATTCTTATAGCTGCCTGTTATGAAGTTACTTAAACGGCATAAATTACTAAATGGAGACATAATTAAGTATTATGTGATATTTTCATTAAAATATATTACTTTCTTAGATTAAGAAAAAATAACCGTAAATAAAATGTCACATGAGTCAAAGAGAATAAATGACTTTGACTTATGATATGAGCGCCGAGCGGGCTGCGGGAGAGAGGTTTGAATTTTGATACTTCCAAAACGTCAACGAATCTGGCACAGACTATAATATATAATGTTGCAACTAAATTAAAAATCTTTTCTTCTTATAATGATGATTTATTATTTTTTATTATTGTAATAATGTACATAAGATTAAATGAAATATTTATTAAACATAGTCGATTTATTACAATGGTGGAATGTTACTCATAATATTTCGAAAAAAAAAACAATTATTGCTAAAAATATATCATGCTAGCTGTGCCCCGCGGCTACACCCGCGTATAATCAATAAAATATAAAAAAATATTTTATTACTATAATGACACAACACACGCGCACACACGCATACACACACACACACACACACACACACACACACACACACACACACACACATTCACACCCATATATGGGTAAAGAAATACGTAATTAACGATTTGAAATTAATTTTCATAAGATACCGTAGGGCGTAGGGTATATCGATCATATATATGGCCTATCATTTGCGCCATCAGATGTTCTTTGTGTGTAACAAAGTAAAAAAAAATGTACAGACAGAACCAATAGATTTTTATAGTAGTATAAATGAAGCGAAGTATAACCATTATAATTGTATTAACAAAGAATATAAGCCACGCAGTAAATACTCCGTAAAGTATAATAATGAAACCGCGATGAATATATTGTAATCAACTACATATCACCAAAGGTAATCACTGTTTTTTTTTCTTGAGGGCTTTATGCTACCTGCTCATCTAGGTATGTACTTACCACCTGCTCATTAGATATTGATCAGATTGTCGTTTTAAAGGGTAAGTGAGCCAGTGAGACTACAAGCACGAGGGACATATAATATCTCAGATCCCGAGTTTCTGGCGCATTGACGATATATTATAATGAATAATCCACGTGACATATATTATAAAAAAAATTAAAAGCGCTTAGTTAAAAAAGATGATAAGTTTTAAATAGTAATATTTTATCCTATAAGGATTATTTTTAAAACACTACTAGTTTTTGTTCCAATTTAGCTTTAATTATTATTCTTCTCGCTCACTCTCCGTCACAGAAAATTAAATATCATTTAGAACTTAAATTTATCATAAATGGTATAAGAAATAAAATGCTTATTATTATTATATTTTTATTATTTACGTACAAAATACTTAAAATATAGTTACTGTTAGTTTTTTATATTTACAGTTTTCAGTATACTTTTCACGAAACATATATTTACATTATAATTATGAAAAATTAAGCTAATGTCTATCTTTATTTATATGCTTTTATTTACAAACAATAATAAAAATAATTTCTCGAGTCCCTTTTTAAAATAAGTCAGTTCACTAGTTTACTTAAAATTTAACAACACTTAATATAAAATAGAACATACAAACATTCTAATTGTAAATACAGCAATCGGTAGAATAAAAATCACTCCTGGGGCCGAATTCTACTAAGCTATAACGATTACGACACAACTTTGACTATTTTATATTTATTCCGGTCAGAACCTATACTATAACATATACCAAATTAAAACTCAATTGTTAACTTTTACGATAATAGTCGATAATTAATTTTAAGATCACGCTTCGATTCGATTGCGATAAATTAGTAGAACTGTGCCCCTGATTAATACAGATGTTTGTCACCAATAAGGTTGATGTAGAAACTAAAACTAGGAAAAGATACGGCATGGATTAGAGTCAATCATTAGGGTTCCGTACCCAAAGGGTAAAACGGGTCTCTATTAATAAGACTCCGCTGTCCATCCGTCACCAGGCTGTATCTCACCGTGACAGTTAGATAGTTGAACTTTTCAAGGATGATGTATTTCTGTTGCCGCTATAACACTGTACAATACAACAAACGTGTTTTTTTTTGCTTGTGTTTGCTCGATATTGATAACGGCAACAGGTTTGAAATATTCACAGAATATTTAGTTACATATTCACTTTAAAAATACATAATTCAATTAAAATAAAACAAATATTTAAGGGGGCTCCCATACAACAGACATATTTTTTTGTCGTTTTTATAGATAATGGTACGGATACGGAACCCTTCGTGCGCAAGTCCGATTCGCACTTGGCCGGTTTTTATTATTGAATACTCCTCACAAAAATGACATGTTAATAGTGTACAAAAATACGAACTCTCTTAAGGCACATCATTTGTTTCACTAGAGTCTATGTGAAAACATTTTAACTATATATTCGTAGTTTTTATTTATTCATAGAATTTATGAACGTATTTTATGGTCCCGTTTTAGTTAACGATATGTCACTTGAAATTTCGTGTCTAAATACCTACAATTTTTATAAAAAATTGAATAGGTATAATATTAATGTATGTTGCTATTACATTATTCATTAAATGTTAAAATGCGAGGTGGATAAGAATTATTTACAATTATCTTGCTATCTATATACTGCATTTATATACTTCAAACACTTTACATAATTATGTACAAATATTTATTTAATTCCTAACATTTGTCAGCTTACAAGTTATTTTTTAAATAGATATTATTACTACAAATGGCACCATTTTTTCAAAAAACACAAATTACGTCAATATTGTTCACTATCATAATAAATGCACAACAGAGGTGGTTATATAAGTCTTGTTTTTGCATACATATTGTTATCTTGATTAATCATAGAATAGTTTCCCCGGCCGAGTAGTGGTAATGCCGAGGTTTTCTGTACGATTGTTGCTGTGGCGGTCTGTAAGTGGCATATTTCTGCGGGTGTCGAGTTAACGTGTGAGGATGTGTTGAATAACAGTGCAATGTTAAAGGTGTAGGCGGTGGGCCCGACGGACATTTGGCCAAGACTGGCTTTCTTGGTCCTGTCATTCTTCTCCACAGCGCTTTCAATCGCGGTGTTGCTATCCATACTGCCACCATAACTCCCAATATTTGCGTTGCAAATATACGGAACAAGAATACCCAGAATGCTGGCTGTGGCTGTGTTGATGGTTCCGTTGAAGGTACAGGAGCAGCTAACCAGTCTTCCCTGAGAACGTACTCATATACCCACGTTGCGAGTATACACGCTGAGGGCACTGCGTACAGTGCTGCAAACGCTCCCAATCTTAGCAGGCTTTGATCAGGATGAGGTTGGGGAGGTGCGCTTAAAAGCGTCGCCGGAGCCGGTAAAGGTACCGGGCGACGAAGCACCGCCCGTAGACCAGATGCGAGGAAAACGGTGCCCAACAGCAAACATATTGCTTCAGGGACGATAACCAAAGCCAGTAAGGACTTACTCGACTGGTTCCCCACGAAGCAGGTTCCTAAAATGATTAAAGAAATATTATATATTTATATGTAATTTGTTTAAGTTGTACATTTAACGGATACGGACCCGTTCTTCCGAAAAGAATAACATTCCGATTTCCAATAAAGCAGCACTCAAAGCGAACACCTACACAAACAGACGGCGAGAAAAAAGGCTGCATTAATAAGGCAGTGGTTAAAAAGGGCCGATTTAAAATTGAAATACGAGCGTGCGAGGAGGAAAGGTGTCGTATTTAACGGCTCGAATAATGGCCGCGCATTTCTTTCGTTCGATATAATGGAAGGGGAAATAATAAAAATAAAAGAACAATACCCTATGTATGATTGAAACTGCAATATGCCTGAGAAACGCTCTGTAGTGCTAAGCTCGGTCGGGGCTGGATTTAGGAGGGATAAAAATAAAATGTATGTCGAGGATTATGTTATAACTAAATCTAAAAGATCACATGACAAAAATGCCTAAGCCTTAATCCTCTTATCTGTCATTTCAAGTTGCCAACCTAAAACTTTAATCTCGAAATAATTTTATAAGACTCCTTTATGGATTATAATGTTTTGCCGCTTTACTTAATTTTGTAATAAATTACTGTTTACATTAACTTTAAATGAAAATGTGGAGTCTTAAAAGAGTAACGCGTGTTTATCTTACTGTTTTAAGTTTCAAAAATTTACAGAGTGCCGCTACTTACAGTTACTTTTATCTAAAGTCGGCCTTTTTATTTCTATTTTTATATTTACGTTTTGCGGTATTAATTCCGAGTTTATAGAACATTATCAGAGCGGTATTCTTCAAATGGCCGTGTGTCCGTTGAAATTAAGGATTTAATACTCTCGAGCTTATGTGATAAGGGGTTTTGTTTGATAATACGATACGAATACGTTTTTTTTTTTATGTATAATTTAATGAGGAATTACCCATTCGATAAAATTATTATTGCAACTTTATTTTATTAATAAACAAACTATTTTGTAGTTAAACGGTTTACCAATTATTATGATTAAGTTATACACTTATTACGTTATCAATAGAATAAAAAGGTTTACTAAAAATGTCGTACATTTGCCGCCATAGCACATAACATAAATACCTATATTTTATATGCCTACAATTTAATCTTCAACGTATCAGCGTATTACTATTACGATTCACTATTTCTCTTTAATCGCACGCAACTAAGTCAGCGTCTCATTGAAAACACACGTAAACCACAATGGAGCGGTAGTTCCACAGAATATTGAATGCATGAATGCGTGCTCCCGTGCAATCGTACGAGATTTAATCGCTTTGAAAACGCCGCCGATCGAACAATTAAAAGAGCATAATAGTAAGAATCGCCAACATTGATTGTGATATTCCGATACGGATGTGTTTTAGGATTGAATTGATTCGGTATGCTAAATTAATAGGGGGCAAAGCCATTCATTCTCTTTTAAGTAGTTTTATATTTGTCTAGTATGTAAATATACCTGTTATTTTCACATAATTAATAATAAGAACATAACGTCGGTCGCTTTTAGGGTTTATATAGAACAAGTGTCTAGTGTAATAATATAAGGAATTAAATGATCGGGATTTGGTTCGAATTAATATAAAATTAAAAACACAAAGCAGTTTTCAAAATTCTCCTGAGTATATATAAGACATTTGGCTAGCAGTGAGACATTTTTTTTAGATTACTCAACTGAATGTCTGGGAGTGTTTTTATTTTATTTATCAGACACACAACTAATTAGTTAGTAAAAGCAATACATACAATGCGTGCATCGACACCGTAAGTAGACAGTACTGGAGGGTTAGTTAGGCATTATCATATAAAAAATATGACACTATGATATTATAAGCTCGAATTAATTATGAGTTATACAAATAAAGATTTATCTAACCTGTCAATTCATCAGCGTCAACATCTCTTGTAACAAGCACTGCCGCTGCTAACGCAGCAGGTACTCCCCAGGCTGCTAGCTGCAGGAGGGAAGAGTGACGATCGTTCCTGGCACCAGGAGTGCTAGGAGGACGCAATACACTTGCCCGCCACGCTCCTGTTACTACCACCCACCTATAAAGAAAATAAAATAGATTTAATTACAGCACCTTAACTTTTTAAATATTTTTAATGTAATCGTTCCGAAATCCAAACGTTTGTAAGGTTAAAGAGATATTTAAATTTTATTTAAAATATTAATGTTGTGGTTTTATTATTTTAATTAACGATCTATCGTTAAAACGACGATATAATATTAAATAAACACAAACAGACGCCAGTTCGTATTATTATTTGCCGAAGTGCCATATTATGCCAGTTTTATGTAAATATATGTCCCCGTTCCACGATTGGAAACTATGATTTTTTAAATTTTAAATACCTTGGATTTTAATTAAAATGGACGATACTCAGAACTGTTTTAAATATGTTATTAATAAATTTTAAACAATTTCAAGGTAAGGTATTTGAGACATTATGATTAATTTAAATTGTTGATACGAATGGGTGAATAAAAAACTCAGCTGTTGATGGCAGGTGGCGATGGCGTGTTGACTGCTTGAGAGAACTATCATACCATATGAGGAAAGTTAAATATAACTATTGTTAAAATTCTTGGACACCGTTCATACGTTACTGAGGTACTCTGGGGTAGGAATTACATTGATCAAAGATAATTTTGTGAATTATTATTAGGACAATTATACGGTTCAATATACTTAAGTTAATTAATACGGTTATACGACGACTTTTTCTACAATTATTTTTTAAGCCTGAACTAGGTAACTAATTGTACTTAATTTACATACATAATTATAATGTTATTTTTGCAATACAGTTTGACAACTGGTTGGCACAGTTTCCACTATAACAGGCTGTTGCGAGGCAATTGCTATCATGGGTTCGATCCTCGCTCGACACATCGGGCCATACGAGTTTTTTTAAGGATTGGTGGATTTTCTTCGCATATTATAAATGTTATATAGATAAGATAAAAATACATAGATAAAGATAATTGAAGACACATCAATAAAACTGTAATTATTTTTTTGTTGTAATTAGGTACATTATGTTGTAATGTTATAAAATAAATGTTATCATAAGTGAGAAATAAAATACGTTACTCTGAATAAACACTTCCCGAAATTGAATATATTTTTGTCCACTCTTATTTCCATTTTATTTTTTATGGCAACACTAAAGGTTGTTAATAGTTACCAAACAAATATCGTTGAGAACTAGTAGTAATATAATTTATATGGATATTTTAATTATTATTTTTAGAGACTATTTAAGACTACAAGAAAAGGTAACATTTTTGTATCCTTTATTTAATTTGAAACTACTAAAATGATGTAGAACATACGTAAGAACCCTTAGTAAAGCTCGTTAAAACTCGTGACAGGTAAATCCTCCCCAAAGAACATGTGAAATGTCGCCTTGTTTTCAACTGATGCCATCGTAAGATGAGCCGAGTTATGTAAGTATGTAT
Source organism: Nymphalis c-album (assembly GCA_963151315.1). NCBI lineage: Eukaryota > Metazoa > Arthropoda > Insecta > Lepidoptera > Nymphalidae > Nymphalis > Nymphalis c-album. Next base: position 3,777,878 of record OY720602.1, on the reverse strand, counting down.
GCATTTAAGAGAACGTCTGAAGGATTCTTTAAGGTACTCTTATGTTGGCCAAAGTTCTCCGCAGTGGCGTGTCACTGGCACTTGAGCAAACAACGGTCTCTATTTGTACTTAACCGAAAGCGGCGATAGTATAAACAGTGGTGTTTGCTGGGTCGCTCGCATGTTTGATCCGGCCTCCGTCCAACACATGTCGGCTAACATTTTACTAATATTTGTACGACTTGCATTGTTGTAATTAGGTAAGCGTTATAGGAAGTGTTTGTTGTTGAATTTTTAATTATTTATAGAATTGATTGCGACTTGATTTGAATATGGAAACATGTACAATATATTCGGTGAATAAATGGATTAATTGACCTTTACATTCTTAAATTATTCTCAGTATTGAGGTGTTCTTTATTTTTAAGAGATCCACATAAGCACTTACTGCATTGGACAATTTAATTATCCCTAAAATCTATGTTAAGTGTTATTAAGAATATACCTAAATAAAATTGAATTGTTGCTGCGTTAATATGTTTACTTACTTTAAATATGAACTTCATTACAAATCTGATATGATACTTTAAAATATTAAAGTGAAATTGTTTAGTTTATTTTTTCATATTTAAAATACAGAATATCGTATTGTGAAATGATATGGAAATGCAAATGATATAACGATCGAGGCGTGAATGGTCTACCGCTTTTAAGATTTTATTTTTTCGTTTTTATGTGGCGTCATGTCGCGCTTCGAGTGGCCATTAAGTGATAATATAATCTCAAGGGAAACGATTCCTTTCACGCTATTAAATTCTAAAACCATATGTATATTTTAAATATATTTTATTGGGCCTATTAAAAAATAATCAGTTTTGAATAAACAGGCGTTTCTATTTTCAAATCTATTAGGCTTGACTGTATCGATATATTTGAATACTAGGAATAATAAAATATGATATTGCGATTTCAAATAACGAACATCTGTTTTCGAAATTTAAACGTATTAAAATAAAAATTTACGCTTTTTCATACTGGCAGTTTACGAGGCCACACACGCTGCTAACATTCATAATATTCTTATTTCGAATCTGTCGGGCATCGTAAACGTCTACATGACATACGTTGTTCGGCCTCGGCTTCGTTTCACTTCTTGAACTTAGTTCCATTTTACAGTTCACATAATTTACGGACTATTCATGGCACCACGTTGAATCACAAATAATATCCAACTAAATAATAAAATATGTTACTTAAGTCGAAGCGTTTATTATAGTATATCACATTTAAATGGTTTTTAGATTATCATTACAAAATACAATCTTTGTATATATAATACAACTACGAAAGATGCTTTATTCTATTTATTTTAAAGTCTTGCATATATACATACTTTATATTTTATGAACGAAGCACGTCAATATAAAGTTGTACTTCCTCTAACCAGCTAATGAGCTAAAGTTAGAACTGGTTCTCTTCTAAGCTACACGATACAATTCGCAGTACTGCAATCGATCAATATTTATTAGTTCAAGGAATATTGTAGAATGGCAATTAAATACATTTACTGAAACGCAGTGAAAAACTAAAGGAAGGAGAAATATTGGAGTTGGAGACTTTGTCTTTTGCCGCGAATAAATTATACCTACCGTAAACAACCTTTTTACATTTTTTTTATGCAGTGTAATAGAGAAAATATGAATTATCGCTTGATAAAATTGTTATTTTGTCAAAAGTGTGTTATTAATTATTGTACAGACGTAATTTAGACATATTTTGTAATTTACAGAATATTTCGATCCATTTAGAAACAGCGAGTTCTAAATATAAGCTCATTTATATTCCTTCCTTTGTCCATCAATCATCTTAAAAAAGTTAATCGAATATGCATTTTTCCAAGTAAATACGACCGACGTTATAGACCGGCAAGCGCAAATAAAAAACGTTTTAAATAAAAAATGTTTGGAATACTAAGACAGGTCTAATATGATTGGTTAATATAGTGCGTTCAACTTAACTGCATCCATATTTAGCCACCTGCTGTGAACGCGTTTGCCATTTCGGGATACTGCAAAGGTGTGTATTTATACATTGAAATTAAATGCCTTCGACAGATATCAATATTCATATGATATAAAGGGTGCATTTTTTTTTATACAAATTCTTTAACTGCACAAGAACTTTATATTATTTGTATTGATATCACGTGCACTAAAGCTAATTCTAATACGTTAAAAGTTTAGTCCAACATCCAGTTAACATTAATATCATACACGGGTCCCTGTCAAAGCGGCGTGTAACAGAAATAGTGCATCCTGTTTCGATGCGCAGACGCGCGTCGGGGACGTATACGAATTGAACGGATAATCGATTTTACGAGCTCCCGAAATAAACTGGGTCCCTCCTCGTGCATCATCAGCGAACGCCGCAGCCGAATTTATTTCGAGTTCGTAATAAACTTTGTAAGTCATAACAACGTCGAGGAACTAGGAGTTACGATGAGATATAAAATGCGAAAAATAAAAACCAATTACAAGTCATCATCAACATAAATACAGTTTTAGAAGCGGCTATTTTAAAGTGGCTTGTTAACGTTTTAAGCGATTGTTCCTGATTTCGATTCTTAACTTTAAACTCGTGCTATGAAGGCTCAGAATAGAAACTTTTAACGTAGGTGCCTATTACATTTTTACATTAGTGTATTTTCGAATAGTACCTAACACTTACATTATCAATTCATATTATATTACGACGAAGATGCCAAAGTGGATTTGACATATGAATCGTGGAATCATATTTGGGAACACCACTGACAATGACTTTTAAAACAATTTCTTGGTAGATATGTTATGTATATACATATGTTGAAAAATATAACTTATATTAAAGACATCATCAGCATTATAGATCATCATTTAGCCAATATTAGTAGACTTATCTATTGCTGGAGATAGGCCCAGTAGGAGAGTGGTGCTTAATAATAATTTTGTTCTTAAACGGACGTGTTTTGTTCTCTTAAATTAACATAATATCGTGAGTTAGCCGATGATTGACGATTCAAACTTAGGCAAGCACTTGACTGAATTTTCGTGTACTTAATTTGTGTGATTAATTGATTTCGAGTTCGCCGGTGATAAAAAACATCTTTAGGAGACTTGCGTGTGTTTCAGTAATTCTGCCACATGTGTGTCCATCCCGCAGCATCGCGGTGGAATAGCCATCAAATCTTCACATTAAGAGGAGAAAATGCCTTTACCCAGCTACGTTACATTAATAATGGGCAGTAACTATGTTCCTTACTAGTGTCACCGATCGTCACAACATATTATTACACTGCACTAATCTGGAATTGTTTGTGTTGATTTTTCATTCTGTATTTACACACTAGTCAAAGTATTAAGATCAGAAAGTAAAGACTACTTTACTTGGTGGTAGAGCTTTGTGCAAGCTCGTCTGGGTAGGTACGACTCACTCATCAGATATTCTACCGCAAAACAGCAGTACTTGGTACTGTTGTGTTCCGGTTTGAAGGGTGAGTGAGTCAGTATAATTACAGGCACAAAGGACATAACATCGTAGTTCCCAAGGTTGGTGGCGCATTGGCGATGTAAGGGATGGTTAACATATCTTACAATGCCAATGTTTATGGGCGTTGGTGACCACTTACCATCTGGTGGCTAATATGCTCGTCCGCCTACATATGTTATAAAAAAAGGATTATTTCCATTTTGATTTAATAGCACTTTAAGAAATAAGTAAAAGAGACAATACTAATATCATATTTCAATATCTGGAGCTCATAAGACTTTCGTATCCAGCCCAGATAAATAACATTATGGAAATAGTAGAATGGCATCTCGTTTAAAGCAATAAATAAGCCTGTTCACCTAAATAGTGCAGTGGGTGTTAGCTTTTATTATTACGAGCGCCTTAACGATTCTTCTTTATGAGCCTTTGCCTGCATCTTTCGACGTTTTTTTTTATATATTCTTTTGAAATTCCTGATAGAGACAGAAATTTTGTTGAAGACCAGATTCAGATACGAATACAGGCTAATAACATAAAATTTTACTTCTTACTTTAATATAAACGGGACCGAATCTCTGAAGACTTTGATAAGTAAACGTATTTAAGTCCACAGTACAGTTTGTCAAATGATGTCACATTCCCACTATTACGTTTGAAGGCATTGTATGTCCAAAAAAGTATTTTATTCCTAAATATTTATCTAATTGATTAGGTATTTATATCGACATCCATTTGAACCAAACGACGAGGCTAACTTGCTTATTAGCGAACATTAATAACATTACACACTTTTTGCTAAATTCAGTTCATTGAAATAAAATTTTTTTTTTACCTTAAAAAAGCTGCTCCAGTCTCGAAGAGTAATAAATAAAATTCATGTCTATCGTGATATGGTTATTAATTGGTTTAAATTAATATTGTACATTGTATATAATACAAATCATATTGACATTTAAAATAAGAATACACTGGCAATTAATACGCACACAAATTACCATTGATATTTATATTTCGAATGAAGGCAAAAAAAATAAAGAGCGGCTAAGTGCAGTCCCAAGTGCAGATAGTAAAATATATACCTATAATAAATAAAATCATTCAAATTTCAAATCACGATAATAGTACAGATATTATTATAGTCCACTATTATGTATTTATTAAACTGTAAAGTCCAAACAAATTGCTTAAATCGGAAAAGTATAAATGGCTACAAACTTAGAATAGAGTTTCAACGACAATTAATTTATCTAATTTGTTATTTGAATGACATTTTAGATTTCTAAGTATTACGCGTGACTTGATCGTTTGTCGGGTTAGCTTTTCCCGTGGTATTTCAGGTTTTAGACCGGTGACTATGTGATAGTTATAAACCAATATGTGCCTATTAGCAAAGGTTATAAGTATATTTTTATATATGCAAACACAACAAAATGTTTAACACAAACAGGAACTTCTTGAATAATGTTTTAAGTATCATATTTCACAAATCAAACGGCAATTTGAACATCGTAAATAAAGTCGTAATTGCATTTAACAATGTCTGACATCCCAATAACATCGTATTACAGTATTTTGCGTACAAGTAGTAACGATACGACACAATAGAATAGTATTAATACGAAAAATACTAATTGAATTGTTATATACACACAAAAAATAATGTAGTTATTTTATGATAGCTTAACAGCCTTTACACTTAAGAGGTACAAAGTCCACGACGTTGTACCTCTTTTTTTTTTAAAAGACTTACAAACTGTCTTATGCTAAATTAAAAAAAGAAAAAGCAGGTAAGATGTGTAAAGTGTTTTTAACAATAAGTGAGTGTGAGAGAGTGAGCGAGACACATTACGAATGAATAGATCGCTTCCTGACTATTTCATATTAAAAGAAAATATTATGTACACAAATGAATAGATAAACTAATGTAACTGGATTGGCTTTACTTTTGAGACCCTGAAATATAGACAAAGACAGGCATCGAGTCAAATTAAAGATGACGGACTACAGACACAGCGGAAATATCAATTTTTCTCCTTCTTCATGGCACTCTTGTCAGAGCGGTCGTAGTCGCCAATATAGTATAGTATCGGCTGGTGTAAATAAATATCAATTAATCTATTCTTATTTAAGGATTATAAAATTTACTAAGCCATTTTGTATTATTTTAATCTAGTAAAGAATGATAATAATATATTATTTATTTTTTTATATTTTATTTGGTATTAACATTATCATTAGTTACTTTCCGACTACCAAATTGCTTTGAATCGTATGCTGTTCAAAAAATAATTTACATAATAGTGCTTTTTCTAAGTTAACGAGCCTTCAGCCTGTTGCATACAAAATACACATATTTACATTTCTTTTCATGTTCACTACTACCGCTGATTGGCGACAATGTTGCCATGAATGAATAAGTAGATATTTAAATACTTTATTTTAAATTATTCACATTAATGAAATTTTGTTTATTGTCATTGTTATTATTTTTTTAAATTAATGTTTTAACAAAAATACTTATTTTGTACTTAGTTTTGTTAATTTTCAAACAATTTAAACATTGTAAGTGTAAATGTTAAAAATGAAACTTAAGATTGTAATAGCATTATTGAGAAGATGAACAAGTCACAAGTGTCGAGATAGCAAAGATAAACAAAGACGAAAACATGTCAAGCAATTACCATAACAAGATTGGTTTTTGTTGGTCTCGAACAGTCGATTGGAACTAAGAACTCGAATTATTTATTACGATTGGTTGGCAGAGAGTACTTGAGGTTCGAAAACCTTTGAGTAGAGCACGGGGAATGCTTATACAAGTTAGTAAGCTTTCTTAGTAAGTACAATGCAAATGGCTAAGGATTTTTTTCGGCTAGTTAAATATTCCGTATTTTATTTTAGATTTGTATGTTTAATGGGTTAGAGTTAGTCACTTTTAATTAAATTTGAAATATAAAAACTAATATTTAGTGAACACAAAATATCATTAAACCTAAATTTTCAATAACATTATAAATTCTTAGGTATTTTAATTATATATTATCTAGTACCTACTTAATAAGAAAGGAGCTTTTTTTTTTAAACGCGTAAAAGAACTTCGTTCCAATAAATAATCTGTGGCCTTCTTAACCCTTCGCGGTCGTTTCGTGGATCGTGATTTCCAATCGATGTCATGATTGTTCAAGAGTGTAGGCGCTCGTCTAGTTATTTCGGAGCTCGGCTCTTCACCGTTTTATAATAGGTGATTACTGTTTGACGGATTGACGCGCCGCACCGGTCTTATATTGCTTAAGTTTATTACACACTCGAATATTTTTGTGATGTAGTTTGTCGATACTCAGTTCGGTTTTTTTTTAAGACATTTTAAATTGTTTTATTTTATTTATTTATATTTATAAAGTTTTTTTTTGGATTGGTTTGACTAATTACAATTTGCAAATTTAAATTAAAAAATCGACGTATAACTAGGCATATCGGTTATACTAAATTGGGCAATCTCAGACACCGGTACCTTATCAAGAAATCAAGCCCTTTTTTTTTCTACAACAATTCCAAAGCTCATTCCGATCGAATAATTTAATCTCGAACTTAATTAGTAATGCGAAACGAAACGTTATCAAAATACGTGTAAATCGAATTACGCGTAACAAATAAAAGTCGATACTAATATGGTATCTAGAATCGATTGGTAACGAACGAGTCGATGGCGAGTCGTTTTCTAGAGAAAAACCACTTTTTTCACTCGTCTTATTTTTGTTCCACAGGAGCATTGCCTCCATTATAAACAAGTACAATTCCCATGGATTCGGTCCCATAATTTAGGACAAGCGGCTGTTACTTATCAAATATATAATAATAATATAGTAAGCGTAAAAAATGTTGAAGACCAAAACTAAATTTGTATTTAATAGTAATATTTTAATAGTATATTTCTTCTTCATTAAATATTTTTTTTTTTTTTTTTTTTTTTTTTTTATTGCATAGGAAGGCGGACGAGCATATGGGCCACCTGATGGTAAGTCACCAACGCCCATAGACATTGGCGTTGTAAGAGCTGTTAACCATCTCTTACATCGCCAATGCGCCACCAACCTTGGGAACTAAGATGTTATGTCCCTTGTGCCTGTAATTACACTGGCTCACTCACCCTTCAAACCGGAACACAGCAATAACAAGTACTGCTGTTTTGCGGTAGAATATCTGATGAGTGGGTGGTACCTACCCATAAAATAATTTAACTATTTTAATTTTTGTTCATTATAATAAGTAATCATTTAATTTGAAGTGAGAAGAAACACATTATATAATGCATATAATAATTAATTGAATACAATATAACGATCCGAGACATTAAAATCTTATTTTGGTAAAAATTACAATTTTAATTGATATTAAAGTTTTTTCTTCTTTATAATTATGTAAATACAATTCAACTAAACGTTTTTAAATATATTTTATTATCTCTGGATTGCGCTGCGGTGCAGATTTCTTTTAATTATCCTGAGTACCGTGACGGAATGGTGTCTATACGCGAGAGGGATAGAGGCATTATTGTGAAAGAGATAACGATATATGTTTGTGGTAGGTGTGAACGGGACACGCGCGGTACATACCTGCACAGCCTACTGAGTGATTCTCAAACTTTAATGTATAATATATTTTTTAATATTTATGATATTTTTTTCATCCAAAACATACTGAAATAATTAATTAATTAATAAGTTTAAGCGTGTGTTGTTGTTTGTTTTTCAAAGGTTCGGCCCATGCACACAGATATATTTCACGTTTTTAAATATATATTGTAATAAATAATTGTATAACGACGTACTTTAATAGTTAGTTGTAAGAAGTAAATAGTTTCAAGCAAGCTGAAGTTTATTATTCGGAATTCGTTTTATGGTTTACTGAATACCGAATGCCGAAGAGGGAGTTATTTATCGAACTTCTTTTAATCCTAACTAATATTATAAATGTGAAATGGGGTTATGTTATTTGTATGTTTATTTCTTCGGAATCGATCGACCATTTTTAAATTTTGCATACACGTTTTCAGCGGTACAGGAAAGGGCATAGATTAACAACTACCCCCCCTCTCACAAGCAGGCGAAATACGTTCGGAAATAAGATATAAAATTGTTTGCCGTTTTTCGGCTATTTAAACTATGTTACAATGTTTTATTGGATAACTAAATAACGTATAAACAGACAAAGTGAAAAATAGAGGTTATTTCTTGATATCCGCTGTCTTAAAGTTTTTATCGCTATCCTTCAAGGTAAGCACATCAAAATATAAATGCAAAGAGCACATTTACAGGCATAGTAATAGTGCATTGAGACGTGCTTATTCGAATCATATCTTATGTTTTAGTTTTCGTTTTTTTTACTGTCTATTATTAAATAGTTATTCCTATTTCATGTTATTACACAAATACACAAAAGTTACATAAATACCAAGTTCACTTAAAGCGTGTTTAAAAAGTCGTATTCGGTAATATCCATATTTCGGTCCATCACTATTTAAGGTTATGCTTTGAGAAGCTTTAAAAGGCTCGTGCTTTTCCTTCATTTCTCGTTAAGAGCTTATAACGAGCCGACCTTGCTCTAACAACTGAAAAGAGATGGATACACAAAGTGCTATCTGTATGATAGAGAGAGAACACCACGCGGTCAACAATAAACCCACTAACAAGACGGATTCATTGAAAAGAAAACATCCTAAGCGCCACGATTACTCTTTGAATTATAGAACGTAACAGATTTGTAGAGAGTGTAATTTTCCGTAAACAAACATTCGGTTGTTATTTGACAACTGCTAACACTCGACTAACAAGAATGACTCAAACATTAGGTTGCTTTTATAATGTAAGCCTTTATACGAAGACATTGAGTTTAAATTAAAGTGTATAAATAAACATTCACTTCTCTCTTTGGTCTCCGAAATTTATTCAAATTAGATTTTCTGCCGCGGAATCTTTAATGCCGAGAAACGAGTTGAAGGCACATTTCTTGGGGGTGTTTTACTGTTACATATAGACCAAAATATGTGAGCTTTCGCCTGTAAAAATATATTTAATAAATGTTATTTAAAATAAAACCTTTATTATTAAATATATTAAGTAGAGTATATTATAACACGACACAAAAAAAAAATAATTCTTTTAGCTGACAACCAAAAATGAGACAAAGACAATCTACATAGTGCATACTTGTAATTATTCTCCTTAAACGAAGAGAAAACTTTTTTCCGTAAAAAAAAGCCGTTTTCAAAAATTTGTTATGGCTTTATAAAATAGTCCTTATGTAATTTCCTTTCCCTTTTTTTCCCTGTAAATAGAAGTATTATAAGGAAGCTTTGCATATAATTAAAACAAATTAAGATTTGCGTACAATAAAACCCAAAACATTTTAAAAACTGTTAAACGATTATTACGATAATACTGAACATAACAATAATTGGATATCGTTAATAAGAATAAAATTGCAATAAATTGAATTTTAATTGTAAGTATAATTACAGTGTTATTTTGAGTTTCTTTAATATGAGTACAAATATTTAAGTGCTTTAAATACAAAAGAATATTAACAGCAACTTAGGTATTTGAAAACGTTTCGTAAATTTAAGATCGGTTTAACAATAATTTAATGTGAATTTTTCTAGACATTGATTTGTATATTTTTTTATGAAATGTCTTATTCGGCCACATGATCGACTATAATAAAAATAATTTTACCTAATGTTATAACTTCATCAAAAAGTAGACATCATACAGACATTCACATACGGAGATACGGTATAATAATTTAATTGTATTAAAAATAGTTTTGTCGGTAATTATTTTATCATTGGCCGTGAAAAATAAAGTAAATAACCTATTAATCTAAAAAAATAATCAAATAAAATGCAAGAGATGATAATTATTAATTAATCACTTGAATAATTAATTGATTTAGATATTTGATATAATTCATAATCGGTCCATCACTCATATACCTATGTGTCATCAGATGTTGAGTTATATGTTTTACCACAATTTAAATTAGATCCTAATTGTTTAACGGCCGAATACTGAAAGGTCATTCAAATATGAAGTGGAACTTAATTATTTGAGACGCCGTTAATTTAAAATTTCGCATACTAAATTTGAAATTAATTGCGTTCTAAATATTTAAGTCCCACTTAATATTTGAATGACGTTTCAGTATTCGGCCATAAATGTAATAATTTTAAACTATTATTTTTATAACATACAAATACACTTACATTACCATAATATCATTAAAGGTTCTTCAATTATCTTACTCTCAAAATAAATAACTGTTATACTTAATTGAAGATTTTAAAAACATAATAACAAAAAAGTACTATTTTAAGAGAAAAACGTTCAAAAGACATCAACGCGCCGCCATCGTATAATAATGTGTAATAATAGTTTCGTAATACTAGATACTCTATCTTTTAAAAATATTTTCAATTAAATAATTAACATAGAAACTTAGATTTAGTTTATTTAAAAAGGTACCAGTTTAAATAAAAATTATATACATAAAATGTAATATACCTATAACAAACATTTTTACAATTTTATATTTAGTGTGTAAATTATAAATGTATAAATTGTTGACATTTCATTGAAATAAAAAAAAAGAATAGTAAATTAAATCGAATTATTTATGTGCACGAAAGGTTTATCGTATAAAAAACCTTTGGACCATATGTCATTCCATATATTGCTCCCATAGTTTAAATTAACGTTGAATCCCGCTGAGTTTGTTTTACGAGGGCCCATGACTGGTATACCTTTATCGGGTTTATTTATCAGGTGATTAAAGTTTCTACGCCCATCTGCAAGAACACCGGCGCGGGCGCAGCGAGACGTCACATTTAATTTGAAAACAGAAAACTAACGTGCCCCCAATGTACGTTACTATAAAAGAAAAAAAATATACGTTTGCATTTTAATTTACTTTTTACTGTTATAATTTTTTTTTCTTTATGATAAAACAAAATTTAAGTATCAATAAAGTGATTATTAAAATATAATTGCCGTTCATATAAACCTTATGAACCTTTATAATCCAAAATCACATGAAGGTCGCTCCCTAGTAATGTAAAAGACAACAATCGAAATTAGTATTCAACGGAAAAATATTGTATGCATTTTTACCACAATGCCACGTGCCCTTGGGTTTTACTATAACAGGTGATATGGATCAGAGGATAGGCCATATATTTTGAATTTAGAACACTTTTAATATAGCATGGTAGATCAATATCAAATTAACATAACATTAATAAGTCTTTGTTTCTGAATTGTCATTGGTCGATAGTCGATGACGCAATAGGCGACCAATATATGTACGTTCAGATTAAGGTTCAAAACAAATAATTTTGACTTTGACTTTCAGAAACTGGAACCAAATGTGACTTAATGAATAAGGGATCAATTGACGTGGATGAAAAACGTTAGTAAGGTTTGATTAAAAGTGAAAGCGTTGAACGAAATTCCGTAACATGTATTCAGTAAACCATAGAGAAACCATAGATAATACACGTGTTAATGCTTACTTATGACTTTTTCTGTACAAACCTACTATTTAATCCCTTTAGTCGGTAGGTATATATATATAAACATAAGCACTTCGTTTTACAGGTGGTCCTCTTATATTTGGTGAAGATATGAACATTTATTAAGCTAATTCGGATACTAATTGCCCAAGAGCCTTATTTGTATTCTTTTTATCAGTAAAATTATCTGGTGATTAAATGACCACTGTCTCTTTGGAATGATATTGGGTAAAACGATTTGTCTTTTCGCTCTACTCTTGTAATATTTTATACGACCTTTTGTATCCGCAAAATTGTTCATGCGGGTTTTTAGTATCGCATTTTCATCTTTAAGGAATATATTTATAGATACATGATTTTTACTTTTTTAGTCCAGGGTAAGCAATTTATGTTTTTTTTTAAAACCCCCGTTGACCCTGTACATTAGAGCGGTGGTAGACACGGCACGGCAAAGGCAGATAGAAAATACTACTAAATTTTAGTAATTCTTTAATATGTGACTGCGTTTTGTACTTTAATTGAATTAAAATTTTGCCAAACCATTTAAAAGTCCTTACGTAAGAGCACATTGTCCGTACGTATGATTAAAAACACACATATCTTATTTTTAAAAATATACATATTTCGTTACCAAAATTTTTTCATAATTAAAAACCAGAAGTTTGAAGATCATATGTCTAATTGGATTCTACTATTACTTGACAATATTAGTGATATAATAAACAAGGCTCTGTTTTGAAACACTCGTATGCTACAAGACGTCACAGCACGCCTCGCCGTCAATCGCGTCACATCTCATCACACCACGCCTCGTTACATGTTAGAAAACGATACCAGAAAAAATTATGGACGCTAAAACTCCGCTCAATAGACACGAATTATATCCTACCAAATACATATGACTTGATTAATAGTTGAATTTATATCTATTTATTTATACTTTTGTATTTGTACGTTGTGTAATCAATCAATCATCAAAGTTTTTATGTTAAATGAGTAAGCAGTCGTTATTTAAATTTAAAGCATATTTTTTATTGATGTGTATTTTGTAGCAATAGTTAATTCAAGCATTTAATTATAGTGAAGTTTAAAAAAAACTCAATATAGGTTATGTATGTATGTTATGTGTGTATATTATATATGTATGTTACTCTTCTTTGTATGCAACTTGAAAATAGTGGAAAAAGTAACTAGGAATCCATATATTCGGTTGTTCATATCTATATTATTTTTTTTAAATCGTTTTTGTTCGTTAAGAACTATTGAACCAGTAGTTTCTGAGATTAGCCGCATCAAACAAACAAACTCTTCAGTTTTAAATTGTAAATCTAATCCATTCTCGAATCCACCTGACGGTACACAGAAAATTTCATTAAAATCGGTCCAGCCGTTTAGGAGAAGTTCGGTGTCAAACACACGCACAGAAGAAATATATATATATAAAGATGATCTAACGTGTAAACTGTATTCGAATGATTGCTTTTTTTTTTCAAGTTTTATGCGATATAATCTCTGTGATGATATCAATTTATCATATCATAACTTTTTAGTTTAAATATTATTAAATTATTATAGACAAGCAACGTTTTAGCGCTGTCCGTCAGAAAGTTTTGTTGTAGATCAATGGCGGGCCGTGATTACAGCTTTGATGGTGCCGCCGCGGAATGCAAAATACAGTTCAAAGTCGCCGACTTACGAGCTGTGTTTAGGTGTATTATTAGGGTGATATTTTATTCGATACGAAACAAGATGATTTGTGAACCAATTAGCATTTGCTAATTATGAGATAGATACCTATATGACAGTTTTTTTATGTCCAAGGCAAAACAAGGCTTAAGTAAATAAATGTTAATATATTCTACCCGAAGACATTTCTAGTTCGTTATACTTTTATTTATCCTCGCTTTATTCTTATACTAATAAATAAGTAATTAAGAGTATATAACCTAATCAATCTGATGAAAAAACCTCGAAAGAAACATACATCAGCTTATTTTTTAATTCGCATCAACGAATTTAAAAATGCTTCCTTAAAGATTATTTAAAGTTCATTGAACTCCGCGAGATATTTTATACCTAAAATAAAACAATAAAAAAAAATCACGTCATTAAATCATCACGCGTAACAATTACACGCAAACATTGATTCTATAAATACGGAAAACTTGCTGTAAGAGCTGTTTATAAAATATCATAAACTAACAACCGGTCGCTTGCTCGACTTTTATTGCGAAATTATTCAAAACAACTATATAAAATTAATGCACATTATAATCTATACTAATAACGTAATTTTGACGGCCATCTTTTTTATCTTAATCAGTTTTTTTTTTAAATTACTTTGTTCTTTAATTATATACATTTATAAAATAATTTATACATAGATTTTAAAATTTCTATCTAAAAACCTTATTTTACAGGAAACGGTCATAGTATGTTTTCTAAAAACTATATTATGTAAAGCACGAGTAAAACCACAATACTAAAATAGTTATTATATTAGGTATATACATCGGTTATGGTGCGCTTATTTTTTACTCTGTATCCATGTTAAATTCACGGCACATAAATTGCTTGTGAATTAATAATACAAGTCGTGAAGCTGTTACGGGCGTACCTCAACAACGCTATTATAGCGTGTACAGATAAAATATACACGGCATAGATTAAACAGATTTTATTTAAAATTTAAAACAATTGCTAACTAAATTCATAACTATATGTAGAGTTTTAGCAGGCGTAAAAGGTGACTATTATAGCTGATTTATCTTGTATTAGGCAATATCTTTGTGCATATTTTGTGAACAGATTTAAATGTTTCTTTTTTTATAAAACAAGTCTTCAAGCATGATGCTCATGTAAATAAACAAAAAATCGCCACAACAACTATGGCCCTGTATATTGCCAAATTTAGGTGCACGTACACTTATTCTCAATAATAAAAATAAATATATACTCTGATAGCTAAACATTTATACGCATAAATGAAAGTATTGTTATTTGAACATTCACAATACCTGTCATTTATGGAAATATTGCTAAAGCCAAGACGAATAAATCGAGACATGACCACAGATAATAAACATATAATTATATTACTATAGGTAATTGTAACCTATAATTTAAAATTTTAAATTTAAAAAAAAAAAAAATTAATTATTAATAGCGAAGGTGTAATCGCGTAAGTGTGAAAAGTTTATTGTATTTAATTGATCTCGTTTAGTATATTTCACAGTGTAAGCTGTTGATGTGTATAGTGTACGGTATGCGCAGTTCGCACATCAGAATTCGCCACGGACTTCGGATTTAACGCGTTCTTCAGACGGCTCGCATGTTAGGCGAGTTAACCTCATATAAACTCTTGTATTATTTATCGCTTAAAATAATTTCCAGTGTTAAGTGGTTTATTACGCTTAGTATTGAAGCTAATTTTTAATGATTATAGAGATATTTAAGAGGTTGTTAAAGATGTTAAATATTAGATACGTTAATAGGAAGTTTAGCTCGTAAATGTTTTGTCAAGCATAACATTATTATTCATCAAAAATATTACACCCCGTCATGCCTCTACTAATGACAGGAGGGCTGGTTGATTATTCGCCCAGAGAATCGGAATTGCGATTTAACGGGGAAATGTTGCTAGCATTCTTTTTACCATTCCACGCGATCACGCGATTTGTATAGTAACTATTTTTTAATTTTTATTTGTTTTTATTTAAGGCTTTAATGTAAATAAATATTTGTTTGGTACATATTTAGCTTTCATTCATTAACTTACAACTTAAACGATATTATGTCACCGCATCGTTATTTATAAAAGGCAAAACCAAAAATTAATAAATCGATTTTCGATCGATTTGTTACGAGGTCTCCAGAATTCGAATCTTTTTTATTTATGTTAATGTGTGAATGCTTTTTTGTTTGTGTATGTCATTGAACATTCGCGAGTTCGTTTAAGATTTAATGTTTAATTTTACAAACTTAGATATACCTACGACTTACGTCGGTAATATAAAATTCTTACCGGTTCTTTTCGGGAGAATCTGTATTCCGAAACGGTAGTAACTAAGATTCGATTCAAAATTTAAGATAACGATTCAAAAGTGTCTTTAGAAGCCTATTAGAATATAGTTATTTGATTTGATATCGCTAATACATATACTTATGACCGAATACTGAAACGTCATTCAAATATGAAGTGGGACTTAATTACTTAAAACGCCATTAATTTTAAAATTTCGCATACTAAATAAATGACGAACATATTTGAATAACGTTTCAGTATTCGGCCGTATCATATCATATCATATTAAGCTATCTTCTCACAAAATCCTGTTTGCTAAATCGTTCAACAATTCATAATTATACATAAGCGCAACCTGAACGCGGTCACCGCGTTCTATGTAACTACGATCTCGTTATAATCAAATTTATGAACAACATTTACATACAATCGCCTCTTATTCCTTACATCGTATAATAAACTGTCCCGAATTGTATTGTTTAAAAAATATATGATAATAAGGAGACACATAAATATTGAGTCACGAAACTTTAAGTTGAAAGAATAAGAGTTAAAACAATCGTTTCGGCCGATCCTACATAATATTTTTAACGTAAAAACAATTAGTCATTTAAAAAATCATAAATCTAAAATCCTATAAATTAGTACTTTTTTTTCTTTTCAATAGAATCACCTATATTTGAAAATGACAAACATCTTGTTATCTTGTTAAAATATTAATATATTTTAGATTAGAATAAAAAAAAATCGACTTATTAACTCTTAATCCACTACGCTATAAAAAAACTTAAATTACATAACTACCTACTTT
The DNA here is from genome assembly GCA_963151315.1 of Nymphalis c-album. Lineage (NCBI taxonomy): Eukaryota > Metazoa > Arthropoda > Insecta > Lepidoptera > Nymphalidae > Nymphalis > Nymphalis c-album. Next base: position 3,760,973 of record OY720602.1, on the reverse strand, counting down.
GTTTTTATTCAAAATGATTTTTGGATTTATAATCTGTTCGATTACGATCTTATCTTTTTTTTATTACAATATATTTACGTACTTTGATTAAACAACATACATTCATTTATTATTATATGTCAGTAACAAATTATACGAATTTAAATTCTTGTTAGTCCCGGTTATCTTAGATCGTACAACATGACGTAAATATATCTCTGTAGTAAAATAATTTGTAGAACAAAGTACGTTGTCCTTTACCCACCTAATGAAATGTATTAAAGTGTGAAAAAGACAGAGATAACAATAAAAGCCATAGATAGTTGGATCCCGCGGCGCAGACATGTGCATCTGCTTAGCGGGAAGCGAGTGTAGGAAGAACAACGACGCTATAGAGTAGATCTATTTATTTTTATTAATTATTTTGGTATCAGAATATTTAACATTTGTTTAGTTTAAGAATATTACAAATGATATTGATGTAAAACCTATAAATTATTTAAGTAGTAACTATTCCGTTTTAATAAAAATGTTACAATTGTATAATTATGTAATATGCAAAATAATATTTAATATTAACAAGATATCTTATAATAAAATTAACTATCTTATATTATAAAAACGAAATAGAACACGCATTTCATGTTTATTTATCTCAGATAAAAAAAAATAATCAAACATTTAATCATAAACCTGTCTAAACATTATCCTGTTCGACGCATCCCAAGCCATTTCGGGCGGCTTTGGTACCGTGTTTAAATTACGACTGTCGGGATTTCTGCTTACGATCAATAAATCAATAAATATATGCGGCTGTGTCCGTCCGTCCGTCGGACATTAATGGAAATCACTGTTTGTTTAGGACCGATCCCTGCGCCACGGCTGTTATTTAACGGGAGCCATTTTGAAAAAGCAAAATCACCTATTTCACGTAAAACATAAGTACAAAAGTTTGTATTCATACAATATAGTTTTAGTATAATGTTATGGTTTGATATACAAGATAAACATTGTGTGTAGGCATGACTTATGCAGCTTTCAAATATCATATTACGTAGCGTCTGGAAATGTATTTTTAGAATATAACAAGAACAAGCAAACGTACGTACACATTTAAAAATAGTTTCTATTTAGGCTCCCGTTGTCTGTAAATAATAATCAATTTTATATAACCGATTGTCAACATTTGAATATTAAACCAATAGTACTACTATAATAATAATATAAATAATTTATTTATAGCATATTAATAGGATAATTTTTAAACGGTCTTTGCTTACTTAACTTTCTTCAAAATAAAGGATTTTTGCGAAGCAATATTAAAAATTAATATTTTAAATATTTATTTATGAACGCGGGTCTACTTCGCATTCTCTTTACCCCAGTCCACATAAAGAGCATTTTTTTCAGCGCCCATCCCTAGCAAAGTGAAACAAAAAAAAGCATACCTGCTCCCCAAATCCTGCCATCTACAATCCCTCTTTTATTTAACCGAACGTCGCAACATTTCAACTTGTCGTATCCTTCCAAAACGAATAACTTACTAGCGAAATAACAAAGGCTTTTGCCGTTTTCTTAGAACGAACTGGCCTTGTAAATCTGAAATTGAAAATAGTCTGGGTCACGTAAATAATGGCGTTCTTTGTTCTGTTTTCAATTTCAAAAAAGGATTTACTGTTTCCGATTGTTATCGATCGAATCCGAAGCTTGGATATATGTTTAACTTTATCTGTATAATACTACCTGTGCCCCGCGGTTCACCTGCGTGTCATTAATAAAAATATAATAAATTATTTTATTACTATGATAACACACACACACACACACACATATGGCTACTGGTAAAGAAATACGTTATTAACGATTTGAAATTAATTTTCAAAGGATACCGTAGGGTTTGCCAATCTTTTCACGGTAGCATGCGCAAGCGATCCCGTGGCGCTCCCCCTAAGACGGGAAGGGTACCGTGGTGGTTTTAGTCGGTAGGAGTCCGACATAACCCTCCATTCTACATCACATATGGAGGGTATCTATGATGGATTTCCCCACGATAAAAAAAAGGGTTTGCCAATCTTATATATGGCCTAACATTTGCGCCATCACATGTTCTTTGTGTGTACCAATTTTCATTAAGATTGGTCAAGCCGTTCTTGAGTTATAAGATGTATTTAAGTATTTAACTATACATGTATAAGCGAATTACCGCTTACTGACTGACTCATCACGAGATCGCCCATACTATACAATCGATTGTTTTAAAATTTTGCATAATTATTCCGTTCGTGTCGTAGAAGCTGGAGATGGGTTTTAAGGAAATCTTATCTATAGCCGAGATGGCCCAGTGGCTACAACGCGTGAATCTTAACCGATGATCGTGGATTCAAACCCGGGCAGGCACCGCTGAATTTTCAAGTGCTTAATTTGTGTTTATAATTCATCTCGTGCTTGACGGTGAAGGAAAACATCGTGAGGAAACCTGCATGTGTCAAATTTCACTCAAAATTCTGCCACATGTGAATTCCACCAATCCGCATTGGAGCAGCGTGGTGGAATAAGCTCCGAACCTTCTCCTCAAAAAAGAAGAAGAGGCCTTAGCTCAGCAGTGGGACATTCACAGGCTGTTTTATCTTTTCACTTTTATCTATATTTATTACCCCGTACATGGGGATAAGAAAGACTACGCAGTAAATCTATTTTCCTATAGCGAATGATATATTGCATGTTTTATTATTCTAACGGAAATGTCTCGAGGTGGTGTCGGTAGTGTGAAAATGAGCTGTGAAAGCTTTTAAAACAACGCAGTGGTCGCCTGGCTCGTTTGTAGGAGTAGGCGCTAAATGCAGGCGCATCCGTTGATGTAGGGTGGCTATGTTTTGTTGGCTTTTTGCGGGATTGGTGCACATATTTTTAGATAATCACTACACCGCAGTTATAATAAATCGATTAGATTTTAGAAGAACAAGACCAAACAGAATTAAATACTTTATTTTGCTTTTTGAAGTTCCGTTACTTTCTCCAAAATTATAAAAGGTACATAATTATGTAATAATTAAATGAAGACAAATTTATTCAACAAAAGTATAGTTTAATTTAATAGTAATTCGATGTCATAGATTAAAATAATAACAGAATGTATACTAAATGAATACTTTTAATGGTAATATTATGAAAAATAACCTTACAATATGTTTATGACATGAATGGTTACCCTAATATTGTCGAGTTTACACTGCGCAAACGATCTCACTGTTATGTTCTCGGTAAGAGCTTTTACTTAACTCAGCGACTTGAGATTGCTCACAAAACAGCCTCCGTCTTTAAAACAAAACAATTTGTTCTCTATAACAATATATTGAAAAATATTATATTACAGAAGTACTATTACAACTCACTAATTTGCCTTAGAAATATCATACATTTCATTATTATTGTACGTTATACAATAATATTATCTAGCAACATAACAGCACAAAAACATGCTGATATACATAAACGAGTATGCACATGTCTGCGCAACGGGATCCAGCTATCAATGACTCTTATTAATATCTCTGTCTTTTTCACACTTAAATACATTTCACTAGGTGTGTAAGGGGCAACGTACTTTGTTCTAAAATTATAAATCTATCAGCAAATAAAAAACGAAACAAGTAAGGCAATCTATTATATTATCACAAAACATACAAGTAGCACGGCCATTTCAAGCTTAATTCATAACATGATCTTATTTTGTACTTGCAACAAATTGCTAGAGATAATAAGAAGCTGATTGCAACGGCTGCCTACCTAGATATTAACGTCAATTTTAAAATTCCTGTCAAGCAACGCGTTCCGAGGCGGGTCTACGTATAACCGTCCTTAATTACATGGCTATCCATCATCGAAAACCAACAAAGGAGGTTGTTTCAGAAATCTCGGCCCACCCACTGCCGATATAATATGGTTGGCCTTCGAAACACGATTTTACGTGGAACTTCATTTAAATAGGTCTAATTACATAATAAGAACCAGTTTTGTGTTGAGGACATAGCCAGAAATCAATCAGAGATAATTTTGTTTGTAACTGTCAGATTTAAATATATTGAGCATAGCAGGTTCTTGATCGAATATATTTTAGACTTTAGTATATTCTACTGTTTGGTCAGTTTAACATATGTTGATTGTAGAGTTCGTGTCGAGTTTAATCAAGGATCCTGTTACATTTTTAACATCAAACATATGCTTGTGGATCTCATAAGCCGGATCGTACAGATTGTATTACAGATTACGGTAACCCTATACTCGTGAAGGAGAAAGTGATAAATAGTGTAATTCAAGTTCAAAGTCGGGCGAGTATTGTGTAACAATAGAGATCGTATCGCCGCACCACGAGCCTGTAGTGCCCGTCGTGTTGTGGGTATATCTGAGCGTGCATCGTGCTTAACAAGCCTGATTTACTACAGTATACGTAAAAGGTTCAAATAAATCATAGATAGGATTACAAAAAAAGGGTTCAGGATTTTTTTTTTTTTTAATTTACCACAAAACTGATTTAGTTGACGTTCGTTTAGAATTATGTTGTAACTTTAAAAAAAAGTTCATTTTCTACCTCTAGACTATATGGTACTTTTTATTAATTATTCAAAATATTTCCTCATTAACAGATTAAAAAAAAAAACATTTAACGGAATGCAAATAAAACATTGGCGCATCTACCACTCCTCGATATACTGTGACCAACAAAGCGAGTTCCAATAATGAGGATCGTTCGATAGCATCTCGGACGGCGCGATCACCGTAACAGATATGCAGAATCCTTTCTCGGTTCCTTTGTGGACTGAGGGTAAACACGACCGTCGGCTATTTTACTTCTCAACAATCCTGTGATCTTGAATTTTAAACCACTACAACATCAAGGAGGCAAATTTTTTTTACCTAGACACTATTAAGACTAGCGGAAGATTACCTTAGTTCTCTCCTAATTACTGATATGTCATCGTCAAATATTAATAATGATTTCGAATAGTTCAAAAGAATTTAGTACTTATTATCAGGTTTTCGTCTATGCAACTAAGAACTTAATTAAGACTTTTTAACCTACTTTAAAAATAATATATATTTAAATTGATTACGTTTGCTCAATTTATATATATTTTCCAAAATATTCGATAATTTCGTATTATGGATGCATCAATTTTAATTATTTGTAAAGTTAATTTATAAGTAGGTAATGAGTAAAATAATCGCCTTGATAACACTACTTATTTATGCGTACGATAAAATCAATATAATTCTCACAATAATCATCAAATTTTGTAAGAAATAATAAAACATGCTATGTAAATTGTTACTCTTAAAACAAGGGTTTGCGGCCTCGTTCGATGTATCGTTTGGTTGTTACGAATGAAAATTATTCTGCCAGTGCAAACTACAGTGATTACGTTGGATCGAGCCTCAGGGAACGACGTCAGTGCTTATTGCCGGATGATTGAAGACCCTCCGCCTTCGATGCAGTCCTTGCGTGAAAGAGACGGAACATCCAATAATCGTAAATGTAAAGGAGACGAGAACAGTTCAGCATCTGATTAGCATCCCAATTACGGCGCGGGCGCAGTGGGATCGAATCTTACTTGTAGTGTTGATAGATATAAGAAGTATTGTCGATCATTATTGTTTAAAAATAGAATAATAATTTCCATTATAGATATTGTCTTGCGAAATCTAAAATTTTACTAACTTTGCGGTATCTACTACAAACCAAGAAAATATATGTGGTTTTATTTCATAACCCAATAATGTAATTAATATGTTGAACAGTAGAAATCGGTTATGCAAAATATACTTAGTAAAAATAATCATGGTCATTGAAATAGTTTAATTGTATCAATTAATTTATAATAATTAATGAATAAATATCATTAAAATAGTTTCGTTATATTAAACAATTTATATATGTCATAAATTTAACTTAACAGTCGATGTACATTTTTATCGATAATTCTTATTCCAACACTAAACGCAGCCCTACTAACGAGCATACCGCTCGGTGCAGGGCGGAGAGTTCGTGTTAAGATTACATCAGCTGCCACAAGAAAATTTAAAATAAACAAGAAATTATGAACTACACCAAGACTAGCCTTCGTGTGTATTAAATTGCGAGAATAATTATTTCAGATATCGATATGTACACATAGGTATTAGTAAACATGACTAGTAAATAGTTTATTACAAACTGAAAATAGATTAAATTAAAATTCTAATATATTTTGAGCTGATTTCAGAGAAACCATTTAATTCATAAGCATTGATTTAAAACAAAAGCGTTTTACATTTACAATAATAACATCTATATTGTTTAATCTTCTCTATCCACACCAGGCTTTTAAATCATTACACGAACTGAAAAGTGTTATCATTTGTAAATATAAAAACACATTTAAACCACCATATCTAATGTAATATCTCTGAACAGCCAGATGTAATGTAACAAATTGTTTTATTGCAGGAACCGCAGCTACGGTATCTAATTTCTAAATGAAAATTAAATTACTGTTATTTACGAATAGCATAATAACACAATCGCAGAGATTTGAATTTTCTAAACTGAAACGATTATGTTCTGTGCCGTTAAGGTAAGAATACAAGTAAAGTAATAAATAATTAAAATGTAATTTAACTACACGTTTTACTTAAGCGTTTCAATTAATTATTATATTGTACAGTAATATTTAATTATTTTAAACTTAATATAAATAGGTATATTAAGCTATGTGGGTACCGTGAGTAGTATTGTATAAATATCTTGAAACTACAAAATAATGTGTATTTTTAAGAACTTTTATTCATACGCAAAATATTAGTTTTTTTATTTTAAATATGTGTGCACGGAGCATTACAGTCCACAGATCATCGCACCACGATCAAAAGAAAACAGCTTGCGCGCGCATGGATATTGGATACAAAACCAATTTGATATTTCTCATTACGCAGCGACCACAAAATCGGGTACTAGCCGACTAGTTCTGATATGTCATTACAAGAATATTAACTTGTTGTTATAAACATGAAATCTATCTGTGGTGTATTTTATAGCAGCATAGCAGATTAAGCGCTTTTATAACACCAATTTTTGCTAAATGACATTACATATTCAGCGAGTCGTTCACCTTTAGAATAAAACTTAATGTATGTATTTAGATATATTATAGTTTATAAGAAATTACTTTGTATATGGTGCAAGCGAATGTTTAAAAAAGTTAAAGACAAGGGGCCGTGTAAATACAAAATATTTTATAGGCGATTCTATTTTTCTCGTTATTTTAATTAGTAGGTTAAAGTAGGTATAGCTTATATACTTATATTATACATTATTTGTCAGCGGATATAAATTGCTAATCAACGTAATGTGAAAATGCGACATTTAATTATACTCTGTTTTATATTTTATAATGCACAAAATTGCAATTATGGTATAATTAAAGATAATATTGATGATCCTTCAAGTAAATCGGTAAAGTGATTGATGATATTTTTAATAAAATTAATGAGTATGCGTAACACGAAATGCTCCCCTGACGCCGAGCCTTTCGCGTTGGACTTGACAGATGCACTTAAATATATTTCACGTTCCTTTTATAAATATACTTGTTTATTTTTACTTTGTAATCGTTTAAACTTGTATTGGGAAATAATTTAGCGAACGAAACTGTCAGAGTAAGAAAAAAATCATTCATGCAAACAGATATAAATAAAAATAACAGATACACAAGCGCGTTACAACTATCAACAGCGAGCATTAATATCTGTCAGAGGGCCCATCATATATGCTGTGAAAGAAACACCGCTAAACATAAATCTACGTATAGTTATCATAACGAGTTAGTTCTGTAACAAAATAGAGGCTTTCTCAGAAATTAATAACGTCCGCCATAAAGCGAGAACAAGAAGTTTCCGCGACGAGCTGCTCGCGGCGAGGCGAGGGCTCGCGGTGACGGTATTAATTAGGTGTCATTTGAAAGAATTGATGATTAAAATACGTTAAGATATAAACCTTTATTAGTATTATAAAACTCAAAAACATAACACAAATAAATAATAATTAGCCTTATTTATAAAAGGTTACTTCGTTAATAAAAGGTAGTTTCTTTAATAAGGTTGTACCTGCAGCTTATTATAATCTCAACAATATATTGTTTAATATGTAATTATGCGGCTTTCTTTTTTGTATTTATTTTATGTACTATGTCTATATGAACATAACATCCTTACTTAAACAATATAAGAACTTCAAACTTTTTATATTTTTAGTTCTATGAAATTATGAATGAAATCGTAATGATGATTAAGTCTTCTTCAATTATTCTTATAGAGCAATTATTACTATCGTAACATCATGAGATCATAAGAATAAGATATTAATAAACTGGTTTTAATTTGGTCGACGTGTTATGATTTCAGAAAATGTCTCATTTAGCTCGCTTCCTTTGCGGGAAAGAAATGGAATGCATTACTTGAATGTCAGACCCGAGTTGCCAACAAAAACTTCAGTATAATATATAAAAATATCATTAAATATAAAATGATTAATTAAAATAAATTATAAGTTTTTATTTATATGTGCATTGCGTTGCACGTAGGTACGTTGCAGCTACTTAAAATAATTATTTGAAGTGAATTATAATTAATTTAATAGTTTTCTATACCGCTAAGTTCACTTTAGAGAAACACTAAAAACTTGGAATTAGCCTTTTTTATATATTAAATGCCTTAATTGATATAACTTTTTAATGACGTAACTTCGCAATTGCTAGTGACAATAAAAAAATGAAGACATTTAGGTAAGTATAGCTTTTCAAAAAGATGAACAATGTTTTACGCAAACAATACAAATCAACAGTTAATATTTAAGATGTTCCGAAATTATTTCGGGGACGCAATTGCATTCCATACTGTGTCGTCTGTCCGCTTTTGACTAGTGTAGTTGCCTGTGAAGTGATTTATTGAACCTCGTTTATTTTATTTCTCAATTCCTTCGTTTTTATGGCCCGTCTTTTCCACAAAAAAATTCAGAAACAGTTTTTCAAAGAACTCATAATATGATTTATGTTAATAGTTAAAAAACCTGTTCTCTTAAATTATAGTTTTAACTGAGGACGTGACGTGACACTGAAAAGAACGTTAAATTGTTTAGGTACCCATTATAGTTTCTAAATGACATATAGTGCGAAGAAAGATCAAAGAAAAATGCCGGTTTTGAACGTTGAAAATTTCCATGTTTAAAATAATAGTCGACTCAACGTAACTGCACAATAAGCCCATTTGCTTTACATTTTTACAGAGCGTAACTTATTACTGTGAAAACTTGAGGTAAGCAGGTCCAGTAGCATTTTGAAGAATTTGAGCTTTACTATTCATATTTAAATAAGCCGTTTAGTTTAGTCAACTTCCGTTACTAAATCAATGAATATTTTTTTTTACATTACCTTTAGTATCACCGTGCAAAAACCTAAAGCAATGGTGTAAAGGTGCATTGTATGGCGTTAAAGTAAAATGACAAAATACAATTGATTGGTGACAAAAGTTAAGATTTATGGACAGGGTTTCAATGTATATGTAGCAGGTATTGGAAATCCGACGGTGTAAAAAGACTATTGTATGTATTTACTCTCGGGCATACTATTGTTCGCTTTGCAATTTTTTGCGACGATTTTGAATTTAAATGTTTTGTTCTCAATTCTCTCTTTGCAAATTGTCTTCATTTCAAGAGATAATAACAATATATATTCCTATATTGCCAATATAAAACAACAGATTTTATTTTACAGTGTTAAAAATTGTTAGAAAGTCTTGAAACCTTTGTTAATAATATTTTGGGCATAATATCTTTTAAGATATAATACTATACCTGGAGAGTTTGTATTTTGCTTGGTAATCCTTAGAACGCTATTAAAATGATTATTATGTAAGAGATTACTCAGTAACTTTCCTCAATAATTAGTTTATATGTATTGAGGAAAGTTATAGAATACATAAATTCACGCTACGATTTTACGTAGGGAAAGGATGAGCATAATCGTCGACATATAATATGTAAAATTGTACTCTGGTATTTAGTAATAGCACGGTAATAGGTTGGTGATCAACTCATGGGTATGTAAGGCATTGATAATCTTAATTTAAGTCGTTTGTTTATTACACAGCTTACATTATATACAATATACATGTTAGATCACAAAAAGTTTATAAGAATATTTTTTCTATAACTTACCATACAGATGCTGCTAAGCCAAAGTAATACAGCAGCAAGAAGACTACTGCACAATTAGGATTGGCCAATCCGTCGTGCGCAAGTAGCATCCGCGTTGGTGAAGTGGAGTCTTTGGCACAACCAGCGGCCGTGCGTCCGGCTGCAGCCCGAACACCCCACCCAGCAGCCGCCGCACATCTGCAGAGCGCCACAAGAACCAGAGCTCGTTCCCCGGCTCCACCCCGGTCTCCACAAGCTAACTGAGCTCCTACAGCAGCTAGTGTACAGGCGAAACTTAACGCAGCCCACGTCGCAAGCCACACTTCTGCTGCTTTTCTCTCTCCCATTTCCCATAGAACTTCAGCGTCACAGAATTGTGCACAGCGACCGGATCCTCTTACCCATACCCAACTATTTGGTTTAACGAGTCTTCGGCAAGCACCTCTTCCGACTGCATTTGTTGCATCAAGTGGGATAGTTCCTAAAGGTGGTGCACGTTCGCCTGGACCTTCCATGCACATATGCTCATGATTATTCTCCGCCGGAAAAAGGGAACAATCCAGTTCCGCCGGCCAAGGAAAACCGAAACCACGAAGGACTGGATAACATCTTGCGTAAACACTCTCACATAAACCTCGACAGGGCCCGATAGGTAACGCAACCTTATCGGTACACATGGGAACATAGACCGCACACAGAAATAAGTGTAGCTGCGATGAACATCCGTATTGTACGAGTGGGCTGAACGTTTGAAGTGTCACATCAGCATCGGCCTGAAGCGTGTGTCGAGCTAAGTTCGGCATTCCAGTTTGGTTGTATCCAATGTTCTTACACATAGCCACTTTAATAGGTTCACATGTCCTCACAGAAGCCTCTGCGGATGTTTCGAAAACGAGAGCAATAGATAAAAACAACGATATTAAGCACTTCATTTTTAATTTAAAACTGTCACATTACAAATTTCATTGTATCGTAAATATTTTCGCGCGCGACGACTACGATTGAACGTACGTACACACCGAAACGCGTCTCTAGACGTTGTGTTGCGCCTTGCGAGTTGCGTTGCGGTCAGGTCAGTCGCCACTCCGCGGGGAGAGCTCCCTTCTACAAACTACAAACAAAAAGGTCGGCAGGTATGCGCGATAGTATCAGAAGGAAAGGGAGGGAAATTTAAGGAGTCGTGACTCGTGGCGCGGTCGGCGTTCGAAGTAGTGTCTTGTTAAATGAACAACTGTCCTCATCCTCGAGGACTACTCGTTAGTTGCTATCAAAACATAAAGACATACACATACTATATTAATTTAGTTATATCTTTTCTTACTTTGGCCATTATAAAGAAAGTTTACAAAACGAGTTTTTACTTTATACTTTTAAACAATTAGATTAAAAACTGAATGTAAATGAAATATAATTATAAGGTTGTTTTTAAAAAATACAATTGATATTGTCAGATTTCATTATATTTACTTACATGATTAATTTATTTTATAAACCCATTCTTTATGTATTATTTATAGCATTGATTTACATAACAAAAGGAAAACAGCTTACCGGATATAGACCTACAATTTGGAAAAAATACTTTTTTAACTTTTAAAAATAGGAATATTATAAAAAAGGTATACGATGTATTTGTGTATACAGCTTATCATTGCTGTTGATATCTTCTATCAATATATCGATTTTTAGATATTGATAGTTAACAGATTATATCGCGTTCGAATTTAACTGATATCGAATGAATGTATCTTTAGCGATCTCGTATTAAATAGTATATTAAAAATTAAAAATAAATTAATTTTGAAATTATTTTATTGTACATAGTTTACTACAATAATATGCATATTTTAACATAAATAGGTAAATATAATGGTGAAATATTGTTAGTTTTACAAAAATTGGACCGAAATAGAGATTTGTGAGGTTATAAAGCTTACAGTCAATAGGTACCAAAAATACGCAATGGGATAAAAACAATATTTACATGGCTTTGATTAATAGTTTCAATAAAGAATGATGTTCTTAAATTATGACTAAAAATTAAAATAAACGATAAATACTTTTACAATTATCTTATATCGTACAAGTTGTTTCACACTTTGTTTCACTAAACTAACAATGTAATATTTATTCTTTTATAACATCTCCTAGCTTAACAGTTAACACTGAAATCAACAGCGAATAATAGTTGCCAGACGAAAATATTTATATTATATATATATGAGACATTTAATGGCAATAAAGACAATCATTATCTATCTACATACAAATCCCATGTAAACCGCATCTCAAAATCTTAAGTCTTTCCATCTTTTACATTTACAGAAGCTAATTCTAACGATAATATTATACAACATTCACATATTTTAGTTAAGGTTTTTTATTTCATTGTGTTTTTTTTTTAATTATTTTTTTTACAATAAAGCGTAAAAATAATAATATAATAGGAATGCAATTTAAGCAATACTAGCGCCATTTTTTTTTAATATATAAAAATAACTACTTACAATTAAATATGTTTGCGGAAGCAGATTTTTTTTTAAATTTAATTATATAAATACATAAATGCCATAACTTTGTATGTTTGTGTTTTTCTAGAAATAATTCATTCCATTTTAAATAATTGTGCTATTGATTGAAGGATCGAACCGGGTTAGGAGTAGAAAAGTTATTTGAAGTATTCTGATTTACAACATTTTTCTTTACAAAAAAATATATTAATGTGATTTTATCAGATTTAATTTCATTTAAGAACAAAAAAATATTTGAAAATCCCTCAGCAATATAACTATTACGAAATATTCTGCAAAGCTAGAAAGATCTATATTCATGTAAAAATTTTGAGGTAGTTATTTTGTTGAACCAATTTAATAAGTTTTTTTTTTACACACGTTAAAATTTATCTGATATATAAAATATCTTACAGTCGGTCCAGTCGAAGTCATACACATAAACAGATTCTACTAAAAAATATGCGAGTTTTTTTTTATGAAGTTAATTGAAATAATCACGTCATTCAATTCGTTAGAAAATACTATAGCCTCTTTAAAATAAGTTATCGTTTTTTATTTGCATCTCACATTCATAAGCGGTGCGACATTTTTTTTTAATTTTCTCAAAGAAAACGTGGATAAATCTTAACAATCTAAATAGTTTAATTTACAACTAATTGTAATATTTAAATGTAACGAACATTTTTGAGGACATTAAACATTTGAAACGTTACATCTTAATTATCTTTCATTAGCACTTAGGACCGAAGACGTTTAAGCCGTTTTCAAGTATAACAATCAATGAAAAAAAATTACATACACTAGAATGAATAAATATAAAAACCGATCGCGATTTTCTTATGAGATTTCAAAGGTCGATAAAAAAAAAAAACAAGTAAAATAAATATACAAATGGAATATTGCGGAATGGGGCTCGGGGCTCTCGGTGACTAGACGGGAGTGGAGTGCGCGTCGAGGCGCACGCGCAGCGCCTCCCGCTCGCGCTGCACGTCGGCCAGCTCGGCCACCAGCGCGCGGCACACGCGGTGCAGCACCGCGTTCTGCTCCTGCAGCGCCTTCACGTCGGGGTCCGCCTCGCACGACGACTCGCGCGACGGCTTGCGGTACACCTCGAACGCGCCGTGCATCTTCGGCGCGTCCTCGCGGTTGTAGCCGAAGCCCTCGCCCTCGTACTCGCGCGGCGCGAACGCGTCGGGCGGGAACGCGGGCTCGCCTTCGCTGCGTTGGTTGACGAGCCGGCGGGTCGGGGGCGACGTCGCCGAGGGCGACATCCGAGGCGGAGGCTGCGGCGGCGGAGCGGGGGCTCCCTTGAACCGGTTCAGGTCTAGCGAGCTGGAGCGGGTGTGGTTCCGCAGCGGGCGAGGCGGCGGCGGCGGCGGGGGGTCCTTCTTGGGCGCGTACTGAAGGGACTGTGGGCCCTCCTCCGGGTGCACGGACGATTCTCGCGTGGGCGGGGGCGGCAGAACACCGGCGTTTTTGACCGGTTTCTTTGGTTGCGGTCGTTGAATCGATTTGATCTCGGGATTTCCGTTCGGCGGCTGCTCGAGCGGCGGTTGCGAGTTGAGCCGCTTCGGACTCGCCAGTTCGAAGGCGTGGGCGAAGTCGTCCCTCCGGGGCGACGTGCTCGAGCGCAGGTCTCCCTCGTGCGGGAGAGTGTTGGCTTCGGGCGTCACTCGGAGGGCGACGGGGTGGAAAATTTTAGGATCCCTTTCTAAAGCTGATTTATGAAAATCGAAGTTGACGGGTTTGGGACCGGGGCTCGATACGCTCGAAGTCGGCGAGTCGACGAACTTAGTCCATTCCTTGTTATTCGCTTGAGGTTCCGGTTTGGGCGGAGTGAGAGAGGGTGGTCGCTCCTCTATCTTTTTGACCGGTTTACTTTCGTACGGATCGTTGTTTTCGGGTTTCGGCGCGAAATTGAAATCGGCGGAGGTGCCCGAACTGAACATATCGGCGCCGAGGTCGACGAGGTCTGTGGTGACGGCCTGTTGAGAAAAGTGTGAGTCCACCTTGGGCACGAGACAGGCTGGCAACACGTCGGGGACAGGAATATTGTTCCGTCTCAGAACGATCAGATGCATGGCTATGCTGAACTCCTCCAGCGTTAGCATTCCATCTTTAGTAATATCAGATAGCTGCCAAATTTTCCTGAGGTCTGGAACGGACAGGCGAGACTTTTCGAAGAACAACCTGTAACACATGAGAAAGTATTAAAACATTGAAATATTATTATTAAACGAACTTAGACACGACAGTTTTTTTTAGTAATACTAAATTTCCATATACATTTCTATTATTTATTATTTTAGCTAGTCATAACTCTCATTCGCCAAGTGACTGGAATGGAACGTACGATAAAGGACGTCGGTCCAATAATATCTGGAAATCAATCTGAATAATGAGTATACAGTTTCGGTAAGTATTTGCTGTTCCATCGGATTATGAGAATGGAGCAATATAAAGAACTTGTTTTGACGTATAAACTTGTGTTTTAAAAAATGGTGAAATTAATCATATGGAAATATGTCGCCGTGGCCGTGACGTCATAGTAGTGCAAAAACGTCGAACCTAGCTGTTTGTCCAGAGAGCAGTCCCCGCTCTGGCCGCAGCTGCGCGAACTGCGCCGCGTAGTGCCGCGCCTGCGCCTCGCTGATAGCAAAAACCTCCCCATCTGTCTCCCCTTCCTCCTCGGACGAGTGACGGTCCGACGATTCCTCTTCCGTACCTGTAAATAATTATTTAATCATAATAATTCTCGTATGTTTTTCAAAAAATGTATATTTATATATGGATACAGATACAACATAACCATTTTAAAATTGGTAATAGTAAATATTTTCTATGAGAACCATAACCATATAAAATATTTATCCAATATATAACAAACGTGTTACGTTATCCAAAACAAACGTGTAATCTCGTGCTCGCGTTTTAAATGTCTTTATTACAAGTGAAAGCTAAGAATAGAAGCTGGACCTTCCATGCATACAAATTATGTAAATATATGTGCATAATATTAATATTAGAACAAATAATTTATATATTATGTACACTAAACTCAAAGTACGAGAATTATGGACACCATCCTTGTAAATTTTTATTGTAACAGTATTTAATAATACCTATTTTTATATTTTATTTCATGCAAACAAATATAACCATGTTTTTTTTATAAAAGAAACAAATTAGCCTTAAAACATGTTGTATGTTCCAATTTCCACTACCTGGTTTTTATTGTCCAATTATTATTGGATAGAGCTATATCACAAATATAATAACCATCCTGCATTGAAACAGCATAGTTTTGTTTTTATAGAATAGGTAGGCCGACAAGCATTAGGGACAACTGATGATAAGTGATCACCAACGCCCATAGATATTGTAAGACGCTAACCATCGCCTACATCGCCAATGCGCCACCAACCTTGAGAACTAAGATGTTATGTCCCTTGTGCCTGTAATAACACTGGTTCACTCACCCTTCAAACCGGAACACAACAGTACCAAGTACTGCTGTTTTGCGGTAGAATATCTGATGAGTGAGTGGTACCTACCCAGATCAGCTTGCACAAAGCACTACCACCAAGTAAAAGGAGAAGAGAACTAAATCCAGCAGGGACATGCATATAAAGGTTATTACTGTTTTACTTAATTAATCAGAATGATTATTACTCCAATTAAAACAAAGACAGTTATAATTAACTTCAAGTTACAAATAATGTAGACATCTTAATGTAGATGTTATAAAAAAAAAAAATTACTTAAGTGCAAAAGTGCCATTTTTGGTATTAAAGAAATTATCATTAATATATTATTTGCTAATATGCATAGCTGTTATTTAATTATATCATAGCTTCGCTTAAAATAAGGCCACAAACAAAAGTAAATAGAGCAAAAAAATTTTATTATACCTAATTCATTTTGGCATAATTGATATAAGTTTGCAATCAATAAAAATTTGTCTCTCTTTATAAAATGTATAAAAGATTTAAAAAACATATAAACACATATACTTTATATATACCATTATTTACAATACCATTGAAATTGATGAACAATAATTATCTCACTTCAAGTGCAACAGTAAATAAGTAAATTAGAATTACATATAAAGATTATTCATAGGTGATTTATAGATAATTTTAATATGATTTTATAATAAATTGCCTTTAACTATGGAACATATTTCATTTAATCATTTGAATTCATTGATTTGAACACATTATTTAAACAATATTTATTACTAACAGCCCTGTATATGTCCCAAAGCTGGGCAAATGTCTACTGTCCTCTTAGAAAGCTTATTCTATCACAATGCTCCAGTGCAAGTTACTAGGCCAAATTGGCTTTAGTGAGTTAGTGATTCTTTAAATAATTTAATAACTAGTTATGTTTGTATTTTTTTGTATGTATTACATTGATTACCTAGAAGTCTGGTGTGTTCCTCAGCCGTATTGGTGGGCCAAACACCGCGGCCTGTCGCACTGTGTTCCCATATTGGATGAACCCGCTCCGCCACACTATTTGTTGGAGTAGGACTTTCACTGGCAGTGCTCCAGGGTGAGCCAGCTTTTGCTCTTCTCTGTTATAATGTAAAAAACCATTATATTTTTTTATAACATTAATAAAAATTATATTAATAGAAGATACAAAAATAAATATATAAAGACAGGATAGGATTTATAATTTCTTAAACTGAGTAGTGAAATATTCAAAAATACATTATAAAAACATAATATATGTCTTAAATACAAGTCACATGACAATCAATAAAGCAATAGTAACTTAGAAAAACCCTGAGTCATTGAATAAATATATAATTATGTAACATTCCATGTCCATAACCTTATTATTTTAATATATATCTTTCAAAAAAAAAAACAAAATGAAATATTTACTATTTTGTAGAAAGTAATTTTTTTTTCTTTTTTGCCATCGTGAAATCCAATTATGAAATAAAAAAAATAAGCTAGATTTGTATACGAAGATAGCATTTGGAATGGAATGCTTGATTTAAAATATTAATTAAATATAAACAAAACACATTGTCTTGCATGTGACAACGTTAATAGAACTTTTCATTTCATAGATAAACTTAGTTATCATCTGAACAAAAAAATTATGTACAATTAAAACCTAATTAAAGTTAAAATACTTGTAGCTCTTTAAAAAGATCTTTGCTAATCCAACGAATGGATAAATATTCTTAATATTCTTCAACTATTTTACTTTTGTTTGACATTGTATTGTTATCAAATTCCAATATAATGAGGTGTCAGTTAACCTACAGATAAGATGCCCACAATATTAAAAACAATTTCAGGCAACTAAGTAAAATAATTAAGACTCATAGATTTAATTTGAACAGTAAGATTGTGAAGTGACAAAAGTATTATGCTGACAAGTTGACAATAAACAAAGATAAGATTCATTTGATTAACAAATTAAAGAAGCATTTTCTTTTATTCTATGATGGTTATGTATGTTTTATATCATAATTATCAGAGTAAGGCTATTTTTAAATTGTATCTTGTAACTGACATGAATTATTATTTATTCAATCTTAACTCACCCCGCACGATCCTGATTTTTGTGACATAGTTTCAGATTCCATTTCAGAATCGGTACTCAGAGGTTCGTCATGAGATATTGTTTGTAAAAGATCACCATCTGACAGGTTCGGCAATAAGCCTATGGGCTCATACTCTAGGTTTTCTGCAAAACTTCTTTGTCTTTTAGATATATGCTGTTCTTTTGGAGAATTAGATAATTGTATTAAATCAGCATTAGCGTCCGCGTTAAGTGCCCATGTAAACCTTGGAAGTGGAAGGTCTAGAGGCGTGGAGAGTAGTTCTGGTTTTAAGGACATATTTGTTTGATAAGCTGCTATTAATTTTAACGCGGAATAAAATTGATTCCTGTTCATATGATTCAATGAAGAACATGTATTAGGTGCCACACTTATATCCATAATCTGTAAGATGTAATTAATTCAATCGTCAATCATTTGTTAGCTAAATGCAGTTTTATAGACAATATTAATATTAATTACCTGTCGTAATATATCATTTGGTACATTTGAAGATCTAAAAAGTTCTGTGGCTTTTAATATAGGTATTTTCCCGTTTGATTCTTCGTCGCAACATAAAAACAAATCACTGAAATATCTCATTTCGGTTTCTGTCAAATTGAGATCCTCCATTATAATAAAAATACACCGTTATATTGTAATAAAAACTGTTACAGTTTATAATAAAAACCCCAATAAACACAAATAACCATTATCTGTTAATGTAAACCATATTCATTGATTAAAAGACGGACTTGAAATTGTAACATCACAAAATTTACACGAAGCAAACGAATATGTCATTGACAGCTGCCCGACATGCCCGCAGCCATTATATAGTACAGAATCTGTACTACAAACACAGATAAAAATACCTTCATTCAACTACTGCCAACCTCTAACACTTAACAGCTACCTGTACTATCAAATATCATTAAAATGTATCACGGCTAATGCCATTCAAAATTATTTATTTTTTTAATAAAATCTAAGCCGAAATATTTTATATCCTAGAAAGTCTTGTCAATAGTTTTGTAAGATCCGCTTTTTCCAATAAGTTTTAGAATTGCGATTTTATCATATCCTTTCTATTCTGATCTTCGTTAAATGTACGGAAAAGAGCAGATATTACAAAAGGCGAAGTTATTGTTAATAAGCAATCTCTTTCACCCTTAGTGTTTATTAGAGGAGACGACCATGATGGATTTATTGTGATAGGAGCTATCCGTCCCGGCTTTGTACGAGTAGAATGAGTCTATATAAAACCTTTCTGTTGAATCAACATGTAAAGAAACACTTCATGATTTTCTTGTAGTTTTTGGGTTAGTGCCTTGCTGCCGTCCGTAGAACAGCTCTCCAAAATTTATTACAATCGAACGAATAAAGTAAGGAAGGAATAAATACTTTAATTTTTATTTATCCCGATTATGATATTGATCCCGAGGCGCTGCCCTTAAGACGGGAAGCGGAAGGGTACCGAGGTGGTTTTAGTGGGTAGGACGGGCAGTCGATTAGCGGGGTCCCCGTGAGTCCCACATACCCGTCCCGGTAACTCGACCGGGCGGCATGCGTAAATACATTTCCCATTGATAAAAAAAGGCAAGAATATAATACGTACGAAAATGCATAAGTAAATGTATACATATCAATATAATATGGAATATACTTATAACAAGCACAAATAACACAAGCTGTAAAAAAAAAAAATGTATTAAATATTGCTCACGGTCTTTTATGTATTGGTACTCAAATTCAAAATACTTTATACAATATTGAAGCATTAGGCTTTCTTATTGATTGTCAAACCAGAAACTACCACCGGTTTGGAAAAGATACAGCCCCGAGAAGAACCGGCGAGAGAAACTCAGTTTTTTTTTTTTTTTTTTTTTTATTGCTCGGGAGAGCAAATGACTCTACTCCACCTGATGGTAAGTGGTAGTAGAGTCCAAACGCGACGACGGCTAGTGCAATCACGAAGAATGATTTGCGCTAGCCGCCCCCGCCTTGCCGGCCCGCAAGATGCCTCTTCACGCCTCGTTTGAAGGAAAGTGGATTAATTTTTTATGTATCATGTGTCGTTTATAAAAACATTAATAGAAATAGCCATTCAGCAACTATCTCATTCCCAAGGTGTGCTATCATCCATAAAATCATTATGTAATTGTATAATAAGCTTTAGCACACAAGCATTCCTTTACAAGTTTATAAAATTTTGCCACTTAGCCATTTTGAACGCTTTCTGGAATCCTCTTGTAGAACCGTATACAACCACAAAAGAGTTACCTACTGACTATGCAGTCGAGTAACGGGAGTAATTAATTTGTGTTTGTTCCTTGTACCAATGTGATAATAGACTACAGTTTAGAAGTGAAAATTATTGAACTAATTTTATGCTAAATTTTAAAGCTAGTGGTGAAAATTAAATACGAAGTCAACTATTAATAGGATATTTTATTTATTTGTATTTATAAACATAAAAGCTAATTATAATATTTAACATGGATGACAGTGTAAAGAAATACTTTTGATAATTTTATTATACTTGGATTATGACTATTATTTTAAAAATAATTTGTTTCCGTTTTCTTATACACAATTACAGGTTATGCATATCAAGCATACCACTACTCTCAAAGCAGTATCATAATTTAGAATACACAGCTATACTTAAAACTTAACATAAATATAAGCGTCGGTAATCTCGACATTACATAATCATTCTCTCGACCAACTCAAATAATTTAATCCTTGGTCTGGATGTACTTGATGAGGTCAATGACACGGCTAGAGTAGCCATATTCATTGTCATACCAGCTAATAAGTTTGACAAAGTTGTCATTGAGAGAGATACCAGCAGCAGCATCAAAGATGGATGAGTGAGAGTCACCAACAAAGTCAGTAGATACAACCTGGTCTTCAGTGTATCCCAAAATACCCTTCATTGGGCCTTCAGCTGCTTCCTTAACTTTTTGCTTGATCGCATCGTAACTGGCGGGTTTGCCAAGACGGACAGTGAGGTCAACCACAGATACATTGGGAACAGGCACACGGAAGGCCATACCAGTCAGCTTTCCATTGAGGGCAGGAATGACCTTGCCTACAGCTTTGGCAGCACCAGTTGCAGCTGGAATGATGTTTTGTTGGGCACCACGGCCATCACGCCATAACTTGCCAGAGGGTCCATCAACTGTCTTCTGGGTAGCAGTTGTAGCATGAACAGTTGTCATCAGACCTTCAATAATTTCAAAGTTGTCATGGATGACCTTGGCAAGGGGTGCCAGGCAGTTGGTAGTGCAGGAAGCATTAGAGATAACTTTGTATGATGGATCATAGGCTTCCAAGTTAACACCAACAACAAACATTGGTGCATCAGCACTGGGAGCAGAGATAATGACCTTTTTGGCACCACCTTCCAAATGAGCAGATGCCTTGTCAGTTGTTGTGAAGACACCAGTTGATTCTACAACATATTCAGCTCCAGCCTTTCCCCAGGGAATAGCTTTTGGGTCCCTTTCAGAAAAGACAGCAATTTTGTTTCCATTTACAATCAAATGACCATCTCCGGCTTCAACAGTTCCTTTGAAACGGCCGTGAGTTGAGTCATACTTGAACATGTAGACCATGTAGTCCAAGCCAATGAAGGGGTCATTGATAGCTACAACCTGTGCTCCTTTTTCAATGGAAGCACGGAGGACCAGACGCCCAATGCGGCCAAAACCGTTGATACCAATTTTAGACATATTTACTGAAACAAATAATAAAATATTAATTTAATTTACTTTCAATTGGTACTTTATTGTAAGACATTTAAGGGATGACGAAATCATGTCTCATATAATAAAAAATAAAAACCATAATTTATTAATATAAAATTAATATAATAATATAATTATTAATATAAAATTAATAAATTATGGTTTTTACTGTTAACAAAAATATACATTAATAATAATACACTATAGGATTATAAATTAATAATAAAAAAATATAAGTATTTTAATAAATTTTTGTATTTGATTTGTTATAATCCAATAAAGCTAAGTCTATATTAGAAAGACCTACATACCCACGATAATCTAATAGAATAATAGTTTGTAGTGCTATCACAATCAATTTGTGATAAAAACCTATTTAATATGTTGAAAGTAATTTGTTAATTCATAGTATTTGCATCGGCATTTGTTATTTTAATTGAATATGCAATTATTCGTTGACCTTTAACAATGCAAGATTTAAAATCTCCACCTCTAATTCGTCCGCCCTATGGATGCCGGCAAGTAGAGGTCAATTAAAGGTCGCACGAAATGTCGCACAAAACAATAAAAATATAGAAGTAAATACTGTTTGTAAACCAAAGTTTATTAAAAGGTAATGTAGAAACTTGTTAAATTAAATAATTTATTATTAAACCGTCTAAATTTATCTGACATGGCACATAAAGTGATTGCAGAATAGAAATCATGATGTAATAATAAAATATATCCATGAATATGATCACTACTACCTATATTTATATTATTAAATACTAACAGAAGGAAAAGAAATATAAAGTTATTTAATATACATACCGGTATTAATTTATATGGAATCGAATAATACACGTCAGAGGACACGTTCAAACACCGCAAGATGGAGAATGGAAATGTTAGCTGAAGGACAAACTGACAGATAGCATAACATAAAGCCATAGACAAATATATTTTTTTCAAAGATTAAGTGACTAAGACGATGTCTTACAGCATAGCTACCACATATTGTTTTATATTTACAATAGGTGTAAACCTGTAAAAAGCACATCCGTATGTAGCTAATAGAGCGGGTACTACTACTACTAGTTACTTGCTTTAACTTCGCACAGAGAAACTAAGGTTTGATCCAAAAAAATAATTATCCGGATATAACCATTTTAATATTTATAAGGAACTCATAGTGTAAAGTTGTATTCAAGTCCAATTAATTTATTGTTCAGTCATAGGTTGAAATAGGTAGACCAACAAATGGGTCACCTGACAGTAATTGGTCAGCACCGTCCATAGACTTTGGTGGCTATAAGAAATATTAGTCGTTTCTTTCATCGCCAATGCATAATTTACCATGATAACTTAGATGTTATTATTCATAACATAACTTCCTAAGGTTGGTGATGGCGACGATCAATTGAATCTGCGCGTTAAAGTCCAATAAATAATAATTAACAATTTAAGTAGTACATAGTGAAACCTACCTTGGGTCCGTTATAAAAAGTTGTAGAACTTTTTGCTGCTGCAACTCGTGAACCATTTATCTGGTTCAAATATATTTCTTACAAAAGTTGCAAGAGATGTGCTGTAGTATACTATTAAATATGAATTAGGGCACTAAAGTATACTAATCTACCAAAATTTGAACTTTGCTTGACCTGCTTTTGAAAGTCAGAACCTACTACATTGCATTCAATTTGACGAAGATTTCGTTGTGTCACTTAGCTTATTTATTTTATCGCATCTTCGAAAATAATACTCTTTGATCCCCAATTGTTTATAATAGACTTTAATAATAAAAAAATAACAAAATGAAACATATCTGTTAGGGAAACATTTTTAAATTACTGACTAATGAGTTCGTTATATATAATTATTGTCATTTAATTTTTTAAATTTGATATCAACTACTATTATCTATGACAACTATTCTTTGACTTGAAATTTTAATAGCGGGTATTTCAAAATTAAGTTTATAAATTTCCCTGTATGATAGAATTTGGTGGAAATGGTGGTACATATTGGAATTAATGGCTTCGGCCGAATAGGCAGAATTATATTTAGAAAGTGTTTTGAAAGCAGTGGTTTAGAGGTACGTATGTTAGATATCTAAAACTGGATTATTTAGACGCTACTTTTTAATTACTATTTCACATTTCCCAGGTCGCAGCGATAAATGATCCAGCGGTTGATACTGACTATATTTGCTATCTTATAAAATTTGACTCGACTCATGGAAGGTTTGCTAATAATTTAATGTTTACAGCAAATGAAATCACCATTGACGGTAATTTTACTTGAGAACTTTAAGCAATTATATAAAATAAATTTATTCAAACGTATTTTTTATTGGTTGCGTTTGCTTGATAGATAAAAAAATTAAGGTGTTCCATGAGAAATTACCATCGAATATACCATGGCATGCTGCAGGAGTCCATTATGTAGTCGAAGCTTCTGGAATGTTCACGAACCGCGAAAAGGCTTCGGTATCCCATTTTGTCAAGTTCCTAGTGAATTATGATTTGTATATATAGCCTCTTTTGAAACTTAAGTTTTGATGTATCTATGAAAAAGTATATCTAAATCTGATTGTAGCTAACTTGTTTGTATTTTGGTATATTTACAGTTTTTTAACGAAATATTTATCCAATAGATGACATACGTAAATTAAACAGTACGAAAAAATATAGTCGTTTGAAAAGTTATATAATCTAATTGGTTAGATGATTAAATTTACAGAGTCACCTGGCTAGTGGTAGTGTGAAGAGAGTTATAGTAACAGCTCCTAGTGTTGACATTCCTATGATGATATTAGGCGTTAATGAAGAAAAAATTAACACAGGTAAAAATTAAAATTTAGAAATTTTAGTTATTTTAATTTTTTTGACAACCCTTGTAAAATATCTTAATGAAAATATTAAGAAGCTGATTTCTATTGGTTATAATTTATTCATACCATATATACCATAAACAATAGTTAAATCTTATAGAATTCAAGTTTTTAACACACATAGTTTTAACAAACATTGAGATAATATTCTGTTGCAAGTCAATACTAGTCAGAACTAAGTCTTTTTTTTCGAGAGTTCATGTACTTATCGACGTATCTTATTATTACTGTGAAGATTATGCAAGAGGTTATCGTTTACAGGGTTATGAAATAACTATATATAAATACCGACGTCATATGTTTTTTTTCTTCAAATACAACTGTAACAGTAAATATAAAACTACAAAAGTATGATAGAAATTAATTGCTTTTTCTAATAAGATATAATATTAAGTTTGAATATAGAACATTTGTTATTGTTTGGCTTTATGAATATAGAACATTTGTTATTTTGGCTTACTGTAGCTAGAATTTCAGAAAAAAATATTAAAAAAAATTAAGTCAATTGCTTCAAAGCTAGAAAAAATATTGTTTGGATTAACCATTGGAAATTTTGTTTAACTTAATACGTCTCTAGATGATAAGCCAATTTCATAATTCAAATGATTTTGAAAATTTAAAATAAATCGAAACTTCCAGAACAAAAAGTGATATCCTGTGCATCTAGCACGTTGTACTGTTTGGCGCCATTGATAAAAGTGTTAGAGGATAAGTACGGTATAGCCGAGGGTTTTATTACGAGCATACACGCAATGACGCCGTCTCTAAAACCATTAGACGGCCTGTGTTTAAGAGGAAAGGTAATTTTAAAAAACCACACAGAACAACAACTTGTAGCAATTGTATTGAACATCTGTATCAAGTATTAGTATTATATTATTGAATTATCAATTTCTTTCTGATGAGTTTCTATTTATTAATACTTCGACAGTTAGGTTTCTTTTTCCACGAACGAGTCCACAAGCAATAATAATGTTTTTATTTAAAAAATCCTTACATAAAATTTTGTACATAAGTATGTATTTACCTATGTCGGTAACGTAAAGCTATCATTAAATTTTTTTATATAGCATTGGCGTGATCATCGAAGCATTCTTCAGAACATTATTCCCGCAGCGACGGGCGCTTGTAAGGCTCTCGGTAGGATTATACCACAAGTCAAAAATAAAATGACCGGCCTAGCGTTTCGAGTGCCCATTGTTAATGTTTCTGTTCTTGACGTTACGATAAGGTTAGTAGTTTAATATATTGCGCGTGAGTTGTAACTACATAATTTTAGAATCTATAAATTTTACTAAAAAATAATGAAGTGATATTTAAACTGAGAGAATGAAACCTTATCATTATGATGTAATTCTCCTTTTTTAAATTTAAAATAAGTAGACGGACTGATAAATGGACAACCTGATAGTAAGTGGCGGGGGGTTACTCCGCCCATAGACAACGTTACTGTAAGAAATATTAACCATCTCTTACATCATCAACCTTGGAAAAAAGATGTTATGTTCCTTGTACCTTTAACAACACGGCTCTCTTCTTTTTCTTTATAATTTGGTCCCAGTTTAATGCTGCCCATAGTCCTAAGTCAAGTTTCTTTAACTTATGAATGATTATTGTGATAAATGCTATTTATTCATTTTCTTAGATTAAATACCAACACAACAATAGAAGATATATTCAAGTGTATAGAAAACGAAAGTAAATCGACTATGAAAAATATTATAAACACATCGAGCGAGGAAGTAGTATCCTCTGACTTCTTAGGAGATATCAATTCATGCATTCTTGATAAAAATTCAAGTTTACAATTAACACCGAACTTTTTCAAACTAATTTGTTGGTATGAAAACGAATATTCTTACGCCTGCCGTGTTGTAGATTCAATAATGTATTCGGAGAAATGTTTTAAATTCGATAATATGTTTAACATAAGAAATAAACAATTTATATCGAACAGATTATTCCTAGAACCTAATATACCGTTTTACGATGAACAAATATTTATCGTGCCTTCGTATAAAATGAATAATAAATCGAATTTACTATTAAGTATGTCCCAAGACAATAATTTTAGGAAGAAACAGTTAAAAACTACACAAGCCTGTCGACTATACGAATGTTTTCGCTCGGGTATATCAGAAGATGAACCGAAAAATGAGATCTTTGAAATATGGAACGATGAAGTTAAAGACAGACAGACAGACAGACTGCCAAAGGTAAGAGAAAATATACAATACAATACATTTTGCCACAGTTGTATAACAGTCAAGCCGCCTGATAAAATACCGTGTATTTCTAAAGACAGCACACCTCTCGAGAACAAGGGAGAGTTTGCCAGAATGAAGCACAATACGAATACCTTTTTGAATAAACCGTTCCGACAAAATTATCAGGACAATGTTTCAGAGGATCTCATTGGGGATACTAAAAGTAATAGTAATTGCAAAAATTGTCCAATGAGCGGTGATCACTTGACTTGTGAGAACAAACCTCATACAGATACATCGGAGGCTAACAAAACTCCTAAGGACGATAAAAGCCACATAGGTGTCATTACGAGTAAATTTGATTTTGAGTTAATTGAATCAAATTTGGAGAATGACAATAAAAATAAACTATTAGAAGATGAAAATGTTCTTAACAAAAACCTTAATTCAGAAACAAGAAACGTTGAAAAGAACACAGATATAATACACAATGATTTAGACTATCATAAATTATCAACCGGAGATGATGGACAAGAAAAAAATATTCAGTCAGTTGAATATATTACGAATATAGAATACACTGAAACGAGTTCATCAAATCCAAATACTTTAAATATAATAGATGATAAAAAAGTTCAGAATAATAAAATACATAATAAAGAATCAGAAAACGATAATAACAATTCAATAGCTATTGGAATCGATGAAGGTTCATGTAAATCACATGAAAGCACTTTGAGTGAAATTAGTGAACAAAATTATAAAACTGACACACAGGCTGAAAATAATCAAATATTGAATATGAAAAAGCATTTGCAAAAGAAAATTCTAGCAGGTATTGTGACATCATTATCTGCAGAAAAAGTTTTAATTGGAAATGATTTACCAAGTTTATCTGCTATTAACATAAACAACTCCGTAAGTAATGCTGATAGATTAGCAAATCATTCAGATATTTTTGACAAATTAGACAGTGTAAGCGGAACAGATTCTGAGAATTCATTTCAAATCAAAGAGAGGAAATCACAAGTTCTTAAAATAACGGACTTGACAACGTCTTTAGAGGATTTGGCGCGATTGGATAAAATCTGCAAAATAATTGAGATATCTGACGAACTATCAGACCGACTATTTTCAGTATTAGATACTAGTAATCAGGATTTCAAAAGAAATAATTGGTCTTTTAAAGATTTGTGTGAAAGGTTGAAATTGGATGAATTTTATAATAATGTGTTCGGACACCCGAAATTTTAAAATGTTTGAATCGTTATTGTGACTATTCGAACAAAACATCCGAAAAAATTTTAATACTTTATTTTATATACTTTAGATCTTACAATAATGTAAACTATATAACTGTACAATAAAAGAGTTTGTATAAAATAAAATATCATCGTAGGTAAGCCTGTAGCAACACGTGTAAAAATAAAAAAAGTAAAAATGCAGGTACAAATGATATGTTCCTTATGATACCTTATACAGTAGTTTAAAGCTCGACCAATATTTCCCTCTCATCTTACCCGTAACGTTGTGATATAGATTCTGTATTCAACAATTTAAAATTAAGTTTTATAACCATTTTCGAAAAAATAGCGTTGTCCATATCGACAAAGTCAGCTATGATGACATTTACTGGTGTCGGACCGTCTCTGTCTAGAGGTCTACCTGGTGAAAATTCTGACAATTTGGGGTAGATTTCATTTTTGACTGGTTTAGCGCATTTTTCACGTAAGTTCGACACCCATCTGAAAATTACATGGCATTAATAGCATATTTTTTTTATAATATTTAGTCAATCTATATTAGGCATACTGCCTTCATAATGCCTTCTTATATTTACTGTTCAGATAATGGTCAACATCGAAAGTAACATAAACGTCATTGTATTCTCTTCCATTTAACGCTCTCTTTCTAGTTGTTCCCTTCTCCTTCTATAGCATCATTACATAGCCAAGAACTATTCTTAATAAACAAAAATACATTTAAATCGATAACTCTCGAACATAATATGACATACGATGGTTTTTTTCCGTATTTTTATACATGGTGCTTGTATAAAAATCTACAAATTCAGATTTTATCAAATTATAATTATTACTTTATATAATTATATCTAATCAGCATAATTTTTCGTAGACCTTGTAATATTTTGTATGTATTTTTATATAAAAAAAAAGTTTGTGAATCCATTTGAATCGCTTGAGAAATTGTTTTAATCACTTTTTTTATTTGTATGATGCAACAATACGTTATCTTCAATTCAATATGCCGAAAGAATAATTACATAAATTAAATAGTTTTAAAAAATCCATTGTTTTATTATTGTAAAGAAACCCTCATTTTTATTAATGTACCTGAAGAGAATAAATCCTGGTGTAGGTGTTAGTACCGCTTGATGCACAAAACCCATGCCTGGGTGTCGTTTAACATTTTTCAGAAAGTTTAGCAGACCAGTGATATTGTCCTGTTGGGGCCAAGGCGAAGGCATCATCTGTGGCTGCCAAAATTCACTTGTAGCATATACCGACTGATGCCGGTAAATTACTATTACCTGAAATGATAAATTTTTATATTACTTTTATAGCTTCATAACGATAAACATACAAATACATTATGAATTGATCAAGAATAAAATATATATAAAATATAAATGTACCTAATGATTACAAATAAATTTCGACAATATATAAAAATAAAACAATTGTAGCATGATATTTTTAGTAAATCTTCAATAGTACCTACTTGGTATTTATTTTAATTATATTTGCTTCAAGGATGCACCATTAGGCGTACAATTATATTTGTCTTTTATTATTCACAAATATCGCTTCATAAAAATAAATAATTCAACTTTTTAAGACATTTATAATAAGACTTTGGTCTTGTTGCAAATTGTGGTAAATTAGTAAACTGTATGAATTAGTTGTTTGTTGCTGGTGTTTTATGTTCTTAATGAAATTAATTAAAAATTATAAATTCAACTCTTAGACAAGTTCTATAAATCTATATAAATAAAATGATAGAGGTCTGCAGTTGTGCGCGCATCACGGAAAAACTACTTGATAGATTTCAATGAAATTTTCTAAATTTTATTTCTTAGACACTTGGCCCTTATCAAAAGAAAAAATGATTGCGATATCTTAATTTAATAAAAAGTTATTAAAGTTTCAAGAAACAACGATTTGTATATGCACTGCGTGTTCAGTGATGTATGTTTAAAGAAAGTATATTTTTGATTGCGATCTTTTTGATGTTTTTTCCTTCGTACTTTGTTAATATATCAAGCAACGCGGACGAAGTTGCGGGTATCAGCTAGTAAAAGTATAAATTAACGATTACTTATAATACCTGTTGCCGTAATCTATGAAGTGAATTAAGCGTAACACCGTCCAAGTCTGGTTGTCTCGGTACAAGTAGTGGCCCAAATAAGTTAAGTACAAATCTCATTAGCCTTTGATGATCATCTGGAGTGAATCCATAAAAATGCTGGAAATCTAATATTACCACCTGAAATAATAGAGTATTTGTAAGTTAATTAAAGTTTATAATTTATGAGAAAAAATATAGAATATTTATTAATTATTGTAGAAGAATGTCATAATAATGATAACTCAAGCCTAATTTTGAATATAGGAACCAAATCAAATTCCAGTAGCTCTTCAAATATATTGGTCTATTTTAATCTAAAGTTATTCAACTATAGTAAAATGTAGTACGTAGGTTGGTTTAGAAAGCCGAGATGGTCCAGTGGCAAGAACGCGTGAATCTTAACCGATGATCGTGGGTTCAAACCCGGGCAAGCACCACTAAATTTCATGTGCTTAATTTGTGATTATAATTCATCTCGTGCTTAACGGTGAAGGAAAACATCGTGAGGAAACCTGCATGTGTCAAATTTCATTGAAATTCCGTCACATGTGTATTCCACCAACCCGCATTGGAGCAGCGTGGTGGAATAAGCTCCAAAACCTTCTCCTCACAAAGAGGAGAAGAGGCCTTAGCTCAGCAGTGGGACATTCATAGGCTGTTACTTTACTTTACTTTTTTAGGTTGGTTTGAAATGACATGTTTTTTATTAGAAGACTCAAGTTCCAATTTTAAGTTTTTATAAATGTTATGAAATTATGAATACAATTAATGCAACACGAGAAAAGACACCTGTGAGACAGTGTACAACAGAGGCAACAGATAATTGTCAATGTTATCCCTATACCTCAACCAAAGTGGTTGCCTTTAAGTCTACTTTATAAAACTGTTATTATATTTTATTCATTAATTCAAACTTAACTTACTTCATATGGGTGTTCATATATAAAATCTTTTATTTGTTTGAGCGGCTGATATATTTCTCCTGCGTATACTCCATGGGTGAAGTAGAAGTCATCTGAACCATTTTTAGTTGCTAATCTTAAGTCAAAGTATCTAAAACATAAATTATAAAGATCATAACTTTTATATTTTTTTAATATCCAAATTCAAAGTTAAGTATTCTATAAAGCAATACAAAACTATTTATAAATAGTTTAATGTTGTCAGCATAAAGTTAAATACTTTTATTTTATATTTCATCTATACAATAAAATAAAAAAACAAACCACATAAAATTTTTAAAGAAATAACACATTGTCTAAAAGATTGACCTGTAGTATTGTACCCAAGACATTGGCACTATTGCCTCTTTGCACCACTAGACTCAGCCTTTGGGCTAAATAAGTGCCAGCTCTTGGGCCACCAGAAGTGTGGATCACTTTCTTAGAGAGGTCTTTTATGGACCTAATTTTTCAAAACCCAGCCCTTAACATTTTCCTTTATGATAATTAATAACAAAGCTAAACATTATACAAAGTACCTAATGCCAATGAGAAGTTGCTGTAATGCATCAACTGCTTGTGTTATTGTCCATCTTAATATTGTACCGTGAAATAAAGGGTACAGCCTTCTGAGTATCGGTTCTGCATCAGGAGCTAGGCCACTGGACCTTGTTATATTATATGTCATTGAATCATGGCTACCTGAAATTTAAACAATTAAATTGTAGTAATATTTACAAGTATCATGTAAGTTTATCATTATATCTGATGTGTAGTCAGGATTATGTTTTATTAGGAATAGTATTTTATTGAAATGAAAAAACATTACTTGTGAGAATTTTAATGAATTAAATTTGTACTAATTAGAACATGCATATGTGGTACAATAAAGTAATATTTTTTTATTTTTTATAAGCAATTTTCCAATATGTCTTGAGCTTGACTGTCAAAGCTTGTATGTTGTTATTGTTATAACCATAGTTATACCAGAATACTTGGCACAATGCCAACTGCAAATGCACAAGTCTTCAACTTCATTGTGAACATTGACTTGAACACACAATTTATTGGTTTAATATTCAATGAATAATAAGTATATTTGTATGATTATTAGTATTGATAATGAGGATAATTTTCAAGACATACCCGGAATGGCGAGGTAAATAAAAGGAATGTTTCTAATTTGTTCGGGTAGATCTCTCATCCAGTGCTGAAGATCAACATTTTGCGTAAAACCGTTTTCACTCATAATTATAACTGAAAATAACAATGAAATGGACAGAGTTAACTCAAACACTCATAACAAAACATTGAATTATCCTTTTAAGTAAATAAAATACCTTCACAAGATACGATACTAAGGTTACCAAACTATCAACAAACACAAAGCATTTATAATTTTCTCCCTATCGCGCTATTCGCTACATGTCATTAACAGAGTCTCAGTCACGTCATAACGCTAAAATAACTAATGCCCTTCGGTTAGTAAAGCTGCCCTCGTCCTTTGTTTATCAATAACATTATAGGTTTTCCCGCGTTTTAAATTTTTTGAAACAAAGTTCAGTAGGTCTGTTAAAAGTAAAATATAGACATATTTTTTTGACAGAATGAACTGTTTCTTGTCGAAGCATTAATTTTAATTTGCATTGTAAGTGTATTTTATAGTAATTCCTATTACTGTAGTAACTAGTCACAGCATTGGTCAATCTTCATTCTCATATTGTTGGGAAATCTTGGAATTTGACATGACACTGACAGACGACAGTTCCCTCTTCACAGTTGACAGTTAAACTTTAAGGTTAGGTAAAAAAAATGTCTCCATTACACGTTAATTAATTGGTAGTAGTTGTTTTTTTTATTTTTATTATTATTTTAATATTGGATGTAGAAATCACTTGTGGCATTGCAGAAACCCTAATATATATTTTTAACACGTTTGATGAAGTTTTAGCGGTACCAACAGTGAAGTTATTTGTTAATTCGTTGTTGTCTAGTTTCTAACTGAATTTATATTTTTTCATAATACGAGCACTTTTTGTAATATACCTATAGCTCATACGAATATTATTATTTTTAAAGTGTATGTTATATTATTGTGTATCAAAAGATTCTGGAGTAATTAGCCAACATGTGTGCATCCCATCGCGCCTTATATGATCATTGTTACTTGCTAAACGTGTCAAGATTTTTGGAAAATCTGTCCAAATGTTTATGAAGGTGAAATAGATCTTGTAAGTCATTTTAACACTAAAATCATTTGAATTATTTATTTATCAACAGGTCCAGTGTTAAATAAATCATACCAGTCTCTCTGCGGTCTACTAAAAATATCAGCCGTTGTTTGTACATAAACTAGTTTTTTTTTTAATATATAAAAGTAAAACAAGAGCCGTTCTTATCCAGTGCTTTCATATACATACATGAAATATATAAGATATATAAGAAAGTCAAAGTGGTCCCTGATCAAAAAAGGCTAGGAACCTCTGCTTAAAAGCATCATTTGCAAGTAATTTCACATTCACCATAAATATAATGAAATAAAAAGTATTTCGATTATTAATATACTTAATATAAAGATTATTTACGAAATTACTAAAATAAACGTAAAAATGAACACTATAAAAAGTGTGATAGTAACTGATTACCTACTATTTTGTCTGGCGTTCTACTGTGTGGAATGAATTTCAAAGTCTTTATCTAAATAAATTTAGTCGATAGTTGGGATTTGCGGCAAACAGTAGGAGTTAGTTTTAAATGCCAGATTGATATTTTTCCAAATGTTTAAATGCTGTTAGCATCCCGGTCCTTACAGCGCTACGAGATTCAAGACTCAATGTATCTTTCTAGAAAGTCGACTTTCTTCTACCTATTGAATAGATAGATAAGTGAGCTTATAGATTATTTCATAAGTTATAGAGTTTATAATAATTAGTTTCAATTGACCTTTTTTCGGCACCTATTAAACTTCTATACGGAAAATTAAAAGTAAAGAATAAAGCATGACACGCTAATATTCAAGCTTATAATAAATAAACAAAGATATAAGTAGTCGGAATCGAACCCGCCATGGCTATCGTGAAATCAAATACATCATCTAAACTGATAATATTCCAAGTAGTTGACATTGGATTATGTATACATACCTAGTAATTTTATAATATACTAGCTGATACCCGTGACTTCGTCCGCGTTGCTTGATATATTAACAAAGTTTTCTTATGTACGAAGGAAAAAACATCTAAAAGATCGCAACCAAAAATATACTTTGTTTAAACATTCATAACTGGACACGCAGTGCATAGACAAATCGTTGTTTCTTGAAACTTTAATAACTTTTTATTAAATGAAGATATCGCAAAAATTTTTGATAAGGGCCAAGTGTCTTTGAAATAAAATTTCGAAAATTTCATTGAAATTGAAATGTAGTTTTTCTGTGATGCGCGCACAACTGCAGACCTCTATCATTTTATTTATATGGATAAATGATATTATGATTTGCATTACTGTCACAAATAATTATCAGTTATATTTACAATTGTAGGATCAATATAGTTATTAGTAATTATCTCGGTACTAGGGCTTTGTGCACGTCTGTACACGTAGGTATAATCCACACATCACAGTTTCGGTCAGAAGAGTGAGTGAGTTATAATAACTCAATTCCCAGTTTTGAGAATTTGTTGTTACTGCGGCAACATAAATATATGTTTATCTGTTTAAATTTTAACTGTCTAATTATCACGGTTCATGAGATAAAGCCTGGTGGACAGACAGATGGACGGACGGACGGACGTACGTACAGTGGAGTCTTAGTAATAGGGTCCCCGTTTTACCCTTTGGGTATGGAACCCTAAAAAAGTAAAGCATAAAGCTTTTAACATTTTGAAGTTACTACCACAATATAATGTATAATGAATAAAATATACTACATATTATTCAAGGATAACGATTTGATTTCTCAACCAATTGGTAATTTTAAGTATATATAAGCTTGTAAAATAAGCTTTTAAAAATTATTGATACCTATTACAAGTTTTATTATTTGGAGTATTTGGACCTAGATTTACGCGTAAAAAAAATTAATTAGGTATCTTTTAATTAAGTTCAATAAAAAATACGTGTTAAAAAATACAAGTTTATTTGCTAAAAAATATTCCGTTGACAAACTTAAATTATTCACGAGTTTTATAAAGAAACATAAAAAACGATACCTACCTAAAACCAGATGTAATCCGAGAAGCATCTTAAAAGATCACTGCAAATACATGCTATGTCACTTATGTCACTAGACTGTTAACGGTTATCTCGTAAATTATAATTTAATATTATATGTCAGTAAATACGAGTTACACGAGACCTACTCGTAACTGAGAATGAACTAAGCATGCGATGCGATACAAACAATCTTGTTACTAATAAATGCAAAAAGTAACAAATGTATAGGTATAATCGCGATAGCTTTGTTTCGGGACTTTGAATCAACTGATGCATGTTACAGCCGATGGGTGAAAGGATTAGGCTATGCTTTTTTTCTTCTGATATTTTATTTAGCTCTGCTGTTAACCTTGCTGTTTTTGTTATGTTGTGATACGACATTTTAATAATTAGATCACGTTAAAGCATCATAAAGTAGTAACGTAAAATAACAGCATGTGATTGTCCCACTGCTGAGCTAAGGCCTCTTCTCCTTTTTTGAGGAGAAGGTTTTGGAGCTTATTCCACCACGCTGCTCCAATGCGGATTGGTGGAATTCACATGTGGATGAATTTGAGTGAAATTTGACACATGCAGGTTTCCTCACGATGTTTTCCTTCACCGTTAAACACGAAATTAATTATAAACACAAATTAAGCACTTGAAAATTCAGTGGTGCCTGCCCGGGTTTGAACCCACGATCAACGGTTAAGATTCACGCGTTGTAGCCACTGGCCCATCTCGGCATCATAATAACTAGCAAAATATATGGTTCAAATTTTAAATTTATATTAAAATAACTATAATGCGTACCTAATGGATATGTACTAGACTATATCAGCAATTTTATAAGTAATTTTAATGTCTACTATATAGAATACATCTTACACGTGATAAAGAAACTGAAAAATCGAAAGGACACAAGATTCAGCGACATAAATCTTTTAAAAGATTATTAAAAAATAAAAATTATTTCAGTTATAAGAGAACATTAACATTTAAAGACAACAGAAGATTTCGATTTATCTATTAATTGAATTGTAAGTAAGCCTTGTCGAAAGCAGAGTAAAATTTTATACATTAGATAAAATATAAAAAATCTTCTTCTCAAATTATAGATCAAAAATATACAGTATGTACATAATGTACCTACATTACAATTAACGGACCGTACATATTACGTTGTTAGCCAAGGGAAAGGTTACAAGTTTATAGGAGCATCGCTGCGAGCTGGAGAATATAATACAAGTGGGCAAATTTTATCAAACAATAAGTTTATTTACGAAGTTTGTCTTCCCCTCTATTTATAATTGTAAAAAAAATATTCAATATGGACTTTAAATTCCAAAAATGCGTGTTCCACAAGTGACATACACAATCATCATCTATAAATGATTATTTATGACTAGCCCGCGTAGTTCCCGTAACAGTGGGAATACGATTACAAAATGTACAAACAAACACACTTTCGTCTTTATAATATTAGTTACGATTAGAATCACAAAACAGCAGTAGTTTAAATTGTTGTGTTCCCGTTTGAAGGATGAGTTAGCCAGTGTAATTACAGGCACAAGGGGCGTAACATCTTAGCTCCCAAGGTTGATGGCGCATTGGCGATGTAATCGATGCTTAACATCTCTTACGATGTCATTGTCTGTGGGCGTTGGTGACCATTTACCATCAGGTGGCCCATGTCCTCGTCCGCCTACCTATGCTGTATTAAAAAAAACTTACAGTATTTTCCGACGGGAAGTGATGTTCCAAATCATTGTAATGTTTTAAGTCAGGCAATTTTGGTTACTTGTAGATTCGTATTTGACCTTAATGCAACGAATTACGATCGAGAGCAAGGCCTGAAACTGTAAACCGCATTTACGGAATAAATAAAGTTATTTTTTTATTAATCTATTACGTCATTAATATTTTATTTTATAATGTTATTGTTAAATTTATTGTTTGTTTTTTAAAGGCAATTAAGTGATTTTTGTACATCGCGTGTGTGTTAAAGCAAGTTACATAATATGTAGTAGACTTTAAAAATATGAGCAGCCGAGAATGGCCAGTGGTAAGAGCGCGTGAATCTTAACCGATGATCGTGGGTTCAAACCCGGGCAAACACCACTGAATTTCATGTGTTTAATTTGTGTTTATAATTCATCTCGTGGTTGACGGTGAAGAAAAACATCGTGGGGAAACCTGCATGAGTCAAATTTGATTGAGTTTCTGTCACATGTCTATTCCACCAACACGCATTGGAGCAGCGTGGTGGAATAAGCTCCAAACCTTCTCCTCACAAAGAGGAGAAGAGGCCTTAGCCCAGCAGTGGGACATTCGCAGGCTGTTACTTACTATTTATTTACTTTAAAAAAAATATATGGTTGTACGCTAAATCATCCAATAATCCAACAGGTTTAAGAATATTATTAACTATTGTATAAAGTTTAAAAAAACATATTTTTTATTATTAATATTTTTTTTAAATATATTTTTCATGGGTCAAAATTACCCGAATTTGAGATTTTTCGAACCTTTAAAAATTCATATATATAAAATATTAACTGTCGTGAAAACTCATAGGACCTTTTATTTGTATTTCAATAAAGAATACAAAAAAAAAGTCTGGTTGAAAAATAACAATTCCTTGCAATTTCGGTTTAAATAATATGGTACGGGGTTGCTCCCTGGCAACATGCATTTATATCATCAGTAGGGCAATTTGAAGAGGATCACATAAAACAATTGAGGTGGAATAGGTTTCGGTGCGCATGCGCCGATTCCGCTTAGACTAAAAAGTCACAACCCTCCCGTAGAGTCATCGAAAAAATAACACTGTTCGTTTTTTTTTAAGACTAATCGCAATTTGCAATGCCCATTTCAAGAAATTATCTTCGATCAATAATACCTTCGATAGATAGTACATTAATAATAATCGAAGGGAATTACTAATGCGTATTTCTGTTTACCCTGCAAATTAAGCGGAAAGCTTGAGCTAGGAGTGGGGAAGACTTTACCTAATTACCTAAGGGATGAACACCTAAACATTTAAATATTTTTTGACCATATTAAGTTCTATTCATTTAATGTTGTGTTGAATTTGAAGAGGCTAATGTTTTTACGTTTCATTATGCAATGAATACTTAACTATTACTAATCTTAAAGATTTTCTTGTAACATGATCTCCATTGGTATCATGATATTGTTAGTAAGACAACTCGTTCTAACCCATATCGATAATAGCCAATAAGGAAAAATGTATGACTAATTTGAATTACTGGGGAATTGCACGCGGTTAACAAGCGAGTGGGTTTACTGTTTAAAAAATTATCTTATTTCAAACTTACATTGCCAATGCGCCACCAACCTTGGGGACTAAGATGTTATGTCCCTTGTGCCTGTAATTACACTGGCTCATTCACCCTTCAAACCGGAACACAACAGTACCAAGTACTGCTGTTTTGCGGTAGAATATCTGATGAGTGGGTGGTTCCTACCCAGACGAGCTTGCACAAAGCTCTACCACCAAGTAATACATCGAATAAAATGCCAATTCCGATTGTTCTGTAACTAAATAAAATAGCAATCCTGTAAATTTCCCACCGCTGGTCTAAGGCCTCCTCTCCTTTAGGGGGGAAGGTAAGGCTTTTATTCTACCAGTTCATTGGAATAACCGCCCAGTGTCAGCGTGCGTTGCCGGCCTTTTAGGAAAGAGTACGCTCTCTTCTTGAAGGTTTTTGTCATATCGGTTCGGAAAAGTCGCCGGCGAAAGCTGGTTACACAGGGTGATTGTGCAAGTAGTAATCTAGCCTCCACTTAAACCTAAGCAATAACCAATGTTTTGTTATAGTTATAGTTTTACCACTCTTTCAAAACCTCCGAGATCAACCAATTTATTTTGTTTTGACCTTTATTATTTACTACACTTCACCCACAACGTCACGTAAATTAGTATTTGTTAATATGGACCGGGAGATACTAGCACTCCGGTCATTTGTACAAGTTCGGCTACTCTTCAGGGGTTTGTGTCAGTTACTGTTTGTTCAAACCGTTTTTCGTATTTAGACATGTTTTATACCCGTCATAACTTCTAAATGAAAATTCCGATACGAATAATTTAAAGCGGAATTTACATGTACATAATTAACCTTAATTATCAAACCGTTTAAATGGATAAGTTTTAATAATATCTTGATACCTTATATCACTACCGATTCCACTCGTATTTGAACTTATTAATATAAACAAAAACCATTATTGTGTGGCTTAACTTTAATTCACTTGGTGGCAGGGCTTTGTGCGAGCTCGTCTGGGTAGGTTTTGTTTGCTATGTAATTACAGACACAGGGGACATAACATGTTAGTTCCCAAGGTTGGTGTTTTTTTTTATTTTGCATAGGTACGACCATATGGGCCACCTGATGGTAAGTGGTCACCAATGCCCATAGATATTGACATTGTTAAACCATCGCTTACATCGCCAATGCGCCACTTACCTTGGGAACTAAGATATTATGTCCCTTGTGCCTGTAATTACACTGGCGCACTCACCCTTCAAACCGAAACACAACAGTACCAAGTACTGCTGTTTTGCGGTAGAATATCTGATGAGTGGGTGGTACCTACCCAGACGAGCTTGCACAAAGCTCTACCACCAAGTAATACATCGAATAAAATGCCAATTCCGATTGTTCTGTAACTAAATAAAATAGCAATCCTGTAAATTTCCCACCGCTGGTCTAAGGCCTCCTCTCCTTTAGGGGGGAAGGTAAGGCTTTTATTCTACCAGTTCATTGGAATAACCGCCCAGTGTCAGCGTCTGGAAAGCCACAACATGCCGATTTTTAAGGCATTTCCTGCCTCGCACAACTACTCGGTGGAAGCAGCATTCGGCGATGACATTTCCGAATCGATATGACATAAAACATTCGAGAAAAGAGTCTACGTTCTTTAAACGCCGGCAACGCAATTTTAAGGCCTCCGGTGTTGCAGGTGTCTATGGACGGTTGTAGTCACTTTTCATTAGGTGAGTCTCTGTCCGTAACCTCACTCTTATGTAAAAAAAAAAAACACCTTCAGTGCGCCTTAGTTGATACATATAGGACTGTCTTTTACTTTGACACAATTAGAAACAAAAATTAATGAACAACATGAGAATTAAGAAGATTTATTTTTAAATAAATTTGCTAATTATGGTAAAAAAATAACACAAAAGACGAATTATCGCGTTCAAACAAACGATCTCTTTAGCTTTATATATTAGTACAGATATTGTTTCAGTGACCTTTACCAATTCTAAACAATGCAACTTCGTATGAAGCGTACTCACATATTGCGTAATGCTTACGTTGTTACAAAAACAAAGTTATTTAGCCTCACTCAAATAAATTTCGCTTAGGATATTTCGTAAAAGATAACATTTTTGTGATAATGATTCTATATTATTTGATGCTAATTCAACAAACAGGATACAAACAGGTTTTCAAAGTTTATTTTATGGTATATTTTGTCCTTTTAATACTAATATTATAAATTCGAAAGTGAGTTTGTAGGTTTGTTCGTTTCGTTTCAACTACTTATTATCATCATCAAA
The DNA here is from genome assembly GCA_963151315.1 of Nymphalis c-album. NCBI lineage: Eukaryota > Metazoa > Arthropoda > Insecta > Lepidoptera > Nymphalidae > Nymphalis > Nymphalis c-album. Next base: position 3,719,759 of record OY720602.1, on the reverse strand, counting down.
TTTTGGATAAACGTTGTATACTTCGAAATAACGATAATCGAATGTTTTTGCAATTATGATACGAAGAACATTAATACGAATATCATTTCGACTTTAAATATCAATTACCTGGAGGCTTGCCACCAGTGGAGTTGTACAAATTCCTATTAGACTAAGATCCGGCTGCAAGATCACTACGTTCATAACGTATAGGATCCAAACCTATTTTTTATGTTTAATTATAAATAGGAGAACCCATTTTTGCTAGGGTGCCAGTCAAAATTTGCCCGCAAGTACTTTTAATTAAAATAACAATTAGTGACTTTTTGCAAAGAATTTCATTCACTTGTTATAAGAATAAACTACAATCCACTCCATAGTAGTGTATGTAAATAACTCGGAAAAGTATGGTTGCCGTTACCCACTCGGCCGCAACCTATTCGCAGCCAGGTCAAAAGAGGTCATATTTTGTTACGTTAATACGTTCATGACGTATGTATATCTTTTATATATAAAATTGAAGCTTGCTGTCGCAGCTTTGATTTATAATCTATGTCTACCATCCACGATCATTCACCTCATAAGTCAAAATATAACACGATCGCTAAATGGTTTTAAATAAAGCAAGGTGATACCCCTGATTACAAGCTAAGATGCTGGATCTGTGTCGAGCTAGACATAATATAGGACATTCGTTATAACATGACGACTAAGCCAATGTTCAAATATTGACTCATTCCCAAAATACTTCAAACACAAGAGCGGTGCAATGCTTTATGCTACTGAAGACAGGCTTCCACTTGACGCAAATATTTGCCTTATTTGAAAACTTTAACGCCTTACAATAAGACCTATGCAACGCATATTTACTATTTGAATATGCGTTTGTCATATCTGTGCTAATTAAATCAAATAAGTCCTCTTGCATTGTTGCGTGTTCGGATAATTTTTATGCGAATACGACAAGTGAATTGTCATAAGACCTATATCATAGTGTCAAGTCGCCAATTGAGACAGATGTTGAGTGATCTTTGGCAATTCATCATTAGAGCTACCTATTCTTGAAGTGGAGCGGACAATTTATTTATAATTTCCGGAAGTCGGTCAGGGTTTCATATCTAGTCGTTCGAACCTCGCTGTTATAGTTGTCATTTGAAGAAACCTTACTTATGAATATAATCACGATACAATATTGGCATAGTTAGTAACATACCTATTAATTAAAGGTAAAAAGCATGCACTTTTTTGCAATTATTTGCCTTTACTTTAAATGACTTTATTTAGCTTAGGTTTAATAACAAATAAAAAATAGTGGTATTGAGAATTAATGATTGAAAAACCCAATAGCTTTTTGGTGGGCCGAAACGAGTTTTAAGGACTTACTAGACACATGTCAGGGTTAAATAATACCAATATAATAGAGATCCCTCGTCGTCGTATCTCTCAGTAATGAGGAATACGACGAAGAGAGAATAGAGATAATATAATTGTTCTGACCGATTTCGACTACGGCAACCAGTGGCAGAAGATACTATTCAAGGACATATTATAATAGTGGACAAGTGTGTGCACGAATACAGTTGATTATTCTGTCACTCATAAGTCATAATCCGATGGGACGACAAATTCGACACCGGACTGCCAGATCCTGTAACTTTTTTAATGACCCGAACTGAAGTTTGAGTCAGGAGTTTACCTGATACACTAAACACCAAACCAACCAACATAAACCAACGAGATAGACTTTAAATGTGTCCTGAAACGAAATCTCTCATAATATGAAAATGATCAATCAGCTTAGTTGCATATTGGTTTAAAGCCCATTCACATATAAATCAAAAGTGAATTAATAAAAAATTGTATAATATAATATACAACGCATATGTAATATATTATAGTATACGTATGATAAGTGGTCACTAATCTAAATTATGACATAGCCAAATCGTGCAGTGGTCGTACTAGTGTGAACGCGTTATTTTATCATAATAAAGACACAAACGAATTCTATTGACCCATGTGTCCTTTGTTGTTAAGTGCAGTGCATCAATATAAGGATATATATATAATTGTAAATAAGTACACATAAATACAACAAAATGAGAGAAAGGGACGACAATAACCTGTATACGAGACGTTCACGAGTCAGTCGAGTCACTGTAACGAAAATAGCCGAGCAGAAATCGATGTCGCCCGAGTACGAAGTTAGTTCGTGTCAGTTTGCGTCGTCGCCGGTCCAATCCCTCCCTAGAAGTACCGATACTTGCTTTCGCCAAGCTTCAAGCTTCAGTTCAGTCAACACTTCAACAGTCCAAGTTATAACTGTGCTGCCACATCGTAAACAATACAAACACCACTGTATTTAAAAAAAAATACTTCATCGTTTGATCAATTTCGTTTTAAAATGCGTAAAATAAGATCTGGGGTGAAATAGGCGAGTTAAATATAATATTGTATTCTTATCGCGGCAGACAAGAGGACAGCCTAAAACTGTATAACTACTGTGTTATCTTCCCTGTGCGATGTTGGGGGAAAGTTTTGGTTAACAAGTTGGATCTGATCGTCTACTGGGACTTATTGCGAATGTGTATTGAAACGTTCATCGCTATCCACGGGCGCACTGCTATGCGCCACGACTTGGTGCATTTTATAAGACATACATCCTCTGATCACTACTGCGAAGGAAGACTTTAGTTACTGAGGCAGGTAAGAAGTTAATTTAGGCATGCATCGTCATAATACGTTTGTAGAATTTTATAATTTTATCTTATATAAATCACGCAATATATAGATGTACCTACTTGTATTTAATGAGCAGAGTGATAACAACACTTACAAAATAAAAAAAAATATGATAAGGTTCCACGTTCACTTAATTATTGCGTGGGTTAAATTTGCGAAATATTTAATTACAACAAATACCTATATAAAATATGAATTAATAATTATGAATTGTAAAATTATTATTTCAAGTCTACTGGAATTGTAATCATTATTTTATCAATACAATACAAAACAATATATATAGCTATATATATATTATAAATAGCTATTACAATACGGTAATGCTTTGTCTGTTCATAATAAAGATACTCACGTTGAAGTATTGATCATGAAAGAGAAAAATATATAAGTAGTTCTTAAGTAATAAATAATGAATGTTTGTTTTTCGATAATCTGGTTAATTCAGTTTGATCCAGTTCTTCAGCCTCATTAAAATATATTTGAATAGATAATATAAAGCAGAAAGGAAAAGCTTCGAGAATATAAACATGTGATGGTGGGATCGCCTACATAAATAGAGAACCCTCATAAAAAAGTATAGATAAGAAAGACGTGATAGTTTTTTATCAGCGAATTAATACATGTGGGTAGAAAAATAAAAATACAGCTAACTTAATTGACGTAATGGAATGTTACCAGTTATTATTTAAATTGTGAAGCATGCGGTAATTAAATCGACTTCTACTAAAGCGTTTATAAAAAAAAAAACGTAAATAACCTTTTATTTATTTAAAATTCAAATCCGCATGATTAGTACAATAAGAAAACATGTATTTTTTATTAACAAAACTACCAACACTAAATCGAAATGTAATTTATAAACAATGTATATAATTATATTATTATACATTTTTAAAAGCAATCGAATGGAAAAACGTCCTTTGTCTCGCTGGTATCGGCAAAACATTCTTACCTATTACATAATCAGATACCTGTTATTGTAATTTAATCTATGTATCCTATTCCAGACTATAAATAAATCATAATATAAACACCATGGTCATGACGTTTAGTTTTTGTCATGGAAATATTGTTAATATAACAAAAGAATTATTTCCAAGGTATGTTATAAAAACAAAAGCTATTTGTTGAATTAAGCGAATCAACACTACGTATAATATCCGTGTTGCTAGCTTTGCTTGTGAAACCAGAGAAGCCAGTTGAACAAGTGAACGATGTTAATGAATAATACATCACATTGCTTGTCTGTTAAACTCCATTCACTAATAATTTTGTTTAAGGAAAAACTTTACAGTACATCGTAGCATGTAAAATTGGGTTCAGGGAAATTATATTACAAAGTCGATTAATACGTAGTTTTTTTAGGTATTGATTACTTCTACGAAATACAATTACATAGTTGGCACGGATCAATCAAAAATGTATGATTAGAAGATCTCTAAATAGTCTCTGACTGATATTTATCACGAGAATTATAATGGGACGGATAATTTTTTTTTTTTAATTTGAATGCGATCTTATCTAACTTGGAATCATGATTAAATTGAACGTAAAGCTACCACAAGTTTGGAAGAACCAACAAGAATTTCAAAAGTTGCTATTTTACTCTAATGAAATACATAACTTTAAATTATGAGAATATTGCTTATTCATAATCTTTTTCTAAATGACAATTGTTATTAATACAATATATTCTTTTTGTTTACATACGTTTGTATACGTACAATACGCCTGTATGAGCGCGTGGAAAAATTGATTAAAACATAAATGAAATAAAAAGTAATAATCGATAAAGATTATTCTTTACATTCGTGTATTCTTATTAGATATAGCCATAAGATTCAAAACGGAAAAGACTTAAAGAGTTTATCTAGGTAACTATCTATGTATGTAAATAATATGGAATCTTTGTGTATATGTCATGATCCGATTGTGATGAAACTTTAGTGAGTTGGCTTACCTCGTTGTGTTTATCCTTTAATAACAAACATTTTACGGAAATCCTTATTTAAATTATGAATACTCTGAAATTAAAATATCCTTTAGTTTTAACAAGAATGAAACCCAAATTTACTTTCGAAATCTGTTAAAAAGGAAATTATATAAGAATATATACATCTGTATAATTATAACGTTGTCCCAGTTATCAGTGGGTGTGGTGATGAGAGTGAATGACATTTCGTTATCACTGTTCTTTCTCGAAACTCATTAGGTCGCCGGTCGTCTTAATTTTAATCATTAACTGCCTTAATTATAAACGTTAATTTGCGGCTATTTAGTTAAATACTTACTCTTTCCATCATTATTGATTTTACATTCGAAAGTAGAAGACAAATCTTTAACTAATCAGTCGCTAAGCAACGTTGGTAATGCCGTAAAGTTGGAATGTTGAATGAAATGAGTAACAAAGTCCATCAATCTTGAAATAACTAGCAAAAACGTTTAACAACTTTATTAAATACAAAATTTATTTTCATCGAACAAAATACTTATTCAAATAGTTTCATTCGCAAAAAGATACACATGAAAAACTTCACTTAAAAGTTTACTATCTTTAGTCTAATGTATGTATCTAGCAAATAGTGCTTAAGTAAAATTATGTGCATATTAGGTATTTAAATATTGTTCTGTTATCGAAGTGTATAATTATCACTCTTCAGTATGTATGTTAGTTGTTTTATAAGTTAACAAATACAGGTACATCCAAGGTAAAAATGTCATCGTTCAAGATAATATTGAGATGATAAGTCTTAACGAAATATACGAGTACAAGGTTCGCGAACTTGATAAGTATTTTATTTTCAATTGTTCCAAAGTCAACATTAACTATCATTAGTTATGTGAAGAACACGAAATTTAAAATGGTATCAAGAGCTACGATATGGTAACACTTAGGCTAACTTCTTATTAAAAAAAAACAGTAAAAGCTCATAACAGTGAGTTCACTAACTTAACCAGTTTTTTTTTGTTATTTTATAAATGGTACGTAAATTGACATATAACCCAAGTAATGATAAGTGGTCAACACTGCCCATAGACATTGATGCTGTAAGAAATATTAACAATTGCTTACATCACCAATGACCCAATATACCTTGGGAATACCTTGGGTACTAAGAAGTTATGCTCCTTGTCTGTAACTACATTGCTCAGTCACCCATGAAACCGAAAATCAACAATATTAACTAGTGCTGTTTAGCAGTAGACTAAGTGATCAGTGGCTGGTACTGACGGGCTTATATCAAGTCCTTCCATCAATCTATTCTATTATACCAAATATATATTTTGGAGATCACTGTTAGATGTAAGATGTAGGCTCTGGGTCTGGAACAGCCAATAATTTCTTTTATACCAGTTTCAGTATATATCGTATTAATACTATCAACTCTTTTTATTAACTAAATTTAAGTGAGATTTAGTATGACTGCGACAGCTGACTGATGTTAATTTATTAACGGAAAAAAATATATACGATAATGTGATTGGTTACTCAATTTTGACTATTACAATTGGAAAATATATTTCATGAATGAGGTATTATGTCATCAATATTTACCGGCAAACCGCTGATATTGGAATTGTCAATAACTTTTGTTAATGTGACATATCAATAGCCTGAAGCCGGGCTGAAAACCTATATGAATGCATTTACATCTTAGCAAAAGTAAAAGCCTTTAACTTTTGATAGAATTTCATGAATTATGTAGTTTTGCATCAAGCAAAATTGCTTATAAAATGAAGTTAAAAATATAACTCACGATAAGCTATACTGGAATACTGTATTTTATTTCTTTTACTCGAAAATTAATTGCAATTTTAATTACGTTGCGGTTTACGTATAAAAAATTTCTTGCAGCGAAACATATTGATTATAATTATTAAACAAATTAATACATTTGAATTTATTTCCATTGTTTCAGATCGCTATTGATGGCGTTACTGAACATTCGCGGTGATTGGTATTTGTATATTTGGCTTATATATCGTAAAATCTATTCAGCTGTTATATGGTTGCTCGGCAATCATTGTCGAAGTGATAAGGGACGGTCTGTGATAAGCGCCGGTGTCAGCAGTCAGTCGATTGGAGGCCTCCACAGAGTGCGGACGCGTCGTAGGAAATCACAACAGCACCGTATTAAGCATAACGTCGCACTAGTGAGGAGACCATCGTTGAGAAGAATAGTTATGGCACCGGGAGCGAGTACTGCACACGCCATGATGGAGGACAAAGAAAAAACTCTTTCGAATGGTAAGTTTTTAAGTAACACTTTCAGTTTTAAAATTTGGCAAGCGGACAAGGAAACTGTCGTGAAGTGAGATTGTTTCAGTGAAAGCTTTATAATGTTAGTGATACAGTTTCAGTTTTCAAAATTAAGTGAAACGCGTGATTTTGTTTTATAGCACTTTATAATTATGGAAAATATAAGAAATTATTTATATATATTCTCCATCGATATTTATTCTTCAGTCAAAAATATTTATTTATAAGTAAATTCATCCAAATAACAACAAAATGCAATAAGTGTGAACGCTAAGAGAAGTACATGTTTACATCCGTATAGTTTCATTTATAGTCTTACCTTCAATAAGGTTAATCATTGAGAATCGATCGATGTTTGTAAAAACGTATTTAACATCAGCATTAATGATTGTAATTTTCGCTATTTTCCACAAAATTTTGATAGTTTTTCCTCATTATGTATATTTTAATATAGCAACGTAAAAGATCTACAGAATTAATTAAAACACGTGTTATGGTGCGATGTAACATAGCGGTCTCGAAGTCCAATTATAAATTGAATTTTCTCTTGAATACATACTTGGCAATGCATCAGATTCGTCATTAAAATTTTCCATTTTCAATAAGTCTAACTGTAATGACAAATTTTCGGGAAATCAAATTTATTACTTATTTTTTATTTATTTTTAATTACATAGGTACACAAATATACAGTTACTAAAATCCTTCATTAAAAACTCAAAAATTTTAGGCCGTTAAACAAAAAAAAAATCTTGATAAATATAAGAAAAAAAATATTTTCTCTATTTCTAACGGTTTCATCTTTTACCTATTTAAATATAGAATGTTATTTATAAACACGAAATGTATTTCTTCTAATACAATATAATAATAAATCTTATACAATGCTTTAGTCCAGGGTTACTGAAACGCGGAAGATAATTTGAACAAGCTCATTGTATCTGAATAAAGAACTTGATTTTATTTGTAAGTTGTATTGTTCATTAAATTTTAACAATGAATATGATTTATAAAATCAATTAAATTTATCACCGATAATACAGGTTGAACTGACAAGGTTAGGTTAGTGATTACAACTCGTAATGATTGCTGGTTCAAACTCGGACACGAAATTTATAATTTATCTCGTAAAGAAAACCACGTGAAATATCAAACATGTCTTATATAATCAGCGAGAATATATATATTTTATTGTATGGGTAGGTGGACGAGCATATGGGCCACCTGATGGTACGGCATTGTAAGAAATGTTAACCATCGCTGACATCGTCAATGCGCCACCAACGTTGGGAAATATGATGTTATGTCCCTTGTGTCTGTAATTACAATGGCTCACTCACCCTTCACACCGGAACACAACAATACCAAGTATTGCTGTTATGCGGTAGAAAATCTGATGAGTGGCACCTACCCAGGCGAGTTTGCACAAAGCTTAAATCTACCATTGCTCCTTTGCAAAATGACTTAAAAAATCTACGAGAAGAGGTTTCCAGCTTTAAAAACTGCTTAGAATTCTTAAATAACAAATTTGAAGAATTTAATAAAAGAATAAATAACAGCGAGACTGAAATCAAACGTATATCTGAGCAGTGTCTGGAAGTCAATTCTCTTAAGTCAAAGGTAGAAGCCATCGAAGTCGAAAACAATAGCCGCGAGCAATGGTCCCGTAGATCCAACGTAGAGATATATGGAATACCTGAAAAAAAAAACGAAAACCTATTCACCATTTTACAGGACATCGCTGGCAAGGCCGACTTCAACCTCAATGTTAATACAGACATAGATTTCATCACAAGAGTTGCTTCTAAGGACAAAGATGTTAAAAGAGCTAAACCTATTATTGTAAAATTCCTTTGTCGCTGGAAAAAAGATGACTTTCTGTCTCGAGTGAGAAAACTTAAATTGAAATGCCATGACATCGGCTTCTTATCAAATAACAAGAATATTTATTTCAATGATCATCTTACAAGTACAAATAAGTTACTGCTACAATTGGTAAAGAAGACTTGTAAGGAAAAATCCTATAGATACGTATGGGTTAAAAATTGTTGCATAATGGTACGCCGTAATGATACCAGTCCGGTTTTACATATAGTTAATTCTTGTGATGTAAAAAAAATTGTTTAAGTACTATCGTATATTGTAAAAAAAATATTTCCTATATTATGTTGTATTCTCTTGTTGTTATTTTGTATGTTATAAGGCAAGCTCTGTATGGCTATTCAATATTCTTATACTGCATTTTATTTATGTATTATTATCCTTATTTGTTATGTTTATTCCAAGTGTATTTCGCTGTACTTGCTTCTAGAATAATATACTTAATGCTTATATTGCTAAGAGCGTATTGGGCACTTCGATCGATTATTCAATTATATTATTTGCAAGAGAGCGGTAATCACTTATCAGGTGTTACTAGTACATTTGCTGAACAATTAGCAAATATTTTAAATGATATTTTATTGTGCACAATTGCCTTTTCCGCGTTTAATGGCTAGGGATCTTAGTATTATTTATCAAAATGTTCGTGGACTCAGATCTAAAACTAATATTTTTTATAGGAACCTTATTCATGTTGACTGTGATATTATATGTCTTAGCGAAACCTGGCTGAATGAGTCTCTATTTGATTCGGAATTCTTCGACACACGGTATTCTGTATACAGAAGCGATCGTGATTACACTTTACGAGGAGATAGCTTAGGTGGCGGAGTTCTGATAGCTATAAGATCTCATCTCAATATTCACTCCTCATCTAAAATAAATTTGACAAATTCTGCGTCTGAAGTGATCAAAGTTAGCTTATCAATTAACTTGCTACCAACATCTAGATTAGTGCATATATACTGTTGTTATTTCCCTCATGGTAAATACCACTATGAAACATTATGCGAGTTTTTTGAATTAGTATCGTCAGAACTCATTTATAATCCTGACGACATTTTTTTTAATATTGGGAGATTTTAACATTTCAAATGCTAAATGGAGTTACTGCCAGAATAGTATGGATCTTCAGAATATTTCTGATAATGACATTCTTATTGACTCTATATACCATTTTCTGAATTTTAATAACTTAAAGCAATACAATACAGTACCTAATATTAATAATAGATTTCTCGATTTAGTTATAAGTAATTGTGAATGTTCAATAGTAAGACACAGCGACCCACTTGTACCCGAAGACTCACATCATCCTACATTACTTATTTTACCTAAGATAACCGTACCGCGTGCAATTTCTAAGGCTTCTCGCTCCATACGCATGTTTCATATAGCCGATTATACAGCAGTTAATAGAGCTCTGGGTGACATTGATTGGTTTGATCTCCTTAGTGAATCAGATATTACAAAAGCAGTAGATTTATTTTATGAAACGGTTAACAATGTTATACGTGAAATGGTGCCAACAAAAACTGTTGTATGCAACCGTCATTATCCATTCTGGTACTCAAAATCCTTAATAAAGATTATTGCTGAAAAACTTAAATATCATAAAAAATGGAAAATGTACAACAGAAATATGGACTATGATACTTTTTGTTTATTGCGGGAAAGACAAAAAAGGGTTCAGATTTATTGCTACGACAGTTACATTAATTATTCCGAATACAACAGAAATATGGACTATGATACTTTTTGTTTATTGCGGGAAAGACAAAAAAGGGTTCAGATTTATTGCTACGACAGTTACATTAATTATTCCGAAATTCAAATTAAAAAGAACAGTAAATTTTTCTGGACTTTTGTTAAATCGAAACATGCTTCTAATTGCTTCCCTGAAACTATGTTTTATAATGATTCAGTTGCTACTGGTGGCAATGATGTTTGTCAACTTTTCAGCCAATATTTTAATTCGGTCTATGAAGCGACAGTTTCTGGCATTTCTGATCAGGATTTAGATAATGTATCATCCAAGACGCATTTAAGTATTTGCTCTATAACTATTACACAAGAGATGGTCGAATGCTATCTTAAAGGTCTTGATATCAGAAAGGGATACGGGCCTGATGGCATTCCTCCTTTATTTTTAAAATCATGTCGCGCTACTCTATCATATCCGATCTATTTGTTATTCAATAAATCGTTGACTACTGGTAATATGCCTTCTGTATGGAAGCGATCATATATAGTACCAATATTCAAATCAGGTAATAAGCACGACATAAAGAATTATAGACCTATTTCTAAATTATGCGTCATAGCGAAAACTTTTGAGAAAATTATCTATGATTCTATCTTTCCTTTATTACGTCCTGTTATTCTTGAACAACAACATGGATTTGTTAACTGTAGATCGACAGAGTCCAACCTCTGTGAGTTAGTGCACCGTGTTTCTTCATCTATGGATAAGGGCAACCAGGTAGATGTAGTTTATACCGACTTCTCCAAGGCATTCGATAAAATATCACATAATATATTACTTAAAAAATTGAAAGAAGTCGGTATACACGGCGATTTACTTCGGTGGATAAATTCATACCTTCGAAACCGTAGCCAGGCTGTGACAATCAAAGGTTATTGCTCATCCTTCTTTCCTGTCTCTTCAGGTGTACCTCAGGGATCTCACCTTGGTCCCCTGCTTTTCAATTTATATATTAATGACGTCAATGGCATAATTAAAAACTCATGTATTCTGTTATACGCAGACGATATGAAAATTTGTAGAAAGATTGCGACTCCGTTGGATTGCTCACTTTTGCAAGAGGATCTAGACAGATTGTGTCTATATTGTAAACACAATTCTCTATATTTAAATATAAATAAATGTAGCGTCATTTCATTTTCACGGAAACGCGATCTTACTATATATGATTATCGTCTAGACGGTGTTGAGATTAATAGAGTGACCGAGGTGAGAGACCTGGGTATACATCTGGACAATAAGTTGACCTTCGGTTTGCATATAAGTATGACAGTGGCTAAAGCTTGTCGAATGCTTGGTTTTGTGTTTAGAACGTCGAAAGATTTCAAGAAAACTAGTACCCTCACTCTTCTATATAATTCCTTTGTACGACCTATCCTCGAATACGCTTCCACTGTTTGGAATCCGCATTACAAAACAAACATACACCGATTGGAAAGAGTCCAAAATAAATTTATAAGATTTGTGCGTATTAAGGAATTTATACATAATAATGAATGCTTAAATACGTTATCACTCGCTGACAGAAGAGCGATCAGAGATCAAATATTCTTATTTAAATTAATTAATAATTTAGTTGATTCCCCGTTTCTCTTAGGTTGTATTAGTTTCCGATGCTCTCGAATCACCACACGTAAGTGCTTACTTTTTAATCCGTCACTCACCCGAAGCAAGTATGCGCAAAATATATTTGTTTACAGAGCCTGCACCGATTACAATAAACGATTTAGCGAAATTGATTTTTTTGCAACAGAGAATGTTAATAAAATAAGAAAATTATTAAAAGAATACTTGTTTAATAAATAATTAATAAAATTAATATATTTTTTTGTAAATTAATAATGTATATGTATATTGAATCAATTACTTGCCATAAATTGATGATCTATGATGTTACTTTAATTGTTGAAACCAAATTTAAATATTTTTAATGATATTGTTTATATTTATGTTCATTAATATTATTGTAATTTTTCTTCTTGATTTTTTTTTAACTTTGTAATTAGTCGATTTGATTGTACTCGTAGATTGTATTTTTGTCTCTTTCTGTTGTCTTTTTTACACGCATACTCTAACAATTGTACTATTTTTAAGTGGAAACTTTATTGGTTTATGATTTAGTAATAATTCCTTAATTCTATGTAATAACACACTGTATGTTTCCCAAATATAAATAAAATAAAATAAAAATAAAATAAAAAGCTCTACCACCGAGTAATATTGTTAGGTAGCCTACCAGAATTAGACTCCATATTTTAACATATAATAATAAAAGTATATTATATCTTCTATGTATTTGCTTTTATTACTTAACTAGAGTCCTATTTATTTGTGTAAAAGTACTGTATCGTATTATAACTACAAAGAATCGGCACTAGAGATTGTTTTTCTCAAGTAATTTTATTTCTCTAGTATTACTGTTGATAAAGATCACATATTTGAAAATAGCTTTAAATATAAGATAAAACGAACGAATACAAATCCTTTTCACTCAAGAGGTTTTATGGGGGGTATTACAAGTATGCTTGTGATATTATTCCAAAGAATATATAAATTTAATGGAGGAAAAAGCAAAATCATACGACTACAATTTTGCTGCATCATTGTTTTGTCAACAAATTACTTCATTGTAGTTTCCAAATTGGTTAACGCATAAGTACGATACCTACGTTAACATAGAACTATTTGCTCTATATCTATACTAATATATAAAACTGAAGAGTTCGTTTGATTGATCCGGCTAAGCTCAGAAACTATAGGTTCGAATTTAAAAAATCTTCTGTTCTTTAACGTGGAAGATTCTAGACAGACTTTTATTCATTATATTTCTATGAATTATACGCGGGTGAAACCGAGGGGCACAGCTAGGTAACGTATATATTGATACAAAAACCCTTACGTAATGAAAGTATTCAAATAAAAAAAATCGGATTATATTATTAAATTGAATTGAAAACACGTTAAAGAGTTGCCAAAATATCTTAACAAGCTCTTAATAGTTTAATTGAAGTCATATCAAAATAGCTTTAAGTACGTTAAATTAGTAATAACTTATCTATAAACTATTGGTAAATTGTTAAATGCATTGTCCATTTTGTCATTACCTTATTGCCTAGATATATCTATACATATAAATAAAATTGGAGTGTCTGTTTTTAATATTGAAATAACCGCTTTTTACTACATGCATATGAATATATATACGGTACATACACCGAAATAACATTTTTTACAATTTTTGTCTGTCTGTCTGTCTGTCTGTCTGTCTGTCCGTCTGTCTGTTTGTTCCGGCTAATCTCTGAAATGGCTGGACCGATTTTGACGGGACTTTTATTGGCAGGTAGCTGATGTAATAAGGAGTAACTTAGGCTACTTTTATTTTAGAAAATAATGATAATCTATACATCTATACATATAAATAAAATTGGAGTGTCTGTTTTTAATATTGAAATAACCGCTTTTTACTACATGCATATGAATATATATACGGTACATACACCGAAATAACATTTTTTACAATTTTTGTCTGTCTGTCTGTCTGTCTGTCTGTCTGTCCGTCTGTCTGTTTGTTCCGGCTAATCTCTGAAATGGCTGGACCGATTTTGACGGGACTTTTATTGGCAGGTAGCTGATGTAATAAGGAGTAACTTAGGCTACTTTTATTTTAGAAAATAATGATAATCTATACATCTATACATATAAATAAAATTGGAGTGTCTGTTTTTAATATTGAAATAACCGCTTTTTACTACATGCATATGAATATATATACGGTACATACACCGAAATAAATTTTTTTACAATTTTTGTCTGTCTGTCTGTCTGTCTGTTTGTTCCGGCTAATCTCTGAAATGGCTGGACCGATTTTGACGGGAATTTTATTGGCAGGTAGCTGATGTAATAAGGAGTAACTTAGGCTACTTTTTTTTTAGAAAAAAATGATAATAAAAATAAAAATGATTAACTTTTTATTTAATTCTACGCGGACGAAGTTGCGGGTACAGCTAGTTAATAATATAAACGATTGAATGACGAAAAATTGCTATGAACTGAATAGTTGTTTTTGTTTTTTTTTTATAGCATAGGTAGGGGGACGAGCATATGGGCCACCTGATGGTAAGTGGTCACCAACGCCCGTAGGCAGTGGCGCCACCAACCTTGGGAACTACGATGTGATGTCCCTTGTGCCTGTAGTTACACTGGCTCACTCACCCTTCACACCAAAACACAACACGTTCTCGTTATGTCTATACTGAGAAAAAAGCAACTATTTCCTAGTAATTTTATTTGTTTATTCGACTTGATATCAAAACCAAAACGACTTTTCGATACACAAGTCCTTTAAATAAATATAACCTTGAAAGCTTTTGCCAATATCGCTTAAGTTATAAATGTTTAAATGTAAATGTTGTCTACCTTATAGAAGTTTATTTAATGTCTGTAAAAATAATAATTTATTCAAATGACATGGTAAAAATTTATATTTTGATATGGTGTAAGCAACACTGAATTGTTTGCCATTGTTAAATAAATTTCATTGATACGGCGGAGTTTGCAGACGTCCCTTTACAAAGTACAATTAATATAAAATCATCTCGATAATAGTAAACTTGTTTAACTTTATTAATTCGTGGGCTGCTTCGTAAACATCGTGTCATAGCAATTGATCTTCATGATGAGAAGGAATGAGTTCGTCAACAGGACAAAGTTGTGAAACGAGTGTGTTATGGTCGCTGTGACGTCAGACCACGCACAGCCACGCCCCCAGCAACGAGGCCACACTCAAACTGTAGCTTATCTTTAGACAAAGCAACTTATTTATTATACATGTAACTTATAATGAACGGTGTCAAACGTTTTTTTTTATGGCGTCAATATCGGATGACATTTAATATTATTGATAATGTAACATAACGCGTTGTAATGATACCTCGTGAAGTTACAGTATACAGTCACCTATTGAGATAAAGATTCAAAATAAGCGGGTTTCTTTGAATAACTTAACATTTGAAACGAAACAACTTTGGGTGCGATTAAAATTTTAAGGTCGAATTTATACGAAACGGTTCTACGTGTTAAATTGAAAATTATCAGAATCAAAAATGTTTAACTTCAGTTGCGAGCATATAATTTTTTGTAATACCTACTGAATTTAAATAATTTATTTTATATAATCTATTATTATATAATATTTAAATGATGAAATTCTAATAAAATTAATGTGATCGAATTTTATCAAGCAAAAACGAAACGTTTTCGTAAACATAAGCGATTCCAAATATAGCTTCGATAAAAACTTGTTTGTTTGCCTTTATCACGCCCATAATTTATCAGTGGGTGTGTTGCTACGTTCAACATCTCTAAATACATATACGTAGGCAAATGAACCTATTGTTTTAAAACTGATCGTAAAATATATATATCAAATCTTTACCACGTCACGAATGTTTTAAAATTGCGATAACTTACATACGTTTGCAGTTTGCTTTGTTGTCATATCAACGTCGTTCGTCATAGATTAAAATCCTGCTCTTAATAGGTCTTCGTATCGAACCATGGTCTTATTAATCAATTATTAATGCAGCTATCAAATTAAATGGAAAAGTTATTTAATGACTTATGACTTTCATTTGTCAGAATGGAATATACCCAAGAGTGTATAGTCGTAAAGGATTTTATGTTTCGATAATGTTTGCTTTCATATGACGAGCCGGTTGGCGTGGTTGGTAGATGTTTGCCTCTCGCGCCGCAGGTCGTGGGGTTCGATTCCCACCCAGGACAGACATTTGTGTGCATGAACATGTCAGTTTGTCCTGAGTCTGGGTGTAATTATCTATATAAGTATGTATTTACAAAATCAAACGATTATATGTGCCTATAGTTGTCTGGTTTCCATAGTTTGGGATCAGATGGCCTTGTGTGAATAATGTTCCATATTATTATTGTTATAATATGTTGAATATTGTGAGAGAAATTATAAAAAGAAAATTGATTAAGGATAAAGTGCTTGCGACAAGTTGAACGACCGTACTGGTGAAATAATCGATTTACTTAGTTAAAGTATATTCGTGATCCTTTTGACCTCTCCTGTGTGATTGCCATAAAGATATTTTTCGATTTGGGTACACGTTATTGTAATTACGAACGACATTACCGACTCAAACTTGTGTACTTACGTACAAAATATATTTTCTCTAAAATTTTGAAATCTATCTATCATATTAGATAAGTGATTCTTTTTAATAAATTAAAAATAATATTTTTTAACTTTTAAATGACTTCGTTTCCAAATATGTATGCTCCAAGTGCGTATCGCTATGTAGAATTATCAACGCAGTTTAGGTAGAGTTACGACATACATACGAAATGATAGAAACTGCGGCCGTTGGCTAATATCCAAAACAGTGTGCATGTTCTGACGACATCATAATGTTTTAATGTAGATTAATACATTTCAGACTACTATTTATTTTTGGTAAAATATATATATACATATATTGCATTTTAAGGCTTTTATATTATTTTATTTCATTATATAGAATACAAGTACATACATATTTATTTATATATTCTAAAACTAAAATAAAAAATTCGGTGGTAGAGCTTTGTGCAAGCTCATCTGGGTACCACTTACTTATCATATTCTACCGCTTAACAGCAATACTTTGTATTGTTGTGTTCCGGTTTGTCGTCCGCCTACCTATATTATATATATAAAAAAAATACAAATAAAAAATTTATAGAAAAAATCACGTCGCCAAAAAGATTGTCCTATGGCATTGTACCCTTTTGTACCCATTGTACTTTTACATTTGAAAACTTTTGCGAAGTTATATTTCTTGTACTGGTAACTCCATCATGATAAACATCTGCATGTACATTTCTGGATCGCAACGTCAGACAGTCTTCGCGGACACAAATCTATAAATAGACTTTAAACTCTCACTGGGACTTACCCCAATTTCATATTACAACGTAATATGTTTAGACTTTCTAGATTCAATTATCAACGTCTAAGCTAGCCAGGTCAGTAATGACTAATTAGTTGTTATGATTGCACGTGCATCGTGCACGGTTTGCAAGCGTGAACTTTGACGTCATTCATTCACCCCAATGGTTGTAAAACGTTGTCATAACACATAACCTCTAATTACATAAATAGGCATCTCTGATAAATCGATATTTTCTAGTAATTTCATAACGAATGACTTGCATAATTCATAAAAATACTTTTTCCGTAATTTCCAGACAATGTTTGATTGGTTCGGTTCGAACAGTGCGATCAATGTTATCAAAAGCTTGTCTTAAAAGTTGTCAGACTTGTAATATAAATTTTGTATCAATTTATGTTTCCGGTCTCAATTAAAGTCGTACGTAAACAATGGTTTACGAAATAAATATGGGGACCAATATAAATGTGGAAATTTAGCGAGTTGGATAAATATTAAAGTCAATATACACGAAGTAAAATAATTGCACATACAATAATAATAATACATACTCTTGTATTATTTAATATTTTAATAAATTATTTAAAAGTTCGTTTAAATATTGTGTTTTGTTCATTTAAAATATGTTTCGTTATAAGGTTACATGATTGCAGCACTCACGTTTAAGGGAAATTATTTTTGGATACCCTTTGCCAATTTGACATTTTTAATGACGATAAATGAAAGTTCGTTTCAGCTGAACTGTGCACACTGAGATCACCTGGCTATTATTAGCAAGGAGACGTCGCTTAACGATCCAATAATAGGTTTTGCAAATATTCTCACACAGGTTTTGTCAGTTGGAAACCACTTTTGCTATATGACTAAGAAATGTTAAACGACTCTACAATTATTTATCAACATTAAAATATTCAACAAACGAACGGCAATTCATAATTTAAACACAACACTTAAATCAACACATTATCTATGATGATATTTAAATAAATAAAAAATTAGGTACATCTCACACACGTGTACACATTTTTATAGACGTGACATTTATGTTTCACGTCATCATCGTAAGATTATCGTCTAAATTTGAGAGTAAAAAAATTTAAATTCTGATATAAAAAAATTGAAATAATATGACCGTCTCGTTCAAAATGGTCAAACTATGTCAGTGTAAAAAAAATATTGTCTATACTGTATGTTGACAGATCAATTATAATGTTTTAATTAGTCTGCTTCTATTTTAGGATTGACAATAAATAAAATAGTTTACGTAATTGAATGATGAATTAAATAAACCCTAACTCGTATTAATCTAGTGGCGGTTAAACTGCTCTCGAATAGATCGTATGTTTCCTTGAACGAGCGTAGAGCGTACAAAGTCCAACAGATGTTGGCACGCGAACGTTCACCGGGCTTGGGGCCACCGCTTGTTGTATTTCTTTAGATACCTACATAAATATTATAATTAATACTTTTATTTTTTTTTAAATTTAATTACAGTATATGACTAATACTTCTTACTTGTACTTCTAATATTGTAAGCAAAAAAAATTGATAAAAAAATATAACGGCTATTTGAAATTTACAAGCGTTTTTTGTAATCTTTTAAATAAAATATATTGTTCCGTTAAATTATATATTCCGATAGGCATGTTTTTAATAGTGTATACATATCAATTATAATAGATTTTATAGTTTTATCTGTTTATATCTTTAGATAAATTGAACAAACAAAAGATAACATAATTATAAATTAAGTTACTAAATAATTTATAATTATTTCCTATCTAGTAATAGGTAAGTATAGTAGTAATGGTTAGTTAATCAATTTTAAATTATTAATCTTTCTGATAATAATACTTTTTTTTTTTACGATAGCTTAGCTTATCTGTGGCTTGCTTTGCAATGACTTTTTTTTTATACACAATCTTTTGATACGACTCACGCACTGTAGTATGTTACTATGCCATAAATCTTCACGAAATTATCAAGAACTGTTTAATGTTATCAAATCAAATCGTATAACTGCATAAGCCTTTTATAAAAGTTATGTAGAGTTGAAGGGCAAGATCCATTTAATGAACAATGCCCGATCTTAGCTGAATATTCACTTATTGTTAGTTATAATATTAAAATTAGTTTTACTGACTGATTTTTTTTTTCAAAATACTATTTTTGATATAATAGTTATGCAAAGGGAAAAATATGTTTATATGAAGGAACCATACGAAAATCATCTAGGTAAATGTATGTCTATGTTATACATGTATGTATACATGAAGGTATATATGTAATTGCACCTTTTTGCAAGTGTTTTTGCAAATGACGCAATCTTGCGTGTATTTATTATTTATCGTATCCGTAACTTGTTTACTGTTCTGTTAATATTCTATCATTTGTGTAAGGCACGTGTTGAAGGGATAAACAAAACGTGCTTAAACTAATCATTAATTTGAATACAAATTTGAACGACTAAATACATAATAATATAAAATATTTATATAAAATATATTTTCTTAGTCTAATAGTAGATTTTTTGGTAATACCCTTAAATAAAAAAGAGGGGAGGGTAATCTTATATAATGCTTACCTACGCTGTATAAGGAACTCCAAAAAACAGTAAATAAGTAAAAACAATTTAGGTATAATTACATATTATATAATAGGTACTATACAATCTCAGATACTGCATACATATATTTAGACATCGCTTATTCATACATATTAAACTGATGGATGCAGTAGCAAACAATTTAGCACAGGAGTTCCCAATATAACGTTGGTGAGGAATGAAAGAGATTTAATATTCCAGAGCAATAAATAAAGAATAAAAGAATTTGTGCAAAGAATGAAAGTTTAGAACTTAGATAGAGTTACGGAATTTCTATTCATAAATAAAGTCAATTGTATTGGCGTTTTTGAAAATCCTTCTCTTATATATCTACAACTGTTTTAGTTGTTTTCGGAAATTTCTAGACTTCCCTACATATATTAACAAATTCATATCTTAATTAACGGGTGATTCGAGCGAATGTAGTCATGGATATTTTTATAATCATTATTCGCGGAAAAGGAGAATTATCAATAAAAACAACCTGATTTAAACAAAGCAAATGAAAGACTTTAATCCGATATCAAATATTATTTAAATACAATTTAAAATTCTTACTCGTTTCATACCCACGAATATCCATTGATAGCGAGCGAGGCGTGTTTGATTCGGGTGACGTAACAGTTTGTTTTGCCTTTACCAACATATGAGAAGGCGCGCCGCCAAGGAGCATTTTTATTGGTGGACAAAAAATAACACGAGTTGTTTTCTCTTTGCGAATCGGTAGAACAAATTAAGGTCGACTCGATCGGGGCAACAAATTACACGCGTAGGTCGAATTTCAATCAATATTAAGTAATTTTTAATTTTTCTATCTTACTGGTGATGCTAAAAGTATAATAACCTCGTGGTGTGTTTTGATGGGTATGTGCCATTTTCATTAAGTCATTTGTAACTGTGATTAAGTCTGTCTTAATACAATTTCAAGGGAATAAAACTCTTAGATCCTGTAGATGACGTAGTAATGACGCGTGAGAAATGGTTTGTATATTTTATACTGCCAGTATCTATGGACGAAGGTGACCGCTTATCAACAAGGGGGGCGTTAGATTGACCTTATGAATGGATTAACTCTGTTTTTTTAAATAAATTAAATTCTACAAAATGATCATTGCAATAATTGTTACTCATAGAAAAAGAATCAAAATTTTTTAAAAGAAATAACCAATATATTATGTTTCCTATGTAAAATTTCGGTGTTCGTATGCGTTCTTTTTGAAATTGGAACCCACACTGTTAAGCTGCGTCTCCACATAAGGAAAAGTAGCAACACAACAGTATATTTTTATATACGTAATCCACATGGTAGAGCCATGTGAGCCTTTTACTAATATTATTAGTTACAGTGTGGTTATATCATCAGAGACACGGTCTAATCAGAATTCTAGAAAGTCTTTTTTTTATTGTATAGGAAGGCGGACGAGCTAATGGCCCACCTGATGGTAAGTGGTCACCAACGCCCATAGACAATGGCATTGTAAGAAATGTTAACCATCGCTTACATCACCAATGCGCCACCAACCTTGGGAACTAAGATGTTATGTCCCTTGTGCCTGTAATTACACTGGCTCACTCACCCTTCAAACCGGAACACAGCAATACAAAGTACTGCTGTTTTGCGGCAGAATATCTGATGAGTGGGTGGTACCTACCCAGACGAGCTTGCACAAAGCTCTATCACCAAGTAAGTCATGATAAACTTGTTAACTTCGCTTCTCAAAACTTCGCAAAAATAAACCGATCAATTAATAGAAACGGACAATAAATACTTAACAGTTTCACGTCCATTGGACGTGATATTTACTATATTCCCACTCATTGGTGGAATATTTTATATTTACGCGGATGTTGAAATAACCAATGAAAAGCGTTCTCTCGTCCTGACCCCTCGGATATCATGAGGTCAAGATATGAGGTAATAATAAAAATATTTGCGATATATATCATCAATCAGACTTCCCTATAAATAGTTTCACTTTAATCTTATTTCATTATTATATTGTGACTGGTGAATTGTGAGCAACTCATCGAGCAAGTCGGAAATAACGACTGTAATATATTACAAAGTATTTAAGAACAGCTTTAAGAAAGTGAAATGATTTATGTAGTGAAATCTAAACCTAGTGAGTTTACGTTTTTTATTTTACAACAATGTTTGGACACTATAGATTTTTAAATTAACGATAGTGCTTAGTAAACGAATAAATTTAGATACCTATTACTACCATTAAAATTAAACGGATTATTGAAGTGAAAACTTCTTTAGCATCGTTGTGATTTGAAAGTCGATGAAACGAAAAAGCGACAGTAAAAAGAGACAGACACTAATAAGATTTAACGTGGGAGAAAATGAGATAAGAAGCATTATACAGTTGAAGCCAAAATTTTTTGGAGGTTTCACTTCTATCACGTGTGAATTGCTTTGCGTTTTTTTTTTATGTATTTTTTTCTTTATTTGACCCGTGTCCATAGTGTGTTTTGTATATATATTTAATTTTCCAATTGTATTGTCGCAGTGTCGATGCGTATACGTCGCATCAGTCAATTCGCACCGTTGCTGATCGCGCTGGTGGGCTTGCCTGCCCGTGGCAAGAGCCAGCTGGCGCACCGCCTTTCCAGGCATCTCAACTGGAATGGGGAGAGCACTAAAGGTACGTACGAGCATTAAACTTATTAATTTCATTAATTGTAGGAAAGCTGTCGATCGAATGGGTCACTTGGTGTTAACTGGACATCTCGAGAAATATATAACACTGACACACAGTCAATGCAGCGCCATCTATGGGATTTTAATATTTTTACGTACCTATTATTTTACTGGCTCACCCACTTAAAACCTCAACAGAGCATTACTAAGAATTGCTTTTTGGTGGTAAAATAATCGATTGATTCAATGGTATCCAGTCCGATCGGACCGCACATTTCTCCTGGTAGAAATTGACGTAAACAATATAAAAGTCATTATTACGATTATAATTATTATATTCATTTGTAATTGTATTTAAATTGACAAGAACGAACGTAGATTATTAATTAGGACAGAAGATTATAATGAACATTTAGCTCGTTACAATACGTTACGTTGTGATGTAAACAAAGTTAACAGATATGGAAATACAGACTTAATAAATTTATTACCACGCCTTGACCCGCTTGAGAACGTCTGGTAATCTTGACTTGTCTCAGAACTAGGCTGATAGGCTGTCCTAGATATTACGAATAGGTAACTGAGAAAAAAGTAAATATACGTGAACACTTATATACCTAGTTCGTGTCCTTTCTCATTCTTCCAATATAAAAATTAGAAATGTTTTAAGAACAAGTCCTTAAAACCTGGCCGTTTATAGTAAATGACTGATTGAAACTACACTTTTTTTTTACCTACAGCCAACTTTTAATTATTAATATGAAAGATATTTTGTCTATTGTTTTAGTTTTTGACTGCAGCGAGTATCGTCGTCGCCGCATGGCTCTATACGGCAGCCATGACATCTTTCGCGCTGACAATCAGCACGGCTCTGCGATTCGCCGCCAGAGCGCACGCGAGGCCGTGCAAGATGCTGTGCTGTGGCTCAAGGATGGGAACAGTGTTGCTGTAAGTATCATTAGAGCTAGAGATTAAATTACAGAACTTACATCTCCAGATCTTACGTTAAACATTGCTGTACGAATGCACAATAATTAATTATAACATACAATCTGGAAATGATATCGGAGACTTGGTCGGTCATGAGAAGGCTCAAGGTCTGTCAAAGAGCAATGGAGAGAGTAACTCGGAGTTTCCCTGCGAGAGACGACTCAAGGTTAGAGCAAAGAGCAACGGAGAGACCTATGCTTGGAGTTTCCCTGCGAGATCAAACCAGATATGATGAAATCCGCAGGCGAACCATAGCAACTGAAATAGCCCGAAGAATTGCTAAATTGAAGTGGCAGTGTGCGGGGCACATCGCTCGCAGAACTGACGGCCGTTTGAGCAGAAAGGTTCTCGAGTGGCGACTACGAAACGGAAGACGCAGCGTAGGCAGGCCACCTACAAGGTGGACCGACGACATAATAGAAGTCGCGGGAAGCCGGTGGATGTGGGCAGCGCAAGACCGGCCAAAATGGAAATCCTTGGGGGAGGCCTTTATCAAGCAGTGGACATCTTTTGGCTGACATGATAATGATGACATTAAATTCACTGAATCTATATATAGTTAAAAAGTTGCGTATTGTATTTAAAGGTAAGTATTATATATATTATAACATACATTGTGCTATTTACATAATAAAAAAATATATATTTGCTTTTACTATTTTTAATGATGAGTAATCATTAAAACAATAAAATCACTATTATTATAAAATGTACATTACACTGAATAAGCTATATACGAGAATCTTCTATAGGTTTGCATCCTCTAGAATATTCCACTAACAATTAAGAGAGTCGATTTAACGTTTTGTAAATTATTGTGATCTTTGTCAACATCACTTACTCTTACAATAATTACGCAGCCACGGAGTCGAGACTTATAAATTAGACCAGAATAGTTCTATAATGTTCTATTTTCAGTTCCAGTAATACTCATGTAAATAATCACTGTTTATTAGGCAAGGCCAAGTGTATAACGATAAACGCATAGATAGAATAGGAGATGCGCATTATTTATTTTGTTTATTTGCTTGATATATGGAATATTGGTACAAAGTATAATATACGTTGTAATTAATGATTATCAGACTCGTTGAAACAGCCCACCTTTCATAAAGATTTCCACTGTAGGAATTTTTCGAAAAGGCGTTTTTTAACAGACCGTTACATAACCGAAAAAAATACAATTATTTAAGTCTTCATTGATTAAATTCCTCTTTTAATGTTTCATCTACATATATTATACGTAGTTTATTAATATTCCATCTTTAGATTTGCTATGACATTGATTAACCTTCTATGTCCATTATAATGTCGAAGTTTCCTGAAAAATCAATTATTTTGTTCTAGATTTTCGATGGCACAAACATAACGAGGGAGCAACGTCGCGAACTAAATGATTACTGTATTTCCGATATGGGCTTCAGGATACTGTTCATTGAATGCGTTTGCGAAGATCAAGAATTACTTGAAAGGAACATAATTGAGATCCTTCACTATTCCGCTGACTACAAGACAATGAGTGAGGTGGAAGCTATAGACGACTTGAGGAAGAAACTGGAACACTACATGCGTCAGTATGAACCGATCGATGCAAATTTGGAGAGCAATATAAATTTCGTCCGAGTCGAAAACATGGGAGAAACGGTGACAGCCCATAAAGTTTCAGGCCAGAAAGAATCAGGGATTCTCGGTTATCTGTCGGGAATGAGAGCCTTGCCACAGACTCTATTCTTCACTCGGGTAAGTCAAATCATTATTATATTATTTCTTTTGTAAAATTATTATTTTTATCAAGGAAATGCCCATTAAATACGATACACGCATAAACGATTTTACTTATTGTGCATGAAATTGCACTAAAACTTCATGAGACCTGCATTAGTCAGATAAAATTCAGTCACATGAATTGGATGAGTAACGCTTAGTATCCCAATGATATTTACAGGCAATCACTAAGGACTTAGGAAGATATATATTTATCTATATTGTATATAGTAGTTCTATGCGTAGAGTTGTGGCAAACATCATTTCCATAATTTACATAACCATTAGATAAGCTTCCATAAATCCGCTTGGATAATCTATCGCCTTATATCATTCAGTAAACAACTTATTTGTGTAATTCTGACCAAGTAAACATGACTTGGAAAACGAACATGTCATGTAAATATTATTCATATACGAGTGTTATCTCTTCATAAGACTATCAAATTCAACTACTTCTAGTTGTTTGTACATTAAATTGTTTTTATTATTATTTCGACACTAATACAATACGATTTGTTTTTTAATATATTATTCGGGATTATTGAACTGCAATCGGTGATGTTTATTAAAGTCAATGAGGTATTACCCATTATAAAAATGAATGTGGTATTTAAACCTTATCATTTGAATACAATCGCACGTAAAAAAATAATAAAAAAATTTATGCAAACATTTAGTGCTCGTGTCAACATTGAAAAGTTTAAATAATAATTACATTCAAACATTGCGTATAAAAACTCTGCAAACTAATCTCACTCTATTCAAAATTTTTGTCTCATTACGAAAACAAAGATGTTTATACGAGAAAAGATATTGGACATATACAATTTACTATTATGCTGTTGAGTCTTTTACGAATGTCTATGGTAAATAAATTGTTTTGACGGACACTTTTTGTTATATAAGCTTGTAATTAGCTTCACCTGTGTCCCGGTGTCTTGCAAATGAGTTTCTTTTTTTGCTATTTCAATATTTACAGCATGTGTATACATTATTATAAGACACTATAGGTAACTTATCATGTTATAATTATAATATAAGTCATGCTTTGCCGTTCACCAGCACGGGGAGAGCGAGTACAACGTGCTGGGTCGTA
Organism: Nymphalis c-album; assembly: GCA_963151315.1. Taxonomy (NCBI): domain Eukaryota; kingdom Metazoa; phylum Arthropoda; class Insecta; order Lepidoptera; family Nymphalidae; genus Nymphalis; species Nymphalis c-album. The sequence continues at coordinate 3,693,073 of OY720602.1, read as the reverse complement.
TCGGAGGCGACGCGGCGCTGTCCCCGCGCGGCCAGAGCTACGCGCACGCGCTCGCCGAACACCTCAACGGGCTCTCCGCGAGGGAACCTCTCACTGTGTGGACATCAGAACTTTGTCGCACGAAGCAAACTGCAGCTGAAATTATGGCGCCCAAAAGATCCATCCGAGCTCTCAACGAACTGGATGCTGTAAGTTTGGTTTTTATGAAAAACATTATTGAAAATATCTTACATAAACGAACAATATAGTTTTCAACGACATAATATATAACAAATAAACGTGATTGTATATAATAATTTAGTATAAGTTAATAGTTTAAATATAAAATCAACTATAATAATTAATTGACATTTGGATTCTATAAATTTCAATAAATAAAATAATATTTTAATAACTGTTATAGATCGGACTTTGTTTAAATATACAAATATATATCTGATAAGGAAATTATGAGTAAATGTTTTATACCATTACAATAATAATTATTGTACATATATAGTAAAATTATGAAACCACGTCGCATAACACTTTCGAAACACACGTCGTAGTAGGCAGGGAGGTGAAACGCTTAGTATGACTACGTCACGAAACCAAATTTTAAAAATACCTACATTGCATTTGAATATTTCAAGCTTTTGCCATTTATATTCATAATATATATATATATATATATATATATATATATATATATATTATGAAATATAATATCACTTATATTTTATTTATTTACATTAAAACCTTAAATAAATACAAATAAAAATTAAAAATAATTACTATACAAGTCGTGACCGCGTAGAATGATGGAGGCAATAAGGCGGGGAGTAATATATTGGATGAAATACATAATCCAAACTAATATTATATATGCGAACGTGAGTTGTTTGTGACGCTTTCACGCCTAAATCACTAAACCGATTTCAACAATTCTTTCACCAATGGAAAGCTACATTATCAACGAATAACATAGGCTACATTTTATCCCCGTATTCCCACGGGAACGGAAATTACGCGGATGAAACCGGGCAAAAGCCCGTGTATAATTATTATGAACATTTTTCTGAGTACTCGAGAACTTTTTTTTTATTTTACTTTTGTAATTATATAGATCTTATAACAAAAGAATCCTGCAAGTAGCCTTCGCAGTGGTAGTCTTTGTTTAATGTCGCACGCCTTGTTATTGTTTTTGTAAACAACGTGATGTCAGCGTATTTATCGATCCGTGTAGCGATATTTCTGATAGATAAACGATAAGTGCGAATAATAATAACAATTCGTCCAATAAATTATTATTATTAAAATATAAAAATAATTTTAGTTCAGTGGTGCCGATTCTCTTATACTGGTAAAATTAAACCGGGTTCATGGTAAGAAAAATGTCACTTCATTAATATATCGTTGTCTGGTTGGTGCGGTGGTTAGCTTAAAAGTGCGACCTTAAAAGCTTCGGGTCGAGTCAATTAAAATGTTATTGGGTATCTCTATTCATCAATCTCAGTAGCTGTCAGTAGCAGAGTATATTAGAGCTTACGCCTTACAATCCTGTGCCTCGGAAAGCACGCATAGCTTGTCTTTTTTTGGAGTACTATTTACGGTCGAGTCAAATTTTATGGCAAAGCTCACTTGTGTATGCCCACACGCTATAAAATTTCTACCTTGATAATGACCACCCTGGTTGAAATTGGTCATTTGAGTAAAAATTGGTATAAAGAAAGCCATAACTATTAAATAGCTTTCATAAAACTTCACACGCCACCGTTGGCTTACTAAACATTTCATGCAGATGTTGATTGTAAGCGAAGCTAAAATTAAAATCGAATGTCACAATGACCTACATAAACATTTTATGTAGTGACAACACTAAGCGAAAATGAATACAGCAAACGTTAACAAAATGACAAAAGAAAAAAAATATCGTGAGTAGCGTTCTTGTTTTGAAATAAATTTTGTTCTCTGTGACATTGAATTTAATGTAAAAATAGTTGAATAGAGTAATTTTATTTGGCGGTTCATTCACATCTCATTCGTTCCATAAATTATTTAGCCAATTGGCTCGATTACAAGAAATACAATCATTATATATTGTTCAATAAAACTGTATGTAGTTTCCAACCTTCGTGGAAAAGTACTTGCAGAAGAACTCTATTAGCGTCACTTGTTACGATAACTTGAAAATCAACCATAAGTTTAATTTAATGTCAGTCAAAAGTTGTTTCTTGAAATTTTTTTAATCTAATTATTAGTTGAGTCATAAATCTTAATAATTTTTTTTTAAAATAAGTGCAAACATTTCTAAAAACTCGTTTCTTCTATGCAGTATTTTTTTCTAAACAGCGTCAGTAACGCAAAGGTTTACGGGATGCCTGGAACAGGGATGTTGCGAATATTCGCATCCGCATCCGCAAATGCGGAGCTTCCGCATAGATTTGGACATCCGCATCCGCATTAATCAATGCGGATTTTCATGCGGATGCGGATGTCATACAAGTTGCGACAACAAATAAATGGGCGGGGCCGCCGAGGGCCGCGTGCCGTTCGGACGTGACAATGGAATGGACCAATGGAAGCGAAAAATTAGGTGGACAAGATCCCGTTATTGTTAAATTAAAAACAAGTTAATATATTGAAATGCGAGATATTCGACGGCCGTCACAATGTTGACATATTTTCCGAAGAATTTAACACGATGCTTTGTGAATGGAATATTAAAAAAGAACAAGTGACAAGAAAAGAACATCAGAAAGGGCGGCAATATTACTTTTTATTAAGTATAATGCTCCTATTTTTAACTTCGTCTATTTTTAAGTACTTAAATAAAAATTGTAGCATTATACTTAATACTATTAATAAAAATGTTAATAATTACTTTAACAATGTCAAGATTTAATCTTCATTCATATACTATATTTACATAAGATCTTAAACATCCGCATCCGATTAGATTACTAAAACTCAGCTCACTCACATAAATTCTGCTTCTATAATTAAATAGAACAATATTTATATAACCTACCGAATCGAATCTAAGCGTCATTGATTATCTAATATTAAAAACTCTAAAATAAGACTTTCTACTGCGTGGCAGAAACTTAATCGCAGCAATATATAAACGAACGGCCGATAATTCTAACGTCCCTCAAAGTTAAACGCTACTTAACATTTACAAGCTCCTAAATTAGTATGCGAAATTTTAAATTAACGGCGTCTCAAATAATTAAGTTGCATTTAATATTTAAGTGAAGTTTCAGTATGCGGCCGTTACTGTCATTTATTATATAATAGCTTTAATAAGAGTTCTAAAAAATAAAACGTTTTTTGCGTAGCAGGAACTTAATCATAGCAATTTATAACATTTTTGTTATTTAATTTTATATACGGTCGTTTATTGATCCAATCGGATTTTCTGTTCTCGACGTCATCCTTTTGAACAATTTAAATTCATTAAATTTATCCTTAACTATAACGAAATTTATCTTCATCAGGGTATATGCGATGGGTTAACGTACGAGGAAATGCAAGAGCGTTTCCCGCAGGAGTTCGCATGGCGTGACCAGGACAAGTTGCGCTACCGGTACCCGTGGGGCGAGTCCTACATCGACATCATGACTAGACTGCGTCCAGTTCTATCAGCTTTGGAAGATGAACACAACGTGGTGGTCGTGGGACACCAGGCTGTGCTCCGTTGCATGCTTGGATACTTTCTCGACGCTAAGCTTGGTGAGTAACAATAATTAAAAATACGTACACTATACGAAATAGAATAAAAGTTATCGTATATACGTTTAAAATTGATTTTTAATATTAACAACAACATGACAGTTTCTAGTATAAATATATTTGTTCAAGCGTATAATTTCAAGGGCACAGCTTGAAAAGTAGTACGACTTACAAGTATTACTTCGAAAACTGTTACAGATCATCCATCATAAAGATAACAAGTTAAAAATAGTCCTGCAGAAAACGATTATCTTGCGTCGAAAATGTCAAAGATAGATTATTGTTTATTTTGAGCAACTATGTTACATCAAGATTAAAATAATGATATACAGTAAAAGCTCTTTATTCGCGGGGGTTAGGTTCCGGCAATATGCCGCGAATACAGAAACCGTGAATGTGGAATGGCAATTTATATGGGATTATTGGGGATACGTTCCTAGGTGGCAAAATAAATAAATAAAAAATGGAAATTTTTGCCCATATTGATTAGTTGTTATCATCAAGTTTAGGCAATGGTTTAAAGAACTTTGTAACTTTTTTCTTGCTTAGCAGTTTAAAAAGCTTCATTTCAGACTAATATTCAGAAGTGGCACTAGCAATTTGCCTCTTAAAAATAAGACTCCGTTCCATAGCCGGATCAGTTTTCATAAAGAAATCACAATGACACGGCATTTCTTTCAAGTGCTTGATAAGCCTCTTCTTCTTCTTCTTCTTCAGTGGCCTGCGGATTTAACATTTTCTCCAAATCGGTTTCAGTAAAATCTACATTTCGCGATTCAAGCAACTCCTGCATGTCACTTGAATCTATCTTATCGTATTCTATTCGCAATTTCGGTATTGTTTACAGTTAAAGTTTTAATTCGAATAAGAGTAAAATGGATGCAAACGTGTCTCCAAGACGTAAACGATCAAGCATTTCTATTTTTACTTTTGCATTTGTAGTAAGGTCTGTTTTACTTTTTTATTAGTCTATTTGCCGACGCGCTTACAAAGGATACCGAATCCTTTTTTAATATGTACTGATTAGATCCGTGAATAAAGAAATTTTATAAATATATTTATAAGAATATAGGAATTGGGTCGCAATTTTTTCATCCGTGAATAGTGAAAACGTGAATAAAATAAGCGCGAATAAGGAGCTTCTACTGTACTTATATATTTTGATAATCGATATTTTTAAATTAATTTTTAATATTAAAAAAATTTTATATGTTTTCTTACAATGTTTACTAGATTAAGGTTTAAGGTTTAACGGCCGAATACTGAAACGTCATTCAAAATGATTAATAATTAAGTCCCACTTCATATTTGAAAGACGTTTCAGTATTCGGCCATAAGACATTTATTTCCAAAAAAATGATCAAAGTCCACTTACACTTAGGAAATTCCATTAAATAAATATAAGTACAATACCATAACTTACAGGTCTACATTTTGTGCCAGTAAATATTTTTTTAATCTTTTTTGAAATTAGATATCTTTTTAATCTTTTTTTGAGATTAGATTAAGAGTAGTTTGCCAACATAGGACATTATTTTTCAAATGTATATATTTCTTACAGATGAGCTGCCCTACATGAATGTACCTCTTCACACTATCGTGAAGCTAACGTCATACGGATACAAGTACAAAGTTGAGATGATAAAACTGCCCATAGACTGTGTGGATACTCATCGTAAACAGCCCAAGGTAATTATTACATAGATTGAAATAAATAAATAAATATCCTGGGACATTATTCACACACGGCCATCTGATCCCAAACTAAGCAGAGCTTGTAATATGGAAACCAGACAACTGATATACTACATATACTACTATTTTTTTCTAAATACATACTTACATAGATAATTACACCCAGACTCAGGACAAACAGACATGTTCATGCACACAAATGTCTGTCCTGGGTGGGAATCGAACCCACGACCTGCGGCGTGTAAGGCAAGTGTCTTACCAACCACACCAACCGGCTCGATTGAAGACTATTGTATACTGTTTATAAAACATCTACTAATATTGTATTTACAATGCAATAGTCTTATCTAATTACTATATAAACCGAAAGAAATCGAAGTTCAAATTGTATTTATTTTTAATTAGATATAAGATTGAGCACCATAGACAATATATTTTTTAAAAAAATTAAACTAATCGTGATTTTGATTTTCTGGCTATAATGGAGCACTATCACGTCGTTTTGCGTTCAGGGTTTGCAAAACATCATATTTATAATATTTATAAGATTCTGACTCACGCTACTACAAATTATAATCATACTGAGACAGTATTTATATTATCTTGTTCTTAAATTGAATGCGACTCAAATCATGACAACCATATATAAAATATATATCATCTATTATTTTAGCTATTCTTATATTCAGCGCACCGATAATAATCATATCGATAGCATTTAAAATTATCCGCCTATAATCATTAACAAATTGAACAAGATAACATCATCCAGATAACTTATCGTATGATTAAACCTTGTGTAATATTTACAAGAAGATAAAAAACTGTTGTCTATGTTCTTGTAACAACATATAACGCATTAAATAAGTACTTTATATTAAGTAGATGACAATTAATGATTAGTATGATAACAATTTTTTTTTTATATATATAACTTTTTTTTCTTTGATAAGATTAAATTGACAGTAATTGTTATTGAGTATGACAACATTTTCGTTTCTTATAGTGCGAATAGGCCATCTGGTTGCCAGACGGTAAGTGGTCACCACCCCTCATAGACATTTGCGCCGTAAACTGCCACTCCATACATCGCTAATGCACCATCAACGTTAGTAATTAAGAATTAAGTCCCTTGTGCCTTTAGTTACACTGACTTACATGCCCTTCTAACCAGAAAATAATATAAGTATTACTTCAAAAACAGTAACGTTAATTTTAATATTTCAGAACTGCTCAATCAACCGCAGCACAGCAGACGCACTCGTCACCGTACCATCACATTACGATACACTGCCGTCAAATCTCTGGCAAAATTCAGAAGCACAACTTTAGACCTCCGGCCGGGCTGCGGTCCGCTAAACTACCAAATCAGCATTAATACTGGGTTCCCAATCCCCAGTGTGAAAAGGCCCGAGGCCATATTCGCAGTTGTGACAGACCGCGAATGAAGATGTTCAGAAGCCGTGTAGCGATCATCAAACTATCTGTGTCTCGTTTCCTCGCCGTATGCGAGAGAGTGACGGATATATAACGAACGTTATTTAAAAACGGTTGCAAGACTGAAGGATATCATCCACAACGTCAATGTAGTCGATTTGTGTTCTTATTTTAATATTAAGTTTACCTAATTATAATAAAATTATGTTTATCTTCCTTTAATTGTATCGATTGTAAGAATATATTTTACTTTAAGTTACAGTTATGTTAGTGAAGTAAAATAATTTAATTGATTAATATTAAATGACAAACAATTTAATGTTTTGCTTTTATTACATAGGTATTTCGTTATTATATATGTCAATTGTATGATATCAAGTGTGCTAATGTAAGAGGCTTCATTAAGAAGTTTTTACATCATACCACTTCTTGATGTATAGATTATTCGTACTTGTCGAATATGTTACAATTAATTGGACCCGATCCAACATGCCATGTTCACAAACTGATTATATATATTACATTACATATAGGCTTTAGAAATTGTCACTACAATGAAAGGTATATGTAATCCATAAATACATCTGTTTTGTATCAATTATAATATACATATTATGAATTGCAATCAAATGTTTATTGTTTGTCATAATATATGAATTTTGAAACCATTTCTGTATCACACAGATAATATCATCATTGTAATTAGTATAAGCTATAATATTTAATATAATTAAACAAAGAGATTTGATTACGACTGCTTGCAATTGTTTTACCTATTCCATATAATAGAAGTAGTAAGTCGAGGTATGCTCAAAGAAGTTACTTAAAAATCAATAGACAATAGACATCTGCACTTATACCTTTCTATCTTTTTAAATTAATAATAATAAAAAAAATCTGATATTATCATTGAAATAAAAAAAAACTAAAAAATAATTGAAATATATCTTTAAGTAAATGTCTATATTTTAAATATAATACTTGTAATAATAGATTTGAATTTTTATGTCTTTTTTTAAGTTATTTTTTTAATAGACATAGTGCAGGTGTGGTGGTATGCTTAAGTACGAAAATGAAATGTGACAATAGACTGCTATTGAATACTTTTAATACGGGACGTTGGAGTTGTCTTTTTTAAATATAATTTACTCCTAAGAATAATTCTATATCAAAATAATGTTAAACAATAATAAATGTCAAGTTTACATGATGCAAACTCTAACATGACAAACGTAGATTAAAAAAATATATTTGTAGATTTTTTATAATAAAATAGTGATTTAAAAACAGTCTTTTATTTAAAGTACAGCCTGTGAATGTCCCACTGCTTAGCTAAGGCCTCTCCTCCTTTTTTGGGGAGAAGGTTTTTGGAGCTTATTCCACCACGCTGCTTCAATGCGGGTTGGTGGAATACACATGTGGCAGAATTTTGAGTGAAATTTGACACATGCAGGTTTCCTCACGATGTTTTCCTTCACCGTCAAGCACGAGATGAATTATAAACACAAATTAAGCACTTAAACATTCAGTGGTGCCAGCCCGGGTTTGAACCCACGATCATCGGTTAAGATTCACGCGTTGTAGCCACTGGTCCATCTGCTTCTTTTATTTATACTTACATAAAATCTTACTTGATAGAATTATTTTATTGGGAAAGGCCAGTTAACATCCTACTAATAAAAGGTCCTCCAGACCGATTTCGGCCACGGCCGTCAATCACAAGAGAGATTAGCCAACTGCGCAGGAGACATCATAGTGCACAAGTATGTGCGCAAACACAGGTGCACTCTCTTTTACTTAGCTCTCATAATCCGATGGGACGGCAATTCGAAACGACCGGAAAGAGTTCATCAGGAGCCGGACCAACGGCTTAACGTACTTTCTGAGACACGGCAGTGTAAAAAAAAATAATAACCGCCTGTTAATGTCCCACTGCTGGGCTAAGGCCTCTTCTCCTCTTTTTGAGGAGAAGGGTTGGAGCTTATTCCACCACGCTGCTCCAATGCGGGTTGGTGGAATACACATGTGACAGAATTTCAGTGAAATTTGACAACATGCAGGTTTCCTCACGATGTTTTCCTTCACCGTTAAGCACGAGATGAATTATAATCAGAAACACGGCAGTGTACACACTTCCAACTTCCAGACTTCGGGCTGCTACTGAAAACTTTGTGACAGAAAAACTCCAATAACTATTTATTGGCCCAGCCTGGTAATTTAACCCAGGATCACCAGGCCTTATATCTAGCCAGTAGATCAACGAGGAAGTTAAAATCGTACGTAAGTAAAACCGAGCGACGCCGACGTAAGAGTCGTAAGACGTGACGTACTAGCTTGTGACCCTTTTTCATACTTTAGGAAAGACAGTTAACTTATAAAACAAACACATCTTATTTTTCTATGCAATAATATATTATGGTTTTTCGATAGATTCGATTTGATTACTCTTTTATAAGTTACTCGATCTTCTTTACATGTATATTATATAGGCTTAAGAGTAACTGTCACTAACTAAAATATTAATAAAATTCTTCACATTATATACTATATCATATACTACATAATTTAAATTAAATATTAACGAGACTCCAAAACAAAAATCATATCGCTTTTTTTGAACTTGAAAAACGCATTTACAGGTTTCCCCACATGATGGTATGGTATGTATGTACAACTCTTCTAAAATAACCAGCGGTACCGTCTTCGGGGAGCGTCACGGGACAACTTACGCATGCTACCGTGCCCGCTGACTAACTCCACATCCTAATTTAACCTCTATTAGAATATTTTCAATAAGCTGTGACCCGCGGCTTCACCCGCGAATAATTAATAAAAATCAGCCTAGGACCTTCCTCGATAAAAGAACTGTACAAGACAAAAATATTTTTTAAATTCGAAGCAGTAGTTCCGGAGATTAGCCGGATCAAATAAACTCTTCAGCTTTATATATTATTATAGATTATATTGGGTTTGTTATTGTACGTATTTAAATTTTATTCCATTAGAGAAATATAATGACAAAATATCAATTTTTCCGAGCGTTGGTAAACGCACCAACATGTAATAATGTATTAATATTAGTAGTACCTTTAGTGCAGTCATTTTAGGTTTATTTTTTCTATATTTTTCATTATTCAAACAAAAAAATATTCACTCTTAAATAAAAAAAAACCTCTTACTACATATCATGGATCATGACACCATGGACACCATGTAAACAAACGCGCCTTGTATTCTACCTCGAAGGTGGTGAGGAAACAAGTACATCTTCATAATATAGTCGCTTTCTCAGGACTCTACTTCGAAAACAGTTAATTTTACAGAAAAATGCAAGGCATTTTTTTCAAATAATCACGAAAAACATTTTTATAATGACCTCTATTGAGCTCAGTCAAACCAATGGGTCGCGAGATATTCCCTGACTGATTTTCGTGACCTTTTGACTACCATAAAAATAATTTGATTTTAATTCATAACAAGTGTTGTACTAAAATATGTACATTGTTAACATATATATTTTTTTATAGCATAGGTGGTTGCGTTGAACGCCCATAGACAATGGCATTGTAAGAGATGTTAACCATCGCTCACATCGCCAATGCGCCACCAACCTTAAGAACTAAGATATTATGTCCCTGTGCCTGTAATTACACTGGCTCACTCACCCTTCAAACCGGAACACAACAGTACCAAGTACTGCTGTTTTGCGGTAGAATATCTGATGAGTGGGTGGTAGCTACCCAGACGAGCTTGCACAAAGCTCTACCATATATCTATATATCTTTAAAAAACATCCGCTGTGGACGGGATCAACTAAGCTCTGAGAATGAGTGATTTAAAGTTATCGAAGTATTATAAATCAAGCCTGTACATATTAATATAAAAAGTGATTTACTTTTTTAACTTTGACATCCTGCGAATTACCTGATTCCTATATTATTCCAAGCAATCGTCAATTAAAGAGATAATTTAATTTGTACAGAAACCTAGGTAGTACTTAGGTATTTCTACCCTTGATTATGTTATAAATAGCACATCATTGAATTCCATTTTATATTTAAGATTAAGATTATATTCTTTCTATGGTGATTACACAATGTTGATTTTACGATAATCTTTGACACAAGCCGTAACCCAAATATGATATTGTCTGATTATTTTAGAAAGCGACATCTGATTTGTAACCAAAGTCATTGTTAGAAATGACTCATGTTCATTTATACGCAGCGACAACAAGCTTTTAAATTTAAATTAACTGAACATAAGACTATACAAAACACCTAAAATATACAAAGGCCCGTATCTGCAAGTTTGAATAATTATGACGTATGATAATTTATTTAAAAAAGATTTTAAAAAAGATAAATACACTGATACCGTTTTTTGAAGTAATACCTTTTTAATAGCTATAATTATATTTGTGTATTATTTAATTTGTGTTATTTAGATTTTTCTCCTTATCAGTAAGCTTAAGCAATAAAAATACGACTTTGTAGATTTATTACAATAAGCCATGCGGTACTTAGTGTGTTTGTTTGATATGTTTTACAGAATTAAAACAAAATATTATAACACGTCTACGAAGCTTGAAAATATTAATATGATATCGATAGAATTGTGTCTTCATTGCTTACCTCTCCATCGCCCATTGATGAAGTGAGAGGTACGAGAAGCGACCGTGACTTATTTCATTGATACTGATCGTAATCCACCGACCCCTAGCGAAAACGCTCACGCATTGTCATACAAATCTCAATCACGCGCACACGCCGGCGTACCTTCGTGCCGTTCTATTTTTAAAAATGTGTATTTATATCTAGTAAATATTTAATAAACATCTCATGGCTTAGTGCTATGTGTCACAGTGCAAATAGTGTTACATATTGATCAAAATATATACTCTCGATCATAAAGGCTAAAGTAAGTTAAATTTGTAGTATCTCTTCAATATGTTATATAGTAGGTATATCTTTGAAAATTGCTATTTTTTTTCCTTTAAACCTAAGTTACCTAAGTTAAAAATACAAGTGACACATATATATCGCAATTTATTTATAGTAAGTTTCTTTTATAAAATATATGCTATTTATACAAATGCTTCATATTATACAAATATGAAGCTATCGCCGATTTGTCATTTAGATAATCGAGCAAAACTTTTTTCTAAGCTTAATTAAGCAAGAATCTAAGTTGTTCTCGTTCCAGTTCTCTTTTTGACGACTTAAATGCAGATATTTTAATTCAATACAAATATATTTTTTATATAAGTAATTAATGAAATATATAAAAAAATATTTATTAATTTATCTTAATTTGAGGAGGTTTGGAGCTAATTCCACCACTATTATTATTGTTTTATTCTTGTTTATATGCTGGATGCAAATAAAAAAGATTTAAAACTACACTCATTTTTATCATTTATATAATATAATTTTGAATTGAGTAAGATATTTTAAATGAATAATGGTGTTTTTTTATTAACGAAGGACTGAAATGTATTTTTTGGCTTCATAAAAAAAGGATTAATTTTGATATATAGTTCCAACCTCCTCAAGTCTTCAATACTACCTTCTGAAGATATCAGGTATATAGGTAATCTAAATAGTAATCATAATTATTTATTTAAGTTTTTATAAACCTAAAAAATAACATTGTATTTTTACTCTGTAGATTTAAAATAAATGTCCTCCAGATCGATTTCGGCCACAGCTGCCAATCTGAAGAGAGATTAGCCAGCTGCACACTGCGCAGGATATATTATAGTGCACAAGTGTGTGCGCAAACACAGGTGCACTATCTCTTTCCTAGCTCTTATAATCCGATGAGACGGCAATCCGACACGACTGCAAAGAGTTCAGGCGTGCGGTGCAACGGCTTTACGTGCTTTCCGAGAGCGAGTGCGCACGAAAGTGTACAACACTTCCAGACTCTGGGCTCCTACTGAGAATTTTCTGTAAAATAACTATTTATCGTCTGACCTGGGAATTGAACCCAGGACCACTGGGTTTGCGGCCTTCTATCTAGCCACTAGACAAACGAGGCGATCCTAGATTTAAAATACGATGTAAAAATAAATAAAAAGCGGAGTCTATTTCTTCCACAAGAGAAGGAATTCGCTTAGACAATTTACATTCGTAATTAATTTATAAACATGCCTTCCTTGATATTCCTACACTGCATCGAAACTATTTTAATCGGAGCTCACGTATCACTTACGTATTATACTCATCGATTCTAATACACTGTTTTAACGTTAACGTTGCAGTCGTAAAAGCAAGAAAAAAACAAGAATTAAAGGTAGGTAATAAGAATATCATACATTGTTATAGGACTTATAGGAATTTTATTTCAGAGTTGTTTAACTAGCAATTTCATCGATGTAAGTTATTAAGTTGCCACAATGTATGATATTAGTAAGTACTACACAATAATATAGTGTAGGTACTCTGTAGTAATCTCAGGCATTTGCCGTGCACATGTTGCTCTCATTTCGTGATTACAGCGACGTTTCGAACGTGTTCGCCTTGGGCTGAGAACAAGATCCCAATAATTTTTATAAATGTGTATCAACTGCTGCTAATATAACTTCACATCTATTACGAGGCAGCAAGTATTATTTAAAGTAGACGTAAACGAGCACGTCGTTTTGTATTTTGACATTGGAGAAAAGAGGTCCACACAATCGATTAATTTTTCAACATTGCGACATATAATAGTATAGATAGTACCTATATCGATATGTACAACGTAGTGATTTATATCCAATTATTTTAATATGTATTGTACCAACATCAATTTACACATAACATAATACAATATAATGAACTGTCTGTCTTTTACAAGTAAGATTTAATTAACTGTAACTGTAGTTTGTTTGTACAGCCCTTGACCTAGTTTCTATGATATAGCATAATGTCTAGAAATTGTAACTTAAATAATATATAGCTATTTTTGTTGTTCATCCGGTCGATGTCACAAGCGCTTAGCGATACCGCTCACGAGCAACTTTGTCACGGCGACAAAACCAGTTTTGTCACTGTCATGTCACTTATTCAAAGCGGAGTGCGCTCTCGGAGGGTGACAGTGACAAAACTTTTGTCGCCGCGTGAGCGCATCTCCATACAAGTCCATGGACTTGATGAGGGGGACGAAACTGTCACGGAGACAAAAGTTGCTGGTGAGCGCGCTGCCTTAATGTAATTTGTGCGATTATTTTAATGGATGTGTATTTTAACATCAAGGTGAAATTATATTAAAGTAAACAGAAATCTAAAATTAATTATACTTAGTCATTTTTGAGGTAACACTAGAGAAAACACGTTATGTTTGCGTGATTTTTTTCCTCGTTAGATCAACGTTTATTTTCACACTTCTTGAGTTAATAGCTTAGAAACGAGTATTTTGTTTAAAGTTGCGCTAATAACTTGGTTATTTTGTTTTAAAATTACATTTATTTCTTTTTTATTGTTAAAACAAACTTCAATTAAATAACTTAAATTGAAAAATATCTTTCTGTGTTGGTCGTTTTTATGTTACAAATATATATTTTTTTGCTTTTTATTTTAGAATGTTAAACGAACAAGATTTGGCGCTGGCTCGAGCCATGGCTGCTGAATCTAGAGAAAGTTCTCCAGGCGGATCGCCAGGTCCACTAAGAAAAACTCCGCTGTCATCGGTAGTCGACAAGCTACATACTTTCAGGTATATATATATATTGATTGATAGTTACCTATTTATAAACCTAAGGCTATCAGTATTCCCTTTAGCCTAATTCGATTTAAATTAAACTATTAGTCTATGACTAATGGAATAGAATATATTACACAATAATTTCAGTTGAAATTATACGAAACTAAGTTCAAAACAGATTAATATCAACATTATAAACTAAACAACCAACACATTTGAGGATATAAATAAAATATAATGACGCAAATTTTTGTTTACATAAATTAATTAATTGCGATTTGCGGAGGTACGTAAATAAAACATTATTTTATTCGTCGTTTTTCATATAAAATGATGGACTGGATCATTGAGGAATAAATACCTTTTTTTATGGCATAGGCGGGCGGACGATCATATGGGCCACCTGATGGTAAGTGGTCACCAACGCCCATAGACATTGGCATTGTCAGAGATGTCAACCATCGCGTCACGTCGCCAATGCGCCACCAACCTTGGGAACTAAGATCTTATGTCCCTTGTGCCTGTAATTACACTGGCTCACTCACCTTTCAAACCGGAACACAACAATAGCAAATATTGCTGTTTTGCGGTAGAATATCTGATGAGTGGGTGGTACCTACTCAGACGAGCTTGCACAAAGCCCTACCACCAAATAACCTATATATTATTCCTCAATGGTCTGTACATATATTTTATGTATTTTTTTTTAGAATTTGTAGTATTGTAAGTAAACACTTAAACTCACAAATAAAGCGTTATTACACTGCTACAAACGCAAACCAAACAATCTGTAAACAAATTACTCATTCAACTACTCCAAATGACAAAATATAACTTAACAAATCAGCAAATCACACGCCGATAACGAATTGATTACTTAGGTACTGCGCCTAATTAGCGTACGTTTTTATTAACAATGCTGTTGTATGTATCAATGAATCTTCTAAATATGTGTATATAAAAATATATCACACATTTAAAAAGCAGATAAATGCATATATTTTTATGTTATCAAAGCGCAAGCGCAGTATCAGATTGATCTGAAGACTCAAAAACATCCCAATTGAGACATTCATTTTCAATGACGTTTAGCCGTTAGTCGCTCATGTGTCAAGAACGACCGGTGACAATAAAAAACGAAAATGCCGTCATATGAATACAGAAAACGTTGCAATTATGACGCTACAGTATTATACAATACATAAAATACAAGCCATTTCACACATTTAAATACCGAAAATTATATATTGTGTATTTCTATTTAAAGATTTAAAACAATTTTTGTTCCCAGTGACATATCCAAACTCAAAATAGATATATTTTCAATCTTCTTGTGTATAATTTTCAATCAATAATGTTCTAGATTACTGGTAGGTAAGCGCTTCAAAAACGGCCCGTAAATGGCCCGCAAAATAAGAACACAAATACGGTCGTGGTCTTAAAATTCTTTTAATTTATCTTATTTGTTTTGGTTAGACTATGCCTAAAGTGTGATTGTTTTGATCTGCGTTCTATCCACAAGTGACAATTACTAACTAGCTTTTTTTGTACTAGTTTAAAAAGGTACCCCATTCCGTTACACTACACGACAATATGTGTCAAGCAATGCGTGTGTTGCGGTTTTTTTTTCAGTTATAACATATATAACACTTTTAAAAATGATTACATATATATATTTCAAATGCGTATAGGTACATAAATATCATGCGAAATATACGTATATTTTTCGCATTATTGTAACCGGTATTATATGGAATTTGACACTTGACATTTGACAGTTGTAATGACGTTGACAAAAAGTAGTAACCGACAACCGTTGACAATTGACAAGCCTATTTCTTACGGACCTGTTAATTCTAACCTCTGTTTTACATTTTATAGGTAAATTTGATTCAAAGAAATATTATTGTTCACAATAAATGTGTTTATAACGTTATTGTGATAATTGTTTGAACCTCGGTTATGTCAGTTAAATGTGTACGATATTAAAATGGCTAATAATAATTAATAAGTGTTATGAAGATGGATAGCAAATACAAGGCAAAATATGCAACTACAAGCAAGGAAACTGATGAGGAAGAAGAAAAGTATGTAGTTTTTTTATTACTCAACCATCTAAACCCACAAAACAATTTATAGTTGTATGTCGTCATCAATTATGCGGTCATGAAAATTTTTGTTTACCATTGACTTAGCGTAGATTAAACTTTAGAATTGGCGGTTGTCATTAAACATTACGAAAAATAATTTGTTACATAGAAAAATCAAGTCATAAAAAATTTATACAACACATAATACTGCATCGCAACAATATATTTAAACATTTTATTAACCAAACATTCTTAATTTTTAATAATATAGTTACTTAAATACAAATTAAGAAATATACACAAAATCAGAATTTGAAAGTTTATTAAATAAATATACAATTATATACATTAAACTATTGTGATGTGTAATTTTATTGTTTTGTTTTTACTGTGTGTATGCTATTTTTATTTCTTTTGAGAGTTGCACCGGTTGCTGGTCAGGTGTAAACTTGAAACTTTATACTTTTGTCATTTTTTATTTTTATTGTGCCTGAAATTGTGTTGACCAGCAATAGATGCAACTCTCAAATGAAATAAAAACTTCAGTAAATAAAAATGACTCAAGGTATTATATTGTTTTGCCACATCATTACAACTCATTTGCTAAATATCTTCTAATTACGAATACAATGAATATTACCTTGTTAAGAATAGAGGTATAATACAAACCATTGCCCAGCTGTGGATTAATGAGAGTTGGTACATTTACTTATGTATAAGTATTAGTATGTATGTATAAGCTTAAAGTTTGTAAATTATTTTGAGTGCAATATACAGGTTAAATTTATTGCTTAGAATTTTAAAAATTATTACATAAATAGAACCAACTCACGATACCTAATAACCACTTCACGGGTCGGACAGGGTTTTTGTTACTCACTGTATGGACATTTTCAATGTGTCATTTTCTGTGTTGTTTCTGTTACATTATTTGGAATAGGCAAGAATTTATATTAAATTAGCTGCAAATTAAAAAATTGTAAGCATGAGCATGCATACAAAATTTCTAGTTTTTTCAATACCTATTATAATATCTCTATATTTAAATTACCTATTCTTAATGAGTTCACTTTAAAATATCCTAAAAAAGCAACTACAGCAATTTAAAAAATCAGGATGTCATAAAGTGGTGATATATGCAATCCAAGAAATGTAATTGTATACGCACAAATGACAGTAATATTTCTAATTTTAAAATGAAAATACATATTAAACAAGACTGTTTAAAAAAACTTGAGTTTTTACCTTAAATCAATACACACACACATAGAATCACTGTATCTTACACTTCCTAATGTCACAGGTCATATTCATAATGACAATTTTCTAAAGATCTTTTTGATTTTTATTGAATGAATTCATGTAGAAAATACCAAATTTAATTTATTTTAAATTTAATTATATTATACTGTATAAGACTTAAAAACGTAAATTTCATAATTTAAAATTCGGATTTTTGCTTTTGAATCATGTTCTGCCAGAAATGTACTACTTTCAGGACAATGACCCTCGACCTACAGACTTAAATTAAAGGTACAACGCACCATATGGACGATGCCTATACATTTTTAATTGCTTCCAAGTAATGTTCACATGTTCGAATGTAGACCATAACCATTGTTGAAAATTGTATGCAAACAAATACGAATTTTCATGTTTCGAACATGATATTTATTCTTATGTATTATTTTTCGAAACATAATGGTATCATGTCCAGGGAGTTTTAATGTGACGATTGTGCCAAATTTGGAATTTTGTGCGAATCGTACTTCATTGCATGTATAATAACTATACTGTAATAATCAATATTAATTATAAAAAGTTCGAGGCTTTTTATATATAAATAGTCAGACATACCTTTTCAGAAGTCAGAAATATGTCTATACATATTTTAATTATATTCATTGCTCTGGTCGACCAGCAAGTGCTTCACGCAATTGCGTTACGATCAGTATAATATGTTGACAATTGGCGATGTAAACGATGGTTAACATCTCTTACAATGCCAATGTCTATGGGCGTTGGTGACCACTTACCATCAGGTGGCCCATAGGCTCGTCCGCCTACCTATGCACCTATGCTATACCTAAAAAAAACAATATAAACCCTATTTGCTGTAGTAACAGCCTATACACTTGAAAATACACATAATATCTTCAAAGCACAGTGAATTATGGTATCTAAAATGTTTTTATGCTATCTCTCCATTTAAACCGGATTACAGTAATATAGAGTAATAATGATTGGCGTAATAAATGTAGGTAGAACCCGAATATTATTACGTCATAACATTAATAAGGATATATCTCAAGGATACTCTGCTACAAGCAAATGGAGCTAGCATTACTAATTTGTCTATATCAATATATCAACATTTTCATGATCTATATGTTACATATATTAATATAAAGTTTAAAATATCTGTTACTAAGCGTTCAGACTGACACTTTAATAAACCAAATTTATATATAAACAAAGATTCCTTATTACCTTATATAACGAACTCTTTTGAAAACGATAAACAATTGTTGTGGTTTGAAAGTTCTGTTTAGTAGATAATTTTCTAGTTTTACGTAAATAAGGAAAAAAAAACAATCATAAAATTTGCATACTTCGTTCACTGCCTAGCAATGGTTACCTCGGTTGGTCCTGCGTCCGAAACCTGAACTTTCCGACCGTATCGGATTATTAGAGAGGGAATAGTGAGTTCATAATTACACATGTGCTCGTATACACATTGGAATACTATTGTTCGTTGAGAATGGCCGCCACAAGTGAAGCAGTCAACTCGACATCCAAAATTTGCTGTACAATATTAACACCTGAAAATTACATATTATATGTTACAAGTATTGTAGAAGCCTATCAAAGTATTGATCAGGAAAATTTATACAATTAATAAAAGGCATCGACGATATATTATGTCTAATATTTTATATAACCGGTTGAGAGATTAGAAAAACAGAATGGCATACTTTGTAGAGACATGTTTTTAATATCTTTACAGTATCTGTATATACCATTCGAACTTACTACAGGTATAAACAAATCTATGAAGACCAATATCGATTTAAATTTTGCAGATTTTGATTCGGATGACGTTAAAATGATTCGGAACCTCTGCGCTCTGTTGATAGAGTCCGTAGGTTGATAATAGAACTCGCGACTCCGTCTAGGATTACTTTTCTATGTAATTCGAAGTCCAAGTCCTTCTTTGCGTCCCAGACTACCTGAAATGTCAAGTAATATTAAGATCGGTACAGTGTCATGTGGTAACAGACAGACAGTTATTTACGAATATTTAATATTAGTATACATTTTAATCGACCTGACGATAAAGCGGGTAAAAACTGATTCCGTTTTATGTAGAGATAACCATTTGACCATATCAAATGTTATTATTAATATTTTTTTAAATATTGTTTATTAAACATATAAAACTACTAGCTGATACCCGCGACTTCGACCGCGTTGCTTGATATATTAACAAAGTTTTCTTATGTACGAAGGAAAAAACATCAAAAAGATCGCAAGCAAAAATATACTTTGTTTAAACATACATCACTGAACACGCATTGCATATACAAATCGTTGTTTCTTGAAACTTTAATAACTTTTTATTAAATGAAGATATCGCAATAATATATTTTTTTGATAAGGACCAAGTCTTTAGGAAATAAAATTTAGAAAATTTCATTGAAATCTATCCAGTAGTTTTTCCGTGATGCGCGCACAACTGCAGACCTCTATCATTTTATTTATATAGATTAGAGTTTCGCAATTTCATACATGTCCTTTATCCCGTCTATTTTTGACATACCTCTTAAAATAATAAGACTGCCCTAATATACGTATATAAACTTATAATCAATACTTATTTTAAAAATTGTAACAATCGCATAATATCGTGTAACAACTTTTTCTTTACTGTTTATCGTAATTGCTGTAAAAACAGACAATTTGATTTGGATTGTTTTGATAATGTTACTAATATTATAAAATGCGAAAGTTTGTTTGTTACGTTTTTACGTCTCAACTACATATTATCATCATGCAATTTTGGATAAACGTTGTCAGGGGTACAGAAAAGGACATAGGGTACCTAAAACCTTCGCGACCTCCCCCCCCCCCACTCACACGCACGTGTAGCCGCGGTCGAAAACTAGTACATAATATATAAAAGTGACTGACATCTTTATTACATTTAGTGCAGCCGAGATGGCCCAGTTTGCTAGAACAAGTGAATCTTATACGGTGATTGCTGTTTCAAACCCAGGCAAGCATCACTTTAATTTCATATAAATAATGATCGTTCGTAAATGTTGTACTTACTTTGTTTTTGTTATTAATAAACAATTGTAATTCTATATACCACAGAGCTTTCGTCTGAATATAAATTCGACTACATATTATAATATCAAATGCGCAATTATTGTGTTTGTAAAATTTCGTGTGGGTATATTGGATACTCTAAAGATTTCGCTCAAATTTTGTATTTATACAAGTTTTTACTTTTTCAAATTTATTGCACAAGGTTCACAAATTATTTGCTCTTTCTTCCCAAAAATCTCGTAATCCAATGAAATAGTAATCCGACTATTGGATGAGATGGTAATCCGACACGGTTAGAAATTTTTTTAAGGTCCTCCAGACCGATTTCGGCCACGGCGGCCAATCTCAAGAGAGATTAGCCAACTGCGCAGGAGATATTATAGTGCACAAGTGTGTGCGCAAACACAGGTGCACTCTCTTTTCCTTAGCTCTCATAATCCGATGGGACGGCAATCCGACACGACCGGAAAGAGTTCAGGCGCAGGACCAACGGCTTAACGTGCTTTCCGAGGCACAGGAGTGTACCACACTTCCAACTTCCAGACTCCGGGCTGCTACTGAGAATTTTCTGACAGAAAACCCCAATAACTATTTATTGGCCCGACCTGGGAATTGAACCCAGGACCACCGCGTCTGCGGCCTTATATCAAGCCACTAGACCAACGAGGCACTAATATAAGTCGCATGCCAACTTGGCATTACACTTCAAACTCCGGTCTGATTCTTTGATTGACAATTTCTTGACGAAAAAAGAACCAATCACTTTTATTCGCCGCCCCGGTATTTGAACCCAGGAGAACCTGCGGCCTCATTAGTTGGCCACTAGGCCATAGGGAAAATTAAGTACCTAATAACATAATTTATTCTACTAATATTAACAAGACTTAATAACTATAATTATCTTTGTCTACTGGTTAAAATAATAGCGTTACTAATTCTATTGTTATACACTCTGAGCAATAAATACGAAACTTTCACTTAATTCAAATCCAGGACAATGGTTTTTAATTATAATTAGTTCTTAGCGAGTGGTTTTGCGTGTTCCGAACTTGTTAAAATATCACTTTCGTTTTACGGCTGGACATTTCATTTTCATATAAAACTTTCATTGCTTTAAAATCGCTATGAAATAATGCTGCTGGCTGAATAATGAAATGTCTTATCTAATTTTTCATTCCTATCGTGCTTGCCTTGACTAAAAACATTGTTTAAATATATAATGTAACAATATTAATTAACATAAATACATATATTATGATAACAAAGGTGATGCCATAAAAATTTTTAGTCTTTAAATTATCACAAGTAACATTTTTTTATTAGTATAAAAAAATGTTACTTGTGATAATTTAAAGACTAACCTTTTGGTCAACAAGAAAATAAGGAAATAGTTATAGGCTTCTTCTCGAACTTAGTTTATTTAGTAGCCTTTATTGACTGAGCGATAAACTTTCCTTTGTTTATATAAGTATATTATGAACAGCTTTTAATTGAGATGATAGTATGTGTCGTGTAGGACATGCGTTGTATATCTTGCATGTTTTGCCGGCATGCCGTCCGTCCGCTCGGTCAGTCAGTCAGTGAGTCTCCTCAGCCGCGATCTCACGTGCGCCCAGTCCCGGCTCGCCGTTTTCGTTTCGCTCGCAATTTGCAATTCCCCATTGCAATATTAAACAATCTAGTCGAATAGATTTCACGTGTGTAATATTTTGCAATAACTACGATACAGCGGCAGAAGGTCGTAAATATTAGACATAATTTAAAATATATTCGTTTAGAACGATTATATTAAATAAATTGTTTGTTTTTTTTTCATATAATATATAAATATTATTAAGTTATATACATAGTTTGAAGTGGTTAATAAGTAGTAAAATTAATACAGTGTAGTAAGCTAAAGGATTACTTCTGTGATGTGGTAAAGCTTTTTGCTTTGGAACAATGCTGTCATTAGATTCGTTGTGGTGTGGTTCTGAAAAGGAACTTTCAACGTTACGAGGCAGTAAGCCTGCTGAGAGATCAGAATACAGATTCAGACGCAGATCATCGAAGAGTCTGATACCGCAAGCTTTGCTCCATGCTCTCCCGGACACGCAGGTGCGATCTCACCGGCAAAGACGCTCTGGCACGTGGCCGTAAGTCCAACATTTACTTTTAATAGCTTTAAATAGCGCTATAGATTTATTAATGTTAAAAAAATATATTTATAAATAAGTCCGTCATTCTGATAACTTTTCTGTTAACGTTTCTTGAGATTGTTTTAAGATAAAACTTGTTACGATATATCTTTTATTATTATTTTGTACACACTAGTATTTTTTTGTTTCTACTTTATACTTCCTCGTTTAATTATAATAATAAAACTTGATATCATTGTATATTAAAATTGTTTTTACCAAATTATGTTCATTATTTTCGCATTAACATTTTAACTATATTTGAATTACAAAGCGATTGCAAGCAACGTTGTATGACTAATACAATGCTCTATGCATTATAAATTAAAATCGATTTGGCAGATTGATACAAATTATAGTCTGTGGAAATCGGATAATGAGGATTTATTTACTGGGACGGAGATAATTGGATTTCAGTGTCAGGTTGTAATAGTCGGTTGTTGACCCTAATAATGGCTTTGAAATACTAACCACAGATCTGGTCAGTTCTAAAATTAGGCATCGCAAACTCTCTAAATGTATCCATTTCGGACGAACAATATCCATAAAACACTGCCTTATAGTCCCAACCTTTGTTCTTAATTACTTGATTTATACAGTCTTTATCGAGGACTCGATCCAGATTCAAGAATACATAAATTATTAGATTACGATGAAATTGTCTTTGTGAAACGGTTTAAAAAGTTATTTTTTCTTTTATATAAAACCTTTTTTATTAAATGATATAGCTCTGACTATAAATAAATCAAGACGTTTCAAAGTTATATAATTACTTTACATACTTATCAAACAGTATGTCGTTATACAAATTAAGATTTTATATTGTATTTTTTTTTTATAAATTAGATATCAGAAATCTGATCGTGTTTCATTAGTCAAGGCTAAGCGTAGTAGATATACCGTTATAATATGTTTGGTCGTAATTTCTGTTCGAAATCTCCTATATTGAAATAGTGTAGAACTAGTAACCGTTGTATATTTCTTGATGTAGGCAAGTAATTAAATTATATAGTTTATAGGCAATTACTGAGCTTCATGCCGGTTCTTCTAGGTAGGATGTACGTAGCCAGTAGTAGTTTTAAACTTAATGTATTATGAAAAAGACGATTCAAATGTGCAAGATCCTGTTTATTCAAAGTATTTCTTTAACATACCAGCATGATATTATATTTATTGTAATATGTAACCTTTTGCCTAGGTCCTAAGGGTTAAATGGTAACAAAAAAAAATATGAAAAATGTAATTCCCCATTTGTGTCCGCCGTAGTCAGGAAATAACTAAAGTCATGGAGACATAATATACCTGACCACCTTTCTCTTATACTTGTACAACTGCAGTCGTTAGTCTCGTTTTAAATTCTTACCATAAATTGGTATATCTAGTTTGCCATCTCGTTAAAGTCACTGTACTTCTCGCTTTTCACTCGGTCTTCAACACGGCCTATTTCGTCGAGACCCGACCCAGATAGTCTCTCGAGCGTTGATTCCTTGACCTCAACGATTGTTTGAATATGTACGTTATTTTACTATCGTGTTATAGTTTTTATGTTTATGATATTATTATTTTAATTGAATAGATTGATTTGTCGATTGATTTTACTTGGTGGTAGAGCTTTGTGCAGGCTCGTCTGGGTAGGTACCACCCACTCATCAGATATTCTACCGCAAAACAGTAGTACTTGGTACTGTTGTGTTCCAGTTTGAAGGGTGAGTGAGCCAGTGTAATTACAGGCACAAGGGACATAACATCTTAGTTCCCAAGGTTGGTGGCGCATTGGCGATGTAGGCGATGGTTAACATCTCTTACAATGCCATTGTCTATGGCATTACCATCCGGTGGCCCAAATGCTCGTCCGCCTTCCCATGAAATAATAATAAAAAAAATTGTCGATAATATTGTCTTTTACAGTTTGAAAATATGTTACGATTTAAAGTGCACATTTTAGTTGATAGACGTAAGGAATTCGCTAATAAGGGTGACTTTTGCTAATAAGGGACAATTATAGTAATAACGTTTAATCATCGAGTTTATCAGACATATGACCTATCAATATTGTTGTGCTGTTTAGACACTTATAGGATGTTTTTTTCAAACTTAGATTTTATCTAAGTTTGAAAAAGAAGGGTAAAGAAGGGTCTGGACTCTAATTCGTCATTCTTATCAGGTCGCTCGTTGAGTGACACGGAATACGTGAACGGATTAGCTAGACGATGATGAAAAACGAATGTTAATGCTAACAATATATAATCAAAGCACTCTTTACCTTGACAAGATATCGGCCGAATACTGAAACGTCATTCAAAATGAAGTGGGACTTAATTATTTGGAACGTCATTAATTTCAAAATTTAGTATGCGAAATTTGAAATTAATGCCCAATATATGAAAGACGTTTCAGTATTCGGCCATATGTAATATAAATTGTTGAGAAGTTACATTTTTAACATTAAATAATAAATACATTATAAACTACCGATTTATATGGATATAAAACTATAAAGTTAACAAAGCCGCGTGTTAAGCGCTAGTATGAATATAAATTACATATTTTTTGGATAGTAAGACTTAACACCGTTATGTTTTTCCTTAATACATTATCAAGTTGTATCTGCAACATTTGATTTCATATGACATCACAAAGGCAGTCTGAGATTAAGTTTTAAAAGTACCTAAATATCAGATACGTATTTAATTATTTATTTAAGAGATAATATATAGAAACATATATTCCAATATTATTTTTAAATTAGAATTGAAAGTTCTTATTAATGATTTTTAGTCTGTGAGTACGATGCGGTGAGTACATGGTAGCGTTTTGTTTATCCTCCGTTACGAATGACCGAAGTGAATGAAATCAGTCAAATGGTTATTATATGGTTGTTAATATCAAAATACAGTTTATAGATTTTGCTCCCGATTGTTGAGTGTGAGAAGCGTTTGAGGTATTGTGTATATTTTTTATTTATTTATAGTTATAATTAAGCTCTATCTACCAATTAATGGATATACAATGTCGCTTTTGACGTCACAATATAAACCAACGAAGCGTAAGCGTAAAAACCACACATTGTTTTTACGCTCATCATCTAAGATACTACAGACAATAAAATAAAATAAAAAAATCGAATAAAATAATTTTATATTATTCTGATTTAAATTACCGACAGTTTTATATAAATACTATGATTTTAAATTTTAATATAATCAATAGAATATATAATTACGTATAATTTATTAATGTTAAGAATATTTGATACAATATTTGAAGCATATTGAGGTTCTTTTCGTACTGGCAGTCATGTTTTTGTTTTTAAATTATTTTAATTATTCTGCATTCAAAAAGTAAAGTTCTTAATATATATATTTATGCAATTTGCTCCATCCTTGAGCTCTTTACTATGTGTATGGGTACGTTGCCACGGTAACCTAGGTACTTATTTAATTGGTACCTACATTACAAATATCCGTGGAAATATTGTCTTTAGCTATGTATTAATGATTTATTTTTATTCATTTAGGTTTTACTGATCATTATTGTTCAATGGATGGTTAATTCATTGACAAACTCATAACGTTATAATAAATACATAGTTTAATTTTAATTTGCGTAATGCAAGTCGTCAAATTTAATTATCAAACTTAAAATACAATGGGCAGTCATTTTAAAGATGCTTCCAGCTTTGGAATGTGGATTTTACTGAGAATCAGCAAGAATGGCAGAAGTTCTCTGTTTATACAACACGGTTCTATTTAACTTATTTTTATATAAAATAGGCGGACGGGCTTATGAGTCACCTGATGGTAAGTGGTCATCATCACCTATAGTTTCCATCGGCAATGCACCACTAACCGTGAGAAATAAGATGTTGCGTCCCTTGTGCCTGTGGTTAAACTTTCTCACTCATATTTCAAACCGGAACACAACTATATTAAGGATTGCTGCTTGATGGTAGAATACGTGGTGTGTAGGTGGTACCTACCCAGATGAGCTTGCACAAAGCTTTACCACTAATATAATGTTTTAGTGTTTGCTTGAGTCGGTCCCTCGGTTTTTTGGATTTAAGAAAATTTTCTTATTTCATCTATACGAAATCAGGATGGGTCGCTAGCCATCCATATCATATTGTACATATTTTATCGTAAAATTTTATAGATATGTTAACAAAGGCACCGTATTTATCATATTGTTCCATTTTTGAAGTTATACTTCTTTTGGCGCGATGGAGAAAACTGATGAGAGTGAATTTTTACGATGCGCGCGCACACCGACGCATGAATTCTACATCGTGAAGTTAGTTCTAGGTGGCATGAAAATCGATAACTATGTTCAAGTTGTATATTCCAGTATTTTTAATATATTTGATTCATTGTCTTAATGATTAATGATTGTATATATATTTTTTTAATTTTAACAAGCATTGCGCGATTTCAATTCGATTTTGTTTGCAAATAAACATACATATCAACCAACATTTTTATTATGAAATGGTGTGAGTAAGTAACGAAAAACACAAATGTCAAATTACATCTTATCAAATATCAATGCGATACGATAACGTCATACACTAAATATAATATTTTGATGTAAACGATGACATGACATATTTTATTCATATCTTTGATATTAACTGACTATATCTGTTTTGTTCAAGCCGGCACCGGCTATATCCCTTTTTTTCTGTCTAAGCGTGCGTAATGCTTGTGTTAGGTGTAGGTTAATAGAAATGGTTTTTATTCCCACTCATTACTTAGTAGCTTCCAGCTTCCACACATAACTTAGTTTATAACTTAACAATACTTAGTGTTGCTTTATTTCGATATAAAACGGGGTCTGGTCCAGGTTAACATTTCCTTCAGTACCAATGTCTATGGGCCCAGTTATCAGTTAGCTTACATATAAAATAAAAAACAGCAAGCCTCACTATTGTGGATTTTATTTAATTCCAAAACTTTTTGCTTTTAGAACTATCAAAAATTTGAAGCACACTGAACGAAAACGCGAGCAGAAACTAGTACATAAATAGGTAGTATTTAATGATACGGCAGTTCGATATGCTTTTTATTTTAATAACCTTTTGATCCTCACGTGAAAGAGTGAATGCCTATTATACAATTACGAGCGATTATCGTTCTTTTGTATAGTTGAAATAACGCTCAAGTTAGTTTACAGTCGTCGTGGGATGATCACCAATATAATTCATAATTAAAGATTATTGTTATTATATAGATTAAATGTATTTTAATTAATAAAACTAATTCATTACTTAGTACGCGTATATAACAATGTAGATATCTTGTTATATATTTATTATTTCTGTTTCGCCGCATATCTTGTAGGCAAATGGGGATATCTACTGCACCTAAAGTTTTCTTTGTTCGATTTTATGATTTTTAAATAAATAACTATTCTGGTGCCTAGAGGTGAATCCCCCAAAATTTTTCTTTAAAAACAAAAACAAATAAAAATAGCTATATATAAAAAAATAAATGCAGATATTTATAAAAGTTTTTCTAAACTCACCAGACTTGCTAACGAACAAAATTGTAAATTGCTAACTGTGTCTATGGAAGTTACTAGGGTAGGACTATTCTCGGCCGGTATAACTTGGTTGTAGGGCTATGTACTAGCCTGTCTGGATAGGTATAACCCACTTACCAAATAGCAATGCAGCGTAAGGAACAATTCATATTTTTACGCTGTTATTGCCAATGGTTGCCACAAACTATCAGATTTTATTTATTAGGCACACTGGCGATGCCATACCTATAAAAACATTATCAGTTTTCACTGTTGATGTGAATAACAATTTTAGCGATACGTGAGATATAAACAAACGTTTTTTATCGAACGATCATTGCTGTCAGAGACATCTAGACAGTAACAGTTCGATAAGGAACTACGCCACGCATGGGTCACACATGATAACAGAATCATAAAAATCCGTGCAATCAGTCTATGTTATTATCTATAACTCGCCACACGCAGGTTAAACCCATGTCTCAGTGAATCGATATTTGTGCTACAACACGATGGCTCCAGGAAGGGTGTGAGTATATTTGTTGTTGTGTTATTAGATTTTATTTATTGTATACGTAGGCGGACGATATGTATGGGACCTTGTGCCTGTTATTACACTGGCTCACTCACCCTTCAAATCGGAACACAACAATACTAAATACTGCTATTTTGCGGTAGAATATCTGATGAATGGGTAATAGCTACCTACCCAGATGAGCTTGCACAAAGCTCTACCACCAATTAAAAATATGTTGTTTTTCCACTGACTTGAAAAAGGTTTTCTTTATAGAAACAACATGCAAGATATTAGCTTCACGAAGAACTGTAATGTTATTCAGTAAGAAATCTTTTCGTATATCACTCGTGAAATGTTGAAAACCGAGATACAGTATACGCTATTTTGAAGCGTGTATAGTTTTTGTGTTAATTACGATAGTCAATGTCGCGTATCACTTTCTGGCGTTTCACGATATCGTTCCGCGATGACTTTCGAGTTTGTTCTCAAAGATTAGACATCGTAAATTGACACTATCCAAGTGCTTGTAAAAGAAGCAAAAATAATAGTATTTTCTCAATGTTCAGATGTTCGTTGATTTCGATCTTTCTGGCAGTTATACCTAACTAACGTACTATATCTCTAGTACTAAGATACTCGCTCGAATTAGCATTTGTAAATAGTATTTGTTCGAACGGTTGTATACAGTTGTTGGCTTAAACAAACTAAACGGAAAATAAATAGATCAGAATTCGATCAATCCTCTGATACTTCCTCCGACTACTTACATATGTATCTTGATTTTGCGAATATTATACTGCAATCAAACAAATGTCGAAATAATCATGTTTGTTTCTGTGTTCGTATGAGAGACTCAAGAATTGTTTGAAACAAGGAAAACAGATTAACAAACTGAACAACATCAGCAATCAGCATCAACCTCGTACTAAAATTTCGGTTACGGTAGGAGCGTAGTTGTATCTATACTAATATATAAAGCTGAAGAGTTTGTTTGTTTGATCCGGCTAATCTCAGAAACGACTGGTTCGAATTTAATAATTATTTTTGTGGTTTGTAGTCCTTTTTATCGAGGAAGGCTCTAGGCTTATTTTTATTCATCATATTTTTATTAATTATACGCGGGTGAAACCGCGGGCCACAACTGGTATAACATAATTATGTATTCAAAACCACAGTCAGACCTAGTAGTGGTTTTGTATAATAATATTGTAAAGATAATCTTGTGGCCACGTTTAATTAACGTCATTGACACGTGGACGGACCACAAGATCATTATATTAGCTATGCTAGCGATAGTTAGAGACGTATAAAACACGATTCTTATTAAATACTAGCTATGCCCCGCGGTTTCACCCGCGTATAATTATAAAAATATAATGTATCAGCCAACAAAAATAATTATTAAATTCGCACCAGTAGTTCCTAAGATTAGCCGGATCAAACAAACAAACTCTTCAGCTTTATATATATATTGGTATAGATAAGAAAATATTAATATATTATATTTTTATTGGACAAATAAATTAACTGCATTTTTATTTAAAGTGCTTTGAGGGCGATTTTTTATGTTACGTTTGATATTCTAAGTGCCTGTTACATGTTTTGAAGTGTACGAGCTCGTTCGCTTAATGGTTTGCCTTTGTTATCAAGTTAACATTACAACTGGTGAAAAAAGATTATTTAATGTGAATTTTTTGTTCGTGTTTGACGACGAAAACCTAATTATATCTAATAGGATTCGTGCGAAGGAGATCCCTTCTTTAGGTATGACAAAAACATCCATACAATCTTATCATTAAAATATAAAATAACTCACAAAAACTTAATTGCCTTCTTATACATTGGGTTTTTTTTAAATACAAGATAGATTCACGCAAAACAACACCAGTTGTGTGCATCGTTTGCATATCACGTTCTTTGTTTTTATCTTAAATGGGTTTTTGTTGGTTTATATAATTAATTATTAAACACATTTTTTATCTCTTATAAGTAGCTTAAACGGTTTTTTTTTAATGAAGTAAACCTTGACCTGTAATGTGCACCGATTGTTCTTAATATATTGTGACTATCGTTAATGATATTCAGTGTTTTTGAATAGGTTCAGCCACGATTAAGTTGCTCAACGTCCGTCTAATCGTCGCGTCTATGTCGGTCAATGTTGCTGTGACACCTCACGCGATCGATACATAGTGACCTGACTTTTGAAAACTGCTGCGCAAGTAAATTTGCCTGCATGTATGACGTAATAACTTTCGATTTTCTTTAACCTTATACAATTTTAATGACTATTATAAATAATTTTAATGTTAAAAATGTCGTATGTACAGACTTGTTATGTACACAATTTTTACTTTTTTTTTGCGTATTTCAACAAAGGTCTTCTTAAAATCAGCAAGTTTTAAGTGTTAAATGATTAATAAAGATATAAAGGTTTAATTCCCATACGTCATATGAATAAATAATATCTACCTTGTTAGATTTAGCTATTAGGTATATTTCGAGCTGATTCGCCCAGTAATGGTTAAGGACAAAGCGGCAGGCCTCGACGGAGATAGTGGAATGGTGGAAAGAAAGTAAAGAGGCATTGAGGCACAGACACAGGCTGATAAATAATAAAAATAATATTTCGAAATAAAATAGGCGTTATAAAATATAAATTATTATATTGAATGAAATAGATACGCTCAATTTGCCTATAAGTATAAAAAGTTTTTTTTTTAAGCTAACCAAGTCAGTATATTTATAAATAATTTAAATTATTGCGCGAAATTGAAACTTTGCAAATGGTAACATCAAGGTCATGAATGTCATTCAAGTCCAACGCAAGTCGTAACGCGAAGTCGCGAACGATGTAAGTCGGAGAATCATAGAGCTCGGAGTTGGATGCGCACGCGTCGTTCGGTCGATCGCTCGTCAAGTCTCCGACGCGATACTTCGCGTGATACAATAATATAATTCAAATGAATTCCAGAATATTAATACAATTAAAATTATCGTATAATGATTTACGTCATATATCAAATAACCGGCGAGTGTTTTTATGAATTTTTCATTGATTAAAACTTTTCCGGTTACTGCAACCTTCGTGGAAGTGATGTAAAGTTTGTGTTTAGAACATTACTATATTATTCGTGTAGTGTTTTGTAATGATCGCTAAATAACTACGTTTTAAACGTTCATATATTAATATATATATATATATTGAAATTTGTAAAATCGATTTCGTCTAAAATGTTGCGAAGACAATTTTCTCACGAATCCGGCAAAACGGAGCTCGTTCGTGCACGAGAGGAATATTTTGATAGAAGGTTGGTTATCAATTCAATTCTAAATAGATTAATAAATCATAGAAGTTAAAATGATTACCGTCGAACGAACTCATCCCACAATTTCTTTAAAGTGTTAAAGTCATGGAGAAACCAAAACACGTAAGGTTTATACAAATATTGCTCGTTTAGTACTTATTATATAATTCGACCATCGTATTTTGCAAACCAACTTTCTTTTACAAATGCTTCATACTATGTTATGACGTAAGGATATGGCCGTACTTAGATCGACGAGGTTAATTTTTTTTCTAATATACATTCTTAAATCTGTATTCTACACAAACATGCATTTATATGAGTGAATGTAATAATTTTTATTTATCATAGACAAAAGGGAGAGTGTCTTCGAGCTTTAGAATTTCAATGTAGATAATTATGATCATAGACAATAATTCAAAAAAAAAAACAATAATCTCTAGATGAAATTAAATATCTCGTCAAAGTTAAAAAAATATCTGTCATGAGTTACCCGTATTCGGTCAGTGACAAGATTTTTTTACATATGACCGTCAGTGAACTCGAATATTAGACTATCGTATGATTTGATCTGAATAATAATGTCTTTATAGAATACACGTATTATACAAACAGTTCTTATAGAATATAGTTATGTGTTGTTACTAAATTATGGTTTCAAATCATATTTGTAGTTTACTAAAAGATTCTTTTTCATTTTGTACTAAAAATGTAGAGTATACTCATTAGTCATCTGTGAAAAGATTGCATACAATATAACATATATATGTATTATATAGAAATACAGTCCGAAGTACAAAAAACTCTATATTATCAAAATTATTTTTTACTATAAATGTCAAAATTCAAAAGCCATAAATAATTATGTTTTTAGTAAAAGCATTTATACAATGTAAAAATTTTTACGCGCATAAAGACGACAAATGGATAAATTTATATAAAAGTTAATACATGCAGAACAGTTTACGTCAGTCGACATTATATAATAATAAAAAAAAACAAGTTAAACATAAAATACTACATACTCGTCAATATTAAATATAACGTACATTATAAAGAAGCTCGTTAAAAAAATTATTAATTAAGATAATTACAAAGATGCATTTAACACGCATACCATTCATGGCAATCCACCTGCGCATAACTTTGATTATAATGAATTCATAATGGAATTTGTACGGAGTATGATTTATATTCCCCTAAGGTGAGGATATAATCAGTGGCCAATTCTATTAATTATCGACTATTGGCATAAAAGTTAACAATTTAGTTTGGTTTTGATATATCGGTTTATGATAACATCATATCAGTTCAGTTCCCATCTGAATAAATAAACAATAGTCAAAGTTGGATCGGAATGTTATAAAGTAACCTGTGATTGTCCCACTGCTGGGCTAAGGCCTCTTCTCCACTTTGAGAGGAGTAGGGTTTTGGAGCTTATTCCACCACGCTGCTCCAATGCGGGTTAGTGGAATACACATGTGACAGAATTTCAATGAAATTTGACAAATGCAGGTTTCCTCACGATGTTTTCCTTCACCGTCAAGCACGAGATGAATTATAATCACAAATTAAGCACATGGAATTTAGCGGTGCTTGCCCGGGTTTGAACCCACGATGATCGGTTAATTCACGATTCACGCGTTCTTACCACTGGGCCATCTCGGCTTTTTTTATCGGAAAGTTATAGCTGAGCAGAATTCAGCCCCAGATCACAGATTGAAAACCGAGCAGACACAACGTGTTACAAAGTGCAAAGTTGTAAGAAAACTTGCACTACACTTCTAGTGCACATCTATTTAAATGAACTACATCATTATAATAATTTGCAAGTAGTCTATCCATTGTAGTGGATGATATTTTATTATCATATAATTTAAGTATCAGTCATCGAAAGATCTCTGACTTGCTATTATCGAAAGGTAGGGTTGTCGGTAGTGTAGCTTATTTTATGTCGGTAAAAACTACACTATTGGTCTTGATATTTAGTACCATTTTACGTTTATGTCTTTCATTGGACGAGTAGGTAAGTGCGAATTTATGCTGCATAATGTTTCCAATTCTATTGTACTCAATATCTAATCTGATTTGATTTAAAATAATGCTCTCTCTGTCTCATATGTTTAAACAAAGAAGGATAGAAAGACATTTAATTCTGTCAAGTTAGTTAAGTTTAGAGATAATGCACAACACCATCAGCTGACTTTCATGTCGTAACAAAAACAAGCTGTTCCATATTTAAATTATGAACGCATAATACTCATTACAAACAACTAGTTTTCGCTTTCGACTTCTCACCCGTGTGTTTGAGGGAGGTAGAAGGGTCAGATGTTAGGTTTAAAAAACAGCCTATGTATGTCCTTGGGATTCTAACTTGGGTTTGGGTTTAAACCAAATTTCATTAAAATTCTTTCAGTCGCTTAGCCGTGAAAGCGTGACAGACAGAGTTACTTTCGCATTTATAATATTAGCACAGACGAGATCCGGAATGTCTTCTCGAGGAGTTTTATAACAAAATTTACGTCTAATCTTATCATAAAGGCTTTTGGTACACAGGTATTGTCATTGGCAAATCCACTTTATATTTTTCCAATTAAAGTAGTTTTGTGATCAAGTCTGTTGCAGCAAGTTAGCAATAAATAAATAATGTTATTATCGAATTTCGACCACAGGTAAACTCAAAGGCTATCCGCGCTTACCGTATTAGTTACACCGAGATATTTATATTTCCTCACAAACAATATGCGATCATGACCAGTCCTGTCGTGTGGTCACCACAAGGCCACGGCTATAGGTACATGTTTTCCAAGAACGGTAATGTAAACAGGGGTGGGTTTGATACCTTAACTGCCCTATGTCTATAGACTATTACCACCCCAGCACTCCATATAAAACAATAAAAATTTAATCAATTAAGGTGTATAAGAAATAAGTTAAATTAAAAAAAAATTAGTCTGAGTAATCAAATATTTTTCGCTATCAGTATCTGTAGATGTTGATGCTTATAATTTTTATTTCTAATCAACAAAGGATTTTTTGTTTTCACACATTTTAGTCAATTTTAACCGCAGGCGAGGCGTATGGATTCAAAGATGGTGCCGTTAGGTATAGACATATCTTACAGTTTTTGCGAAACGATTATGTTATTTAGTCCTTTGCCTTGCCATTTGATCGCAGTTAATAAACCTATTATAAAATGATGGTTTTAAAGTTTACACTATAAACACTACAATTATGTTGTATGTAATTTTGATACTTCTATACTTAATGTCATAGCTTAATTTATTAGTACTTATTCATTGCTCACATTGCATTATCGATTTTGAAGATTTATTATAATGCTTTTGAAATTGTGTCGTTTGTCAGAAACAAATGTTCTGTTTATATTTAAAAGTTAACATTTTATAACAAAAACGTAACATTGACATCGATTATAAAACAATGGTAAAACCCCAGAGAATTCGATGCGTCATGCGTAATCAAGTTTTTTTTTCACGAATAGCTGAGACCTGAAGAACATGTACAATTATGGAGTTTGTATTGCTGAACAATTTTGTCTTTACTGTTATTTAAAAATGATTAAGGTCGAAGAATTAAAGTCGTGCAAATTAAAGCTGCGAGAGTTCTAACTTTCGTCGTTTTAGATTTTCATCAACGCTTATCTATATAAATAAAATGATAGAGGTCTGCAGTTGTGCGCGCATCACGGAAAAAACTACTGGATAGAATTCAATGAAATTTTCTAAATTTTATTTCTTAGACACTTATTATTTTGATATCTTCATTTAATAAAAAGTTATTAAAGTTTCAAGAAACAACGATTCGTATATGCACTGCGTGTTCAGTAATGTATGTTTAAACAATGTATATTTTTGCTTGCGATCTTTTTGATGTTTTTTCCTTCGTACTTAAGAAAACTTTATTAAAATATCAAGCAACGCGGACGAAGTCGCGGGTATCAGCTACGAATGCAGAACACGAAAAACAAGAAATTCGAATTATGCAGTTGGATTATTAAAATTCAATTACATACGATTAGTTTCGCATGATTTTATCGTTTTTTATTGCATTAGTGACAAGGTCAAGGTTTGTTATGCAACTGTTTTTATTATAAAGAAGTTCCAAGGTTGGATGTTTTTATTTCTTAATTCAAAATCACTTATTAAAATTGGACATACGTAAGACCGGGTTCACATTGATATATTTGACGGATCGTCTGTGTGTTACCGACGTTATAATTAATGCTAATTTGGATATAAAATTATAACTACTCGATATTGAGATACGCCGTTGCAAAAAGACCGTATCTGATCTGTTCCATTCTGTACTAAGTCTCGTATCGGACGTATTGGGATAATGTATTAGTTCTCC
This sequence comes from Nymphalis c-album, assembly GCA_963151315.1. NCBI lineage: Eukaryota > Metazoa > Arthropoda > Insecta > Lepidoptera > Nymphalidae > Nymphalis > Nymphalis c-album. The sequence goes on along the minus strand of OY720602.1, from coordinate 3,656,229 downwards.
GCGATGCAATACTTCCTCATCGACATACCTCGTTCCATCCCCCTTTCGGTTTACCTGGAACAACAACGTAACTTGCTTTTATTAATATTTTATTAATAGAATGACGAGCCGGTTGGCGTGATTGGTAGATACCCCGCCTTTCGCGCCGCAGGTCGTGGGTTCAATTCCCACCCAGGACAGACATTTGTGTGCATGAACATGTCTGTTTGTCCTGAGTCTGGTTGTAATTATCTATATAAGTATGTATTTACTAAAGAAAAAGTAGTATATGTAGTATATCTGGTTTCCATAGTACAAGCTCTGCTTAGTTTGGGATCAGATGACCGTGTGTGAAAATATAGTCACAATCACTATAGGCTCTAGCATCTCTATGTCGTCAATAAACTGCTGACCATTGAATCTTAGATGTTCGGTACGTGCTATATCACTGACCTATTCGTCCGTAACACTGGATCAAAACAATGCTGAATGATTGACCTTTGGCGATGACCTTAACATAACGAAAAAATACTTGTAAAAGTCTACTTTTATAATTATAAGTATAGTTTAATTAAATTTAAAGAAATCGTAAAAGAAACAAAGCATTGTCTATACATGTACATAAAAATGCTTTTTAATTCTATTTTAAAAAACCAACTGCAGCTAAATTTTAGAATTTTATTTATATTTTTGTTAGAGCGTAAAGGTCGTATCTATTAGAATAGGTAGAACTTGAAACTTTGCGTCAAAATTTACGTAAAACCGATAAATATTTCACAACAAATTGAATAAATAAAAATATTATAAAACAAGTAAATAAATAACCAGTTACTTGATCTCCCGTAAAAATACAATTTTCACTTACAAGTTACAACGTTTTCCGCTAACAATGTCGGTATATTAACTGTTGGGAAAACAAAAGCAAAGTTAATGCAACACTCGCCGCTTGTGTGCCACTGATTTGGTTATTGTACAGTGTGTTTGTTTTCGGTTTCACGCATGATATCGATTTTTCTTATCGTCAATACAACGACACGGTCTAGGGTGTAGCCCGCTTGCCTACAAGGAGCCAGGGTAAACACTGGATTTGAAGACTTTATTTATTTGTTTATTTGGATTTCAAAGAATGTTTGTTAATTTATTTTTTTTGCGATCATGACTAACAAATCATTGTCACATTTAAAGTCATAAATGAAAAAAAAATAAGCTCACGATATGTATAAGCATGAACGTTCTTACTTTTAAACGTTCGACTCTTTCTGCCACTATTGATTTGACATTCGAAAGAAGAAGACACAACATTGCTTAACTAATCATCCGCCGAACAATGTTGATAAATAAAACAGTTGGAATGTATCAGAACTCCGAATATTGGATACAATTTTTTTTTTTTTTTTTTTATATAAAGAGTGGGCAAACGAGCAGGAGGCTCACCTGATGGAAAGTGACTACCACCGCCCATGGACATCTGCAACATCCGAGGACTAGCAGGTGCGTTGCCGGCCTTTGAGGAAAGAGTACGCTCTCTTCTTGAAGGTTTTCATGTCGTATCGGTTCGGAAAAGTCGCCGGCGAAAGCTGGTTCCACAGAGTGATTGTACGAGGCAGGAAATGCCTTAGAAAACGGGCTGTTGTGGACTTCCAGACAGCGAGGTGGTGAAGATGGAATTTTGAGTTCTGGCGCGATGTCCGGTGGTGAAACTTAACGGCCGGGACTAAACCAAACAACTCCTCAGAACACTCCCCGTGATATATGCGATAGAGGATGCAGAGTGACACAACATCTCTACGCAAATCCAAAGAATCAAGCCGGTCGGTAATAACTTGATCGTCGACAATTCGAACTGCTCTACGTTGAAAAATTGTCAGATATTTGCCTATCGTCAATTATTGAACTCAATTTGCCATCATATTGCCTTTATCGCTGAAAACGGAACTTTTATACTTTATCATTTTATACTTTAAACACAAATTAAGTACATATGAAATATTTAGGGTCGTTAGTTTAGATTTGAATCTGGAACTGTCGCATATTGTAACGAAATGCCTTGATGAAATATTATTTAAATATCTCATCGGTATAGTGGCCATTATCAGGCTATAGCTCCCGATTCCCTATTTCAAAACAAATAAAAAAAGTGGTTCTTGCCGCTTACTCTCGATTGAATTATTTTGTTATAGCATAAGAAGGCGGACGTGCTTATGGGCCGTCTGACGGTAAGTGGTCACCAACGCCCTTAGACATCGCCAACCTTGGGAACTAATATATTATGTACCTTATGCCTTTAATTACACTGGCTAACTTACCCTTTAAACCGGAACACAACAATACCATGTACTGCTGTTTTGCGGTAGAATATCTGATGTGTGGGTGGTACTCGCTTGCACAAAGCCCTGCCACCAAGTAAGTTTTTATTAAACCGACCGCGGAAAGTTCATTTTTAATTAACAAGATGAACCTGTTGTATAACTCGCTCAAATAATTCACATCCTGTACAATATAAACGAATTGAATATTACATGTATTATGTATTTATTTAATAAACCAAGGAGTTAAAGATCATTGGTTCCTGACTCGACTTGCTGACTATTGGACGTGTATAATGTGCTCAGGTAGAACTGTTTTTATCATAAAGTACCATTTTATTGTGAACGTCACTATATATACATATGTACGTATATCAAACACTTCGAATTTATCAGCAATCGACTGAAAGTAGTATTTATATATTTATTGATTATGTAAATTATATTATATTGTTTTAGTTCTAGATATTTTTTCATTAATTTTAGTAAATATTTATAATAATTATTTACTTATGATTTGATCGATATTTAATTATTTGTAGCTATGATTTTTTTTTTGTAGTTATTGTTCATTTTGTCAATATTGCGCAATATTGGAAACTGATAGAAATATTTAAATATAGATCTAGAATAAAAATAATATTTTAGATATACTTTAATGTATTTGATTTAATCAGTCACAGATAAGATAAAAAAAACATGTAATTTAAATTGAAATCTTGGAAGTAATATAAATAAAATAAAAAGAATAATAAATGCACTGACAAGAATCATACCATATCTATATTATATAGATTAGTATTAAAATAACTCTATATATGTATATATATATGAACAAATGTGAAAATAACTTTTATAAATAAGTAATTTTATACGCAAAGACAAATAAGAGTGTCTCTCCTGTTGGTGGACCGATTTTCATTTTCTTTTTTTTTGTAGTTATTGACAAGTTTTAGTGTTACCAAGAAAAAAACCTAAATAAGGCAGGGAAACCTGCAAATTCTTATATATATTTTCAATAATGTAGAATTTCGATCATGGGTCGAACACTAGTTCACAAAAGTTTAAGATATTGCGGTATAATTATGTGATAAGACTTTATGCGTAAACTAACGATCAAAAAGTCATGAACGCTGTGTTAATGATAATGGTTATAACTTGCAGTGCGAATGTCGATAGCTTGAACTTTTTACGTGTCTCCCTTCCCAAGATATATATCATGATGTATGTATATCATTTAAATATATGTACTGCCTCGTTGGTCTAGTCACTAGTGGCTAGATATAAGACCGCAGACCCGATAGTCCTGGGTTCAATTCCCAGGTCGGGCCAATAAATAGTTATTGGGTTTTTCTGTCAGAAAATTCTCAGTAGCAGCCCGGAGTCTGGAAGTTGGAAGTGTGTACACTCCCGTGCCTCGGAAAGCACGTTAAGCTGTTGGTCCTGCGCCTGAACTCTTTCCGGTCGTGTCGGATTGCCGTCCCATCGGATTATGAGAGCTAAGGAAAAGATAATGCACTTGTGTTTGAGCACACACTTGTGCACTATAATATATTTTGCGCAGTTGGCTAATCTCTCTTTGAGATTTGCCGCCGTGGCCGAAATCGGGCTGGAGGACCTTACGTATATGTAATAATAAATCTAATTAAGTTTATTAAAATTTTGTTACAGGAGAACAAGGTCTCTGAACGCTCCGTCTCCAATACAACAGTTTGGACCATGCGGCAGAATAATGAAGAACTCAGCAATGGTTATGTAAGTTATAAATAAATATATTTACATAGAATTAAATTAAAACCAAAATATATTAAGTCATTAGTTAAACAAGGAAGTTAATGTAGTAACCTAGTACGTAACATGTCATATCTTTTGAAGAATATTGGATTTGAATACAATAACATATTTATACTGGATATATTTTTATTTGAAAAGTGTACGATATTTTCTAGTATTTTTTTTAGTTTCTGTGTATTTATGTACTAGAAAACAACAAAATAATACACAAAGTTCGGTATGATTTTCTATGTTAGCTAAGTTAAACTTGCAGACGAGAGACTAGATTCTTATATAAAACCCTTAAATCCTCAATGACTCATAAATTACTAAATATTAAATATATGAGTAAATTATTCGCAAACGTGCTCATGTTCGACCCCTTGCTCTTATTTCTTGTAGAGACTTGAATTTTTTATGTACAGTACTGGACAAAAAAAGTACGCACCGTTCAAAATTCAATATTGGAGCTATAAATGTACGAAAATAGATAAAGGAGTATTTCCAATGCAGTTTCAACGATAGTTCATAAGTTCATATTCGTATTTAAGCGGGATCATCACAAAAAAATAAGTCGAATGGTGATCGAAAACAATTTTAATGCCTAGGATGCCAATTTTAGGCTGGACAAAAAAAAGTACGCACCCAAGAAAAAAAATAAATTTATGAACACACTGCGCATTTAATATTTTGTGTGTTCATCTTTTGCTTCGATAATAGCCTGTTAACGCCGAGGCAAGGGTTTAAGCCTAGTGACTGTGCTATCCAATCTAACTATTTGATCCGCGAAGAACGGAAAAATCCCGATGATTTTCGAGCCGTATGTTTCGGAACGTTATCCTGTTGAAATATGAATTCATTCTCCAAGCCAATTTTTAAAAGTGATTCCACCAGATTTTCCTTTATGATATCAATGTAAGCATCGGCATTCATGATACCATTGATTAGAACCAAATTGCCCACTCCTGACCACCTAAAACAACCTCACAGCATGATACTTCCTCCTCCGAGTTCGACAGTATCTTGAACATTTTTTTCGAGGAGCTGTTCACTCGGCTTACACCAAACGCGAGATCGCCGTTCGTGTCTAAATAATTCAAACTTGCTCTCGTCACTCCAAATAACTCTTTTTCAAAACGAAATCGGTTTGTTAACGTATTTTAAGGCGAATACAAGCCGCTTAATTTTATTTGCTTTGTGAATCAAAGACTGACGTAGTGCAAAATGATTTTTGAATCCGGCCCCACGAAGTCTTCTACGGACTGTTCTGTCGGAAATGTTCAGGCCTGTATTTTTAAACACAACACGACTCGTAATCGTCGACTTTTTCTTTACCTTCCTGATTATACTACGATCGTCCAATTCAGTAGTCTTTATTTTTCTACTTTTCCCATTTTTATCACCAACTATCCTTAATTCCTTGAACTTCACGTATACGCACGCATATTTTCTGCACTGCACCTTCACTTCTCAGCTATTTTCAGGCAATTTCTCTTTTAGATAAGCCTTTATTTGGTCTTTTATCACCAGTTCTTGCACTTCAATTGAAATTTTCGCCATTTCAGTTATTTTGCTACCTTACTCGAACTAAAAATGTCAATGACTGGTCAAATAATTGTCAAAATGAATGTTTACCTTCCTAAACTTCGTTGGAAGAGTATCGCTTTGTTTACAGTGATAAGAATAAGTAAACCTTAGGTGCGTACTTTTTTTGTCCATCGCGTAACACGCGCTTTTTGCGCGGTGATCGGTTTCTCTCTGGTTTCGAATATTTGCAACATTGTTTTAACGGCGGCGTACAGGCAAAACAATGAATTTCCGTCATGACTGCTCAAGATCTGGTATATTAATGATATTTAGAATAAAAAATATACATAAAAGAAAATTCAACGATGCGTACTTTTTTTTGTCCAGTACTTTAATTGTCCATGTATCCGTTACCCTTAATTAATTTAAAGTGACTAAAAAAACTTACTTTAATCTTACTATATATACAAATGAGATATTTTTTAAGAAGAGCATATTTTTCTTAATTTCTTGATTATTAGAATATTTTTTTTATATTTGTAGGCAGATCCAGGACCCGGCGTCTCAGCGTCTAACGTGGTACAAACCGCCGCTAACAGTCCTCGTCATAAAGAAGGTCCACGATGCTACTATACTAGCGCCATTCGTCCAGCTCGTACATTGGCTTGTTCATGTAAGTATTTTATGCGTTAATATCAATACCATGGCTGCTCTGTGCGTATGGAAAAATGCGGCTCCCTACTTCATGTAAAGCACTAAAAATTTAATGATAAGAATTAAATTAAAAAAATGTATTCAAGTTTTTCCGTTCCCTAAATACTCGACCTATTCAGCAAATCTGGCAATCCCCTAACTAATATCGGTAGATTTTCTTGATTTTAGCGTCAGAAGCTGTAGTTTTGAGACCGCGAAATATGTATATAACTTGGTGGTAGAGCTTTGTGCAAGCTCGTCTGGGTAGGTACCACCCACTCATCAAATATTCTACCGCAAAACAGCAGTACTTGATATTGTTGTGTTCCGGTTTGAAGGGTGAGTGAGCCAGTGTAATTATAGGGACTAGGGACATAATATCTTAGTTCCCAAGGTTGGTGGAGCATCGACGGTGTAAGCGATGGTCTACATCTCTTATAATGCCAATGTCTATGGGCGTTGGTGACCACTTACCATCAGGTGGGCCATACGCTCGTCCACCTTCCTATGCTATAACTCGGTCGTTGCTAGGACTCGTTTAATACTTAACAATATGTTATCCTATCGCGTAGTGGATTGGATTATTGAAAATATTTTAATTTTCAAAAGTTATTCATAGATATAAATTTTTAGGTGTATAAAATTAATCCTCCATTCTTATTCCCTTATTAAGTTAGTGTTTGATATTTTGTTTATAGTTAAAGATTTGCTATTTAAGATTATACAATTTATCTATAATGTATTTATGAACAAAAAAATAATCACAATATATTTTCATTCTTTATTACCAACTAATTGATTGTTAGAGCCAAATCAGGCTCGATCGCCCAGATACTAATAATGTATATCCCTTGAAATACTAGTACCGCAATATGTCAATTTTATAAGGGACAAAGGTACAGTGGAAAGCAATATTATCCGTTTCGAAATATCGCTTGCGTTCATTCGGCTAACGTAATTAAGGTGCGTCAAGCAGCGGCAGGTTTACCTAATAACCGTTCGCAATGATTTATTGAATTTGCTATATATACCGAACCTTTTATATATTAGTTATTTTGTTTCCCTCTGTACATAGGAATTATATAGATTGGAATATTTAAGTACTGCTATAGACTTTTATAAAATCATTCTTTATAGATAGCTCTACCTATTTGTTACTTACACATTTTTCGAAATTATATCAACTTTCTGTATTACACGAATAATCTCCTGAACCATTCGTAGTGTAATTTGACATAGAAGTAACCTCGATAAGAACTTATATCTACTATATATATTGTATGTATGTCTGCTAGTCTTCTCCAGCCTTTCGATTACGCTATATTTATATATATTTTATTTAAGTAAAGTTGCTTCGAAATTTATTCAATATTATAATAAATAAAAGGCAATAAACATATAAACTGGTTCGACGTTAAAATATAACATTATCATAAAACAAGTAACTATATGTGGTGCAATGACCGACATATATATAATATACTGCTGTAAACCTATTATCGACTCAATTTCGATAAGCCCATACAGATAACATAAACTCAATATTCATAGATACACTTATGTTCTTGTCATATCTTTACAGTCGCTTAACAAAGAAGTTGTTAAAAAATAAACAGTTCTTTTTTTCATATGATGACCTCCAGACTGATTTTTATCAAAACGACTAATCTTGAAGAGAGATTAGCCATGGGACATATTGCGCACAAGGGTATGCTCAAGCACAGAACACAATAGAAAGTGTCTATTCCCTCTCATAGTGTGATGAGACGGCAATCCGTCACGACCAGAAAGAGTTTAAACGCAGTACCAACGGCTTTATGTGCTTTCCGAGGCATGAAAGATTTTTGTTTTTTATTGTGTAGGTAGGCGGACGAGCATATGGGCCACCTGATGGTAAGTGGTCACCAACGCCCATAGACAATGGCATTGTAAGAAATGTTAACGATCGCTTACATCGCCATTGCGCCACCAACCTTGGGAACTAAGATGTTATGTCCCTTGTGCCTGTAATTACACTGGCTCACTCACCCTTCAAACCGGAACACAGCAATACAAAGTACAGCTGTTTTGCGGCAGAATATCTGATGAGTGGGTGGTACCTACCCAGACGAGCTTGCACAAAGCTCTACCACCGAGTGAGTACACCTACACACTTCTGCACTTATACTTTTTGTGACCCGAGCTGGTGTTAAACTAGGTCGGAGAAGATTTTTCTTTCTTATTTGCCCAATACGTCAAAGAAGAACTATTTTTTAGCCTGTAATAAGCATACATTACAATCCATTTATTTGATAGCAATATAAAAAGTAAATAAAAGTGAATGGTATTAGAAATTTCATTTCGCTCAGTTTTAATTTAAAACGCAGTGCAGAATGCAATTCATGCTGTTTAATAATAAAGTTCGTATCATTTAATTAAATACACACATATAAAAAGTTAAAAACGATATACTCGCTGGTTTTAATGTGATGACTGGAGTAATCGAAATAAATTTACATAGTAAACGAACTCGTTTAAATATTTTGCTCCTTATTTAGTTTTATCCCTCAGAGCGTAACGATAAATTTTATTGTCCCCGTACGCAGCGCTAATGTGTTTATAGTCTATTCCAATCACAACAGGAATAAACCCGAATAAACAACATTGACATCGAATTAAAGCGATATCATTGGTCATCGAAATCAATTGACGCGATACTATTGGTCGAGATCTTGAATAATCTATGATATTCACTATGGACTCGAAAAGATGGCGTTTTCAATGTCCGCGAAGTTGTAATCGGAACTTTGAAAGTTAAATTAATGTGGTTATAACTAGTTAATTGGAATAGTGTTGTATTATAAATAAGGGTTAATTAATCAAGAACTTTTTATTGTGCATATGCATAATACAGCAGAACGATTAGAAAATCGCATGCAATTCGTAAATCACCGTGTTTACCTTTATTTACCTATTCCTATTTAAAAGTAACTCCCGTATCCCATTGAATAATCTGTGAGTAACTAACGTTTTCTTATTGACCGGAAAATTAATATTCCACCATATATATATATATTTTAGGACAAAAGCATGGTAGTGTTCGTCGAAGCGGCGGTACTTGATGACACATTACTCAAAGAATACGGCGACTTCGGTGCAGTCAGAGAGCGGCTGATGACGTTCCGCGCCGGCACCGATGACCTCACGGACAAGATCGACTTCATCATATGTCTCGGCGGCGATGGTACCTTGTTGCACGCCAGCTCTTTGTTTCAGGTGAGCGAGTTTGAAACTAAGTCGACCTCGGAATTAACCATCAAAGATTATCATCATTCATCACGCTACTTTATATTCTAACTAGCTTTTCACTTAGGTGGTTCACGGGGATAAAATATATGTGGCCGATGTACCACCACCAATTGAAATATACCATCTAATCTACCAATTGAATCAGCTAATCGCTGATGATGTAGCTTTCAATCGATGAAAGAAATTTTGAAATCGGTTTAGTCTTTAAAACGTAACAAACAAACAAACTCACATTCGCATTTACAGTATTAGTTTTATACATACATATTTAAATAAGGAATAATTTTATTATTCATTTGAGACAGACTGTTAAATTTAAAAAGTTTTAAAGATTAATTAGCTTATTTAAATTAAATCTTATTTATAAGTATATTTCTTTGCTTGAATGTCGAAAAAAACCACATTAGCACGTAGAAAAATAATGATTAATTATATTAATTTGTTTTAATTTAAAATTACAATTTTATAATATTGTCTTAATATTTTTCAGCAATCTGTTCCTCCAGTGATGGCGTTCCATTTGGGATCATTGGGTTTCCTAACACCGTTCGAGTTCAATAACTTCCAGGATCAAGTTATGAATGTTTTGGAAGGTGAGTTTAATTCCATGTTATAATCGCACAATTCATTTTTCTTAATTACTGCTATTTTTATTTACATACTTTATTCTACACTAGTTCCTCCGCGTAGTTCCACCAGCTTTAAATTCACATGCGATTTTACAAATAAAAATATATTAATAATTATTAAGTACAAAATTTCAATAATTAAGTACAAGTCCCAAAAAATGATTTTTCTGTATGTATATTTAAAGAGTATAAGTCAACATATTTAAATACATTGTAAGTGTCTTGAGTGTAAAAACGAAAGTTTGTTTGATTTTTGAAGGTCACGCAGTTTGGTTATTTGATTCAAGGTCACGCTGCGTTAACCTTGAGATCGCGTCTGCAATGCGTCGTCCTCCGTAAGACGACGGAAGACGGTAAGGAAAAGAAAAAACCCACGACGATACTCGTTCTCAACGAAGTGGTCGTCGACCGGGGACCTTCGCCGTATCTCTCGAACATCGATCTCTTCTTGGACGGGAAACACATAACCTCTGTGCAGGGCGACGGTAAGTTAAATTTTGTGTAACACGTTCCTTATTTATATATATAAGCATAGTTATTAAAATTATATGAACAAGTTTATTTTGGACATAACAGGTATTTGTTGGTGGTAGGGCTTTGTGCAAGCTAGTCTGGGTAGGTACCACCCACTCATCAGATATTCTACCGCAAAACAGCAGTACTTGGTATTGTTGTGTTCCGGTTTGAAGGGTGAGTGAGCCAGTGTAATCACAGGCACAAGGGACATAGCATCTTAGTTCCCAAGGTTGCAGTTGGTGGCGCATTGACGATGTAAGCGATGGTTAACATTTCTTACGATGCCATTGTCTATGGGCATTGGTGACCACTTACCATCAGGTGGCCCATATGCTCGTCCGCCTACCTATACAATAAACAATATATAATCGTTCGTTCCAGGTCTGATAGTGTCGACGCCGACTGGCAGCACGGCGTACGCGGTGGCGGCGGGCGCCAGCATGATCCACCCGTCCGTGCCCGCCATCATGGTGACGCCCATCTGTCCGCACTCGCTGTCCTTCCGCCCCATCGTCGTGCCCGCCGGCGTCGAGCTCAAGGTGACCACCGACTCCTTAAACGACTGTAAAGACCGAGACGGGCCCGTAGCGTTCAGATCTTGTAAAAGATTTGACATGACCTGGGACGAAGAAGTATTTTCTTATTTTGATCCCAGAGGCTAGAATATATCATGCAGGGTTATTTGTAATGACCCAGCAACCTCGCAGGACTAGATAGCTAACACCATAAGCAACAACTTTTGTTGTACTTGACTTTTGATAATTTGTTAGATTTTATTTGCATACATAAATAAGTATTAATTAAATTTCCCGCTCGAACGTTTATAAATCTACGCGCATCGCAAGCGCGCGCTTGCGTTGTTCTTTCATTTATGAATGAAATATAGACCTACAAATGTCACGACAGTGCAACAAAATCTTGTAAAATATTTTTTTACTCATGTATTGATTTATGTCCAAAGTTGTAGAACAAAAGTTGTTGCTTATGGTGTTAGCTATGTAGTCATGCGAGGTTGCTGGGTCATTAAAAATAACCCTGTATATAATATTTACATGATCTGGTTATTTATTATAGTTATCGTGTCGACGACAAAGGTGAATGACGTTAAGTAATGTGATCATTGAGAAAAGGAACGCATATTCGTCGTAATATAATGTTCACATTGTATACGATCTATATTTTGATTGACAACACAATAATACCAACACTACGTGTCGTCGTGTACGGTCACCAAAACAGTTCAAATATTCGATCACGAATATTCTTAAGATCAAAATATTAAATTGGAAATGATTCGGAACTTTAGTTTGATATTATTAATTTTAGATCGCATTATCTCCCGAGGCACGTAACGCTATGTGGGTATCGTTCGACGGACGCAATCGACAAGCGTTGCAACACGGAGATAGGTACCATGAAATTAAAAAAAAACTTTCTACCAGGCACTAACGCTTCGCTATCAGCATTTATTTGTATAATACATTGTATTAATTTAGTATCATTATATATCACCGTATATGTATATAAATATAACATCTTAGTACATATAGTTTTAGTAGTGTTATTATCATTTAATTGTTCTGTCACGGAAAATCAATGGACGTGTTTTTGAATCGAATTATTAACATGACAAGTAACAATGTTATTCAAAAAGATTATAATTAATGTAAATTATGGATTTAAATATAAAATCTATTTTCAAAATTAAACTTCTTTGGGCGCGATCAGACACATTTTCAAGGTTTCTAGCCCTTAGTTTCAAAATGACATTTGTGACGATGCTAATTTGTTTTCTTTGACATTAGCACATAAAAATGTGGAATTAATTTGTACCTAAACCTACGAGCTTGTTTCAGATAAAGCTAAGTCTAGAAGCTCGTAACTTGGCGAGCATATCGTTCGACGGACGATCTCAGTTGATACTCAGGCCAGGAGATAGGTAAAAGAAAGGGAGGTTATGGAGGGTAGTTTTACAAACACGCTAAATTCATTTTACACCATTTACGTGGAGAAAATATGTTTGAAATTAAGGGGGAGCTTATGTGTTATTCTTATTAGCTTTGTGATAATAATAAACAATTGATATCAATGCTGTCATATGTCATAATAAACCATTGCAACGTTTGTGAGCTGGTTAGGTAACAAATTGTGATAGGTCGATTTTCATTTGCTTTCTGTTTTGTTTATTGGTCTTTTATGTGTTGTTGCGCTTTGCTTGGTGTTTGCATGATTTGATTTACAGTAGTTATTTATTTGGGTAGCTTGAAGTAATTTACTAACATTTAATTAATAATGTCAGGTTACTGTTATTGTAAAACGATTCGTTTTGCTTACGGATGATAGAATTGTCTACGAACGTATTTCAAAAGCGTTCTATAGAACACGATGATATAAATTCAATGTCGCATTTTTACTAAAAATTCGTTAAGTCTAAAATATAAGAACCTGGCATTACTCGATTATTGCATTTCAATTTAAAATATAGTCAAAGTAATATTTTTGAAACATTTATATATAATCTTTGTGACGAATAATAATTTATAATTTTGTTGGTTTTATTTAGTCTGTACGTAACGACATCCGTGTACCCGGTGCCGTCAATATGCGCGCAGGATCAAATATCAGACTGGTTCGACTCGCTCGCGGAGTGCTTGCATTGGAACGTTCGCAAGAAGCAGAAACAAATAGACGAACTCAGCGACATGACACACTCGTCCAGCGATACCTTAGAGGAAATAGACGCCAACCATCACGACGACAGGCCGGCTGACACGTGACAGATTAAAAATGACAAATAGACGGGCTAATTTTTTTATTCTAATTTAAAATACATACACAATTTTGGTTGTTGAAATTATGTTATTCATACTGTCTTAATTCTCAAATTAGTAAATTTAAATTATGAATTTTGATTTTTTTTTTAATAGAATAAATAATAATATATTATTTATCAAAAACCTTAGATCAAACTCCAATATTACAGAATTTCTATTAATGCATTTCTCAAAAGATATTTAAATTACAAGTAATAAATTAATTTTAAGTAAACAATAAATTATATTTATTTATTATTATAATTGTACAAAATTACTTCTTGCAGATTCGATAATGGTAATGACATGATGTAGTAAATAGTGGCAATAATATTCAGTAGTCTGTAAATGTGTTCTATGGTTGGTTATAGCTGTTTGATAAAATTAAAAAAAATATATACATTGGGTCCAATTATTTAAAAGTAGCTCTGTAGCCTGTTTTATTTCTTTTATATAAAATCATATTGCTAGCCAAAAAATAAAATTCTGTAATTAGCCTATGATTCCTTTAAAAGTAATTTTATTCTAAAAAAATATTTGTGTAAGATAAATTAAATGTATAATTTTTATGTGCACATTTTCGTGCAATTTGTGATAGTTATGAAACATAATTAATAAAACTAGGTGAATATAATGACTTTTACACATTCCCTTGGACAATAAAAATGATATTGCGTTATGTCTTTCTCGGGTATGTTTTGAAAAGGTTTTACTATGAATGTTTATAATTAACAAATATGTATATTGATTTTGTCACGAAATGTCAAAAAATAACTGTACATAACATTGTTTATATGTACAAATAATACAGATAGTTACCTACATAGTCCACCTTGGATTTGATGCTTATTTATGTATTCAGCTCAAATAAATATGTCAACTAATACATACTAAGTTAAGGTGCTACATGAAACGAAATAGTGCCAATATAAATTTTTAACAGTGAATTATAGATTAAATGCACAAAATGTTTATTGAATATGTATGTAAATTAAGTATTAGCATATTTGTTTAATACACTAAGGTGGAATGGATATTGTAAGTTCTTATCAAAGAACATTTTAGAAAACAGTATAATTATTATACGGGAATATTGTAATTTTATGAACAACTTTTGTGGGATTTTAAATATAAGCTTTATATGGAAAAATATATAAAGGTACACAAAATAAATATCTCATTACATACATTTTAATATAATTACATTATATTATAGGAAGTCAAAATAGTAGTGCTGATTCTTCTAATTTAATTTATTTTGACAGGACTTGATATTGTTTTCAATACATTACAAATGAAAAAGATAGCAAGTATATAAGTTCTCTTTAATTATTTTTTTTATTGCATAGGAAGGCGAACGAGCATATGGGCCACATTATGGTAAGTGGTCACCAACGCCTATAGACATTGGCGTTGTAAGAGAACCATCGCCTATGCGGTACCAACCTTGGGAACTAAGATTGTATGTCCCTTGTGCCTGTGATTACACTGGCTCACTCACCCTTCATACCGGAACACAATAATAGCAAGTACTGCTGTTTTGCGGTAGAATATCTGATGAGTGGGTGGTACCTACCCAGAGAAGCTCGCACAAAAGCCCTACCACCAAATAATATGTAATATGTTTAAAGATAGTTTTCAATTTATTTATAGATTAATCGGCACCAGTATTTTGATTTTAACATAAGACTTTTGAATCTATCCTTATCTGTTTCATTTGTGAATTGTTTTTTGGAATTTTATAACATGGAAGAGTAATAATAACTTAAATGTTAAAATATTATAAATTATACAGATTTGACCGATATGTCTTCTTTTCTTTCATATAAACTGGAAACAAATAGCAAATAAAAGTAAAAATGAACCACAAATTAATAAAATTTTCATTGACTAATTTTGGGAAATAAAATGGGAAGTATTCTAGTTAAAATAAGAAAAGTAAAAAAAATATTTTAGGTTGTATACTAACCAGTATTATTATAATTTTATAAACACTATTATATAAGATTTGTTATTTTTAAATGTCTACGAGATGAGGATATAAAGATATTCTATAGTGGTTTGTACATTTATTTAAAAAAAAAACAGACGAATTGATAACGTCCTCCTTTTTTTGAAGTCGGTTAAAAAAAGAACATTGCCACTGCACCACCAACCTTGGGAACTAAGATGTTATGTCCCTTGTGCTTGTAATTACACTGGCTCACTCATCCTTCAAACCGGAACACAACAATAACAAGTACTACTGTATCTGTTGAGTGGTGAATACCCAGACGAGCTTGCACAAAGCTCTAACACTGAATCATAAACTATTATTTATGATTGTTTTATCATTTTAACAATTAGACAAATTAAAATTAAAATACGTATCTTGCAATGCAACACGTTTTAGCTTCAAAAACTGACAATTCAATCTATTTAAAATAAAATACTGAAGTGGTGGCTGTATGTTGCAATACTTTTACCATTGCAAAAAAAAAATAAGTCTAAAGTCAGTCATGTCAAAAAAATAACCTTATTTCATAACTAATATCTTTGTTTTTGTTCACGATTGAATTATTTATTATGTCGAAAACTACTTCATTATTTAATCTAATAATCAAAAGAAATATTTCACTTACTACGCCCCGTGAAGGTAAAAGAAATTTCCGAAAATTCGTTATACCTAATAAAAGGGGTTCCCGATTGCACAAACAGAACCAGGCTGGTCCTAACCCCGAGTTAGAGATCGACAAACGCGGAGTTCGTGATATAGGCTATGTTCTAAATGGCCGTTTTGTCAAAGTACCAGAAATGATTCCTGAACTTATTGTCCCCGATTTAACGAATTGCGATTTAAAACCCTATGTTTCATATAGAGCGGAGGATGTTATTCAAAGTGAATTTACCGCTCAACAATTATTTGATGCTGTTTATAGTAAAAAGATTGTAACAGATTTTAAACAAAACAAATTAAATGAAGATGGAGAACCTTTAGAGCCATCAGACGAAGAGAAATTGCAACCAGGAGAGGCAGTTCAAAGAGCTAAGAGAACAGGCTCTGATATATTTTAGATGTAATTTATAATAAGATATAGTCTTAGCATGTAGTTAAATTGTATGATATAATAATAAACACATGATAAATAACCTGTTTTATAATTTAATAAATAATTGAGTAAGCTGTATTGACAATACATTCAGGTAAAATCATGATACATAAATAAAGATAATAAAAGATGGGAATTATACAAATTATTTTGACCCTGTTTTCGTATTAGTTATAACTTCTCTAAATTCACCACTGACTTGACGTTATCCAAGTGAATTTTTGCCACTCCATTCTCTATATAAGTATATGTATGTAAGTAATACAGTTGAAGCCGAGATGGTCTAGTGGTAACAATGCATGAATCTTAGTCAATGATCTTGTGTTGAAACCGGGTGAAGGAAAACATTTTGACTTAGCTGAAATTCTGCCACATGTGTATACCGCCAACCTGCATTGGAGCAGGGTGGATAAGCTCCAAGCCGTATCCTCAAAAAATGAGAGGAGGCCTTAGCCCAGCTGTGGTACATTTATACACTGTTACACACACAGACATAAACCTTTGTCAATTATATGTGTTTGTAGCTTTCAATCTGAAGATTTTTTAATTTTTAAAATCAAATATGTTTTTATTTAACATATTAAAAAATAATTCAACAAACTCTGGTAACATATACCTAAGATTAAATTATTACATTATTATTTTGAAATCTTTTGCACTATTTACAACCATATTAAGTTAATATTTAACATAAATTGTAATCAACACTCACTTGAAAAAATATTATTACATAGTATAATAGGCAGAAAAACTGGCTTTACTGGCTTAGGATAATATATTATGTACACATCTATTTAAAATTATACATAAGTATGTAATTCAAATTAGTATTATAGAGGTAAAATAAAAGACAAAATACATATAAAATTTATTGCTTTTATTATATAATTACTAATAAGGTCTATAATAAAGCACAAAATAAAATTACATAAAATAAACTGACACAGTTGACCCTTATTATCAGTAAGTAATATGAAAATTTATCTCAATACATTGACTTTGTATTATTTGAAATTCATTTATCGCTTCGCGCGGTTGTGATTATTGCATTTTGCGGCGCGTGCGCATAGACTCGTTCAAATTTTTATATATACCTACCTACATAGATATAATGGGTGGTAATTATTCCGCTATGGATCCGATGGACGTCCCTGTGCCGGACCTAAGACAATTATTCGAAAGAGATGGTTATTTGAGGCCGTATGAACGAGAAATTCGACGACGGTAAGTTAAGTTATCTTTCTAGACATAAATATAAATCTTAGAAGTGATATTTATTGCAATAGAAACTAAGATCTCTAAAAATTTAACTTCATTGTAGGTTAACTTTTCTGTTTACGGAGGTTACACATTTAAGCGGTAAAGCGCTTGATAAATGGTACTGTACATTAATTTCTATATAATTTTCATAGGTACTTAAAATTGAAATTTGTGTTTTATACAAAAACAAAAAAGCGGTATATATTGTTGCACACATTGCTTCTTTTTCTATATTTGATATATAATTTATATAAGAAGATTGAATGTTGATTTTAAAATGAAGCGCTTTATATTCGCTTACGCACATAGAAATGACATTTTCAATGTCAAACTAGAGGTCGTTGCAATAAACAAATAATAATATATTGCGGCTTTGAGTATGTTATAATACTGAAGTATTTAATTTTATATTAAACAATATATATTATTTATTTATTTTCTGTTTAAATATTGCAAAGACATAATTATAGCTTCAACGAACAATTATTACACATTCGCAGCATGTTATATATTTATTTTAATATTCAAAGTGGGTATTTTCGAAACTTCTTGCTGGTTGTACTTGTTTACAAGTACAAGTAAAACTCATTCCGTAAAAATAAATGAGGTTTTTTTTCATAAAATTGTTCATAAATCTTAGAAATATAAGGCATAATTTTCTATGTAAAATATGTATTCGATATATTTTAAGGTCTTAATTTAAATCCTATTTCACATTAAGCTACAATTGAACACTTGTTTACACTAGATATACTTAAAGAGAACATTCTTGCAAAAACTATTCTGTCTAGTTTTTAAATTCACTCGGAACACTTTATCACATGACTGATTAATTAATTGAATATAGAATTGGTAGTAAAATAGTGCTTCTTTTTATTCGCGTTTATGCATTCGTGCATGCAAATGATTTCAGAAAAACCCAATGACTTGTTATTAGCCCGACCGGGAAATCGAACCCAGGGCCACCGATTCAGCGGCCTTATATCTAGCCACTAGACCAACGAGGCAGTCCAATAATGATAATTTTATTATTTGTCATACCCAATCACCCAAATGTAGCATCAGTATCAGCAAATAAATGCAGATATAACTAGGAACACAACTCATAAATACGTCTTTTCCATTCATCAACGGGTGTTATTGTATATGTATCATTTTTTTTTAAAGTTATGCCTGCTTCAAAGACCTATGGGATAAGATTGAATCGTGGGAAGGTGGATTGGAGGCCTTCACTACAGGATACAGATATTATGGGGTACAATTCGGTGTAGATGGCTCAGTGGTTTGGCGAGAGTGGGCTCCAGGTGCACATTCCATGCATCTTCAGGGAGATTTTAGTAAGTAACTTAAAAAAATATATGTTTTAATTTACCGCCTAATCTTTTTGTATATTTCCCTGTACTAAACATATAAGACTGTTTTAATACATTTGGTCAGTATAAAGAAGGAATCGTTGTCCATAAATATCTTTTATAACCGTTATTTAAAACGTTTTATTTTACCTATAGATGGCTGGAACCCAAAGAGCCATCCATTTAAGAAATTAGAATATGGAAAATGGGAACTCTACATACCAGAAAATCCTGACGGTTCCTGTCCCATCAAGCACGGCAGTCGCGTACAGATCATTGTTAACGATCACTTGTACCGGGTGTCCCCTTGGGCGAGCTATGTGAAACCCTTCGAGGGATTTACGTATCAACAATTCATCTACAATCCTCAAGAGGTACAAAGGCAACTTATGAAATATGTCAAATTATTCTATACTATTGTGATTAGTAGATATTTGAAATTAAACCTTTTTCTAGAGATATAAGGATTACCTTCCACTGGAAATCCGTTGCTAACTTAAGTCCTTAATTATGAAATGAATTACTTTCATTGTTGTCTCTAACAATATACATATGTCTCTATCAATAAACATAATAAATTCAACAGGACGCCAATTGTCATATACATAACATGTACACGTTAAACACATTAATACAGTTATATATATATACTTTATATTTATATACCATTGCAATGTCGTCCAGACCGATTTCGCCCAGGACAACTACACAGGAAATATTACTGTACACAAGTGTTTGCTCAAACACAGGTGCACTCTCTATTCCATAGCTCTCATAATCCGTTCAGACGCAGGACTAACGTCTTTACTTGCTTTCCGGGGCACGGTAGTATTCACACTTCCAACTATATAACATTGTACATAAATCTCAAATATTCTTCAGAAATACCAATTCAAGCACAAAAAGGTGAACAGGCCGGAATCTTTACGTATTTACGAGTGTCACGTCGGTATTGCTACAAATGAAGGAAGAGTTGGCACCTATTTGGAGTTTAAGGACAATGTGCTACCTAGAATTAAAGACTTAGGTACGTAGCACAAAAAGTACAGGAACTCTTATATTTCACATAGAATGTGTTCCAAACTTTAGCTGTCATTCTACTTGCAGGTTACAACGCGATACAGTTGATGGCTATAATGGAACACGCCTATTATGCCTCATTTGGATACCAAGTAACGAGTTTCTTTGCAGCTAGCAGGTGAGACACTTTATTTACCACTTTAGTTTTTCATAAATAACGGCTTTGCCTGTAAACTTCTTAAACTAAAATTAAACAAAGCTGTCTTCTTCATTCGAATCTCAAAACAATGATGACAAAAAGAGAGAAAGCAGTATATAACTAAACAGTCGATTGAAGTTGTAGTTTTAATAGCCGGTTATAATATATTTTTTTTGTATAGGAAGGCGGGCGAGCATATGGGCCACCTGATGGTAAGTGGTCACCAACGCCCATAGACAATGGCATTGTAAGAATGTTAACCATCGCTTACATCGCCAATGCGCCACCAACCTTGGGGAACTAAGATGTTATGAACACAGCAATACAAAGTACTGCTGTTTTGCGGCAGAATATCTGATGAGTGGGTGGTACCTACCCAGACGAGCTTGCACAAAGCTCTACCACCAAGTAGCCGGTTTAGTCGCCAATTAATGATTCCAATTGATGATTATCAATAAATTTCTAGCCGGTACGGCACCCCTTGCGAGCTTAAGCAGCTGATCGATAGAGCTCACGAGCTGGGTATATACGTGATGCTCGACGTAGTCCACTCCCACGCCTCGAAGAACACGCTGGACGGTCTGAATGAGTTCGACGGCACGAACGCCTGTTACTTCCACGACGGACCGCGAGGCACGCACTCCTTGTGGGACAGCAGACTGTTCAACTACTCCGAGTAAGTTCATAATCCCAATAATCATAAAGGAATTATAGATACAGAGTTACATATGTACAACAAGTAAAAAAAACAAGATTTTACGATTTTCAAAACTGTTTTATTTTTTAATCTTGCAACCTTCACTTATATTTGGTAAGTTGAAGTGATAAAACACCCATTGAAAATGAATCATATACGAAAATCCTTGTTTATAGAATCGAGGTGCTAAGATTTTTGCTGTCCAACTTAAGATGGTACCAAGAAGAATATCAATTCGACGGATTCAGGTAAGCATAACACTGTGTCTCCGACAAAGCTAAATTGCACATATGTGTTGTTAACACACGTCGGTGACAAGTGTCTGTAATAAAATTTATGTAATCAATAAATATTACTTACTTTTGAAAAACTTTGAAACAGTTTTAACAGCGTAAATTATGTAATAGCTTTTTCTTTTTTGAATAATATAATCCTTACTAATATTATAAATGCGAATGTAAGTTTGTTTGTTACGCTTTCACGCCTAAACCACTAAACCGATTTTAAAAATTCTTTCACCAATGGAAAGCTACATTATCAGCAAGTAACATAGTCTATATTTTGTCCCCAAATGCCCACCGAAAAACCGAGGACATAACTCTAGTATAATATATATTTAAATTGAAATGATAGCCTTCATTTTCATAATCCCGTCGATTAATAACGCCGTTTTATTATTAAGATTCGACGGAGTTACGTCCATGCTGTACCATAGCCGAGGTATAGGCGAAGGTTTCTCAGGCCACTACGATGAGTACTTTGGCCTGAATGTGGACACCGAAGCTCTCGTGTACCTCATGCTGGCGAACGAACTCATCCACTCCATAGATAACAGAGCCATCACTATCGCAGAGGTAAAATTTTAATATTTCTTCTTCATGATTTAGTTTAAAGTCAAAGGTTAGTGTCTAAACAGCCCAGAAGTCATCAGACGTCACATTAAAGCACAGAATAAGAACTATGGTAACTATGGAGTATGGCCCTCCTTATCACTTGCATTATAAATAGAGTAGGTAATAGTAAGAATAAGTTATAATTGAGTAAGATCCCAGACCCCTCTCTTTACTTATTTTCTGATGAACAAAATATGTATTATAGTGTACATTGAACGTACACATACCCGCTAGCTTGGGCCGACGACCATTTCTCAGGTACTAGTTGCTACAGGTACAGAAAATTTGTGCTAAATTCACCATAACCGTTCCTTATATTGTCAAGACGCTACTGACCTTTGAATCTAAGGTTTAACTTTCCTACTCCTCCTAATTCCTGTAATTACACCTCACTCACCGTTCAAATCGGAACAACAGTTCTCAGTGCTACTGATTGATGACTGAATATGTGATGAGGGAATGGTACTTACCCAGACGGTCTTGAACAAAGCCCATCAAAAAAGGTATGTTTAATTAATTACAATATTATTCCCAATCTTTCAGGATGTATCAGGTATGCCCGCGTCCGGAAGGCCTGTGTGCGAGGGTGGAACTGGTTTCGATTACCGTTTAGGCATGGCCATCCCCGACATGTGGATCAAGCTGCTGAAAGAGACACGAGATGAAGATTGGAAGATGGGTTACATCGTCCACACCTTGACTAACAGGCGTTGGATGGAGGGCACTGTTGCCTACGCTGAGAGCCACGACCAGGTAAAAATCAATTTTTAAAATTAGAACGTCAATAATCCATAATGATCCAATTTTAAAATTATAAAACGACTATACGATATTACGAATATTGATAATTTGATTTATCAAATTTCTTTAACTTATCCAAATAGTAATCCTGTTAAAATTACAAAATTGTAACTGTTTAAGTTTTAAAAAAGTTTTAAAGTTGCGACATATGCGCAATGGCGTCCGTCTTGAGGCTTAGAAGGATTGGCGTTTTGGTTTCGTATTATTTGTAGAAACGTTTCATCGATATTCAAATTAGTGGCATAATTGGCATTATTTTTTCCATTCATCAGGCTTTGGTTGGAGACAAAACTATAGCATTCTGGTTGATGGACGCCACCATGTACACCCACATGAGTACGTTGAGCGAACCCAACCAGATCATCGAACGTGGACTCGCCTTGCATTGCATGATCCGGTTCATAACAAACGTGCTTGGTGGAGAGGCGTATCTTAACTTTATTGGTGAGACTGAAATTTTGATATTATTCTTTTAAAACTACTGGTTTCTGTTTATCAATGCTAAGCAGCAGTTAACTTTAATTTTAAATGCTCAGTAGATATATATTTTAGATTATTATACATGTATATAGATTGGTAGTAATAAATTCTCCTAATACAAATATTATTTTGAAAACACACACACACTGCGTTTTAATTTAAAATAAAACGATATTGTTATAATTCTAGCAATTTATATTGAACTCATAATAATTAATGCGAGCTAGTCATATCTCACTCAATTTTGACTTAACATTACCTACTATAATTATACACGTCCTTCCTAATTGTGAACGCTGTCATATTATGTAATAAAAGCTAATTTACCTGACCGTTCCTGGAATGATAATAGCAGACGGATTGAAAGATTGACAAAAATATATAAAACAGTTCCTTTGGTAACAACGAAACACTTGGTAACAATAAAGCACAAGCCAGAATCATTGTGTAAAATGAAACAGTAGTGAGAACATTTTAACGGAAAAAAAAAATCGCATTCAGGTAATGAGTTTGGTCACCCTGAGTGGCTGGACTTCCCCCGCGATGGGAACAACTCTTCGTACCACTACGCGCGCAGACAGTGGCACCTCGTGGACGACGACCTCCTGAAGTACAAGTACCTCAATCAGTTCGACAAGGATATGAATGCGCTCGAGGAGAAGTATGGCTGGTTGAGATCTAATCCCGTAAGTATCACGACTTTTACACAATATCAAAAATGTAGGAGATTTTAATATTACATACACTAGCCTTGGCTTCGCACTGGTAGAATGGAGGTCTACTTAAAACGTGTACATCATAAGACACACATTATAATGAAATGACTGTTTTAAATGTACCACTTACTAACACACACAAACATTCAGTTTTATTTGTAAAGAAGGTATAGAATGTATAAAACTTAACTTTAATTAATTATTAACTGTATAGGTGCCATATATCGATGATTTATTAAATCATGTAACAAACAAAGCACATTAAATAATAAATAATATATGTTATCTACATACACAAAAGGCACAGACAACATGTCTGTGGTAACAAACACAAGAAAAAAAATGTTTTATGATTAAACTACCCACATACTCTCATAAAATACATCCTCCTTCATATTATTTCAAGCTGATTACCATTTTCAGGCGTACGTGTCGTGTAAGCACGAAGGCGACAAAGTGATCGCATTCGAGCGCGCGGGACTTTTATTTGTGTTCAACTTCCATCCCTACCAGAGCTTCACTGACTATCGGGTGGGAGTTGACGTAGCTGGCAAATATCAGGTACAAATATATTAATATTCACGTAATTTATAAGTAAACATTATTTTATAATGATTTATCGTTATATCGTATTGAGTTATGTCCAAAGTCGTAGAGCAAAAGTTGTTGCTTATGGTGTTACTGTTAGCTATCTTGCCCTGCGAGGTTGCTGGGTCATTACAAATAACCCTATATATATATATAGATTATTTCTTGCACTATTTCAACGATGTAGGTACATACTTTAATCGTAACGTCTGAGGCAAGAACCAGACTTATCGAATTTCAAATTGAACAGCAAGTAGTCACAGGATAGGTAAGATTGGCAGGTGTTAGGCTCACGGTTCAATTATTTGACCAAGATTTTTGATCTTAGTAACGGTATTAAAAAAGTAGATAAAAAAACATGTACAAAATACCATTGAAAAGCTTCTGTGAGTGAAGTCTTCAAGTGAGGTCCCAGAATGAAACTCGATCGGTTTCTTTGGTAAACCAATCACCAATCCGCCCACTGTCAGAGCTGTAATATAGGGTGCCCCATCAAGTCAGATCCACCCACTAGGCCGCTGTTAAATAACTAGCTAGTTGTACACGAATAATACCAATATCTATCAGGACTTCCTAATCGTTGATAATTTAGAAGAAATATGAAAGACAAACTCAAAGAACCTACGCAGGGGCCCTAGACAAGTGGCTTTTACGTTAATAGAATAGAATAGAAAACAACAACCAATGTATGAGATTGACATTCGCGTTCGCCATTTCGAGACGTTTCGAGACGAACGCGAATGTCAGGGGGCAGGTCTAGAGGGGCAGGTCTTTGAATGACACATTTTCTCCACCGCTGACAAACAATGGAGGCGGAAGGTTGACGAACGCGACAACCACTTACTCCTCCGTTCCCACGTCTTAGGCTGATCTATGTGCAGGACATCCTTGATACATTCGTTCCTGTACACTGAAAACGAAAAAACTCAGACGAAACTTTTTTCGTCTTGAGTTTTTTCGCTTTCAGTGTCCGGGCCGGAACTAGTAACACTTAAAAAATAATTTTACCATTACTATTTTCAGGCAGTGTTGTGCTCAGACAGCAAAAGATATGGTGGCTTTGGACGTGTGGAACCTGACGGGGAGTTTCATTTGACGCAGGGTATTCCTTGGGGAAACAGAAACGATTCAGTACAGGTAATTCTATCGAATGAGGTTTAATATGTTTTTTTTTTCTATTTATTTAATAAAAATAATCTGTTTCTAGGTCTACATACCGTGCCGCACCGCTATAGCATACGCTCGCTGTGAATAGGCTTTTTATTCAAGATTTATTATTTATATAAATAACAAATATATCTGCACTAGTTAAAACTCTCAGCAATGTTATATATAAGCTATTTACTATTAATATTAGCTATTATGATATTTAAAAAATAGTATATGCTTGAATGCCCACGAAAAAATAGTCTAGGAAATCTCTATATTGCTAATATAATAAAATATAGCCTTATATTCGCTCATGGTTTAGTCTAAACATTTGGCTCAAGACTTCAAGAATCAAGAAAGAAAGAATGTCTATTAAAGTGGTTACTGTTATTTTTTTTGTTACTTTTTTATTATTATGTGAGAAAATAAAAGACTTAGCAGTAGTAAAAAAAAATTGGTTGCCTGTAAAGTCGGTATACGGGCGAAAGTTTTACGTGACAACGACTTTGAGTGGTAAAATAATTTTAATGTGAATATTCATTCGTATAGTAGGAAGAAGGATGAAATAATAGTAACAATTTAAAACATTTATTTATACAAAGAATTATATTTAAAACATTAATTTATACAAAGAATCTCGCACTGAATTTCACTTTTTATGTCTGTCTCTCTCGCTCTTAGGCGGGCTAACCATGCCCGAGTGGAAGGGACGCGTGCCTCTCACTCGCTCTCATTGTGAGCGCATAACGTGAGCGGAGCGTAACGCAGTTTCTTGAAGTGTCACCCGGCAAACCAATTTATAAGACGTTGTCACGTCAAAAATTATGTTGATATATATTTTTTATAATAAACTTGTTTTCCTAATTATATATCGAGTTTCATTCTAAGATGGTACACCAATTAGTAAATTATTTTTATCAGTACATGACAAAGGTTTCAATCTGGATAATGTAACTTTGTAGCCATGTTCTTCGGCCAACCTCGCACGATCTGAATCAATTATAGCCATACATCTTTCACCTCTTACAGTCAAAGGATGCTCTTTATGAGTTTGATCAGCTGTGTGTCCAATACATAAATATTGATCAATCGTCATATTTTTGAATCTAGAACTTCTTGGATAAACAAGTCTATCAGTTGCATGAACAGAGCCATAACAACATGGGCATAAAACAAATTTGGCATTCGATTTTAAACATTTGTCTAACACCAAGTCACTTGCAATCCCACATGCATGTAAAGCAATTCCTATATCAAACTTTCCTATAAAGAAGTCTAAATTGCATTGGAAAAAATAAACATTTTTCAGGCCCATCTTATGTACTCTATCTCTTGCTCGTAAAAGAGATTGCTCCTTATTTTCCAGTAATATAATCGTGCATTTTGGTAGGAGATGAGCTACGAGTATCCCCAAATGTCCACTGCCACTGCAGAAGTCCACAATATAATTCCCATCCGTTGCCATGGAGAGAACTGCTTGACACAAGTTCTCTAATTGTTGGGATTTTCTTATAACCCTTTCATCTGGCAAATGGCCTGCTGCAGGATTTGCTCCATCCGGAATCTCATTCCAGTCAACAGCTGTCTCAAATTCCAAACTACTCACATCTAATTCCATTCCATCCTCAATAACATCCAGAGCTTTTTCTATATCTTCAGGCTTAGTGAACAAACGTCTTTTAGGATTGTGTCTCTTTGGATCTGATTTGTAGAGACTAACATCTTCTATTTTAGGTATTTCTAAGCTTTTTATTAAAGGTAAAGGTAAGGTTTTAGTTGTTTCTATAAAAAGATCTAAGTTAATCACTTCTTGAATGTTTGTAACTTTCAAAAACCATTTATATGTCAATGGAAATAGAGATTCAAATATGTCTTTACCAATTACTTGTACAATTATATAATATGACGGAAGTAACACTAAGTCAGCTAGCGTAAGAAATGGCCCTTCGGCAAATTGATGATTCAAATCAAGATCTTCTATTTTAAGGGGAATATCTATTTCAATTTTTTTCTTTACATTTGACTTCCATTTTCTATGTTTGGGCATTCTGGCTTCATCGTTCATTTTATTTATGTCTGTACTGTTGTTTTTATTTTTAACATTGTCTTCAGTTTTTATATTTCCCTTTTTTAACTCTCTGGCTACTTTAAATATATTATGAAGTTTAACGGGTTTGTTTAAATGATTTTCAAACCTAATCAAACTTTTTGGTATTTCGTCCAACTTTTCATCATTAAGTAATTCCTTTACTGTTTTAATCAAATCCACTTCACAGAATTTTGTCCATATTGACACTTCATTTGGTGCTTGAAGACAACCTTTTCTAAAGCTGAGTAATCCATCTTCATACTCATGAGAAGAGTGTGCAGTTGTTCTATGTCTACAAATATGTCTGGAAACAGCACAGAGACCAGTAATTATTGTATCATCAAATAATATAACTGGATACAAACATGACGCTACTTGCCAAGCAATATTGTCTTTATCAATGAAATTAATACATTCAGCTTTCAAATTCAATAATGTTTTATCATTGCTGTCCGTTGTATGCACAAAGTAAAGTTTTATATCAACAGGAATACAGTATTTATATACACAATATGTAATAAGTGACTCTAAAGAAACTTTTAATACTAATGTTTTATCATAATTTTGTTTTGATGTGTGTGTCTCCAAATACAATTCATTTTTCATTCTGTTTAGATTTTTAAGGTAACAACAATATATCGTTAAATGGTTATGATTGAACTGCTTGCTTTTATTTTTTATAGGTTATAGGCAAGTAACGTAAAAAAAACATAGACTTTATCAACCGTCAATGTCATTCTGCTGTCATTACATTCGAAAAACAGTACTTGACTACTTATCATCATTATAAAATATTTTTCATCTTTTAGAGTTAAAGCAAAAGTATAATAAAATTAATAAGGTAGTTGTGCTTAAATACATACATTTTTATTTATCTTAAATGAATTATGACAAAATATGCATTTTACGTCTCTAAATTGATTCTTGTTGCTTATGATTTTTTAAATATTCATTTCACGCAGGTGTTAAATTATAAGTATAATATGCATTCACCCGTTCACCGTCGTAATCATTTTCATTTTTAAAGAAAATGTTTTTAAGTTTACTTATTATATAAGATATGTATAAAGCAGTATACTTATTTTTAATGGCATTTTAGATATGTGGTGTGATGTGCTATCAGTATTTATATTTATATTATACAGCATGTTTACATGGTGACTGTCCATTACTGCATTTATTTATAAGCCTTTTGTACAAACAGATAGAAACTAGTATTCTGTGCAATCTCGGGCACGGCCAGATGAACGATGTGAACGTGTGATTGTACACGTTCCGAACGTGAACTCTTTTTAGTTAGTTAGTGTTTGCCGAGTCGTCTGTCGTTAATACCGCTCACATTGTGTCAAATGAAATCTTGAATGTAAATTGTGGCCAAAAAAACTGTTATCATTACTTTGAAGTTGATAACTTTAAAATAATCAAAAAATCGTGTAATTAGTTTTTGATTTTACTATTTTGTGATAAAAATAAAATTGTGTGCATATATAATAAATAAATACGTTGAAGACATTGCTATAAGTGGTGGTAGTGCATTTGTTTATTTTTAGACTTCGTAATTTGCAGTCATGTAATTATTTCGGTGGCGCTAAAATGTCTCAAAGGGATACAGCGATACATCTTGTGGCTGGAGGGTAAGGAGAATGTATTGTTTATTACACGTGATAAGTTGTAGTAAGTTAAATTAATGATACGCAGTTACCGTATTTGCATAATTTCATATCGGTCGCATTAACACATGTGGGCTGCGCTATTGATGTTTACGCCACTTTTTATTGAACCTATTTTTACTTTACCGGTTATCAATTG
Source organism: Nymphalis c-album (assembly GCA_963151315.1). Classification (NCBI taxonomy): domain Eukaryota; kingdom Metazoa; phylum Arthropoda; class Insecta; order Lepidoptera; family Nymphalidae; genus Nymphalis; species Nymphalis c-album. Next base: position 3,626,563 of record OY720602.1, on the reverse strand, counting down.
AAATAACTATACTCTCGTCAGCTACGTGTTCAATATTAGTTATATTGTAATGTTTTTGTGTGTGTTTCGATTGATTTATGTTTTTAAAAATCTTAACTTAATTATTATTATTATGAAACCAAAACACCTGTCGTTTTTTATATTTCCTTCTGTTAATATATTTCGATGATTAATTTTCTAACTTTTTAAGTATGACAAGCCATTACAATGTAATTAACAATGTAAACAGTTTTAGATGTTATGTATTTTTAAATATAAAATGTTGTTTCATTAAAATATTTTAGTAATCCTTTAAAACGAATTGTATTTCTATTTTTATAGTAAAATCACATTGAAAGCATTCTGATTAGAAAGAGTTTACAAGCATAAATTTTGCTTTTAAATAGAATACAATATTGTTTTTAAAAAGTTCCTTAATGGATTGATTAGTCATAAACTTTATTAAATCAAATCTTCTTCAACTTTATTAACATATATATTAGCCATGTCATTTACATTGGTGTATTGGAAAAATTGTTAAGAAACACTTAATTCTAGGCTTGCAGGCACTGCGGGCGCTGTGGTAACATGCCCTCTAGAAGTAGTAAAGACAAGACTTCAGTCTTCAAAGGGTGTCGGAGTACCACCGCCACCTCCTTCAGGTGCTTCTAATTCAAAGCGAGTTTGCTCTAAGATTCCCAAACACCAGGTAAATTGATTTATTTAAACTGTAAATATTTACAAGTTTATTTTATATGGGTTCATTTCCATAGTTGATGGAAAAATGTAGGTATATATATTTAAAAATAAATTTAACTTAATAGTTCATATTTATAAACTATAATTCATATTTATATGAGTTGTAACAGAATGGTAACTAATATAAAAACATTAACTAAAGTAATTTAATTAAATAAAAAATTATATTGATGACATATGTAAATTGCTGTACTACGATGATAGCTGAATTATTTAATACCTGCTAGTCGTGCCGGCTACACACTGGTAGATAAGAAGGATAATAGGAAGGATATTTTGAATAGTGTTTGCATAAAACCCATTCTTAGTGAGCATTTACTTTGGTGAAGGAGTAACTAAGACAATTTTAAAGTTAATCTTCAAGTAATTCTTAATCAGTTTTCAAGCTAAGGAAATCACATAATGATTGGTATTTTGCTTATTTAGTATATGTAATAAAACCCTGCCCAACCCGTATGGGGCATATTGGTGTGTTATAGACATTATTAAAAATGAAATATTCATTAATATAAAAATGTTATTGTGATTTAAAATACACATTTTAGTGCTCTAATTTCCCAACGTCGGGCAATTTTTTTTAAATGTGACAACACAAATTGGAAATAACAAACACATGTTTGCCCGAATTTGAAGACACAATCTTCAGTTAAGGTTAAGGTTTTTCTAGCCAATTACATGAAGCATTATATTGATATTTTCGACAATGTAGCAAGCATTCATCATTTAAGTCAAGAAGGCATGGGGACTTGTGTCTTTCTTCGTCACAAACTTTTAGATCAATGAATAAGTACATGTTTGGGTTATTATATTTTATTAATGTTAAGTACATAATGAACACTTGTAAAAAGCAATTCAAAAAGTAGGTTTGTGAAAGTCGGTAATTAATTGGATTCGTTAAGATTGAATATGCTCCTCCTTTAATAATTTATCTTTTAGTAAGATAAAAATAACATGGCATTTAAAGTAAATAATTAAAAAAAATTGTACATCACATGGATCCTATGTTTAAAATCTTATTTTAAACAAATTGGACATCATATTTATTAATGTTATTGAAGCTTTATTCATTAAGAGTTTTAGCCCGCGGCTTCACCGTGTGTTTGTGTTAGGTATGAAAAAGATTATTATTTTTAATTTTTAGCATAATGCTGAAAGAGTAAGTGAGAAACAGACAGAGTCATTTTCGCATTTATATTAGTATGTACTTTTACTTGTAGGTGTGTATGAATAAAATAGTTTATAAGTTGATTGATAATAATTCATCTGGCTTTGGCAGGTGTCTTCTGTGTAATTAAAATAGAAACAATTTGTATACATTATTCATTAATTATATTTGTTTATCTAAACACGATTCGGGTTCGTCAATTCAGGATTCCGTACGATATAACTCTTACAAAACCGCCGTTATTAATTTATTTTTGCTTAAAGATTGACTGGTAGTTATCGCTTATTAAATCCGTCTCTTATTTTACTTAGATAATTATATTAGTCGATAAAGTATTTTGAATAAATAATTGAAATAATATTGGCATATAAATGTGCCATTGCCTGGGAATTACCGTATCTCTTGCTAGGGTTTGGAATTTTATTACGTCACGATGCCTTACTGTGACGTTTTCATACAACCGTCTACCTAAAGTTTGAACTATAAAATATGTCCGGTCCCCTCTTACAAGTGTGTTTATCATAAATAAAATAAGCTTGAATTTTTTTTGAAGTTATACTTCTTTAGGCGCGTTATGAAAAAATGATGAGAGTGAAATTTTAAGATGCGCGCGCATCTGTGACACAAAATTAACAGTATGAAGCTGTCTGCTTAACCGCTCATTAAACACCTGAATTCTACAACGTGAAGTTAGTTCTAGGTGGCATGAAAATCGATAACTATGTTCAAGTTGTATATTCTAGTATTTTTATTACGTTAATAAAACCTTTTTTATTTAAATAAAATCTTTTTTATCAATTTTAATATTTATCGTTAATCACTACTGCATTTTAGTTATTTTTTTTTCCATACGCCAAAGAAGTATAACTTCTAACGCGTGTACATAAGTACACACACTCTTTTTTTGTTTTACTTTTAGACAAACTTTATTCGAACAATTTCAAATTCCATTTTTATATATTTATATTCTATAGATGTAGGTAGAGACGAAAAAAATATCATATAATAACTATCGAACGGATTCATTAATGAAACTCTTTGTCTTTTGATCATCAATTTTAATAAATCTTACATCTTGTCAAAATGTTTATTAAATTCTTATCTGTTTTGATTGATGTTGAACCTCACGAGACAATCGTTCATGAGGACATGTTAAAAACGAAGCCAGTAAGATGGAACGACGCGACGCGACGCCGAAGTTTACATTCATAATTTTTAATATTAAAATTGTATACAATAATAATAAAATGTATCAATACAATCTTTCCTAATTACATAAATTCCTATAAGTAGGGGTAACGACTTAACGAATCTAAATTAAATTTGTCATTAATTAAAAATATAGTATGTTAAAATAATGCTTTTCTTTGGAATGATTATTATGTAGATAAAAAATCAATCAACCGACGATTGATGTCTAGCTAAAACGACTTATCTCCACCTATTGTCGTCAAATTTGGCGTTTATTTACCGGCTCGCGTTTATTTGATCGTGTAGGTACGCAAATACGTGAAATTCCTCGAGCGAAATATGAATTTATAACGATGTACCGATATGAACATTGTCGCGTGCACTAATTACAATTATTAGCTAAGTATCTCGTGTACTGACTTGTTATACATCGTACGATTCGTGGGAATGTGTTTGAAATATGATGATATTTTGTTATTACCCAAAAGTTAGGGATTTTGCTTGTAAATTCATATTTTGAAATAACTGTTATTTAAAACTCCCTATTATTTCTGTCAATTTTAGAATTAGTGTTTGATTAGATTCTTGCTTCCTTTGCGTGTGTAGGGTTCACATGTGAATGAGGAATACTGTATAAATTCTTTCACAATGTGTTGTACAATCAGATACAATAATTTTCTACATATTTTTTTATTGTATATTCTATTTAGATTGTACTTTTTAGATCAATCGAATTTTCAATTGTTTCGATTCAAATGATTCACCTCAATTTTATACAAACTTTTGGTATTTAATTATTTATATATTTTATCATATACCTACTTGGCTTAAATAAAACGTAATGAAATAGTATTTGTTTATATTTGAATGGGAAGAAATACATCACAAGATTAAGATATTATGCATTACGACATGCATTATTCATATTATGATTTGAATTAAAATGTTATCAGAATTATTAATAGTTTGACCTTGCATTTGAAAATAATTGACGACTCAAGAAAACAATGATAAGCAGCCACTACATATTATATTTATTTATTTATAACTATTTATATAAGAAAATCACGTTGCAACTTAACATAACAAGATAACGGATAGTTGAGTAGGAACTATTGTGTAGTAAGAACGATTGTTTAATAAAGTATTATTGACATTTATGATTAGGTAATTATTGAAGGAGCTGATATGGTGCACTGGATTGTAGATATAGATAGGGCGAAACACCCTGAGCTTAAGGTGCCACTTCCCTGACAAGCACCAGTATGTTTTACGTGCATAATTAAGGATTATATTTCATCTCGTGCTCGCCACTGCGGAATCACTATAATGATAATATAATCTGTGGAATACACAATCATTTTGTAAATAGAAGTCGAAGCCAAACAAAGCGTGACATTAAGTAAATTGGTCATTTGTATTCTTCAGCATTGTTCGTTATCACGCGATAGTTATAGCAGGACTAGCAAACGATTGGACAATCTAATACAAAATGAATGCCGTAATTCGCCCATCTCTATTGAGTGTATAAATAGTGTGACGACATCACCTGAGCACTAGTGTTTAAAAAAAAATTCCACCAATAAGTTTTTCAAGATATATAGTTCCCGTATACGGAACCACGACACACACAAGGGATATAACATCTTGGTTCCCAAGGTTGGTGGCGCATTGGCGATGTTTTTTTTTTATGAAATATACAATGCTACTGTCTATGGAAGTTGGTGACCACTTACCATCAGGTGGCCCATATGCTCGTCCGCCTTCCTATGAAATAAAAAAAAAACCTAAATACAAAAAATAAGCCATATCGATTTCCGTTTCCGTGATACAGGAATTTACATACAAGGTGTGCTCACTTTACAAAGAAAGAATGAGAGCCAACTAAAGACCTTGAGTGCGAAACAATTTATAATTTAAATGAATTAGATAGATATACCGATGCAGTTTACATATAGGTAATTAGTCATGAACTCATGAATAAACCTACAAAGTTTCGAACCAACCGCTACCGTTTTTTGTTTTCATTCGAATACAATTTATTAGCATTATTAGCGCAACGTGAAACAAACAAAAACAAATTTTTAGTATTAATTTAATGTTTCATGTATTTGACCTTAGTGTCTTAAAGAATTGATAAACTTTTCGTATATTAAGACCTAAAGATGAGTTTACTTTAAATTGAAATTTTTCTCTTAATTATTCTTAATAAATGAGGATCGAGTACAGTCTATATTTACATATAATATAGAAATAGTTCATAAACATTTACAATGTTCAAATTTCGTATCAGATTAATTATATTAGAATAATAACTTTTACAAAAAAAACAACTTGTTTTTACAATTTTCTTTAATGTCAACAAACTGGAAACTAATAACCTGTTACTGATATACTTCAATATTTTAAAATAGCGAAAAATAAACGCAAATTTTAATTACAGCTGAATCAGTTTGGTAAACGTTTTTGCGTTTGTAGTTATTTGTAAATTAATACACTTTATTTTTCTTTTTTATAAGTACTTAATATTAAACATGTAAAAAGTAATTTATAGTTATGATTTTTTTTCAATCAGCTTAAGCTTAATTTTCAATTTGATTTAAAATTGATGTTTATTCCAAGAATTTGTAATTAAAGCAAATCAATAACAATAGGGACCGTAGAGTGGCATATGACGGCATAAAAGAGTTTCATGCCGTTTGTCGTCACGGCATACGAGTCCGTCATACAAAATCGTGATAAGCTTAGTGTTAGGTCTCGTAATAAATCACGATTGAATATGTACTGCATTCGTTCAGTTGATTATTCATGCCAGAACAATTTGGCATCGTTAGCGTATTTTAGAAAACCTAGTTTCCCTTTTAACGTTGGCAACGAACTTTAAATAGGTATTCAGTTTTCGTATGTAATTTTTGTCGGTGTCTGTACCTAAAATGTCGTTCTAAGTGTTCTCTATTAAATGTCTCATCCATTAATTAGAGCTCAACAAGTAACGTTTTTTGGTAATTGGTAAAGCTATTTAAAATTATCTAAATATTTTAAACATCAGCTGGTGCTATATAGAACGATGTTTGCTTCAAATTTCCAATTTTCGTTTGTTAGTACATCGGTTTGAAAAAATGCTTAATATGATAGTAAGGTTGTTCACGGTTTCACACTCACTGGTTTGGTAACTCAATAGTGGCGTCTGAAGGATCTCTCTTATGTATAAGTAAAAGAAATTGGCCAAGGAACTAATACCAAGAACGCCCTCAAGCCAACTCTATCCGCAGTTGGCTTAAGTACTGAGAGTAGAAAATTATTGAAAGATAAAATACTTATTAATACTACTATTTAAAATACTATTGACATAGTAAAGGAAAACTTAAACTCAGAAACGCTATTCGTGTTCGAAGTCCATACGATCGAATTTACTTATAATTAAATACAATATGCGAATGTATACATTTACATAGTTTTTCTATATAATTCACAAGTCCAAAATATTCTATCGACGAAATTTAAAGATACCGCAAATTGGTAGGTTACGTCAAAATAATATCATATAATACTTTATTTACTGAGTTTTTTTTTAATTTATGCTTGTCATACGTGTCATTTTTAGTAGAGAGTACATTTTAGGTCTTGACTTCTTGAGATTTATTGTACGTAAGTTTTTTTTTAAGACGCACATTATTTCAACGTTGTCTGATTTTATATCTGTCCTTGACACAAATTCTTTTACTTCGAGATTTTTTTTTTACTACAATTACATTTCTTATCTTAATACCGCGTAAAACTCGATAGGGTCAGGATTATTAAATTTTCTATACTAGTTGTTTCTCCTCACACTGTTTGAATTATTTTGTAGTTTAAACGGTTGGTAGTTTGGTCTCATTTTAATCTCATGTTACGAGCTGTCTCGTTGGTCTTGTGTCTAACAAGGTCGGAAATCCCGAAGTTCTCGGATCAAACCCATTTCGGGCCGATAAAAAAGTAATTGTTTTTTTAGGCGAACACCTTCTGGTACACAAGGCGTAATACGTGTAAGATGTGTGTCTCTTTACGATCATATTAAAGTCAGTATCGGCTCGTAAATGTCCTACTGCTGGGTGTAGACAGGAGGGAGTTTAGTGGTTATTATTTTTAATTATAAATTAGTGGCAATACCTTTCCACATAACATGATACAAATAACTTGTACGACACAGTTTCAAGTTTCAACCACATCGGTTCTATCACCGTTAAACTCCGACAGTAAAACGTCATAAATATTAAATATCATATTTTATGTATAATATATTCCTTAAATGTTTATGATAGATTAAAAGATAATCATTGTTGAATTTAAATAAGATAAATCCCAAAAAATTAAATAGCACAAAATTATCAATTTTATATCGGAGTGATTAAGTTGAAAATAAAGGCCGCGGCTCCAAGGCGTATTCAATACATATGCAAGTCTTTGCGTGAGTAGAATTTTTTCCCTATGTAATAAAGAAAATATAGATAATATTTTGAAAATTGTGAGAAATTTAATTTTATGGAGCATGAGACGTGGCTCTTGCCCAGCTGTAGAGTATTTATGAGACGGTCTATATTATATATAAGTTGCCGTTGTATCATTATTATTTTGTGAGTTTGCTGATGGCCGTCCTATTTATTTGAAGGTTTATAACTTTATACACAGCAGGAATGAATTGACAGACTTGAGGTCAGCCGATCGCAATAATCTGACGCCATCCTTTGGGAAATATTATTCTGAGAATGTATCGCAAAGTACAGATGTTATTGATGTTTAAAAACAAATAAATCAAAGAGCCATTGGTTGATAAAGAGTTGCCCCGCCTGAAACTACACGGTTCGTTACAGTGGAATCATTTTATCAAATAGATGTTTACAAGCACTTTTGCATTGTCATTATAAAAATATTACTTATCATGTTAATTAAACGTAAATCTAACATACATTATGATAACAGTTATATATGTATACAGACTCATTTAGGTAATTGATCTGAGTAAATATAGATTTCTGTATCATTAACTAATTTTAAATATAGAGTAGGATGCTATGAAACATCATAACAGTAATCAAAACTGACTTTAATACACATACGTAACGTGGATGGTGTATAAATGACGCCGATTCTAAATATATTTAGAAAATCCTATGTTTATTTATATAAAAGCACGGCTGCATCGAAATATATATACATATTACATAATAATATGCCATAACATATTACCAACAAGATCTTGAAATTCACGCTTATCATGAGAAACTGCGGAACGAAGCTTGTTATAATATTATTTATTTATTTAATTTATTTATTATACTTAAACCATCTCCGAAACGTGATTTATCTTCTGGTAGAAGTTTTATTTTTATCGGTCTAGTAATTTTTCAGTATAGGTATTACATAAAAAAACCCTCCTCATTTATATGCAACTTAGTATATATAGAGTTATAGACTAAAGATAGATAACTTGCTAGTGCCCGTCATGCGCTGCAATGACAATAGATTTTTTTTTTAAATATTTTTCTGAATAACTCGCACGCCGCCTATTGCACGTTGATGGTTTTTTTTTTTTTTTTGGTACCATGCCAGTAAGATTTACGCAAGTGCCAATATAACAACTGTACAAAGTTTCAACTCAATCAGACAAACGATGCGTGAACGCATAAGACATAAACAAAAACAAAAAATATTTAGGTATTTATACGAAGTAAATAAAATAAAAAAAATACAATAAATCTTATATAAGAAAAGTAATCCTCAAATTATCCTTAATAATAATTTACGTTTATTTTTTTTAATTTTGAGAATTTATCTGATACCAGAAACTATTAATATTCAAAAGGTTTTTGTGCAAATATTCAAATTCTCATATACCAAAGAATCTTAATCTAGATCTTAGTCGAGATGATTCTATTTTTAATCAGCACCGGTTAGGCGTCAGAACAAGATTGTTTTGTTTGCCTAAGGGCACATTTTAATGAGACCGTTGACTTGTTATCTTAGCTACATCCATTATATACATGTATATATGTACTTATATAATAGTTTAGGTTATCGCGCATTGCAGATTTTTTTATCTGTTTGTTTCATTTGCAGTATCTGTACTATAATGCAAAGTAGCTGGTTTTTTTTAATGTTGTTGTTGTACACACGTATTGATTATACAGCCATGCTCACGTACTATAATTATTACAATATTTTTTTAATATTGTTTTTAATATTTTTTAATATTGATAAGTCTGTAGCATGTAGATCTGTTAACATAATGCAAGCGTGCAATATCCGGACCAAGAACTTTTTGAATATTTATTTTATTTATTTACTAGAGATTTGCCCGCGGTTTCACTCGCGTATCCCGTTCCCGTGGGTATTCGGGGACAAAATATAGCCTATGTTATTCGTCGATAATGGAGCTTTCCATTGGTGAAAGAATTTTTAAAATCGGCTTAGTGGTTTATGCGTAAAAGCGTAACAAACAAACTTACATTCACATTTATAATATTAGTAAGATTTAATGGAAACAAACAGTACATAATAAATTTTATAAATATCAAAATATTGACAAAACATTACTAAAAAATAGTTTCCAATGAATAATAACTAACACATAATAGGCGTAGATGCATTGCATAACGGATAAAATTAACGATCAATTAGAGATTACAGGTACAAAAGAGAGAGTGGGCGAAATGACAAATTTATTCAATGACAATTAATTCAATCAGTACTACCATTTGATAAAATATTTTTGATATAACGATTAAAGCTATTAAAAGGGACATGAAATATATTACAATCTAAAAACATCTATATATAAAAGTATTGTTCTATTAAATAGAATAAAAAACGAACAATTTAAAACTGAGTAGCATGATTCAATATAAATATTAATATATGTCTTATTATGGCTATTCAAAGATAACATGTAATTATAATCACTGAACTTAATGTCCGTATCGATTGTAACGTCCACCCCCTGTCTGCTGATTATCAATTATATCAGAGACGTACTGAAAACATTATATAAATAATGTTCTCGTATCTAATCTATTTAGATAAAGTGTAAAACGAACAGTAACACAAAACTCGTGTAGTTGTTACATTGTTGAGAAATATATATGCAGAATGTCTAAAGGTCAAAAATGTTCTGTATTGTCTGATGTATCGGAGACAGATTACAGTTTCGATATGGTTCGTATTTACAATATAATGCGATGGTTATGTCGTATATAGGGAGAGAAGATTTGTTTGTATCACGGTTTAGTAAATTCGAGACTGGCAACACCTCACCCACTTAAGTGCAATGGTATTACTGTGTTTTTGAAAAAGTAAACCCTATTTTAAAATTAGAATTATCTTTATTTGCATACAGTGTATTTATTTGTTTTTATAATTTAATAAACACATGAATATACAAATATTAATGTATGATGGTATAATGATTAGTGTTTTTGGTAGGTACTTATTCCAGCCAATCGATGCAATAACAGTAACAGCCTGTCAATGTCCCACTGCTGGGCTAAGGCCTCTTCTCCTATTTTTGAGGAGGTTTGGTGCTGCTTAATCCACCACGCAGCTCCAATGCGGGTTGGTGGAATACACACGTGACAGAATTTCAACGAAATTCGACACTTGCAGGTTTCCTCACGATGTTTTCCTTCACCGTCAAGCACGAGATGATTTAAAATCACTAATTAAGCACAGGGAAAGAAAGGGTTCGAGGATATTTTTGTACAATTTTAATATAATTGTCGCATATATATATATAACAATAGATGAAATTGATAAGAAATCTATACAAAGTACATATATTAATAATGCGTACAGTTTGAGACGTTCGATATGCCATGTTGATTTTGTATAAGTTATGATTGTATTGTTAAGGCAAATTGCGCCCGCGCCGCGTCTTCATTAGCGTCTTACTCTTGACGTGCACGCTCATTGTTTAATCAATCATTAAAACTCATAATTATAACGTAACATATATAGTTGTTTATTCTAGATATAATTTCCTTCTCCGCTATAAAGTTAAGTGCGTACTTAAACGAAGTGTCCCCTCAGCGGATCCAGAGTGTTTTGATAAGTGACCTTGCCCAATGTCATTCGCAGTAGCAGTCTGAAACTAATGTTTCAAGGTCTAGCTATAAATACGACATGTTTTCTTTGATTGGCGATAGTTGGACATGCCGACTTGGCGTATAAAATTGCTCTAATGATATGATCGACGATTTGATTGGCTTTCTATTTGAAAGAGTCCAAATTGAAATTGCGTTTTCTGGTCCCGTTTTGAGTTATAATCTTTTGCCAATTTTTCTTTAGTACTGGTAAAGAGTGAGATAGAAATATTAGTAGTGATTAATTCCGTCACAGTGGTTAGAACGCGTGAATCTTAATCGATGGTCGTGGGTTCAAACCCGGGCAAGAACCACTGGATTTCATGTGCTTAATTTGTGATTATAATTCATCTCGTGCTTAACGGTGAAGGAAAACATCGTGAGGAAACTTGCATGTGTCTTATTTCACTGAAATTCTGCCACATGTGTATTCCACCACCCATTGGAGCAGCGTGTTGGAATAAGCTCCAATCATTCTCCTCAAAAAATAAGAAGAGGCCTTAGCCCAGCAGTGGAACATTCACATGCTTTAACTTCGTAAAATTCAATTGAGAATTTGAATTTACTCTTCACTGAATAAATACCACCTACTAAACTTAATCTATACTAATATATAAAGCTGGAGAATTTGTTTGTTTGATCCGGCTACTCTCAGGAGATACTGGTTCGAATTTAAAAAATATTTTTGTGGTGTATTTGTATAGTCCTTTTATCGAGGAATGCTCTAAGCTGATTTTTATTCATTACAATTATTTTTATTATACGCGGGTGAAACCGCGGGGCACAGCTAGTAAATAAATAAACCTTGTATAGTAGGTTAATAATCAAAGTACGTTTTCTTTTTCCATTAACTTCGTATTTCGCGTGAAACGTTAAAAACAGACTTACTACGGTGACGCCACGTGACCGTCTCCTGTGATTCGTGCGTCCTTTAAATTTTATACTTATTACCAGCTAATCGTCCCGGCTTCTCACGGTTGTATAAGAAGGAAAATGTATTTTCGATAGGGTTTGCGTAAAATTCGTCCTTAGTGAGTTACTACATCGGGGAGTATCTGTGATTGAAGTCAATCGGGCTGATATTTTAGAAGATCTCCTGATGAGTGATATGTCAATGTCGCATATTAATATTGTTCTCGTTTATGTGTATTGGTAGCTTTTAATATAATTTATTCCTATAAAGTGATTCAAAAGTACTCTTAAGAGTCTTCTTGAATAAAGTTTATTTTAATTCGGTTTGATTTGTAAGGATTCCATCTTTTGTATCAAAATACAGATTAAGAGCACTACAGATATACCTATTTGAAGTTGCTATTTATATTATGTTGATATTCTTATATTACATACCTCATAGACTATAAGGTTATCAATACTTAACCGATATTCATTGATTGATAACAATCAATTAAAACGCGTGGCTACATAGGATTATAAATAAATTTAAGACATGTATGTAGGCACTTAAAGATTGTATGTTTAGTAAGATATTAATTTATATCGTAGGTATTATATTTTAAAATTATTTTTAATTCGTAAAAAGATAAATAGACACCATATGATCATAGCTTCTAGATTAATATATTCTTATAGTAATCTTGTATACTATATATCAATAATATAACAAAAATAATATAATTAATACTAATAATTATGGTTACACCCTTAATATTTATAATTTAATAATTATAATTAGTATGACGCCTATCTTCTGATAGTCTAAGTATAAATGACAAAAATGCTAACCACTGCCTAAATTGTCCCTGAAATAAATATTATCCACTTGTGTATAACCGCGACTTCTCTCGCGTATGAAACGGAAGGGAGGTGTTTAGATGTTAGCTACCCCATGTCCTTTTATTTACCCCCTGACAACCTTAACCTAAAATGTTATGATAATATAATATATGGTTATACCACAGAAAGAATGGGGATAGTTCTGGCATTTTAATGGTACCTACATCGAAAATGACTTACGCGTACTTGTACAAAGAACGATTTAAATTTTTTTTTTTCATATATATACTGACAACATAAATTTTTCATGAATCAAACATAAGTACACTGCAATGCTGACGTAGTACGGGTCTTATATAAGATTCGCGTTTTCAGATGCAGCAGATACTTTATTGATTACTAGCTATCCGTTTCGACTTCACAAGGGTAAAATAAAGGTCTACATAAAATGTTTATATCGTAATACGAGTACATAATTATATTGGTTTACAAATTTCAGTCGGTATGTTTTTTCCGACATTCTAAACGATCGTCTTCATATTTCAGCCATTTTACAAAAAATATTTTTATTTAGTACTAAAATCTAAAGTAAAAAGTTTTTATATTACAATGCTAGTTTTCGTGCTGGGCGTGGGCCTGTTGATGTTCGTCCTCGGTTCAAACTTGGTTAATACAATTTTTTTATCAAAAACGGTTCAGCGGCTTAGCCGTGCAAGCATAACGCAAACTAATATATTATAAGTATTAATAGTAACATAATTTCTTATAATATTCGATATTCAATCTAATTGTATCTTCCTATCTGTTGTATATTGAAAGTTAAATGAATGAATCAATTAAGGATATTATGTACTAAGGTTTCGGTTGCGAAGCTATTTTTAGTTCGCCTTCGATTTGATTAATTCGTGTAAAGGTTTCTTAGCCAATCTTAACCGATCTTCGGTTCAACCCCGGGCAAGCACCCCGGAACATTCGTGTGTCTACAGTACATATAATTCATTTTGTGCACGGTGGTGAAGGATAACATTACGTGGAATTTGCATGTGTCGGATGAAAATTTGTCACATGTTTGTTTACCAACACGCATTGGGGCTTAGCTTGAATGAGGCATAAACCCAGTAGTGAAAAGTTTACGGATTGTTTTAACTACTTTACTTTTTGTATAAGTTTTTTTTTTTTGGAATAAATAATATAATTAATTCATTTTTGTGATAATTTGCAATGAATAAAAATGTATAAAACTGTGATCGTTTTGCTTAATGCGAGTTATCACAAGTTTCTTTTCAAAACACGCTATTCACTTCTTAGTGGTGTATAAATAATGTAGAATATGATACATAAGCATCTACTTCCAGCGGACTGTAGTCTCCATATCAATTTACACGAAGCAAACAATATCATTTTTATTATTTATTATTAGTTTAGCAGTAGCAGTATGGCCAACATACAAATTTTTAAATTGCTCTCTGTTAAAATACAAGCTGTAAATACAATAAGAATTATGCGTGTATATAGAATAGGTTCATAAAAAGATTTAACGATTCCTTTACGATGTAAAATGTAAACAAAACGAACATAAGCTCAGTTGTATATATAATTTATAGCCCTTATTTTCGACTTTAATGCCAGGGTAATTTCGTCTATATTGTCCTCTAAATAACATCCATTATTGGTGAATCGGTTATTAGATCATTTAGAAATATCGCTTTGAAAAATTTACATATTTATACAAAAAAGTTATTTTGGTAATATCGACGTATCTTAACATATTCATGATTATTACGTTTTTTTATTCCTTAACAAATTAATATTATATAGAAGTAATACGTATAATAAATAAAATTACTCATATTATAAATTTGAATGGGAGTGTGTTTGTTTGTTTCCCCCATACGTGGGGCAATTGGCGGAACTATGTATGATATATTATCCACAGATATAATGCATATAATATGATATGAATATTTAATTGCGCATCAAAAATAATTCGCGATAAGTTAATACTTTCTTTATCTCGATCAGGGGATATATTCACGTGGAATATATCATTGTCACTTTCGATACGATTAAATAATGCGTAAAAGCCATAGCGGACACAAAACATAAGTATTTGTCCGAAAAAGTCTCAATGGTGGCCAGTGGTCTGTAATGGCAAAATAACTAGTCTTCTAATTTAATTCGGCCACAAGCGTTATCCACCTCCATAAGAGCTGAGTGGAGGAATAACCTTCCTCAAAAACATTGAGTAGGATATTATTAATACTGGCCATTCTTTAACTTAACAAGCATATTTATAAATTACACGGTAATTATTCGGTATCGCGCCACCAGTGATTTTGGGGCTGATTTTCTTTATGACTTCGTTATGACTTGGTATCTAAAAAAACTCTTTTTAATTAAAACGGTCAAGTGCCATAGTAATAAAAATCGAAAAAAAAAAATTTTTTTTAAATTAAAACGCACATGCGCCTTCCTTTATAATACTAGTTGTATTTTTTTTTTTTTTTATTGCATAGGAAGCTGGACGAGCATATGGGCCACCTGATGGTAAGTGGTCACCAACGCCCATAGACATTGGCGTTGTAAGAGCTGTCAACCATCTCTTACATCGCCAATGCGCCACCAACCTTGGGAACTAAGATGTTATGTCCCTTGTGCCTGTAATTACACTGGCTCACTCACCCTTCAAACCGGAACACAGCAATAACAAGTACTGCTGTTTTGTGGTAGAATATCTGATGAGTGGGTGGTACCTACCCAGACGAGCTTGCACAAAGCTCTACCACCAAGTAAATTGTATGATGTTTAGAAGGCATAACTCGCTCTGTAAAGGAATTATTAATCATCATTTATACTAGAATTAAACTCATATTAGCCAATAGATTTATTTATTTGTAAGTTTTATGTATTGTGACAGTAAAATTAATTGAAGCAACAATTTGCATTTGCTTAGAGTCAAATCCGAGAAGCTCAAATAAATTGTAAAATGTTGAAAATCTTAATTTTAACAATGTAAACTCAAGATATTCAATAGAATGTTGCTTCAAAAAGTAATCTTATTTAAGATGAAAATGGTCAAAATAACTCTGTGTAAATAAATATGGAACTGTGCAATAGCAATTTATCCATTCCTTTATTGTACCTATACCTATACCTATATTGTACGTCACATGTTTACAAACAATTAGGATCCTTCCTTTGACGTCGTTTCGCTTCTCGTTAAGTAAAACTATAAATAGATCGTGCCATTTACAAAGGCGTATGTTCGTTTGACCTGATACCGTAAGGTTTCTGGAAAGTGCAAGAGAAATGCCAAAGGCGAACGTTTTATTATTAGAAGCTAACTGGATATAGCCGGATGAAAATCAATCTATTAATATATTCATTAGTAATAGTATTTTATTTATTTCACTAAGTCTATGTTGACTAATGTAATGTAATGGTCCTGCTTACGGATAGTATAATTATCTAAGTGGAGTTCAGAAGCTACCATTGGCTTGGTACGAATATCGGACGGTTATGAATATGACAGATACCACAGTTACTATTAAATAATTGAATTTAAAAAAAAAACTAATTGGGCAATTGTGTGCAAACGAGTTATTTGAATATATTATATACAACAAGATTTGAAGCATGTAAAAATGCTATATCTGTCTATATTGTCTATATCTTTCAGTAGTATTACGGAATCTAAAATGAAAATCTAGAATGCTACTGCTTGACTGGAGTCATCCAGCTCCAGCTAGCTCTTAAAGCTTTTATAAATTTGAGAGAGAGATAGAAAAAAGCAACGGCTAGGTAGTTGAGTCAATAAAATATCTTTCTTATCTGCCAGTTCGTTTTGGTGACATTATATCCTATATGTAATACAAAATAAATTATTTGAACGTAAGAAACAATCTTATGTTTCTTAAATAAAATTTTATAAAAAAATAAAAAAAATAAGTATTTATATTAGTAATAATAGTTATTACTATTGACGTTTTGTTTCCAGAACAGATAATACATTTGTAAAAATAATGTTTTTAAACGTGATTTATATGATGCAATATACACTTTTATCATATACCTAAAATTAAAAGCATGTTATTTATAAAACGTTACAAAGTAAAGCAATATAAATATATCTCCTCTTTTGAGGTGTATGTTGAGACCATATTTCATCAGGCTGCTCCAATCCTGGTGTGATAAATGTATAAATGTTCCGGGTGGAAACACATACTGCTGAGTTTGATACATGTAGGCTTGCTCTACAATGTTTTTTTTTATCTCCGAACACGTCATGAACTATATAATATAATCCAGTGGTGTTCGCCAGGCTTTTAAGAATTCTCGTGTTATAAATACTAACCCATCTCTAAATTGGATATAAATTTGATACTGTCTGTTCTGAGGTTTAGTTAAAAGGCTCTTTTTTATTTACATATAAAATTGATGCTTAACCGGCGAAATGATTAACCGGAGTATAATACAGGAGGCCAAATGGGGCTACAGACGTACGATGGGCGCAATGTTCGCCTACAGCAAGCAAGCCGATCGAATGCTGATGTCCTACAATTACCAGGTGCAGCAGTGTGCGAGGGCGGGCCACGCTCGGACAGCCGGCAGGATGACCCTCATACAGTGCCTCAGGTGAGATTACATTTGTTATTATCATTTGTTTTATTACGATTTTCACACACTCCAAACTCTACCTTGGACTTTCTTAATAACAATATTTATCTTGATATTGATGGACAGTGCACTTGCGCGAACTTATTTACACCAATGTTCGCTCAGTGGTCGAAATTCGAACATAATCATTATTTAACATATACATATATTATACACTTGCATGTTGTTTTATTAAATATTTATAACACGTAAGTACGTCAATGGCTATCATAAAATAAAATGATTGACAAATAGACGAAAAAATGTACTTTAACATTTGCCAATAGCAATTGGATATATTTGTTTTATGTATATGTACATAATACAATCACTTGATGGATTTCCGTTCATTAAGGTAATTTGTATGTTTGGATTGTTCATAATATCAACACCATCAAAGTTATTGCATCATATAATATTGTTGTCAAAGGTAAGTTGACAAAGGTGTCGATAAAAATATATAACAATAAAAGTATACGCTTATTATTTTTTGTGTTTGTAATTTAGCTTGCAATGTTATTTGAACGTGTCAACTCGTCTTGTAAATATCCTGTCTGCTCTGCTAGACAGTCTTCGCGAGAGTTGTGCAATAATCGTTTTTACGTTTGTTTCATTTCAAAACGTTTCGTCACATTCGTATTAATTCGAGTCATGTGTCGCTGTATTTCGTGCACCGGCTTGAGTGATCGCTTATTTACTTTTGTAAATTTTGTTATTAATATAGTTAGAAGCGTGTGCGTTGTTTTATTGCCAAATAGCATGTTGTTGACATGTTTGTGTTTAATTGTGCACGATGTGGTTATGATACATTTTCACAAATAGACTTACGTAGTTTTAATTTACAGTTTGTTTTCTAGGTCTGTATCGGGTATTAGACCCGTATTATATAGGCAGTCCCAGATTAAACAAGCGCGGGGACCGTATCAATTGCTTTCGTAGGGCCCTTGATCTCACTTTTTTCTCTTTTTTTCGTGAGTAAATAACACATACCCCATGTGGGGCTCAAAAAGCCAGCGGTAACCTCTAATGAAAAGAAATCTCTCTTAAATTAATAAAATGTTTTTTTACTCATAACTTCCGCCTGCGGGGCCCCCTTTTGTGCGGGGCCCGTAGCAAATGCTACTCTTGCTACGTGGTTAATCCGGCACTGAGTATAGCAATTTATATAAAACTTGTTTACACTTTATATTGTTCCAATTACAATGTTACAGTTACAATTTATATTGTTTTAATAATAATAAAAAACGTAATTGTTTATGGTTTTTATCAATGCAATAATGTAATCATGGTTATCGACAAACGACATTCTTTAAAGTATCCTTATGATCTTGATTATAAACAATCGATTACATTTTTAAATTTATATTAAAAAAACAAATCTACGCGTTTTTTTTCTTTATTTAATGAAATAATTATGTTACTTAGTTAAAGACAAATATAGTTTAAACTTGTTTAAGAAATCGCTCAGGTGTAGCGCTTAAAAGTAGACGCCCAGTTTTTGAAAGAAGTATAATTACAGAATGGTATTCAGCTTAACATTGAAATTAAAACTGAACTGGTTGTCTTGCAAATATTTATTTATAGTTATTCATTATATTATATATATAAGGAAAACTGCACCAATTAATCTGATTTTCCTCTGTGATGTTATCTAATGTTTTTTCCTGGACAATCTTGTCGCCTCACGACTCGACTAACAATGACTTTTCTTAACTTATGTCCGCCACAACGTCCATTCTCAACGCTGGCGAGACAACTGTCGGTAGGAAACTGTACTATCAGTTTCCTAGTCTACATGCATTCTAACACTTATTCTCACATTAACACTCATTCTGGTTTCCCATATGTACTGATAGTCTCCTTTGAATGCAACGCCAGGAGAGTAACGATAAGAGACGGGTTTTTTGGCGTCAAGGATATTTTGAAAGCGGAAGGTAATAAAACAATGACATACTTACATGGGGCAGTATATTTTTCTTATTAAAATATATTTAAATTACTGTTAAAAATAATTGGCGTAAAAAGTTTGTCTGTTTGCAAATAAAATTTATCAAAAATAACATTTTTTAAATTTAAGAATATAGTTGTCGAAATAAACTCATTCTATAAAATTATTTAAAATTAAATCGTGAATGAATTCATACATGATATTAAATTATAGAGTTCCATGAATGAATGAATTCAACTGTTTCGCGATTATAAACAATCGGTAAAATGAGGTTAATAAACGATTCGCGTATAGCTTATGAAAATGACTAATGTTTGTTGTGACGAGTGTCCATCTCTCTCGAACGAATACTAAATTGACGTAGGTAGTATATTACTACTAGATAACATTATGAAATATATATCCCAATATAAGAGATAGATGGTCAATAGGATATTTGACTTTCTCTTTGAAAGTCCATTATAATAACTCGTTTTGGCTTTATAGATAAGATCTATTTACGTATGTTCATAATATTATGAATTTACACCTTTAAGGAATACAACATTCGATTTTGGCTGTCAAAGGATATTCTACAATATATGTGTATGTTAGTATTGTTGGTTTTGTATCAAAATAAGATCACCAGCGTAATATTGTGTATAAGTTAAGAATGAGTGAATGATGTTATGTTGTAAAAGTTTACTAATTTATATAAAGAATAAAATACATTCATTCGTTCAGTCTCGGTGGGAACTCGCGTGTTTGATTCACAAGTCATCATAACATTTTATTTGTTTGGTTTTGTTTGGAGTAGTAATGGTGATTATAAACTTGGAAATAATTTAGTCTCGCGAGTAATTGCAAAATGAGCGCAATGTTACGTTGGTTCATTGTTAATTGAAAAAAAAATCTCAATACAGAGTCGATGCGCACTGATACAATATCGCCTCTGAACATGACGCAAGTTATATTTTTATACTGTGCCAGGCAAAGTGCGATTAATTATAATTTAATTATTATACTATAAAACGACGTTCAAGACCGTAAATTTTTATAGTTAATTCTATAAATAGTAATTTATATATTTGGAAAATTCAGTTATCATTGTCGTTTTTTATTATCAATTTATCAATCGATTGGCAAAGTTTTTTTTTTTTATTATTGCGGACGAGCATATGGCCCACCCGATGGCAAGTGGTCATCAACGCCCATAGACATTGTCATTTTAAGAGATGTTAACCAACACTTATATCACCAATGCGCCACCAACCTTGGGAACTAAGATGTTATGTCCCTTGTGCCTGGAATTACACTGGCTCACTCACCCTTCAAACCGAAACACAACAGTACCAAGTACTGCTGTTTTGCGGTAGAATATCTGATGAGTGGGTGGTACCTACCCAGACGAGCTTGCACAAAGCTCTACCACCAAGTAAATTTTAAAAAAAGTAAAATTTTATAAAACAAAATGATATAATGCATACATAGAATCATAACAGTTCTTAAATGTAACCACTGTTTAAAGTAAAGACGTCACCTGTTAAGCAGGAAGCGTAGATATGGATACATGTAGCTGAAGAATTTTTTTTAACGCTTGAACTCTCAGAATCTATCAGTCCGATTTGAATTTTTTTTAGCCTTATAATCCATTTATTGCGATACGTTTTAGGCTATATAAGATTACGTTACGACTTACAGGGGCGGATCGGATACGTTGACGTGTGTGAATGTGTGAAACCACATGGAGTACCTAGTTTGATATACAAGTAAAAAAAATTGGTTGCCTGTAAAGTCGGTATACGGGCGAAAGTTTTACGTGACAACGACTTTTGAGTGGTAAAATAATTTTAATGTGAATATTCATTCGTATAGTAGGAAGAAGGATGAAATAATAGTAACAATTTAAAACATTTATTTATACAAAGAATTATATTTAAAACATTAATTTATACAAAGAATCTCGCACTGAATTTCACTTTTTATGTCTGTCTCTCTCGCTCTTAGGCGGGCTAACCATGCCCGAGTGGAAGGGACGCGTGCCTCTCACTCGCTCTCATTGTGAGCGCATAACGTGAGCGGAGCGTAACGCAGTTTCTTGAAGTGTCACCCGGCAAACCAATTTATAAGACGTTGTCACGTCAAAAAATATAATACAATATTGAACCTGACCATGAGAAATACTTAACTCTAATTCAGCATTGTTGTTTGATACGATGCGAAGGCGAATTAGTTGTAACCAGTAGGAGCTGAAATAGTTATCGCACATGCGCTAATAGATAAGACTTACGCGGCCGTCACGAGAGACGTGCGTGAGGGATTTGCACTCCAATTTTAAACGAAACGTTTTGCTATTAGCAACACTAGGGATGTCGCCGAGAAATTTTGATTTAATTATATTAAAGATTTTTAAAGTGCTTTTATTTTTTTATTTATTGTAGGAAATCTTACTGTTATTACAAAAATAGATCCTTATTATTTCAATTAGATTTGGAAAGTTTTAAATGAACACTACTTATTACATACTAGCTGTACCCGCAACTTCGTCCGCGTAGAATTAAATAAAAAGTTAATCATTTTTATTTTTATTATCATTTTTTTCTAAAATAAAAGTAGCCTAAGTTACTCCTTATTACATCAGCTACCTGCCAATAAAAGTCCCGTCAAAATCGGTCCAGCCATTTCAGAGATTAGCCGGAACAAACAGACAGACGGACAGACAGACAGACAGACAAAAATTGTAAAAAATGTTATGTTGGTGTATGTACCGTATATATATTCATTTGCATGTAGTAAAAAGCGGTTATTTCAATATTAAAAACAGACACTCCAATTTTATTTATATGTATAGATTATACATTTTAGTTGAGGCGCGCCATTAGAAAACAATTTGTAACGAGAGACAGGACACGACCTCTGGTGTTTGAAAATAGAACTATATCTTAATTACTAACAGGCAAATGTTATATTGTATACACCCGAGAACTATATTTTTATTTAAGGTATAAAATTTAATTCCATACTATTATCGGTAAACAATCACTTCAGCTTGTACACACGGATATTGTAAGATATTATTGTTTTTCTATCGTTGTATTGGCATCCCTTACTTATTGCCAATAAGCTGCCAATTCATGTCATTTGTCTCGTTCGTGTGTTCTTTTATTAAACTACTAATGATTACATACAATATTACTTAGGTTTGTACCAAGTAATATTTCAATCTTTTTGTTTCAATCAGGGAGGTCAAAAGTTTCTGTTTTGATTACGTAAAACCGAATATTAACAAGGATATTATTACGATTCGGTTTTACGGTTATGGCTTAACTTCGGCTACGGCAATCATTTTCTAGTAGCCATCGCAGGTTCGAATTCTCAGGTTGCCCTCACGATGTTTTCTTTCACCGTCAAGCACGAGATGAGAGAAACACATTGAAGGTATTTATTTAAAACAATACCAAAGTCTATGCGCCGTGGTGATCATTGACTATCAGATGGCTTATGTCTGAGTTTGTTTTATTATAGTTTATAAAAAACACTACAATAACATTTCGTACAAAATTTGAGCGTTTTCAATTTGATCAGCCCTAATTTATTTTGTCAATACTGTTGGTTTTATAAATTTTTCCACTACGGGTGTCATATAACGTCTTCGTTTATATACACGTAAGTATCCTATATCTATAGTAACTCGACTGATATGATTTTTTTTTTTTTAAATATTATAATAGGCAAACTGGCAAATGGAACTATTAGAGATATTAACTATTCCTTATATCGCCAATGTGCCACCATCCTCGGGAAGGTGATATGTCCCTTGTGTCTTTAGTAACATTGGCTCACTGGCCCTTCAAAACTGCACATGACATTAAGCTTGCTTCGCGATAGAATATGTGACGAGTGACTGGTACCTACTCAGACTTGCTAGTTTAAAGCCCTACCACCAAATAAACCAATGGAATTACGAACGTCATGGAATCATTTTTTGATTCATCGAAACTGCGTTTGACGTCCGAGTTATTAAAAGACATCTTATGATTAAAATTTCGTAATTATTTTATAAGATATTGAAGACAATATATAGTAAATAATTGCTCGATTAATAATTGTTTTAATGTAGACTAGTTTTATATTGTGACATCGTCTACTCAGTTTGGTTAAACCGTCGAACAAACTCGAATCTCATCGCAGAAAACGGTCGTGGAAAGTCAGAAAGTAATAAACGACATTGATCATTTAAATATAACATTTTAAGAAGACAAGTATCAAAATATGTCATTAAAGTCGGTTGACAACATTTCACGGGAGAGTAATGAAGTGGGTTCTAACAGAATGGCACAGCTGCACTAGAAACAGAAGTGTGAACATTGAATGAAATACCTATATCGTTTGATGTATTTCCGAAAATGGATAACATAAACAAAATTAAAATGTTACTTTGAAGCACATTTCTATCAATATATAGATACGTATCTGTATAAAAAAGAGTTGAATTGAATATAAGTGTATATAAAATAAATAAGCTTATCGGCTTACCTTTTATTTGTCATATTTCATTACGCTATCTATTTATTTATGATCCATAAACATTTATTTTCTCCTTCGCCTTGATAAACTGATTAATGTATCGATTGTTAATAAATCTGTAACGTGCGGGTAGTATTACTATTTTATGTCATATAGTATGTAATGTGCATTTTCTTGTATTTTATGTATTTAGAATTTAAAAAATGTCAAATTCGTCGGCGATATCTGATTATTTAATTTTTCGTTAGTGATCCCTCTTTTCCCATCTGCTTTTTTTTCGTACAAACAATTCATTCAGATATTCTTTAATTTTACATGTATATTATATATAAATATAGTAATAATAATATCCTGGGACACTATTCATACAATGCAGACATAATTCCGGCCCAGATAACATTCCTCCTATTTTCATTAAGCGATGTGCTTCGGCAATCGCTTTTCCATTAACGTTAATTTTTAATCAGTCTATAAATGAGGGTATTTTTCCTGATGAATGGAAAAAAGCACGAATTGTTCCCGTTTACAAAAAAGGCGATCGAATGGATATAAAAAACTATCGACCCATATCAATTCTTTCTTGTTTTTCGAAGTTATTTGAAAAATTAGTATCCCATAATATCTAACCATGTTGGCCGTTTTCTTACAAGTGCCCAGCACGGTTTCAGGTAAGGTCTCTCTGTCGAAACCAATTTAACAGTATTTATTTCAGACCTGTCACGTGCTATTGATATGGGACAAGAAATCGATGCATGTTATACTGATTTTAGCAGTGCATTTGATAAAGTCGACCATGTCTTATTGCTAAACAAACTAAAGCACTATGGAATCTTTATTAAAATGGTTTAAATCTTATCTAGACGTGCGATCCCAATGTGTTGCTGTCAAAGGTTTTGAATCAAATACGTACTACGCAAAATCTGGGGTACCACAAGGATCACACCTCGGGCCACTATTGTTTCTAGTGTTCATAAATGACATCACTAATGAAATATTGCATTGTAAAAGCTCATTATTTGCTGACGATTTAAAAATTTATAGAACTATTAATGGCAACAGAGATGCCCTACTGGTTCAAGAAGATCTAAACAGGATATCTACCTGGTGTAATGAAAACAATATGACTCTTAATGTTAACAAATGCTTTTTCATAAAATATACTAGAAAGAAAAAACCACTTGTTTCTAGTTACTCTATTTGTAATAAAATATTACAAGAGGTCATTGAAATAAGGGATTTAGGAGTCATTATTGATAAAAAGTTAACTTTCACATCTCATATCACCAAAATAGTTACGAAAGCAGCTCGTACTCTCGGTTTCATTAGGCGCAATACTAAAGGTTTCTCTCAAGCTACAAAAATTATATTATATAATGCATTAGTACGCAGTCATCTGGAATTTGCTTGTGTTATTTGGAATCCCACTTTTAATGTCCACTCTCAACGAGTTGAAAGTGTACAGCGTGCTTTCACGAGAAGTCTCGCTTTTTCAGCAAGTGGCATCTCACATAGGCAGCCATATAATCAGCGATTAACATGGTTTAAGATGATATCTCTGAGGGACAGACGAACAGTCCTCGAATTGTGTTTCTTATATAAAATTCTACATAACAGTGTGAAATGTACTAACTTAGTCGAGCGTATAGCTTTTTCGGTTCCTAGTAAATATCCAAGAAACAAAATTCGTAATATATTTCATATTCCTAAAACAAGAACACGGAAGAAGTCGGGCACCTATCGCAAGGTTATGCATAGGTTACAACACCATTAATAAAAATATACCTGGCATTGACATATTTAGTGATTCCTTGAATGCTTTTAAAAGAAAACTTTTAAATCATTTTATTTAAATAGTTTTAGCTTGTTAAACTTATATTTAGGTATTTTCTATTAGGTCTTAATTTTTCTAATTTTATATTCAATAAATTTAATATATATGTATAATTGTTCCGTGTCGAGTTGTTTGTGAAAGTCATGTACGCTAGTTATTGATGTATATATTAAGAACATGATTGTCTACTTCTGAAATTATGTAAGTGTGTTAAATATATATATTGTTAGCGTGCTTAAATAAATAAATAAAAAAAAATAATCACTAATCACACATCAACTAAGCAGAGCTAACACTATGGAAACCAGACAACTGATATATTAAATATACAACTTTTCTTTTGTAAATATATACTTGTATAGATAATTACAGACAAATCGACATGTTTATGCAGACTTGTCTGTACTGAATGAGAATCAAATCCACGACCTGCGGCGCAAAAGGCAAGCTACCAACCACGCCAACTGGCTCGGCTAGTGCGATGTAACTCTGTCTGTCTGTCTGCCTTTTACGCTTTCACTGCCAAACCAATTCAGATGAATTTTGGTACGAAACAAGATTGAACCTCACGGTAGGATACAGGCAATATTATTATACCAAACACCTTAACTAATAATCGCATACGAAGCTACGGGATACAATTATTATCGAATAATTTTCTCGCTAACTTTAAACTCAATGTCGAATTAAATTACAAATTACTTATCTGAGACAGATATTGTAATGATTTACGTCATTGCATGTTTATTTACAGTTGGCTATCAACAACGATATACTATACTGCCCTCGTTGATCTTAAAATGTCAGAGGGGTTTTTTTTTTAATTTTAAATATAATAACGTATAGTGATGATTTAACACATTTATTAATGAATATGATCTTTGGTTTCTTAACATGGATGGTTACGGTTTACAAGCTTTTATTTAACTTAATTGGATTGTATGTGCGGGTTAATTATTAGAACTTAGTTTTAACTGATAATATCAATTAAATTTAAAACTTAGTATTATATTATCAGTATTGAAAAAAACAATAACTTATTTTTGGTATGTATTACAATGTTTTGTAATAATAAAAATAAGTTATTTTTGTAATCAAAAAAAGAATAGTAAAGATAATCATTATTATTCAAGTGAAACTAAAATGAATAAATAGAATTTTTTTTAAGAATAATTTTTACAAAAAAAAGAGAATGATAAAATATGCATCTAATCGATTATATAAAGAATAATCAATTTCAAAACACATTCCATATCGTATTTCATGCATATTAATATCTATATATGTATTTGTTTATTTATTTATCTGTAATCTGAATTGTTCATTATAAAGATATCTTTAAAATTTGTTGATTAGATTAATGAAACAGATGTTCTCTCTTTTAATTACCTTTTATGTGTCGGCTAATAATATTTCATATAAAAACTCCATTGATTGTAAAAGTTAATAATTTTCACATTGCATGGAACGCGTGGTCCGTAGTGTTAAGATAACAATATAGTCTCATTTTGAAAAGTCATGTCATACATTACTATAAATCACTAATTAAAAAATAAAATTCCTTATAAAAAGCATTAGGTTTGATAATAATCGTAAGCATACTTATTTATATGAAACTGATCGATTTCTGTATTTGTCTGTTTGGTATTTTTTTATTAATAACTAGCTGCGCCCCGCGGCTTCACCCGCGTATTATTAATAAACATATAATGAATAAAAATCAGCCTAGAACCTTCCTCGATAAACTATACAACACAAAAATATTTTCTAAATTCGTACCAGTAGTTCCTGAGACTAGCCGGCAAAAGCAAACAAACAAAACTCGTCAGCTTTATATATTTACTTTATAGTTTTCATTATTTAATTATCATATTGATTTCAGGCACATCGTACAAAACGAAGGCGCCCGCGCGCTGTTCAAAGGTCTAGGTCCGAACATAGTGGGCGTGGCGCCCTCCAGAGCGATCTACTTCTGTACATACTCCCAGGCTAAAGCAATCCTCAACCAGCACCTTCCACCGGACACGCCCATCGTGCACCTCTCAGCGGCCAGCGCGGCGGGTAAATATATAAACATTATATTTATGTTCATGACAGAGATGATGGGACGATCTCGAACCGACGCTCTGATGGTAGGGACGAGATAGTTACATACACCACATTGACGCATTTGAAAAACGCATTACGCATTTCCCCCACGGGAACAGTGGAGGGGTGTAAACCAGCGGTACCTTTTCCGTCTTAACGAGGAGCGCCACGGGATCGCTGCCGTGACGAAATTCCGATAATAATAGGACGATAATAGGCCAAGGTTCTTTCTTCCAGGCACCTTTGGAACTTTCGTCTCGCAGAGCTTCTACGCGAGCTTCTTAACTAGGTTGTCTAGGCTCAAATGGTTTAAAATACTAACTATCAATATTTTATACATATTTGAATTATGATAGCTGCAATATATATTGTTATGCCCTGTTATTATATGTATGTATATTATTCCTTGACCGATATCGGCCACGGTGGCCATTTACAACGCAGATTAGCCAGCTACGTAGGACTTGTTATATAAAATGTATGTCGTTTTTCCTTCACCATAATCAGCTCGGACAGGAAATCTGACACGAACGGAAATAATTCAGGCGAAACATCAACGGCTTTACATGGCTTCATCTTCAAGACTAGGGGCTGCTAGTGAAAATTACTTGACAGAAAAACCCTATAGCTTTTTACTGATCCAACCCCTGGGGTTTGATTCCAGGTTTTGAACGCGTGATCATCGGTTACAAATCGCGCGTTCTTACCACTTGACAATCTTGGCTTAGATGAATAAAACGCCACATCGATTTATACAGTTTAGATCTTGTTTTGAAACTGCATGTTTATATATAGGATTAAGAAAAGATCGCTTGCCAATTGCATTATTAGGTCAAACGCAATGCGCTTATAAATAAAAAAAATAATCGTTGCCATATTCACGTATAGAGTGAGAATGGTTTTAAGGATGATATGACAAATTTAGATTTATAATCGAAGTGATAAGTGGAAGAAGATGCCACGAAACTAAAACGTCATAAGTGCTACGAAACATAAAGAAGATTTTAAGTAATTGGGAATTTTATACTTTTGTATCATTAATTAATTGTTCGTGTACATAAACCATTCGTTCATTACGTTTATAGATTAAAGTTTTATTACATGAGAACTGTTAATGTGTATAGTTAAATGTTCATTGATATAACAAGTTCCAGTTTTAAAAATGTTAAATGACACAAATATATAATAACTGCGAATGAATAGTTACTAGATAAACAACAAAAAAAAAGCAAAATAACTATAGTAAAAATATGAATGCCGTTGCTATAATCATACATCTAATCTCAATCTATACAGAGAATCTTCAAGCAAAGGCCAAGTAGATGCTTCTATTCAGCTGCCATTTTGAAATATGAAAAACGAAACGGATGACCCGTTTATTAAACAAAATATGCTGTTTGTAAAAATTATGTATATTGTTCGTTATATAAACATTATTGACCTAGAAATTTTTGTATATGAGTTCCATGATTTTTTTTAAGTTTAGTAATCCAACAGTTAATAACAAACTTACCTAATAAGATTGTTTTTTTTATTGTACAGGAAAGCGACCGAGCATATGGGCCACCTGATGGTAAATGGTCAGCAAAGCTCATAGACAATGGCATTGTAAGTTAAAATTGTTTAGCCAGTGTAATTAATTGGCGATGTAAGTGGTTAATATATTTTATAGTGCCAATGTCGAAGGCATAAATGTTTTTACATCAAGGTACAAATCCCTACCACCTAGAACACACTTCATTCCTCATACAGTCTTTTCTCTTTCGGCGTTCACCATGCCTTATAGCGATTACCATTTTTTCGGTATGAACAATATTATAATTCATTAAATGCTTCCACCTGTTTCAGGATTCGTATCGTGTACGATGACAAATCCGATTTGGTTCGTCAAGACTCGTCTACAACTCGACGGTCAGAACATAACAGCGTGGCAATGTATCAAGAGGATATATGCTAAAACGGTAAGTATTACGTATAACATTCGTATAATATTTGACGTACTATAAATAATCAACTAATCTATGATTATTAAAAAGAGCTATGATAATGTACTTGAAAAGATTTCTAATGTGTAAAGCGGTCAGGTCATATGTCTTTGGTTGAGTTGATTCGAGACATATTTAATAACTAGCACTACCCGCGGCTTCGGTTTGTAACGAAAATTCTTCAAAGTCAGTCAATTTAACGTACATAGTCCATGAGGGATTAATTAAAATAATTATATATTTAAATTATAATATATATATACGGGTTCCTTTTTGCACTAAAGAAGATTTTTTTAAAAATTTAACCACTTAAGGTTGTGGTAGAATGGATAAAATTTTGTATGATTTTTTTTATCTTTGCAATTGGTATTAGCAATCCTGTATTATAAAGCCAGCGAAGGCGCGGTTCAAGCGCTAACTTATAGTAACTACCGCTAAGTAAAAATAACTAAATCTGAACTCAAAAAGCGCAGATAACAAATGCGTCGTACATGTTTCTATTAGTCTATTGTATGCGTTGTATTGCGTTGGCCTTGAATTAATATTGTTAGTGAGACTCTTCATTATTTTATATACCTATAGACTTATATAGTGTATAGACTCAAATGTCGTGGAATCTGAGTCAGTGTCCAGGACGCCAGTATTGATCTATAAACAATCAACATTTTTTTAACAAAGCGTGAACTTATTTATTTACGTACGAGTATATTATATTTAATATACATGTACCTAATTAGTTTTCCTCAGCGGCTTCGCTTGTGTGTTGGGGGGGGGGGAACTAATTAGCACAGCCAATTCACAAAGAACATTTAATAAGGTCTTTAAAATAGATCTGTTATTGTACAATATTGATAGAAATTGAGAGCGGTGTATAAATCTTTGCTTCGTTCCAGGGTGTAAGAGGCTTCTACAAAGGCATAACAGCATCGTATATGGGCATCAGCGAGACTGTGGTCCACTTCGTGCTGTACGAGGGCGTGAAGGCGCGCCTGATGGCCGCGAGGGCCATGGACGGCGTGCCCTCCGACCAGCGCTCGCCGCGGGACTTCATCGAGTTCATGGGCGCGGGCGCCTTCTCCAAAACCGTCGCTTCCTGCATTGCATATCCACATGGTGAGATAACAATATCACTCTCTCACTCACACACTCCCAGCACCGTAGTGCTATCTATATAACTTACAGGGGTTTTCAACCCTTTTCATATTTTCTCAGTGACATTCTTCTCAATATTTATTTAATTAATCAAAAGTACAAGTGAATTGAGGAAGAAATACGTGTAACAATTTACTCACATTGCCTTATCATTATTTGCCCTTTTATCGTACGCTATCGAGTATCAGCGAAGTGGGCCAAACGTAGAAACAGAATTAGAAAAACCGTACAAGTGTAAAAAACAATAAATCAAGATATAGTCGTGTTAGTGGGTCAACTTGTCAATGCAATCTCTTGTAACAACTCTAGTGCGAAACAACTGAATACGCTGTATATTACATTTTAACTATTTACTAGTTGGTATATAATTATATATCTAAAATTGTTTCATAATATTCAAAGACCACTAATTCGTCGACGTGTATTCCCGTCGGATAATAATAGTGATAGAAAAGAGGCTGTGAATGCGGCACACACTTGTGCACTCTAATATTTCTTGCACATTATTTTGACGGCAGGTTTAAAATTCATATAACCTAATTTATATTCCCGTATCATGACGAAGAGCATATTTAATGTATTTAATAAAATTATTTGTTTTTTTTTCCACAGAGGTAGCGAGGACACGGTTGAGGGAAGAAGGCGACAAGTATCGCAAATTCTGGCAGACACTTCATACGGTTTGGATGGAAGAAGGTTACCGTGGAGTATATAGGTAATAAAAAATTCTTAATTACTATTATGAGTGGGATTTATTGATTAAATTCTGCTAGACTTAAGTAAAGACTCGCTTTCCACGTTAAGTAAATCATACGTAGAATGTCTTGAGTGAACACAAAACAATCTCCCTGTCGATTGATATTTATACCAAGTTATTACTTACTAGAGTTCCGTGCCCAAAGAGTAAAACGGAGCCCTATTACTAAGACTCCGATGTCCGTCCGTCCGTCACCAGGATGTATCTCATGAACCGCGATAATTAAACAGTTGAAATTTTCACAGATGATGTATTTCTGTTGCCGCTATAAATACAAATACTAAAAACAGAATAAAATAAATATTTAAGTGGGGCTCCCGTACAACAAACATGAGTTTTTATAGATAATGAGTACGGAACCTTTCGTGCGCGAGTCCGACTCGCATTTGACAGGTTTTTCTTTTGAATCGAATAATGTTATCAAAATAAACATGCACATTAATATTTATATGTATAGTATAGTTATAAAAATTTGAATTGTAAATCAATTTTTTTGGTACCTGTGACTAATACATAATATTTAATTACTTTAGTGTCTGGGGATATGTTATAGAATATGTTTCCTTGAAGGTTATTCGTAAACAACATGGCGGCAATGATCGATGGAATATAGAGATAGCCTATTTCTGAGATAAATCATTGTTGATCTACATTGTTGTCTCTGACTGATAAACTATATACCTCATTACATTACACCTAAAGGTTAATACAATGTCATTTATATGTTAATTTCAACAGAGAGCAGTGTATTTTTTATATAGAATAGGATTCATATATAAATATATTTCTTTTTTTGTTTAAGGGGCCTCGGAACACAGCTTGTCCGTCAGATACCGAACACAGCCATAATGATGTCAACGTACGAAGCTGTCGTTTACCTCCTCACGACACACTTCAATAATTCCTTCTATGAGAACACTTAGTCAGACAGCAGGAAAGAACCTGTGATTCCCGTAGAGAGCTCCGGGCTCGACTGTTAGACATTTGGCATTGGGACGACTCGTTGATCTAAATTATTTCTAGATCAACCATTTCCCAATTAACTCGTGGTATTAGATCATGCTCCCAAGAAATAGATCTCTCATGTAAGAAGAAATCGTTAAACGAAAATCGATACTTAAATAATAGAAATGTTGTGGTATTTATATTCCTTTTCGTTTTGGGATATAATTTCATTTGTTTGAAGATTGATATCCATCGATTTACTAATATTGGAATTGCCAATGAAAAATTTATGGATTTATGTAAATACACCACATAATGTTATATTTATAAGGGAGTTTGTAGATGAAGAAGTAGATTACTATATTTGTGTCTTATCAAACAGTCTTCTATGTCCATATATATATCAATATTGGTATTATTAGTCAAAGAACAAGTCAATATGGTTTTATTTGAAATATTATAAGCAATTTTCATAAGTAAGTTAGCCTTGGTCAGTTCTCTGAACCAGTGTGCCTAGTGAGTTTTTTTTACTGATTCGATAGCTTTACCATTAATTTGTATGAAAAGAAAATAGCGCCATCTAGTGACAATAATTGTAACTAGGCTAATAATCGTAGTTATTAGTGTTGCTAAGTCTACAAATAATAGAACCGATGAATACAAACCATGAGTTATGTTTTCAAAGAAATAGATGGCAATTTTCGTGTTTGCAATACTTCACAAAATCACTAAAGTTCGGTTTAGCTTTACAGCAAATCAAATGAAAGTCAATAATTTGAAATTATATTTCAAGTTATATTGCAAACGTAAACAGACTTAAACGGAAATACGGTTCTCAACATTTGCTCACAATTTTCGTTGTCAACTTTAAGAGAAACTTTTATCATTAACATAAATTGCGAACACATAAGTTGCAAATTTATTTTTGTTGAAACTCTGCTTTAAACAATGCAACATGAAAAATTGACTATTACTGTTGTTTATTTAATATGCTTACATTAAATTCTACAATTAAAAGTCAACAATTATTTGATGTTAAATTGTTAACTAAGTGTTGTGTTTCAGTGTAAGAATTTATAATTTAAAAAAAAAGAAAATTTAGAACCTCTATATTGAGTGTTATTTGTTTTGCAGGTAAAGATGTTTATTTTATTTGATGTGAACAGCTTAAATGTATGGGGAAATATTACTAATAAGCTTACAAAATATATATATATAGCTACTCTGGTTTTTTTCAAAAATCACTCTTATTTTTGACATGCTCAATTTTATCAATATAAAATTATACATAAAATTTTCCAAAATATATTTACCGCACTATATTAATATATTTCATTTTGTTTTTAATGTAACTAAAATTGTTATAAAACTATTTGTTTATTGAAACATGAGCCATTGTAAGTGCAAGTACCCATACTTACTCATAATTGATTTTATGAATATCCAATAATCAGCAGTTAGCACAGAATTAGTAAGTTGTGAGCTGTGATATAGCACATGTAAATATTAGTTACTTTGATATTTTTATTACATAGAGCTCTTTGCAAGGTTTGAAATACATTTTGTCATGAAGGCTTTTCTTATCGATCTAGCTGTAAGTTTTTATAATCTGCAAATCACGAAATAAATATATTATGTAGATTTAATGTTGATTCTTGTTAAATTAGGAACTGGTAAGTAGACTTCTGATTGTATATTTGTTAATGGAAAGATTTTGGACGTATGTCAGACTGAGTATAAGATACTATAAATTTGTTTATTGATTAAATGATTAAAAAATACCATTGTTTCTGTTTAACCATCCTCATTTATTTTTAAATTCACAATTACATCAACCAAAAAATAAATTAAATTACCATAACATGAAGTCATTAATATGTTTACCCCTTATTTATATGTATTCAATAGCATTATCAGGATAAAATTGGTTTAAGTAAAGATCTAATTGACACATTTGAAATTAAAACCCATACATGAGTTGATATTGCATTTGGCATATCGCTGGGATATCTAAGCATTGTAGTGAGAGGGAAAAGATCACCATCTAAGGTCACAATTGGTTCACGCCTAAACCAAATAACAGATATAATTATAACCAGTGCAATCACCACTTGGAGAATTATGTTAATTGATCCTTTTATAGCTAGGCTCTTGCTTAATCGAGATTGTGAGTTCTCTTTCAATTCAGCGTCGAGTTTAATTATTTTTCGCTGCAGTTTCGAGTAAGCAGCAAATTCATCTTTCATTGATATACTTTTTTGTTCTGTTTTGAGTTTCATTAACTCGTTTAAAATTACGCGTTCCTCGCTAGACGGCCTCGAAAAACAAGCTGCAATCTGTAAAAAGTAACTATTTAGAACAAATACTAACATTAATCATTTACTAAATGCAAAAAATATTCTCACCGGTTTAACTAAAATTGGAACTATAGCACTAAGAGTGCATAGAATAACGAAATATACGAGTAGAAATCCGTTTATAATTTCCAACATTGTGCGGCCAGTACAAACTTGCGTTTAATTAACAAAAAGATAATACACTTATTTTTGATAATACACTTTTTATTTCATGACTCTTATTCCATTCATAATAATTATAAGATATTAGTTTTTTTTCAAGTATTTGTCATATCATTTATCAAATTGACGTTCTCAACATGTCAGTTGTCACTTGTCAGTGAACAGTGAACACCAGTGGGCCAGTGGCATGTTCGTCTGGGCTTTAGTATTGCCAACTTTAGTTTTTTGAGGTTTAATTAAAAAAATAAAATAAAGTTGTTTGTAAGCCGAGATGGCCCAGTAGTAAGAACGCGTGAATCTTAACCGATGATCGTGGGTTCTAACCCGGGCAAGAACCACTGAATTTCATGTGCTTAATTTGTGATTATAATTCATCTCGTGCTTTACGGTGGAGGAAAACATCGCGAGAAAACCTCCATGTGACAATTTTCATTGAAATTCTGTCACATGTGTATTCCACCAACCAGCATTGGAGCAGTGTGGTGGAGTAAGCTCCAAGCCTCACAAAGAGGAAAAGAGGCCTTAGCCCAGCAGTGGAATATTCACAGGCTGTTTTTAAAGTTGTTGGTATATTAAGTGTGTGTAGTTTTTTACATTGTATTTTATTTATAATTAGTTACATTAATTGTTTTATTTTAGATAAACGATATCCTATATTATTTCTAAAGTATAATAATTAATAAAGTATAGACACACTCAAAATTAACTTCAAAGGTGATTTTTCGATGATGTAACTTTACTTTCGAACTGTCAATTTTTAAGAGATTCAGATTTCAGATTGAGTTATTGCATAATTTCTTAATTTCTTTAACTGAACGTTTGCTTAAAGAATTTGCCGGTTGTTGGAAGCTACTATTGAAAGTAGATATTTACTACCCAATTCCGACTATTAAAATGTTCGTCACACGCAGGGCTGGTACTTTAATGTAATTATATTTTTTATATTTATCGTGTCATCTAATTTAATTGTTTTATTTACTTACATACTTTAGTCAACAGCGTTTTTTATGTTGCTTGAGCAATTTTAATATTTTTTTCAACAAGTTTTTATAATGAATAAATCTTACATTGCTTTAAAATAATGATTATAGTTATAATAACAGCGGTGTTTTTAAATGTTTACTCAGTATTTATATATTATTATTGTTTTATAATGTACCTACATGTTTAAATAATAATTCATTATATCGACTTAGTATTATCTAAATGCATTTTTTTTTACAATGTACATTTAATAAAACCTACCTAATTATGTTTTAAAATGTTTGTTCTAAAAATTGCAATATTCAAATAAAAAAAACATTTCTTTATTTAGATTATCAATTAATTGCTTACATAATATATAACAGCAATAATTAAAAATATATTTTATAAGCAATTATGCAATATAATCTAGCATTTCTCAATATTAAATGTATTATGTGACAGATGGAGTGTGGGTGCAGCGCGTCAAAAGCACTCCCTACCAGAACTTCCTTATGAGTACAGTGCTTTGGAGCCCGTGATCAGCCGTGAGATTATGAGCCTTCACCACAGCAAACATCATGCAACATATGTGAATAACTTAAATGCTGCGGAGGAGAAACTCGCTCAAGCTCAGTCTAAAGGTTATAGATAAAATTTCACCTTTTGTTTTGATGATAGGTATATTGTTTATAGTTTTAGGCTGATAGTATAAAGTTAAAAATATCTTAATTAAGATAACAGTCAGGTGCATTTTTATGAACTTTTAAATTATATTTTTATCATTAAGGAATTTTATAATTTACTCTCTGTATCTCTCTCTCTGTCATTACATTTTAATACATTGTTATTAGTTTATTTTACAAGTATACCTGATGCCTTCTTAACTTTTAACAGCAGCTGATACGAACACAACATTATCCTTACTGAGTGCTATAAAGTTTAATGGTGGAGGACATGTAAATCATTCCATATTTTGGTGTAACCTGTCTCCCTGTAAAACTAAGCCTTCATGCGTCTTGTCTCGAGCTATTGAGCAGTAAATTCTTTTTATTGTTTTTATTATATGTGAGGATTTAGTCAATTTTTTTTAAGTAGGTATTTAAAGTTGATTTTTAGTATTGGGAATCTTTGAAGTATTTTTATTATATGTAATAAAGTATATAGTAGTATGTACTGTAAGATTATTTTAAAACAATGTTATAAAGAAATAATTTGTGAAGTCTTAAAAGCAAAACCATGAAGAACAATATTTATAATCCGTGTTTGACTTCAGGTGATATTCAGACAGTCATCAACTTAGCCCCGGCTCTTAAGTTCAATGGTGGTGGTCACATCAACCACACCATTTTCTGGCAGAACCTTTCACCTAAAGGAAGTAAACCCTCTGATGCTCTCAACAATGCCATTGAAAAGTAAATATTTACTTATAATTATATTTCTCTTCTAACCATTATGTGTAATACACAAAATACACTGTAACTGGTTTACGTTTTGTTTGCATCTGGGTGTGGTCATTTTCATTTAATTTAAATGGGTTAAGCCTATTTCGTCCTTTCTGATGTCAGTATTTTTTATTTTTTTTTACAATCTTTTTTTTTAAGTCCTTTTCCCTTAAGCATTTTGTTTAAAAAGCTATTATTTTTATTTTTCGTCTCCGCCTTAATATATTTATGTTATTTTTTTTACAAATGAAGTAGATGTTTTTTGGTAACTTTAAACTAGAGATTATGCTGATATTATATATTTAAATATATATATGAGTAGTATATATGAGA
This sequence comes from Nymphalis c-album, assembly GCA_963151315.1. NCBI lineage: Eukaryota > Metazoa > Arthropoda > Insecta > Lepidoptera > Nymphalidae > Nymphalis > Nymphalis c-album. The sequence goes on along the minus strand of OY720602.1, from coordinate 3,588,493 downwards.
TATATTAGTGGGCAATTTATTATGCAGAGAATATGTTTAATGGGTTTGTATAAAAATATCAGAGTTTAAATAATATTTTATTCCTTAACTTGTACCAAACCATCGTTACTTAAATTCCTTTTATATATTCTTGTGCTAGTATGTTTCAGTCCAGTTGACATAAAATATGTGTTGACTAAAAGCAAAAAAATAAAGTAACAGTCTGTGAAAATCCTATTGCTGGGCTAAGGCCTCCTCTCTTTATTTGGGGAGAAGGTTTGGAGTTAAAATCATGTTTACTAAATGCATTCTTTATTGTCATATCTTGTACACAATATACATTTTCAGAATGTAATATAGATTATTGCTTAAAAATTAATACAAATATTGTAATTATGATGTTTACTATTTCAGAGATTTTGGATCATGGGATAATATGAAAAATCAATTGGCAGCAGCTTCTGTGGGTGTACAGGGTTCGGGATGGGGCTGGCTTGGCTACAATAAGCTGATGAAGAAACTCCAAATTGCGACATGTCAGAACCAGGATCCTTTGGAAGCAACTACAGGTAATGTTTTGTTGATATTCTGTTTATGTAATAGTAATAGGAAAAATAATGTTAGTTAATAACTTATTTATTGTTATTTGTTGCAGGAATTGTACCACTCTTTGGCATTGATGTTTGGGAACATGCCTACTACTTACAGTACAAGAATGTCAGAGCTGATTATGTAAAAGCTATTTTTGATGTCGCTAACTGGCAAGATGTTTCAGCAAGATTTGATAAAGCTCTTAAGTAAAAGTGCTTATTATAAACCGCATTTTTTAATCTCTTAGTTGCATTGGCTTATAAAGCAGTATGCAATAATTGCAATTGCAATTTAGATATTAGACTGTACCTTGTGATGCATTAATAAGCTTAAAAATCTACATAATAAACTCTAATTATGAATTGTTTTTGTTTTTTATTTTAATCAATACAAACATTCTTATCATCAATCATAAAGCTACTACAGAAGAATCTAAGTTTTGTCAAAAGTAATTTTAACAAAAAGAACTAATAAAAACTGCAACCACCTTAATATCGATTGTCAAAACATAAAGTACATTTTATTTGAAAGTCAAGATATATATTTTATGGTAAAAAGTTAATATTGTATGTAATTATAACCTACATATTAAAAAAAAAGTGAAACGGAACGTAGAAACGTCAGTGGAGACTGGAGAGTGGATGAATCTGTCAAATCATTTGTGATGAATTGTCAGACAGTTTTTATTGTGTTGCGGTCGTTGTTGGGAAATAAATAAATTAACTGAGTTATAGTAATTGTAAATGCCTAAATTGTACACAATTGTGTCTTAGAAGAATTGCTCTTGGAGTTTATGATTTGGTAAGTTAACATTTTATTTGATTTTCTAAGGAAAACTTAGGTATACGTCAATGTTACTGTTATTGATTTTTCAGGGGTAATAGGTGTAAAGACTTATTAACGGGAGTGAAAGTTCACAGTATCATTTGAATTATATCCTTATAATTACTTTTCGAAACAGAGGTTTCTGTTTTTGTCGATAATACATTTAATTACGGTTTAATTATAATAAAGTAACATTTATATTTTTTTATTTGCTTCGATTTTCTCATACCTGTTCCCGAAGATTTCAAATTAATAATTTAATAGTATTTGGGTCCTGAATTTAACTTAGAAAAAACTACGCGAAACCTATTATGAGAATTGATAAATCAATTTACTTTTTATTATGAATTACCTAATAAAAAAATTAATTAAAGATAAGTTTTGTCCTCATGTTGCCTACTGCAATAGAGTTAAATCAAAATATTCCAGACCTACCTTAATGCTAAAGTTGAAGGAGTAAATGTAGTTAATGGGTGGGGTGGTCTTGTAATTCTGTTTATGTAGGGTGGGTAGGGGAAGGATATGAAATAAGGTGAAACTCTTCAAACACATTTAACCTTATAAAATAGGTTTCATTTTAAAATGACTTGTTTTATAATCTTTTACAATATTATTTTAATGTAATGAAGTATTGTGTAAAATTAATTTAAATTAATGAGACTGCTGTTTCAAAGTATGTATAATGCGTGGAAAATTCATTAATATTTAATTATTTTTTTAATTAATCTGAAATTTATTAATTTTGATTAGTTTGACTCCGGACATTTTGTTTCCTTTGTCATCAATAAGCTCATAATCATTAATAATTTAAAATACATTCGACATTAAAAGATTGCAATAGCAACACCCACTCAAAGTTGTATATTGCATGGGCAATTATGGGGAGTTTTCTATTACAGTTCTGCAGATAGGCAGTCTATAGGGTGGCCATAATAACTATTGCAAATAAAAACTTTTATAATTAATATATATTAAAAAAGTAATTCAAATATAAAAAATATAGATAGATGAAGCTATAATAAAATATAGATAGATTAAGCTATCAACTTAACAACCAGTTATTTGGAAATGTTGTTCCAATGTTGTGGTAAACATTGAATGTTAATTGAATGCAAGAATTTGGTTGCACCAATTATGCGGGACATGCACATTCAGGGCCTACCCCAAAATGTAACATAAATGCATGCAATTTACGACAATATGTGTCAGATGTGGGGATAGGTCCGGTTTTTGTTTTAGGGTAGCCATTAGCTGTTGACGAACAAGACTTCGAAATTCAGTAGTTTTAATTTTATAGGGCTTTTTTGTGGTTGTATCGTTAGATAAATTTTATTATTCAATAAATTGTCTATAGTTTATGAGGATGATTTTAAAGGTTTAATATTAATTTTTATATTGTCAATAAACTACTTATTAGAGTAATTACTCTAAATGGCCTAAAGTCATTGTACGATTGCAGCATTGAATTGTCAATCATGTCTGCACTGCAATCTTAATCGTTACATTGTATGCAATAAATTGATTAGAGTAAAAACTAGATAAATGCTGAATGCTAACAGTGTTAAGTTCCATATATTGAATAACTAGATGGATAGGATTGAACCAGTGACATTAATGTCGCTAGACCGTTTGCAATCGCGTTTTTTTTAATCTTTATCCATGAAGTTGTAGATGTTGTGTTACTCTACTGCGATGTGTTATCGAGCGCGGCGCCGCACGCGATTCCGTCGTCGGTGAATGCACTCAAAGGGGTCTCATCTATAATAAATTCAGATCCTGAAACTACTCACCATAATACGTCATAGAAAGGCTTCGATTACCTTGCTTCACGTTTAAAGCGATCATTTATAAGATTGTAATAGATATAGCTATTTTGTTCTTTGTTTGATATAATTCAAATATTAAATTTATATTATAACGTTAGTGTTCGTTTTTTTTTTAATTTATGATCAATTTCGTGTGTTCCTAATGTCATATGTGATGACCGTATGAAGCAGTGGGTTTCAAAGAGTGTTTATATATCAAATATCAAGTCGTTTTTTAAATAGAACATGGCGGCGGCTATTGTCCGTAGTAGGAAAGTAGGTACTCCTATGCAAATGTTATGTATTATGAATTTAAATATCATGCAATCATATCGTATCATATGAATGATGTGTATTGAAAAAAGGTCCTTATTAAATGATTGGAAATAGAAATAAATATATAGAATCTTAAATGAGACTGATTAATCGTCTAAATATATATAACGATTCAGTCATTGACCTGCAGCTGAAAGACGGGAACGTTATTTATCGTCTGTAAAAACGGCGTCAAAGTTAACTGTAGGTCGATGAACTTCAAAATAGGATGGGAGGATTTTATTAGCGTTACGCTTACAACGAGATCATCATAATCCTGAGCGATATAAGAATGTTGTTAAACGATTACAATTACAACTTTATCACGATATTTCCTGTGTAGAATTTCAGTTCGTATCAATAACTTACAGATTTATTTATTGAAATCTTGAATTGAATATAATTTTATATCTTGCTCATATGTTTCGTTAAAATAAATGGTTCACAGTGCTTGGCTACGTTTATTGAACTGTACGAACAAACTTCTTTCTTTGTTTGTTGTTATTCTAAATAAAATATGAGGAGTCTAAATGAGAAATGGTTTTTAACTACATATAATTCTATTCACTTTTAGACAAAAGACAACCTAGTTCGCTAGCTATCATCTAAGGATTTCTATTGTTTGAACTGATTCATATTTATAGATAAAAGTAACATTAACATATTAAGAAAGCCGTTTTTTTTAAAGGTTATATAGGTATTGCAGAACTCTCACGGTTGAATGCGCAAGCGATCCCGTGGCGCTCCACTTAAAACGGGAAGGGTACCGCTGGTTTTATAGTGGGTATTCCGATGTTCAGGGTGCACTCGGTACCCTGGACATACTGGTCCCACATACCCCCCACTTTACCCATGGTGGAAACACGTCATGCGTTTTTCCAGCGTTAATAAAAAAAGATAATGCAGAAATGCCTAAAATCGGTGCCAAATGTAGCTGTAAATAAATAAAGCAAAATCTTTTTCTAGTATTGTAATCAACATTTTTTTAGAATTAAAGATTCATATAGTTTAACGGATACAGCCATACAGGCGTCATTTATGAGAGTTAATACACTTATTCTGTGAAATTTTCGACCAATCAGATCGAATCGAATTAAATGCGAGAGTATGGAACTTTATATCAAATATATTTCTAGCCAATTGTGCCAATCGTAGCATATGATTCAATTATTTTACGTTCAACCCTTATGTACTATTAATGCCTGTGACTAGCGGACGGTTTCACGCTCTATAAAATATCTAAGGGCTATAGATACGCTAGAGTGAGTCGCAGTCGATTTGTATAAAATAAATTAATTTGTATTTTGAACCTTAAAAATATAAAACATTTTATTATAAACAACACAATTAAAGTAATTTTGCTCGTTTTTAAATTTAAATTTGAGGTCGATCGACTATTCTGAGTACTAGGTAAATAAAAAAGTAGCCTAAAGCAGCTTTATAAAATTAAGAACTTAGTGTCTAAGTTCTTAATTTTATAAAGCTGCTGAACAGCGCATTTTTGTTAAAGTGTTATCAAAATAGTCGAGTCATGTCTTATTTATTACTACTTTATTTCCAGAATTTGGAGGTTTATGCATTGTTTTAGACGCGGTAGGTTATTTTTTATTGCTGTGGTTTTTCTTTAAATAGAGCATCCATTTATCTCAATATAAATAAGCCTTTTGTGAAGTTAAGCCGTGCGAAATAAGGCGTGTGAGACTGAATTCATTTTGTTTATCGCGGTATAAAAGTATATCGTTAAAATAATATTATATAAGTAAATAAATATGTATGAAATCTATGATATCATGAATTTAAAACTTGATGGGTTTTGTGCGAGCTCGCCTGGGTATACCAGCAATACTTAGTATTGATTTTTGTATTAGTGGCCCGGTGTAACTGCAGGCAAAAAGGACGTCAGATCTTTCCGAGGTTGGTGGTGCATTCACGTTGTATGGGCTAATTAATGTATTAGTCTAGTCAACAAGTAGCCTTTTTGACGCAAAACCTGTTAAACCTCATCGAAAATTATGGTTTTGGTCTCATTCGATTCGAAATGGCGCTTGTTGACTAGACTATAATAATTATGTTACATTGCCAATGTCACTTGGCGGTTTTTGATAGCTGATTTACCAATTATAGTGGCCTATTTATTAGTCGCCCGAGATATATACTGCTCCAATTAGTAGTAATGCTAAAAAAAACAAATTAGTTATTTTTAGTATTATCGTATACTTTTAAAGTATGAGTGGCCAAGCGATTAATTATGCCAATTTTTATTATATTGTTGTGTTATAAAAACTGAAGAAGGTTGGCGCAGCGTTGGTTAGCAGTATGAGGGTTTGAGGAATAGGTACTTATGTCAACGTTTTAGTTCACTAAAAAAATAAATAGTTCTTCTTAAAGTAAATAGTTTATTACACAGTAAAATAATTAGCGCATATTAATATTGTAAGCCACCTTAGTCGTAGAACCATAATATCATAAGAAACAACAGGTCAATTAAAAAAAAAAATCTTCATGAATCCATAATATTAGTGATGGCAGCAAAATTGAATATCTATAATAAAGCTAGCGATTTATATCTTTCTCTGTTATAGTACAGATCTGACATTGTTACTCGCAGCCTCTTTTGTTCTAAAGTAGGCTTTTGTGAAAGACAGACCTTCTGTTCTCAGTGAACGATATTCGCTTACGTGTTTGGACCATTAAAGGTATGCTTTAATACTTATAGGTAATACTTTTTACTCAATAAACGAACGATTATTATATTGATTTCACATTACATCAATTTTATTTAAATTCAATTCGCTAATTTTCTAATACAATAGTTTTAAATAATACATTTCTGCATAGTTTTATAAACTAATATTATTAATATCTTCGCTCAGCTCGCGCACTTGTAACTTGCAAGGGAATACTAAAAACGTATGGGTTCTAAGTTTCCCATCGTCAAGTAACGATCGACGTATTTTAAATAATCTGTGAAAACGTATTTGTTTAAAAACCTGAACATTGAATATAGTATTAATATCTCTATATCGTTTAAATATATTTAATTTCGTTTTCGAAATTTAAATTCTATTATTTCTTGATTAAAATACTTTAATCATTTTATAGATGTAATGCGTTATGATTGAAATAAATGTATAAAATGTTTATATTAAACTAATGAATAAAAGTAACAGCCTGTGAATGTCCCACTGCTGGGCTAAGGCCTCTTTTCCTCTTTGCGAGGAGAAGAGAACCAATGAATAACTATTAATTAATGTTAAACGTGTAAGTTAGAAAGTAATTAATTTTTTCTATACATCAGTTTTGAAAGATTCAATACTACATAGGTAGGTCCCTTATCTATGTATGTTCTCGTTCTCTGTAAGTGAAAAGTTCATGTCATGTCAACAGAAAATTAATGCAAAGTTAATTGACGTAAAATACTAATTGCACGAGCAGAAAAAGTCTACGGCCTGCTAATGGCCGACGTGATGCAAGTTTTATTTCATTCGCTCTCTGATCATTCTATTTCACAATATGATATTTTGTTATACGTTGTTGTTGGGGTTAGCTGATCCGGCTACTAGCTTATAGCCTGATGGTTATGAGGTCCTAGATTTAAATCTGGTTGGGTCAATAAAAAAGTTATTAAGTTTTTCTGTTAAGAAATTGAAGTTTTCAGTGGTACTCAGCGTCGGAAACCGTGTGAAGTGTTTCTTATTCATTTTTAATACAATGTATCGAATGGTCCAGATTTATTATGAAACATATTATTAATGTTGCATTTTACTTTTATGTATTGGTGCGTCGGATAGCGGTTTATAAGATTGGATCTAGGACCTAGACTAAGCCTTTTTTTTTCGTGGGAAATCCATCATGGATACCCTCCATATGTGATGACTTGATGGAGGGTTATGTCGGACTCCTACCGACTAAAACCACCACGGTACCCTTCCCGTCTTAAGGGGAGCGCCACGGGATCGCTTGCGCATGCTACCGTGAACCTAGACTAAGCCTTAGGTCAGACTATTAAAAAGATGGACTAGTTGAGATTTGCGTCAATAGGTTCTCTAAGTTTTCTGTGGTACGCCCACGTCTCGGAAAGCACGTAAAGCAGACAGTCCTGCGCCTGATCTTTTCTTTTTCAGGTCGAATCGGATTACGTATGAAATAATATAGTACACAGTACACACTATTCATATAAAAGTATAATTGCTATAGAATTATTTTTTACGGTTGCTCTATAACTATAAATCTATGTTAAGAACAAAGAAAAAAGTTGTAAGTATACGACGCATTACAACCGCAAGTTATGATAAACTACAGAATATATTTGGTGTTAGTAACCAGTTGGTATATTTGTAACTAAGTAATGGAAGCAAATATCTAGTCGTTCGTCCCAATGAGAACCTGATTCTGAGTCTCAAGTTTAAAATGTCGGAAGGGAACGATATCTCGTTGGAATTTAATTTGCATTGAATGTTTACTGATTGTGAAGGTCTGAGTGGATTTTGTCTATTTACTATCGCTTTTTATCCCTGAGGTACTTTATACTAAGTGCATAGCTTCGACGTACCTACCTGATAAAAATAGAGTTTATGTTTTTTTTGCATGTAAAGCAATGATCTGATTATCAAAGCGCAACTTAAACTATAAGACAGAGATATTGAATTAGACCAGAGTTCCCCAAACTTTTTTGTGTCGTAGACCCCTTGCCATGTTTTTCCATGTTGGGTAGACCCCCTACTTACCTGATATTGATTTCCTGTAAATTTCTAACTGTAGTGAAGTTTAGTGTTAAAAACTTAAAGTAAAAACACATGTTAATTTATACATTTGTTAATTGAATTTAAATTAAAGCTACTCAAAATAAAATTTTGTATCTATTATGTAAAACATATGTAACATTAAATAAACTTAAAATAAACTGTAAATAAAATAACATAAGCAATAAGTCAATATTTTTAGTGAGAAGGATGAACCTGATGCTTTAATAATAAATTATCAACATTTGGCGTCAATTTTGTAAGGATTTCCTATAACTTACACAATTTTATAAACATATATAATATTTTTTTTTACTTCATAGGTACTTTTATAAATAATGTATATGTTTTGATATTATAAGATAGTATGATGTAAGTAAATGGGTACTATCAGTGTATGTGTTGAGATCCACTATCGTGGACCCTCATTTTCATTTCATGGACCCCCAACTTTTTTTCGCTGACGTAGACCCCTTGTTGTTTGTCATAGACCCCTAGGGGTCGATATAGACCACTTTGGGAATCACTGAATTAGACAGAGATCTTAGTTGTATGTTGTCATTAAAGATTTTAAGGATATTTCTAATTCAACTTTATCCAACCGTCCCTTTTGAGTATTTTTTTTAGAACTAATCTTCTCATGAAAAATGTTTTTTTTTTTATGTTCAAAACATGTAGTTGAGTTGAGTTGATGAGTTACTAATTCAATGCTGAAAGTACAAAAAAATCTTGAGTTACTTCGTTTTGCTTTTTTTTTCTCGCTGGAAAAACACATTTACGCGCTTCCCCCACGTGAGGGGGGGGGGGTATGTAGGGCTCGGCGGCGCTGAAGGCTCCGGAATACCTACTAAAAAACGAGCGTACCTGCATCGTCTCTTCGGTGGAGCGGCACGGGATCGCTTGTGCATACTAACGCGACTTGAGTTACATCGTTACATAAAATAGATACAAACAAGAATAGATATGAATAGCAATTAAATATTTATAAATGTAATAAAATAAAAATATTGTTATAATTAATGATAATTAACTCTCTTATAGTCAACGTTTATGTTATTATGTGGACGCATTCATATATTGTTTGTATTTTAAATATTGAATAAATTATAAACAATTATAATTAAGTCTTATATTCGTGTGACTGCCTCGTTGGTCTAGTGGTTAATAAGGCCGCAAACCCGATGGTTCTGGTTTCAATTCCCAGGTCGGGCCAATAAATAGTTATTGGGTTTTTCTGTCAGAAAATTCTCAGTAGCACCCCGGAGTCTGGAAGTTGGAAGTGTATACACTCCCGTGCCTCGGAAAGCACGTTAAGCCGTTGGTCCTGAGCCTGAACTCTTTCCGGTCGCGTCGGATTATGAATTTATGAGAGCCAAGTAAAAATGAGTGCACTTGTGTTTGCGCACACACTTGTGCACTATAATATCTCCTGTGCATCCTCCTAATAAAGGATGCGACGAGCCAGAAATTTTATTAATATTTAATGCTATTATAAAACAAACAAGATAAAAAACGCAAAAGTAATTTAAATGTTTCTTTTGCAGATGTAAACAACGTTATAAACTGTGACGCACTTTCTAAGGTAAGACTTTTTTTTACTAAAACTATAGTAAGCGCGCTTGTTATAATTCTTTTGTGAAAACGTAACATTTTCTTTGCGAGATTTTTAAGTAATATTTCTATGAATATATGTGATATTTGAATGAATTACGAATCTCTTGACGTCACACTCTTAACGTTCATTATTAAGACTGCTTCGGGCCTTAATTAGATTCATATTACGGAGCGAGATGGAAATATGAACGCACCTGTTTTGAACGTATATAAAACAGAAAATTTAATAGAGCTTGCTCGAATATAAACCTACCATCTCGTCCAAAATATCCCTTCTATTCCATTTCGATATATCTCATCTCAACTAAATGAAACTTTTTTAAACAAATAATACGAGAGGAAAAAATAGGTTTATAATTAATTAATTTAAGACCAGTTAATGGAAAGCGTCAACTTTGTGCTGATACTGATGAGTTATATTCGCCCAGATAAGCGTATAGTAATTCCCGGATAACGTAAAATGTCATGTCACGATGTAATTTCACATTTCATCGTCGAGTTTTTTATGCAAATATTTCATTAATCAATGTTCGATACCGCAATGTACCGTGTCAACTGTAGATACAGGACTGTAAAAAGTTCCAACTTATCTTGCCCGATTTCTGCAACGGCGGCTAAAGTTATATTCCATTGGTAGAATGAGTAAATATATACGAATCTCGGGTACCTTTTTGCTGCGATGCAGTAACTACGCTGTCGCGCGTTCGCATCGATACAGCTGTGATGCGGTCGCTAGCTGTGTGCTCTCGCCTACGTAAGCATGATTCAGTCGCGATGCAAAAGCGATTCTGTAACGGCAATGACTGCGATCGCCACAGTTCGATCCGACACGGTCGCGCGTTTGCATCGATACAGTCGCGATGCTGTAGCGCGTTGCAAATGCGACTAAACCGCGTTAGTATAGTTCACGAAACGCGCGACAGCATCGCCGTGGGCGAAGGTCCTTAGATTTACATATTAAATGCGATATTCTAATAACTTATTATGCGCTGTACAAAAAGTTCTTGATACTAAACCATTCGTAATATCCTTCCTCTTTCTTATGAAATAAAAATGAATGTTTGTTTATTTTTATTACGTTCCTAAACTATACATCCGATCGTGATGGAACTTTTGTGACGTATTCTTGTTAAGCCAGCAAAGGCCTTCGCACAAATATTCTATTGTACATTTATCCTTAAATATAAATGTTTTTATTAGAGCTCCTTTTTACCCGGGACGGGTAGCTTATAACCACATTAATCTAGTATAATTTTACTTCAAAAGTTTGGATAGCAACCAATTAAGTCCAGACAATTTAAGTTTTTTTATTCATCTTTACTGCTCTTCTCATTGGTATCATATTTAGGTTTTTTTGTTTTTTCCTCTAATATTAATATATATTATCCCAGTGCAAAGTAAACTTAACAATAGTAATCCTTAAAGTTACTAAAGGCTAAGCTTCTAGTACATTCATCCCAGGACAGTTAAGGCCGAAGATAAGTTATCGAACGGAGTCTCTATGTCTGCGGAAAGTCTCTGGATTTTCTTTTATTTATGTTATCTTATCTGTCTCAGTAAAGAGGTTTAAACTTTGTAATTTATTGATATTATTTTTTTACATTTTAAATTAGCACAGGCTAATAAAAATATAAAACTAAATGCATTCTGTCAAAACGATTTTCCTGATCAGGGCGCACAGATCTGTAATTTTTTGCTTCTGTAATCTAAATTTAAATTAGGAATCAATTCGAATACCACGAATGATCATCGAGCAGTTAATCAATCGTACTGTTTGACGTTTATGTAATGACGTCAGTCAATAATTTTGACATCTATCATTTACTGATTTGATCAGCAACGTCAACGTGAAAACTTAACGTATCTTAATGACTAATTAAATAAATCGTAATTAAATTAGAATTTTGATGGTGTTCTTCGGTTACTTATTTTACACTGATTATTACATTGATGGTATTGTTTGTTAATTTGTGTTGTTCGCGTACGTGCGTGTGTGTAATTGCTTTATATATAGAACTTCAATGAAGTTAGTATCAAATAAATAATCAGTGATTCGCTGATTTTAACTCCCTAAATTCGTGAACCTTATTACTAGAGATTATAATGGTCAAAATACAATTGGAGTATTTATGACTTGTATACGTTTAAACACTGAACACGAATACAATAGAAGGACCCGATGACCGACAAGAGAACAAAAGCTGTTTAATTGGATTTGAATGATTGTTATATGTTTTAATTTTTTTTTCAATCTATCTATTAACGGAACCAATGATTGAAAACGGGTTCTTTAAAAGTATTTAAGATTTTAGGCTCTAAGATTTTAGGCTCTAAGATTTTAGACTAGAAGATTTGAGGAATGTAATATTTAAAAAGCAGAATCTATTCTTAAGAAACGTTCCCCAACGCAGCTCTAAAACTCGGGGACATACACCATTTAAAAAAAAAAATATAATCCATTCATCGGCTAAGGAGTTGTTACACACTGGCTTGCACCTGCATGTCTCTATTACTGAACTCCTATAATACAGAAAAATCATACACATAAAGATAAATAAATTCGTATTTTTAGCTCAAAATATAAGTACTTACCGTGTTCTATATAACCTAATGCGCAATACCGCCGCCATTAAGATGTGTCCCGGGTGTCAATAAATAATTAAGGATGAATTCTAATAAATAACTTCGAAAACCGCTCTTTGTCTTGAGATAATGCGGTCTCCGTTTTAATGGAGTTTGCGTTAGTAATTTACTACACAAATATATTACATTTTTATGAAATTTTGCCAGTTCAGCTTAAAAATCTCTCAAAGTATTTTAACTCGGACTTCATTGATGATATTATACGCTTTATTTCATAATAGTACGCTTTATTTTATAAGAGTAATAAATAATATAGGCATCATATTGTCTGTTCTGAAACTACAACTTAACTCATAAAATGTGCTATTTACATATTATTCGAATAAACAGATTAACAACAATAAACAACGTACCATTTACCTCTACTATATTAGTGTGACTATCATTAACTCCTTTGTCCTACATTTAAAACTTATATGACTACAAAATATAACATATTTTCCCCGCGCATATTTTTCATTTTTTCACCCGCGTTTAAATAATAAAAATATAATGAATAAAAATCAGTCTAGAACCTTCTTCGATAAAAGGACTGTACAACACCAAAATATTTTTTAAATTCGAATCAGTAGTTCCTGAGATTATCCGGATCAAACAAACAAACTCTTCACCTTTATATATTAGTATAGATTACTAGCAGTTTCTTTTGCGTAAATGGTATTGATGAATATTGTTTATTTTGTCTAATGAAAAGTTAAATAATGTTTTCTTTAATTTGATTAATTCCAAAAAACAACTGCCAGTGAAAACATTCCTCGAAATCGAAATGTCGCAACATCCAGTGAAATATACAAATGAGATCATAATATTTTCGCGTCACGTTTCTGTAAATAATACGAAAAGTTAAGCACGTTTTACTTGAATAATTTCTCCATATATAATGTCATACAAACAATTACTTATTAAAAACACTTCGGGGGTGGTGAGGAACAGGGAAACACCACCATTGCAAAGGGAGGATCCTCCGACCATACGGGTGTTGTGTCTGGTGGGCTACTGCCTCCAACGGTTGTTGTCGGGTTCTTGTATATATGTATGTACAATTGTTCTGATAACTTTATTATCGTGATGTCGTCAGTTCTTAGTTCGTATGTGGCGAGATAGATGTCGCTACAACACCATTAGAACGATATATAGTTTACTTTTATAAGATTTGCTTGTACGTTCAGAAAAAAATATCTACATATGTAATCATCATCATCATCATACATTTTTATAAAGAACAATTATACGTAAATTGTAATTATTTTGTAAACATGTTCATTGTTATTATATTCTAAAACTAAAATAAATAAAAATAAACTTTACATTAAAATTTTAAATTAATACACGCCATCTTAATCAGTGGTAAAGCTATGTGCAAGCTCGTCTGGGTAAGTACCACCCACTCATCAGATATTCTACCGCAAAAAAGCAGTACTTGCTTGTAGTGTTACGGTTTGAAGGGTGAGTGAGTCAGTGTATGTTATTACAGGCACAACGGACATAAAATCTTGGTTCCCATGGTTAACATATCTTATAATGCCAATATCAATGGCGTTGGTGGCCACTTACCATCAGGTAGCCCATATGCTCGTCCGCCTATATTGATAAATCGTAAAATTTCTTAGTTTTACAGAAAATTTATAAGCGTTAAGTATACATTTTGTATAATACAATTTACTACAAAAGTATATGCTTAAACTCAATACGAATATGATGTCTAAAGAATATGTGCCTTAGGATCCTTGATTAATTTACCCTTGGTTATACAAAATAAAGGTTATGATGTAATAAGAAAAATATATGCTTTAGTAAACTTAGGGATCTTGTTAATACTTATATTTTTATGTCTCAACGCAGAAGGTCTAATTCAGTGTTTCCCAACGTGGGGCCCAATTTGATAGTTAAGGGGGGCAATTTAAAAATGGACTCGACAAGACTTTAACATTATTTTGAATTTCAGTTTTCTATTAGATGTTATGAAATTTTACTTACGATGTTTTGATAACAATTTCGTAGTGATTTCTTCCTATAACTTATCATTTATATTTATTAAGGGAACAAAAACATTTAAAAGACTAAAAATTATGTATGGGGGCATAATAATTTTAGAAATGTTATGATGGGGCGTGGCCTAAAAAAGGTTGGGAAACACTGGTCTAATTCTTTGATGTTAGACGGATCGAGGGATGAATAACTTTTAAATATATATTTAAGGAATGAAGTTTTTTAATAACAGCGTAGTTTGATAGCTGTCGTTTAATTAATATCTCCTAGTTAATTATACTTACCTACTCATCACTTTTTAACCGCTAAAAAGCAGTTTTTTTTATGTAAGAGCATGGGGCTCACCTGATGGAAAGTGACTACCACCGCCCATGGACACCTGCAACATCCGATGACTTGCAGGTGCGTTGCCGGCCTTGGATGAAAGAGTACGATCTCTTCGTGAAGGTTTTTATGTCATATCGGTTCGAAAAGTCAAAGTATTGTTGAGATCCCGTTTGAATGGAGAATGATTCAGTTTATTTACAGACATTTTAATATGTGGCTGTTAATATTTCTTACAGCGCCAATGTCAACGAACATTGGTGACCAACACGTGACCCACTAAGTCCGTCTACCATTTATATTAAAAAGAAAAAAGTGAACCCCCTTTTTTATATTATATTTGTTCAATTATTCATTAATATCACCGCTATAGTATGTTAAAAATACTTTAATGCACAACTATTTTGTTTGCGTTATAATTGAACTGCTAAAGAAAATTTATTTTAAAAAGCTCTTGCGCTTTAGACGTTTTTAAAGATAAGTACTTTTAGTTTGAGATTAAAAAGAAAAAAAAAGACAAGTCCTGTCTATTTCATTCGTTCAAATACGACGCCATTAAAAAAAATCTGATCTAGTTCAGTGCTTAAAGTGTTTTATTTGCGAGCACTTCGAGTTTAGTTGTAAAGCTGTTCCCCGATTAAAGCTCCCCTTTGCTTCTAATGACTGTTGTCCATTTAATACATAGATTTTTGTTTATGGATTCAAAATCAGCTTAAATTTCTAAACGTTTGTTTTAGTTTAAAAAAATATCTTTATAAGTTTATATTGTTTTATTTCTTGCTTCTTCATTAGATTATGGGCATGAGCATAAACGTTAATTTGCGGCTATTTATTTATTTATTGTATAGGTAGGTGGACGAGCATATGAGCCAGGTGATGGTAAGTGGTCAACAAGGCCTTTAGACATTGGCTTTGTAAAAAATATTAACCATCGCGTACATCGCCAATGCGCTACCAACCTTGGGAATTAAGTGTGTGAAATGTTATGTTCCTTGTGCCTGTAATATTTTACGCTGGCTCACACCCTTCAAACCGGAACACAACAATACAAAGTACTGCTGTTTTACGGTAGAATATCTGATGAGTGGGTGGTACCTACCCAGACGAGCTTGGACAAAGCTCTACCACCAAGTAAAAAATATTTTTTGTTCAAATAGACTTTTACAAGTACTTCATGTGCATTACAATCATCATGCGTCAACCACCGGTTAATGGGTAGCATAAAACTCTTCCAATGATATAAATTAAATTCGTGTTTTACTTTTGGGACAACAGCCTTATCTATTGATGTTTTTTTTAATACAAAGGATATCAATAAAACTAAAAGCGCGGGCGCTAAGTGCGTGCTGAGTTTGAAATGTGTCAACATGACCTTTATTGTCCTTGAAACATCGTTAATGTGTGCTAATAAAGATTTTTATTTTCTTTCTTCTCAAAATGTTCACATTGATAAGTTAATCAAATAATCTTTACTTATTAACAACAAAAATATATATTACATAAGACAGACTAATGCTTGATAGTCATTTTCTGTCATTCGACTTGTGTAGACTAAACACAATGGCGACATATGTTAGAAAAACGTATTGACAATAGATACAATATTCATGGTAGTTCTTTATCTGTATATATAAAAGGATAACTCATTGTTTCATCAAACTACATCTCAAACTACTGGGGTTAGGCAACATGAAAATTTGCATTCGGGTACCATTTAAGCAGTAGATTTTTTTGGGAAATTTGACCTCTAAGTTAGTTTTTTTTTTGTTTTGTTTTTTTTTTTTATTATATAGGGAGGCGGACGAGCATATGGGTGCCACCTGATGGTAAGTGGTCACCAACGCCCATAGACAATGGCATTGTAAGAAATGTTAACCATCGCATCGCCAATGCGCCACCAACCTTATTATAAATAAAAAACTATTATGAAATAATGTTTTTACTATTTTCAGCATTTACTATCTTTTATTTTATTATTAATTATTATCGTACTGTAACAGCTACAGTAATATACTTAGAAATCATTTTACTACAAAATTGTAAGTGTCATTAAATTATTATCTATATACATATATAAAAATGAATGTTTGTCTGTATGTTCTTTATAGAATCGTAAACTATGCATTTGATCATGTCATGATCTTCAGCAAAGTGTGCATCAGCCCACAAAGGTTTCTGAGTTGGTACGACCAATCTTTTGATAATTAATAAGTAGCGTAGCGCGCGCAGGGTACAGCTAGTATATTATAAAATTATAATATATATTATAAAATTATAATATATATTATAAAATTATAATATATATTATAAAACAAGAGTTTAATTGCATAAAATAAACTCTTATATTGACAAATCAAGCACATTCATCATAGATGTACGAGGTCTCATTAGATATTCTACCGCAAAAAGCAATACTTGGTATTGTTGTGTCCCGGTTTGAAGGTTGAGTAAGCCAGTGTAACTACAGGCACAAGGGACATAACATCTTAGTTCCCAAGGTTGGTGGCGCATTGACCATATAAGCGATGGTATCATTTCTTACAATGCCATTGTCTATGGGGATTGGTTACCACTTACCATCAGGCGGCCCATACGCTCGTCCGCCTTCCTATACAAAAAAAAAATAACAATAGAAAACTATTTTAAATCCTTTTTGCGTGATAATGTTTGAATTGCAGTCTAAGCCATTAAATACGAAAAAAAAGTTTAATTAAAGTCATATAATAATGTTTATTATGTCATATTAATCACGGTGAATTATTGCGTATAATGCAACAGGCATTATATAAAATTCGTATTGATTTATCTGAACCGTTGTCCTACTTAAAGTTGCTGGAAGGGGAACTAATGGCTTTCAACTGAAAATGATCGTACTACGTAGTTTTTCATTCGTTTAATGGTTTCGTATTGTACACTTTTTAGTATGCCATTAAGTGCCTTGCATCCTCTATTTATTTAATATAACAAGTGAAAAATATTCCGCTTGCGTAGAATTTTAATACTAAACTCATTACTTTTATAACAATTAAAATGACGACAATTTATTAATAAAAACCTTTGTATGTTGTTTTAAATAAAGTATATTTTTATCCATATAGTCTTATAAATAAGGTATAAGAGTGAAGAGTCGAGATAGTGACTGGTTAACAAGAGCTATAGAAGGTCTATAGTGAATGTTGCGTCCAAGATCTTTTTCATATTTATGTTAGACCATATTTTTATATTAACCAAGATGTAAAGTAATATCCTACTGTCAGTGAGAGAATAGTGGGATAAGGTTTGCTATACCACTGCTGCTGCAATGAGGGTTGGTGGCTACACGTGTGAAAATAGACACTTGCTTGTATCCTCACCAGTCACCACGTTTTGGTTCACCTCTGAACACGATATGAATGAACGTAAAAAATTGTGAAAATTCAGCGGTACTTCCCTGGGGTCGTTCTAACCGTTGACCCATCTCGACTCGAGATATAAATTATATTTGAAATTGATATGAACTAACTTTGCCTAACATTGTGTATAGAAATTCTCGTGTAACATAGTCGAGTCATAGGGGTAATTTCCCGTAGTTAAGAACGTAGTTGCGTGCTTTCGATGCCCCGTAGGTACTAGGTGAGTTTACATTGATTGGCTGTCGGGACCGACTCGCCGGCGCCGAATGTGCTCGTCGTACAAAAATATTCATGTTATCCTTTGAAATGACGTTCCATGTCGACAATGCATACTACACGCTTTCAGATTAGACTTTGTTTTATCTAAATTTTGTTCTTTTGTGCTTTGCTGTAATTGTTTGCAATATATTCTTTTAAATGAAGCTCGAATAAGTTTTTAAAAATATTTCTAATAGTAAAATTTACTAAATATTTATAATAAATATTAGCTATGAGTCTTTATAATAAAACATTTTTCTGCAATAAAATAGAGCTAATGATAAAATTTACGTCTCAGAAGTGTAATTCATTCTACACATTTTGCATGAAACTTGCTGAATTCAAATATTCACCGACGACGAACTTTAACCAACGACAGTTATTGCATTTGTTCACCCACTGTTTGTGGGACAAGTTTCCTCAATATCTTACCATTTTAAAGGATGGAAGGAGGGAGAATGTGGGCATCATTTTGGAGCGAGACTATTTTACGTGTTTTATCTGTGGTCGTATAAAGGGAAGGGTTAACAATTGAGTATATGATGTTGATTTATCTTCAATGTCTATAGACCGAACTCACCAAAACTAGATCAGCTAACCGTCCTGTTTTTGGACGAGTAATAAGGGTCTACGTTTTAAATATTGAATACTGATTAATAGGAATAATAAGAAAAAAATATATACTACCCAGATTGATATGCTAGATTACCTGATACACCAAAGTTTCATCACAATCGGATGAATCGCTTAGGAACGCATAGAGGACGAAAATACACTATTTTTTATTTATATAGAAGACTAAAAGCGCGGCTTTGACAGCATGGAATTCCGTTTGTGACTAAAATTGTTCAAAATATGCCAATATAATGTACGTAACATACATGTATAAATTATAAGGTAGTAGCGGTAGTCGAACAACTCGCAAATATTCGTCTTAAATTAAAATTAGACAGTTATTTTGAAATCACAAACAAACGAGAGGTTCGTCTCTCGCAATTGAAGTTCGGCATTTGGTAAAAAAATTATATAACAAGCGATGCTCCACAACCTTGAAATAAATCACACAGTTAGCCAATGAATGTAACTTGCGCCTGAAACATTCGAATTCAAGATAATGCTGATGGATAAGTATCAGTAATCACTGGAAAACGTGTAAATCGCACTCCCGTATATTGACAACCGAGTAATAATAGTAATTCGTATGGATTTTCATTTATATTCGCTTCATAGTAATTTATATGGAGATTATGAGCAAAAAACATGGGCAGGTTTGGGATTTTTTACACAAAATAAGAATATGTTTATTAGAAAATGAAGACTTCAGCGGCTTATTTATAGTTTTAACTTTATAATTTGATAAAAGTTTTCAAAATTCTTGATGATTACGATAACTGAGTCCAAATACGGGAGTTCGATTTACACGTTTTTAGTAATTTTCTTATATTTCTCAACTGTTGCTCATAGGTTTCTATAAGTTGTTGTTTGAATGAATGAACTATGAAACCCTTCACTGCGCTTAGTCCGACACGCACTTGGCCGGTTTTTATTATTTGTATTCCTGCAGAAATACAAATATTCTCAGAAGCGTATTTTCTCACTATTTTTTATCACTAAGCATCAGCAGGTCAGTATTTTTGTATTCCAATTTGAAATACGATTGATCCGGTGTAATTACTTGCCGCTTAACAAAGCATTGGCCATGTTGTGAATCCCTAATGTTTCTCGTTAGGAGAATACGTAGGCGTATACGTATAATGGCTCATGAAAAATGGACTAGTGGGTATCAACTAATTACTATATTGTTAGAAGCGAGAACAGTTTTCAAACTATCAAATTATAATATACTTCATTCAAGTATTAGTAAACTTATTGTCATCTATATACATAATATATATATCTTAATAGATGACAAATAAATCTTGTGTTGTAATAGGTTTTATTAATTATGCCCTTTAATGAAATTTATTAATATTTAAAGTCACTATTTTCTATATATATAAGAAAAGAAAACGCCTAAGTCAGTTTGGTATCTCGAAAGGCTAGAATGTGTCAATAAATTTAATGGTTTGGAGTTTTTAATTTGAATGATTTTGAATAAATTCTGTTTTCATTATAAATAGATAATAATAATAAGTTTTATATAACGAAATAAAATGAAGCGAAGCAATAAGATGAAGTATTCCTATCTCGACACATTGAGGCCAGCATCTTCACGTTAAGATTACACAATATAGCATCATGCATTCTTTATTGTATCTTCGAATTACCACCGGGGAATTGTTCAACGAATTATTGTTATTTATGGCTCCCAAATAACTACCTAAAATACCTTGGTATGAAGATGTAAAGTTCGTGTCTGATTGTAATCCTTTCTTACAAAAAGATTATAGGTATTCTTACTTGGTGGTTTGGCTTTTGCAAGTCCCTCTGAGTAGGTTACCACTCATCAGATATTATATCACCAAATATTTACTTAGTATTATTATGTTTGAAGCGTGATTGAGCCGGTGTAACTACGGGCATGAAGAATATAACTGATACCAAGCATGGTGGCACATTGACGACGTAAGGGATAATTAATACTTCTACCAGCGCCAAGTCTCTGGGTGAGGTTGATCAATTAACATATAGTGACCGATTTGCTAGTCGGCCAAAGTACTTTGTATAAAAAAAGGCAATTTTCATTGTAACTGTTATGACGCCTGGCTACGATTCTCGTGCTACGAATGATGCAATCGTTTCATTTGCGTATATTATATTGCACCCTTGACCTTTACATATGTATATACATACTGTGTAAAAATTAATTTATGCAAATTCATTTACAATGCAAATTTTATTTACAGTCGTATATTGTTTTCTATTTGACCGTATTCAAGTTTTGAAATTTAAAATAATTGAGCTTTCGAGCCTAAAAGATTTCTGAGCCTTAAAAGGGTAGTTTATATGAATTTAATTACCTCGGCTTAGTTTTTTTAAAAGTGTCATGACTGTATGTCGTGTAGGTATATTATATATATTAAAAATTAAACTTTTTTTTTTAAATTTAAATCGATCATCGATAGTTTATTTTTATTGCTAAATGATATTTTATTATTTAGCAGCATATCTCGAAGCCATGCTTAAAAATCTCACGTCGTGCCGATAAAATGTTATTGAAATTTTCTCTCACGCAATTATCAATAACTGCCAGGAGTCAGGAAGTTGGCAGTAATACACTTCCGTGCCTTCGATGTACGTGATGACGTGGGTCGGACGGCGTTGGCCATGCGCTTGATCTCGTTTCGGTCGTGTCGGATTGTTCCATTGGATTTTATATTGGAGATATGGGTGTGAGAAGAGAGAGTGCACTATATAATCTCTACCACAGTTGGCAGATTGATATTTTATACTTGAAGTCCTTAGGATTAGTCGCTGGGGCCAACCACCGATTAGGAAGGCTGTTTAATATTTTAACAGCATACATTTAATAGTTTATATAAAATAATAGGCAAACAAAACAGTAACGTTTTCTTCTCAATAAAGATAAATCGAAACAAAAAAGACTACTTATACATATAAAATGTTAAAATTGTAATAATTTTATTATTTATTAACGTAAATATTTATTTTAATTTAGAACAATGACCCATTATTTTACCGTTTGGTTACGTGTCATAATTTTATTTAGAAAACAAACGGTAATAAAACATATTTAATAGACGCATTAAATATAAGACATGCACACGAATTTAATTTTTATTAACACATACAAAAACTATAAAAACCCAGAAAAGTCTAATTAAAAAAATGAAAAAATATATCAAAATAAAAATTAAATATAAAGAATATAAAATAACATACAAAACTACATGCGTGAGTTTGAAGCTATTTCAGTATATTTTATTAGATCATCAAATACAAAAAAATACAGCTATGGCATGGTATAAACGGTAATTATATAGTTAAAGCAAGATACTACCTTTCTTCTCCTCCAAGGGAGATGAGGCTTTAGGCCAGCGGCTTTACAGACTGGTAAGCCGAGATGGCCCAGTGGTAAGAACGCGTGAATTTTAACCGATGATCGTGCAAGCACCACAGAATTTCATGTGCTTTATTTGTGATTATAATTCATCTTGTGCTTGACGGTGAAGGATAACATCGTGAGGAAACCTGCATGTGTCAAATATCACTGAAATTCTGTCACATGTGTATCCCACCAACCCGCATTGGAGCAGCGTGGTGGAATAAGCTCCAAAACCTTCTCCTACAAAGAGGAAAAGAGGTCTTAGTCCAGCAGTGGGACATTCACAGGCTGTTTCTGTATTGTACTGCTTACAAATTAAATATATTTCCTTTTCTCGTGTTATATTCATATAAATAGAATTAGAAATTTCAATGACTTTATTATATATGCCCCTTGTGCTAGTGTTGCGCTAACATGATGCTGGCCGTTAATATTTTCTCCTTTCATCGGTCAGTTATCGTAAACAAACAGTTGGGCGGGCTCGGAGTCACAAATTGCACGAAAACATCTATAAATAAAGAGAGTGTTCGTCCCGAGCGAGTTATTTGCCACACGCACCTAATGGCGTTCCTTACGAATATTTTCTTTTAGAGATGGTAAACTGTTAAATGCAACTAGAACTCATTTATTTAGCTGTGAGTTTTAGGAAATAATTTGAAGGGACTTAAAATCGTTACGTCTTCATCCACAATTTGGTATAAATCGTATAAATGGTATAATTTGTAACTCACTCTTGAATTAAAAACAAATTTACGTTAATATGCATTTTGGATGCATTTTGTATCACATTTTGACATTCCACTGTTGCGGAATAGCTCAACATATTATGTGTTCCTTTACTATCTGAGATGCAATGTCCTTTGTGTTTGCATTATATTGTCTCGCTCACCCCTGAACACTAAAACCGGAACACAGTATGGAGTATCGATGTTTGGCGGTAGAATAACTGATCAGCGGATGGAGTGGAACCCAGACGTGTCTGGAAAACCCTAGCTATGAATTTATATTCAAATTCCCTGAATCAAATTAGCATTACACTCAAAACTAAAAATCAAAAGTAAAAACTACCACTTTTTCGGAAATGAAAATAACCTGAGAAGAACCGGCGAAAGAGGGACGGATTTTTTTATTTTGTAACTAGCTACCTGTTCTGACTTAGTGCAGCAACAATAAGTGAGTACATATGAAGTTTATATTGAGTGACAAACATTACTTATTTTCCTTTCGTTCGGTCTGCCTATCGTCGTAGACGTACGTAGACAACTCACCAAAGTTTCATCAGACATACAAACATTAATTTAATTCACAAAAAGGAGTAGATTGTTACAAAAGTTATCGTTCAATGTGTCTTATCTAGTTCGTATTATTCGTGATTTTGCAGTCTTGTTTTGTTTATTCGATCTTAAAATTTGATTGTTTGAATAGATATTCAAAAATTCAACCTTCAACGAACTGTGGCTGACGCGGATATCAAAGGTCAAATCAAAGACATCGGCTTGGCATACGAATGGAAACCCGTATCTCGCTAACATTATTAAGGTCAAGCGTATAAAGCGTGCTCCTGAATCTAAATCGAATGCCTTTTCATTAAGTACTGTTTAATTGTTATTTAGTGTTGTGTTTCGGTTACTTTTATTTCGTCGTTGTTACCTTTTACCTTTTATAATTATGATATAACGTGGTATGCCTCTTCAGCTTCGTTTTTAAAATATTTTCCGATATTTATACTGTCACGACCATTAACACAATGTACAATACAATACAATGTATGGTACAATAGTCAGTTGAATGATGAAGAAGTTGATGATCTCCATAAAAATTTTCATATATGATTTCATGACGATCGTTCAAACAGTCAAAAGTCAAAATCGTCATTCCAAATTGTCAAAAATTTACCATGCGTTCTGAAAGGAACGTCAGATCTAAGAAGAAGCAGTGAAAGAAACACAGCCGTGTGCTAAAGTGTATTCTCAAATATATTGTACATACAAATGGATATACCTATTTGGGAATAGTCTTTGGTATTTAGTACCACTAAGTCTTTCATGTTTAATTATTAGTATATATCCATGTCGTTCTCGGCAATGGATATCCACATGAAGAAACCTGCTTGTATCGGATGATATTTCTGCCAGATGTAAACATATTTTTTACAACCAGAAACGGAGCAGTTTAAAATAAGCTCAAATAAAACTTTCTTCCTAAAAGAAGGTGAGGGTTTTGCGTTTTTGGAATGATATATTATACTGTACTCTGACTTGTACTGTATTATAAATTGACTTTTAATATCATAAAATAACATCATTTAATCGTATATATTATAAAAAATGTTCGAGAGTTATAAATTAAATAACTTCAGTTTACAGATTAAATCTCGTGTTGACAGAGGTGACTTGAACTCGGCACACTTGACAGAGGTTAGACTTCTTTTTTTTTTTTTTAAACATTAAACATAAATTAAAGCTTCATTCAAATTAGTTTTTGTTTCTTAAAGCGACCAAAGAAATTATAATCTAAAAATGTATTTAATGAAATCCTTATAAAATCAAACGAATATAATATTTTGTACATAACGTAGCATCAGATGAAGTGGTCGAGGTCACGCGATTGTGTAATCAAAATCCATCAGAGAATTCGTACAATGCAATAGGCTCCAAAACTAATGTAGGTTATTTATAATAAAACCCTTTTATGTCGTGTTTATAGTCGCTGAACCTAATAAATTCGTGTATTGTTAACATAACGTACAATTAATAGTTCTGAATTATTTCTTTGTCTGCGAACCTTGAAATATAAAAATATTTAATAATATTCTTTACAATACTCTTACAGATAAATATGAGAATGTACAATTCCTTCTTAATTTCTTTAAAGTTTCTGGCTTTGAATTGTATTTAAAACAATATTTTTTTTTATTCACGTAACGATAAAAGATTAATTACAAATCCTTTAAGTCTTATAGAAACCGTACCCTTTGTTTTTCTCAAGCTCTAAGATGCCTTTTCAAAACAAACTATGTGTAATAAGCTGTCAGTCCCACAATAGTAGCAACCAATAGCGTTCGAGTTACAGTTTCGACGCATGCGCGTACGTGGGCGTCGGTCGATACATAGTGACGTCACGCGCCGCGACCAATGGCGCCGGTCCGTCGCACTTCAATCGATGTGAACGATTTGCCGACGTACATTCGATGTTTTGTATCCATTGCTCTATTGTTTTTTTTTTATTTCAGGTGACATACAAAGCACGGATTCCTTTGCCAATATAGATTCAAATATTTTTAAAATGAGGTTTTCACATATTTATATGAAAAACATGATATGCAATCTTACAAAGGTTTCTTGCTTATGCTTATGTTAAAAGCGGTTAGTGTAGGAAATAGTCAATAGGTCGTGAACATCATTCATTCATATTTTGGCAAAGCTTGGATATAATTTTCTTTCGTAACTTATAATTGTTTGTTAAAGTAACAGCCTGTTAATGTCCCACTGCTGAGCTAAGGCCTTTTCTCCTTTTTGGGGAGAAGGTTTTGGAGCTTATTCCACCGAGCTGCTCTAATGCTTATTGGCGGATACATAAGAATGTTGCAGAATTGCAGTTAAATTAAACACATGCAGGTTTTCTAACGATGTTTTCCTTTACCGCCGATCCCAAGAAGAATTATGAACACAAATATATTGTTAAAATATATCGTAGAGTCATCTAATTGTCTAGATTTAATTGAAATATATGCGTCTTGGTATGTTTTTGAAAAACAACTTAAAAAGATATTGCATTAGGTTGAAAAATCTATAGGTAATTTAAATAAGTAGTTATTTACTTATAGTTACTTGCTATCTTATGATGTAATTGCAAGTTGAATGTATATTTTTTTTTGTAACAGCACTTTAGGTAAAGGTATAAACAAATCAGAAGTGAGCAAAGAAAAATTACATTTACCACCGTAAAATTTCTCTCAAAACAGATTTACGGTCGACGAGGCGGTCTGTGATATCGATCTCTGAAAACGTCAGGTTGTAAAAAAATAATTAATTAATGTACGCGATTTAAATTCATTCTAAATTTAATCTGATACTGAAATTGTGTTTAACTTGAAAAGTAACTAAATAAACATAGCTTCGAGGCAGTCGATGTTGCAATATGCTCTTGCTTGGAGTTTATTTGTTCCACGAGGCAGTGTTGCGTAGGATGAATAATATAACTCTTAAAATAATGACTTTAATTAAGAAAACACCTAATGTATTGTTTTCTTTGCAATGATTAAAACAACGGAAGCTCGTCTGAAAAGTTTATATAAACAAAAATGATGTTGCTTATTTTTATATGCTTTTCTTTAAATGTTCTGTTAGTTCGGATGGTTAAAATATTGCTTCTAATTGCTTAATCAGTTTCATTCAACGGATTGAGGTGAAATTATGTACATAATATTTATGCTGGTGACAATGCAATCTAGTTTATATTTCTTTGTTATTTTACAAAATCCATTGTCTTATGTTTTGAGAGATTAAAGTTTATACGAATTGCATTGCACAATTGCAATTGCAATTGTGACAAGTATTGAACAGAGCGTGTGAGGCATATTCTAACTTTATTTTATTATAGAGTTATAATTTTACGAGAAATTTTATTTAACACATACTACAGCAAGCATCCTAACTAATGTCGTGCTCGGTGTTGAACATAATGTTTTCCTGAGCACGAGATGAATTTTAATTTGGACATGAGAAGTTAGTGGAGACTGAAAAGTTGCCTGCCCGAATTTGAATATGCGACTATTATATCCACCTAATATATCAACTACGTCGCTAGGTTCAAAATATAATTTAACAAAAAATATAAATATTATTTTAGTTACAGAATATACTTGGTTGTAGAGCTTTGTGCAACCTCGTCTGGGTAGGTTACCACCCACTCATCAGATATTATACCGCAAAACAGCAGTATACTTGTTATTGTTAGGTTCCGTTTTGAAGGGTGAGTGAGCCAGTGTGATTACAGGCACAAGGGACATCTTAGTTTCCAAGTTTGTTGGCTCATTGGCGATGTAAGCGATGGTTAACATTTCTTACACGGCCAGTGTCTAAGGGCGTTGGTGACCATTTACCATCAGGTGGCCAATATGCTCGTCCGCCTACCTATACGTTGTGTGAAATTACTACTTTTCCAATAGAAAAGCGACGGTATATATTAGAGCTTGTTCAAGAGTAATTTAACAACGTCCAATATTAAAAATTCCTAACGTTACTATGAATAATGTGCTTGTCTCAAAACTAAGGTCTACTTGACTACAACTAAAGCGTACTGGAGCAATTACTCGTTCCTACAAAGAGTCCATAAAAATATGTTATCTGCTCATAATTTAAATCTTTACTGAAAAACATGTTATTTTTTATTCTTGACTATAATTTTATCAGTTGCTACTTCGTCCTCAGAAATTAAAGGAAATAAATATAATGTATATGTTCTTAGCCTAATACAACAAATTGGAAAATTTTATATTGTCTAGATGCAAATCGAAGGCAAATATAATATTTCGCAAAATTCTAATTCTCACATAACAAGACAAATGTTGTTTTATTTAAGTATCTATGGGCTGTAGTTTAGGCTACGCGTTTTGTGGCAGTTCAATATGACGCCAAAGGTAATATGTCAGAGTGCACAACATATATGTACATTTTGTCTAATCCATTGGTTTGACTATTTAAATAGATCAGGTATGAGGTTTCGGGTTTAAACCTAGATCTTCGGGGCCTGCAGTCATAGGAGCTAGACACGAGACTAAATAGACCGCCAAAGCTTAAAACAATTCGATTACGTTTGGTTTATTAACTTTAAACCAATATGTTATTAAAAAGACTGTTTAGCGTTGTTCAAAAAGTGTTATGATTCTCTAAAGCGTTACAGATATAACTAACGCTTTCAGCTGAAACGGCTTGACCTCGTCATTATCATAAAAGCCTCTACATTTCGTTGCCTGTAGAGCACTAATTAATGACCCAACATGCTTACTTGCTTTGGCTACCGATATGCTTAACCTCAATTCTTAACACATAATAGGTCTTGGCTAGTCTCATACTTTCGAATTAGAATTGTATGGACGAAATACAATAGCCAGAAATAGCTATATGTACAAGAAGATCAGCAGAATATACCACAGTGTAACTATATTCAATTAAAAAAAGTCAACGATTAACTTTTTGATTTTATTTTCTTTATAAATAAACCCGAATGGTACGCAGTTTGTACTACATTTATCATTTGTTTCTTTCAACGACAAGACCATTAGTTGAAATACAACTTTTCTAAGTTAAAGTTTCGCAATACTGACGTCTTTGAAAATACTTATTGTTATGCTATATATATTAAACATACTGCTTGAAATCAAAGAAAGATTTTTTAAAACTTTTTATTAAAAATAAGGCAGATGAACAAATAATTAACTTATACATCATTAAATTGTGTTTGCGTAGACACGGCGTAGGCGTTTGCGTAGACGCTCTACGCAAGCATTGCTCAATGTTATTAAAAGCGCTTCAAATATTTAACGTCTTTATATAAAGATTATTTAAGTTAATTTAGAATCGTGGCTAATTCATTTGTACGTCTCTCAACTAAATTGAGCTTAGTAAAAAAAACGATCCCTCTTTTTCAAAATTGTGATCTCATCATAATGTATAAAATAAACAAAAACTTTAACAAAACAAAAACCGACTTCAAGGGAGTAACTAATTAATATGCACTAAAAAGTAAAAAAAATAATTGCGTATTCTTCTATAATTTCATAATTAACTTACTATTTTTTACTCATCAATATGTAGGTACGATTGTGTTGTGTGGTTGATAATGGAGTTACAATTATTGTTGTTTTTGGAGTCGATGTCAACGGAGATGATGTTTTTTCGAAAAAAAAAATCATCATGAAGTAACAAACACAAAAAATCATGAGGTTACAAACACAAAAAAACATAGACGAATTGATTACCTCCTCCTATTTTGAAGTCGGTTAATAAAAAAATATTATATAATAACTGCGACCACACACACCAAGACCGCGTGGAATGGGAGCAAGAATGCCACGAGTATTTCTTGGTTGAATCGCAATTTCTATTATCTGGGCGAAAAATGAACCATCCCAACTGTCTTCGAAGGAAGTACCTTTATAACAGAATTTTAAGGTCATAGAATTTGTTTAACTATTTGGAATATTTTTCAATTCAACTAGCACGAACCTTTAAATTGTGGATTAAAAAGAATTCATACATTGTATTACCGTTATTATTTCATTACTCTATTTAAAGATAGTTTAAACTTTTTATATCAAGTTTTAATAAAACAATGTATATTGTACAAGCACTATACAGTACCATTAATCTTATATGTATATTAGCGGGTTGTAAACTCGATGTGTTTTTCTATTTTGAATATGGTATTTTGAATTTTGAATATAATATAATGGTATATAAACTTATTTGTGTTTTGTGCTTAAAACACCTGCGGTTGAAGATTGAGTGGTGTTTTAAAGAGGTTTACCCTTTAAAAAGTTTCGCATAAAAAAATTATGTTCCTTCACATTTTACAAAGCGTAGGTCTCCTTGAATTTTTAAAGTTATTATATATTACAGTTCAGATAATGTGGTGAACATGCTGAGGTGTATTAAGGTAAATAAACCATTATAACAATCCATTGGATGTAGAGAACTTTGTATTTAATTTCCGCTATAGTGTCTATGTGCTTCATACAATACGATACATCACATAATATGTATTATATAGTTTCAATTGAGAGTTATTGATTGTGCTCAGACTGACCTTTTGCCTTTGTGCCATACTGTTTCATATTACAGTCGCAGCCATCGACGATGTACGTATTTTCAGATTAATGTTTTAAATCTGATTGCCTGTTGTATCAAGTATGGTTATCTCTATCAATGTTATCCGTGCCCATTCTCTGATAATGTAAATGAAAATGTTGAAGTGAATATTCCAATGTATTGGATTTTAAAGTTTAATGTAAAGAACGGGTATGTGCTTAAAGCCCTTTTCGCTTTATGTTAAATAGTTATTCCAGAGACGAGTATAGTATAGTATAGTCCATTTGTTAAAAAAAGTGAATCTTAACCGAAGAAACAAACCTTGGCTAGCACCATTGAATTTTCATGTGAAGGTGTATATTAAACATACGCCTATACATTGGATGAAAATCTGCCACATTTAGTGGCTAACCAATTACTCAAAAGGAGTTCTTTGTCCAATGATGAAGCGAGATAAGGCGCGTTTTTTTTTACTTTATTTAAAAATATATATAGAAATAAATTAAATTAAATATAGAACCATATGACAGTACCTCCAAACAAAGTTTCCCATTATTCGACTATTTGTTGGTGTACTATGAATTTCATATTTAATTAACTGTTAATAAAATATTTAATATTAATTACTGATGCTACATTTATTAGAATTCACGTCTCATATTACGGTATGTATATAAACAGACAAATAAATAACAGTTCAGTAGCTATTTCTCCTCTACATGTCAAACGAATTAAATATTCTCCATTTTTCTTTGTTAGCTATGAACGAGCTTTATTAATCAACTGATCACTTGATTATTGTATCTTCAATATTCTAACAAAAAACCCAAATAATAAAAATATATTTACATGTTATGGAAATAAATAAATATTGCAAACAGAAACAAATGTATATATATAATATGAGCTCGAATTTATCGTAGTGTCCAGCGAGCTGAAGGCATCTTCAAATCTTCATGAATATTTTAATATTCGTCTAGTCTCTTTTGCCGCCTCAAAAGAATTCTATTTGTACCCTTACCTATATACTTGGTAACCTTATTTCCTGAATGACCTGATTTATTATAGCTAATTCTTTTGTTTTGAGAGTTAGTGCATTAAATTTTCGTAACATTAGGTAATGTGGGGCTTTCTATGACAGATTGATATACAAATTTTTAAAAGTAAATTTTTTAGTTTTTTTAAATATTTATAAAACATAAATTGTTAATTATGTATGTTAATCCTATTAACAGTTTTAGCTGCAAAGTTTGGACCAGGATCCGAAATAAAACTTTTTTCTTAGGATTTCACTTCGATATACAAAAATGTTTTATGTATCTTATCCACGAAAAGCGGGGATGGGTAGCTAGTTTGTAATAAAACTGACTAACTAACAGTTAATGTTAAAACTATTCATTACTTTCATTGTGTAATAAGCTTGAACCGAGATATCGTTATTAGGTACGCGACAAAAAGTTCTAATATTGTAACGTATGTCGCTAGCGGAGAGCAGAATTCGGTATCTAGGTCAACTTGGTTGTCGTCCTCGAGGTTCCGCCGGCCGTATTGCAATGACTTCCATTAAGTATCCAAGGGTAGTGCAGTATTCAACATTACGTAATGCTTTTAAAAAAGGATAAAACTAAAAGCTTGTACTCATTTTTTTTTTCATGACAAACAAGACTGGTGTAAACAAGTTACTTGATATAAAAAAAAATAAAAAAATGTTAGTGGTAAGATGTATCATGTACATATTCAAAAGCTTACTTGGAACTTAAATTAATTTATCGTTTGTGAACTTTGAAACAAATACAGCTTAAAGCATTGCTCGTTAAGATTATTATTTAGTCAATAAGATTATTATTTACTTAAAGGTTATTTCCAGGTTCTAAGAAAACGTTTCTATCAACTTATAATAACATTGAGTTATTTTGAATTTTGGGGGTGGGAGGAACACACCACCATTGAAAAGGGAGGATCCTCCAACCAGACGGGTGTCGTGTCTGGTGGTCTACTGCCCGACGGTTGTTGCCGGGTTTTTGTATATATTTTCAATCGCTCGGATAAATTCAATATCGCGATGTAGGATACGTCAGTTTTAAGTTTCGTATGTGGCGAGACAGATGTCGCTACAAAGGCTTATGTGACCGTCATCTTTCAAAGATTTCAATTGTTTTGTCAAGAATCTTAACTAGATATTATGTATGTATTTTTATGTAATTAGTGGAACATTGACAGGCTGTTATTATTATTATATTTTATTATGTATTTTTATATAATTTCGAAGGTGATGGTATAATATATAGTTAAAATGAATTAGAATATAGAGACGCGGGTTATTTTTTAGTATCGTTTTTTGTTCTAACACTGATATCGGCAAAAATACAGACAAACACGTCACTTCTTATTTACGTTCGAATTAATTTTTATATGGTGATACTTTAAATACAATTGTTTTGTAAAACAAATGAAAAACGAAAATAATATGTGCGTATATCAATACAAAACATTCTGTCCCAGTTATTCCAGGAGTCTCTTACTTTGATTAAAACTTTTTTATTTACATCTCGCTGAAAGTTCATATCCATATTAATGTAAAGTAATTTAATTTAACACAATTATTATCTTTGAATATTACTTATTGGTTTATATTACTAGTAAGTTCAAATTACTTTTCCTATAACGATTTAGTTTCTCTTAAGTAACATAGTGTAACAAGTTTCTCAGGAGATATGCAGAAGTTTCTAGAACAACGCGATCTCCAAACAACCTGATTACTGCGCTCTACCGTTTTAATTAGATTGTCTTGTTGAAATTAAGACAAGATCTCAGCTTTTAAGTTAATAAAGTTAAATACGTGTAGAGTGTGGTTTAAATTCTTCGCAATTACGTTCTATAATATAATTGTAGTATAGTAGTGTGTACAATGTACATGTATGTGCAAAGAAATGACTCGACAGGAGTTTTATCATTAAACGTATTACGTATTCTGGGCGTTGACATGTGTTGTGTGCTAGAAAATTACAAAGCTTGAAACAATAAAACGTTGAGTACCTAGCTTCTGTTCGCTAGTCGCAGAACATTATTTCTCATTATGTCAATTCCGTGGGCCTTGTTGGCCAGTATAGTATCAATGAGGGTGCAACTCCACTTTGATATTTGAACTTTCTCAGGCTCCAACCGAGAGAGAGAGAGAGAGAGAGAGAGTGTCTCCTATAAGATCGCTCTTAGCCCTTGGATGGTTGAAGCACACACCTTTTTATCGACTTTTTCTTATCTGGGCTAAACACTAAAAAAGGAAAAAATAATAGATAGTCGTAATTGGTATTACCCATTTCAAATCGTGATTACCTTACCAACAAGGGTAAGTTGTTATCTCTTTTATGACAAGTCCCCGTACTCTATGACTCACTTAAATAAATGAAAGCGTTATACCGATTATATCTTCAATTCTTACATTGCCACTACTTCAGTGGTAGAGTTGCTCATTTATAAGCAAAAATCGAGCTGAGCTGAGAACTATTGTTAGACTGTAAGGAGTACTATTGTTAGACTGTATAGATTTAGTAACTTTTTGTAGAAAGACTTTGACAATTTCAAAGACGCCAAGAAAAAAAATGTTAAGGAACATTTGTATGGAAAAGGTTATTATAAAATTAGTGAGGTCATTGATGGTAGCACGCCTTAGGGGTGATAAGATAGTCTCTTGGCTATTTCTTTATCATATTAAAATTGTAAACTGTTCCGAGTAAAACTTATCCGAAGCGTAATTTTTAAAATGTAAGTGTAATACTTATACATTGTACATATATTGAGCACAATATATTGATTTATAACATTACGGCAGTTTCGAGCAGTTTCGACTGAATGTTTCTAGAACGTAGTAATCTTAATGCTTCGACATTGTTAGCTTCTGGTCTAATTACATTATTTGTTAGATAAATGGCCGCAATTTAAACGTGCAGAGGGCGATAAAGCTCAATAAAGACGGCTGATAAATAAACCTTTAAAAATTAATGTCAACCTAACCTTCGGTTGGGAATAATGATTATTATTTAATACGTTGATTCACTAAATTAATATGACTTTTCATAGGTATGAATCTTTGTTGATCAAATATTAAAACGAATTATGCCAAATGCCAATCATATTTTTTTTTATTAGAGCTAAACTTTGTAATAAAATTTTTACAATATATTTTTTATTTGCTCGTAAATAGTGACGTCAGACGACGAGACGATATTTTACGTCTAATGCTTACTTTATTAAACTTAGCTGTCTCTATAAGTTTATGTATTATATTAGTAATTTATTATTAAGGAATTATATTAGGCAGCCGCGAGTTCAATGGTACAAGGGTCGATTATTGGCATAAAGGTTGAGATCCGATCCTGACCCGTTGACCTATTGTCGTTTAATTTACCACAGTAATTGTGGAGCTCACCCCTAGTTCAAGTTTCATTAAATTAACTGGAAAGTAATTAAAATTAACTGGAACGAAAAAATAATATTATTAATCCTTTGAAAGCTAGCGCTGCAAGATTTTATTACATAATAAAAAGACCAATAAATTAGTTTGGTTTCTTTTAAGATGATAAATAGGATTGGTATGTTATGAAGCAAAACCAATTCAAACAGAACAGTCGTGCAAGCTCGTCTGGGTAGGTACCACTCATCAGATATGCTGCCGCAAAACAGCAGTACTTGGTATTGTTGAGTTTCGGTTTGAAGGGTGAGTGAGCCAGTGTAATTCCAGGCACAAGGGACATATCATCTTAGTTCCCAAGGTTAGTGGCGTATTGGCGATGTAAGCGATGGTTAAAAGCTATTCTAAAAAGCCAATGCCTATGGGCGTTGTTGACCTATTCTATATAAAAAAAAACAGTTAATATGTATCTAAATTGATGTCGATATTAAAATACATATTACTTTACATATAAAATATGCAGTCACATAGGGAGGACAAATAAAAAAATACCTAAGCTACTTTTTTTTTATATTTATAAAATATGTTTACAATTAATAAGTTTTGCAGTTCTTATAACAATGCTATATCTTCTAGAAACTTCGAACAATTTTCTACTATTCCATAGGGAATAGGTTGAACACGGCCACGTTCTTCACTTCAATTTGATAAAAATATTTGTTGTTGATTCCGCCGAGACTAGTTCCAATGACCAGAATATTGTAGCCTGTATGATTCGTATTTGTTGTTATTGTTCATTGTTCTTTTGTTTGTATTGCTGTTTTCTTTTTTGTTTATTAATAAATAAAAACATTATTTTTTATAATGTTTGAATGCGATTTATTTGGCGTATTCGAGTGCATTAAATGCTTTGAAAAATTTAAAGAAAATTTAGTAAAAAAGTTTCCATATTTTGTTTTATATTTATTATTATTATTTTAGTTTGTATCTATTTTTTTATCTCCCTTTTTACAGGGGTAACTTTAACTATCACGCGGGCCATGACCAAGCGTGATAGGTTAGTTAAATGTTAAATTGACAGTGGTGATGTGAGGAACTTTCGAGTAAGACGTGTGGTGTTTAGTATGACGGCTTTCTGTAAAAGTGCGAGAGTGGACTTGGACATTTGGAGAATATTGAGATTGGTCATGAGTGTTTTGGGGATAACGCCTGTACTAGAAAGAATGATTGGTATAATTTTAACTGTGTTTATTGACCATTGTTTTTTAATTTCAGTAGCTAATTCTATGTATTTGATTACTTTTTCGTTGTGTGTACTAAGTAGGTTATGTGTGTTACATACTGCAATATCGATTATAAAAACAATTTTGTTGTTTTTGTCTATTACTGTTATGTCTGGTCTATTATAATGAATGGTCTTATCGGTGATAATCGTTCTATCCCAGTAAATTTTATAGTTATTATTTTCTAGGACTTTACAGGGTTGGTATTTATAGTAGGCTACTTTATTTGTTATGAATTTATATTGATGGGCTAAGTTTTGGTGTACTATTGCTGCTACTTGGTCATGCCTGTGCTTATAATCAGTTTGGACGATTGACTTGCAAGCACCTGTTATGTGTTGAATCGTTTCTGAACTACTGAGGCAACGTCTACATAAATCAGTCGGTAAATTAGGTGTATGAATAATATGTTTCTGAAAATTACGGGTATTTATTACTTGGTCTTGTATGGCGATCATAAAAGCCTCTGTCTCGGGAAATAGCTCACCACGCCGCAGCCACTCGTTCGACGCAACCATGTCGACATGTGTTTGGCTCAGGTCGGCTCGATGTCTTCCGTGCATTGACTTTTGTGACCACATACTAATTTTTTGTTCTTTACTAATTATTTGTTCGCTTGATTGTTGATTTCTATTATGAAGATTAAGTGGAGTAAATTTTTTATCAATTTCAGTTACATATTTATGAATTGGGGTATTTTCTGCTTTATCGTAAAAGAACTTTTTCAGCTTAGTAACGAGACTATTGTGCAAATTATAAATATCAATTAAACCTCTTCCTCCTTCACTGCGCGGTAGTGTGAGTCTCTGTATACAACTTTTGGGGTGATGTTTCCTGTGTGTGGTCATATGTGTATTTATTATTCGCTGTAGTTTTTGCAGATCAGTTTTAGACCAATTTATAATTCCAAAGGAATATGTGAGTAATGGTATTGCATATGTATTGATGGCTTTTGTGCTATTGCGTGAATTTAAATGTGTTTTTAATATTTGATTTAGCCTCATTTTAAATTTCTGTATCAATTCTTTTTTAGTTTGTTTGTGTTTTATTTGCTTAGACTGGTGAAACCCTAAATATTTGTAAGTGCTCATTTCATCCATTGCTTCTATTTCCTCTCCTGTTTCTAACGTATATGTATTTGTTACTGTTGTGCCCCTATTTATCGAATGCATTTTACATTTATCAACCCCAAAGTGCATTTGTATGTCTGTAGAAAAAGATTGTGTGACGTCTGTTAATTTTACTAGTTCAGCTTTAGTGTTTCCATATATCTTTATATCATCCATGTACATCAAGTGGGAAATAACACAGTGTGTGTCATTATGTTTTAGCTTGAAACCAGCGTTGGTATTATTAAGTAAATCGGAAAGGGGGTTGAGTGCCATACAAAACCATAAGGGACTAAGTGCATCTCCTTGGAATATTCCTCTTTGTATTTTAATCGGATCAGTAGTAATTGATGTGTTATTCTGATAAACTTTAAGTGTGGTATCCCATTGAGACATTATACAACTAAAAAAATTTACAAGTACTGGGTCAATTTTATAAAGTTGAAGTACATATAGAAGCCAACTGTGAGGTACAGAATCAAATGCCTTCTTATAGTCGACATACATTGTGTAGATGTTACGTTTACTGCTCAGTGCTTGTTTCATTACTATTGTGTCTATTACCAACTGTTCTTTGCATCCTTGACTATTTTTCCTACAACCTTTTTGTTGTTCTGCTAAAATGTTATATGCTTCTAAGTGCTGGTAAATGATATCTCTAATACATCCTGTAATTATTTTATATATAGTTTGTAAACATGTGATTGGTCTATAATTTGCAGGATTTTTTAGATCTGAATTTTTAGGGAGCATGTAGGTAATTCCAGATGTTAAAAATTTTGGTATGGTTTCTGGTGATTTGATGAATTGGCATATGTATTTATGAATATATGGATGGATGCAGGTGAGTTTCTTAAGCCAAAAATTATGTATGTTATCAGTACCAGGAGCTTTCCAATTATGTGTGCGTTTGATAATCTGAGTGAACATTTCTATTGGTATGTCTTTAAAATTCATTTTTTCTATATGCGAACTGTCTCCGATGGTCTGAAGCCAGTTAGCATTTGCATTATGTTGGGCTGGGTTTGACCAAATATCCGCCCAAAATTCATGAAGTTTTTGTGGTGTAGTGTATTCTGTGTTTTGAGTTAAAGTGTTCTGATTATGTGTTCCTAAGTTTCTATAAAATGTTCTTTCATTGTTTATGAATGTTAAGTTTTGTTGTTTTCTATTTGTGCATGTTAAGTATCGCTTAAGTCTTTTAGAAACGGCAACCAATTTTTGTTTCAATGTGTCAAGAAAATGTTCTAATTCACTATTAGGTTCCTCGTATTGACTATGTGTTTTATACTTTATTTTAATATCATCTACAGTTTTAATTACTCGCTGACTTCTATTACCTGCAATATATTGCGTTAATCTTCCGATTTCTAATCTATACTTTTCAATTCTTTTTTCAATTCTTCTCTGCCATGAAGGTTTTTTAAGGTATTTATTTTGAACTGTATCATTGTTTACTCTAAAAACTGTACCATTACAGACAGCTGCTGCATAAGCTGCTGAGTAAATTAGTGCATGTAAATATATAAAATCTAAGTTATCATTTAAATGTTTCGGGAGGATTTCATTATTCAATGATTGTGTAATATTAGCAAATTTACGGCTACTTTTTTGTTTTGGAATATATGGTCTTTCTTCTGCCTTCATATCTTTAAACCTATTTATTGCGTTATTAAACTCTATTTCGATATAGCTGGATGTTATTTTACTATTTTCTAACAAAGTACTATCGTTTTCGTTTTCAGTCAAAGAGATACCGGTACATGAAATCGTTTCGGGATGGTTGTAATTTGAGTCAATTAAAGCTATATTTGATTCAATGGGTATGTTGTGTTCAGATTGATTTATAGCATTTTGTAGTTTTTTGTTTATTTCCATTCTAATTTCTTCTATCTTATCTTTATTTACCAAATTATTGAAAAAAATTACTCTTCGCTGATCTGCAATTCTTTGTTCTGAAAGATGGGAAAGGTGTGGATGTTTGTCTACAACGAGCTCAAATAACTTTTTTCGATAGGCTGTTTTATTTGTTTCTAGGTTTGTTGATTCAAAATAACATCGGATTATATCTTCATTAATTACATTAGACCATTTCATTCGTTTTTTACTGTTTGAGTTTATTTGTGGAGCTAGATGTTCGGGCTGTGAAGGTTCTCTGATTGGATTTACAATTTCTCCCTCTGTCTGTATTTTATCTACTACTTCATTTCTAATCTCATCTAAAACTTTCTGTGGAAGTAATTTACGCCTGAGAATAGCACGTCTTTGATCACCTACACGCTGTCACGACACTAGCATATTGGGGAATTTCTGAATGAACTGTTCGTGCAATAGTTGTAGATAATTATTCATTTGTGTTGTTTCGCATCTAGTAATTAGTAAATATGTGTGCCATATAAAGCGGTTCATATCTTGAGTCCATTTGTTTCGCACACGAGAAGTACCAACACTGGGCGCAGCATTCATAGCACATGCCTCCTGCGCAACAGCTGTTGGTATTGAAATATAGGATGAAGATCGTGATGGTGGTGAAGAACTGGGTGACTCAAAAAAAATTGCAGTTGAAGAAGGTGATGGGAAGTTTGAAAAAAGTGAATTATTTGAAAATGAAGAAGATGAAGGTGAGGGTGATTGATCGGCTGTAACATATTCTTCGAGGGGAACCCGCCTGTTCAGTCCCCCATCGCCAACGGATCGCATGCTGTGACATCCAGCGTCGGCTCCAGATGTGCCCCGGCGACCCCCGGGCAGCGTCCGTAAACTATATCTTTTATTACTGCGTTCCATGTTAATCTCCAATTACAAGATTGGGTCGGGTTTGGGATCGTTAGTTTGGGTAGGTATGAATGCCAAGATGTATGTGGCTATGTGAAAATGTTTATTGGTCAAGATGTTAGGACCACAAGAATCAGTACCAACTACCCGTAAGCCCCCCCACCACGGCAAGGTGATCCCCGGGGGGGTTATTATTATTATTATTAATTAAAGTGGATTTTTTTATGATATCATGTCCTTTTTCAGAATTAAGGGTGGCTGATAAATATTGCTATTTCTAAACTGTTAAGACAGGAAAGCGTAACAAACAAACAGTTAAACTCACAATCAAGTTTATAATATTAGTAAATGTAACGAGGTCCGGGTTTTTGGATGAAATTTTAATAATATCGCAAAAAGAGCTTTTACATCTGGATGTCTATTACTGATTTTCCAATACTTTTGTTATTTACAGCTTATATGTTAATGCTAATAATGAAAACTCAATAACCAGTGCAACTTTAATTAAGTACAAACAAATAAACCTTATTCATTTGTAAGCTACTCTAATAGCAACTGCTGTTTTATTAGGATAATAAATTAATTAATATGACTTTTTAACATAAGCGTATGCAGTGCCAGATTTGGAGGAGGGCAAACGGGGCCACAGCCCCGGGGCCTCCACACTACATACAACTATCTAGAGGGAGTATCAGTGCAGTCGCAAACTTTTTTTTCGCCGGGCATTTTATTTGGAAAAATAATTTGGGGCCAGTGTGCCTTTCTTGCCCCGAAGCCACCACACCTCTGAAACCGGTCGTGGGTATATCTCATATAACTTTTTATTGAACTAAATCAAATCAAATCAAATCAAAATACTTTATTCAATATTGAAGTATTACACTTACTTATTGATTGTCAAACTGGAAACTACTACCGGTTCGGAAAGAAACACCCAGCCCTGAGAAGAACCGGCGAAAGAAACTCAGCGGGATTTTTTTTTTTTTTTTTAACTTTTATTTTTTTATGTTTTTTACAAAAAAAAAGAAAGAAATAGCCATGCGGCGATCGTCTCATTCCCAAGGTGTGCTATCATCCATAAATTCATTAATTGTATAATATCCTTTAGCACACAAGCGTTCCTTTACAATTTTTTTAAATTTAGCAACTGAATTATTTTGAACGCTTTCTGGGATCCTGTTGTAGAAACGTACACATAGCCCCACAAAAGAGTTACTGACTCTATGCAGTCGAGTAACGGGAGTAATTAATTTGTGTTTGTTCCTTGTACCAATGTTATGAGTATCACTAATTAACTAAATATAGGAAAACTTCGAGTAGCATTTGAAGTCATAAGTGTTGTAACATTTGTGTTTATGAAGGTTTCGCGTGGTAATTAAGGTTGAAGTTTAGACCTACCTCGTTCACACTTCGCTCAGAATACGGGGTTTATTTTGTTTGTTTATATTGTATTTTGTGCGTAAATATTTTTCTTTCTTTTAATTTGCATTTAGTAGTGTTTTTTTCGAGTTATTAAAAACGGTTATATATGTCCATCCATCTGTACTGTAAGGTGGAACAGCTATGATAGTCTTTTCACAAAGAGGGGAGGAGGTCGATGACCAGCCGTGGGGCATTTGTTTTGTCTTTATTATTTATAGTAGTTACAAGTCTGTATTATAATTTTTATTTACATGTTATATTCTTACTTTAAGGAAAAAAAATATGAATATTACTATTTAGTTCTTCTATATTTTAAATAGACTTATAATATATTTTCATAATTAAACTAATAAAAAAGTTCCTATAAATGTCATTTTGAATTACTTATCGAAATAAAATATAAGCTGTATTCGTCTTTATAGTGAATTCCATACTTTAATATAGTTTTATATAATTTATCTGCATTCATTAAAATTACAGTGAAAGCTTTATAACGTTCGCGGATGTTATAAAGAAATCCATTAGGAAGCCGGTAGAAAACTAATTATCGCTTTTAAAAGAAAAAATATTTTTAATTTACTAATATACTATTTTCAGTCAATATTTTATCTTATATTTTCAACTATAATATTACAACATTTAGTGAAACTCACTTTACATAATCATAGATGTATAGAATTCTTTTAAAAAGAATGTTCTATGAGAATAACTGACTGACTGACTAACATACTAACGCACAGGCCCAAACTACTGGGCCTAGCCCATAAAAAATGCAATTAGGTTCCTTTTGCACTGTAGGTTCGTTTAGCAAAGTTTTTATGAAAATCGTTCATTTTTCAAGAATGAGCTATCGAAATTGGTATTTAACAGTTCTGAATTATGACGCGAGCTAAGCCGCGGGTAAAGTGCTAGTTTTATATTGAAAATTATTGTATATGCAAATAAGAATGGTAAAACATTTTATAATTATCTCGCTGCTGTTAAATGATTATATAATAATTAATTCAAATAAATAACAAAAGGCGATCGAGCTAATGTCACAAGGGACGCCTGTCGCTCCAATATTAAAATTAATTTCTTAATTTTTTAGTTTAACATATTTATGATTCAATATTATCATTCTAATTAGTATTATGTTTATGAGTGTATATAATTTTATCGTAATATATTGTCATAATAACACAAATGTGTTTTATGAAATCAATTAACACGAAGAATGAACAAATAAATTGTAAGTTAGCTCAGTAAAAATAGATTTAATCGTCGACGCAGTCATCGCTAGTTCAAACATTTTACCCATTCATGCGCCTCAACTCCCTTACACACCCACAACATTCAAGTAAATCGAAGAAAGAATGAAGTCGAAATACATTATCCACTTGTACGTAGAATGCTGCCAACTATTGTTGGCAGAAGGCTTTAAAATTCGCACAGTGAGGAACGATCGATGGTATTAAAGCGAGAACTTTCGTTCGGGAACAAGAACAATCCGTAGATACTCTGACGTCATTGACTACCCATGTACGTGCAGACTGCTCTCTGTATCGAACTTAATTTGACCTATACGTATTTTATCGAAATTAAGTTTGTTTAGACGTTCGTCTGTATTCAATGAAGTTATTATTTTGTTTTGTAAAGTTTTATTTCGATTTCATAAGCGAAGGGAATGTTGCTCTTTATAATTCTTTTATGATTGTTTTTTTCGCTTTTATATGCTTAGAGGGGCTTTAAGGGGTTTTATATATTTTAGGCTGAGGCAAGATATATTGCCAATAAAATGTTAAATTGTCAATATAACAAGTATTCTCATACTAAGTCTCATAGCTCTCTATACCTAGAGAATATAGGTATAGAGAGCTATGAGACTTACTTTTCTTCGATGTAGCCGTCCGTCGGGTGCATTTTTATAGTACGCCTACGAAAGCGTCTTAAAGGTCAGGAAAAATAATTAAGGTTTTCATTTCAGTGTTATTTATTTTAAAATCTTTATTTTTTCAAATCTGTTACGTGAAATTGTTTATATTTTTACCTCAAACGAAAGGAA
The DNA here is from genome assembly GCA_963151315.1 of Nymphalis c-album. Lineage (NCBI taxonomy): Eukaryota > Metazoa > Arthropoda > Insecta > Lepidoptera > Nymphalidae > Nymphalis > Nymphalis c-album. The sequence continues at coordinate 3,545,158 of OY720602.1, read as the reverse complement.
GTTTAATTCCGCAACTAGTTACCAGACCGATTTGTATAAATCTTTAACTACAGTTGGTTGTATAAATATGTGGATATGAAATAATATGGTACCATGTTTATCTATTATCTATTAATAATTAATATGTGTATGTATGTAACAGCCTTTTTAATGTCTCATTGCTTGGCTAAGGCATCCTCTCCCATTTAAGAAGGTTTGGAGCTTCTTCCACCACGCTGCTTCATTGCGGGTTGGTTACACGTGTGGCAGAATTTCAGTGAAATTAGACATATCCAGGTTTCCCCACGATGTTTTCTTTCGACATATCCAGGTTTCCCCACGATGTTTTCTTTCGAGAAGAATTATGAACACAAATTAAGCACATGAAAATTCAGTGATGCTTGCTGAGTTTGAACCCACGATCATCGTTTAAGATTCATGAGTTCTGACCACTGGTCCATCTCGCCTCTTTATCTGTGAATATAGATATATTTTTTGTTTTTATTATTAGTGCTTTAACTTTTAATGACCTTTCCTTTGTTAAAATTTTATTTTTTTCTTTTTAAAAAATAAACTGTCATTTATTGATCTTGTCTACAATGTCATTCGCTTTTATCCCGAATATGTGTGTAGCCTTTGTAGTCGTCGAACCTTCTCCACTATTCTCGAGTAGCTCGATAAGTACTCACTTCATCGGTGTTTGGCATCGACCCAGGTCATACTCTTTCTAAATTTAAATACCAAATTTAAATCGATAATTTGCCTAACTTTGCTTTCTTACAGAACAAAACTACGTTATTGTTCATCAATTTTGTATTAAAATAATAATATTCTCAGTACTGTGTCACAATAGTTCTGATAAAAACGCATGAATTGAATGATTGCTAGATATCGTTTAAAAATTGACTACTGTCCTTTTTCTGTTTTTTTTTAGTGATCCACGTTTGACGACTCAAAAGTCCTTGTAAAATATACCATTGTGATTATATTAAACTTATTTGGTAGTTAATGTGACAAAGAAAAGTAGTAGATGTAGTATATCAGTTGTCTGTGGTTTCCATAATACGAGCCCTGCTTAGTTTGGGATGAGATGGCCTTGTGTGAATAATGTCCCAGGATATTATAAATCCGAGATGGCCCTGTGGCTAGAACGCGTGAATCTCAACCGATGATCGTGAGTTCAAACCCGGGCAGGCACCACTGAATTTTCAAGTGCTTAATTTGTGTCTATAATTCATCTCGTGCTTGACGGTGAAGGAAAACATAGTGAGGAAACCTGCGTGTGTCAAATTTCACTCAAATTCTGCCACATGTGTATTCCACCAACCCACATTGGAGCAGCGTGGTGGAATAGGCTCCAAACCTTCTCCTCAATAAAGGAGGAGAGGCCTTAGCTCAGCAGTGGGGCATTCACAGGCTGTTACTTCACTACTTTTACTTTTTATATTATTAGTAGGTGATGGACGGCAGGTGATGTTTTCTTAGTTAAAAATGTAACATTTTGTTAGTGTAGGTGCAATAGATAGTATTTCATATGAACCAATTTCGCATTAAACAACATGGCGCCGCCGTAGTCGAAAATGGTATTATGTACTCGCAAAAAGCATAATTAGAGTATAAACATAGCAAATAGAGTATTATCAAAGAATCTTTACAGTAATGGCGTGGTTTTTAATTCGGATTACGCCCGTTCGGCTCTTAAATATAACTAGACTATTAAGAGGCTATTCAATCGATACGTTCGTGTTGCGTCATCGTGCGTGGTTGGCTCAGTTCCTTAACCCCCACAATTATCTATCCTGACATTAACCAATGGTAAATAACATCCTACGTAATATGTAACAATTAGGTGAATATTTTAACAATATGTCCAGTTGTATGCTTTGCGTCGAAGTAATATATATTTGCTTTATGCACTTAGTGCATTTGAAATATTTTCTGTTGAAATTGCAACTAACAAACATATATATTTAATATTTTGTCATTGCATCTGCTGATTATATTAAAACACGAACGAAAATTGTTGTGTTGATTTTAACGAGACTACGCCTGTTATAACTGAAATTCTATATTTTGTATTAATTTGATATAGGATTTAAAAAAATAGACCCACCGTCTTGTCACCGAATAGGTAGGTTTAAATGTAATTTATTCTGTTCAATTTAAGAGATTATTCAAATGTGCTTGTAAAGCAGTTGTTTTATTTTTCTCAAATGAACTGAAAAAAATTGTGTTTACAGCAACTTATTTCCAGCATACCAAAATAAAAAATAAATAAAAGTGTTTCCATAATATACAAAATACATGCTTCATCGTGTAGGCATGTGTAATCGTACACTTAATAAAAACAAGTCGCGTTCAATACGACAAGGGTTAACATTGTCATAGAGCGACTTTACATACGCTAAAACTTAATTAAATTTGCATTTACATATTCTGAACGGAAACAATTTTATTTATGTTTATTTAAAATATTTTAGTATTAAATTAAGTTGAACATTAAATTATTAGTAGTAATTATTGTTTGTGACGTGAGAACTTCTAATAAATCGATGAATGCTGGCTGCAAGCACGAAAAAGGATGATTCATTGTCCCGTTACGTTGATTGTACGCTTGCGCCGCATCTATCTCTCTTTCACTCGATTGGCCTATGCGTCCGAGAAGAAGATTGTTTTGTTATGACGTTGTCACGTTAAACTATCGTCCGTAAACCGACTTTACAGACAACCATTGTTTTTACTAACATTTTAGCACCGTTGGATTTTATGGTTTTCACTAGGTGGTCAGAGCCTGATAGGTGCATGCCCGTCTAAGTAGGTAACACATACTCAGATATTCTTACGCCAATAGCAATACTTAGTAAACTCATGCGATGAGTAATAACATGATAAATATCTTATTTAATTCTCAATTAATTCAATTTACTCCTATTTTTTAGAACAAACATATTCTTCATAAAAGTATAAGTAAAAGACGTCGAATGGGCTGTCAATATTGTTTATCAAAATCGGGCAAAGAACATTTTTATATTATAATAATTATGAGTACCTAATGATTACCCAGGCTATGGAAAATAGGATAGTTAGTAAATGATCATTGTTTCGTTCTATTATGTTATATGTTATTGTACACAAGCGGCCTTATTTACTAACACTAATGAGTAATCGTTATTAAGCGGGCTATTCATAAAGCTATGCTATCTTCTAGAAAGTCAAATCAATAATGCCCGAAAGAGAAGAGTGTTTAACTAAACTGTTTTGACGTGACAACGTCTTATAAATTGGTTTGCCGGGTGACACTTCAAGAAACTGCGTTACGCTCCGCTCACGTTATGCGCTCACAATGAGAGCGAGTGAGAGGCACGCGTCCCTTCCACTCGGGCATGGTTAGCCCGCCTAAGAGCGAGAGAGACAGACATAAAAAGTGAAATTCAGTGCGAGATTCTTTGTATAAATTAATGTTTTAAATATAATTCTTTGTATAAATAAATGTTTTAAATTGTTACTATTATTTCATCCTTCTTCCTACTATACGAATGAATATTCACATTAAAATTATTTTACCACTCAAAGTCGTTGTCACGTAAAACTTTCGCCCGTATACCGACTTTACAGGCAACCAATTTTTTTTATAGTATCGTACATAATGTTTATTCAAAATGTTTTTGTCGAATAAGAATTAACGTTTATACGTAAACGTATGTAAATATATTTTATCATCAAAAAATATGATTAGGTACATAGATGCTTTATATAAGTTCAGTTTTAGGTCAAAATAAAATTTGCCAATGAACAAAGGAAGATTTCTGATGCCTTTTAATCTTTTGATTCTCGTTCGAAACTCAAAACTTTCACGACCGATCAAGTAGACGGGGCTGAAATCAAAGTGGACGTGACCAGGGTTTCTACGAGATTCATTTCAGTTCCTCAAACTAATCTTCATTTACAATTTATAATGTATTTGAAACTTGTAACTTTGTAATATTTGGTTTCGTAACCCAAAGACGTAATTCTTAAGAACGGTTCGGAATATATTATTTAAATTCTAAAGAAAACGACGTACTGTAGGTTTTGGCGTTTCGACATTTGTAAAGACAAAAGAAAGAAGGCGCTAATGCGTAATGAGGCCTCTTTCAAACCTACGCGTCAAAACGTGTAATTGAGAAAAAAAAACGCTAAATAGTAATTAGGCTTAATTCAGCTGTGCTCTGGGAGTTGAACACTTGAAATGGTCGGGTTGTGTAGATTTGTTAACATTATTTGCGGTGAGGGCTGCGCGGCGGCGGCGTCGCGCATCGCGGTGCTAGATCGAAGGCCCTGGAAGGGTACCGCGCATGCGTGGCTACGGCTCCGCCGATGTCTTCGCCGTCAGCCCGCAGTCGCACCGCGCATCCATCGGCGACGCCATGCCGACCGACGCAGCGACTTGACCGGAGCGCCCAGCTCTAAAACACCCCTGAAAACAAACAGAAGCGCGTCAAATCCACACCCTCGTCCACCAGACTAGGGTAAGTCTATAGCGGCTCGCTTCCGTCCCGCTAGGCTGCATATAATGGGCGCCGTGTACAAGGTCGGATCTGAAACGCATAGAGGGCGTAAGTGTGCGCGGTGAGTCATCTCTGCGGCGACACGTTTTCATGGCCGCCTCTTCGATCTCCTGAAGTTTTACAGGCGTTTCGATTGGAAAGATGTAGGTTGCAGTGGATGTTACGTAAGTGCGTGAGGAGTGCAGCGGCCGTGGCGCCGGTACTTTCGACTCTGTGTTCAGCCGACCGTTGGCAATTACGGCACGCGAGGATCGCTTTAAGGAAACATTCACCATTTTGTACGCGAATTTTGTGCCGTAAGCAACTTTTGCTAATAAATCGTGTCAGAGCCATGCGCCCGTACCTCTTTATTGTGTTCGATATATCTCATTCGTTATATAAATCGGATGTTGTGTGATTTGATTACCTTGTGAAAGTGATTCTTGATACTAAATATTCAGTGATTCATCTCATATTTCTGCGTTCAAGTTGTGATCTTAAATTAGTGGTGGGTAATTAGATATTTCGTTCCTCTTTCACAATAAATAATAATTACATAATATTTTGTCTCTCGGATACTACATCAGTCTTAAAATCATATAACTTTATTTCAAAACGCATACTCTTTGTTTTAATTCAAATCGTTTGTCAATAATTTAACCGTTTAAAAAACAACAAAGAAATTCAATAAAATAACTTGTTAACAACAATTTATTCGTTATTTGTATTATTAATAATATAATTATAATAAATTAATTAACATTATATAAGTAAAAAATATATTAACAATAATATACTAAATAATCAAAGGAAAAATCAATGATCGATGACCTTAAAGCAACGGTAGTCGGGCGACGCGTGCGCAGCTGGCTCAGATGCTATCCGGACCGTGACGGTGGCGGACTAACGGATCTTGACCTGTTACTTTATTAATAATAATTACCTTAAATATCTAAATATATATTAATATTAATTCTCTGGCAAGATAATTACATGTTCTAATTTTAAACATATGTTCATTACACATCTGACTGTAACGTGCCTTTGATTTTATTTCTTAATATTTTACATAATATACTAAACATTTGTCATACAGTCGATACAGTTTTGTATGTATCATTAATAAGTATTAAAAAAAAATCAATATTGGCTACAATTTTAACAATCATACTCGCTAAGTGCAGTGAAAATATAAAATTAATTTATGCCATTGTTGTAATTTCTATGTGTTTAAGCTCAGTGCTTAAATCCGATCGATCCTAGAACAAGTTTAACAACGTTGAAGAGAAAATTGAGGCTATCGGTAGCGCCTTAAGACTGGAAACGCTTGAATTCTATGAAAGAAAATCCTTATTTACCGTGAAGTCCTAGTTCGTTAGTTTACTTAGCCTCATTAAATGCTTTAAGCTTTTACGGAGTCACGAGAAGTATTTCCTCCCAATTTCCTCTCGGGAGCGTAAATTACTAAACGAGGTTAAACCCAGATATTCATCTGGTCCTATTAACACTAATGAGTATTCGTCAAATTATATACTTCTTTATATACAAATTTTAGGATAGCTTTTGGATATCTTGATAATTATCAAACGTTGGATTGGACTTCATAATTATTAAACGGTGGATTTCTTTGTTTTAAAATGACCAAATATGTATAATTTTGAGTTATATAAAATTACAATACTCATAAACCACCAGAAATTTTCTTTTTCCGGGTGTCAAATTACTATCGCTTTTATTGGTGGTCTCTTTTTTATATTTTTTTTAATATATATTAGTCTATTGAATTTGTGTAACTAATTAGTGCATAATAATATCGAAATATTTATATTTTTGGACATATTTTTATTTATAATGATAAATAATTTCAGGGTGTTAAAAATATGTCATACTGTCAATTGAAATATGAGCTTAATTAAAAATGTTAAAATACTTGCAAAGCGAAGTCTCACTTGTTATGTAACTCAATAGAGGACAATATGAATGTTTGATGTATGAGGGAGGGATTAGTTTGTTACCAGACGTGACCAATATAGAGTTCAAGCGCTGGAAGCGCTTTATCATTCCTATATTTGTTTTACTTGAGACTTATAGGGTTTCGAATAAATGATGCGATATTTTGAAGGTATTGTGTAAATTGACTTATAATTGAGAACCAAACCCGAAAATAGAACCGACGAAAAACCGATTAGGTTTTTTTTATCTTTCACATTCAACAAATTATAATTTTCATTAAAAGAAGTAGTGCAATCATCAGATCGTTTTGTTCCTAATTTATGTTATTATCATTTACCAAAACGATAATCGATAAATTTTCTTTAACTAAAACCATTTTCATCGTATGCATAAATCAAACTTGTTCAATTATAAACTAATTAATACATAATGATACTTTAAATGATGCTAATTAAAATCGTCTGATGCCTGGCTGCATGAATGATTGAGAGTGGCTTGGTTGAGTGTCTCAGGACAACGATTAAGATAATAAAAGGCTCTTGCTACATATATTTCTTGGCTAGAATTAGTTTATATGAGCATCGTTTCAGAGTCATCGTCTTGATTTTGCTTTGAGTAGTGTTCGGTCGTGGGTTCGATTAGAATGAAAGTTTGTTTTCAGCGTGGTATACAATAATGGTATTTTGTGACGTAGATGTTAATTCGTATGTATTTGTTTGTTCGCAGGTGCGTTTCGGGCGTAGTACCGATGTGTTAGTGGTACAGCTGGTGTGATAAACAGCGGCCATGTCGTCGGTGAAGGTGGCGGTGAGGGTCCGCCCCTTCAACTCGCGCGAGATAGCGCGGGACTGCAAATGTATCATCGAAATGTCTGGCAACACTACAGGTGAGACAATTGATTTATTATATCATTTCAAAGTAATAGTTAATATTTTTATAGTTTGATTTTTATTTTTTAATATTTTGAAAACACGCGGTAGCATACATGCATAATAATTGAAACTACAAAACTATAATAAATAATTATAATATAAATGAAATAAAAAAATTAACAATATTGTAATTCAAACTAAAATTCAAATTAAATTAATATAGTCAATAAACATTCCGCTCGTTAAAATACCTTTAATCCTGAGATAAAATGGCAAAAAAGTTTTTCCTTCTTAACCTTCAACATATTATTATCATAAAAGGATTTCATGAACCAAAATGACTTCAGAACTTTCGAGTAAACACCATATACATTATCTTTCATTCTCAGAAATGGATGAAACAAGAAAATAGCAAATTTCTAACAAACATCCAATAAGTTTGGTTAAAATGTGTTTTTCACATTAAAAGTTAATATTAGAGAGGTTAATTAGAATAAATTGCTATTTATCCATAAATATTATAAGACTATTTAATATTTAATGTTGCCAGCCTCGCCACAAACGCATAAACAAATAATTAAACTTTGTATAAGTCTTAACACCCAAGTTATAATTAATTCAGCGAAAGAAAATTAATTCATTCAACTCGCTTTAATATTTGTAAATTATTCTATTTTCGTCTACGCTAAACTTTGTCTTACTTAATTTCTCGCAAAAAAAAAATGTCTTAATAATTCATGTGAAGCGACATTAACGCTCTCCGAATAAGATTTTACGACCGTCACTGCCGCAACAATTTATTAGTAAAGCCTTGAAATACCATTCTTGGCCCTCGAGCTTGTAATGAAGAATGACTTAACACTTCTCCGACGTATTCGCCATTTGTAAATTGTATAAAAGCTTTTCAAAATAATGTCATGCTAATGAATATCGATGTGAAACATTTGAACGTTATACTAAAATGTTTAAATAATTAATTAGAAAAATATAGCCCTTTATTTTGTAAACACATATACATGGAGGAGAATAAAGATAATTAAATAAATTCAAAACGAAATTAAAATTAAGGCATTTTTGAACACTTCAAATGAATAAATAATGAGTACTCGTTAAAAAAAAACGACATCAACCCTTACTCGAAAGTCGAAATCAAAAATTAAATGATGCATTACACTTATTGATTATTAAAAAATCTATACACATAAAAATACATAAAAAAAGTTATACTATTAGTAGGTATTATTTAAAAATTAATATTATTTAAAAGCTCTAGTCAAGGTACAAAAAACGATCGTTTAATTTTATATAATAAAAACTACATTTATTTCACTTTTAATAAAATAATATTAATTAAAAATTATATACAAAAAATCATATGTATAAACATTACATATAAAAATGTAAAAGTTCACCTATAGTTCACATAAAATTTTTACAATGTGCTATGTACATATGTATATATTATGCATGATATACGGTGACGAGCTGACCGCGACAGCTGGGGAACGTCAGATGAAATAATAAAAAAAATATGATGGCGGTTTATCCCGAATATAATGTTTGTTTAGCATGAGATGAATCTTTATGAATCAAAATAGTTAAAAAATGGATTTTATATAAACCAACGCTTTTCCTAAGCATAAATCAAATTATCGTATGAAATTATCTACGGTAATTATACGCGTTGTAATATATATAAAACTAGCTTTGCAGCCCGGTTTCACCCGCGTATAATTAATAAAAATATAATGAATAAAAATCAACCTAGAGCCTTCCTCGATAAAACGACTAAACAACGCAAAAATATTTTTTAAATTCGAACCAGTAGTTCCTGAGATTAGTCGGATCAAACAGACAAACTCATAAGCTTTATATATTAGTATAGATGTAATAAAATATAAAACTAATTATATAGAAATTTACGTTAGTTAAAAGTTTTGCTTTTGCCTCATAGCATGGCATTACCTTTGGGGTTTGTAATGGCTACAGAAGTATGACTATAGAAGGATGATAAAATCGATTAATATATAATTTATAATTAGAGAAAAATTGGTATATTATATAGAATTATATAATGGTAATAAAATTTACGAACAAAGAACAAAATAAATAGAATTGCGTTATTTATTCAACACAAATTCAACGAACGAAAAGCCAGACGAATGGATACGTCACTCACTCGTAAATTCTATTTATTGAACGCGAATTTATAATACAGTCTACTTTAATATTCTTTTTGCTTTAACGAAAAATTTTATTGAAGTGATAACTTCTTTAGCGGCGTTGTGCACTTTTTTGTGATGGGTAAAAAATGTTAAACTTGCATCAGGTGAAAATTCGTAAGACAGATTCTAAAGTGTTAAATTTTTAATGTAATATAAATTGTCATGTTTGTGTACGATAGTGCAATAAATGAATATTGTATTTTGTCAAATAAATGATAGTACTTTTATACTGATAATAATTAAAGCAATTCGTGCAAATTTTTTGCCTAACCATTCCAAAATATCTAAAATGCACAAAGTTAATATTCAAGTTTTCACTTCTGCCGGCACTCCCGGAGTGAAACCCGTTGTTTTTTATTATATCAATATCTGCGTAGATATCGTTATTTAATAATAATTATAACACTTATGTTCATGTAAAATATCGTCTAAATCGACTTTGGACAGTAATAGCCTGTCTGAGTAACTATTTTTCGCTTATGCTAATTTATGATAGCCTTATTAAGTTATTACTAACTACTTAACTTATCACGGTAACGTAATTTCATTTTGACGTGACAACGTCTTATAAATTGGTTTGCCGGGTGACACTTCAAGAAACTGCGTTACGCTCCGCTCACGTTATGCGCTCACAATGAGAGCGAGTGAGAGGCACGCGTCCCTTCCACTCGGGCATGGTTAGCCCGCCTAAGAGCGAGAGAGACAGACATAAAAAGTGAAATTCAGTGCGAGATTCTTTGTATAAATTAATGTTTTAAATATAATTCTTTGTATAAATAAATGTTTTAAATTGTTACTATTATTCATCCTTCTTCCTACTATACGAATGAAAAAAAAAAATTATTTTACCACTCAAAGTCGTTGTCACGTAAAACTTTCGCCCGTATACCGACTTTACAGGCAACCAATTTTTTTTTATATATTTATTAACGTGGAATGAAAAGGCTAGCTTAAAACAACATAAATAATCGGTGATAAGGCTATGGCTCGTCTGGGTATGTACGTACGTAGTATTGTTGTCTTTCGGTTAGAAGGGTGAGTGAGTCAGTGTAACAACAACTACAGGCGCAAGGAACATACCATCTTAGTTCCCGGTTGGTGTAGTTGATTCAATTAATATTGAAAAAAATTTGAACTATCGCTATATCAACATTATCGATTGATATAAGTTCACTTTGTCCTTATAAGCTTTTTAATAGATTATTAATTTCTGTCATTCATATCCGATAGTCATATATGATTCTACCATTAATATTTAATTTAATAAATGAAAATTGCTAGAGCAGTATTATTCACTATTGTAATGTCACTAACAGTCTATGAAAATGTTTATTATTCATATATGAATCACCCTACATTAAAATTGTTCGTATTCGCTTCGAAAGGGGACGCAGTGAGTCATTTTGCATTTTGGGATTATGCCAATGCAGGGGACATTGTCTATTCGTATGTTGTACCTATTTCATTGCAACGGTTTGCACTGTTTCATAGAGATACCGCTACTGCATTGCCGGTACTATTAAAAAATGCGGAGGTATTTTTATTATGCTACGAAATACGACGAGATCTTGTAAACTTAATACTTTATGGTCTTCGAATTGTGATGATAATACCTTATACTAGTTGTAGGGCTTTGTCTGGGTAGGTGACGCCCACTCATCAGATATTCTGCCGCAAAACAGCAGTACTCGGTATTGTTGTGTTACGGTTTAAAGGGTGAGTGAGCCAGTGTAATTACAAGCACAAGGGACATAACATCTCAGTTCACAAGGTTGGTTATGCATTGGCGATGTAAGCGATGGTTAACATTTCTTACAATGCTAATGTCTATGAGCAATGAGCATTGGTGACCATTTACGATCAGGTGGCTATTTTTCTTGTCCGCCTACCTATACGATAAAAAAATCCTTCAAACCGAAACACGGCTTTCGAAATAATTGCTGTATAACTGAGTCCATCCACTGGTAAAAAGATAAAATAGCCCCTGTGTTTATGGCTATAGAAGACATGTTGGCTTACAATAATATTCAAAATATTATTGTAAGCCAACATGTCTTCTAAAAATAATGTTTATGGCGATGTCGATAGGCCTCTCCTATTGGTTCGTTTGCCTTTCTATTATAAAAAAAAACGATTAAAATACTATTACATAGATCATGATCGTACGTGCGTGACAACAAACATTTACACGTTCCATCTGTGAAACCTCTCAAAGTATCAATGCCAAGAGAAGCCAATCACGGCGAATAAATGTTTTGGAAACATTTGCTTAGTATTTATAAATTGCAAATCAAATTAATTATTTACTTTCTAAATGTATTAATATCTACCACATACTGTAACAGCAAATCCAGTTATAATGCAAAAAACGGACATTCGGTAAGGCATGGATAAAACTGTTAATAAAAATATTTTTGGTGAGTTCACATTTAGATGTCAGTATGTTATATGTTCTATACAAATTGAGATAATTATAAGAAATGAATGAGCATTAGTAACTTACGGTTTTACTTCTTAAGTGATTAGTTAAACGATGCTGTCTTTTTCTATCGAATGACAAATCAATAATGACAGAAAGAGCAAAACCAGTGTTTAACTATACCGTCGCTAACGAATCTTAAGTAAGACCGCTAAAAATTACAAAGAAATGATGTTCATTTATTAGGCTACTCATTATCTACCTTCAAACGCACGTCATATGCGACCGAGCATGATTTTTATAATACAATTATGTACACTAATTTTTAAGGTTTAGCGAGCCAGTGTAATTACAGGCACAAGGGACATAACATATTAGTTCCGAAGGTTGGTGTTTCATCATCAATTCATCATTGGCGATGTAAGCGATGGTTAACATTTCTTACAATGACATTGTCTATGGGCGTTGGTGACCACTTACCATAAGGTGGTCCATTGTTCATGCGCCTACCTATACAATAAAAGATTATATATATATGATCTATACGTGTGTTAATATTATAAATGTGAAAGTAATTTTGTCTGTCTGTTACGTGTCGGCTTACGTAGCCGATTTTGATAACATTTTGTATGTAGCAATCTTGAACCCAAAGGAACAGCGTTTATTCCACCACGAAGGCGAAGATTACATACTCGTAAGTCACATTAGTTTTAAAACAATTTTACGTCACATATCAGTGTCTTGTTTTCAAGTCACGCAATATCCCCATTTATTATTCGTGTATGAACGATGTTTACTAGCTTATGTTAATTTTTAATTATATTTTAAATTATCTTGAAAGTTATAATTAATTATTCTTACCAATGTTGAAAGCGTATTTAATATTCGCTCTACAATTTAATTTTAATAATGATTTATGTGTAACTTATGTCGTCATTAAAAATATATTAATTTTCATTTACTTGGTGATAATGATGTTTTCTTACTAGGACAAGCATTTTAGTCGCGGCTTATTTCCTCAAAAATGAAAGATTTTCATGGATATATGACCGAATACTGAAACGTCATTCAAATATGAAGTGGGACTTAATTATTTGGAACGCCATTAATTTCAAATTTCGCATACTAAATTTTGAAATTAATGAAGTTCCAAATAATTAAGTCCCACTTCAATTTGAATGACGTTTCAGTATTCGGCCGATAATGTATTTAAATATGGATTATAATATTACTATATTATTATTGTTCGTTGTCTGGATTGTTTTTGATAAATTTGGCTTCGATTTGTTTCATATAACTTAAATATTATTAGTTCACTAGCTATGTGCTTTGTGTATCACATGTTATCAAACAAAGTGTCTGTATGTACGCGATAAACTCAAAAACTACCGAACGGATTCTCATTCGGATTTTACTAATGAACGGAGTGATTCATGAGGGCTGTTTAAGTGTATAATTAATTAAAGTTTTGTTTAAATTGGCTGTAATATGACGATGATTATACAAACTAACATGGAGCTTACCCAGCGTGTGCCGCGGAAACAACTTATTATTAATTTATTTCATTTGAATCCTTATTTAAAATATTGAAAGTAAAACAAGTGAAAATGTGAAACACTAATTATGCAAAATTAAATCACTAGAAAGTATAAGAGTTAATTAAAAACATTCCTTGCAAACATAAATAAAATAAAACGTGAATTTGAAGTTTCTATTCCTAAGTAACTCCTTAACGAGCTTTGGAAGTTTTAAAAGGAGATGTTTTTAAAAAACAAACATTCATTCAAAGATTTTTGTTTTAGTAAGCTTGATAGAATGAGAATAAAAAAAGCGCATCTAGAGCCGAAGCACGGAGTTGCGGATAATTTGGTGTTAAGAGACATCAATGACATATGGCAGAATTTTTTTTTTTTGACTAGAGTATGAATCTGTCGTAAAAATAAATCAAATGGCCACTTATTTTTAATGCATGTCAACATTTCAGTGTATCGGAAGAACGGAATCGATACAACAGAAGTTATTATTTAATAAAAAAAAATCTATTAAAACAATAAAGATTAATATATTTTAATCTATCGGACCGAGTTGTGTTGTTGGGCTTGTGATCTGTTATTAGTACCTTTACATATATTATATACAAATATACATCACTATATAACTACTACTTACGCGGTGCTATGTAGCTATATGTTAAGGTATACGTACGTTAACATTTTAATTTCACATAATTACGATATTATACACTACACACTATACACTCTGTAAAATACCATATGATTACGTAAGGGGTAAAAGCGAATGACGTCACATATTTGCGCCACATTCTAAGTGTTCATGAATACACATGACTTGTAATGCTCTCTCGTACGCCCTCGGACGTAGACATTTTAGCTTTTCATACGATTATCTTTTTAATTTATAACTGTGATGTTGTAAAAAGTAACGATCTTTAAATTATATTTAATCTTATCAAAGAAATAGATATATTTAAATATGAATACTTAATTTTTTGTTGTTTATTCTATGTTTAAAATTGAGAATTTTGATACATCTATCTATATGTACAGCTGAGAAGTGAATCTTTTTTTATTTGCGGGTTCACATGCGGAGAAATAATCATGTGCTTTTAATACTTGTTTATACCTAGAAGAAAAAAAGTAAAGCACTGAATGTCTTGGATAATATTTTTTGGGTGCGTATGTAAATCGCATTAAATCAATGGTGTTGGAATGAGCTCTATTACTTCTCCTTAACTATAGTAAATTTCGCATTGGCTGATACTTTTAAACTTTAAATATTTTACCAATTCGCTAATCAATGTTAATTGCTATGAAAGTGTATTATACCCAAGGTTAACATTTAGCTACGTTTTATAGTTGTGACTAACATATTTGTTTTGGTCTATGAGAGTGACCGAATGTTGCCTTATAACCTTCACAAAAGATTACAAAAAAAAACAAAGATAAAAAGTTCGATTGCGAGGTGTTCTTGCGACGAAGGCTGTGCATTGTTAAGAAATAATAGTGAAAGATACAAATACAAGATTCCAGAAATTCGTTTTTTATAAAACATAAACATTACTTGGAACTATTTCAAATTATTACTTGCGTTCTTGCGTGGTTGCCATTTAAGTTAAAAGAAGAATTTTCATCATTATGGGTGATAAACTAAGGCATTTCTCACTGTTTTCTTTAAATAGATAAGAAAGTAATATACATAATATTAATTTTAAATAATTATAAATATATATCTTCATTAACTACCCAGAACTAAAAAACCTCGAATTGGTCTATTTAAAAATAAAGTTTTGTGCAAGCTCGTCTGGGTAGGTACCAGCCAATCATTAAATATTTCACCGCAAAGCAATAGTACTTTGTATTGTTTTGTTCCGGTTTGAATGGTGAGTGAGCCAGTGTAATTACAGGCACAAGAGACATACAATCTTAGTTTTCAAGGTTGGTGGCGCATTGGAGATGTAAGCGATGGTTAACATTTCTTACAATACCATAGTCTGTGGGCGTTGGTGACCACCTACCATCAGGTGGCCCATATGCTCGTTCGCCTACCTATACAATAAAAAAAGAATTAGCACGCCTCTTTTTTAACAGCGCTGTTTTTGGATGAGGGAATCCCCTATATATTATTGTTTAAAAAACAGCCAGTTAGGTAATAGTAATGACAGTCATTCCTTCTTATTACTACTATTACTACGATCATAATGCCGTACCGAAAGAAAATTGTCAATTTCGCCGAGAATATTATCAATTACGGTTATCTCGGGTGCAATATATATAACAATATACGAAATATCAGGTGCGTTAAGATGCGCCCCGGTGGTCTATAATGTTCCCCTATTTGTTCTCGTAGGTAAGGGATTCCCCTTATTTTCATTTTGGCTTAATAGATCATTGGGTACGAAATATGATTGAATTGAATGATATATATGTATATATATAGTTTGTTTATAATGGAATAATTTATTGTGTTTTTTTTTTGTGAAAATAATGGTTGTTTCTTTTGGTAATTTTCAAATTCCACGTAATAACTTGAAGTAATTGTTATTTTTAAATCACAGAAAGTCACTTCAATTTATACATTTTAATGAATTCAAAGTAAAATTGACGTATTTTATCAACTCACCCGACTGCTACTAATACATTAAGAAGTTTTCTTCTCAAATATGAGTGACATTTCGTTGGAATGAATTTCTTAAAGTTGCTTCAACAGTACAAGAGTTATTTATTTTTTATCTCACAAGAGCCAGGACGTGTCGTATAAAGAACAAATAGCTCGTAAACATACTTCGTTTCCAGTAATGTCTTGAACGTGCTCGAGCCGTTGGAACCAAGCTTAAAACTAAAAGTTTACATTATTTATTACCACTTCAATTTCCGTCGTAATACCTTTCTAATGCAATAAATTTTCCTTTAGGTTTAAATTGGATTTTCTTTTTTTTTTGTCGAAGATATAGTGGCCAGTGTCTTTTCGTATATGCGTTAATAATTTTTTATAACAGCGATATTCATTACTATAATATAGTTTAATAAATATAAGGTCCTCCAGACCGATTTCGGCCACGGCGGCCAATCTTAGAGAGATTAGCCAACTGCGCAGGACTTATATTATAGTGCACAAGTGTGTGCGCAAACACAGGTGCACTCTCTTTTCCTTAGCTCTCATAGTCCGATGGAACGGCAATCCGACACGACCGGAAAGAGTTCAGGCGCAGGACCAACGGCTTAACGTGCTTTCCGAGGCACGGGAGTGTACACACTTCCAACTTCCAGACTCCGGGCTGCTACTGAGAATTTTCTGACAAAAAACCCCAATAACTATATATTGGCCCGACCTGGGAATTGAACCCAGGATCACCGCGTCTGCGGCCTTATATCAAGCCACTAGTGACTAGACCAACGAGGCAGTCAAAGTCAGTTTTTTTGTATAGTTTAATACGTATATTTGCAACGAATTTCACAATTTTTTTTTTTTTCGAAATGCAGAATACCTGTAATTTGAAATCATATAACTCCAAACACACAAACTGGTGTTACTATAATATTACTTTTCGTGTGTTTACTTAAATAAATAATAGATTATTTATTAACTTTGTAGACAATGTCGAACAATATACAGTCTAGTATCTAAGTAGATATGTATTGTTAAATCATAATTCGTAACCGAAATAATCATTTGACATTCTTAAAAGACAAAGTATCGAAAAAAGATTTTGAAATAAAATTACGAAAATTGCTAATCCAATATTGAGTTATTGGCATACTTTCAAGTATTGAGCGATAACTTTGACAATTACGACACATTATCGCTTAACGTGGCTTAACACTTGAATGCGCTTTGCTATCAATATCGATCTTCGATTGTCGAATAAACAACGGGAGCTTATATATGTTTGTTTGGACAGAACGCGTGATCTCAATAAAAAAAATCAAAGACACGAAAATAGCACTTAGTTTAAACGAACAGATAATTGTATGTATCGAAAAAAAAAAAACAATATGACTCTCGCGCAGCTTTATTGTTTTTCGTTAATGCAATTCAATCGGATGAACTATAAACGAGCTTATTGGAACAAAAGGCATAAATTTCTATATACATACATATAATATATTATATTAATAATAACTTTATAGTTGCAGTTATTATTCTTTTTTTTTAAAGAGGCTAATATACTTATTTTAAGGTAATGATAAATAGTATAAATGTAAACAGTGGCTCAAAATAAGGCTAGAATAAAACGAGAGAGACAGTCTAGAACAAAGACTTAAAGGAATGTAGGTCAAACGTAAAGCCTAACGCTTTTCAGGGCGTTATACTTGTACAGTATTCAAAGAAACACAGAGGACAGTGACCTTTCACTGACTGATATGTGCACATATTAAAGTTTAATAACTTACTACATAACTGTTTTACTATTAATTAAAATAATATCTTGTACTTCGCAGTGGCGTTATTATGAGTTAGGGGATGTGTAGTTAGCAAAATTGCATCAAAATCCATTCGGCCGTTTTTGACTGATTGAGTAATAGACATACAAACTATTATTTACAAAGTAGTATTTATTTGTATTTTCCTATTCGTATATAACTCTGCGGATAATGATAGAGCTAAGTTCGGGTCTTTGTTGGTGTCGCCGACTTATCAACAATAATACCACCAAACAACACATCATATTGATGTGTTCCAATTTGAGTGATGTCTCAGTTTAGGCATATACTATCAAGCGACTGCCTCGTTGGTCTAGTCACTAGTGGCTAGATATAAGGCCGCAGACTTGGTCCTGGGTTCAATTCCCAGGTCGGGCCAATAAGGGTAAAAATAATTAAGTTAATGGGTTTTTCTGTCAGAAAATTCTCAGTAGCAGCCCGGAGTCTGGAAGTTGGAAGCGTGTACACTCCTCATTCCTCGGAAAGCACGATAGCCATTGGTCCTGCTTCTGAACTCTTTCCGGTCGTGTCGGATTGCCGTCCCATCGGATTATGAGAGCTAGGGAATAGAGAGTGCACCTGTGTTTACGCACATACTTGTGCACTATAATATCTCCTGCGCAGTTGGCTAACCTCTTTTGAGATTGGCCGCAGTAACCGAAAATCGGTCTGGAGGACATTATTTTATTTGTCAATCAATAGTTGCTCTATGGGCTAAGCGCAATATTTTTTATCAAATAAAAAAAATCACCAGCTCTTTATATATTAGTATAAATATTGTACACTTTATACAAACACGTAGCCTTTCAGTATTTTCCGCCATGTTTGAAACATTATCGAGCTCCCAACAACCTCGGATTCAATGTTAGGTATAAAGGTATTTTCCGGGCTTTGATAGCGAGGTCTTATATACCTAACAATACTGTTGTCTCTCCGTTCCGGCTGTCGGCTTTTAAACTAATATCGCGGAAGGGAAAAGGGTTGAAAGTGGAAGGTATTTAAGTATAGCATAAAAATGTGTTATTTAGTAATGTAAGGTATATTTTTTGTATTGACACAAAATAAACTATAAGTATATATGTTAACACTATACGACGCAGTTTTATATTATTGTAGTTACTATCAGATATATTGTTTGTAAAACGCATTAATTGGTCGGAATAAATAGAAAAAAAAAACTCAAACCAAAATTAGGTTTCAAGAAAAGTAGCTTTTTAAGACAACGTTACTTTATAAACATAGCTGAATGTGTGTATCCAGAGGTATAAGGTTCTATATTTTATCTATATTATATAGCTACACGAGTCGATATGGCCCAATGGTTAGAACGTGTGAATCTTAACTGGTGATCGCAGGTTCCATCAGGTCAGGTTTTTTTTGACTATTCTGACTATTCTAAGTGAAATTTTGCAAGTTGACTTAGAACCACTTCCTATTATCTTACGGAGTTGATATTTTTACATGTTAGTTCAGATCAGATAATTTTTTATGGTGGCATAACCTAATTCTACATCGAGGGTTGCCTTCAGAGGGAGGAATTTCAACTATAAGAAGTCCACACATTAAATTGTGTATATAAAAGTTTGTCTTTAATAATAAATATATTGATGAATGAAAGCTGGGATTTTATCTTCTAAAAGGAAGTGAATATATAAACTAAGATTCATGTAACCATAAAACCTACATGCTAGATCGTCGAACGAGATGAAATTGTGTTAC
This sequence comes from Nymphalis c-album, assembly GCA_963151315.1. NCBI lineage: Eukaryota > Metazoa > Arthropoda > Insecta > Lepidoptera > Nymphalidae > Nymphalis > Nymphalis c-album. The sequence continues at coordinate 3,525,523 of OY720602.1, read as the reverse complement.
TCCCTGGTGATGGCTGCGCAGTAAAGATCGTATCTGCAGGGTGCATCTTGATGGCTCATAAAACACTGCTCCGTAAAGACGGACGGGTAATACTCGGACGTTTTTAATATCCTCTATAAATTTACGTCTACCTCTTGCTATGAACAACTTTGTAGTTAAAATGTTTAAATCTTTTTATTTTTTATATGTTGCTAAAAGTTATGGAACTTTTCGTTAGTGTTAAATGTTAGGTACTTCACGCCTGTGTGTCGTAGCATGATGCATGTCTATAACCTTTATGAATAAATGGGCTATTTAACGCAAATATATTGTTTCAAATCGGGCTGACAAGAATGCAGTTTTATTGAGCTTTATATAATGATATAGATTTTAAATAAGATACTTAATAATTTGTTACCGTTAATTATTTACTTGGTGGTAGAGCTTTGTGCACGCTCGTCTGGGTAGGTACCACCCACTCATCAGATATTCTACCGCAAAACAGCAGGATTTTCTATTATTGTGTTCCGGTTTGAAGGGTGAGTGAGCCAGTGTAATTCCAGGTACAAGGGACATAACACAGTTGTAAGTGATGGTTAACATCTCTTACAATACCAATGTCTATGGGCGTGGGTTTCCACTTACCATTAGGTGGCTCATACACTTGTCCGCCTTCCTATGCAATAAAAACAAGCCGATCTGATGATGGAGGTGATTGAAACTTTAGTGATTACAAACCGTTATTTAGGGCTAAATTGTTAGTTTTTACTCAATTCCATTTATTAAAGTACTTCAATCATAACTAATGTAGGTATATATTTCCTTCCAGGAAGGTGAGAGCATTTATACGTCATCTTAACAAAACTGGAATAGAGTTTTATCCAAAACATTTGTTTGTTATTTGCTTTTGTATCCAATATGTTATTTTTTAATAATTTAATATTATTTTTTAAATGTACATATTGTCAAGGGGTCTCCGTATGGAGTACTAATGATAATTACTTTTTTTTTAATTGATCATTAATATCATATTGTTGATCTGCTCGAAGCAAAGAGGTGTTTGAAGATAATCTCGTATATTTTACTGATTATTTTATACGATTATTATGGATATGTATATTAATAGCTAACTTGCGACTATTTTTTTTTTGACAAACTACATTATATTCCACCTGATGGTAAGTGATCACTACCGCCCATAGACGTTACGCCCTAAGACTTATTAACTATTGTTTGCTTTGTGATGAGTTGGTGGAAGTTACCTAGACGAAGAAACTTTATAAGGTATAAATGTACGAGGTTCTCAGATAGGGAGTTCACACAAAAGTCGTTACGTCTATTACTACAACTGCCATAAAAAACTAATTTTTCTAAAGAAATTTATTAAGAGTAGCAAAAACTGCACTTAATTATGAAATTGTTTTCAATGTTAATTGCTATTTGAAACTATACGTAACGCTACAATTACTTGGCTATTAAATTCAAAATGAAAAGGTTCCTTTTGAAATGCAATTTCCGTAATTTTCCCGTGAAAGGTACTCGGATAGGATACGAGTCGGCGTCGAACGCGGTCGATACGTCGCGACGAAGCGCCGCGCACCTCCGCCTTACCTTACAAGTTACATCATAAAGAAAAACTTGAACATTGATGCTTATACAATACAAATAATAAACGTCATACTACAAAGTTATTGTAACCTTAAATAACTTTTATTTATAGTTTAGGTATAATATATCAAGAAGGTATCTATAAATTAAAAAAAAAAAACATTTCAATAATTTAAAAATGTTTTATAGCGATAGCGATATTTTAACATTTACACTTTGAAATAAGATTAATATAATTGTTGTTTTAAAAAAATAATTAGATCAGTTATTAAAACATATATTTAAATAGAGTGACGCTTTCGACTTTTCGGCTGACATTTACAAATGTAATTTGTAATCGGTGATCAAGAAAAAACGTTTTAATCTTATATACCAAATAACGAAAGTTCTTTTTGTTAATTTTATTATTTTAAGGATCACCAAAATATAATAAAAACAAACTAAACAATTGTAAAGAACAGGGCCAATTACAACAGTTGTCATATTAACGACCACTTTATGCATAGATTACACATATCAAATTAAAAATAATATAAATTAGAGTAATTAAATTTCTAAAAACAATTGTGACAAAAAGAGTTCTTAAAATTAATAATTATTTACATATCTATCGTTCGATGGACTAATAGCCGCTGGGAAAGAAGTTTTCGTCTAGTGCCGTCGACTTGAAAAAAAAGCATATTTTGTGATGTTGTGTGTGCGCAAACACAAGTGCACTTGTTAATCCGTCACTCTTATAATCCGACGTGCTGGGTAATCCGACACGACCGGAAAGAGCTCAAGCAAAGAAGTATTATGTCAAATTCCAAATTAGTCTGTTACTGCGATAGTGATTCTTTTTAAATTTATAGGGACCGAAGATTAAACCCAGCAACTTGGGAGCTGAAAACCTCACAAACTAACCATCAAACCAGCGAGACTGTTGAAAATCATGACCTCATTAGACGATGAATTGTGGTACATTTAATTATGTATCTTTCTTAACATGAAATAAATATTACTTCCCCAGTTGTATGTAAAAACTATTTGATTGTTTAATTAATTCTTATTTTCATTTGTTACAGTGATTCAAAATCCAAAAGCACTTCCGGGCAACAAGGAACCTCCTAAAAGCTTCAACTTTGATTTCTCGTACTGGTCACACAATGTAAGTAATAATTTTCTAATTTATTTTATTTATTAGCTTCTATGATCCCTATACAAATTATTATATTTTTTTTTTCGAAAAATATTAAAAAAATTGTATATCCTAAAAAGAAGGCGTGGTCATACGAATTTTTAACCGAGTATTTATAACAAAGTAAACCTTATTCTTTTGGCTAAAACGTTAACTCCGTCATAGGGGTCCTCTCTTATAAAAATTGCTACAAACAATATAAAGCTTACATTATTGTAACATAATGTTAAAAGTTCAAATGCAAGTATGAGTGAGTAAATCCAGAAAAACGATATACCCGCATCCAAATATCCATAGAAACATTACAATGTGTAATTAATTCTCTAAAAACGATATGTGCAATACCAAGAAAACTACCACATTAGCAGGATACCATATTATTCGGGAGGGCGATATGTATATCTTTATTTATATAAAAACCTGATAGAACAAATCACGCAAGAATTTTGATTGATTGTATGATATTGTTGCGATAAATAAGCATTCGATCATTTTGATATGGGTAAGTTCAATAACTTGATCTATTAAAGAGTTGAGGAGTGTGGAATAAATAGGAAGCCCCCCCCCCCCTAGCTCCCCTTCCGGGTGCTATTATGACATACATATATTTCTGGTTTGATATATATCTTTATAATTCGTCATATAGTTTATTATTAAGTAAATATTAGTTTTTGGAAATAATATGGTTAAAATGAGATGAAATCCGTCTTTATCTAGCTGTAGAAATGAATAGCCTATGACAACGGCCGATCACCATAAAAGCAGGCACACATATATTTTTAATGGAAAAGGTTTTTATGCTATCGTCTTTGTTTTAAGTCGCCGCTAGATGGCGTTGCACAGCATATTCTATACCGATCGTCATCACAATTTGTATAAATGTATACACAAGTAGCACAATGTCTGCAATGTTTTGCTAATATAAAGCAATAACAAATAGATTGCCCCTACAAGTTAAATTTCCTGCGGTAACAGCGGAGTGAACTCGCTGGGAGTGCTCTCAACCCTCGTCGGTTATTAGCTTTTGATTACTTTGTAGAACAGATGTTGCCATATTATACTGCAAATATAATATGTTCTTATATTTACGATAGCTACAAAATAGTCGTCTATGAAAATTATTGCTTTCCTATTAAGTGAACTGAGTGTGTAATTGTTTTGTTATTTATCGGGGAATGTTATATTTAGGGAGTTGTCGGTAGATGACGACCAATCATCGAGTAGCGGACTCGCCTTTGGCAAAGAAAAATAATATATTATTGCTTTACTTAATATTTTTAATTCAATGACAATGAATGATATTTAACAGAATGTGTTAAGGTGAAAAGAAAGTTGTTACTTCTTCATTTCTAGTTTCAGAATAAAACCTTCTTTAAGTACCAGATTAATACTAGGCAAATATTTTGTTAATTATATGGTCATCTCCGAGAATGAACATTCAAATAAAATTACTACGAATAAATATTACTTTCATTGCATTATAAGAATTTTTGCTTAAAAAAACATTTCGTGAAAAAATCTTATTAGCATTAAGTAGTTTGTGATATAAAACAATGTTTGAAATACCTATTTATTTATTTAGTTTTTTGTAAACGTAATTTACTTTTCTTTCGATTTAAATATTCAATTTAAAAAAAAAACAGATTATATATTCAACAACAACTTATAAATATACAGATATGTAACGTAGGTACAAGTTAAATCAATATTACCTTTGACCTTCGATAACGAGATTCGTGAATCACTGAGGACGTATAAACGGCCATGTTTCGGGAGGCAGCCATATTGTATCGACAACGCGATTAAGAGATTAGATATCTGCGATACGCGTATTAAACTATAGGGCTTCTAATCCCGACTTGTATGCCGTTTCCTTTATGTAATGAAGTGTGAATATCTTATCAATTATTTGAAATAAGAACGGCTCACTAGTCCAGTCACCATATACACTTCGAAATGCTTTAAAACGATATCGAAATCGTTTTATCCGTTTTGATGATACGGTACCAGAAGGTACCTACAGATAAATACATAATTTTTTTTCATTCAACTATATAGTCTGTATTATTGGAATATATAAACTTAGCTGCCAGCACAGCCGCTTTGTACCGAAATGCGTCGAATAATTTTGCATATATTAATTCCGAATCTCTGAAATTATGTTCATTTCAATTGCTAATTCAGTAATATCCACGGTATAATATTTGTACCATTTCAACGGTACGTCAGAACTCAGAATGAAAAGTGTTATGATGAATAAATTTATACCTTTGACTGTTTTTTTTTTAACATAGCTAACATTATTATAGGAGTGTGGAGCAATTGTCCATTTCGAAATGAGGCCGCAAACTGGTTGGTTTCGCAAACCGTAACAATCGTTCCAAATTAATTGTCAAAGAGATTGGAGTTTGCGGACGATTCTGTGGTTTAGAAACAATTGTATTACGACCTTAGGACGGATATTCGATTACACTATTCATATTGTTAATCTATTGAGGTGTGTCCTTTAAAAGATAGTTTCATTAGACTTATAGTTAATCCACTTTCAGAAAATTTTAAGCAATAGTTTAAGTAATAAAGGAATTTAGTTTTCGTTTATATAGTAACACTACCTGTGCCCCGGGGTTTCACCCGCGTTTAATTAATAAAAATATAATGAATAAATGTTAGCCTAGAGCTTTCCTCGATGAAAGGACTATACAACACAAAAATATTTTTTAAATTCAAACCAGTAGTTCCTGAGATTATCCGGATCAAACAAACAAACTCTTCAGCTTTATATATTAGTATAGATTAGTATAGACATATAATTACGTTGTCATATAGATAACCCAGCTTTTCAAAATTACACAACATTGTTATTGATAAAAGTCCGTAGGTACCCCACTGCTGGGCAGAGGTCCTATTAAAAATAATGTTTGGAGTGTGTTACATCACAAACTAGGAGGAAAATTCTACTAACATAATTGTCACAATATCGGAAACGAATCGATCCATAATCGTTGACGTTTAGCTTTTTCCCTAACTTGTACTAATACAACGATCCAGTTGTGATTCAATTCGTCCTTGATGGAACGTCAAACAATTAAGTTTGACTTTGACATGGTTTTTCCGCTTTTGTATATGGTAACATCATACCGATTCAATTTAATGAGGAACAGTCGAAGCTCGATCGAAACCGAATCGAGAACGTTAATAATCGCTTTACATTAGTGAAATTGGCCTCTAATAAATCGATGAATGCTGGCTGCATGCACGAAAAAGGATGACTCATTGTCGCGTTACGCTCATTGTCCCGTTATGCTGATTGTAAGCTTGCGCCGCATCTATCTCTCTTTCACTCGATTGGCCTATGAGTGCAAATAAAAGTAAATTTATCAATTAAATTGTAGATTTCATTTCACTCCTTCTTTTTATCCATACAGAATAATGATAATTCAATAAAAATGGTTCAATTTTATTCATAAAAGTATGCAGTAATTTCATCAATGTTCTTTTATGACGTTGTCACGTTAAACTATCGTCCGTAAACCGCCTTTACAGACAACCATTTTTTTTATATTTGTACATGTGCAAAAGGACATCCTTAGTATGTACATTGCCATCTCGTGATTGTCGAGATGAATAATAAAATCAACCGAAATTAATCACGTGAGAACTCACTAGTGCTTGCTAGGCTCTGAACCTGAGGATTTGGATTTTGTTTTTGATACAAAAGCCACAAATATAAAATTGTAATTAATAAGATACTTATGATTCTGTCAATCAAAGGGGACGATAAAAACTTATTTGTACCAAGTTCAAGGGAAAAATATCGCCCACGTTGCTCGTAAAATTATAAATGAATGGAACTAATGAAAATAAAATCGGAGTGAGACATTTTGAATGACAATAAACAAATATGTTTGTACGCTCGTTAATGACCCACGGGTTCACGACCGGAGTCAGACACTCGACGCGAGTCGTTGTAATGAACCACTTCAAGCAAAAATGTCGCATGTTCCTTAGTTACATTAAAAACCTTTTATTTTTTGTCCCACTATTTATTTACATGTTTTGTGTATATTTACATTTCATTTTAGCCAAGTGATCCAGAGTTCTCATCACAAGTGATGGTGTACAAAGATATTGGAGAAGAAATGCTTCAACATTCCTTTGATGGTAAGAATAAATTAGAAGTTTTTATGGCTTGTTCAATATTAATGAAACTTCTTCACGTCACTTTTTCACACTGAAAACTATATTAAATCGGTTTCTATAAGGGATTGTATTTGAATTCGATCTGATTTTAAATTATCTATATATATATCCGCCAAACTACGTAAGTGTGAAGCTTTTATAGCGATTGCATACCAAAATTGCTTTGGGTTAGAATCAAACTTACGAATCTCACATCACAGAGCACATCCGTTTACCGTTGAGCTATTGAGATATATTTAAACAAATATATAATACTTTTAATACATTTTCTAGGCTACAACATATGCATATTCGCCTACGGACAGACTGGCGCGGGAAAGTCTTACACCATGATGGGGCGGGGAGAGGATGGCCAAGAGGGAATTATTCCTCAAATTTGCAAAGATTTGTTCAGACGCATTCGACAAACCACCTCGGACGATCTTAAATATTCGGTAAGATAGTTTTTAAACTTAAATATAATTGTAATACAAGAATAACGTTTGTCTTATTAAGATCAATCTATTTAGTCATTTTATAAGACTATAAAAATCTATTTAATCAATCATTGCTTTAGCCGTATGACTAGTTATTACAATAAGACTATTAACCGACCAATAGCAGGTATATGAATCTTATGGTCTATGGTCACAAAAGTTATTCTTAATTTATATAAAATCTAAACTTTTTTAATAACTATGTATTCGTCTATTCGTTTCGAAAGGTTGAAGTATCCTACATGGAAATCTACTGCGAGCGAGTACGTGATTTACTCAATCCTAAAAACAAAGGGAATCTCCGCGTTCGTGAGCACCCCGCTCTTGGGCCCTACGTGGAGGACCTCAGCAAGCTCGCTGTAATGTCCTATCAAGACATATACGACCTCATTGATGAGGGTAACAAGGCTAGGTGAGTTATTACGGACTAGTGTATGTGATATACATACACTTCTGATAAAATTAAGAGTAGTTAATTTCTTTTTTTTTTTAAGTTTGTCTATGTCAGAGTATTTATTTGCATAACGTAGGTTATCCCTTACATTACCTTAACAAAAAAACAGACTTCCTATTTGTCGATTATCGGAACGGTCATAAAGCACATTAGTGTGTGTATGATAACAGATGAGCATTTAATTTCCTCGCTTGCGTGTGGGCGTATAACAGAGTGTATTGTTTGAAAGGTATACCTTGACATAGAATTATAAATACCTCTTTAATTATTTTAATCGGATTGAGTATATCAATATAGAATAATGTTCAAGTACAATTGTATTCATATTATAATTTGTTATTAAGACTAGCTGTTCCATGTGGTTTCACATCTAATGCAAGAAGACTTTTTTTAATCGGACTGGCAGATTATAGTTAATTCTAAGATTAATGCTACAAACGTTTTAGCTTAAAATAACTTTAAAATCACAACAAAATAATGTGATTATTACCGATACATGAATGCAATCCAATAATTAAGATGTTGATGTCCTAAAACGTTTCAGTCGTTCACTATAATTGTGGTTTTGTCTTCAGGACGGTCGCGGCTACGAACATGAACGAGACGTCGTCTCGCTCTCACGCCGTGTTCACGATTTTTTTCACACAACAAAGACACGATAAGACCACTAATTTGGTTTCCGAGAAGGTAACAACTTGTTTTTTTTTTATAATAAAATCGAAATAGACATACAGAACACATAGTATAACTTTTATGTCTTTTTATTAATTTATTTAAGAAAGACGATCAAATAGGATAGCGGTAGGTTAGTCGTAAACTCATCTATATATGTTCACTATAGTGATATAACATCTTCGTTCTTAAGGTTGGTGCCGCATTGGCGATATAGCGAATGGTTAATTTTTCTTAAATCGCCAATATCTATCGACGTATGTGACGACCTAACATCAGGTGATCCATTTGCCCGTCTACCAACATATAGTCTAAAAAAAAATTTTACACCGTCAAAGTGTAGCCACCCAGACGGACCTGTACCCTACCACCACGGCCAGTACCAAAAGAAATCATACAAATTAATACCAGTACCTAATTCAAATAAAATTTCCAGGTATCAAAAATATCCCTGGTAGATCTCGCCGGATCCGAGCGAGCTGATTCCACAGGCGCTAAAGGAACGAGGCTGAAAGAGGGAGCCAACATCAACAAGTCACTGACAACCCTCGGAAAAGTTATATCAGCTCTCGCTGAAATTGTGAGTCGATTATATGATAAGATTATAACTGTACCGTGGATTTTTAGTTAAACAGTTCGGCATTAAATATTTTTTTATGAAAAATACTTTTTATATACAAAAAAATAAAAAAAATTTTTTTTACGTACAAACCTTATCTATCGTAAGTGTGGCGCGTTCGTTATTATTTCATCTGGCAGACTTAGTGACGTCAATATATGTGCCAGTATTAAATATTTATTTATTTTTTAGGTTTGTTAGCGATTTTTACATTGGTCATTCTTACATACATACAATTATAATAAATCCACAGATTATGTAAAATCATTTAAAAGCAAACACTACTTGCTAATTAAAGCATTAATTACTATTTCTTGCTACGAAAAGAAAAGTGAAAAAACAAAACAAAAACGAAGAATGAGCAAAAGAGAAAAAATAAAGTAAATATAAATAGTTCATGTGTTTTATATTTTATTTTTAGTCTGTTTTTATTAAATTTTGATAACTGCATAGAAATAATTTCAATTATATAAGAAGGATTTAATAGCACCACTACAAACATAAAATAAACAATTAAATTTTCATAGAATTCGCTTAAATAAACTGTTGATTTTTGTAACATATTATTTTCAACCTTATGTAAAATCACTTAAAACTCGGTATGCATTGTGATGCTCTCTTAAATTATTTTATAATCAATAATCCTAAACGAATCGCGCGCCATCTATTATACATGGATTCATTCCAATTAGACTAATAGCATAGAAAGTCATAAGTGACAAGCAAAGAAACGAATATTTTATATCTACGTATTGGTTACTTAGAGTGGATAATGTTTTAACAGCTATAGTTACATATGCCAAACTGTTTCGAACTATAAAACCACGTGTGTATATTGTATTGGTTGAGTAGGTTCTATCATAGTAGTGTGAATGTGTGGGATGCTAGATTGTATTATATATGTATAACTATATAGTATATATATATATATATGTCTGTGAATGCGCAATGAATTGAAAATCTATCATTTCTTTTTCTATATTTAATTTCATGGTTATGGTCACATGGGTGTAAAGTTTTGAAATAATGTGGGAATTAAAAAAAGCTTAAATGATGGTATTTCTTAATGACTTTTTAAATAAATTAAATAACTATAAAATGATTGTTAATTGCTGTGTTAACTAGTATGGCCAAATTTTAATTTAAGCTATGTATATATGTATACATATAGATTTAAACGTATTTTAAACTGTCTTCCTGCATCTTGTTTCTATGGACGTGTACAGTCGGTAAGTGCAACTGTCGTTCTCTATACAACACATATATTATATTCCAATGATAGAATGAGTAAAGATATACAAAACATATATAACTATTCCATCCACAAACAGTTTTTAATTTAAATATCTTTATTATCTATGTAATATATATAAGTCAGTTCAACTTATCGGCTTTTATTTTATTTCCAAAGTACTTTACAACTTCGTTGATGTGTATCAATTTTTTCACATTTCCATAAAGAATACCATAGATTATTTTTAATCTACAATTATGTTATGTCAATTTAAGTACTTTATCCTTACTCTTCGTCCCATTGGAATAAGCTATATGCAATTGCGTGCTGTCTACGTGTGCCTGAAATGTGTATTTATTATAATATACATGAATACATAGATATATTCAAATTTATACACTGTAGAATGTCCATTTTGAAATAGATAACCTATTTTGTTTTTTATCGAGTTTTATTTTGTTATAACACGATTATTTATCTGTGACAAAAGAAGAATATATTTGTAGAGAATTTCAATGTTCTACAACGTTTCCGCATGCGCATGCGCTGTGTGTCTTTTGTTTTCTCATGTTTGTTAATGTTTATATGTTGGTAGTTCTTTAGACTCCCACCTACACTGAACTACTTTAATATTGATATGAACAAATCACAATCTAAATACACTGTAGAATGTTTTTTTTTTTAATTTAATGCTATTTTTGCTTAAACAAACTTAGCTTTCTAAATAATTGAATAATCACCAATTTACATTTTGAAGAATACGTTCAAACAGTCTGGTTATCGACATCGTATGACTATTAGTTAATTCAATACAAGTAATATTTTTTAATCATATGTATGCAATTACTTTAGCTGTTAGCTTTTATTATAGTTCACAGATTAATAATGGCACAAAGTTCCACACGATACTTCATAAATTCATAAAGCTTTCAAAAGTGTTTAAAGACTACGAACGCTTGGCTTTACGAGATGGCATTTCATAAATTAATAGTTTAATTAAATAAAACATGCTTATATTTAAGGCATCAAAAACGAAGAAATCGAAGAAAGCTGACTTCATACCTTACCGTGACTCGGTGCTCACGTGGCTGCTCCGTGAGAACCTCGGCGGGAACTCGAAGACCGCGATGATAGCGGCCATATCACCTGCCGATATTAACTACGACGAAACTCTTAGTACATTGAGGTGATTAAAATCTAATTATATTTTAAAGTCTTTATCTAGTTCTATTACAGTAAATAATCTTCTATATCTTTATAGCTTTTTTATGCATCTCTTTGTACACTTTATGAACTTATTTTTTGAGATATTGTAGTAAATATAAAAAAATAAATATTATATGTTAATTAATATCAAGCCATTATTAATATATTCCGAATTAAATGACATGGCGTTATTCTTTAATTCTAATAAAATAAGAGTGTTAATTATTTTCAATGTGCTATTCAAACCTAAGAAAAAGAATAACCTTATGATTATGTAGCACAAAAATATATGTAAATACATGGTATTGTTAAAAATATAAAACTGCATAAAATGTGTAATCCATGAGATTCTAAATTCTAAGAGAATAATCCCCAACAGATACGCAGATCGCGCCAAGCAGATCGTTTGCAAAGCCGTCGTCAACGAAGACGCGAACGCGAAACTTATCCGCGAACTCAAAGAAGAAATACTCAAACTACGCGAACTGCTCAAAGCCGAGGGCATCGACGTCGAAGAAGGTGAGAACCGCTTGAAAGAATATCGTACACTTAGGCTTAGTCGTCATGTGATCTAATAGTTCGTCTTGTGTGTGTTGTACGTTTTAAAAAAGAGCTAGAACGAACTAAACGCCACAAACGTTGTTTTATGAGTTGATACTAAAGTGATCTTTTATTTTCAATTGCGAAGGACCAGATGGTAGAGTCGTTTATGAAAAGAAAGAACAGCCTACCAGTAAGTAAAAGCAAAGAGGCTTGCGCATTGCATATGTACACCCCACCTGTACGCTTTGCCTCCTCGGGGTTGTCAGGATAAAAAAAAACAATGACAAATTCACGTCACTCAGACGGTAAAGCTGGCAACCCGACACCTTGAAAAAAAAAAGAATTGCACCCTTATCCAGAGCTTGTGGCGTTGTAGGCGTACTTATTTAGTACATGATTTTCTATAATCGTCACTCCTTGTAGGTACATATGTATTGGTTCGTTATGTAATATTATAACTGCGCTTATATTTATATATTGGTGTTGGTTTATATCGAATTGGTAGGACGATTAGTTAATATTTATTTTTATATGAATGTAAGTTATGAATGAATGTTTTCATCTAAATGTATTGAAGTATGTATTTGAATGAACCCCTGAGCATTTTATTAATTAATAATATCATTTGAATTTATTAATCAAATTTGTTTTATTCATAATTTTAATAAAAATGCTCAGACGAACAGACCGTTCGCGGCTTTTCAAAAAAAAAACAATAAAAAAAGTTAATAAATCAGTTATTAGACGAACTAAATCGGTTATATAGAAAATAGTTTATACTAAGAAATAACGTCGCGAACGGGAATATAATTTTTATAAATGTTTTGCAAACAAGCTTCATAGCTTCGCATGTTTTTTTCTACTATTTATGTCCGTTAAATAAATAATTTATTTTCAGATAATAAATAATCATCAGCCAGGTCCAATTTTGGTTACATATATATATTTTATTTAAAAAAAAAAAACAATCTTAGACAACAGATTGTATATTTAAACTGCTTAGCATGTACAGTAGCTATTATTTATATCATATATATTAAATAATCAAATCAAAGTTGGACCTGAATTCTTATATAAGTCCGAATAATATATAATGTCATTTTCAGCACTTGTATTGATTTTGTAACGCACGTTGTGATCACGGGATTGTTTTGAAAGTCACACGGTGATTGGTTGCAATATCAAATCCGATAGAAAGAGACCATCGTACCTCGTTCTTATTGGATAGAAAGAGAAAAAAATATCACGTACATTTTTGGAATGGAGACGTTTTAATATTAGTATATATGTAGCATAAAAAATATTTCTTATGGTAAAGCAGGAGAAGAGAACGCGTCGCCGATGCGCAAGAAGAGCGAGTCTGAATCTGCCCTGTCCCCCAAGCTGTCCCGAGCAGCTACCACCATCGCTGAGGAAGCTGTCGACCAGCTACAGGCTTCTGAAAAGCTTATTGCAGGTAAGAACTAACTGTGGCTACATAACAATAATTGAATTGTTGTTTTATTCTTATACTTCAAAGATCTGGGCGAGTGCAGTAACAATTCCGCGGTATAGCGCATACGCTCGCTCCGACGGGTGGTGGAGTAAGCTTTACTTTAAGAAGAGAAGAGGCTAACGGCCGAATACTGAAACGTCATTCATGAAGTGGGACCTAATTATTTGGAACGTAATAATTAAGTCCCACTTCATATATGAAAGACGTTTCAGTATTCGGCCATTAGTCCAGCATTCCATTCATGGCCTCTGTCGAAAGAGGTCAGATTGTCGTGCCGCCGTCTTATAAGAGTTAGGGAATTGAGAGTGCACCTGTGGTTGCGCACACACTTGTGCACTATAATATGTCCTACGCAACGCGCACCAGAGATTAGCCAACTGGCTAACCTCTCTTGAGGTTGGTGGCCGTGGCTAAAATCGGTCTGTAGGACATCATCGCATTCATGGACTTTACTGTTAGCTTATTCATATTAATTTATTGTTAAAATAGTTTCCATTTGCTTAACTCAAGAAATAAAATTTAATTTTAAAAGATAACGAAAATAAATTTAAGTTTTTAATTTAATACAAGTGACAAATATCTGTGATCACAATTTGGTGAAATAAATGTTATTTATGTTTTTTTTTATATATAGATTATTATCGATTATACATACATATATATTGTTTAGAACTCAACGAGACCTGGGAAGAGAAGCTTAAACGTACTGAGCAAATTCGCGTTCAGCGCGAAGCGGTATTCGCTGAGATGGGTCTCGCGGTTAAAGAGGGCGTCACTGTAGGCGTTTACTCCCCCAAGAAAACTCCTCACTTGGTCAACTTGAACGAGGACCCTAATCTATCGGAATGCCTTCTTTATTACATAAAAGACGGTAAGTGAATTTATTTTAAATGCTATATTATTGTAAAACACGACATATTCAAAGCTGTGTAACATGACCTCTATGTGCCCTTCACTATGTATGTATCGATTACATAAAATCTAAGATCGAGTTACGAGATCGAATGACTTCTTAATACGGATTTCATAATATGGATTACAGTTTGTTTCATAGCTTCGACTAGACAGTCTATTTACCAAAAATAAGTTGGTTTTAATTTTGACTTTTTGTGTTTTTAAAATAGTGATATTGGTTTTTGTTTATGGTTCAATATTGCCAATATTGATTGTTTTTGGGATATTCTATTGAGTGTTATGGAAATTTAATCGATTAACTTTTTTTAAATATATTAAACCTAATCGTCTGCCATCAGGCTTAGTAAATATATACGATTTTTATTGCGTTCATTTTGCAGCTTCTATAGAAAAGTTAGTTGGGAACACTCCATGACAGTAACTTTTAATGTATTCATTGAATAGGAAAATTACAAAATGCCAATGTTCCCAGGTGTAACACGCCTCGGCACCGCTGAGGGTCAGATCCCGCAAGATATCCAGCTCTGTGGCTCTCATATCCTGAGCGAGCATTGCATCTTCGAGAACACGGACGGCGTGATCTGCCTCATACCGCATCGCGGGGCACTCGTTTATGTCAATGGACGTGAGGTGAGTTTCGAGGACTTGGGAGACATTGCTATGGTAATGGATCTATCTTAATACAGGTAGCAGGTACCTTCTAGTGGTTGGATTTATGTTTTTGGACAAGCTACTCATCAATTATTCTAACGGAAAACATAAATATATGCGTAGTCTAATTTGGAGGAGTGAACCAGCATTGTTATTGTTGAGCAGATATACAGGAATGCAACCTCTTAAATCTAATGGTTTTTGTGTAAAGGATGGTGTATATGTCTGCAATACCATGTCGATTAGCAGATGGGGAAAGGCGCCTGCTATCAGATGAGATTCTACCTTAATTAAAATTAAAATTATCAGGATGATTAACAAAAATTAAATTGTTTGTAGGTCAACGAACCTATAATATTGAAGACTGGATCTCGCGTGATCCTTGGCAAGAACCACGTCTTCCGATTCACTCATCCCGGACAGCCTCGCGAAGAGCCCGTGTCCAATAAGGACACCGTCAATGATACGCCAGGAACGAACACGGATAACGGTACGTATTGGCCTCATTTTTGTCCCACGGTAGGATTTCTGTGTTTTCTTTAATTATCGACCGAGAGATTAATTATGAATACTAAATTTCAGTAAAGTTTGTTTCGATTAAAACCTTCTTGGTCGACTTTCAGCGCCAACGTAACTCCTAATATTATTAAAAAGACAATTTTTTGTCAATAATTCTCAATTAGAGTCGTTAACATAATTATTAATTATGCATAATGTTCTCTACTTTTATGCAAGTATAGATAATAATAAACTATGTATGTAGGTTTTATATTTTATTAAATATAATTGACATGAAAGATAATGGGCGTTACGTCGAAAAAAACTACATATATGAAATTATGCTTCTTAATGTAAGCATCAAGATAATTATTATGTTTTATACCTTATATAACAGAAACAACGGTTCTTTTTGATTTTTTGAGTTATAACTTTGTCAAATGATTCATGTGCTGGTTAAAACTCGAACGAGAGTGTTTTGTTTTTTTGGTCTAATTTGAATATATATGTGTCTAGCACCAAGTGTCACGGAGACCGTTGATTGGGACTTCGCGCAATGCGAGTTGCTTGAGAAGCAGGGAATCGACTTGAAGGCCGAAATGCAGAAACGATTAATGGCCTTAGAGGAACAGTTCCGCAGGGAGAAGGAACACGCTGATCAGCAGTTTGAGGAGCAGCGGAAGGTATGGGATATACTGTTAAAATTTTATCAATGTTAATTAGTTACCTAAGGATCTTATGTTTAAATTTTTTTTTTATTTCATAGCAAGGCGGACGAGCATATGGGCCACCTGATGGTAAGTGGTCACCAACGCCCATAGACAATGGCATTGTAAGAGTTGTTAACTATCTCTTACATCGCCAATGCGCCACCAACCTTGGGAACTAAGATGTTATGTCCCTTTGCCTGTAATTACACTGACTCACTCACCCGTCAAACCGGAACACAACAGTACCAACTACTGCTGTTTTGCGGAAGAATATCTGATGAGTGGGTGGTACCTACCCAGACGAGCCTGCACATAGCTCTACCACCAAGTGAGATATACTCCATATACAGAATTGACTGACTTTATCAAAACCTCATAGTGGTCCACCACCAACAAAATGGCGGCTTAAAGTTAGCGCGCCTTTTTTTAACAACGCTGTTGTATGGATCTACGAGTCAAACTATGGAGTTATTGACGTGACAACGTCTTATAAATTGGTTTGCCGGGTGACACTTCAAGAAACTGCGTTACGCTCCGCTCACGTTATGCGCTCACAATGAGAGCGAGTGAGAGGCACGCGTCCCTTCCACTCGGGCATGGTTAGCCCGCCTAAGAGCGAGAGAGACAGACATAAAAAGTGAAATTCAGTGCGAGATTCTTTGTATAAATTAATGTTTTAAATATAATTCTTTGTATAAATAAATGTTTTAAATTGTTACTATTATTTCATCCTTCTTCCTACTATACGAATGAATATTCACATTAAAATTATTTTACCACTCAAAGTCGTTGTCACGTAAAACTTTCGCCCGTATACCGACTTTACAGGCAACCAATTTTTTTTTTTTTGTTTTTGAGCAAGATATTTAACACATTTTACTATAAATTATGAGTACATGTTTTGATTAGTTTTTTTAAATGAAATTTTTGTTTATTGTTTGTTATATGTTAGGAACTCGTACAATTAACATAAATAAATAAAACATTTAAAATACTTTTTGTTATAAAATATTATTAAAAACACAGACGGAAGCAGAGAAAGACTGTTATTATAACTAATTAAATTGCTTAAAGTATACATCAATCCAAAAAGAAATTCATTCTGGAACGATTGTAGCTAAACTAATTGAATCTTATAAAGTAAAATCGAAGGTGCTCATTAGTCATTTGTTTCTAGAACTACGAAGCACGTATCGACGCACTGCAGAGACAAGTGGAAGAGCAGAGCGTCACCATGTCCATGTACAGCTCGTACACGCCCGAGGACTTCCACAACGATGAGGATATATTCGGTGAGTCTATACAATTTATATGATAATATTACTCTCACTCAAAAAAAAATTTTCAGTACAGACAACACCAAACAATACAGATAAGATATAGGTTTTTTTCTTTAATTTGCCCAAATTTTCTTCGAAGTTCATAGTATTGGGAATTTGAAATGAATATTGGCCTATTTATGGAATGCTTGTACTATTTATGCTGATAAAGATTTGAGTCTATTCGATTAATCTTACTATATATATATATGAGGCTATAAGCAAAATTAAAATGTTCTTATGTTACTCAAAACAAAAATATGTTTTAGTACAAAATATGCCATAAAGAATGTTGTCAAATGTCTCGGTATCCTAATTTGCACTTCAATGTAACGTAAAAGCTTGTGTAAAATGTGGGGATGACTATAGCCTAATATTAGGTATCGCCTGGTGGGTACTATTGAGCTATTTAAATTTATATATTTATATCGTACAGTGACGTTACATATAATAATTTGTCAAGAAAACCCTCCGACGTTGAGATCTTCAATCTTACCAACGAGGTGTGATTACACGAAATGTATGCAATAACAGTAAGCGTGTGATTATTGTGGGGTAGTGAATCCCCTGTTTGAGACAGAGTGCTGGTCGGCGCGCGAGGTGGGACTGGCGGCCTGGGCCTTCCGCAAGTGGAAGTACCATCAGTTCACCTCGCTCAGGGACGACTTGTGGGGGAACGCGATCTTCCTCAAGGTTAGTCAAATGTAACGTTAAAATGAATCAATAGTGGTCACGTTAAAATGCCGTTGGTGTCGTTTCTGAGTGACAATATTTTAATGAAATTAATGAGTTATTGCTATCTCTTTCATATCTGGAAGCTATGCCAAACGCTGTTAAATATTTGGTTTTTAATTTATTATAAATAATTTACTTCCCTTATAAATTACCACACGTAAAAATGGTTTTTCGGTATTACTAAACTAGTGTCATGATGAGATAATAGAAGAAATTTCCAGCTTTTTAACGTAAATCAGTACAGTGACACAACGTATTCCATCGACGCAGGAAGCGAACGCGATATCCGTGGAGCTGCGCAAGAAGGTGCAGTTCCAGTTCACGCTGCTGACGGACACGCCGTACTCGCCGCTGCCGGGCGAGCTGGCGCCGCGCGACGACGGCGACGACGACTACCGCCCCTCCGCGCCCACCGTCGTCGCCGTCGAGGTCACCGACACCAAGAACGGCGCCACGCACTACTGGACGCTCGAGAAGCTGCGGTGAGACCTTCGCTAGCGCACGCTGACACCCGACTGCACGATGGCGTTACTCGGCCTCGGATCTACAATATTGTCGCCGTCCCTGCATTCTGAAATAATTACTTCACAGAAGCTTACAAAACAAATATACTTCGTTCAAATGTTACAATTGCTACTATCTCCTTTAACTGGATTTTCAAGTCTTTGATATAATTTCTAAGACTGAAAACCGACACGCCATGGATGTCTGGGTACTTTGACAAAATGAATTTCAAACTTATTATGAATTCGACCTTGAATTTGAATTTGGGATAGCCAATCATTGCAACTGATGCAAGTAACAAGTAACTCGTACATGGAGGTACATGTACTAACCGGTAGATCCGAGGCTGGATAGAGTTACAGATTATGCGTTATGAATGTATGACTGTTTCGTGGATATAATAGAAATTGGTTATTAAGTTTTTTTTGGAGTTATTTGAGTTTGTAGCATAGAGACTCGATAATAGAAGTTTACCGATATAGAGTTAGTTTTGTAGGTATTTTGAACTTATTTTGTACACTAAAATTGTATATAATATATTACATAGATATTTTCTTATACTTTTAGGACATAACGAAAAAGCGAAACGAAGATTAGTTTAGTTCTAGTATTTGTAATGTTGCTAATAAATTTAAAGGTATAGATAGACTACATAATACTTTATTTATATTTAGTTTTTTGTATATTTATTTCACATTTTTAAACATGATTCTAATTATTATATTTATTTGCATTTCGTTGTATTTTTTTCTTCTTTTTCTGTTGTTCAATACTTTTTTATTATTTTTTTTATTTTTCATATTTTGCTGTAGCAATATTAATTATATTATTTCAATTAAAACACAATCGATTGGATAGTCGATCGAATATTAAGTTCATATTTAACACATCATGTTGTATGTATTGTATATAACGATATTATTAAATACGAATTATTTATTAGGTAAGTACATATTTTAGAGACATAATTGTACATCAATGTGCATAAATATTTATGAATACGCTTTTTTGTTTTGCCGCTTATTATTTTAATTTACATAACAAATGCTTACATATACTTTAACACACATATTTATTATAACTATTTAAGTCGATATTACATAAGTGTCGTCGGGTATGTGTGACAATTTAGTTTAGGATAAAAAATATTGAATTAAATAAAGGGAAATTATATAGGATTAAAAAAATGACCAGGAGTACGTAGATAGTTTAAGTGAGGAGTATTCCGAGCCGAGGCGGTAGGGCTGGAGGCGCTAGAGTGCAAGGCGGTGTGTTGTCCGTAGCCACCGGCTGGAGCTCATGCGGCAGATATACAACATGAACGAGAGCGCATGCGCCGACGACGAGGCGGCGCCCCCCGCGCCCCCCGCCCCGGCCGCGCCCCCCGCGCCCGCCGACCCCGCCCTCCTGCACTGTATCTCCGCCTGCGCCAACAACACGCGCCTCTCGCTCGCCAACCTGCTGCCCTCGAGGTTTGTGCCTCCGGGAGAAACAAAGCAGAGCGAGACGGAAATACTAGTTGCACGAAATTTAAAGCGCGTCGCACGTTTCGTCGACGATTGAGATCGATATTTGGACACTGACCGATATTAGTCGAGGTGGCTTCTATTCTGTTGTTCGTATTAAATTTGTCTTCAGGGCAATAAATACTGTTTTGTTTCTGCCTTCGATGTGATGCGAACGACAGGGAATTCGTTTCACGCTTTCGTCGACATCGGCAGTCACGCTTTTGTAATTTTGTAAGGCTTTTTTAGATTTTTTATATGAATATTGGCGAGGCGGACTGCTAGGTGCGAGGCCTTAGCGAACAGACGTTTGACAAATGAGGTCACGAAGGAAGTATATTTTAGCGTTCGATGTGTATTATGTGCGTATGTCACTGCATTCCAGGAGCTTTTCAGAACTGCACAACATCATCATACAACCAAATAACGAACACTGTACGGCCATTCAATAATTGTCGAACTACTTTTAAAATTGAGATTGTACTTTGGTCGCCACGCTTCTTTATGCGTATATATATTTTATTATGTAAAGTAAAATAAAATTATTTTGATTATTAATAAAAAAATACGTTTTTATATTCTTATTTGCTTGCATGTGCTGCTTTCGAAATAGCTGCCAAAATATGTTCAAAGCTTTTCTCAAGTCATTGTGGTTTAAATGCACAATTTAGTCGAGCGATTTTGGCATTTATGTTCTAATATTTAAAGTATATATTTGCAGACAACGCTTAGAACTGATGCGCGAGATGTACCACAACGAGGCGGAGCTGTCGCCCACCTCGCCCGATCACAACATCGAGTCGGTCACCGGCGGTGATCCGTTCTACGATAGATTCCCGTGGTTCCGTCTAGTTGGACGGTGAGTTATTACTTATACTAACCAGTAACTCGTCCGCTTCGATAGACCTTACTAAATACGTATATGTATGTTGTTATTCTAGTTTTTTTTAATTAAAGTGAATGAGTAGGAGAGTGTGGAGAATTAAAGTAAAATAAGTGAGAGCAAACTGATCTCTTATATATTGTGTTTCTTTTTAGTTTAGTTGAAGTCCTACAGGGCACGGTTGAAGTTGTCGACATCGTGATTATGTTTCTAGAAGTGACGTAATAATTTTGGCCTACAGGAGCTTCGTGTACTTGTCGAATCTTCTGTACCCGGTTCCACTTATTCACAAGGTGGCTATAGTGAATGAGAAAGGAGACGTGAAGGGCTACCTCCGGGTAGCCGTACAGGCAGTCATCGACGCCGAAAAAAGTAAGTTGTTTTGAAATCACATCTTTCAAAATTTAAGAGCCAATACGGCCCGTATTGGTTAGACCATGATTTTTATCCAAAATTGCGAGTTCATAACTGTTAATTTGGGCATCAAATTTGTTTGTTCTTAAATTGTGTTTTTTCTTGGATCCTTAGATGTATTCTTCTCGATCAAGTGGTGGAATAATTGGTAGAGTAGGCTCCAAATCTTTTCTAGCCCAACTCTAGCATATTTATAGGCCATTAATTAACTGTTTAAATTTTCAAGTGTGAAAGTAAATGTCAATAACTCTTTCTTTTTTAGATAACGCCGAATTCGCTGCTGGCGTGAAGCAGTCAGCTAAAATCTCATTCGACGACGATATCGTGCCAGCTCGGTCGAGGCTGAAGGCGATTTCGAACGTTGAGAAGAACAACGCCATCAACGCTATCAATATCGAAGACCGACCCGAACAGGACTCGAATATCAAGATTGAAGGTTAATATTGACTTACTATACAATTATGAATGATGGAACTGTGGTAGAAATAACTGAAGTCTAACAGAATATAGATAATTAAACTTAAAATGTTTCGTCTAATGGTTCAAATAGGCGCTGATTTCTAAAGGATTTTTGTCACAAATTGAATTCCACGCTGAAAAAGCCGCGGGTTATTTTATATATATTTTATTACTTGAACATCATTAAACGTTAGAAAGCCACAGTCGTCATACGATAATATTAAACAGTAAATGAGATGTAGGTGATGACGTATATGTGATTTCGGTACCAGAACTAGCGGTGGGCGAGTGCGACGCCGACAGCGGGCGGGGCGACAGCTCGCTGGCGTCGGAGCTGAAGGAGGAGGACCTGCCCGAGCACCTCACGCTGGGCCGCGAGTTCACGTTCCGCGTCACCGTGCTGCAGGCGCACAGCGTGGCCACCGACTACGCCGACGTCTTCTGCCAGTTCAAGTGAGTGGCCCGCGCACTAGTCGTACTGACGAACCGAACTACGTCAGCGAAGTAAACATATATACGTCCTTACGTCATTATATAGAAGAGAACACCTGGTAGGGCCGAGTGCAAGTCCGCCTGGGTAGTTACCACATACGTGTCACTATTGTATCAAACAGCACTGCTTAGTATTGTTGCGTTCTGATTTGAAGAGTGAGTGTGCCAGTATGCTAAATAAAGAACATGCTGGTTTGTTGGAAGAAGATGTATTACCTTTTCGTTTTGTTTTCAATAATAGTAGTTTAGTTTGTAAGTAATAACGGAAACGATTATTGTTAGATTTTAATTTATAAATTCTTTCATTGTTTCAGCTTCCTGCACAGAAACGAAGACGCTTTCTCGACCGAGCCTGTCAAGAATGCCGGGAAGAACACACCTCTCGGATTCTATCACGTGCAAAATGTAAGTTTAGATCACATTGAAATTGCAAACATCTAGACTCGGTGAATTCTAACGAAATATGTACCGTTTCAGATCACTGTTCCGGTGACGAAGTCGTTCGTCGAATATATTAAATCGCAACCGATAGTGTTCGAAGTTTTCGGACATTACCAGCAACACCCTCTGCATAAGGTAATTAATGCACTCAAAGGTTTTAAAGCTGTTCATTAGTAACACCAGGCTTATTGTTTTTATCAAAGACGATTCATTTGTTTAGCTTATTACCTATAGCTTTATTACCTTCGCTCCAAAACTCACTACTAACAAGTTGAGTTACGGGTGTAACACAAACATCTGACATCTCGAACACAAACATTTGCGTTTGCTTTATGTATAGTCAAGTGAGTGGCGGGCGCTTGTGTGGCAGGACGCGAAGCAGGACGGGCCGGTGGGGCGCGCCCCCCCGCGCCGCATGCTGCCCCCCTCGCTGCCCATCTCGGCGCCCGTGCGCAGCCCCAAGTGGGGCGCGGCCAGCGTGGCGCCGCCCTGCTGCTCGTCGCACCTGCACTCCAAGCACGACCTGCTCGTCTGGTTCGAGATCTGCGAGCTGGCGCCCAGCGGCGACTACGTGCCGGCGGTGAGGACCGACCGGACACTATTGTGCGATACCTATGACGTCTGTCCTTCTCTTTCCTACATTTGGTGTGTCGTTCGCCAGGTGGTGGAGCACAGCGACGAGTTGCCGTGTCGCGGCCTGTTCCTCCTACACCAGGGGATCCAGCGTCGCATCCGCATCACTATACTTCACGAACCGTCCTCTGACTTGCAGTGGACTGACGTCAGGGAACTCGTCGTCGGTAAGGAATGAAATGGATTTATTGACCATTGTCAATCATTTTAAGATTTCTCAATTTGAGTTTAAACGTTGTTAGGTTCACAATAAAGTATATTTTATTGGAAGTTTTGATGCATTGTTCAGACATAATTGACTTCATACAGAGTGTCTTGGTATAATTGCGATCGGACATCTAGACGGGCAGTATAGAACATATAAATATTGTTAATAGAATTTATTCAGTCTTTGGTAAATATATGCCCCTTGTGTTACAATTATGCTATTTTCTACCCAGGACGTATTCGGAACACACCGGAGCCAAACGATGATTCAAATGACGGTGACGAAGACGGAGCCCTGTCTCTCGGGTTGTTCCCCGGGGAACGGCCATCGCTGGACGATCGGGCTGTGTTCAGGTAAGTGGAATAAAATTTCAACATAATATTTCGATGTTTAAATTACTTGTAAGACTATATTATACAATAGCCATCAGTGGAGTCATTTAATTTTACGTTTAATATTATTTAAAAATATCTATTGGATATTTTTCAGTACTCTTTTTAACTTGAGATTTTATCTTGAAACTTGTAAAACTAACAAATCTTTGTTACAAAAGATTATCTTTTATCGAGGCAACTATATTGTACTTAGGTTTGAAGCCGCTTGGGACAGCAGTCTGCACGGATCGCCGCTCCTGAACAGAGTCAGCGCTAACGGAGAAGTTGTGTATATTACACTCAGCGCTTATCTTGAGGTGAGTTTTTTATTAACTTTTAATGTGACTTTAACCCTATCGTCTATTTATATATTTTTCCTGTACATATAGTAGTTTTTTTTTTAACATAAAAATTTAAACATAATTTTAAGACGCAGATAATTTAGTCTATAACAAACAAGCCAACATAAATAAGCTAATTAGTACAGTCATTGGATTAATAGATTTCGACGTGCTCTTTTCGAATTTTTAAAATTGGAAACATAAGCTTTAGCCGATAATATTATAAGTGTGTAATAGTTTGATGCACGTATAAGAACAAACGTGAATTGTTCGTCACTACACCGGGCGGCACTTGCAGGTGGAGAACTGCGGGCGGCCGGCCATCGTGACGAAGGACCTGTCGGTGGTGGTGGTGGGGCGCGAGGCGCGCACGGGCGCGGGCCGCTCGCTGCGCCGCGCGCTGTTCGGCCACCGCGCCGCGCGCGCCGACCGCCTCACCGGCCTCTACGAGCTCAGCCTGCACCGCGCGCTCGAGCCGGGTACGTAGCGTGACGCCATAGTCACCACCAATCGGTGGTGGTGGTGGGGCGCGAGGCGCGCACGGGCGCGGGCCGCTCGCTGCGCCGCGCGCTGTTCGGCCACCGCGCCGCGCGCGCCGACCGCCTCACCGGCCTCTACGAGCTCAGCCTGCACCGCGCGCTCGAGCCGGGTACGTAGCGTGACGCCATAGTCACCACCAATCGGTGGTGGTGGTGGGGCGCGAGGCGCGCACGGGCGCGGGCCGCTCGCTGCGCCGCGCGCTGTTCGGCCACCGCGCCGCGCGCGCCGACCGCCTCACCGGCCTCTACGAGCTCAGCCTGCACCGCGCGCTCGAGCCGGGTACGTCTCTCCGCACGCCTCTCCGCACGCCTCTCCGCACGCACGTCCCGCCTACCTCACTAACCCTACAATCGAAATCAAGCTCGTCTGCGTCGGTACCGGCCACTCATCGGATACCCTACCGCTAAACCGCAATACATAGTATTTTTGCTTTCTGCTTCGAAGGGTGATTGAGCCAATGTAATAACAGGCACAAAGGTCAAACAACTTCATTTTATTTCTGACATCGCCAATGCCTATACTTAGGGCAGTGATAAGTGATGACTTAACATCGGAGGGCCCGTTTGCCCGTCCTTCTACCATTACCATAAAAAAAAATACAGTTCACTTTAAAGAGGAATCATTAGATTCCATTTTATTTCTGTTTATAAACATTACTTTATAGACGGAATTATATTCATTTACTCCAAATACACATGATTATCACCATTTCTTCGGCACCGATGAAATGGAATGACCCCTACGTTCGCAGGCGTCCAGCGCCGCCAGCGCCGCGTGCTGGACACGAGCGGCACGTACGTGCGCGGCGAGGAGAACCTGCACGGCTGGCGTCCGCGCGGCGACTCGCTCATCTTCGATCACCAGGTCAGAATATTTAATCATAATTATGCAAACCAAACTTCCAATTTTTAGATTTTCTATAATGTCGCTAAGTTTTTAATCAATATTTAGAAATAATTAATCCGAGCTCAGACATACGTCGTCAAAATTTGCATGTTCCTTGGCTAGTTAAGTAAGCGTTAATTTTATTTGTTATGGCAATGAGACGAGATATAACGTGTGTCGTTTTCTCTTCACGGTATAACTTTTGTTTTTCTAAGCTAGTAGTTTGTGATATAATTTTTTTTTGCAACGCTAAGATTCTTGTATTTGTGTTTTTGAAATTCCTCCTCGTTTCGAATTTTCTGTACAAAGAACGCAGTTTATTATAATAATCGAACGTTTTATAACGGAAGTCAATTAACGATTGTTTTCTTTTACTCAAACAGAAACGTATCTGGCGCAAACTGATCTATGATTGGCCGCTGGACATTATCGATAAATTCCAGGTCCACAAATATGTTTCCTTAGCTATTTAGTATGTACTATGTGCGCAATCATTCATTTGGTGTTAGTCATTCGTACTAAATAGCTACTGAAAAGTGATTTGTGTACTGGTTACTCGTCCATTCATCTCTACTTCACGCATATTTATGAACAATAATAGTATTATTTTTTTAGATTTATTTTATTATCTGTTTAAGGGCGGACTTACATTAGCTATAACACTGATGATTTGACAAACACATATTCTTCTCTCTCTATCATCATTTATTTCACATTCGTAGAAGAAGACAAAGTATTATTTATCGTATCGCTAAAAACTTGTACGGTTTTGCTTATTATTTTTCAAGGAATGTAGATTCGCCCTTGTCACATTTAGCCTTATATAACTATTATACTAGTTCAGGTGACGATGCTAGACATTTTATTTACATCACACATTTGTGACCCTGACACAGACACGCTTTATCATTCAATACATAAGCTTTATACCTACATATTTATACAAAGACTTATATATTTTACATAATCATATTCAAATATACACCTTTTCGATTTTTTAAATTGCTTGTTAATTTTATCTCCTTTTTTTAAATTAATAATTTATTTAACTAGCAACACTTAGTGAATAATTTGCTCAAAAGTTGTCCAGAAATCGTCGTCGCCTTTACTTCGAAAAAAATGAAGGAATGAAACTAACGATGTTATAATTTCAGTGGGAACTAGAGAAGATGACACGGCTGGAGCAAGTCGGTCGGACGAGGCATTTCCTAGCGCTCCGCGAGCGCCTACGTCACGGACACGAAAACACAGTCGCACCTAACGACTTTACTAAGACAGAAAAGGTATAATACTTAGCTAAAAACAAAATCTGTAAAAGGAATGACGGTACAACTATATCATTTTTAAATATGTTGTACGATTTGTACTCTATGAAAAAATGGTCGACAAAATAAGTACAGTACGTGAAATTAATGCGTCTCGTACAGGAGGTGAGCAACATGGCGGCGAAGGCTGCTTCGGAGTGCGCGCACGGGCGGGACGACGCCGTGTACGAGCCGTGGGACATGAGCCCGCGCGAGCGCGACCTCGCCACCAAGTTCGTCAAGCTCATACAGGGTACGGAACACGCTCCGCCCTTGAGGGGTACAAATTCATTGATATGCAGATTTTATCGAGAATGGTCCTTTATTTCTCACTATAATTAGTATGAACGTGTTTATTTTTCAATAGATCTTTATTTCCTAATAGTTATAGGAATACTAGGAGTGAATAATATAATAATAATAATATACAGGTCCGGACTCCGGACGTGGAAAATTCATGTGTAATCAAAATATTTATTTTTATGTCTATAATTACAGGAAGAATAGGCAATAATAACAAGGAAGTCGACGCAGCGGTATCGCCCGCCACGCCCGTCGACGAAGGCGTCTCGGCCGACATCTCGACGCCCAGTCTTCTGTCCTCCATACACAGCGCTTCGAGCTTCGAGTGAGTGTCGACTTATATAACGCCAGTATTGCCTAGACTATTTTTTAAACTCTGGGCGTCGGATCGCACTAAAATCAAACATGTCATATGAAATCGTCGTATAGAACGATGTAAGAGTCGTGAATGAGTCGTGTGTCGCGATGGGTCGGCAGGCTGTGCTCGCCGGAGCGCGCGCTGCTGGAGAAGGCGGCGGCGGCGGGCGGGTGGGGCGCGGGCGCGGCGGGGTCGCTGGCGGGCTCGCTGCTGGGCGCCGGCGCGCTCTTCGTGCCCGACTGCGAGGAGGTGCGCGTGTCGGCCGCCGTGGCGCGCCGCGGGTACCTCAACGTGCTGCAGCACGGCACGCACGGCTGGAAGAAGCGCTGGCTGGTACGACACTCTTCTATATACATTTTATGTAAAAGCAGGATACTCACCACCGCTCGTGGACACCTGCAAAACCCGAGGGCTTGCAGGTGCGTTGCCGGCCTTTAAGGAATTAGTGCGCTCTTTTCTTACAGGTTTAGACCTAGAGGTAATTTCGGATACTATACGCTCAAAGCGAACTATTTAATATGTTCGTATTCTCGTGTAACGAAACGATATGTATCGCAGGTGGTACGTCGGCCGTACGTGTTCATCTACCGCGACGAGCGCGACCCGGTGGAGCGCGCCGTCATCAACCTCGCCAACGCGCACGTGGAGTACTCCGAGGACCAGGAGCAGATGGTGCGGATGCCGAACACTTTCAGGTACGTTCAACGTTTATATATTTGTCACGAACGCCCACAATCGATCCATAGTCGTATGAACGTCATACCTGGGGCCCTAGACAAGTGGCTTTACGTTTATAGAATAGAATAGAAAACAATAATCAATGTATGAGCATGACATTCGCGTTCGACTCGAAACGTCACGAAACGTCGAACGCGAATGTCAATCTCATACATTGATTATTATTATCTATTCTATTCCATTAGCGTAAAGCCACTTGTCTAGGGCCCCTGACATGTTAAAGCTCAATGCGCTGTTTTTCCAAAACCACTTTTTTCAAGTCCACTTTTAATTCCTTTTAATTTATGTCATTATTTCAAGTCAAGGTTATACATAATAAACTACACTAAATATAAGACCCGTTCAAAGTTAATAGATAGCTTCAAATTCCCCAGAGTAATTTATAAAAACATTTACAGTGTGGTGAGCAAGGAGCGTGGCTACCTACTGCAGACCTTAGGCGACAAGGAGGTACATGACTGGCTGTATGCGATCAACCCGTTGCTCGCTGGACAGATAAGGTGAGATTATATATTATCTGTTTACTAGAATAAGTGAATGATTTTATTTTCTTCAAAATTGTACTATTGAATTCAAGAAAAATAATATTGAGCATTTGAGGTGATTTTTTATCTCTCGCTATATCAATAACAATAGTTATATAAATATAGTTTATATTTTTGTAAAAAAAATATGTAAATTTTTTGACGATCAAAAATGTCTCCAACTTAAAAACTACCGAACGGATGGGTTGCCGTCTTCGACCGCTAGCTAAGATCCCAGTAGAGTAGCCTAGTCGTAAGTCGAGCAGCAGCCGGTCGGTGCATATGTATGTACGCACACGCTGAAGGTGTCCGCGCGCAGGTCGCGGTCGTCGCGCCGCCGCCCCGCTCCGCCCGCGCTCCCCCCCGCGCCCGCCGCGCACGCCGCGCCCCCCGCGCCCCCCGCCGCGCGCCTCGCCGCATGAGACGCCCTCACCATGGAGTCTATACTCGTTTATTAAGTGCGTCGCCGACCGACGGACGCTCGCGCACAGACCGCTCCCCGCTTTGCGGACCTCGGATAGATATTGAAACGGCCCCCTAGGCTTTTGCTCGATCGCCCGACGAGCTCTGGGTGCGACGAGCTGCTGAACTATAAATAATCTTTTTTTTTTATTCTATGCAGTCGAGCGAAGACGTTCGAACGCGTTCGACCGAAATTCGTATCCAGAGTTCGATCGGCCCTCGCATTGAAAATTATGTCTGTATCTATTTTATCTGTAGTCGATTAGTTACATGTCGTGGTCTCCTATTATCTATTAGCTGTTTAATCTGTGCATCTATTGTTAATCAACCACTCTTTAACGATTATGATATAATATGTATGTTTGATTCTAAAAATCAGTAGATAATAGGAATATCGAGCAAAAGTTAAGACTAAATATAGGGAATTCTGTGACTGGTTTGGTAGAAAGATTAATGATAACGAATTACTTTATTTAAAATTTAATTAATCGAAAAATAATACTTTGATTTTTCGAAAGTGTGGTTTTGCAGAATAAAAAAAATACCACTGGAACGCGTGTCCTAAGTCGGGACCACGTATTGAATGGATATAGTTAATAATATATTTTGAAATTATCATTCGATATTATGTACCAAAGAATCAATTAATTTAGCATATCCGTTTATCATTAACTGTATTGTATTTATGGCATTTAATGCGACATACGAACTATACGTAAATATATATGTGTTTTATATGTTGTTATATTTTTTACAATGTTCAAAATAGTTTTAAATTTATGGTCAAGTGTGAGTTGGGACCAAACCGGTGCACCGATAGCGGGAATGGGGTAATATAAAAAAAAAAAACTATTTACACAAATAATTACCTAATGTATTTGAAATGTAAGCGGGCTGTTTTAATATCTATGGTAGGACGCACAATTTTATAATAAGTTTTTTTTTATCTATGTATTTTCGACAGTGTATAAATGTTACGGGTTTTTGCATCGCCGTTTGTTTTCTTTCTTGCCAAATTATAAAATTAAAAAAAAAACATGACATTATATACAGAGTAGTCTATAAAATCTTGCCCGTTCATGATTTGTTTTAATATACTGCTAATGTGTTATTTAAAATTGGAATATAAGCTTAATAGTTTTAAGTGATCGAGGTGCAATGACTCATATAAAAATGTATGCCAAGTAAAAAAAAAATTAAGTGTTTCGTGCAGTAAGTTATTATGGATCACATGTTGCGCACAAAACAAGTCGGCGATCTCTTTAATAGACTCCATATTGTACCGTGAGAATAAAAATAACGACGTACTAGGAAATGACAAAAATGAAACAATCTATATAGATTTTTCCCTAATGTTACATACATGACTTATGTAATTCAACATGTATATACGTATGACTTGAACGGTAGATTATATTTTGAGGCTCGAACGGGCCGGCTCGGTTGGATAGTCCGTATGACGTCATACGTAATGTTTTATTTAATATACTAGTAATGATTGATTGATTGTAAATACATATATAATTGTATGGCAATGTAGTTAAATGTAGAACTACCGTGTTTCAAAATAATATAAAAAGCTTCTGATTACGAAAAATAATAATTTAATATATTTGTGTTGTAGTTTATTATAATATTTTCATTATTAATAATATTTTTTATTAAAGATGGATTGTATAAAGTAGGTTAATGTGATGTTACCGATGTATTCGCGTTCGCGTTGATGATTTCAATCGATCATTCGTTAGTGTCCAGCGTCACAAATCATTCCGAAGTCTCTAGTCACGACTACTCTGTAGTTACGTTTTATGTTATAGATTAGATCAATAGTTACGATACTGTGTTGAACTCACACACACACACCACGTAGTTTATTAAATGTCCTCGATGTTACGTTATATACAATTCATCACCTACCATAGAGTTCATAATGTCGCAGAGATGGCAATTTATCACCGTAGTTAGAGTAATTGATGTGATTATAGTTCTGTGGCTCCCCGTTTATATATTTATTTAATCGATTCTATGATACCAAACGACTCTTTAATCTCGTTGCCGCTTCGATGGATGTTGAATAAAATAATCGTCACTCGACTATCGCTTGTAGGTGACCTATTTTCGGAATAAAACGTATTATATAATTATATCTCGTGACAACTTTGTAAGCTTAAGTAAATGTAAATAAATGTCTTTAAATAGTTCGTTTGGCATATATGAGTTTCGGAAATATTAGAAAAAAATATATAAATATATTTATGTATGTATAATTTGACATAATTGCTTTCTTCTACGTTTTAAAGTCCATTCACCGGCTTGCGCCCTGAATCGTAGACGAATTCTTGGCATAACACTAGTATATTCAGATAATAAATTAGCATAGATGATTAGTTATAAGATCGAAAGTATTATCCAAATTTAGTCATGCTGTGTGTTATAAATGTTTATTAAAAATTATAATAATACAACAATCGTCGTCGGACGTCACGAACGATTCTGACGGCGTGCTTCATTTATTCATTATAACGTCCCCTTTAATTAACTTCAAGTTGTGAATATGTCTCGTGTGTCCTGTTCTATACCACAAATATATTGCTATATGTGTACAACTCTCATATTATCTAACGGAATGAAAGGATCTCAACTCGTGTGTACTATTTTTGTTTTATTAATATATTTCTTTCTAGTCATTTATTTGTAACATTCCAACGCTGTTAATTCCTTTCGTTTTCAACTAGCGTAATGTATTTTGCATAGCAGAATCTTATTCGTATAGTTTAATAATGGGAATATTGTAAACACGAAATGATGACGTAATATATTATATTAATAATTTCTCTATTGATATTATATCTTCGTTTGCAAAGCTTCGTTCGGTTATATTTTTGTAGTTCCAAAAGATCTTTTTAAATTAGAGATGACGGCTTAAGCTGTATTATATATATTTTTATAGAGTGTAATCTAAAGCTACTGTTATTTTTATAGGGATAGCTGTTTTCTAAAATTATGTTCACTGTTTCGTGTAATTTATTTTTAAGTATTAGTTGTTCGGGAGTGTTGGAGGGGTGTGGGTGGAGGGGTGAGGTTAGCGCTCACCCGAGAGTATACAGAGGCGCGGCCGCTCTGGGCCGGTCCTTGTGATTACGATAGAGTTTGTTGTTTGTTGGGCGAGAATGATATTTGAATAATTATATATTCTATGTATAATTTATGGATTTCATTCAAATTTATAAAAATAAGAACAATGTAATAATTGGTAATATTACTCATTGCTCTAAATGTACTATCAAAATATATTATACACAGTGTTAAAGGTCATAAATAAAATGCTTTGAAAATTTCCATATTGTTGTTTCTTTTATACCAAACCTTACAAATCCTCAAATACTTAAGTTTATTGTTTAAATCAAAAACAGGGGCGCAGCTACCGCCGTTTCAGTCGTATCAAAGATACGGCCCCCCCTAGCTACAGGGACTGAACCTATGTAAGCATAATTTTGTAAAATGTTATCCAAAATCTCACTCGAAAAGCCCGTACGCTAAACTTCCTGGGAAAAAATTAAAATGTTATACGCATTTGAAAAAATAATTTGAACAGCTAGTTTAACTCGTTGACGGTTGTCACCTTTTTACCATAGAACTGCGAGGCATCGAAAAGATCTGCACCCGTACGTAGTTGACGTACCTAAAACACGTACGAAACGATTTGCGTCCTCGTTTCTGATACGCACCGCCAAAGTCTGGAATACCCTTCCGACCTCCGTATTTCCCACCACCTACGATATGGGTATCTTCAAGTCTAGAGTGAATAGGCACCTTCTAGGCAAGCGCGTTCCACCTTAGGCTGTATCATCACGTCCCATCAGGTGTGATAACAGTCAAGCGCTTGCTTATATATATATATAAAAAATAAAAATAAAAAGTTGACGGTTAAGGCGCCTGCCTGCGGTTATTCGCGTGCCTGGGGGTTGTTATTAGCCACCGAAGATGTAAATATGTTTATTTTTATTGTTGTTTTGTCAATTGATGGTTAAATTGGTTTAGTGATTCATGTAATAAAACTAGTTAAAAAGCCTCCCTACAAAATTCTGATACAGGACCCGTCAAGAACATGCTTTTATATAAGCCATCATACACAGTGATAAAAATTACCGAATGCGGATGATAATGGAGCGATTGTGTCCTGTACCATGAGATCATAGACAGTGAGAAAGTGTCACTGAACGCGGATGACTCCAATCTTAATATTGGAGCGTGTGTGCCGTAGTTAGGAAGACAGGCCCCCCACAAAATTGTAATACAGGACAAGCTACGCCCCTGACCAAATACTAGACATGGTTTAAGCATGTAATGAATTCCTAATATTTTATCATTCAGTCATTTAACTAAAATAAGTGAACATAGCATCAGCTTGGTACACCTGTGGTGGGTTTGGCTGTGGTAGGGTGCGAAATTTGGGAAAAGAAGAGAAAAAAACAGTACACCGACTGAAACTTTTTTCATTAATCATCGTACTGAGCTGGAAAATAACCGACAGCTGCACAGTGGAGAGGGTTATGAGCTGGCCGCATGAACTTCAACTCAATAAGGCTTTCTTAGCCGCCCCACCCCAGGAAGAGAATAGGAAAGGACAGATTGACAAAGGACAATATTGTATATATTATTATTATTATATAGAAGCATAAGTAAGTAGAGCAAGTTTTCATAAGATTATTTTTGATTTATCCTACATCCGTATTCACCAAATCGTTCATGAGTTGCATGGTGCCACATCAAGTACCCAATACCTTATCAAGAACTAAGGTGCTTTCAATTCCCTTATTCCTTCTCTCCCAAGAGTTCAAAGGGACAGTCTTGCGACGCGACAGCCATGAACCAAGCACTTTAAATAGGTAATTCTTAAAATATCAATAATGCAAATAAATATAATACATTACTTTATTATTTTACTATTATGTAACCCTCTTTGGTGATTTAATTGGTTTGGTCTAATAATACAGTATTGATTAAAAATTGTCCATTGAAGTTTTTTGTTTCTTACCTATTTTTAATTTGCAAATTGAAAAATAATGAACCACGAAAAATATCTTAAACAATTTATTTAAAAAGAAATAAATATACGACCAAATGCGTTATTTAATCTGAGATTTAAATTGAAATATTTTTGATTCTTATTAGCCACCGAAGATGTAAATGTGTTTATTTTTATTGTTGTTTTGTCAATTGATGGTTAAATTGGTTTAGTGATTCATGTAATAAAACTAGTTAAAAAGCCTCCCTACAAAATTCTGATACAGGACCCGTCAAGAACATGCTTTTATATAAGCCATCATACACAGTGATAAAAATTACCGAATGCGGATGATAATGGAGCGATTGTGTCCTGTACCATGAGATCATAGACAGTGAGAAAGTGTCACTGAACGCGGATGACTCCAATCTTAATATTGGAGCGTGTGTGCCGTAGTTAGGAAGACAGGCCCCCCACAAAATTGTAATACAGGACAAGCTACGCCCCTGACCAAATACTAGACATGGTTTAAGCATGTAATGAATTCCTAATATTTTATCATTCAGTCATTTAACTAAAATAAGTGAACATAGCATCAGCTTGGTACACCTGTGGTGGGTTTGGCTGTGGTAGGGTGCGAAATTTGGGAAAAGAAGAGAAAAAAACAGTACACCGACTGAAACTTTTTTCATTAATCATCGTACTGAGCTGGAAAATAACCGACAGCTGCACAGTGGAGAGGGTTATGAGCTGGCCGCATGAACTTCAACTCAATAAGGCTTTCTTAGCCGCCCACCCCAGGAAGAGAATAGGAAAGGACAGATTGACAAAGGACAATATTGTATATATTATTATTATTATATAGAAGCATAAGTAAGTAGAGCAAGTTTTCATAAGATTATTTTTGATTTATCCTACATCCGTATTCACCAAATCGTTCATGAGTTGCATGGTGCCACATCAAGTACCCAATACCTTATCAAGAACTAAGGTGCTTTCAATTCCCTTATTCCTTCTCTCCCAAGAGTTCAAAGGGACAGTCTTGCGACGCGACAGCCATGAACCAAGCACTTTAAATAGGTAATTCTTAAAATATCAATAATGCAAATAAATATAATACATTACTTTATTATTTTACTATTATGTAACCCTCTTTGGTGATTTAATTGGTTTGGTCTAATAATACAGTATTGATTAAAAATTGTCCATTGAAGTTTTTTGTTTCTTACCTATTTTTAATTTGCAAATTGAAAAATAATGAACCACGAAAAATATCTTAAACAATTTATTTAAAAAGAAATAAATATACGACCAAATGCGTTATTTAATCTGAGATTTAAATTGAAATATTTTTGATTCTTATTAGCCACCGAAGATGTAAATGTGTTTATTTTTATTGTTGTTTTGTCAATTGATGGTTAAATTGGTTTAGTGATTCATGTAATAAAACTAGTTAAAAAGCCTCCCTACAAAATTCTGATACAGGACCCGTCAAGAACATGCTTTTATATAAGCCATCATACACAGTGATAAAAATTACCGAATGCGGATGATAATGGAGCGATTGTGTCCTGTACCATGAGATCATAGACAGTGAGAAAGTGTCACTGAACGCGGATGACTCCAATCTTAATATTGGAGCGAGTGTGCCGTAGTTAGGAAGACAGGCCCCCCACAAAATTGTAATACAGGACAAGCTACGCCCCTGACCAAATACTAGACATGGTTTAAGCATGTAATGAATTCCTAATATTTTATCATTCAGTCATTTAACTAAAATAAGTGAACATAGCATCAGCTTGGTACACCTGTGGTGGGTTTGGCTGTGGTAGGGTGCGAAATTTGGGAAAAGAAGAGAAAAAAACAGTACACCGACTGAAACTTTTTTCATTAATCATCGTACTGAGCTGGAAAATAACCGACAGCTGCACAGTGGAGAGGGTTATGAGCTGGCCGCATGAACTTCAACTCAATAAGGCTTTCTTAGCCGCCCCACCCCAGGAAGAGAATAGGAAAGGACAGATTGACAAAGGACAATATTGTATATATTATTATTATTATATAGAAGCATAAGTAAGTAGAGCAAGTTTTCATAAGATTATTTTTGATTTATCCTACATCCGTATTCACCAAATCGTTCATGAGTTGCATGGTGCCACATCAAGTACCCAATACCTTATCAAGAACTAAGGTGCTTTCAATTCCCTTATTCCTTCTCTCCCAAGAGTTCAAAGGGACAGTCTTGCGACGCGACAGCCATGAACCAAGCACTTTAAATAGGTAATTCTTAAAATATCAATAATGCAAATAAATATAATACATTACTTTATTATTTTACTATTATGTAACCCTCTTTGGTGATTTAATTGGTTTGGTCTAATAATACAGTATTGATTAAAAATTGTCCATTGAAGTTTTTTGTTTCTTACCTATTTTTAATTTGCAAATTGAAAAATAATGAACCACGAAAAATATCTTAAACAATTTATTTAAAAAGAAATAAATATACGATCAAATGCGTTATTTAATCTGAGATTTAAATTGAAATATTTTTGATTCTTAGAAACGAATTATTCGTTTTACTTATTAACCAACAATTAATATTGGTAAACTTAGTTTATCGCAGCTTATATAAAAACTCTTATATCAAAACTTATAATATAGTAACGTCATTTACTACTGCACAGCCAAACATTTACCAAATAAGAAACCACTTTATCTTACTTCATGAAAAAGGATTTAGATTTTTGTCGTAATCATCATAGTCATCGTCATCAGCAAAAGGGTTAGTCGGATCATTAATTATTTCATCAGCGAATGGATTTTTAGATTCGTCATATGTTTCATCGAAGGGATTTCTATTATAGTCGGTGATGGCTGATGATAATCTTGGCGCTTCTCTCTTGGTGACATCACTTGGGGGAAGGAGTGGGGATTTTTTGGTATGAATTTGTGGCTCCAATTCGGTCACTTTATTCTCGAGACTGGCGCTGTATAACTCTTGCTCCACGAACTGCGTTCTGTTTCCTGTGACTGGAATAAAGGAATAAATTGTAAGTATTTATATTTATTTGTTTATTCATCAATTAGAACTTAATTAAATAAATCTATTAAAATACACTAAATGAGCTTGGAGCAGAAAACTACTCCATTTTTAATTTTCTACAATTGTAGAAATAGAGGACTCTTGTGTAGTCTTCTGAAAACATGATTCAGTTTCTTTGTTAGTAGGATTATCATGGAGCGTGAAAACGGAATATTTTCTTATAATGTTTATATTTACATTAGTGATAATTATGTCCTTCTAACTGATTTCGGCCACAATCAAAACAATAGAAAAATAACTATGTCCTGCGCAGTTGGCTAATCTCTCTTGAGATTCCCGCTGTGGTCGAAACTGATCGAGCGGACATTATTTAAGATACCGTTAGTTGTAGTAACATCCCTAAAATATAAAGAAATACGAATAAAATTTGTAAGCTTCTATTTTTTTTAAATAATACCTAATATGCATGAATAAAATAAGTACAATACCTTGCTTGCTCTGGCCATCCAGTTTCAACTTGGCCTCTGCTCTCTGTTCGGAAGAATGTAAAATGGTCGCGGGTGTAGGCGCGGGCTTAGAGGGCTCAGGAGGTTCCGTCACCACCGTCAGCTTATTGAAAAGGTTTCGCCCGAAGTACTCCGAAACCACTGCAAAACTGTAAAATATTTTTTTTACTTTCAAACAAATTAATAAAAAACGGGACTGCTATTGTTTTTTGATTTATAAGAAAATGGGTTCAATTCCGTACACTCCTCATATAGGAAGGTGGTGTCGGTAAAGGCATATGGAGTGAACCTGCTTATATCGGAATTACTTATCACTCTTTACCAAAATATACTAACCTAAAGAAATATTAATTTGTCTCACTTATGTATAATAAATTCCAGAGAATCTAATTTTTAAATAAAAATCTTCTATCTTTAAGATTTTCAACTACAATATAGTAGTAATACCAACATAATTTTTGTCTTGCTTAGTAATTCTTTTGATAATTTAATTTATGTCATACAAATATTAAACAATAATAGCTTTTGGTACTTGTAAACGTTTTGCGGGTGATTAGTTAAACAATGTTGTGTATTTTTTCAAATGTTAAATAAATAACGAAACAGTGAAATCGGTGTTTAAATAAAAACAGCCGCTAAGCAAAGTTTATAAGCAAGGCCGTAAAAATGTATAATCTTCGCGACGCGAGATAATGTTAATAAAACATGAGCGGTAATAACGAACATAATAACAGGTTACACTTCTTGGTCAAGGTTTTATTTAATTAGTGCGAGACGGTCCGGTTTTTTTATATTTGGTGTAAATTTAAATTAAATAATATCTGGGTGCGATTCGGTGTTTCAACACTAACAACTTCCTATTTATTATACTTAGACACAATGTGCATATATTATAAGTCAGTTTGTTGGAATGAAACTTTAAAATTTCAAGATCGAATTTAAATAAACGTTCGCAATATCGTTTTAGTTCTCTTACTTTTTTTTTGTAAAATATATCTACGTTCTTGACCGCATTCTAGACTTTTATGTTGTGGTCGACTATAGAGCGAGTAAACCTATTAAGATTCGATTCACTCCAGGCTTAAAGGCGTTTGAGTAATAGGTGCCCAGGTAATGATGCTGGCGTCGAATTCGATAACTTAGGTGGGTTCTGCATTTCATAAAGTTGTTCGCAAAGCATATAATAAGCAATACTTATCTCCAGGATCTAAACTGAATTACAATAATTTTTTTTTTTAATTTTATGAACGTATTTAAATAGATGATTTTGCCCAAGATGAAATCAGTTTGTTAGTCAATATTTATTCGTACTCAAGATCTGGAAATCTTATAACATACAACAATAAAATCAATACAAAAAGTTATCTAGATTCCAGCTCTGGATGAGCGAGATACAAACCTTTTTAAGGAGGCGACAAAATTATTAAACCACTAATTACGAAAGTCTACATATAAATTGCGTGAAAACATGGAAACATATCATTGCTATAATATGTTAAAGAATACTATGAGCTATCAAAATAAATCATAAAAATTAATAAATTCCCACCTATGTATATAATATTCGTTTCGTGAAATTATTATTTTCAATTTTTAAATGGTTGGAGTTAATTTTTGCCAGTGCTCGGAAACATTATAGATTCGGATTTGATAAGAACAGGCCGACTGACTTTTGTTATTTGTAAGCACAGGCGCTTGCATTTTGAGTGCATTATTAGGTAAGTCAAATTTTACTTAGAAGAAAATGTATTTAATAAATAATCCATCAATGCACAGACCTCTCGTATCCATCATCGACTGCATTATAGAAACACCAAGTGAAAGGCGAAAACATATCGTTCACAAACAAAACATTTAAACTATCGCGTTATCAATTTTCGATAATAATTTACTACATTAGTAATTACACTTGATAAGGAAAAAAATGTATTCGCGCGAACACGATCCGAGTATGAATGACATTGAACGTTAAAGAAAGGCCGAGAATTTAAAATAGAAAAACATGTTGCGTGCAAAATTACATGAATACTTCAATTTTATGATCTTTTCAATTATCTATTCTTCGTCTTATTATTAGATTAGTATTGAATAAATTGTTTTAAAATGATCAAATTATACTGATGAAGGATGATCAGTGCATAGTTTGGAGTGTATTCCACCACGCTGCTCCAGTGGGAAGATTCAAACGTGGCGGAATTTCATCATGCATTCGGGTTTGTTAAAGATATTTTTTCTATAGCACTGAGCGAGTTTACATCTACATATTTACATTAAAAAATAACCACGCTTGCTCGGATTCGAACACGCGATCCTTTGCTAGCTCGTTATTACGTGTTCTATTGAACTAAAAAAAGTTTGCATTTCTAGCAGGTGGGTGAGTTACACGTCATTTTATTTAAAAAATATACATTGCTGTTACACTCTTTTTTTTAAATATTGTTGCGAAATACCATGCGATTTGCGTTCTGACGACAATGAATAGCAAACAAACATGATTTTGAATAAAAGTAGTTAAAGGGAACAAGTAAGAGAACTTAAATAATTTACGTTTTATATAAAATTATAAATATTATTACTTATTTAACCTAAATTACATACGTTTTTTTTTAAATGAGTCTGACTAACAGTTGATGACTGACTGACTTAACATTTCAACATCAAACATTTTGCAATATCTCACGTAGGTCTGAAGGTCATAGAACCTTCGAATCAGCGTCCGGATCAAAATCGAAATAGGAGCGACAAATCGTAGAAGTACGAGCTACAAATCGTAGGATTTGTAGGAAATGAATGAAAATAGTTTAGTTCATCTATACTTACCAGGGGTGCCGACTTTGTATGTGCTCAGGAACTTCAGCGGCTATACAATCCAAATAGTATGTGCAGGACCAACCAGCCTTTTAATACCCCCCTACTCAGCTAAGGCCTCCTTTCCTTTTAAGGTGAAAGTTTGGAGCATATTCCACCACGCATCTTAATGGTTAGTGGAGACAGACACATGACATTTCCTTCTCTCGAACATGCAATAATAATACCACTAGCCACTGGTACAACTTGTGCTCTTACAAACGAGTCAATAAATGGGCAATATTGCCCATCAACTACTCAATCATGGGCTATTATGTATAGACATATTATGTATAGTTTTAATAAAGAATCAAAAATTATATCAATTTATTAGATACT
Organism: Nymphalis c-album; assembly: GCA_963151315.1. Classification (NCBI taxonomy): domain Eukaryota; kingdom Metazoa; phylum Arthropoda; class Insecta; order Lepidoptera; family Nymphalidae; genus Nymphalis; species Nymphalis c-album. The sequence goes on along the minus strand of OY720602.1, from coordinate 3,483,918 downwards.
TACGAAGAGTATTCAAAGCAATTATTACAATGATTATTGTTTAAACAGATGCTATGGACTTTTATAGCAGCATTATCACAATGAATTAAGTATACGTTTTGTATTTAGCGGTATTTTGTATGATGATGTCTTGCGTCAGCGATTTCGGTTATTGAGGCACGGGTTTTTTTATTTGCCCGACAACAACATGGGTTCAAAATTACCATCGCACAATAAACGCACAATTATGACAAAGTCTGCAAATAACTTAGCTAGAAATAAAAATCAAAGTTTATAAAGCTAATTATACTAGTATGATAACGGAGAGCTGAGAAAACAAACAAATAAATACTACAAGATGTTTCAAGACCTTTAGGTTGTGAATTAACTGGTTTACAGTGATGGCAACGTAGTGACTTTACTCTTTGATCTGTGGTTCGTGCTGCTTTGACGTTTAGAGTTGACGTTTTGATAACATTGAATTGAAGCAAATCAATGAACACTAATAAAATCAACGCTGGCTACGCAATAATATTGTTTAATAAATTATATTGCGAATGGTATAGTATTTTGGATATGGTTTAGGTACCCATACCATACATTTATGTGTGTACCATTCTTGAGCTGAGAACTAAGACCGTCTTTAGCAAGCCCTAGCATTCGCGTTTTATAATTATTGAGTAAGTAATTTAAATTTTTACTTAATATTTATAATAAGACACTTCTTACATGTAACGTCAAGTAAACCAATTATGTTCAAATAAATATTATTTTAGTGCTATAAACAAATAAGCCTGTAAACGCAAGCACTAATATTAAAAAACATAAAAACACGGCGTCGATGCAAAAAATCCTATTATGTATAGGTTTTGAAAAATATTTGAATGGTAATTATTAAACAGTATTATATAATCTTGTAATTAATTGAAAGCTGTTCATAGTAAACAAAATATAATTTATATTATAAAGCAAGAGTTAAATATATTTTATTATGTGGAAAAATTAACTGAGTCAGTCTCTATTACTGCTTACACTCATGCTGCTGCTACTCATGGGTATAAAACTGCTATTTTATTTGTTTGTTAAAAGATAACTGGCATGAGAAATAAAAAGTAAATAAATTAGTTACCAAGAAGAACAGCTGATAGTCTATATATCTTTAAAGTAGGTAATGTTAAAATTCCTAAATCCAAAAAGAAATCTTATTAAGTCTGGTATATTTATAATGCACCAGCTAGTCTTATGAATGGCATTACATATTTATAGTTTTTATTAAAAAAGTAAATAGTAGAAAAAACTTAAGTACATTTTTAGTAGGAATATAACTTATAAGACTGGAATAACAAATATATTAAAATGCTCATTGTTTTTGTATTATCAATTTATTATATTATCACAATCTTCAATCTTCATTTTCTTAGTATAGATGATTATATTATTATAAACTAAAATTCCTTAAATACCAATATTGAAAAATGTAGGAATGTTTATTTGTTGTTTTTTTTTTAAATGAAATAAATTATAATATTATACACTTTTATAGAAAATTGCTATACACAAAGGAAAAATTTAGACACTACAGGAATACTTCTGATATAATTTATTTAAAAAAAATATATATTAACAAATATGCAACATCAATTGCATTCTTCAACAGATGTGAATATTTTAATAATTTCATAACATAATCAATGTTTAAAAACTTGATGTTTTTATGTATACAAATTTCAGAGAACTAGCTAAAAAAATATACAAATAAAATATAATAATAATATATTATAATAGTGATTGTTAAATTAACTTTATATTTGCTTAAATTAATATGTTTGTATTAGAATGTGTTGTATAATATTGTGACATCACATACATCATACACTTCACTAGCCAAGCATAACCAAGAAAGAAACTACTTGTTAATTCATGAAAAAGGATTGAGATTTTTGTCGTAATCGTCATCATCAGCGAAAGGGTTACTTGGATCGTTCTTCGTTTCATCAGCAAATGGGTTTTTAGATTCATCGTAATTTTCATCAAATGGATTTCTATGATCATTGGTTATAGTTGATGATATCTTTGGTTCTTCTCTTTTCCTAACAACACTTGGAGAGGCGAGTGGGGACTTTTTAGCATGATATTGTGGTTCCAATTTGGTCATGTTAGCTTCCAAGCTGGAGCTGTATTGCTGTTGCTCCATGAGCCGCATTCTGCCTTCAGGAACTGGAATCACTGATGTACCTTTCGGGGCTACCTGTTTTGCTGTGTTAGATACAAATACTGAAAACATAACAAAACACATTAGACACTTCTTTGAACAGAGTAACTGAACAAAACTTATGTCTATTTATAGTTAAGGTCTATACTTAGTATTGATGAGTGTAATGGACTTGACAAAATTAAAATGATGAGTCATCACATATAAAGGAGAATTGAGTAATTTGACTGCCAGATAAAACAATCAAAGCAGTCTATCTTACTGTATGTAGTTACAATACCTTGCTTGCTCTGTCCCTCTTGAAGTCTCAACTTAGCCTCTGCACCCGGTCCATAGGACTGCGCTGTGACCGCAGGTACGGGCGCAGGCGTAGGTGCTGGTGTTGGTGCGGTTGGGGAAGGTTCCGCAGTTTCCGTGACTACCGTTACCTTATTGAATAGGCCTCGTCCAAAGTACTCTGATACCACTGCAAAGCTAGAAATAGAGAAAAAACACATAAAGCCTAGAAATTCTACGCCTTACGAGTGGACAGACTGTCATGACAGTTGTAATTCATTGTTATTTATCAATAAATATAAAAAGACTTGTTTATAATATAGAAACACCAATATCATAAAAATTGAACTACGCCGAGTACGAGAGAATTATTCTAGATTTGATACATTGGTCAGGAGAAACATATAATAAATATATATATATATATATATATATTTCGGCCACGTCGGCCAATCTCAAGAGATTAGCAACGGCTTTACGTGCTTTTCGAGGGAGTGTACACTTCCAACTTCTATACTCTGGGCTGCTACTGAGAGTTTTCAACAGAAAATCTCAATAACATTTCATTGGCCCGACCTTGGTTTTGAACCCAGGACCACCGTGTTTGCGGGCCTTACGTTTAGCCACTAGACCAACGAGGCAGTCAAGATTTGATACATATTGTCTGTCTATTGTATTCGCTGGTTCTCACCATAAATCTTACACATATTTTGCCTTTGATAAGTTGATGTTAACCTATGGCCATAGCTTATCCAAAGACACTTAAATATTTACAATATACAAAACGCATTGTCCACTTTCGGCCTAGCATGGTATAATGATAAAAAATAAACAATCACACGATAATCATGTTCAATTCTAACAAGGAAAGGATATTTAGGCTTTAAAGTATAATATATTTATAGAAATTAAAATGTCTCCACTTTTTTACTTTTCATGCATGAAAAAAAGGATTAGTTTTAACAATTGATTATTATGAAAACATTAACCTAAAAATAACGGGAACTGACCAAATATATGTGTATCGTGAATATATTAACTGCTAATAACAATTTGTTATCATTTTCGTTTCTATCGTTCTTTATCTCACAGTTATTATTTAGTGCCAGACGCATCTTACTGCGACCCTAGTAAGCCAAACAGAACTTAAAGGAATCCAACTAGTCTGATTCTGCTTGAAATCTGATGAAACTCCTATTTTAATGTCAGAATCATTGTGATATATTTGAAGTTATGCAAAAAAAGAAGTAAGTATTTATTAATTTACCTTTTGACCTAAAAAAAAACTATGCTTTGTGAAAAATTATCCTATCTTTGTTTTCTACTACTAAGCTCTGATTTGCCATTCTTATTGAACTAGTTTTATGATCAACCTACTCTCTAAATTATGAGTACCACCACAAGTGTAAGTTCTCATAAAAAATACGCTCACGCTAATAAAAATATAAGTGTAATTTTTATATAAAATAAAAATAAATATTGTAATTTTTACATCACGTATAGTGTAAGAATTATCTTAATAATGATAATAAGCTAACAAAAATGCAAAAATATAATATATCTGAGTACTGTGAAAAACGCATTATTGGCTTACATAGTTCTTATATATATATCCAAGGGCTACATAACGTAATTAATATTTAAAATAAATCTATTCAAATGTTTTTCTTTCAGATTACATTACATCTACCAACAGAACCTAACAATAAAAAAAATATAAAAAATATATAGACGAACTGATAACTTCCTCCTTTTTTTGAAGTCGGTTAAAAAGGACGTATGTCGACGTAATAGAATTGAATATTGCTTATTTGTATTTAAGGAGAAGATCTTCTAAACATGCTGTTAAAGATTTCTGAACCTGTTTTATATTAATAGAAAATATTCCAGTAATATTGTGGAGAAAAGAAATACAACACTTCTTTATATGTTAAAAATAAACAAGTTGTTGCTCATTATATGACATAATTGAGATCAACTTAGTAAAAATATGCATTGTACATAGTCAAGGACTAAAGAAAAGTAAATAATCATAGTGGTAGACACATTAAGGAGGTGCAATAGACCGAAATGATTGAAAGCCAACTGGAAGCCAAACTATTTCGTCAACTAAAAACTATGCTGGTACATAGAACAGCATGCATACATATAAGAAAATATATATTTCAATCATATTATATGATATGAAAATAAAATATTTGGTCAGGAAGCGATTAAACTTCATTTTACTGCAAATGCATGGTGGGTCGACGGGCTATTATTAAAAAAATATATCACGAATTTTTTTTGTATAAATGACAAGAAAAATAAAAAAGGATTTTTTTTAACAAAACTTGTTTTTATCATATTTTCCCTTTAAAATTTTAAACTTAATCGTAATACAAAACTTTATTATTTTTCTGTATAATTAGTTTTACTTAGGTAAAATAATATAAATATTTATAATTAGTTTTACTTAGGTAAAACTAATTATAAATATTGTTTTATCTTTGTTACTCATTTGTTACAAGGCCAACACCCTTAAAAGTGGACAATCCCTTTTTCATATAAGTTACCCTATATCCTAAATCTCTTCTATTGATTCATTCATTAGACATATTTTATTATGATTTTATTATTAAGATCTTAACTTGAAGCTACAAGTTAGGTATACAAAGCTGTCGATGATATTCATTTGATGTTGGCATTGATACGGAAAACATACAATTGTAATTATAGCGTAAAACGCGAGTTAAAATAAGTACAAGAAAATAGACGAGAGTGAATACGGTTTACTATATTTTATACTTATGATACTATGTACTTGTATAGTAACGTTACATTGTATGAGTCGTTATCATAATTGTTTGATGAAAATAAATGAATTCAATAACTAAACATGTTTTATGTAGATTATAAAGAAGTAGGAGAATAAATATGTTTTTTTTTAATTTTCAAGAAATACCTTAGTTATTAGAAATCACTTGATGAAGATATAAAATATTAAATGACTAAATCATTTTTAGGCCTCACAATGTCGAGGTCTGCAGTACGAGAATGTGAAAATGGACTCAAAAATGAAATAGTAGTGAAAATGCCTCGCAAAACATCAGCGCAGTACAGTCGGGAATACAGAGCAAGGAAAAAGGCACGAAAATATGCTTTCAGTCCAAAACCTACACCGAAAACACCAACAGAACGTAGTCGAGAATTTAGAGCGCGCAAAAAGGCATTAGAAAATGCTGCAAAGGGACAGTCAATAACTTCATCGATTTTAGATGAACAACACCAAAATATTTCACTGGAAAATCTTGAACTACAAAAACAAAAAAAAATATCTAAAACGCCCGCACAACGAACTCGCGAATGTCGAGCTCGGAAAAAGGCTCTACAAAATACTTTGATAGAACGATTATCACCCTCTTCATCAAGTATCGATCTAGCTGACGATGATCAACAAAATCTTACTATAAATTTTGCACAAAATTCTATCGGTCGTAGGAAAATCATGAAAAAAAAACCAAAAACACCAACAGAGCGTAGTCGTGAATGTCGAGCTCGGAAAAGGGCTTTAAAAAAATCTATGATCGAACACTTAATAATAACCCCTTCGACAATTATCCTTCAGGATGACATGCATCAGCAAAATGCTATATCGGAACATTTTGCTCCATTGCACCCGCAAAGTCTATCAGAGAATCTTGCTGACGCACTTTCACAAAACATCCAATCTGAAAATGTTGCTGATTTACAACAGAAAATTTCTTCGTCAGAGAATATTACAGCAAAGGAAAGACACGTCGATAGCGTTCGGGTCTTAAATGAAAAATCGAAAACGCCAACAGAGCGTAGTCGAGAATTCAGAGCTCGGCAAAAGGCATTGGAAAATGCAGTCAAACTCCTGCCGAGTAACGTTTTATTAGACAATGACATTTGTGTCACATTCGGACCTTGAAGTAACACTAAAAGGCTTCGGAAAATGCTATCAAACACATACAAGCTAGCGTGTTAGTGGACAATAATATGTGTAACTATTTATCGACAGTTAAGTGTACGTTTATAAATAAAGTCAGTGTCACCAATAGAACGACACCAAATAATACTGTAAATATTGATGAAATATATTAAAAAATATAAATGTTTAGTATATATTGTTTTCATTTTGATTCCTAACTATCAACTTATAAATTAAAATCATTTAAAATACATATGGGACAATCAATAAAATCACTTCGCATATTTTGTACGCAAAAAAAAATCTCGTTTCCAAAAATACAATTATAAATCTCAGTAAATGAAGTAATATATCCATTAGTATAATTATTACATAATTTTAGGACTCTATAATCGGCTTTAAACTACTGCATGTCGACCGGTTGTCGAAAATTTCAAAGTCCCATAAGCGTTCAACTAGTCATTATATTACAAAAACATTTCGTACACGTATCAAAAATATGTACAGGTAGACAACATACTTAAATATTACTGAAATCGGAAACATCGAGTTTTTTTACCTGTCCGCTTCGCGTGGATTGCCCCATAACATCTCTATTTTATCTCTCTCATCTTACCGTTTTACCGTTTTCGCATAGAGATTGCATGAACCTCTTAACCAGCAGCTTAGCAGTAAGCCACCTCGGTTGGTATAATAATGTCCTATAGTGAGTATGCGCAATACGCGCGGGCGACTCACGGGTCGTGGTCGGCGCGCAGGCGCGCGTGCAGCAGCTCGGCGCCGGCGGGGGGCGCGCGGGGCGGGGGCGCGGCGCCGGCGCACGACGGGCACTCGCGCTCCGACTCCGAGTACGTCTGGAAGCAGCTGAGCGTACGACCCGTCAGACGATTGCGTCGCAGACGAGCAAAACATAACCGTAATGAGTCGCTCACTCTTGGTGGAAGGAGTGCTGGCAGAGGAAATGTACGGTGGGCAGTTCCAGTGGTCTGTTGCAAGCGGCACATCTGGAGCTCTGGAAGATGACCGGCTCGTTCTGGATAGTTTGGATTTGAGCCTTCATTTTCTCGATTTCGCTTTTGTATTTCGAAGCTAGCTCCTGTTCGCGTGTTATTACTTCGTCTTCGGATTTTAGAACGTCCATCAAATATCTATGAATAAAACAATAAAACAAGATTAGATAAACTATGAATACGATTAAATAATCTCTAATAATAAATATGCTAGACTATTAATTAGGAACATTTTAAAATTGATTACTAGACTACTAATTTAAAATATTAAACAATGCGTCGCGACGGTCGGCATGTCTATGTCCCCAAACCATGGTTTAATAAATCCCTACTATCCTTTCGTCCTCCTTTGAAAGTTGTTTAATACTAACTTGCGAACATCACCGAGAGTGTACGTCGGTGTGCTGGCGAGGCAGTCGACGACTAGAATAGGAGATAGTAGTTTTTCACTATCTGAAACAAAAGTGACATAGTTTAGTTTATTGTAAAAATAAATGTATGTAATGTATCGTTCCTTTTACAAGAAATGATATAATTGTTAAGCCTAGGCCACTCTGTTGTAACGCGAAGATTCGTGTTTTAGCTTTTTATGTAGCCGAGCATTCGCGAATGCCGTACTTGGTGGTAGAGCTTTATGCAAGCTGGGTAGGTACCACCCACTCATCAAATATTCTACCGCAAAACAGCAGTACTTGGTACTGTTGTGTTCCGTTTGGAAGGGCGAGTAAGCCAGTGTAATTACAGGCACTAGACATAACACCGTAGTTCCCAAGGTTTTTGGCGCATTGACGATGTAAGTGATGGCTAATATCTCTTACAATGCCAATGTTATGGGCGTTGGTGACCACTTACCATCAGGTGGCCCATATGCTCGTCGTACCTATGCTACAAAAAAAAGAATGTTTCGCCTCTTGTGGGCGGAGGGCCACACATTTCGATCAGCTGTCGGTAAACTGTCGCACTTCAAAGTGTTTCATAGCGATGAACTTACGCGGCCATACTTCAGTCGGCGTACAGCCATCGTGTGTAGCGGACGTATTCGACATGGATTAAAAGAACGACAAATAATTTTACAATTTACATCTATTTACAAAACCTAAGCCATTCTTAATATATGTTATCTTATGTTTTAGAAAACACAAATGTAAGAAATAACTATTCGTTGCCACAAATATAGGGCGACTGCGGCGCTCATTTTGTGTTTCGCGGACGATGTCGCGATAAAACTGACAACGATGCAATGTGTCATTGCCCTGGAGCGAACGTAATCGCGATGGGCGGCGTGGGCCTTAGTGTGAGTGGTGGCCTCACCCACGACGCGCAGCAGCTCGGGCAGGCAGGCGGGCGGCGGCGGCGCCCACAGCACGTCGAGCCACAGCCGCGGGCACGCCGCGCCGCGCCGCCGGCACACGCTTAGAGCCTGCTCCGCCTGCCCGCCGCGCAGGTGCAGCGCCACTTGGGAGCGCCATCTGGTACATACGTACATGTACTATCGTTGCCAGTAGATAAAATACCTATCATTAAGAGTAAAATGATAGCGTTATTAACGTTTTGAAAATTAATCAGTAAATTGAACCTTGAAAATCATCGTTATATATAATATGCTAAATGTTTTTTCACACGAGATAACCTAAAATAAAAAATGCTTTATACATGTTTTACTTATTCTTCTAATTTTTTTGGATTTATACTTAGAATGAAACTAAAATGGTCCCCTCTAGTACAACCCAAATTAATTTACAATAACAAATAGAACCCTTTATGAGATATGTAAATACAGGGTGTAACAAAAACCCTGTCCGACCCGTGAAGTGGTTATTAACCACTTCACTAGTGGTATACGAGACTAATAAATAATTCAATTAACAAAAATTCATATAACAGACGCATACGAGACTAATAATTCAATTTTATACATTTAAAATTCATTGAATTTAGTAAACTGAGTCCATTTTTAAATGGTTATACTCACAATTTCTTCTCCTCGTAGAGATGGAGAATGCCAGTCTTGAAACCCAACATTTGGCATATTATAAGAGTTTGATCTTTATCGTAATCAGCTTCTGGATCTTTTAATACTGCAAGGACTTTTTGCTCGTATGTTTTTTTCTCAGCATCAGGGGACTTTGCCCTAAAACCATAATTATATAAGTAACACGTTGGAACATAATATTTCAAATTTTGTTTTAATTTTTTTCTGGTGGTAGGCCTTTAGTTAAAGGTGATGGTTTTAAGGATGAGTGAGCCAGTGTACATAACACCTCAGTTCTCAAGGTTGGTGGGCGCATTGGCATCTTTCAATTCATTGGCATTGAGATTGCATGGTAAGTAACAATGCATCAATAATGCTCATTGATACAATGACAATATATATGGGTATTTGTGACCACTTACCATCAGGTGGCCCATATGCTTGTCCGTCTACCTATACTATAAAAAAAATAGCTTCTGTAGTTAAGCTTTTCATCAAAACACACTGTACGTACCAAACATGAATGTAGTGCTCGATCAACGAATTGTACACCAAGCTGGAGCAATTAGCGTCTGTCGCGATCATATGCTCAAGGAAATCTATCAACTTCTCCGAGTTACTCAGGAACATGTGAACGTAATCGTCCGGAAACGCCCTGTCTGGCTCCTTAAACCTTCCAGTGAGCGATGTCTCGTCGGCCAGTGGACGGCTTCGAGGTTTGTAGTCGGTGCATAATACTAGAAAAAATACATATGTACTTTTATTTAGAAACCCATTTGATAAAGATAAGTGTCAACTTTATATATCTACTCGTTGTTTTAGACCTGAATAAAGACAACTATAGTCAATATAATTTACTAACACAATTTTTAAGATTTGTAAATAGCACTAAGTTTGTAAGTAACAATGCATCAGTAATACTAAAAGTTCAACAAACATTTTTAATAGTATACCACTATATTTATAATAAAATCAGTCTATTTTAATAAAGCTTAAAACTATCAATAAATATTAATATTATATTCTGTAAAAAGAATGTCCTGCGACAAACAATCTATATATATTCCGTTGAAACAAGACTCAACCTTAACTAATAAGGAACATATAGCCTATTCCAACCACAACAGGAATAAACCAAAATAAACAAATTTGACACCGAATTAATGCGATATCATTGGTCATCGATATCAATTGACGCGATGTCATTGGTCGACATCTTGAATAATCTATGACATTCACTATGGATACGCGAACAGATGGCGTTTTCAAGTTGTATTCGGAACTGGAAGTTAAATTAATGTGGTTATAACTAGTTAATTGGAATAGTGTTGTATTATGAATAAGGGTAAATTAATCAAGAACTGTTTATAGTGCAAATATGGTACATATATATATATATATATATATATATATATATATATATATATATATATATTCCAAGTACAAATTTAAAAGCTTAACTTACATTTAAGTAACTTGGTGCTCTCTTCAGGTTCGTGCTGTATCAGCTTGTGCCCATACTTCTTCATGTACATGTCTGCATCATCGAATTCCAGTTCAGCGATATAGTCTAATGCTTGTTTGAATTCCTTTTTGTCTTCGATCACCATCCTTAAGTACCAGTCGTGTCGTTTGTGGTTCGCAGCGAGTGAGAGAGCGTCGTCGACGCTTACTTGTCGGACCACCTTGAAAATTCCGCTCATATTACAAACTAGCTGTGCCCCGCGGTTTCAACCACGTATATTTTATAAAAATATAATAAACAAAAATTAGCCTAGAGCCTTTCTCGATGAAAGTAATAGTTACTGAGATTAGCCGGATCAAACGAACAAACTCTAGCTTTATATATTAGTATAGATGACTGATTATTTCTTGGCAATGAAATAATTTGTTAATATCTGAGCAGTCAGCAGATACATTTAATACATACCTTAATAGCGACGTCCACATCAAAATCGATAGCTTTATCCTTCGAATTGATGAACTCTTTCAATTTCCCCTGATGGTCGTGTTGGTCTATCTTCACATAGCATGTCAGTAAGAGTGTCGTATGGTCTTCCGTGGCAAAACCCTTCTTATGGAGTTCTTCTAAGTACTGGACGAGAGGCTCCAGGTGTCTCGATTCGAGATATTTTCGTATCACGTATGAAGTTTCAAGCCAACCAATAGTTTTGACGTACTGGTCTATTGCCGACTTTAAGTCACCCTGTATATATTTTAATACTGATTTAAAGTAAAACATAAAGTTAACAATGAATTAAACATTCGATTTTGTATTAAAAAAAATAATTGTTGTAGAAAAATATTATATTTGATTATAATTAACTCATGTTTCTACATTTGGCGTATTATGTAAAGTTCAGAATCGAGCGTTATGTACTTCATAAGTATATAAAGCTGGTATGTATTTATTTGGTGAGATGTCCCCCATTTGTATAGTAATAAGATACAATGTCAGTTGTTTTATCCAACATTGCTAGGATAACAAAATCAATGTGACAAACATATAGTCATTATCGTAGAACAATGACGTATCTGCGATTCTTTATTCCATGCAATAGTTTATGGTGAGTACCTTGAATAATATTTACGGCTTTACGGACGACAATTTTACGTGATAATGTCATAAGTAAACATGGAGCGGAAGAGAGATAGATGTCACAAGCCGAACGATTAGGCCGATCGTGCCTCTCTATCGCTTGTGCCGCGCTCTCGCTTGCGCGCTCGGCTCAGGCGGAACGTGACAATGAATTTTCCTTTCATGCGTGCAGTCGGCGTTTATCGATTTATTATATACACATATATACAGGGTTATTTTTAACGACTCAGCAACTTCGCAGGACTAGTAACTTTTGTTCTGCGATTTTGGACATAATACATGAAAAAAAATATGACTACAAGTTTTTGTCGTACTGTCGTGAGATTTGTGGGTCTATATTTCATTTACACAAGAAAGGTTGACGCGACGCGTCGATCTTTGCGTTGCACGTAGATTTATAAACGTTCAAGCGGGAAATAAAATTAATACTTATTTTTGTATGAAAATAAAATATAGTAAATTATCAAAAGCCATAGAACAAAACTTATTGCTTATGGTGTTAGCTATCTAGTCCTGCGAGGTTGCTGGGTCGTTACAAATAACCCTGTATATTTATGTATATATACGGCAAAAAAAAAACCTTCAATTATATATTACCTTGTTATATAAATGATCGCCATATTGCTTATATATCTCCGTCAACCCTTCGGCGTCGTAATGCTGACTGCTCGCTATCCTTATCGCTACATCGTACAGATTCTTCTTGAACAACAGCGAGAGTTTCGACTGCAGATCTTTCTCCTCCAAATATATCATTTCTTTATTCTTCGTTAAGATATAGAAGGAACCCCACTCCGTTAGCACGGCGTCGATTTCTTCGAAGGTCTTCGAAAATACTATAAATTTATTTTGGATGTCCAATATTGTAATATGGTGGGATTTGGGAGTGCTCGTCGAGCTTGAGGCCTTGTTCGAAGTTTCGTTGGTCGTGATGACGAGGTAACTGCGGAACCAGTTGAGGCGAAGTTTCTCTCCCTCGAGGGCGTAGCACGGGCCGCGTCCCTCAGTTGTGTAGCAGTATATGGCCTGTAATAAGTATAAATCTCAAATCATTCATGTTCCAGTTGACAATTTGGTAAGTTATAATGAAATTATATAAGTGTAGGCGTTTTTTCTAATTGCAATAGATCTTCTGGCTGCATCGTGAGCAAATTGAAGCTCTTTCAGTAGTCTGCAGTGTGTACGGACTCCAGGAAGCACGCTGCAGTCGGTATACGTACGTCGGTGGTGGCGACGGTGAGACGGTGCGCGTCGGCCAGCACGCTGCAGTCGGTATACGTACGTCGGTGGTGGCGACGGTGAGACGGTGCGCGTCGGCCAGCACGCTGCAGGCGGGGGCGGCTCCCATGGCGTCCAGCACGGTGCAGCGCTCGCTGCTCGTCCAGCACACCATCACGCACGCTCGTGACACGACGAACAGTTTGTCAGCTCCCCTGAAAATTAATACCTGTCGTTTATATTTCTCTTATCCCATTAATTTAGGAGCAGGAGCTGGACGCAAATCGTAGGGAATCAAAGTGGCGGTGGGTTGGTCATCATATGGATGGTGTAGGATCTATATATTAATGTTATCGATATAGGCACTTAACACAAAAAAATCTTCTACCCGAAATGTCTACGGCCTGAAATCAATTATCTATACATCTAAATGAATAAAATAGGGCTATACTTGAAAGCCAGTCCCGTTATGGGACTGGATCCAGTATCCGGCAATGTCTTCATTTTGCCACTGCGCTGTCTCGCGATGTCTCCTCGATACAACGTCACAGAGCCATCTTGAAAGCCAACAGCTAAGAGATTCTATAAGACAACAATTATTACGAAAATTATTAACTCATAATTGGGGAAACAATTACGATGACAAATTAAAAACAATGTGGTAGCGAAGACGCAATGAACTGTCCAATTTTTGACATTTCACAAAAAAAAGATAATATAATATAATTACAAATAATTATATATTTTGTTTGTTTTTTTTTTTTATTTGTAACTGCTATAAAAATAACGAGTAAAAAATCTACATTTTAAATTTAATTTAATAGTAGGTAGGTGGACTGATAAATGTGCTAAATATCTTGGGGTAATAGAAGTTATGTCTCTTGTTCAATCATGTTAATTAAAATATAACCCAACAATAGCATAAATTGCCGTTTACTGCTGTCTGTCCGACAGCATATAAAGTGAATGACCTGAAGAGACAGAGAGCAGCGTTACAGCTTTGGTTACCATCTCTTACAATGCCATATCTATGGCCATTGGCGACGACTTATTATCAGGTGGCCGATATGCTCGTCTACCTATGCTATAAAAAATAAAAAAAAGTATATGTTTCTCTGGATATATACAACTATTGTAATGACAAGTAATTTATACATCTAATAATATAAATGTGTACCTTATTATCGTGTACAGCTAATGCGGTGGCCTGCGTGGGATACATGTGTGAAGGCACCGCCCGTGATGTCCTCACACACTGTGGGTTGCCATGTCGATCCACACGTGACCAATCCCATACTTTAATCAGAGGGTTAACTCCAGGCTCATTTTCCTGGTAAATATAAAACAAATTACAAAAATTACATTTTGATTATAGAATTAAGATTACTTTTTAAAACTTGTTTAATAAGGACAAGTTTATTTTCTTAACATAATATGTTTCAATTTTTTTTTTTAATACCTGTCGCTTGTATTTCTATTTATTTTATATTTATTATGAAAATGGTTACATAATAATGGGGTAATTGGATAGCTATAAAAACGGATATGATATTAATCCTTATCAAATTAAATACATTATTTACTTTGAGCATTTCATGTATATTATAATTGCCCTTTACACCACCCAATTTAAATTAATATCTTAGGAGTTATCATAATTTTAAAACTATAATGCTTTATCTGTACAATTAAAATAGTTAATAATAATTATTATGTTAATGTGGTTGGTGCTTATCTAACTTTATTTTTTTTTAATTACAAATATTTTTTTATCACAGTTTTGTACTAATAAATAATTTCAATACTTACTCCAATAGTAACCAAATATGGATCATGGGGCAGCTGCTGGGCAAGAGTGACTGTCAAATCGTATGCCTTGAATGATGTTATCTCCCAGGAACGAGAGATAAGATGTGCCCAGCCAGTCACATCACACAGAATTACATGGTTGTTACCACTTGTGGCGACTGTTACATTTGTATCCTTAAATAAAAATTCTTATTATAAAATGCAATTAAGCTGTGATATTACATTTACATAGACTATGTATGTATGTCCTTGTACTTCATACAAAGAAAACTTTGAGCTGCAAATCTGCTTGTGAAAATAACTAAACTTACATTTTTTTTTAATTTTACTAGTCATTACAACTTTTTTGGTAACTTATGGTTTAAAATAATGAAGCATATACCCTGGTACCTCATAATGATATAAATACAATAAACTTATAAAAATACTTAATTCTTAAATACCTTGACTAATTAGACTGAACTAATTACATTGGAATTTTTGTGTTTATACAGAGTTATTTGTAATGACCCAGCAACCTCGCAGGACTAGATAGCTAACACCATAAGCAACAATTTCTTTTCTGCAACTTTTCATAATTTGTTAGATAAAAAAGCATTAATAATAAGCAAGCAAAAATTAGCATTAATTTAACCCACTTGAACATTTATAGTGTCCTCCTTTCGTTTATGAATGAAATATAGACCTCAAACAACAGTACGACAAAAATATTTTTTTTTCATGTGTTGAGTTCTGTCCAAAGTCTTAAAACAAAAGTCGTTGCTTATGGTGTTAGCTATATAGTCCAGCGAGGTTGCTGGGTCGTTACAAATAACCATGTATAATAATTAAAACTTATAAGATAACAATATTCGAAAATATAAGTTCTATTTGGTTGCACTTTTCTCAGGTATATTGTACATATTTGATATGTTATAATTATGAAATTGTTTATAAGAACTTAGTTATGTTGTTTTTATTACATAAGCAATGTCTGAATGAGCAATAAGACATTTTTCTTGTGCCTCTTTACTTTCATTTTGTGTATACTGTAAAATATTAAGCTTATTACTAGTGTCTTTATGTATATGTTTAGGTATGTATGTAGACATTATATTTCCTTTGGTTCATGTTTTAATATCCTTATAATGATGAGGAAATTTATTTCTTTCTTTGAAATATGATTCGGGTTTTTCTTCCTAGTAGATATATACTATTGATCCAAGTGGAGTGCCGTTAGAGACCTATATCGAGCAGTGGACGATGGGATGGTGATGATAAGATCTATACTTTGACTAATCATTCGCAAAGCTATTTAAGATTATTTTCAACTTACTTGAAGACATTCAGCAATCTTCCCATTATCTATATTCCTATGAACGTCGAAGAACGTAAAACGACGCCACTACAATATAAAAAAGGATCAAATGTGTTAAAATTGCTATAGAAATTGAAAAAAAAAATGATTAGAAATATCTTTATTATTACTCTTTTGGCTTATTTATTGGTTATAATCATAGAAAATTACACTTGAAGGTATATGAATAGCGAATTATTTAATTTACCAAGTTAAAACCATTATAAATGATTTTTTTAATCAGATAATATTGTTTTCGTTTTTTTGTTATTTATAATCGAAAAGATTAAGTGATCGCAATTAAAAAGATATGCACACACTTACCTCTAAAAATGCCATTTTACTATTGCTTAGAAATATTTTACCATTATCGAATTATTTATTAATTCTATGCAATTTCCACCTTCAAAAAAGTAAAGGAAATTGGGAAGTTACAAACAATAAATGACAATTTAGTATGACATGACAGTGACTTTGTATTTTGACTTTAAAAACGACATTGACAGCTGTTACTGCTTTTTTAATATCAAATAGCTTATGGCTTTGGATTCAAATACTAGATGACTCGAGCTTACCAGGTTCTAAAATATTTACGTCAGTGACTTTACATGGTATGATATTAAAGATTGTTCTATTTTTATACGATTAGTAAAGCTTATTAACGATTAATTATTCTAATTTATTCAAACATATCCCGATATTTTTATAAGATCAGTTTCTGGTACAGTCACCTGAACCACGGGACTAAAGATCTTAAATGCATAATATTTTTGGCTTTATAAAAACATGAACTATGTTTTTTTTTAAATGTCTTTTTTTACTATTGTTAAATTTATGTCTAACTAGCGACCCGCCACGTCTTCGCCCGAGTAGCAGAGTAAATATTCCTAAAAAAAATACTGTCGTAGTATTGTATAAGATTTTAGCCATAGTGGGCGACAGCGGGATGCGGCAGGCGGTTGCATCGCGCGTTAGTATGATCGGTGTGGGACCACTTGAATTTATTTAGTGCGCGATAGTTTTAAAATTACGATAACTCCTAAGATATTCATTTAAATTGGGTGGTGTATATGGCAATTATAATATACATTAAATGCTTAAAGTAAATAACGTATTTCATTTGATAAGGATTAATATGATATCCGTTTTTCTATCTTTCCAATTATAACATTATTGTGTAACAATTTTTTAAACATTAAAGTATAGTTAGCTATCTTTAAAAGATAGACATATGCCATCGCGGACTTTTCTGTAGATCTATGAAAGGGGAACAATTTCACCATACATTATTTTGTTATAATTTAAAGGGATTTTACAGCGTTTTCGATGAAAGCTCCCAATCGGCTCGTTTATTTCCGACTTCTTCAACAATTATCGTCATATTTCAACAAATTTACAGTAAACATTAATGAATTATACACGTAAACCTTCCCATTGAATCACTTTATCCATTAGTGAAAACCATATGAAAATCCGATCAGTAGTTTTTTAGTTTATCGCGTTCATATAGACAGAGAGGAAACGCGGGGGACTTTGTTTTATGATATGTAGTGATGTTGTGATAGTGATGATAGTGATGTAGTGACTAAGCTAATAACACGTATATACACGCCAGAAAAAAACAACACATATTTTTTACAATTATTGTTATCTAGGGAAATATTAACTATAATATAAAAAGTATTTATGTTAATACTGTCACATAAAATGTACAAACTTTTTGTATGTTTCATTAAACTGAGAACCTGGTACTTTAGCTATTAATGAAATGGTTTTTGCGTCAGGAATAATATGACAGTTTGGTATTGAATTATATAATATTAATATTTTTGATAAATTTATTTTGAAAAATGCCGAAATACTACAGATTTAGAGCCACAACGCCCACGCGTAGAACAAAGAGGTGTAAAGAAAGGGACAAGGATAAAGACGTGGAAAGGTTAGAATTCGTATATTTTCCTATGGAAATTATATTCATTTCAATTTTTTTTTGAAAACTTTTATTTTTTTGTTTTTGGTCTATGTATTCCAAAAATGTCTCGTTAGTTAAGCTACCTTATAAGTCTGTCGACCCATGGTCTCCCCGACCAGCATTTAAGTATATGAATTGCTCATGTTTGAACAGGATCAATCCTGAATTAAGCTACGTCGCTAATCACTTGAAATCTTATGAGCCGACGTCATCTGACGCTCGAAATCTGACGCTTACTCGTCTGGCGCTCGAAGTGTCAGTTAATTTCCCACCGTAAACCGAGCCCTAAGATGTTTATATGTGCATAACAAAAATGCGATATAAAGTAGGACTATGCGCTAGTTATGCGCTATCGTAGTTGTAAAAATGTATATAAAAATAAATTTTAAAATATTGTTTATTTTTAAAAGCATTCGGTGTAGCTCAACTCCAAGGAGGAAATTGTCCGTGATACCTTCACAATGATTAGCAATGCAAGCGACCCTCACTTGCACTGCTAATCATTGAAGTACCAGATAGATACCATTATTTACATAGAATGCTATGAGATGACGGGCGCCCTTTTTCATTAATTAAACAATGTGTTAGCGTTAAGTTAACGTGCTTTCAATTAATAAAGACTCCTATTTATGCCTAAGGTTTCTAAAATAATTATTAACTCTTATTGTCCTTAGAACGAACCAATCTGTGAATAATTGGCTGGATTTAACATTAGCCTGCACGCTAGCGCCGTCTTGGTATCTTCGACGTACGTCTTGGCGTGAAACTCCACCTCTAATGGGACTTCCAAGACAATTGGCTACGGATCTCCGTGCTTCATTACAATTTAGTAATAGACCTGTCTTTGTTTTCAAAATACCTCAAACAGATACATTCTAAGCAATTGTAATATGTAATTTTAACATAAATGTGTCAAAAAACGTGAAAATTGTTTTGGTCGAAATTTTTGTATGATTTAAATTTCATTCATTTGAATAATTTGACTAAATTTGACCAAGATAATTGTGAAGTTATTTTTTAACTTTACGCTTTTTAGGATACACGCTTTTATGTGTCTTGTAGGTATGTCAATTAAACTTTTTTTTGTATTGATCAATAGAGAAAAATAATTAAAAAATTGAGTTTTATTATGAAACGATTTACTTCCTAACTTAAGGTATATCTCAACTTTACTTGATTGGTAGAGCTTTGTGCACGCTCGTCTTTTTAAAGCTTCATAAAAAATATTAATTAATTATTGTATTCCGGTAGATAAAATAAAAAATAAAACAAGGCATTTTATTTGAAAACAAATAATATATTTATAAAAAAAACAAAGACTACGAAATTAATGCGTCATTTTAAGTAACTGAAATCTATCTAATATGTCTATATTTTTTTCTACATTATATTTGGATGGCTAAGCGAAGTCTGTACAATTAAGACTTAGTTATTAATTTGCATGTATAAAATGCTATGTCAATATAACTACAGTGAAAAGATATACTAAACCTTTTTTTTTATTTGACAAAGGAACAATGAAATAGTTTTGGTATTCCATTTTTTTACATACATTGTTTGATTTTTATAATAGTTATATAATAATAAATGAGATGGACAATTTAATATAACAGAAAATACATTAAATCCAAAAAATACATTAAAATAATAATATAAAGGCTGAAATTCAAACGTTTTTTTTAAATAAAGATTCAGATGTATTTAAAGAAATCGAAAATGATAATTATATTATTTATCAATTAATTACTTTTCAAAACCCGTCCGCTTTTGGTTAAAGGCCTTTGTTCAAAGGTGTTTTTGGCTTTGATAACAGATCATGAAAAAATTTCTAAATAAAATATTAGATAAAGCTTTTAAAAAAATAAAATTCTTGGACGCCATACTACTTATCTAAATAGCAAATTTTGCGAATATTCCAGATTATACTAAAAAAATTAATGTTTTTTACTTATATCGTAATTTTTTATTAAAAATATATTTAATACCAACTAAAGCAATTTTTTATATTTTTTTTATTTTAAGATTTCACAAACATATTTAAATGATTATAATCACTAGAACAACTTTAATTGTACAAAATATAATTTCTATAAAAGCATTTTAAAAGCATTTTAGTTATGGAATAATATAAAAAATGAGTAATTATACATATAGGCCTATGTGAAGAATAGCCATTGATAGAAAACTATAAACAGATTATTTAAAATTTGACCGGTGCTTTTAATTTTTATATGACCTGTTTTTGTACTATTTCTTGACCAAAATTTTTTAATCTGTATAAAGTCACTTACGACTGATCGGAGAAGATGTGTACGGTTTGATTGTAGGCTTTGAAGTTTTGTCTATAAAGTAAAGTAAGTAAAGTAACAGCCTGTGAATGCCCCACTGCTGAGCTAAGGCCCCTTTTCCTTTTTTTTTATGAGGAGAAGGTTTTCGAGCTTATTTCACCACGCTGCTCCAATGCGGCTTGGTGGAACACACATGTGACAGAATTTCAATGAAATTTGACACATGCAGGCTTCTCACGATGTTTTCCTCCACCGTCAAGCACGGGATGAATTATAATCACAAATTATTCGCCTCCATTCCTCCCTAGACCCTAACGGAAGCCTTCCTCGCACACTGGTGGATCGGGACGTCAACAGACGCTCTTACTTGATCCTTTGTATAGACAGCGCCTATTGCTAGTTATCAGGTCTGATCACAATAAAACAATATAAACAAATTAAAACATGCAGCGGTGACGTTGACGATATAAATAATCTTCTATCAATAGTTATTGTTACAATAATTCCATATAATTTCGTATCACATTTAAAAAGCCACTTAAAACTAAAATGTAATGAATATGCATGCTAATAAAATATCGTTACAATCTCACTTTTATCACAATAATAACGATTCGAGTTAGATAATAAAATTAAACTGCAGTTAAGGGATACTCAGATACAGAAGACATTTATATTTAGTTATCAGCGAAAATGATTTGCCTAAATCTATTTGACATTGAACTATTTACATTTAAACTTACATATCTAATTATAATAAGTACACTAACATACACTTAGAATAAAACAAGAACCATATCTGTCATCACTTGATGGGAATTCATTAAAAAAAAATAAAACTTTTGTTTGGCTTTGTTATAAGATACCGAGATTATCCGATATTTTTAGGCTATTTTGTTTTTTTTTTAATGACTGTCACATAGATATTATCAATAATTGTGGCACAGCAAAACCTACACATTTGTTTGTTTCAAGTAGAATTTGGTCAACTATATCCGTTACAATATTTTTTTTTCATTTATAGAATAGCTTTAATATATTATTAGGCAAACAATACAATTTTCAAAACAAAATGTCTTGTAAGGACGACACAGATAATATAATATAATAATAAATTTGGTAATTTGCTTAAAATATTTGCAACTTTTCAGAAAAATATTTATCCTATTCGAGAGATTCAAGTTGATTCAAGATCACATTGTTTAATATATATATTTTTTAATTTTAATTGTTTATAATTTCAAAAATAAATGACAAATAAGATAGCGTCTATTGGATACAATTTAATTGCAGTAGGTACGTCAAAGGTGCGCATGCGCACCAACCCTTCTAGTGTCTGCGTCTTAATTCATGATACACACATCGTTAATTATATTCGAAAGTCCCTGTTGTTTTACGGCCGGTTCACACATGTCTCCGTTTTACTGTTCCGTTTTATCGTGTACGTTTTTTTTTCGTCGATGGCGTATGTAGTTGTATGAGCGACTTCACACATGGCACAGTATTCTGTATACAGTAAAAAATATCGTTCCGTAAAAAAATTACATTCCGTTTTGTCATCGAATACTGGACGACGGAACAGTAAAAATTTACGGATACGTAGAATTTTAACGGATTGGTACTGTGTGCGTGGCGAGCGGCACCCTCTCTAGATCTTTGGGCCATAAGTGGATGCTGCCAATAACTTCGATTCCTTCTCCGACGATAGTACCAATACAACACGACAGCGTCCATCCTTGTAGAATAACGGCGGTATACTGCGAGAGTTTTCTGTTCACACATCGGATCCAGTAATGACGGATCCGTTGAACGTTATACGGTGCCTATGTGTGAACGGAGCATAAATTTATGACGTATCCGTTAAAAACGTACCAGTAAAACGGACTCCCATGTGTGAACGGGCACTTAGTCGACCTAATTCATCGTATTGGGTATATGTAAGTATATAAGTTTTGTATGGATATGAATATCAAAATGATTACATTCATAATTATAAAGAATCAATCAATCAAGTATCAGACAAAATCATAATAAACATCATAATACACTTCTTGTTACTTTTAGGCCGCGAATGGCAATTAACTATTTCTCTTATTATTATATTATGAAAATTCCTAGTCGTCAGTTGTTTTTAAATCGTATCATAATTACTACAATAGGAATATTATATTCTCGTTTTTTATCAATGGTGACGTCTTGACAAAGCTTATATAAAAAAAAAAACATACAGAGGAATTGATAACCTCCTTCTTTTTTTGAAGTCGGTTAAAAAAACGATTAGATATTTAATAAAACTAGATATAAAATTGCAAAAGATACCTAATAATAAGATTTCTAGTTATTATTTTTTAAATTAAATTTATTAAATTATGGTTAGTGATGTCCATAAATATCGATAAAATTGTGATTATAATTTTTACTTTATCCGTAAAGATTTTGTTGGAAATATCCTAAATTATCGTCCGTATTGTCTCAATTTCTATGTTTATGATTTTTATTCCGACAATTTTATTTCTATATTATTTGGTATATGATAAATCGATACGTTACATAAAACTGAAAATTGTTTTAATTGTTTATTGTCCTGAGCCAAAATATTTAAAATCCGATCTTAAAAATATAAACGCGTAAACAAAAGACTAGTGATCTTTAAAATTACACAAATATATTATGTATATGGAGTCGTTTACTTTGATTACATCATCGTATATTATTTACTTAACTAACATGGTTTTGTTTACGTTTGAGCAACTAGAGACTTAGGTATACCACTTTATTAAAATGTTTCTATTTTTACTTTAATAACTCATGTAAAGATGGCAGAATAATGGTTACAATGCTTAAAATCGAATAGAAAAAAAACCACGGCAGTTGAGTAGTACTCATCAAAATGAAACACTTCAAAATTTTAAATCGATTGATCTCAATTTTTTTACACATGACATTGGCAGAATATTTTGCTTTCAACAAGCGTAGATACACGCCAGAAAAAAAAAAGTTGCTCAAACGTCATATTATAAGAATACAAGCTACCTATCTACTTATAATACTAATAACATGTTTTCGAATTTGATCCTTCAACATTTATTTATACGTGAAGATGATTAAAAGAAAGAAAAAATAATCTTACAATAGCTTACGGAATATTTACTAAGTGACAAACTTTTCACTAGACGTCGAAGGAACATTTATAATTAGTAATCGATTCATTTGCAAGGAGATCATAACAACTCTGGGTAACCACATACACAAAGATTATTCCGATATATCTGCAAATTTTATCAAAATGAATCAACAATAATAAAATAATTCCTTTAATTAACCGAATGATAAAAAATGCAAAATAATCGAATAGATTAAATAAAATCGATTGAAGTTGTTATTATCTATGGTTAAACTTAATAATGTCATAAACGGAATCCAAAAAATAATATTTTTCGTCTTATCTTAAAAAAATAACACATAACAATAATAGGGTTATATAAATCTGCAGCTATTTCGAAAGTCGTATGGGTGTTACCTATCGCCAAACAGTAGTTTGGCGAGATACGTCCGTCAGCTGCGTTCGTCAATGTTGGTCACGACATGCGTGTAGAGGTGGCGCCGGGTGACGCGCACTAACTCGTACTCGAGCGTCGAAAGACCATCCTTCTGGAATGTTTTACTAGTCTGCGACAGGAGTTGGTATCTAAATAAAAAATAAATAAATTAAGTACACTTTTTTCAAGGAAACTCCTTGAATTGTTATTGTCATTTTATAGCCGTATAGTTAGTTAAATACGAATCGGCAAGAGACAAGTTAATATAATCGAGTTACTTATTTGTCTAAATTATCTTAATAAGTATAATATATAGTTGAGGTTTCCTTCTAAAATTCACTTCAGATCAGAACATCACTCCTAATATATTTTTTTTAATAAGTCAATTTTCAAAAGATAAATTGAAAACTTAAGAGTTAAATGTTTAATTAAGGAATATCCTTTTCGAAGGAATAAGTTAGTATATTTAGTGTTATTAAAGATTATCGTTTATACGATAGCTCACCTTTTAGGATTTGGTGCGGATTTCTTATGATCTAACATGGCGTAACGCGCAATTGACATCTTGTACCTTGCTATGTGGTAATTCATCTTTTTTAACCTGAAAACAAAAAAAAACAAAATCATAAACATACATATAGGCACTTTGTAAATATACTATACTAGCTAATCGTTCCGACTTCGCCCGAGAAGATAAGTAGAAAATTTCCTTCCTATATTCCTTAGGATTTGTGTCTACGTCGGAGAAAGAGTCACTGTGACTTATTTCAAGACAATCGGACGGATAGTTAAGGAGATCTCGAAATGAGTGTTATTTCTCACACTATATATGTAATTCACTAAATTTGCATATATATTATTATTTTTATTTCTAATTCTAAGGCAATAAAACATTGGAATTGTAAGAAATATTACCCCTTCAATACTGTATGTATTAAAAGAGGCACCAACGATAAAAATAATAAAAGAAATAGAATATACAAGTAGGATGCAATCCCAACGGTTCAATGACGATGTCGTCCTGATCGCTTTCGACCACGGCGGTTATACCCAAGGGAGACTAACGGCCGAATACTGAAACGTCACTTAAATATTAAATGCAACTTAATTATTTGAGACGCCGTTAATTTAAAATATCGCATACTAATCTAGGAGTTTTTCAATAGACGTTTTAGTATTCGGCCGTAAGCCATATGCGTAGGACATATTTTTAAGACACAAATATTTGCGCAAATTCAAATGCACTCACTATTCTCTTACTCTAAGAATTCGTTGAAGACAAATCCCACACGACCGAATATGGTTCAAGCACAGAACTAATGGTTTTACATGCATTTCGAAGCACTGGAGAATAATCAAACTCTGGTCTACTATTACACACAGAATCTTGGGTTCAATCGCTTTACAGTCTAGTCACTAAGTCCACGAAGAAGTCAGAAAATAACACACTTACCTATAAAACATATCGTCATCCTCTCCACCCCAGCCCCAGTATTTATTCGAGAAACCATTCACTTTGGTGAATTGCTCCAAAGTCATGGCGGAGACACCGCCGAAAATGTCCTCATATGGTAACCTGAAATTTGTTATTAATTAATTGTACCATCAGCCAAACAAATAATATACAGTTATTTCAAAAAAAAAAAAACAATTTCGTTTTAATCTGTGCTGGGTATATTTGATCCAATTTGAGGAAAAACAAAAGCTAATAAAAACAAGTTTTGTGTTATTGATTATGATATGATTTATATTATATATGGACCCAGTTATAAGACTTAAGAAATATTACAAATTTAAAACGACTTACTTAAACTTTAATTTATCAATAGAAGCGGACATGTGTCTAGGCTGTCGTGGGCAGGAATACAGATTTCTAGAGTCAAGTGGCAGCAAGTCTATATCGTGGAAGATGAAGCATTGCCAACCACCCGGTTTTTGCTTTTGACTCTCCACGAACCCCACGTTCATCAGCTTGGCACGATTAAAGTCGCTTGTTCCTAAAATTACAAAAAAACAGCTTAAAGTTTCAGCCAGAAGTTTTCGTATCCGAATATGAATATCGAAGACGCAATTGTACTGTCATAGAATCCCAAAAAGTTTTATTTTACTTGTAACTGTAACAATAAGTAAAATTGTAAAATAACATTATTTTCAAAAACTTAAATTAAAAAAAAGACCCGGCTGTACTGAGCCGACTGTCTTTGAGTACGACTCAAAGACGGCTCACTACAGCCGTCTTTGAGTCGTACTTTGAGTACGAGACGGCTCAGTACGGCTGGGTCGAAAAGGCCTATATGAACTCATACTACATACGACATTAAATACAATTCATTAAATAAGTAAAGCAATTTTACCTTCCTGTTCGACGATAAAAATGCCATATTCGATTTGTTGCTTCATCAGGAACGGATGCATGTGGTTCAGGAATATCGCCAAATGTTGCTGGCGATCTCTGCAGAAATATAAGATTAATTAAACATAGATAAAAGATACAAATAAAATACTAAAATTATATAAAAGAACAGGTAGTACATAAAGTACGCAAAGTATGCTTATCACTTACAGTGATCTCTTCCAGGCAACCTCTATAAAAAAAATTGAGACAGGAAATGATAATAACATAAACTACCTAATTTTAACATGTTATCCCAAGTATCTGATAACTTTCGAATCGTTGTGATACAACAATACGTAATATACGAGTTTAGGTGCTCGATATTTTAAATTCATCTCAAAATTATGAATTCACTTCAACAGGTATAAAGGGAAAAAGTCGCGTCAAAGAAGTTCCCAAGGTAAGATAAACGCTGGCTTGGCGTTTATGAAGATTGCTTATTGGCCAGATAACATAAATATCACGACCCTCGTTTTCACTTAGACACGGAGAGAAGTGTGAGAATTGGTTTTAGAAATTCAATGCAAAATCGCGTTTATCCTTATATTATCCTCCTTCTTATCTTTGTTTTTAAAGATAAATCTATTTTCCTTCAGACGTGGTGTAATTGAATTTAATTTTAATATATCATAGCCGAGTTTAGACTGAATTGAAACAAAAAATTGTAGAGCGTACTACATCTTACAATATTGTTTTGAGTATATTGTGTGAGAAATATTAGTTGAATATTATATGCAATGTTGATAGCAAGAATATTATAACAGGTCCTTTAATTCCATAACTGTATAAAGGTTCCTATAATATATAAAAAAGGCAAATACACACAATAATCCACTACAAAGGCGGATAGCGGATATTTTCTTAGAATTTCTTCAGAAATCTGCTACTACTACTATTTCTTAAGATTCAGTGGGGTTTATTTCACCCGCGACCTTTTTCTTAGATCCCTGTGATATGGATTTAATATTATTTTTACCTGTAAGGGACAATAATAGCGACTTTATGTCTTGCTGTGCAGTTTGGTGGCGAATAATATCCTCCTAGTTGTACATCGGGATATCTTTTTTCGATCCAATCCAATTCTATCTCGGTTTTGTTTACCGATATTGGACCTAAAAGAAAATAATAAGATTATTTTTCATTCATCCTCTTTTCCAATTTCGTTGGTTGCCAGTGACAAATTTTAACAATAGCTAACGAAATAATTGACATTCATTAAATACTTTTTGTGATAATCACTTTATTATTAGGTATCACATAACAAATAAATACATTGACAAGTACGTCACATAAACAATATATTTAAAGAATAAATAAGTACCCAAATCAGGCGGCATTTCATCACAAAGAGGTAAAGAAGGTTCAGAGACTTTAAGTTCGCCATCTTCTGTCGTGACCAGATTTTTAATTCCTTCCATTATTTTAGTTATTAAGAGTGGTGTACTAATATCTTCTGATACATTTTGGCGTGTCATATTCGATATTTCTCTGCTTGAATTGCTTTTGGTCGTGCTGTTAGAAAAGGAAACTTTTAGGGAAGAATTCTTCACGGAGTTCTCTATCACAGCAGACGGAGTTAATTTTTTAGGCCAAATTTGCGATGTTTTATCACTAGTCCTGTAAAATATGATCTAATGTTACAACAGGGAAAAAATAATATTAGATTTAAAAAAGCCCGATTTTAATCATCACAAGAATACAATATTTTGTCACATAAAATCTTTAAATATTTAAGTTCATACTTGCGTTGCGTTACTTACGTGGATTGCGTTGCGTTATGCAGTGGTGTGTAGAGGTAGGTTCGAAGTGGCGAGGCGTCGAGGATGGATCCGAATAAGTACTCGACCGCGGCGAGCGCCAGCACCAGCAGTAGCAGCAGGCGGAGCGCCCGCGCCGCCCGCCCGCCGCCCGCAGCTGCGCCCATCAACGCATGCGGTGCGCGAGCGCGCGATTCGAGTTCTGATAAAAGATTTTTGAAGTGAAAACTTCTTTAGGCGCACCACACACAGATTTTTTCGTGGGTAGTAAGTTAGGCTGATCCGTCATGCTCAGAGGTGAAACTCTCGATCGGGTGAACTCGGGACCGGCGAGTGTACCCGAGCGAGAAAGATACAGTCAGCTGCTCTTCGCAGTTCGCAGTTGTATCGCTGTATTTCGTATGATCATTCTTACGACTTAATTGTCTTTATTAAATTAATAGTTATAATTGATACGTAATGATAATTATTATTTTAACAACTATCTGTTTTGTATCGTGAGGTTAGTGTGTGTATTTAGCGGTTTGTTAATATTGAAAAATAATACATTTTGAAAACATAATATATATTGAAAAAAAAATTATAAACAATAATTTGATTTATATAGAATTTAATAAATATTAACTTTAATTTCCGACTTGTTTCTCATTCAATCTACGAACACGGTCCCTAATAATACTACATAATACATAATGTTATATATGTATATATAAATTGATTGGGATTGGCCAATGTAGTTTTCACTTCTGCCGTGCGGTCTTAAGCGCACACTTTTTTTTTTATTCAAATTTGAATTGTTTGACTAAGGTTTTTTATATCATAATAGGAGTAAGCTAATGGTGTGAACCCAAATCTGTGAACTCATTCAAATGCCTCTTGCTAAAAACGATCACTTACCATTAGATGGTCCAGCTTGATTACAATTATATATAATAAAAGTTGAATGTATAAATAATTAAATTAAATTACAAAAAAGATGATATTTTGCCATTAAAGGATAAGCACCATATATGCTCATAAAAATGGTTCACCATACAACGGCTATAAATGTAGGAAATATATAGAGGCACTTTTTTTTTAAATAATTGTACCATTGCTGAAATGTTGTTAAAAATGCACTTTAATAAGAAAAAAGGATTCCAAATGTAATAATAATAAAAATCCAGTTAAAAAAAGTTATTAAAAACATTACTAGCAAAATAATTACAGTTGATTAAGTAAATTAGATTTTACAAGAAAATACAACCTATAAAACGCAAGCATTACGTTTTAGTGCACTAAAGGTTGTAACCAAACTAACAAAGTATTATTTACGAGCTATGAGCTAGGATTATTCAGCACACATTTGTCTGGATTTTAGCGAATGAAAGACTGACCATGCTCATTTAGAATTTTAATAACAGCAATGGAAATCAAAAAAGGATCTAATATTTTGTGTACAAACGTATGTAAAATTATATATATTTTTTGTTTAAAAGCACCCCAGGGACATTCGGATCACTGAGCCATGAAAAATGGTTCGCAGTCAGCAGTTATTTTTAAAGGCGCTGGTTTTCGCTGACTTTAGTAAACATTTATCTTGCTGAGTTTAAACTGGGCGTTATTTATTGCACGATGTTTACGGCTATGTAATTTGGAAGAAGGTAACGGCTAGTAAATATCCCACGGGTGGGCTAATCGTTCTTTTGCTCTCTTTTGGGGGTCAACACGTATTGCCAATGCAGGTTAGTATATGCAAATAAAAATAATAAAATATAAAAATATTTATTTATCAATACCAATTTACTTTGTGAATAAATGCGTTGGTAAGTACACTAGGAGGCTTGGAACCCGTTTACGTTTAACAAAGTAGTTATGTTCTAACTGTAATTACAATATTATTGAATGATAGGAAGTTGCCTGCATATGATGGATAATATAATAATTAAAATAAAAAAATAATATAATTTTATCCAGTTTCGTTTTAACATTTGATTATAAGTAACTTTCTTTTGCTGGTTCTCCTCTGGTTTGAGGCGATTTGTTTCGGTTGGAAATAGAGCAAGATGCAATTGTAATATTAGAGTATGTTATGAATTACCTGTTTCTGGAAAGTATATAAAGAAGGAGCTCTATGAAAATGTCCCATTGTCCTCACTAAAGGTCTTCAAGCAAAATTGTTGTAACTGCTTCCATGTTTGCCTGCAAGAGAAAAAGTCAATGTTAAAATATTAAGTTACAAGAGTTCAAGACATGGCAACACAAAGGGGCCTCCCTTATAATATCGTCCAGCACATGAACATTTATTGGTTCTTGGTCGGATTTATAATCTATATGATTTACATACATTTACATATCGTGTTTAGTAAAATAATATAAATTATTTGAAATTTCTTAACGATATCGGGTTGATATTAGCGATGGGTTGATTCCAATCGTATTATGTACTTAAAATATAACTACATGTCTTGTGACTCCACGATATTGGGGTTAACTTTAGTAAAGTTTGTAAAGTTTTTGTTTAACTAAAAACCTATTTACGACTGGTGCTTATTGGTTCGATCGTTTGACTGGTTTTTCAAGAAAAACTATTTTATGAATTCATGCTTTTTAATCAATACCATGAAGTTAATCCACTTTATACTCGTGTGTGCACAGATTGTTGACGGAGGCAATGTTAATGAAAAACATAAAATAATATCACATAATAAGATTACAATCCTTCCGATTACGTCTATGCATAAAAACTTTTTTTCCTTTACAAAATACTGCACACCAACCGTATGTTACTGTGTATTGATTAAAAACATATTGTTTTATTTTATTTTCACGTGCAATTGCATTAATATAAAAATCTTTCGATACTTAGTAAATATATAAAATGTATTCAATAGAAACTCTTTTGTATAACACATTTAAGGGACGACTGTATAATTTATGTTATTGATTGTTATTTAAGAGGATTGAAGTGTAAATCCTCTTTTATTGCACGCGCATTATGACGTAACGGGACGGGGTGGAGTTACGTACAATGACATGCGGTAATTAATGCATACGTGTCTGGATGCATTGCAAATCAAGAACAGTTCGCAGAAATTAAAACGCTAGAAGTATTTAATTAAGCACAAAATTATTTAGATAATATAACAATACTTTATTTATTTTATTTTCTCATTTCAATGTTGCGATATAATACTAAACTACCAACAACAAAAAAAACTATATAACACAAAAAAATACAGGTTTTTTTTGGTATATTAAGTGTTTTTGTCTAGCACAAAAGTTCTTTGTGTTTTTCATTGATAATTTAATCTATTATCTTTAAATTCAATATTTATCTTGATATCTTAAAGGTATTCATTAACTGATTATTAAAGCTTCAACTCATGGAAACAGTCTAGTTAAGAATATTTTTTATTAAATTTCTTTTTAAAGACGCCATCTGTTTCTACAATCGACTTATTGGATTTTTTTAAATAGATTGCGTAAAGTCTCCTTTTAATAAAACAAAGACGAACAACAAAATCGTATTTATAACGAGATTAATTAAATAATATATTTATCCTGTAACATTTACCAAGTGTTTAGGAGATAAACAGTTGAAAACGCTTTATTAATTACGTCTTTTATGTAAAGGCTGTCTGCAAGAAATTGCTCCCTTAGCGACAGGACTTGATTATATATCATTTCATAACATATAAGAGTTCTTACTTCAGCTTCTATTTTGATGGTAGTTATCTATACTAAGATATAAAGCTGAAGAGTTTGTTTATTTGATACGGCTAATCTCAGGAACTACCGTTTCGAATATAAAAAAATATTTTTGTGTTGTATAGTCCTTTTATCGAGGAAGATTCTAGGCTGTTTTTTATTAATTATACGCGGGTGAAACCGCAGGGCACAGCTAGTGTTATATATATTTTATTGTTGTTTTATTTATACAAAACCTTCATAATAGGTAGCCTATTTACATCAGCATTATACTAAAACTTTATTGAGCGTTGGTTGTCCCCAATTAATATTTGTAGCCTTTGTTTGTCGTAACAATAACAGCGACGGGTTTAACGGCATCATATTTTAATGCCCTTGTTTTGTTTCTTAGTAACCTTTAAGGATTTAAAAAGTCTATCTGTGCTCATACCGTATTTCTAGTATTTTGATCGAATTTAGTACTTGGATGTGTGCATTTCTATTCCCTTTAATGCTTTTACAAATTCATGTACTTACTACTTATTTTTATATCAAAGTACTATTCTGCATAAATAAAGTAACAGCCTGTGAATGTCCCACTGCTGAGCTAAGGTATCTTATCCTCTTTTTGAGGCGGTTTAGAGCTTATTCCACCACGCTGCTCTAATGCGGGTTGGTAGAATACACATGTGACAGAATTTCAATGAAATTTGACACATGCAGGTTTCCTCACAATGATTTTCCTTCACCGTCAAGCACAAGATTAATTCTAATCACAATTTAAGCAAATGAAATTCAGTGGTGCTTGCCCGGGTTTGAGCCCACGATCATCGGTTAAGATTCACGCGTTCTTACCACTGGGCCATCTCGGCTTATGATTGGATAAAATTCTATTTTGTATGAATTAACACAATTACTCACCCGTGTAATATTGACAACCGACTTATCCTGGAATATTTACTTGGTGGAAGAGCTTTGTGCAAGCTCGTTGGATAGGTACCACCCACTCATCAGATATTCTACCGCAAAACAGCAGTACTTGTTATTGTTGTGTTCCGGTTTGAAGGGTAAGTGAGCCAGTGTAATTACAAGCTCAAGGGACATGACATCTTAGGGCCCAAGGTTGGTGGCGCATTGGCGATTTACAATGACAATGTCTGTGGGCGTTGGTGACCTTGTCACTTGACACTTGTCAGGTGGCCCGAGCATATTATGTCGTGTATTCTTGAAATGTTTGGTACGTTTACATTTTTACAGAAACACTTTTTATCTGTGATATCAAAACATTTATTATACCATCCGTAATCCGAAAGTATTATTAAATTTTCCTTTGCAGCTTCAATTGTGAACGATTTTTCCATACATTTTAGGCTGTATGATGAATTATATGAGAGAAAAGTTTTAAGACCTGTTTAGGCTTTCAGGGAGTACATTATTGCACTCTGTATATATGAAGAGGTTGTAATTGCTTTGCATTCAACGTTACTCTCTTTGGATGTGCTCTAGTCAGTCAAATAAAAATGCTGTGCGACGCGATTTCACCCGCGTATAATTAATTAAAATATAATAAATAAAAATCAGTCTAGAACCTTCCCCGATAAAAGGACTATACAACACAAAAATAAATTTTAAATTCGAACCAGTAGTTCCTGAGATTAGCCGGATCAAACAAACAAACTCTTCAAGTTTATATATTAGTCTTGATATGTAGTTGTTTATAATAATTATGCTTTCGTTGTTGATATTGATTGATATTCAAATTAATAAAATAAATAGATATGAACCAATAGTCCAACACGGAATTTCATAAATTTTAATTTATTAATGACTAGATATTGACCGTGAATTCGCCCGCGTTTTAGGGCAATGTTAGGTAGCAAAAAAAGTATCCTATCAATCTAAGCAATCTTGAATCCCAAAGAAGAACTCCTAGAGATTTAAGATTGCTTCATACCAAATCTCATCAAAATTGGTCCAGATGTTTAGACGTGAAAGCGTACCTAACAGACAGACTTAATTTTACAATATTTGTATAGGTTTTGTGAGGGATGGTTAAAACATAACTCGAGTATTCTTGAGTTTTATATATATTTATATTTATAAGAAATTAAAACCATACGAGCGAATTATCGCTTTTTTTTAGTTAAATATTGTTCGGAACAATTAAATCCTATAATAAATATCATGTCGACGGGGCTAGCTAAATATTTGTTTTAAAACTTGTCATGTTTGCGCGCGACGAAATTTTCACTGTACGCTGAAATTTGTTTTGAGTATAAACAAGCACAACCTTTGACATGTGGAGTGGTTACGGAAAACATACTCGAACAATAAGGTCCTATGTATATCATACGTATATTATATTATGAGCTTTATGTTGGAGTAATAGAGATTTACGATCGTTTTGCTAGCTTTTTATTTATTTTATTTATTTATTCTTTATTGCACACACAACAATAACATAACATAACACAGAAAAAACAAATTTTACATAATATAGTATGCAAAGGCGGCCTTATCATTTACAGTGATCTCTTCCAGGCAACCTCTATAATACAGTAATATTTTGCTTTTATGATTAAAGTAATATGATTTAAGTTATATATCAAATAAATGCTATCACTGAATTTTTTACTGAAATTTTAGTGATTTACAATTAAATAAAATATACTTTTCGTGCAAACCGGATAGTATACACGGCGATAATTTTTATCACTTTTGATTTCGACACAAAGCCCTAAGTAAATTAAGTACTTTCGGAATATTTTAAAACGAAATAGCGTAACTAGTATTAAATCTAATAATATCCCAGATTGGTAAGAACGCGTGAATCTTAACAGAAGATTACAGGTTAAAACCCAAGCACGATTACATTTTCATGTTAGTTTATTTCGTATCGCGCTCGGCGCTGAAGGAAAATATCGTGGGGAGTATTTGCCCTGAATCAAAATCTTCCACATGTATATCCACCAACTCGCATTGGAGCAGTTTAGTGAAACAATCAATGTCTCTTCCTTAAATAGAAAGGTAGACATTTACAGGCCGTTATTTTTTATACTTAACATCACCGATAATTTGTTACTTGGTGGTAGGGCTTAGTGCAAGCTCGTCTGGGTAGGTACCACCAACTCATCAGAAATTCTACAACAAAACAGCAGTACTTGGTACTGTTGTGTTTCGGTTTGAAGGGTGAGTGAGCCAGTGTAATTACAGGCACAAGGGACATAACATCTTCGTTCCCAAAGTTGGTAGCGCATTGGCGATGTAAGCGATGGTTAACATCTCTTACGATGCCAATGTCTTTGGGCGTTGGTGACCACTTATCATCAGGTGGCCATACGCTCGTCCGCCTTCCAATGCAATAAAAAAAATTTACTAGACATTAATGGCATGTACTGAGTATGGAAAACGTTAAACGTATGAACGCAATAAGCAAAAGTTCCATGTAAAAGGTAATTTTTCCACTAACAGTGTAAACTCTGAAACGCGCCCCCGATTGCCAGGTACGTCATCAAACACGCGTTTGAAATGTAAATAAATTTACTTCGTACATAGCTGAGCTTTCTACCTAAATGTAGATTGTAGATCAAATTCATTGCACGCATTATTAAATATGAACTTTAGTTTGATGTTTTAAGGTTCAATTTCCAATGAATTGATTCGATTACACCGAGCGCTGGGTAACTCGTATATCAATAGGAAATATTTTATGAATGGCCCTTTAAGGGGATAGAAAAATTGCCGTATAAAGGAATAGAGAATTTCCGGGCCACAGGTTTTACTCGATGCAGAGATTCTGACAAGGGTATGGCGCCATTTGTCACGCTAAGTGTAAATCATGATCCTGACGTGTTACCTCTCGCTACTATTATCTGTAATGGTGCAAAGTTTCATCATTTATATGCTAATGTAATAGAGAAGTAAACTTTGTTCTCCATTTTCAAATCCGAAAGATATGGATTTTTGTTACTAGGTTGTAGTTTAAGCGGACGAAGAAAACAAATCATTAATCGAAATAATACTTAAGTTTCTTTTTTATAGGATAGGTAGGCGGACGAACATATGGGCCACCTGCTGGTAGGTGGTCACCAACGCCTATAAACATTGGCATTGTAAGAATTGTTAACCATCGCTTACATCGCCAATGTGCCACCAACCTGAGGAACTAAAGATGTTATGTCCCTGCCTGTAATTACTCTTGATCAATGTTCTTCAAACCGGAATACATCAATACAAAGTACTGCTGTTTTGCGGTAGAATATCTGATGAGTGGGTGGTACCTACACAGACGAGCTTGCACAAAGCTCTACCACCGAGTATCGGCTTGAGAGTCGGATGTACAAATTATAAATTGTTTTTATATGTATGGATAACATTATGTCAACTTTGGACGGAAAGAAAGAGTAGATTTTAAATCGAACATTCTCGTAAATAATTTTAAATCTTCGAAAGAAACCATAGGATAAAGATGTGCAGTGAGGCTATTTACATACAGCGCTGAAAAAGGCATTACCGAAACACCTGCGACGACTCGGTATACCGCAAGTGTATAAAAATGCAAACACGTACATGTCGCATGTACATTGTACGTGTTTGCCTTGCAAAAGCCATACCCTCGCTTCTACTGCAATGCCGAGTGTAAATAACCTAAGATGCATTAACAGTAAATTTCCGTGATGTCCTTAACATAACATATAAATCTTTATACAGTACAGTATACAGTGACAGCCTGTGAATGTCCCACTGCTCGGGTAAGGCCCCTTCCCCTTTTTTGAGGAGAAGGTTTGGAGCTTATTCCATCACGCTGCTTCAATGCGGGTTGGTGGAATACACATGTGACAGAATTTCAGTGAAATTTGACACATGCAGGTTTCCTCCGATGTTTTCCTTCACCGTCAAGCACGAGATGAATTATAAGCACAAATTAAGAACATGAAATTCAGTGGTGCTTGTCCGGGTTTGAACCCACGTTATTCGGTTACGGATCACGCTTTCTTACCACTGGGCCATCTCGGAAATTTTTAACAGATCCTTATAAAACATAAATTAATTATGGTTTATTAGTGTTTTATATGGAATTGTTTTAAGGAAAGCGAGCATGGGGTCCAAGTATTTCAATACAATGACACAATAAAGTATTAGTTAAAATTTATATCATTATATGTAACTATATTATATGAAGATGTTTATATATAATGTTTTAAAATTCGCAATTGACGAAAAACGGTTTGCGACTTGCCTTTTGCGGCGCAGGTCGTGGGTTCGATTCCGACCGAGGCCAGGCATTTGTGTGCATGAACAATGATGTTTGAGTCTGGGTGAAATTATCTATATAAGTATGTATTTACAAAATAAAAGCATATCAGTTGTCTGGTTTCCATAGTACGGGCTCTGCTTAGTTTGGGATCAGATGGCCTTGTGTGAATATTTTTCCAGGATATTATATTATATATGAAGTGAAATCTTAAAAAGGCAAAAAATCAATGGAAAGGAACGCATATTAGCAAATATAATTAAATATGTGTACATATTGTCGTGTTAGAACAATTAATGCAAACACATAAACTAGCTACGTCAAGTGAAGTGCCGTCAATACACAAGTTACGAAGTTGTATCGACATCTGTCACTTGCGAAATCCGCTCTGCGAATTGTTAACAAAAGTTATTTGTTTTGACAACAAGATGACTTCGCAAGTAGGCTGGGAAATTCGACAGAACAACTTTTTCGTTGCGATTGGAAATGGCAACAAAACTTATATCTATACTGATATATTAAGCTGAAGAGTTTGTTTGTTTGATCCGGCTCATCTTAGGAACTGCTGGTTCGAATTTTAAAATTATTTTTGTGGTGTTCCTTGTATCGAGGAAGGCTCTAGGCTTTTTTTTATTCATTATATTTTCATTAATTATACGAGGGTGAAACCGCAGGCATAGTGATAAATAATCGCTTATACTCATACAAACCCCAAATGGTTCAAATTTTTTTTTTTGAACGTGAGCATGTGTGTCACTAAGGGAATTATTTAAAAAAAATTGAATAATTAATTATGTTTACAAATAATCTAGAGCTGCAATAATAATAGAAGTCTTTTAGTGCTTACTACATTTTCTTTCGGCGAAATCAGTCGCAGCGGCGTGTTGAGAGCAAGCAATAGAATATTGCTGGTCGTTGTAGACGGACAAAGTATAGAAATGAGTTTGCACACCGAGAGAGTTAAGGTTGCTATCTATATTTTTTGGGCTTATGCGTGATCTAATGTGCATGAATCATTCTAGTTTTTATTTCTACATTTATGAAGTGTATGTGTATGTATGTGTAAATGCAGTAATAAAATTATTTTTAGAGGCTATAGTTGTCTCAAAATTGCTAAGTTAAAAGTTTATAGTCACGGTCCGTGATCTGAAAAAAAAGATCTGAAAAATGTAAAAGTTTGAATCCTTTATAACCCAATTTAAGGGTTAAAAAGTTCCAAAAACTGTTCACAGTTTCGTGTTAGAGTTGCGATTAATTTATCGAAGAGGGTAATTAATGTTGGTGAAACAGCATTTTTTTTGGGAACACTGCTTAATAATTTAGTGCTAATGACTGCTTCATCTTGAGCTAAAACAACAGAGAAGAGAGTTCTGCATTTTCAGTTTTATGTTTGTTTTAAGCGACTGAGGTTATGATAATAAGTGTGGTTATTTATATCCTTATGTTTTTTATTTAAATAAAAATACAGGCAATTACAAAAAGAATATTTGAAGAATGAAGATATATATTTAAAGATATAGATAGATAGAGATAAGCAATCCGTGAGAATTTCAATCGGAATCAATAAACATCGCCAATGAGCCACTAATTGTGTCGTCTTTTTAAACACACACACACAAACACACACACACGCACACACACACACGCACACACACACAACACTCACACACACACGCAACACCAACTCCGCACATATTGTGTCTTATTTCAAAGGCCAGACGCGGGGTTCAAATCGAGGACCTCGGACATGTCTTATAAGCTAGCCATTAGAGGAACGAGGTAGTCAGTGAACAAAGCCCTATCCACACACTATATAGATTTATACATAGAGTGATATGTTTGGACATTCATCAGATATCAATAGATCTATTATCTTGACATGTCACGTCATGTATCGGACCGTAATACACTCACGGCTGAACAAAGCTCTCCTCTCCTTGATTCTCATTAAGACCAGGATACGGAAATTATTCCGAGAGGCTTAGCTATCGCCGTATCAAGGCACAAAGTTATGGAGCCCTCTTAGTACAGGGGTACAAGTAAGTAAAAATTCATAAAATATTATTTTAAATTTGAATAGGTAATTTAACACGTTGAAGGCGCCAAATTCTTTGTAAACAAAAAGTTCTCGCCGCGGTTAAGATGAAGAGATCCATCAAATTCTGATGCAGGGCCCATCGAGGGCAAGCTACGCCACTCATGAGATATTCTAACGCAAAACAGCAGTACTTGGTATTGTTGTCTTCCCAAGGTTGATGGAGCATTGGCGATGCAAGCGATGGTTAACATCTCTTACAATGCCAATGTCTATGGGCGTTGGTGACCACTTACTATCAAGTGGCTAAAAAAAAGTTTTAGACGTAGAAGTAAGTATCGATTTTGAATTTATTCATGCAAAAATCTGTCCTTCGAATTCGTGTTTGTATTTAAGCGGCTTCAATTTTATTTTACTGACCGTATCGTCTTTTTTTATTCATATCAAACCAGCCGGACTTTTTTATTTACTCTATAGGTAAAAATCATATTTGAAAGGAACATTTTTAACCAGTATAAAATTATAATTAATCATGATTAGAAATAATAATATTAATTGTTTGCAATATAAACTTAAAGTTAAACAGTATTATATAATAATACAATATTCTAGACAAAATTGTCCTTTACAACATAAATCTATTTAATAGATACTCTTGTCCTTTAAGGGACAAGGAAATATATGTATATTGCATCGTAAATAAGGTCGCGAAGGATTTATCTTCGAGATTCCTCTTTAGGATTTAGAGATTAAATATTTGAATAAGATTGAAATAAAAAGTTATTATCATTGGATCGACGAGTCG
This sequence comes from Nymphalis c-album, assembly GCA_963151315.1. NCBI lineage: Eukaryota > Metazoa > Arthropoda > Insecta > Lepidoptera > Nymphalidae > Nymphalis > Nymphalis c-album. The sequence continues at coordinate 3,443,859 of OY720602.1, read as the reverse complement.
GTTGGCGTGGTTGGTAAGATACTTGCTTTTAGACGCTGCAGGTCGTGGGTCGAAGCCCACCCAGGGAAGATTTTGTGTTCATGAATATGTCTGTTTTTCCTGAGTCTGGGTGTATTTATCTATAAAAGTATGTATTTACAAAAGAAAATTTGTATTTGTATAGTATTGTATATCAGTTGTCTGGTTTCCATAGTACGAGCTCTGCTTAGCTTGGGATCAGATGGTTTTGTGTGAATAATGTCCCAGGATATATGTATAAACTTAGTGGTGCAAGCCCGTCTGGGGAATAACCAACTATTTTATTTCCAAAATACGTACTAGCTATGTACCAGCTGAAAGGGTGAGTGATCCTTTTTAGATACATTCACAAGTGACATAACATCTTAGTTCGCAAGGTTGGTGGCGCACCGGTGCGGTGTTGAAATCTATTTGAAAGCCGTTATTAATTAATTATAGATTTTAGTATAAAATAAAATTAATTTAAGAATGATCAATATTCATGCCTATTCAAATATATGTAATATTATGTAATAACATATTTAATAGTTAAAATTTTATTAAAATAGTATTGTTGTATTCAGATTTGAAAGGAATAAGCTATGTAGCTACATGTATAAGGGACTTCACATCTAAGTTCCAATGAAGTGGAACATTTGCTTGCCTTTATTATATATAAAAAAAAACCTATTCTATATACAAAAATGCTTTCTACTTACAGTCTTTTATTATAAATTTATTTTCCTCATCGAAAAACTACGGATTTCTACTTTGTAATATTACAAGAGGCTTATTAAAACTTTCTTGAATATTAAATAGTGTCGTTGAGTATCCGAACTAATTATTTTACAACTAAGAAAAGCCATTCATAAAGTTATTTAAAAGTAGCCTTAAGACCGTCTTAAGTTGCTCTACAACTGTATCTTTTTAAAGTTACATCTCTTTACCAGAAAAGAGGTTTTATTATGTCTTTTAGTTCATCTGATAGATAATTTATTAAAGGAGTTTGAATAAAATAATGTTTATGAACTTTATTGCATACAACGACAGAACAGTTAGAGTATAAACAGATAGCAGATGTAGCAAAATCTTATCTCTATAGAGCGATCTCCAGGCAACCTTCGAGCAGAGAAAATGGTCTAGCGATGGTAAGCTGCACAAGTTGTACAGATAAAATAAATATGGAAAGTTTTAACTTTAGTTTTGATTTCTAAAATAAATAAAAATATAATTGAGTAAAACATATTTATTGTATATAAACGTTTAACGCGAAGAAAATTAAATAATGTTGTATTTTTGATTTAAAAAAAAGGAAGACAATTTACAAACCAATTAAAACTTTGCATATTTCAAGCTTCCCCTCTTCTAAAATATCAAGCAATTAAACTTTTTGCCGCCATAACTTGATTCGAATAACGACATTAGACGAACAGTGCCAATTTTAGAGTGTAATAAAATTTTATTCTACCTTCAAACCTGCTGAAATTGCTTCGTTACGTTTTAATATTCTGTTAATGTGCATGTATGTTAAGGTAACTACCCCTAAGGTACCCATAAACGACCTACTGTTGGGAGCAGATCTCTTTATTTCTTAAAGAGAAGGAAACGATAGATCCAAAAAGAGAAATCTCTTAGAAAACTAAGTAAACAATCATTAAGAAGACTATTATTGTGTTAATCTAATCAAGATTGAAAGAGAAAAAAGGATAGTTATGATTTTAGCCGTCTACGAAAATAGTGAATGTTCATCTGTTCAGATGTAGCTCCTTAATTACTCAATACATTTTACTATTAAATAAATATATATAAAAGTGTCTTCGAGTTCGTATTACAGAATGGAATATCATGGTTCCAGGAAGGACGTATCGACTTTGATGTATGATGCTATCAAGTAAAAATATATCTCATAATATAACCAAGAACATAAAATAACATTCATAAATTTAATATAATAAGAAACAATTATGTACCTCAAATCTGGGAAGGAACTGACTTCCAAAACACAGCGAAAGCTAGTTTGGAATTCAGGGCTAGTATTTAAATTGTAATCAAAACTTATGTAAAATAAATAAATAAATAGTATTATTAATGTATTTCTATATTACATTTTCATATTGCTGTCAATTATTTTCAAAGCATTTACAAAACGTATTGGATTGCATATTTTAAAGTTATTTCAAAAATTATGTTCCAGTCGGATCAATTACGCAGTATTCATCAATCGACTGCTAGTTGGTAGACCGAATGGCCTATTAAGACATGCGTATCACTCAATTGTAATTACATGCTTCAGCTGTATAATTGTAGTGATGATCGTTACTCCAAATGTCCTTTGTATTTTCATAATTTAATATATATAATAATATTAATAAATATAATACAATAATATAAAATAATAATTAATATATAAAACAACATAAATAAACATTACATTTATCAATAATTATATTGTTAGTTTCAACTGAATGTATATGATATTAATATGATAAATTATTTGATAAAATAAAAAGTTAGGACTTACATAATAATACAAATTACATATAAAAAAAAATTATATTCATTTAAATATAGAACGAGTTCCAATTTTTTCAATATGAATTAGAAGTTTATAACATCTGATGAAAGTAATCAAAACACATTCTATATTTGAACATGCATTTTGTAAAGGAATGTCTTGTCATTTATTGTTTATTTTTCACATATTGTATGATCAAAAACAATTTTCTGATGTGCCTTTCTCTAATCGGCAAATCCTCTCAGCTTTGACAGTCGGAATGCTTAATCCCGACCTGGATTGACCCCTTTTTCTCTGCTCCGGGTAAATATAGAAAGAAAAATTCGCATTTCTTTTAACTTTCACAACGAAAACGCGTGAAAAGAGTTCTCACTCTCCCATTCACGTAATGAGTGTTAATTGTATGCTAAATAGACATCGTCTAAGAGATTACCTACTAACAACATTGCGCTTATTCGTACTCTTTTATTTTATTTTTTTAAATAGTAAGGCAGATGAACAAATGGCCCATTTAATAGTAAGTGGTAATTATCACAAATAGAAATATTATAAATGCGTAAGTGAGTTTGTTTTTTTTTTTGTTACACTTTCCTTAGTAGCCTAGCCGTAGCTTTAACAAATCATAAAATTTTGCATAAATGTTGTCAGGGGTACAAAAAAGACATAGGGTACCTAATAACCCCCTTCTCTGGCACGACGTTGAAACCGCAGACGGTAATTAATTAGTTGATTAGTAGAGATTACCAGTTAGACGCGTATTTAAGTTACAAATAAATATTAAACAGATACGAGATTCCTTGAACCACACAACATCGTTATTAAAAATAAGACGCGATTTGGTATTCTGCTTTCAAAAATGATTTATAAAATCATTTTTATTTCAGGACGCTAAATGTAATGATTATTAAAATCATATAAATTTTCCTCTTAGTGAATAACTGCGAATTATTTATTTATTTATTTAATACTTTATTGCACAACATGTACAAAAAAAAAACAAAAACACATGAGTAAAATGATACAGTCAATTAACAATCGATGTGTCTGTGAGACATTTTTATTTCAGGACGCTAAATGTAATGATTATTAAAATCATATAAATTTTCCTCTTAGTGAATAACTGCGAATTATTTATTTATTTATTTATTTAATACTTTATTGCACAACATGTACAAAAAAAACAAAAACACAAGAGTAAAATGATACAGTCAATTAACAATCGATGTCTCACAGACAACCTTTGTTGATAGGAACTTTTTAAGAGAACAGGTAAGTGCAAATTTTAAAACGAGATAAACAACTACACAATGTTACAATGCAACCGCTTTACAGCGCTTATTTGTAATTGTAAGACAGAAACTTTTTTTTATAGTTTTAAAATATATTTTTTATAAAATTTACTTAAGGATAATAATTATTTAAATTGAATTAGTACTTAGATAAAACGTAATGAAAATATATGTATATATGTTTAGCTAGTTCGGAATGTTTATCTAGATTCTACCGTGAACGATCAGCATGGAAATCACTTTATCTTATCCTCGGCAGGTTACGTTGTATGTGTTATATATTTGCTGATGCAGTAGAAGTCATTTGAAATCACTCGAAGCGTCCTAATTGTTTATTGCTAACGAGTATAACACAATAGGCGCTAGCGTCCGCCGATTGTTTTTGTAATACTAAATACGAGTATCTATATATCTTGGCCAAAAACATTTGCTAATTAGCCAGTTCATTCCAGATTAATATATGTACATATCCGGAATTATCCGGGTACAGATGTCAAATATATCATGCGAATATCTTATGTAATCCAAAGGGATTACATATTGTGCAAATACCTGATGATTAAGCGGTGATAGCCCACCGACTTTTTTCATTCTGTCATCAACAATTTGTCAATTTTTAGCAAAAGACAAAGTATTGTGTATCTATGCAACCGCTTTAGAGCGCTCATTTGTAGTTATAGGACAAAAACTAGTTTTAGAATATATTTTTTATAAAATTTAAATTCACTCGCATAAATCGCGTCTGGCACAATTTGCAATTTTGTTTCATTTTTTTTTATTGTATAGGAAGGCGGACGAGCATATGGGCCACCTGATGGTAAGTGGTCACCAACGCCCATAGACAATGGCATTGTAAGAAATGTTAACCATCGCTTACATCACCAATGCGCCACCAACCTTGGGAACTAAGATGTTATGTCCCTTGTGCCTGTAATTACACTGGCTCTCTCACCCTCCAAACCAGAACACAACAGTACCAAGTACTGCTGTTTTGCGGCAGAATATCTGATGAGTGGGTGGTACCTACCCAGACGAGCTTGCACAAAGCTCTACCACCAAGTAATTTTTAATTATTTAAAGATAACCAAGATAACTCAGTGACAAGTCATCGTAGTGTGTTAGTCAGGTGTTCGGTATGAAAAGGTAAAATTTATCTATTAACATATTCGTCAGAAAAGGAAACCATCCTGAGGAAATTGTGTGTTTAATAAAATAATATCAAATGTCAATCTACTATTACGTATTATAGATGTCTCTTAGCGGCCGTTCAGTTAAACAATTATTTATCTCTTTCTTTCATCATTAATAAGACATTCAAAAGAAGAAGACAGAGTATTGTTTGACGCATCAATTGCTAACATTTATATGCAAATTTTTGTACTTAAATATTTCAAACAGTTATTTAATGAATTCTCCATGTAATTATTAAATAATTCAGTTAATGTATATTACATTTGTCACGCAGAACATGTCCCAGTAATCATTTTATCCAATCGATAGCCGGTCGTTTTAATCTGTATAGACAGCATGTTCGAACGTAATGATTAATGTACTTCGGCACGCAATATAAATGGCTTGTGCTAGTTTATTTATAAATTGAAACCATATAATGTTCAATTGATTTTTCAATATAATTACAACGTGTAGTTATTTATTACACGAATTATATATATATTTATATGACATAGAATGTCGAGCAACGTCGAAAGCGCAAATGAGCTTGGCGAAAATTACGATATATAATATACATATTTACAATATAATAATTATATCGATGTCAAACTTACATGGAGGTTAATGGTCACTACTAAAATAATATGATTACGGCTTTAATATTAACGATTCTTCTCGATAGAGTAATACCGATTCATAATTACGAAATCTTGTAAAATTACGATTCGAAAAGCCTTTTGACGTTCTTATTAAGTGAAGTGTATTTAGAATTTCTGACAATTTCTAAAATTTAATTTTCGAATGTTAGATTGAAAATCATTTTTAAACTAACCAAACATCACTACTCAAATTCGACAACATATCCGTTGATTTTAATTAAAATTCATTAGGTAAAAATGAATATTTACGTTAGTCCGATGTTATGTTATGTTTCATAGTTTTATGTAATTCAATTCATAGCTTAACACAATCATGTATGTACAGCGATCTCATTTAAAATATAAAAAACAATAATAGCAGAATTCGGTTTTGGGATCATTTTTATCACTGGTTTCAGTTCTGTTTTTCTTATTTTATAATAAGCAAGCATATATGTATATTATTTTATATATAAAACTTATAGCAATATGCATTGTACATTTCAATTGTCGAACATATACAATTATGGAAAAAAAATTAACTAATAAATGTCGGCTAAACAAACGATGTTGTGTCTCTTTCACTCGAAAGTGATAGCAATGACGACAAAAAGAGACGAATCACTTAACAACATTTTACAATTAGGTATTTAATTGCTATTAATAGTTTCAACCAATACTCATGCCAGAACTTAAATGTTTTTTTCGTTATTACGTCACATTACGTCATTAAAGTAACGAGTAATGTCACTCAAATAATGACATGACACCGTAACTGTTACGTATAACAGGGAATATCCTTTAGAATGAAACATTCAAGGTTTCCTATACAAATGGAGATATTGATTAATTTCTAGTATCGCTGAATTGCTTGGTTATGATCTTTACCGACAAAATAAATATTGTTTAAGGTTTAAGTTAAACAATGCTGTCTCCTTCTTTCGAATGTGAATTCAGTGACGAAAGAAAGAGATAAATCTATGTTTAACTAAACCGATCAACAACGGTGATTATCGTCCGTAAGTGTAGAGCTGTTCTGAAATGTCAGAAAGTGATATGCGACATTGACTAGAAATAATAAAAATAAAAACATAATCGGAAGTTGTTGTAATATCATGATATTACAACAACATATGATATGCGACATTGTAATATCATTAAATTTAATTTAATTTTGTACGCCGACTGTTCAACGGTACGTTTATGAATATTTATTAAATTTCGAATTAATCAAAATATCAAAAAAATTAGAGATAATTAATAAATGTATTCAAAATCTTGAAAGAAATGAATTCATATAAAATCGACGCGATGTGTATACAGCTTTATTGTGTAGTAAGAATCATTTATTCAAAAGAAATGTCGTCGATGTGAAACATACAGATGCACTTGACGACTTTATAAAATCAATATTTCATATCAGCTTTTACTTTACAAGGTTAAATAAATTTATTATTATCGATGTGCGACTGTCATCTATACTTAAGTAGATAAGTCGATTTCATACATCCCTAATGCTACATTGTAACAGTACAATGAATAAACAAAGAATAAATAAAATAAAAATTTATATTAAAACTTTGAAGAAATATAGTAATATGTATTGATGTCTACTGCACAAAAACTTTTTTTTAATTGTGTATTGTCATTGGTCCTAATTTCTTTGACAGCGTTCCTGGTTGGTGGATTGAGTACAGAGTGCAGACATTGAACGGGAAAAACAGAAACGACGAAGGAGAACATTGAGATGAAAGTCCTGAAGATGTCTCCTGAGACGCGTTGTCGAAACAGCTGATGCGCTGAGAATAGCGCGTGCTATTTATATATATATATATATATATAATATTTATATATATGTCTTTTATAGTGAGAGGTCACCTGTGTTTGCGCACACACTTCTGCACTATAATATTGGCCGCCGTGGCCGAAATCGGTCTGGAGGACCTTAATCCATATAATATATACCTATTAAAATTAATATAAAATTACGTTTAAAAGGAATTAAATATATCATTCCATACTTTATCAATTATTCAATGTCCATTCACTCAATAATTTTCTCCTCACTAAACTCATTCAAATGACATTTCAATTCAAGGTCAAAGTTGTTTGTTTACATTTATTTCTATTCTCATTGAAATAGAGTATAGGTAATATATCGCAATTTCGATTTTGCAAAAAAAATCATTTTTTTTACAAAAAAAATGGTTGTCTGTAATGTCGGTATACGGACGATAGTTTAACTTGACAACGTCATAACAGATAGATGCGGCGCAAGCGTACAATCACCGTAACGGGACAATGGGCGTAACGGGACAATAAGTCATCCTTTTTCGTGTATGCAGTCAGCGTTCATCGATTTATTAGATATTGTCACGTCAAAAAAAAAAACAACACCTCACAGTTCTTCAGTGCAGTGTAATAAATACAATATATGTAGTAAAATAATAATTTCAATTCGATAGCATACGTTTAAAAAAAATCAATACATTAAATTTGGCTCCATCTGTACTCTGTATAATTTTTAAATTCAAACTAAATTAGATAAAATCAATTATCATACAAATAAATGGCTTTTTTGAGACTAGTATGAAGAACAACCACGCAGTCGAAACATCGCAGTTTAAAATTTGTATTTTCCCCGACGCCGCGCCGTTCCAGTTAATAAGTACAGTTTAGTAAAAGGAAACATTAGCGAGTTACAAACGGTAAATATTCACTGCAATAACCACGTTTGAAGTGCTCGCCGAGTTCCGTATGTTTGTGTATGTGTTTGTGTTGCAGCACACGCTGTGCACACACACTGAAACTGGTATAGTTTACGAGTTTAGCATGATCCTTGTTAAACTCGATCCGTAATTTTGATCCGTAAATAGCTATCTAATGCTTGTTTGAATTTGGAATAAGCTTTATGACGTCAAATTGTTTAAACATGTAAGTCTGACTGGGACTTCTAAATTATGACTTTATAGTTCTACGTTAAGAACTTGGAATGGGTATTTTACTATATAGTAGGAGAAAGGAAGTTAAAAGCTTTTTTTGTTATTCTTAATGAGAATTATGAAGATATTATTACACTGGTGCAATGTTGACATTTACATGACGGAGTAGAATACAGTCAATATGTCCTGTGGGCGTCGTAAGAGCGGACTAATTAAATTGTCGTTAAGGACCAATCTATCATTACCATCGAGCTGTTAAACGGTGCGGTGCACCTATATTGTGGCAGGCAACCGACCAGGGAAAATGTTTCAGGGCAGTCAGCCTGGTCGTATGTCTGTCAAATTATTTTTAAAGCATTGTTAACGCATTAAAAATCTTATTCAGTAACATTACAGAAATGAATATTTTAAAATAAATAAAACATAATAGATAGAATATACAAAGCCTGTAAGCCAACTAGTATTGCTCAAATAAGCCCACAAGCGACCGATCACGGCTTCGCTCGGGTATAATAAAGATTTTATGGAGAGGTTTTTAACCAATGAGTTATAAGCATTCGCCAACCCATCTATTAATTATTCGTAGTTAACAACATACAGTTTAAACGTTTATTTATATATGTAGTATATTTATATATAAATAAAGTGGTCGGTTATTATATAGTTAAATTTTAACACATAAATGGTTACAGTGAATTATTTATAAAACAAAGTTAAATGCTGAGATTTCTGTTGAGTTTTTAGGACCCTACAAATTTTTCGTGTATCAATTAAATTTCATGATATTCAGATGAGTAGTTAAGACGTGAAAAAGTAACAAACAAACAAACTCACTATCGCATTCATAATATTAACTTTATTCTACCCATCCAAAGCGGGGACTGCAATAATTAATAATAAATAAATAAATAAATATCTTGGGACATTATTCACACACGGCCATCTGATCCCAAACTAAGCAGAGCTTGTACTATGGAAACCAGACAACTGATATACCACATAAACTACTTTTTTTTTTTTGTAAATACATACTTATATAGATAATTACACCCAGACTCAGGACAAACAGACATGTTCATGCACACAAATGTCTGTCCTGGGTGGGAATCGAACCCACGACCTGCGGCGTGTAAGGCAAGCGTCTTACCAACCACGCCAACCGGCTCGTCAATTATACATTTATAATGTAATTCAACATCGTATTGCCTCCACAAGTAGTTTAGGTCTGACTTTTCCGCCCTGATAATGGAAATTGCAAATCACGATGGGGATAAATGCTGGTATTCCTTTCAAAGATATTTCTCTTCTCCGCAATTTCCGCGGTCTTCTTTTACGCAAAAATTGTCTATAAAGTTGTTTGTATGTTCACATAGTTTAAACGTTACATATTATTTACATTATTGTTGTAAAAATATGTGCACATTAAAACATTTTTATTACTTAGAAATCGAAAAGAGCCTGTGAATGTTCCTCTGGGCCAGTGCAAGAGGCCTCTTTTTGAGGAGAGCTTCTTCCACCACGCTGCTCCATTGCGGGTTGATAGAATACTCATGTGACATGCAGGTTGCATGTGTCAAATTTTACTGAAATTCTTCCTCACTATATTTTTCTACACCATCAAAGTCAAAGTCAAGTCAAAATCTTTATTCAATATTCAAGCGTTACACTTACTTATTGATTGTCATAAATCTACCACCGGTTCGGAAATGAACACCTCAGACCTGAGAAGAACCGGCGAAAGAAACTCAGCGGGTTTTTTTTTTTATATGTAAATCTCATCTTTACAATATATGCAATTTATACAATAACAGATTTTTTCTTTATTTGAAATACCCTGGAGGCGATCGTTTCATTCCCAAGGTGTGCAGTCATCCAAAAAGTCATTGGTTGTGTAATATCCTTTTGCACACAAGCGTTCCTTAACAATTCTTTTAAATTTCACAATTGTGCATTTTTGAACGCTTTCTGGGATCCTGTTGTAAAAGCGTATACATTGTCCCATAAAAGACTTACTAACCCTGTGTAATCTGGTAACAGTGGTTGCAAGTTTATGCTTGTTCCTGGTGTTAACAGTATGTACGTCACAATTCTTGGGAAAATCTTTTATGTTCTTGCGTACATACATAACATTATCAAATATAAATTGAGAAGCGACAGTCATTATTTTGATTTCTTTAAACTTACATCTAAGTGAATCTTTTGGGCCCAGGTTATAAATTGCACGAATAGCCCTCTTCTGCAGTACAAAAATCGAATTAATATCGGCAGCATGCCCCCAGAGTAGAATGCCATAAGACATTATACTGTGGAAATAACTAAAATATAAATCACGAGATGAATTATAATCACAAATTAAGCACATGAAATTCAGTGGTGCTTGCACGTTCTAACCACTGGGCCACCTCAGTTTAGAAAACAAATATATCATATATTTATGTTGCGTGTAAAGCGATTTTTTTTAAATCTGTTATAATAATTTAAATATGTAATATGTTAATAGATTAATTAACAGTTGCAATAATTAATTAAGAAAAAAAAGGTAAATGAGTAAATGCTCGTTTAGGTGTCAATTGAAGTCTTATAACATGGATATCCTCACGATTTTACTTCATCGACAACTAGACGAATCATAAACACAAATTAAAAACAAGAAAATTCAATAGTAGCTTTATAGTTTAGTAAAAAATTACATTCGCAAAATCAAATTTTTAAAAATAGAATGAATCAATGAGCAACGATTACCATGCGATAAATTGCCGGAACATATATTGTTTATATTATTAAGAATCCACTGTGACTGATCCCAAGGGATTTCAGCGTGTAATGAATCGTTGTGGCGTTTGACGGCACGGAACATTAATCAAGATCCCTGTGAAAAATATACTCGTATGCATATACGGGTTGATGGTTTACCTGGTTATTAATAAAGCCGTAATTGAATAAGCAATAAAGCCGTAATTGCATAAGTCATTATGTATGACGATAGATATTAAAGAAAGCGTGCCAGTTATATTTTTATTTTTAAACCGTCAATTTAGTGAATGTAAAACCTTTTTTCAATGTACATTAGTTTGTGTAAATTAATAATGAATAAATAAAAATATTTGTAATGTTAAAACTCTACTCACTCAACTTACTAACAACTACCAACTAACTAACAATACCGATATATCAACTTTATGTCACTTTATATGTAAATAATAGCAAATACATATTATTAACCAATATATCAAAGTTGTACAAATCGGAATTTCAATTCAACGGTAAAAACTTTCTAGCATTCTTGCTACCATTCCACGCAGTCGAAATTTGTATAGTAGCTATTTTTAATTTTGATTTGAAATATAACAGCCGATCTTTACCTCCTTGCATGTGCGTGGCACGTATGTTAATCAAACTCAAATAGTTTCTTTACTCCATATTTCTTTATGGATTTTATATTTAATTATAAACTATTTCAATAATCATCAAATTAGCCTTAACATCTGCCGGGCGTCCCGTGGCATCATTTTTTTTATTGTATCATACAGATGGGATCCGTTTGTATAATGCCGTGCAATATAGTATAAATAAATAATTATCTGTATTACAGCACTGCATCCTCTACTTACAGGATATATTTATCTGTGGAGTCTTGTGTTACAAACAAGTTGTCTCAAACATTTAATGTCAGATAAAAGTTATTTGTTCTTGCACGCTATCTGCAGACCCGACGTATACTTACGTTGGCGCGATGCCAAGATGTGGCTTATATTAATTACTCCAAGATACTTGGCGGTGAGCGTGGCCTTCGACCGCAGGTTACCTACCGTTCGGGGTAACAAGTCACTTCGTTTTACTACCACTAAGTAGAATTGACGTAAGTTGACATATTTCCGGGCCAGTGGGCCACCCTTGCTCTTAGACATCGGGAGCAATCTATTACATTATATATTTAGTTTACGGACTACAGGATAGGATTGCTCGCAATCTTGACTGTTATGTCATAATATTGTCGTCTATAGAGCGAGTAAACATAATAGACGTTTAGGTGGAAATTTTTCAGTGGAAGAGTTTGCGTCTGGTTGAACAGGCTAATCTCGCGATCAACCAGTCTAAGAAGATCTTTTTGCGTCAAAATCGAAATTAAGAAAGATTAGGAACTATATCTCAAACTGGTCATAAGCATACTTAGAACTTTCGGTAATTTGATGTTTTAGTTTATTCACGTTACAATTCACGCGAACTATATTGTTGATACAAGTTGGTCAAACTGTTCACCAACTTTCCGACAGTAAATAAAATAGTGCCGACAGTTCGTGTAATATAAATGGATGCCCTTATTAGTGAGTACTTGTATAACAGCACTATAATACCGTAAAAGAACCAACACAATAACTGGCGTGTCGCCAAGCCCTAGTATTTATTAATTGCTTGGAGATAGTTTGTGAGACACGTAATAGGTTCACATATTTTTATATTAAAAAAAATACTCTAATCTATTATTATATTTAAATGACGTACATGTGTCTATTAATCGCCAATTCTGGTATCATACAGAAGTCCCAGAATAGATTTTAATAAATATAAGTTCATTAGATACTGGTCAAGGTATAGCAAACATATCCCAAAATTTAAGAGGATAAAATTTCGATAGAATCCGATTTTGAAGCGAAAGTATTTGATATAGTACATGTGTTCATTAAATTCGTTACATAAATTTTAACCGATTTAAAAATAGAAGAAAATCATCAATTCGGCTGTTACTTTTATTCCAATTATATTTTCTGGTAGCTCGTTTTAATTGCCTCCCTCGAGAGACGTTCCATTTTAAATTAATGAAAAAAAAGCACTCGTAAGATGTGACTGTTAATTAGAAGATTCATCAATTTTTTCTTTAATCGGCGGCGGGGCGTCGCCGTATAAAAATCAAGACATGTCAGGCAAATATATAATCTAAATAATAATATATCTGAATCCAAACATATTGATTAATTATTGTAAAACATTCTAAAACAACTCAGCAAAATAAGTTTGATTTTAGGTTACGTAAACATAGGCTTAGCATGTCATGGTTCAATGCTTGAATTAAATAAACATCAGGAGTGAATGAAAACGTATCAACGAAAAATAAATCTGCTTTAAACCTTTTTCACCTTTATACGTATGCTTTTTTTCATTCATTCTTTTGAAAAGGAATGAATGATAAAAAGCAAAGCAAGTAATATAACAACAGAATTAGAAGACAAAGTAGTCCTTCGGGATATGATCCATTTTGTTCCAGACGAATGGCCCGTCGTTATTACCCCTTGCCTGAAAATCATACGTCTACTCTCATGAAACGCTTGAACGGCCATCGTTCAAAACTGTGGCCTTAAAATTTATTTTCTAAGATGAAATATTTAGGTACAAAGGATAAATATTGAGTTTTAAATATATGTATAAGAAGATAAGTTGATTAGTTATTAAAAATCCTTCTAAAGCTCTAAACAGTCAAACACTGATTTCTCTTTTTCTGTAATTATTTATTTGACATCCGAAAAAAGAAAACGTTCGTAAGGCTGAACAGGTGATAGCTTTACCATGAATAAAAGCCTATGAAATGACGATTCTATACCATATAATAAAGTATATTTCGATTTGATTAATGAACATTGTAAAGCTGACTAATTGAAGAAGTTTGCGCTAGTTACAAAAGTTACCAGTCATTTTTATTAGTTATTCATAAATTATTTATTTTATTATTGTAATTTTACTATTAGGTATTATGTCTATAATATACGCGAAAGCAAGACGTAGATTTCTAAAATATATCTGTATGCGGTTTGTATAAAACAGTTGGTCGAACATGATATGAGCGATTGTGCCAGGTTGATTCATTGTTCGATAAAATAGTCAGAATTGAGGCTCAAGAGGGAAATGCTTCTAGCATTCTTGCTACCATTCCACGCGGTCGTGATTTGAACCCGATATCTGTGATTTGACTCATTGGTTCCTGCCTTCTCTCTATCCGTGTGTTTATGTTTGTTATGCTTTTTTGTTTTGAATAAATATTTATAATTATTCAATTGTAGGTGGTTTAATCAAAATATGTCGACCGCAGGAATTCATTAACGAATGAAAGTGTAAACAATTGATATTCGTTATTTGATATTCATTTTAAAAGTAGTTCGATGTAGTTTTCATTCATTTTAGTTAACACAGCCGTATGACGTAATAACATGGCGGCTTCTATTTGATGATGATCAAAAACAGATTAAAAAACTCAATTGAATTTTAAAATATATACATTTTTTATGAACTTAAACCAATATTTTCCGACTGTTTTTTGCCTAAGCTATCTCAATATTGTAATTGTCTAAATTTTTTTATTGCATAGCTAAGCGTACGAGCATATGGGCCACCTGATGGTAAGTAGTCAACAACGCCCATAGACATTGGCATTATAAGAGATGTTAACCATCGCTTACATCGCCAATGCGCCACCAACCTTGGGAACTAAGATGTTATGTCCTTTGTGCCTGTAATTACACTGGCTCACTCACCCTTCAAACCGGAACACAACAGTAGCAAGTACTGCTGTTTTGCGGTAGAATATCTGATGAGTGGGTGGTACCTACCCAGACGAGCTTGCACAAGGCTCTACCACCAAGTATAATATTAGTTAGTTAACTAAGTAAGTTGCAATATTACTTGGTTAACAAAGGAAAATCAAACCTTCTCCGAAGTATTTATTGTTAATCACAGCCTCGAGACTTTATCGATAACGGATAATAATTTAATAGATTTCCAATTAGTAGTAGTTGTTAGTATATAAAACGCTCTTTGATTTTATAGCACTATAAAGTTGAAGCACTAATGCGATGACGTCACAATTCTTTGGATTCAATTTGAAATATAGGAAAATTCACACGTAGGATCTGATTTTTGTATATTGAATCAACACGGCACGGTGAATCGATGATTGTGTCCGTAACAGCGTGCAAATCGAGATGGTTATACGAGAATGTACGTAGAATATTCAGCTTTCAAAGAATTTTGTTATGTCGGTGTTGTTATTGGACATATTTACACTTTTAAGCATCTTATGGCCCAATACTGAAACGTCTTTCAAATATGATGTTGGACTTAATTTTTTGGAACGCCATTAATTTAAAATTTCGCATACAAAATGTTGAAATTAATGACGTTCCAAATAATTAAGTCCCACTTCATTTTGAATGACGTTTCACTATTCGGCCGTTATTGTAATATCTTATATTGTCAAATATAAGGAACACCTCTCTAAGTCTAAAAATGAAATAAAAAAAAGAGTATGTGTACTTATGTACACGCGTTAGAAGTTGTACTTCTTTGGCGTATGGAAAAAAAAATCACCGTCGTATATGAAATTGATTTAATAAAAACACCAAAATAATATTTATTTATTCACACTGTTTAATTGTACTGTTACGAAACACGTGCTCTAAATATAAAAATACTAGAATATACAACTTGAACATAGTTATCGATTTTCATGCCACCTAGAACTAACTTCACGATGTAGAGAATTCAGGTGTCGGTGTGCGCGCGCATCGTAAAAATTCACTCTCATCAGTTTTCTCCATCGCGCCAAAAGAAGTATAACTTCAATAAAATTCTCCAGACCGATTTCGGTCACGGCGGCCAATCTTAAGTGAGATTAGTCAACTGCGAAGGACATATTATAGTGCACAGGCGTGTGCGCAAACACAGGTGCACTCTCTATTCCCTAACTCTCGTAAACTTCAATAACATTTTTTTAGCACCAACTCGGATTTGAACCTAGGACCTCCGAGTCTGCGGCCTTACATGTAGCCACTAGACTAGACAAACGAGGAAATCAAAATAAAATATAATATACCGAAATATTAAAATTGTCGGTAAATACAATTACACTAAACTATACATATTAACCAAACGTATAATTATGCAATCTTGATACATGATAAGCTCGTTTGTATGATAATGTATGATTTGAGATTTTGATCGGGATTTCTGATCCAATCTTTATCCGATCTATGGACCTCCGTCTAACTAAGCAGAAACTTTCGGAGATTGATGGATAACTTCATAAAATATTTATCCCGATTCGGTATTAGATCCTTTGGCTGATTTAATTCTATAGCGAGATATACATACATGAACATACATGTATGTAATATCATTTAAATAAATAAAATGTTTCATCTATAATATATGAATATGAAACTATCATTTATTGTTCATTCGAGTATAATTTAAATATATATTATTTATTTATAAAAAGTATGCTCTATAGTAATACAGCTCATTCTATTACGAGCTATTGTAGTGTAAGGATCAATCAGAATAAACGATCAAAAGAAATCCGTTTTATATAAATGATGTAGCCTGAAACTCTTTCATATATCTGTATATAATGGTATATGGATAATATATAGGAACATAATCGTTCTACTTGTTGTGTACATGGATAAACATATTAATACTCAAAATTATATGTTTGCGAGGATTCGCTTCTCAAAATTTTCATACAAATTCTTTCGCAGAACAGCAATCATTAGTATTATTGCGTTTCGGTTTGAAGTAGAGTGAGCTAGTGTAACTTACGGCTTAAAAGCTTAAAAGGGACATAACATCTTCGTTTCCAAGGTTGGTGGCGCATTAGCGATGTAAGGAATGTTTTATACTTTTTACAAAGCCAATGTCTCCCATTTGCTCGTCCACCTACATATAACATAAGAAAATATATGTAAGTTGTTATGGGATATTATGATTTCTGTGAATTATAAACAGGAATTATGTACAATTAAATGGAATGATATGTTTCACTCTGTTGTGCCTTTTTGAATGTATGGTAGTTTGTATTCAATCGTAAATTATAATTTTCAGTTGCTTGTTCATTGTTGTTTTTGTTAAAAACGGATTACGTAATTTTGTACCTAAGACCAAATCAAAGGGAGTTTGAATAACTAATAGTTAATTAGAAACCCTTCAACTTTGAACTTTCAGGCTTAGCAAGTTTCGCGCTCTATAAACCTGTTTAAAGAATTAACTATACATAATCCATAATTATTCAGTTTCTTGTGTCTTATCAATAGAATTATTTAAAGCATATTTATTAATATTATATTCAATCGATACAAAACTTCTTATTAAAGTTATGAATAAAGTACATTTTGATCTTGAATAAAAATTGACGTTAATGTCGTTTTGTAGACAAGTCTTTCTTTTATATTCAAAAAAACGATACACCAACCAAAAAGAATATATTTCTTAATTTTATATGTTTCGACGTTGAAAATTATGAGGTTAAAAGTCCCTAGCTGGGCATAGTTTTATCTATCTTTAAAGATGAGATTTGGATATATATTTTTGTGTTACTTTTAGGAAAACAATATAAGCTTTATATGAAACGAGTTCAAAGAGAATGTTTCATTCCGTTTATTAATTAAAGTCTAAGCTTCTGATGAAGTTCCTTTCTGTTGCACGGAATAACAAATAAGAAAATTAAAAAAAAAACAAAATGACACGTTTGTTTCGTTTAAAAAATAAAACAATGAGCGTTCCATTTTAACATGATTTTGTTTTCGATAGAAGAGTTCATTTCGCACAATGAATGTCAACCGGGTAGCTTGGGGGTGAAAATACGAGGGAAAAATATGCACGCTGTTCAAACGACAAAAGCGACCTAACCTAAATTAAATATTTCTATTTATTAAAACTTTTAATTGCGATTGTACTCGTGTTTTTGCCTTAATAGTATCGCGTGGGACTTGTCTAGAGTTATTGTTGATCCTAAAATAGGCTTTACATAAAATAGAATAGGAATTATTTTTCTGAATACTGGCATTGGTTGTTAATACCTTTGTGAAATATGCACGCGACGATATTTTTAAATGTAGTTTGTTTGGACACAGTGACAATTAAATATATTTAAAATGTAAAATTTGATTAAATCACGACTAGAATAATGTTAAGTTTAATTTATAGCGCGTGTTGAGTTTGTGTTTAAAGGAAATGTCTTGATAAATATTTTACACTTCAATCAAAATACAAGGTAGCCTTTGAACGTATGAATTCATCAAAATCAGTTGAAGTTTTAATCTTAGTTTGATATGGTGAACAAACAAATTGTTTAGATTAAATTTCATAATAAACATTACTAAGATTAAAAGCTTATTGTTTATGAGCTTCTGGGTTATTTATTATTCAATCAAGATTTGTTGTAGTAGTTGTAGTAAACTATTATAAAAAAGTTATGAGGTAACAACACCAAAAAAAAACATACAGACGAATTGATAATCTCCTCCTTTTTTTGAAGTCGGTTAAAAAGAAATCGTATTAGTTTACTTGTACTAGATTCATTAATTTTTAACAATTATTCGTTACTAATACTGATCCCATGGATAGTAGTCTTATGTTTAGTCTATAACCTTCATCGAGACATGCGACATCTAACGCAAAAATAATTTTTCAAATCAGTAGATTCTGTGATTAGTGTGAAACCTTGAAACAAACACACCCTCACAAATATATACAAATACGTGCGCATACGTATACAATATATTCTATATATCAATGGTCTTTGATTATTGTTTAATCAGAAAATATGTAATCTCTATTAATTTGAAAAGTAATTCTTCGCTATAAACAAAACATATATGTAAATGCAGTTGATTACAAATAAATATATACTTTTCCTTATAACCGATTGTCGCAGTAAGTAGCAGTAACAGCCTGTGAGTGTCCCACTGCTGGGCTAAGGCCTCCTCTACTCTTTTGAGGTGAAGGTTTGGAGCTTATTCCACGACGCTGCTCCAATGCGGGTTGGTGGAATATACATTTTGAGAATTCAGTGAAATTAGACACATGCAGGTTTCATCACGATGTTTTCTTTCACCGTCAAGCACGAGATGAATTATAATCACAAATTAAGCACATGAAATTCAGTGGTGCTTGCTCGGGTTTGAACCCACGATCATCGGTTAAGAGTCACGCGTTCTTACTACGGGGCCATCTCGGCTTGTACCGATTATGTATATAATAACAAAAACAAAAATATATAAGTAATTACAATAGTTCAATTATAGCAAACTAAATGAAGTAAATATTTTATCCTATCGTATTTATAACGTAGAACATTAATATAGACAAATATTAAAAATATAGAGAAATGTCACATGAAATTTAATTTAATTGACTGTTGGAGCTGTATTGGGGTTTCAAGCGCGATGTCTATTTTATTATTTATCACATTTCAAATATACGAATCAAATATACAAAATTGACGTTAAAATTGATTTTACACTATTGGAATATGCGTTAAAATGATCAATTTATTTTGTCTATAACATTTGAGCTTAAAGAGCTTGAGCTATTTCAAATATAGGTCATCTTTTTGAAGTTATAAAAATCTTTAGTTTAGTATTATTAGTATTTTTATATGTTTATTCTTTACTTGGTGGTAGGGCATGGTACAAGCCTATCTGAGTACCGTCCACTTATCAGATATTCTACCGCTAAACAGCATTACTTATTGTTGTTGCGTTCCGGTTTGAATGAGTGAGTGAGTCGGTGTAAATAGAGACACAAGAGATATAACATCTTCGTTTCCAAGTTAGTTGGCTTATTAGAGATGCAAAGTATGGTTAATATTTTCTACAACACCAATAGCATGGGTGGTGTCGACCGCTTACCCTAACTACCTTGACAGGCTGTCTCATTGTGGAGTTCTCTTTCTTGTGGATGTCTCAAAGCTGAGTTTCTTTTGTCCTTGCCCTACATGCTGTTGAATATCCTTGAAAACAACGCTTTATAAAAAGTTTTTTGTTCACTATGAATTTTAGGGTTATATACAATTACTATACATATATAAATTCTATACTTTATCGCGATTTCCCAAATTTCCGCTATTTACATATTTGTAGTACAATTTTCACTAATTACAGCGTTAAACTGAATTGTAAATATATTTCGTCCGATGGATATCACTTGATTGGATTATACTATTGAATATTTATGAGAAAATGAAATTGATAAATTTACTGAGTTTTGTATTTTGTAATATTTTGAAATTCATCATATTATTATAGTGATTACAATAAATCGAGAACAAACACGCGATGTAAAGTGACAGGGGACACCTGCAACACCGGAGGGCTTCCAGGTAATTGCCAGCCTTTAAAGAATGAGTAGGTCAACTCTTGAAGGTTTCTTTTTCTAGAAGGTCATATAGGTTTGGACAAGTCGCCGGCAATTACTGATTCCACAGAGTGGTTGTGTGTAATAGAAAGTGTGCTAAAAATCGTGCTTTTGTCGATTTCCAAACATCGAGGTGGTAAGGATAGAATTTAGAATTCTGACGCGATGTCCGGTGTCCAGGAACTGTATAAGTAAATAATGCTATTATAGCCCGGAGAAGAAGGTCCTGGTCCGCGAAGTCGGACCTGACCTCTCTCTGCGAACAATCGTGTCGGCGATGCTCTGCAAGGAATCGGCATGAAAATAATAAAAAATAATATAATAAACTCGAATAAAGCGGAATAAACTCGAAATCTTTTCAATAAACAAAAGCGGCAGACATACATCTGGTGCCCTTGAAATATATAGAGCATAATTGCCAGATTGTTCACATTAAGTATAACACAAATTATAAACCTATGAGATAAAAGTGTACAATTAAGTATGTTAAAACGGTTTAGTATTAATAGTGTACTTTAAAAAAATTGTACGTAAAGAAAATCGAATATTCTAGAAATATAAAGGTCGGGATCAAAATGAGAGTTTAATGTATAATGGAGGCTTTTTTTTTTTTTTTTTTTTTTTCGCTGGAAAAACGCATTACGCGTTTCCCCCACGTGAGGTGGGGGGGTATGTGGGGCTCGCCGGTGCTGAAGGCTCCGGAATACCCACTAAAAAACCAGCGTACCTGCATCGTCTCGGTGGAGCGGCACGGGATCGCTTGCGCATACTACCGCGACGCCCCGACGGTTGACCCGATTGCGCGGGCCTCCTCTCTTAGTTGGGTTCCTGGCACGCAGAGAACCCGCCTAGCCCCGCCGACGCTTACGACGGGGGGAGAAGAAGATGCGCATAGCGCCGACGCCTCCTCCCCGGTCTCCTTCGGCGGAGCGGGTCAGCGGAGGCAGATGCCTCACGCTCACGCTCCGCGGCCTCTTTCTGCGACATGACACTCTCGCAGAAAGAGACCATCTCCATCCAGCATTTCTCGCTGCCAAGCATGGCGGTAATCACGCTCGGCAGCGAGAGGTCTGCGCCGACTGTCGCCGCCAGGGAATGCCTCTGGGGCCCCCACGCAGCACACTCCGTCAGGGTGTGGTTCGCCGTGTCCAGTGGCGCACCACACTGGTGGCAAGAGGGTGATACCTCCCGCCTCGCTATCCCATGAAGGTACTTACCGAAACAGCCATGTCCGGTAAGCACCTGCGTCAACCTAAACGTGAGTTTGCCGCTTCTTCTTGATACCCAGCGACTCAAGTGGGGGCGGATTGCCTCCACTGTCGCTAGGCCTGCTGATGGAGACCCCAGGTCCGCCTCCCATCTGTGAATCAAAGCTTGTTGAGCTAAATACCTGATTCGCCCCACCTCCGCTGATCCTGGACGGTCGCCATTCATCCTGGCTTCCACCCGGAATCGGTGCACTTCTGCAAGCACCTCGGCCTGGAGTTCCCAAGGCGGATCGCTCGCAAGAAGTGTCGCCGCCGTCCACGACACCGTCCGGTAACCTCTTACCGCTCTCACTGCTATAACTCTCTGCGGTCTACGCAGAAGAGCCTTATTACGCGCAGTGAGAGCGTCCACCCATATGGGTGCCCCATATAGTGCCATGGAGCGCAGCACACCGGCATATAGGCGACGGCATGGTGATTCAGGCCCTCCCACATTAGGTAGAAGACGGCCCAAGGCGGCAGCGGCGTTGATAAGCTTCGGGCTCAGTTGGACAAAGTGTTGCGCGAAGCTCCATCTTCCGTCCAGAATCAGACCCAGATATTTCATCTGGGCCTTAACCTTTATCACCGTCCCTTGGATGGTGATACATGCTCCACGAGGGGGGCCCCGACGTGGACCGTGAAATAAGAGGGCCTCGGTTTTGGAGTTGGAGACCCTCAAGCCCAGCATTTCTATACGGTCCATCGTGAGCGATGTACCGACTTCGGCCAGGAGGGCCGCCTCTTGAAAATTCCGCCCCGTCGCGGTGATGAGGGTGTCATCCGCGTAGCACAGCAACCCCATACCGGGAAGGACGGGTGCCCGCAGGAGCCAGTCAAAGCCTACGTTCCACAGGATTGGGCCGAGGACCGATCCCTGAGGAACGCCGCAGCTTACCCGACGCCGAACGATTCGTCCATCGCTCCCCTCCCAAAGAACCACCCGATCCTGGAGGTATGCCCCCAACAGCCTCCTTAGATAGGATGGCACCCCGTGATATAGGAGCGCCTCTCTTATTGTCTCGAAAGGAAGGCTGTTGAAGGCGTTCGCCACGTCTAGCGATACCGCCAGGACCACGTCCCCGCGGGCCACCGCTTCCATGGTCCGGGTCTTTAGGGCGCTCAGGGCGTCGATGGTTGATCGACCCGCCCTAAATCCGTACTGAGCCTCTGAGAGACCCGGTCCTATTTCCTCGAGATGCTGAACAAGACGGGCAGCGAGAATTTTCTCGAAGAGTTTGCCCGTCTCATTCAGCAGCACAATTGGCCTGTATGCTGAAGGAGATTCTAGTGGCCTCCCCAACTTCGGCAACAGGACCAGCTTACCCTCTTTCCATGGCTTTGGGAATTGCCCGCTAAAAATACATTTGTTAAACAGTTCCCGAAGCCTCCCCCCTAGGTGTTCCAGGGCGTCTCGCAGAACACGCCCTGACACCCCGTCCGGACCCGGGGCAGTAGTTTTTACCCTTAGTCGATCAAGGGCCATCTCCATCTCTCGCTCCGTGATTTGAGGTGGAGCCACAATTTCCTCTTCAATCACAGAGTGAGGGGCCATTCGCGGAGGGACATGCTCGCCTGGAAGGGGAAAAAGCTCCCCTTCGAGGCGCAGGAGAAGCTCCGGTTCCATCGTTTCCGTCACGGGGGCGCTATGCGTGCGAAACTTTCCTCGCACACCACGGTACGGGCGCCCCCATGGATCCCTATTCAGGTCTGCCAGCAGCTCCTCCCTTGATCGTTCCTTGGCTTGACATATCACCAGCTGCAACTCTTTTTTCAACTGACGATAAGCGGCCAGCAACTGTCCCTCCAAGTCCGTGTCGAGGCCGTTACGCCTGCGACAGCGAACGTAGGCCCTCCGCGCCCGGTTGCACGTCGTCCGAAGCTTTGCAATTTCAGGCGACCACCAGTAAACCTGACGGCGTGTTGCCCTGCGCCGGGCCCTCGGCATGGACGCGTCGCATACTTCCTTAAGGGCGCTGTGCATGCAGCTAGCCAGCTCTTCAACACTGGCAACCTCCCACCCTCTCGCGGAACCCCACCGCTGTACGATGGCAGCCTCCTTGACCAGCTCGCGATCTAGCTGGCCAAGAGACCACCTCGGGAGTTTGGTTGGCACCCTCGGGGGTTCTACTGATCTGTGGGAGGCAGATATCTCGAATCGGATGTATCTGTGGTCCGATAAAGTCTCCACATCCTCTTCCACCCTCCAATCCTTCACTCTGCGTGCAGCGGCAGGGGTGGCGAATGATAGGTCCACCACGGAACCTCCCTGATGCCTTACGCAGGTTTGAACCTGCCCCTTGTTGAGTAGGGACAGGCTGGAAAGTAGAGCCCACACCTGGACGGCTCTCCCTCGTGGATTCGTGGCCGGATTTCCCCAGGCACGTGACTTGGCGTTGAAGTCGCCGAGGACCATTACTGGTCTTGGTGACTGCCTGGTCACCGCAGCCCTGACAGAATCAAGGAAAATCTCGAACTCGGCCAGGCTGCGATTGGGGGAGAAGTACGTACCCACAACTGCGTACTCACCCCATCCCGCCACTACGTATCCCGAGCCCCTCTCAATAAGTGAGAGGGAGGGACTCGTTCCGCTCCGAGTGACGATCGCCACCTTGTCGTCCAGGTCTCCTACCCAGTGCGGTAAGGGAGGGACGTAATAGGGCTCGCAGGCCACAGCCAGGTCGATCCCCCACTCCGCCATGGACTGCAGTAGCAGGTCCTGAGCCCCGGCGCAGTGGTTGATATTAGTCTGAAGGAAGCTGTATACTGACCTCATGTCGACATAGCAGCTTCTTCCTCGGCCTGGCGGCGCCCAGCGTTGGTGTTGGTCTCGGTGCCTAAGACCATCTTACCTTTTGTGTGGGGTGGGTTGCACTCCCTCGACCCCATCACGTGCCCGGAGGGCTTGCCAGCGTCAGCGCAAACTGCGCAGCGCACCTTTCCGGTACAACCCGCTGCTTTGTGGCCATCGACGCCACACCGATAGCAAAGGCTCCCTCGTTCGGCCTTGGATGGGCAGAGTACGTTTGTATGGCCAAGGCCCATGCACTTGAAGCAACGCAAAGGGCGCTGCTCCAGTACGCATACTCTGGCCGAGCTCCACCCAACCAGGAGGCGACCGGCGTCGGAAAGCTTTCTCGCCGCAGCTATCGGACATGACACGAGGGCCATCCCCATGTATCCAGGTCCGCGTGACACCTCTCCACATTTAACCGCCTCAGTGGTGCAGTTCCCTTCTCGAGCGACCGCGGCGATAATTTTATCTTTTGTGACGGAGTCGTCTAGCCCCGTCAGTTTAATATCCACCCTTTTCGTAGGGCGGACGACGCTGGCCACTCCATCAAGCACCGTGCGAAGCTGGTCAGCCAGCTTTTCAGCCTGGTCAGACTGGGCCTTTGGCAGCTCCAACACTCTAGCACCTGTTGCTGAACGTCGAACTCTGAGTCCACCAGTGATTCCCAGGTCCTGAAGTTTGATGCCCTGCTCGGCGCGCTCCAGGACTTGGGCATAGGTGACGCCCTTCTGCTCCGCTTCTGGCTGCAGCGTTACCACCACTGCAGCTGTGCGAGGGGCAGCCAATTTTGGCTTGGCCGCTTGAGGTGTCTTAGACACCGTAGCCGCCACCGTGGCAGCTGGTCCAGCTGTAGAGGAAGCATTCTTCCTCTTCTTTCCCTTTTTTACCACAGTGGACCAGGACGTCTCCTGGACCATTTGTGGCTGGGTATCCTCTGGCATAGTCGCGGCTTTTGAAGGGCCAGCGGTCGGTGCCAGTGAAGCAGTCGTTGGTGCCCGCTTAGGTGCAGGTGCTGGTTTCGGCAATGGAGCTGGCCGGGCCGCCTGCGCGTATGTCGGTGCAGTCTGCTGCATCGAATCCTGCCTCTTATCCGCAGCTAGCGGAGGGCGCTGCACCTTTGCAGGCAGCAGGCGCTCTTCCAGTCCCGCCACGTGTGCGTTAAACATAACGCCGACTGACGACATTATGTCCGCCTTGAACGCCTCTAGTGCCTGCGCCTCTCGCGCAGAACTGTTAGGCGCCTCACTTGCCACTGCCGCCGCTGTCCGCATTTCAGCGAACTTTCGGCGGTGAGCTTTTAGCTCAGCCTTCAGGCTGTCTACTTCCTTGCGCAGACGGCCATTATCTACACGGAGTTTTCGCGTCTCTTCCGCTTCCGTGCGAGACGCTAGGACATCAATTATTCCCTGAAGGGCAGCCACTGACTCCTTCAGTGTTTTAGAAGATCCCCCTTTCAAGTTGGAGGATTTTAGCATTACGTCCATAATGAGGGCTGCCTTGCGGCCAGCCTGAGCACGAAGATCCTCCGCGTTCATGCTGTTAGGATCCTCCCTGGTGTCCGATGCGGACTCTTCGTGGTCCGATACCACTTGCGAAGCATTCTTTCGGAATGCTCTGCTCCTCAGCGAACGCTCGAAAGCTTCCTCCCTTGCCTCGGTGATCTTCTCCTTGAGCTCGGCCTTTGCCCGAGCCAGACCACCACTACGTCCCTTCGACGCTATTTTCCCCCGGATGGAAGGCTTGCTTTTCGCAGCCATTTTTCTTTCCGTCTCCGTGTCGGAGTCGGAGTCATCAATGGCGGCACCGCCATAAGGCCTTTTGCGACCAATCAAGGCGTCGGCCGACAACTCAGTATCGACGTCCATCGCCGATAATAAACAATAAACCACGTGTTATTCCTAATAACACCCACTTTAACAAAGACTGGTCTATAAAGACCTAACCCGAAGCAATAAAACCACTCATTAGTGAAACAAAAGACCATGTACAAAGCACAGTGACCAGATGTCCCGCATTAGAGATAACAATGAGATAACATTCACTTAGCACGCCAGATGTCGTTTGAATTCATCAAAACGAACAAGCTTGTCGCAGTAAACACAACCTCACTCGACGACGTCCAAACGTCAACCATGTATAATGGAGGCTTAAGAAAACGCTATTTCGATTCATCTTGCGTAATTTCACTCGATTGTCTAAGTTTTGCTTTCGTTGAACAAACTTCGTCATCTCTCACAATTTTCTGTCTGAAAATGGAGCGAGCAACCTCTTTCCTTCTTATTGTTAATGCAAATTTTTATAAGAAAATTTATTAAGTATGCAATGAAAAGTTTATATTTCTTTGCTTGTATTTTGTTCGAAGTGCCTCGTTGGTCGTGGTTATTGGATGGCTTGTACGACTTTTTAGTTAGGATTCAGTTATTTTTTTTTCCAAAAAAGTCATGTGAAAACCCATAACAATGAAGTGATATCACAAGTGAGATCAAGTACAATCAAAGCTTCATCACATTAGTGTAAAACTCTATATAGTTTGTCTCAATTGGTAAATTAAAAAAATAATATAAATGTGGTTTAATCATACCCAAAAATATTTTTATTATTCGATTATGTTTCAAAAAAAAAAGTTAACGCATTTAGTTGCTGA
The DNA here is from genome assembly GCA_963151315.1 of Nymphalis c-album. Lineage (NCBI taxonomy): Eukaryota > Metazoa > Arthropoda > Insecta > Lepidoptera > Nymphalidae > Nymphalis > Nymphalis c-album. The sequence goes on along the minus strand of OY720602.1, from coordinate 3,416,437 downwards.
CTACTTATATAAATTTATAAAGTATATATCTGTAATTAAAATTCGTTAAAAATCGCAAATGAGGTAGCTTTATATGAATTATATGTAACAATTAAATAGAACGTTAATCCTCCGAATTGACGCGGCAAAAGTGATTGAACGAGTTGATTGATCAGAAACAGAATTTCATTTCAGAAAAGCCGAAGATTAATCTTCTTGAAAAGGTATACTGACATTGAACCTTTCTTACTTTGAAGCAAAACTATAAATTAATTATTATTCAATGCTATTGTTATACTTGGTGGTAGAGCTTTGTGCAAGCTCGTCTGGGTAGGTACCACCCACTCATCAGATATTCTACCGCAAAACAGCAGTACTTGTTATTGCTGTGTTCCGGTTTGAAGGGTGAGTGAGCCAGTGTAATTACAGGCACAAGGGACATAACATCTTAGTTCCCAAGGTTGGTGGCGCATTGGCGATGTAAGAGATGGTTGACAGCTCATACAACGCCAATGTCTATGGGCGTTGGTGACCACTTACCATCAGGTGGCCCATATGCTCGTCCGCCTTCCTATGCAATAAAAAAAAAAATATTTGTTTCCTTTGTAGTTTTATGTATTTTCGTAATTTAAATTTAGAAACAACAGCTTTAATCTATAAAACACACAAAATTAACCAAATGTTATTGAATGATGGATTGCAGGCAGCTTATCTACAATATTGAGAAAAATTTAGTAGCATTATGATTTATTTCGCTAACAATATTTAATAATAATTATAAAACAATGTATTTTCATTAATATTATAAATGTCAAAGTTATGTATGTCTGTTTGTTACGCTTTCGGAGCTAAACTAGAGAACCAATCGTAATGAAATTATTATAAGGTTAAGCGTTATGAAAGCAAAAGATAAAAACGGAATAAGACTACTGTATGTTAGCGAAAGAAACTTGAAAAATGTACTTTAGTTTAAATAATATTAACGTTTAAGATCAGTTATGTACGTCCTATTTATGTAACAATATAAATAACTTCATAAATAAGGCAATGTTTATCTTTATTTTAATAAAAACCTCGGCTATTACATTCCTCACGATATTAAACGAAATAACAATTTCTATGATGGGTTTTCATAAACTTTAGTACCCGTGTCGTGTAAAGTTATTGACGGATAAAGAAATTAAAGTCATATCAGTTTGACAGCTCTGTCTGAACTTATACAAGTTGGAGCTCTGATTTCTTTGATACAGCCAAAATAGATTGAATGTCAAATTTTGTATTATTTATTAAGTTTACAAAAAGTTTACGTTGTACTTCTTTTGTATATAAATAAATGTTCGTGGCGGTCGGTTGAACGGGTTTAAAGTTAATGGGTTGCAGTTCCACGAAGAGAAGAGTCACAATAGATTTTAGATATAGATATATTGTAAAATAAAAAAAATTGGTTGCCTGTAAAGTCGGTATACGGGCGAAAGTTTTACGTGACAACGACTTTGAGTGGTAAAATAATTTTAATGTGAATATTCATTCGTATAGTAGGAAGAAGACGCGTGCCTTTCACTTTTTATGTCTGTCTCTCTCGCTCTTAGGCGGGCTAACCATGCCCGAGTGGAAGGGACGCGTGCCTCTCACTCGCTCTCATTGTGAGCGCATAACGTGAGCGGAGCGTAACGCAGTTTCTTGAAGTGTCACCCGGCAAACCAATTTATAAGACGTTGTCACGTCAAAAACCTTTTCCATGGACATATATTTACTAACTTTCATTTTGTTAAACGGTGTCGACATTTATTAATAAACAGATAAAAACAAAAGACAAAATACTAATATGTACTTCATTCTTCAATAAACATTATATTCGATGATAAGCCATTAAAAATAAACAGTCATATGTGTATTTCAATCATAATAAAGTGGGCGTAGTAAAAAACTAATTATACGATAATAAACGTATCATAAATAAGTATAGGTCACCTATCATATTTAGTCTGATAATACTATGTGACACGACAATGTACTCTTTATTACTTTTTACTGAGATAATCCGTTAATTTTAAAAGCTGAAAGAAGTTCCACTTTAAACATGTTTGACAAAAGAGTTGGTACTCGAAAAAGGTTTCATATAAATTACGATCCGTGTGACGCGACTTTTACTGTGCTTGAGAAACTCTTTCATCTCCTGTCCTATGCATTTCTCTATATGTTTATCCAGTGGTTCACATATACATATATTTATAGGACAGATCAATTACATTTTCAGGAAATTATGTGATTTATTTTTCGAATCGTTTCCAATTTCGAAATAGCAAAATTGTTGTTTTTTTTTAATCTTGTAATTAGGATGTCTTATCACCTTATTCTTACCACGGTAAGTGGTGATCATCGTTCAAAATATGCCACCGGGTACAGAGATATAATCTTTTCCCCTATCAAGATGCAAGATTCAGACCTCAATCCACTAAGCTTTTTCGGAAGCTTTGCGGGTTGATAAATAAGTCTTGAATCTTTCCTTTTTCTATATATTATATAGTCTCTATGTCTGTTTTTAGGGGCTCATCATACTATATTTCCATATATTTTTCTACACAATCAAAGTTACACTAAAATCTCTTCCTTTACATTTCATTGTTGAAGTTTCATACCAATTATGCAAAAAGGTCGTTAATGACGTCAATACACCAAATGGATTATTCATTTTGAATACATTATCTACTATTTCATTTTACAAAGCAAGAAGAAATACCTAATACTGTATAGGTCTTAATGTAATGGAATACGGTTGGAATTTGCGTAACAATGATGTATTGTAATCTCTCGTAGGCAGTTCTGTTATTCAAATAAGATTGAACGACAAAACGTTTTTGTATGCGCCGAAAATAGACTTTGATTAAAGTGTTTATTTAAGCTTAATTTAAGATGAAATTTTGAGGGATATTTTACCGTTATTTACCGGTGTTAAGTGGGCGTTTTATATTACAACTCCTTTATCAAAAATTTGAGTCAAAATGTTTAAAATGTATTTCATGAAAGTTGCAAGTATACAAGTAGTAAAGACTCGAAATGTACGTACTGAAAATAAAGTCGTGAGTGACATTTTTTTTTTAATTTTCTGTAAATAAAATCCATATCGTACAATTTAATTATAAATGGACTATAAATGGAATGGAATAAAAAACTTCTACTAAAAATATATAAATATAAATTTAACCTGAAATCTAAAATTTTGAAATATCTTTACGTAGTTCAAAGATTATTATTATTATATTAAAAGTCTAGACTACAGTAGACTGTAGGTTGGATTTCTTTGCCTCATTATTCTTGCAATACATAGAGGAACAATGGCAGCCATTTCTCTTACACAACAAACGCCATTGTAAGTGGAGTCGGAAGGGGAGATGTATAAGCCATAATGGAATATCGATGTTCCAAAACTATTACTGTTACAATTTCCTTAACGACCTTCACTGTTAATAATTGATTGCGTTTTAATGACGTCATAAACTAAACGATGACGCAAGTAATATAGCGTAGCATGTGAGAATAAGCTGGTAACTTAATTTTCATTATTTACAGATAAAAAGAACATTATGAACACAGTGCAGAATTTACACATGTACCCGAATATGTGTTAAACAATGAAATAGTGACCATTACGAGTAAATTATAGAGTATTTAAAACAAGTTTTATTTAATCGGTACTTAAACAAATACAATTTATATACTATATAAATTTGTACACCAGATAGTATGGTCTAGTGTACATATATGCTGAATTAATTATTTGGATCTAATTTAAAATTCAGTTGCAATCCAAACTTATATAAATGCGAAAGTGAGTTCGTATGTTTGTTACGCTTTCACGTCCTAACTACTCATCATGAAGTTTTCCATACGCGTTGTCGTGTTTACAGAAAAGTTGCCATACATAAGCCTTAATTTAATACTAATATTTGATGATCACATTTTAAAAAGTGAAATAAAACAAAATTATATAAAAACGCTACGCTATAAAAACATGGTTTTTTTTATTCATCTAGATTCTAGAATATTCTAGATGAACACATTGAATTGAAAACTGTCTTGATTGAGACAGTAATGAAACAATATACATAATTGTCGACGTTGCGACCTATTTTTAAATCGACAATCGAGTTCAAATGATTATTATGATTGTTGTTTAATATCGGTTTACATTCGAATATGAATTTCAATATGTATTATTAGTTTTGTACTTGGAGAGAACCTCTGCCAAATTTCTTGCCGTTTCTTCTCGGAGGAATTTACTTTCCAAAACGGTAGTAGGTTTTAATTTAATCGAGTTAAATAGATAATGGCACGCGTAACATCTAGCTAACTAATATGTATAAATATAATATATATACTAATACTTAGTGTTTTTATTAATCAATGAACTGATAATAATGTATGAAAAAACTGTTAAAAAAGTAACTGATAATTAAAAAATTCATATATTATCAAGTAAAATTCAATTTTCAAGTTATGAAACCATCCTCCACCAACCCTTGGAAATAATGCGGAACTTTACAAACTTCGTACGTTAATGAAAGTTGGCATAATGGCGCCATTTTAGCTCACATTTTCTTTGAAATAAGGCCGATTATTGCGTCACCTCTAACACACGCGACTTTATGATATTCTAAGGACTTACACAGACTATACACATACAGTTTCTTATATTATATTTTGTTATTGCAAAAAATATGCGATATAGATTTCGATCGTATGAAAAAATAAGAAATCCATTTAGTGTTTCACAAATTCATAATGACTTTAAAAAAATGCTCGTTTCATTTTGTATGAACTACCTTATAACAGTTTCGATTTAAATCATGCGAAATAATATTCCATCATCTAGTCTACCGGACTTGATAATCTCTTAAAGTTCAAAATAAGGTATGCGCACTAACGCATGTCTGTGAGTGTCATATATTCATAAGCCTCAAGTTAATTGCTAACTCGTTATAACTAATTTCCTAAATCGCCAGAACAATTATCTAAGACTAGCTGTGTCCCGCGGTTTCACCCGCGTATAATTAGTAAAAATATAATGAATATAAATCAGCCAACAGCCTTCTTCGATAAAAGGACTATCTTTACAACACAAAAATATTTTTTAAATTCGAACCAGTAGTTCCTGAGATTAGCCGGATCAAACAAACAAACTCTTCAGCTTTATATATTAGTATAGATTATTTAGCAACATTATTGTTTAATGTTCGTCTTGGGTTAAATTAGTAAGCAACGATAAATTTTATGGATGTGGGAGATAGAGAAAAAGTTTCCATCTATATTTTTTTTAGCTTGGAGTTTGGATTTTGTCAGTTTACACTCCTTGCCTTAAGCCTGACCCTAGTTTCTCTAGTCGTGTAGGATTTGTTGAGTGAAGAAACAGTGTACGAACTTGGCTCCTGGAAGTTGGTAAGTAAAAATTAAAGATTAGCTTTAGTTGAAATAGAAGAAGCCTATATCCAAAAATGGCTGATAATTAGTCATAACAATTTATGCTTTATTCATGTAAATAAATTTATTTATATAGCGTTCGGTGCTAAAAGTGCATCACGGATGTTTTAATGATGCACTTTTAGGCAATAGCCAAGTATCCATTATAGCAAATATAATAGTTTTGCGATAACTTCCATTCGCTATTCGTAAAACGCACAGATAAAAAATATATTATTTACAATAAACTTTTTCTATCGAAATGTCATTGATCTGAAAATGGTGAGAATATTAGGTATGTACATACGTGTAGGTATACTTTATGAATTTTAAAAGCACAAAAGAAAATTTTAAAACATATTTAAGTTCTTGTTCTTTAGTGGCCCGTGTGTCGTCACCCTTATCGATTTGGACCTAAGTCACCCTCGGCCACAAAATTACACCATACATCACCGTAACGGCTTCATTCAAGAGCGCAATCCATATAAATTCCCGATAATAATCGACCGATAAAGGGAAGCAGCATTGGGTCGACGACGTATCCCTTATATCCTGCTTAATATATCTTTTTATAATAACCAAGCATTAATTATTCTAAAACGGCCTTTGTATAAGTATTCATTTATTATAATTAAAATTAAGCTTGTTTGATATTTTATAATTAATAAATTGTAGTATGATACAGAACCCTAAAAATAATAATAAACAATATAATATATTATCTGTTGTAATAGAAAACCAACCTAAAACAATGGGGACCCATACATCAATGAAAAGCCGTACGCTGAGGGGACGAGAGTTTCCGTTACTTGTCGAATGTTAATTAAAGTTACGATACATTGAATATCTATAATTAATTGAATAAAAGCTAATACTAGATATTAAATTATGCTCTAGTATATATAGTATTTTCCTATAATAATATATATTTATATATGGTCGTCTTCGTCTATTCCTTAGGTAGGCAATTTGATGCCTGTGCTAGAAGTAACAGTCGGCTGATATAAATTTACATATAGAATATCATTTGAAATAAATGTACAAATACTTAATACATACTTTTATATATAGACAGTAACCGCAAGTGAATTATAAAAATATTACAATACAATTTTGTTAACTCCAATAGCTTAAAAATAAATATGATATCTTAGAAATATTTGAAATGAAATATACTTATTTTACATCTTTAATTTCTCCAAAAAATATGCAAGAATAAAATGCAAGAAGAGGAAATAAATGAAAGATTAAATGGTTTTTCTATCGAAAAAATCTGGTATGGATCTAGCAGTATTTATACTCCCGTGCTTCATAAAGCACGTAAAGCCGTTGGTCCTGAGCTTTATGAACTCTTTCCGGTCGTGTCGGATTAGCCATCTTCTCGGATTATGATAGTGAGGGATATAGAGTGCACCTGTATTTGCTCACACAAACTTGCACTGTAACGTGTCCAGTGCAGTTGACTTTTCTCACTTAAGAATGGCCGTGATAGAAATCGGACAAGACAATCCTAGCGTTAAATATTTACAACTTGCTGTGCCCCGCGATTTTATCCGCGCATAATTAATAAAAATATAATGAATAAAAATAAGCTTAGAGCCTTCCTCAATAACAGGACTATACAACACAAAAACATTTTTGAAATTCGAACAAGTAGTTCCTGAGATTAGCAAGATCAAACATACAAACTCTTCAGCTTAATATATTAGAATAGATGAAATACGTTTCGCGGTTTAAGGAGCGTATAAAACATCTGTTTTTCAGATAAATGTAATAAAAACGATTGTTATGAAAATGAAGGCAAGTAAATTTCGCATAATAGCCATTTCGCGGAAACAAACCCCCATAGGAAGGGGAAGCTGTATATCAATGTGTAAAACTGAGCACGACAAGGACGGGCCGCATCTGTGACTCGGCGATTTTTAACTTCATCCATTATACATTTAGTGGCTCATTGTTTGAAACATTATTTTTTTTAGTGAGCGTTTGCGATTACATGACTGTTTTGTTTATAAAATGGGTAAAAGGACGAGCAAATGTGCTATCTGATGGTAAGTGGTCACCGCCGCACATTGTGATGGTCACCGCCGCACATTGTGATGGTCACCGATGTTTAATACATCCCTTAAACCGCCAATACGCCATTAATTATGGGATGAATTTAATATTTTTTTATCAGGATCAACTGTCTGTAGTTATACTGGCTCATTCACATTTCAAACTGGAACACAACTATATTACGTACTGCTGCTTGGTTGAAAATCTCATGTCATCTCAATCTCATTCAAATTATTTATTCATTTTTGAGTTCATTTATGCACACAACTCATGAAAATATCAATGATTTTGTTAGATTTGCACAGATTTTTTTTTTAATCTTTATTTTCATTTACATTACAAAAATCAAAAAACGAGAAATAAAATAACAGATATATTTATAATGTCAGTAACATTTTGAGAAATTAGGATACATCGAAGTAAATAAAGAGGAAAATGTCAAAAATATATTTTATATTTCCATAAAACGTCTTTTATGAGCTTTTCTTTTATAATTTTTCAGGGAACAATCATTTTTCAAAGTATTTTGATGAATAACACAAAGTATATAACATTTTGGGCCTCATAGTTGGCAGGGCATGGGGTCAGGAATGGTTTTCTTTTCTTCTTGCAGTGCCAATGGGTAAAAGTGATCACTTACGAAGAGTCATTAGACCGCCTCATTAAAAAAACATATTTAGGTTTTAACCTATGTTCTTAATACCTTTAGTTGAAGATTATGTCAGATGGTGTCTTCTTATATTATTTTACCTGTGGACAAAAAACAAACATAAAATAAATATATTTTTCAAATATTAATATTAAAATTATTAATACTTATAACATATAAACAATTATTATTAACACGTTTATTACAATAGAGCACATGCTAGTGAAACTTAGCCTTTCTCATCATCATTTCATCTTTTATTAATATTATACTTGATTGTCGAAAATTTACCACGTAACGAAATACGTCAGACATGAGACGGAACGGCGAAACTAAGCGATGTTATCAATTTGTTTCGCAACAAACATTCTTATTTACAATTACAAAGTATTTACTATATACATATATATATATATATATATATATATATATATATATAATTAATGACTTAACAACACAATTTATTTTCGTCAAGTTAGGAAATAACAAATAATGTCTCAATTAAAATGTTAACGATAGCATTCGTTTGTAAGTTTTTTTTTTTGTTATGAATTGTATTCCCACCCTTATTGTATATAGGTATATTTCCAGTAAATACAGTAAGCATCTCATCGGCCCATGGTTCACATCTACCGAACAAAATTAATATCGAACTAAGACAAACACTTATATTATAAATGTGTACATTACGCAATCATAGAGGGAATTAATTCAACAAAGTAAGGGAATAACAAAAGTGCAATTTTAATAACACTTTAAACGTATCGCAGGCGTGTGCGGAACTGCGGCAAATTCCTGCAATCTCATTTTTATCTTTCAGACAGTTTCAGCTGTTCGCAGACCACGTACAAGCTTCAACTCGAAACAACTGTAGGGTAACCATCTGTTATGAAACATTTGGAACATCCTTTAATAAGAAAGAAGTTACGAAAATGTTTGTCATTTAATTGTCAAATATTTTGACATTGTTGATTTAAACTGTAAAAACTTATTTCAATTTAATTGCAAAATATTGGAGAGTAATCCATGAGGCTTCACTGCGAGTTGGTCGTTCGAAATACATGTATTAGAATTTCGTGTCGAGTTACGTTTCATGTTTTTATTACAGCGATCACGAAATCTTTATACAGGATGTAACAAAATTCGTGTCCGACCCGTGAAGTGGTTATTAGGTATCGTTAGTCGGTTCTACTTTTGTAATAAATTTTAAAATTTTAAGCAAAATTTTACTCCGAAAAAAAAAATAATTTGACTAAATAACGACAATTATATTGCAACACAGGCGCGGGCGTCAGCGCTCGATAACTCTTACCTATCGGGTAGATCGGAGACGAGGTCATGACCTCAGTTGTCCATTAAATTTTTGTCATTTACAATTGAAAATGAAAAAAAAAAAATTTTTATGTGTAATTTTTTTGCTTCATATTTTTTGTTTACATAAATAGAACCGACTCACGATACCTAATAACCACTTCACGGGTCGGACACGAATTTTGTTACACTCGTATATGAATACGTAAACATCGAAATCTTTCAATTATTTTCAGCATTTATTCAAATACAATTATGTCCGATAATTATACACTCGTTAGTGTTATTAGCAATTTATATGCTATGCGCATAAAAAGAAGAGGAAACATTAAGCAAAGCTTGCTTTTTTTTTAATTCTCATATGTAAATCTTGCTATCCACTAGCCACTGCTATTTCATTTGGGTAAAATGTTGTCATGTTAAATTATAATTGATGTAAATTCGGAACCACGTTGATGGTTACTCTACATTTAGTAATTGAGAAACAAACAGAACAACGTAGAATTGGTGAGAATTAATTTAAAAAATAATTGCTTTGTTATTACGAACAAAATATTAATAAACAAACTGGCCGATACTCGCCTGTTTCATTGATATTAAATTTTAGTTACATTTGTGTATACTCCTACATTACCCTATATCATATATGTACGTAATTTTTATATTAAATTTTAATCATCATCAATCATTATAATCAATCATTCCTCCATTCGGGTGTTAATATGATTTAATAATAACTGATTTTTATTAAATAAAATGATAAATTCTAATATCGTTTTTTGCTTAGGTATTATAATGTGACAAACTTACAAATGTCAGTAATATATTTTTGTAAAAAACGCTTTATGTTAAGCCTTCAAAAAAAAAATGGTTGTCTGTAATGTCGGTTTACGGACGATAGTTTAACGTGACAACGTCATAACAGATAGATGCGGCGCAAGCGTACAATCAGTGTAACGGGACAATGAGTCATCCTTTTTCGTGCATGCAGCCAGCGTTCATCGCTTTATTAGACGTTGTCACGTCAAAAATACTTTGATTTGATTTCAACAACATCTTCTAGGAAACCTTACAGTATAATTTTCCTTCACCGTAGATAGCACACAACGTCTGCATGCCTAAATCACAAGTTGTTACTTTATAAACATAACGCAAACTACAATGATTACTGGTAACATTTTAGTCAGAAAACGAAGGGCGTTTGGCAATAAAAAATAAAAAAATGTTACTAATGTGTACATTGCTTCGTGTGTTGTGCTTCGAGAGCGTTCGATTGGTATTTTGAAACGAAACGGTACGCTCAAACGCTTTGAAATAGCGCCAGGCCGAATACTTTTTTTTTTGAAACAGACAAACGTTTTTTGACTTTACGGTATTGCAGCAATTTATGTTCGATAGGCGAATTCGAATAATACCTTGAAACGAAAAAAAAACATTAGATGATTTTCTTTAAGACGTGATTTAATATAACAATTATGCACATGTAGTTAATTATATCCCGTGTTAATTTGTATGTTATGTAAATAGCTAAATTCAATACGACTCAACCACAGGTAAACGCCTTGCGGCTAACATCACCTTTGAAAGTTCAAACTTTATTAACCGAAATGTAATCATTTCATACAACGTAATATCTGCTTAATTTACATGATACATAATTATTACAACATTAACATGACAAAACTAAAATAGTTACTAAGTTGGAAAGTGCCGTTGTTGTATGCCGATGTCACAGATAAGTGAGTCAGTGTAACTACAGGCATAAGGGACACAGTATTTTAGTTTCCAAGGGTGGTGGCCAAAATGTTTTTAAAAAAAAAACAAAAAACCGCACAAAATCGTGCCAAACGATACTTTCAGTGAATAAGTACAACCATTTTAATTTCAAATAACTCCACAATTAAAATTGATTATCACAATAAAAAATGCATAATAACGTGAACATATTAATTCTTAATCATAAAACAAAAAGTAATAATTAATATGCAGATATACTGGCAACATTATCGGTGTTACAAGCTCATGCGTTATCGGCTTTTACGAGTATTATGTTTCAATCACCATTTTCATGATTGCATTGTTACTACAGTTTCGCAATTTTCATTTGTATTTGAGATAATTATGATAGGAGGAATCTGAGTAATGAAAAACAAGTTTTGTGGTCATTTCCTTTCATACAACACGATAAATATATACTAAGTATCTATTCTAAAATCAATTCTAAATGGTTTTTGGATTATACAAAAAAACGATTCTATTTAAAAACGTCCGGTTTATTTATTCAAGAAACGATTAGTTATGAATTATTAATGAAGATAATTATCTAAGAAGCATAACTCAAGTGTCCTTAAAAAGGGCGCATATATACTGACGACTTTAGTCGTTACGCAAAAGATTACTGAAGTAAATAGTAGAGAACGTATTGCATATTGTATTGCATTGCATATTTTATCTAGATCTAGTAATGATGTTGCATGTTGCATTGCAATGATGCATTTTCCGTTACGCTAATTGGGTAATAACGTTATTGTCGGCCAAAACTATTAATCTCATGGGTCTTCGTGCACTTTTCTCGTCTTTTGATTTGGTAAGATAATATATAAAATATGTGATTAGTACTCGTTTTTCCCAAATACAGTACTCAAAAGCTTGAGTCACGGTTTGATGTTGACTAACTCTATTCAAATAATCAATAAAATGCAACAAATTAACTTCGCATTGTCATTGGTATTTTCACGCCAACGTCAGAGAGCGCCTAAAGTCAGCAAAATTTTAGAATCTTATTTTTAGGCTTTTGAAGTGAAAACTTCGATAGCATCGTTGTGATTTGAGAGTCGATGAAACGAAAAAGAGACGGACACATAAATTCATAAGATTTGACGTGGGAGAAAATAAGATAGGAAGCATTATACAGTTGAAGCCAACATTTTTGAAGGTTTCACTTCTACCACGTGTGAATTGCACACATATTTTTTTTAACTAAAACGTCGTTCGTTTCAACAGTGCCGCAGCGACTGATTTAAATAACGAATATATGTGGAAAGTATGTGCGACATTCGACAGGCGATGTAGTATTTCGCAAAAATTTAGTACGCGCTAAATCTTTTTATCGTTATAAATATAAAATGATTTACAGCAAAATCCCTAATGTCAGCCCTAGATGATATTAATTAAATGTCTAATTCTTATCTTAATAACCTTGTAATATTTAAGAATAAAAAAAAAAGCATAGATTAAACATTTCGTGTTTTTTTTTTCTATCTAGCTAATTTTATTCATGTTTTTAACCAAACCCTTGAAAATATGATGTATAACTTTTAACTGGGAATTAATTAAAGCAAATATAATATAGAGGCAAACATCATTAACAATTTTGCTCTATATCTTAACCGCGCTCACACGACTTGAAGACAAATAAAACTTGACAAATATCTTATGAGATTTGATGAACAAGGCATAATGTACTTTTTCAATCATAAATAAAAATACAATAAATTTAATGGCCCGTGATACTATCAGTCAGATGAAATAATTAAACTAGAATCTGAACGATCATAGGTCGATGGCAAAAGATAAGCATTCGGTATTATTGATATTAGTAAATCTGGCAGCACGCGCCAATCTGTTTAGCTTTAGAGCTTCCCACGCGAAGTCAGAGCATATTGCTAATCTAAGTATAAATAACTGCTCAAGTTCATAAAGCACTCCACGAAATAATAATATTACACTCATATATTACTTGTTATAACTTTTCAAGGTTTTAAGGGTAATAAATATAAAAGATGTGCGTTGGTAACTTTTTATGGAGTTGGAAGACGATAAGTTTTATATGTTCGGGTAATATCAGATAGGGAATAGACCGGTTGTTCAAAATAACTCCTAGAAATTGATAAATTTTTCATCACTGGCAACAATCTGCGACGCCATTTTGAGTAATCCTAATCAAAGTCAAGACTTAATCATATAATCTATATCTATACATATAATAAAATTGTAACAGGTCGAAGTTTGTCTGTCTGTAGCTGCACATAATTGAATGCAGTTTTCAAGGATGTATTGCTAGAGATCTAACTTAAAACATAGGCTATCTGGTAATAATAATAATAATATCCTGGGACACTATTGACACACGGCCATCTGATCCCAAACTAAGCAGAGGCCCTAGCCAAGTTGACATTCTAAAATAGTAAACGCTAATAGAAAACGAAACAAATGTATGAGAATGACCACGTGACTTTTCGTTGATAGATGTCACTCATATACATTTTTCAGTTTTCTACTAGCGTTTACGATTGTAGAATGTCAACTTGGCTAGGGCCTAGCTTGTATTATGTAAATCAGACAACTGATATACTACATTACTAATTTTTATTTTGTAAATACATACTTATATAGATAATTACACCCAGACTCAAGACAAACAGACATGTTCATGCACACAAATGTCTGTCCTGGGTGGGAGTTGAACCCACGACCTGCGGCGCAAAAGGCAGGTATCTACAAACCACGCCAACGGGCTCGTCAATAAGTTACTGGCTTAATTACAAATTACTCAAAAGCAACATTACTTAGTGTATCTCTGAGAAAAAAGAATTCTTTGCTAAACGCAACTTTTAAAGTACGATAATTAAAATGGTTATTAGATGTACTACGCTCTTTTACTCCAAAAAAAAATCAATACCTTAGCATGATCTTCATACAGTATTTACGTATATACAGCTTTTTCTAAATAAATGGGTATTTAAAGCCAGAACTTTTCAAATTGGCCCACTAAATTCTGAGATTAGCATTCAAGCACACATATAACTCTTGTTATATAATAGTATAACATAAATTCATGTGTTTAAAAATATTTGATTATAAAATGCTGTTATTGGCATTTCGCTATTCTTCTTCATATTAAAATATCTCATCCGCTTTGAATTGAATCCCTCATACTACAATGCTATTTCTCGCAACATCGCCCACGTGTCAATCTAAGGGCCCGTTCACATATAATCAGTGGATCATTGACAGTAACTAATTACTATTATATATTTGTGTATTGAAAAAGTAATTGGGTTTTTGAAAAAAAAAATTGTTTGTGAGAAATGGAAAGATCATTTATGTAAGTTTTATAACAAAAATATTTTTAGTTTTTTTTTAACCGCTATAATTAAAAAGTTATATCAAATTAAAAATATTTTTTTGAATCCAGTACCGAAAACACGACGACAATTCCCGGGCAAACCCGAGCGCTTGTGACGTCTCAATGTTAATTTCTACTCATTGTAGCACACAGCTGATACAGTGTTTAGACGTTTAACCGATAATATCTCGTTAATATCTTCAATATATCGATAAATTATTTTAACATTGTGACGTCACAAACATGGCGTCCAAACGTGGCGCATTCTTAGTCACGTGGTTATTTTAAAATTTTATCAATTTTTAATTGCTTATAATTAATTAAATCTCCTCTCCTCCACGCCTCAATTATAAAAATAATTTATTTTAAAGTTTTCAAATAAATAAAATAAGCGATATATTTTTTTCAAAAAACCCTATTTCCTTTAATTACCTAGTGAAATTTTATTCGAAATGACGGATTAAAATTGGAATAAAAATAATACTTCAACTGCACTGAATATTCGGTTCCATAAAAAATACTTATTTTTACAATTTTGCGTAAGAAAAATAAAATATTTATAACAATAATATTTTGACAAACTACGAAGCTGTAAAGAATAACATCTTTGCCTCTTTCGCAGTAAACAATTAAAAAACAACCACAACTCCCGTGGTGCGATGCAAAAGAAACTTGATAAATATAGCAACGAGAAAAGATAGTACAATTTATAAAGGTATAATATATTCTTTTACTAGTTACGTTGCTGATTTTTATAATATTTACAACATTTGTAGTAAAAAGCGGTTTTCTATAGATTTATTTTTGTGCAATACTATTTTATGTTCATTTGTAAGATGGTTTATTATATATTATTATTAAATATTTTGAATGTCTGAAATACAATGAATAAGATTTCATTAATTAGAATAAAATTTTAATACATGTTAATTATTTATATTTATATTAAGACCATTTGCGTCAAAAAAATTAAAAAAGGAAAGTAATGATCGCGATTTCCATCCAAATATTATAATTACTATTAATGTTATGGAATTAAATTCTAAAAGCTAGACTAGTATCAATATTTTAATTAACGTTGAAATTGAAGGCCTATATAATTTTAAATTTTCAATTGATGATATTTTCTTTCTGTACCAAAGTTTACATGCCCATTTACAATTAGGTGGGCAATTTTTTCCTCTATCTTCCCGTATAAATGAAAAAATAAATATAGTATAAAAATAGAACGGCATCAAATTCTGAACACTATTATATGTTACATAAAGCAGACTCGCTGGTTTGATGAATCTGACACAACCCCTCATACGACTGAAGTAAATTGTCATCGTAAAGCTGAGTCTCCACATATGAATATTAGCCGCTTTTGGATAATTATCAAGACGAATTGGTAACAAAAGTTTCAACACAATTATTAAAAAAATATAAGAGAACAAAATGGAAAACAAAAGTTGGTAATTTAATTAATATGGCAGAGTCGTCAACACGGAATATTGTAACAGTGTGAGCGCACCTTTACATTTTCATTCATGTCAAACGCCTCTATAAAGCTGTCATATTTGCGATGATGTGTTACGTACCTTATCTCTATTAAATATTTCTAAAAACGTTTCGTTTGTACATAATTTCTTATAACTTTCTATTTATAAATTATTTTTCTCCTTTCAATATTCGTTATGCGTGGGAGTAGAAAGAGGGTAGACGTCGACAAATATTCCGCTCCAGACGCCAGGCAAAGGTCGTCAAAATCTTATTACAAATAAAAAAGTGTATATAATTTTATTAAATACCTTATCCAAAACTTTTACACGAAAATTTATATTATAATAATTATAAAAACACGCATTTTAGGGTATGACGTTAAACGAATTTGAAAAAAAAAAGAAATATCATTACGTAAATTGTGTATCTTTTAGCATGAAAACTTATTTACGTTAATGAAATATAATCAGTCATGATATTATTAAATTATCCAGTCGACTTTATAAATGGATCAAGGATCCGTCAGGTCGAGCTGTTTCCACAAGGGTCCGAAAAACGGCATCCCTTATTTACAGTTATGAATGATCGTTGTAATAATTAATAACATTTTATTATGCTTTATTTTATTTATTAATTGAACAAACGTGTAACAAAGGTTGGGCTTACTGAATAATATGCTGGTAGACTTAATTATGGATGTACAAAAACGATGCTTAAACAATATTTTATCCTCAATAAAAAAAAAACCATATAAATACTTTTTTAATCAAATGAATAATGCCTACATTAACCGACATGCCTACATTTCTGCAAATACAAAAGGAAATATTATGTAATTTTCGTTTTTTTTGGGAATATTTAAATACATAATTACAAATGCTTTATTATAACAAATTAAACTGGCCAAATGTCGTACCTGCGCGTTTTATTAAAATAAAATAAAAGATTTATTTAATGTTATCTTCTTAATGATACATTGATCTTAAAGTTAAATCCAGCTTGGTTCTAAAATATATAATTATAATAATAATAAATTGTTCTAGAAGAAACTAAAGAGGACAATAATAACTGAGAGTTTATGGAAAATTACATTTTGAATTATGTTTCAAGATGGCGAGACATTTATTATACACTAGGGCGCAATATTTTAATACAAATGTTAATGTTGTATTAAAAGCTTTGATTAAATAGTACCTATATAGAATTTCTTATCTACTTTTTAAATCTTAATATAAACAAGTTCCAAATTTAAAATTACGTAAAAAGTTCAGCCAGCAATTTGACCTCGAGCTGTAGAAAAACTTTCAAGACGAACAGAAAGTGTATGAAAAAATTTGCAGTTACCGCTTTTAGTACTTCCTTCAGTTGTTTCTATTATACACCTTACGATTCTAAGTAAAACAATTGATTGGGTTTTTAAAAGTGCCCCTTTTTTGCTGGTGTATTTTATTAAAGCTGTATTATGGGTTCAATTTCTGAACAACTTGTAACTGTGACGTCACGCTTAGTTGGTATCACTGCCTCATTATAAACTCACGAGTATAGAATATTATTGCTAATTATAACAAACAAAAAATAGTCACTAAGGCGCCCCAGTAGACATTTCACAGCAATTTTTTGAATGACCTTTGTAAATATTATCTTATGCATTTGATAATGTTAAATCTTTTATGTAATTAGTAATCAAGAAAAAGAAGTTTTAAATGAAATATATCCTCTAAAAAGTAAGTAAATAGTAATAATATCCGAATAGTAATAGTATATAATAATAAATGTAAGAGTTTATATTAAAAAGGTAGCATGAATCATATTTTTTTAGCTGCCAGTTACATTAAATCATTTTATAGGAAAACTAGCTGATACCCGCGACTTCGTCCGCGTTGCTTGATATATTAACAAAGTTTACTTATGTACGCAGGAAAAAACATCAAAAAAGATCGCAAGCAAAAATATACCTTGTTTAAACATACGTCACTGAACACGCAGTGCATATACAAATCGTTGTTTCTTGAAACTTTAATTATTTTTTATTAAATGAAGATATCGTAATCATTTTATGTTTTGATAAGGGCCAAGTGTCTAAGAAATAAAATTTACAAAATTCCATTGTAATCTATCCAGTAGTTTTTCCGTGATGCGCGCAACTGCAGACCTCTATCATTTTATTTATATAGACTAGTAATCGGATAATCTACGGAATAAAATTATATTGTATACAATCTTCAAAATACTTAATTTTTACAAATAATAATTTATATTAAATATATAACACCGGAAATATTACCTAACGGTTCAAATTGTAAAGTTACGTACAAAAGTTAGATTGTTACATTATCAACATCGTATTACAATTCATGTTAATTCAACCTAACTATTGATTTCAATTGAATAATTAAGAAACAATATTGGTGTTATGTAGAGTGTATGTATGACTAGTAAAGGCAAATTGCTTTGTAACTGAATTCATTAACGTTCGGAAATCGACTACAGCGTACCCATTAAGCGATTTCCTATACAATGCATCAGAAGTGCAATACTGAATTTATTGTAGAAATTTGAATCAAAAACAAATTATGCGTTCATTATAATATTTTTGTTATCTATAATAATATTGTAAAGTAAGTCTGTCTGTCTGTTTGGCTTATATGGCTAAAACACTTGATTCGATTTTGATGAAATTTGATATAAACCAAGCTTGAACCCCAAAAAATTTTTAAAACTACATTCATTCGGTTATGATTAATGTATTTTACCCATTGGACCTTTACGAATCTTGTTGGATAGGTTTAAAAAAAATATCTAAATTTTTTATTTTCGTATTTTCTCGAACATTTTTACGTTTTTTATGGAATAGGTAGGCGAAGGAGCATATGGGCCACCTGGTGATAAGTGGTCACCAACGCCTATAGACATTGACATTGTAAGAAATATAAATAATATTAATCGTCGCTTATATCGCCAATGGCCCACCCACCTTGGGAACTATTATGTTCTTTCCCTTGTGCCTGTAATTACTTATTACACTGGCTCACTCACCCTTCAAACCGAAACACAACAATAGCAAGTACTATTGTTTTGCGATAGAATATCTAATGAGTGGGTGATACCTACCCAGACGAGTTTGCATAAAGCCCTACCGCCATATCTTAAGTGGTAATACAAGAATGTGAAGAATTGTAACCAGATATAACGCATTTAGAGGTTTTCGCGTGAGACCGTTTTTGTTTTCCGTACGGACGCGCTTGCTTGCGCAAACATCTCCAATCAAGCGTGAGGTGAGCCGGCCATGATTTGCTGATATTTAAGTAAAAAATATTTAAAAAATAAATTTAAGCGATATGTACTTGTTTTATTGTTTTTTTAATTACGTACGTATTAGAAGCGAATAAAAACTATATTTGTATAATAACCAAGAGTAGAGCCAAAATATCGCAGTGGGTAAAAGATAGCCGATTAAAATTACAGATGGCATTATTGCCTTTGACGTGTCTAACTTGTGTAAAGGTTAAAAGAAAACCTCATGGATTTTTTTTTAGTCGGAAGCACTTGTTTCCTACGCCTCTCTTAAGAAAAGGTTTGGAGGAGTAGGAACGAGTAAAACATTTTTACAATAACTGTTTTCTATGTAGATCTGTCAATATTTATCTTATTTAATTGGATATCAATATGTATTTAATTTCAATGCGAAACCGACTTTGTTTAATTAATAAAATAAATCAACAGGATTGACTGTGGGGAATTATTGCGGAATACAAAGCGGACTTTTCCCTTTGTTTGGCGCAATATCTTTGAAAATATATTTTTTCCACTAGAAAAGTATGATTGGAATAACAAAACGGCGCCATTCAAAACGGTTCAACTGTAAACGGAGACTTTTTAATTAAATTACAAGTATTACAATACGAGGATTGAAGGTTCAAACCCGGTCTTTAAATTTTCACAAGCTTGTCGGTGAAGGAACACATAGTAAAGATGATCAATTTTGAGATAGTAAGATTTGGTCTACCATTTTAAGGTCGCTCAGCGAGCTATGGAGAGGGCTATGGTCGGAGTTTCTCTAAAGGATCGAAACCCAAATTTGGTGATCCGACAGAATACCAAAGTTATCGACATAGCCCAAAGGATTAGCAAGCTGGACAACCTGAAGAACCGACAACCGTTTGAGTAGACCTGTTCTGGAGTGGAGACCACGTATTCGAAAACATAGCGTAGGACGCCCTCCGGCTATGTGGAGTGACGATATACGCAAAGTGGCTGGCAGTGGATGGAGATTGAGAGCTGAAGATCGAGCTCAGTGCCGTGCCATTGGAAAGGCCTATGTCCAACAGCGGACGATGGTTGATGGTGATGATAATAATTGAAGATATAAGATGATAAGATCGAAATAAAGTACTAATGTTACTTTCTTATATTTAATTAAGTAAGCAGAGTAGCAAATAGGAATACTAAATACATGGTCATATTCGCCTCTAGACATTTGCAGCGCAAAAAGTTTTTTTTTTTTTTATTACATAGGAAGGTGGCCGAGCATGTGGGCCACCTGATGGTAAGTGGGCACCGACGCCCATAGACATTGGCGTTGTGAGAGATGTTATCATCGCTTACATCGCCATTACGCCACCAACCTTGGGAACTAAGATGTTATGTCCCATGTGCCTGTAATTACACTGGCTCACTCACCCTTCATACCGGAACACAAAAAAAGCAAGTACTGCTGTTTTGCGGTAGAATATCTGATGAGTGGGTGGTACCTACCCAGTCGAGCTCGCACAAAGCCGTACCACCAAGTGATAGTATAAAAACTATTTATCATACAATCTTATGTTATATATTGCGCCAATAAAGCAACATGAATAAACTAAAGGGTTAGGTATAGAGTTAGCGCGGTCGATCGTTTCAAGTAATGAGCAACCCAGCCCAACTATCTGGAGCCGACCCGACGCACAATATGCTTTGACAATGGGACTTAGTGTCGCCAATTGTGTCTCAAGTCATGAATTCATAGAGTTTAATGATTATATTATACAATTGATTTATAAAATGAGCTAACTTGTCCGTGGCGTTTATTCGTCAGGTAATATTGATGAAGTCTCGGTCGTAACGCATTTGCTTACCAATTAAACAAATTCAAATTTATTTATTTAAAGGATTATTTAGTAACTTAGAGATATAGTAAGGGAGCCCTTTTTTTATTAGGATTATAGTAAATGATGAGCACTGTGTGTGTGCGCGTGCGTGCGTGCGTATGTGTGTGTGTCAGTGTGTGTGTGTGTGTGTGTGTGTGTGTGTGTGTGTGTGTGTGTGTGTGTGTGTGTGTGTGTGTGTGTGTGTGTGTGTGTGTGTGTGTGTGGCTTTTATAGTTTATCAAATTCAAAATTATTTATTCAATATTGAAGTATTACACTTACTTATTGATTGTCAAACTGGAAACTACTACTAGTTTGGAAAAGAAACACCCAGCCCTGAGAAGAACCGGCGAAAGAAACTCAGCGGGTTGTATTTTTTTTTGGTCTTTTTTTTGTCTTTTACAAAAAAAAAACAATACGAAATAGCCATGCGGCGATCGTCTCATTCCCAAGGTGTGCTATCATCCATAAATTCATTAATTGTATAATAACCTTTAGAGCACGCTTATTATTTTTTTTTTTAAATTGAAACTTCTTAATTGTAGTCTATTACAGCGTAAAGTGCTTTAAAGTTAAAACGCTTTCTCTTATAAATGAAACCGTTCTAGAATCAAGCGTTATTCTTATTGATTGAGTACAATAGGAGAATGTTACATTATTACGTCTGTCCAAGTTGCTTCGTAATTTGCGTGTACCGCACATTACTTTGTTTGTCATGTCATGTTTAAGTCATTATTATTCGACAATTTGATTATCAAATTATAGAGTACGTAGGCGGACGTGAAAATGGACCATCTGATTGTAAGTGGAGCAAGAAATATTAACCATCGCTCACATCGCAGCACATACCTTGGGAACTGAGATGTTATGTCCCTCCTGCCTTTAGTTACATTGGCTCACCCGCCCTTCAAACTGGAACGCAATAATACTAAGCACTGCTCAGATAAGTAGAATTACATTATATATTCGGATTACAAACTATCGCTTATTTTAAAATACATAAACGCCTTCTCGTTTGGATGCAAGATCGTGGAAATCCTCGGTGTAGGTCTTCGTCTATCAGTAGACGTTTCTAACTGATATGATGATGATATTAAATATTGATAAGTTTACCAATTCAGCTGACTGGTAAGTTATTAACATTACCACCAGGTGGTAAAGTAGCCCAATAGCCACAGGTAGTTTTCTCGATAGGTAAACATTTCTGGGATGAAAATAGAATTAACTTTAAGTACCAATATAACTGTTAGACATATATAAATTACGCATATATAATAATAATTAATATAAATATACTTTTCAAGATTTCATTAAAGCTTAGAAGAAATTGAGCAACGTTTTACTTATATACGTTTCACTAAACACGTAGGAACGTTGCACTCAAATTGAACTTGGAAATTTTACTCTAATCGCGCCGAAAGAAGTTTCTTTTCCATCTTCAGACTCCTATTTCAAAGTAATGGAAGCAGAAAGTTTAATTGTTTGAGACTTAAAAGAAAAATGTTAAAAGTTTTGTCATACCGTGCGGAGACGTGACGTCTAGCGCATAAATCACCTGCTCCCAGGTGTAGCTTCAGCTTTACAATCGCCGTTTATTATTTGTTTTCATTTCATATTAAAAATATTTTAACTGATTTTAAAAATAAAAGTAAAATTCAAATAAAAAGTATTTCTTTTACATGAGTTGTTAATATTGATAAATACAAACGTATTCATATATTAACATAAATAAAATTTAAGTAATAGAAAAAAAACAAAACTTACTCTCACTTTAAAAAGGAGTACATACTTAATTCTTTTTAAAAGAAAACTGCCTTTTTGCAACTGTCATGACCTAAATATATGTTATTGGATAATAAACCTTAAAGATAAAGTTTTAAGGACTCAATTTGTTTATGTTGTTACTTTTCAGCGTTACTGCTTTACAAGACTGAATACAACTTGTGATACAAAGGCTGGCAGTGCATGAGACTGGCTGTAAGAATCCTGCGCTACTTTCAAAAGAACACAAGTAACTTCAAAAGAAAATGGAGACTTGTTTATAGCTGTAAGCGGATTTACAAGATGGCCACCGCTTTAATAAAGATGGAGAAAAATGTACGGTGTAATTTTGTTTTTTATTAAAAGCAAGATGCTTTTGAAAGTCATACTAATAATATAAAAAGTTAAGTTTTTATATTTGTTTTTTTTCGTATTCACTCAACAGTTCTAATTAGGAATAGCTATAAAATGATAAAATATTTAGACGGTTATAGGCTATAAAATATGACGTATATATACTACGAGTAGCTGTTACCCGCGACTTCGTCCGCGTGGAATTTAACAAAAAAAATTTTTGTCCAGTTTGCAAAGTTTACGATAACTTGTTAATTCTGTATTCCGCGTAAAAAATACCTATGCTAATTTTATTGAAATAGTTCTGTTTTATTAATAGATATTTTGTGTTCGTATATATTTCTCCATTTAGTTTTCTATACAATATTCAGTTTGCGATTTTGTTGGGCTTGTTGGGTTGTTTTAACAACAATACTGGCATTACTGGCCCCTTAAATCAACCCTCGGTTAAATTCAACAATTTGTTTTCTAAAATAAAAGTACTCTCTAATAAAGTACTCTAGGCTAACTTACTACATATTACATAAGCTATCTGCATGTGAAAGTCCGGTCAAAATCTGTCCAGCCGTTGCAGAGATTAGTCGGAACAAACAGACAGAGAGACAGGCAAAAATAGTAAAAAAATATGTTATACCATACCATACATACCAATTTTATTTATTTGTAGTATATATGATAAATGTGCTTCGAGCGAGTAACAACACGTTAAGGTTTGAACAAAGATAATGAATACAATATTTTTCATGTCTGCCTTGTACTAGGGAATAATATGTTTATCCATATTTAAATAAAGAAAAAAATATATATAATAAAATAAAAATAAATTTAGAATATATATTATAGAATATATATATATAGAAATTTTGAATATATACATATAACAAAAGAACATTACATTTCAATATAATAACAACGATTACTGATAAGTTTCAAATCGAGAATGATATAGTTACAATTTAATACCTCTTATAATTTTAAATATCAAATATGAATAAGCGAGTTAAGTCTCACTATGAATCTTAATTAGTGTCTATTTATAAAGTACTTTGCGGAATATCTTACTTAGTTAAGAAACTACGGACACTAAGTTTATGCTAAATACTTCAAAGTTCGTCTTCGAAGAATTAAGTACAATGAATTTTATACAAAACAAAATATGTATCAATACTAGACGCCAATCCTGGCTTTGTGCGGGTAAAAATTTATTATAAACCAATATGATATTAACAAAACTTGTTAAAAATATTGAGGGGTGCTCAAAGGCTGGACTTTTTTATGTGAGAAATCCAAATATGAATTCTGGATGTCGGCGACTCTATAAAAAAATGTTTTCAGTGACAGGTTTCTGTAACTAACAAATATTAGATTTTTACTAATACATAATATATAAAGTTGAAGAGTTTATTTGTTTGATCCGGCTAATCTCAGGAACTACTGGTTCGAATTAAAAAAATCTTTTTGTGTTGTATTTTGTTTGTATCCTTTTATCGAAGAAGGCTTTACGCTGATTTTCATTCATTATATTTTTATTAATTATCCGCGGGTGAAACCGCGGGGCATAGTTAGTTCGTTTATACATACCGTATGAATTTGTTATTGTGTACAAAAGAAAGTGACACCTTGAACGAGTCGATGGGATTAACTTGAGGATTGAGGGTCAGTGCCGATTAGTGCGAAAGGACGGCGCTTTAGTGCGCCTTCACATTACGACACGAAGGTCTTATATATTAAATATATGTTTCTATAGTTTAAATAACGCTTTGGTTTTGGCTGTCAATCGGGACATTGTATTTTTATATACTTATATATCTACACTTTTAAAGTATTCCTTACAAAACATTACTCAAAAACATGCATTGACTACGCATGGTAATACATTTTTTATAAAATTTAATAGTTTCGTAATCAACATAAATATATAACTTCTTAAGCGAAATAGAGGCTTTTGAATTATTCTAGTTGTTGTGTACACAAGACCGCCCAAGCGAAACTACTTCGAATGTCTATACCGCTATGACAACACGTGCGAATGAACACAGCAAAGACATTTCGCTTGGTCGCGCAATTGTGGACGTAGCATTACGATCGCTGGTCAAATTCGTTCGTGCTCCGTTCGGTCGTGATAATGTTCGGTTCCATTAGATTCTATAATAAATAAAAATTTTAACAAAACAAAAACCGACTTCATAGGAAAAACAAATTAATATGCACTAAAAAGTAAAAAAATAATTGCGTATTCTTCTATAATTTGATAATTAATTTCCTATTTTCTACTCATCAATATGTAGGTACGAATGTGTTGAGTGGTTGATAATGTATTTACAATTATTGTTATTTTTGGAGTCGATGTCAGCCAAGATGGGTTTATAACTACATACATAGTTAGTTATAGGTGAGATGTGCTTGTGTCACACGCGCAACTTTACGAGGCGAATAAAAGTCGATTTGTAATGTGTATGTTTTTGTTTGTTTTTAAAAGATTCCCGTATTATTATTGCTAGGTATATTATAGTGTTTCCTTAGCTGACATCGACTCCAAAAATAACAATAATTGTAAATACATTATCAACCACTCAACACATTCGTACCTACATATTGATGAGTAGAAAATAGGAAATTAATTATCAAATTATAGAAGAATACGCAATTATTTTTTTACTTTTTAGTGCATATTAATTTGTTTTTCCTATGAAGTCGGTTTTTGTTTTGTTAAAATTTTTATTTATTTTTCGATTTTTAGTGAATCTGAAGTACACTCACTAATTTGGTAGAATATGGGTAGACCTACTAAACGTGCAGCTCATATGAGACAGCGCCGTTTATATTATTATTTAAATATATTAATCTAAAACAGTGAAACGTAAAGAAAAATGCATTTTTGTACTTAATTAATAAATATTAGTTAATATGGTTAAATGTATGAATATAAATTAACATGTTTTGATTAAATAGATTTAGTTGGTAGGGTGTTGGGCAGCCATAACATAATCAAATAATTATTTCTAGTAATAATTAAATAAACTGTATGTTTATAGATGTTGTGTTATACCATTCTTCACCATAAAATATGACGGAATGTCTGTATATTAAATAAAAAAGGGGAAGTATCTATATTGTCCTAACTAATATTATAAATGCGAAAGTAAGGTGTTTATGACGCTTTCACGCCTAAACCACTAAGCCGATTTAAAAAATTCTTTCACCAATGGAAAGCTACATTATCAAGGAGTAACATAGGCTACATTTAGTCCCCATATTCCCACGGGAACGGGAACTACGTGGGTGAAACCGCGGGAAAAATACTAGTAATCAATATATAAATATACATAAATATAACCTGTATATAAGAGTACATATACGATTCTATATATATATATATATATATATAATTTTCAAAATTGGTCTCAACTTTTTGGAGATGTTCAAATATGTTTCAATTACATATATACTAATGCTTACATGCATAACTCATATTATAAAGAGGAAAGATTTGATTTTTGTTTGATTTTTTATTATGAATTAAATCAAAAACTACTCGACCGATTTTAAAAATTCTTTCACCCTTAGAAAGCTACGTCTTTACCGAGTAACATAGGCTATATTATATTTTCAAAATCTTATAGATCCCTACTTAAAATGGAGCAACGTAACCCAACGTATCAAACTGTTGCCTATAAAAGTTATTATTTCGCGTGCGCTGCGAAAACTATTGACGGTATATAAAGAAGTGTTTTATACAATAGTATTACAATTACTTGATCATAACGATGTTATGGTAGGTGAATGAAAAATCTAGATAGCCTATAAAAGATTCGGCCGTGTATCGTTAGTTTGCTACTAAGAATTGAAGATTTCCGTTACTTTGTCATGGATCCTATAATCAGAATCTAACCAAACTATCATCAAACAACCCTTGAAGTATACTCTTTCGAATAAAAAAGAAATCATCGAAATCCGTTGAATAGATATCGAGTTATTCGTCCATTTGTCGCGCACATACCTCATGCAAATTTACGACTTATACGGTTTTCTCATGGATTCCACTGTCAAAACTGGACCAAAAAAAAATGGGACCAATGGGAAAGCAAACCCTTTCAAATAAAAAAAAATCATCGAAATCGATTCATCCAGTCGAAAGATATGAGGTAACAACGTCAAAAAAAAAAAAAAAAAACATACAGACGAATTGATAACCTCCTCCTTTTTTTGAAGTCGGTTAATTACCTGTCAAAGATACAAAAGCCCTTTCAGATTAGGAGATAACGATTCAATTTATAATTGGAAAATGAATATATCGGAAAAGCCTCGTGTAACTAACGCATTGCAGATGAATTGAATGAAAATTATTCTATAATGAATTATTCCAATTGGAATAGAAAACAAAATTTAATTTAATTTTGGAATCGTTGTTTTATTTCCCGTTAGCCGGTTTTATACATGATAATTATTTTTCATTACAGTTAATAAAGATTTTTTTTTAGTTTATAATATGGGTAAGCGGATGAGCATATAGCCACCTGATGGTAAGTGGTCACACACCCATAGACATTGGCATGTATGAGATGTTAATCATCGCATACAGCGCCAATGCGCCACCAACCTTGGGAACTAAGTTGTTATGTTCCCTGTGCCTGTAATTTCACTGGCTCACTCACCCTTCAAACCGGAACACAACAATACTAAGTACTGTTGCTTTGCGGTAGAATATCTGATGAGTGGGGTGTACCTACCCAGACGAGCTAGCACAAAGCTCTACCACCAAGTTAAGATGGAGGTATGTAACAGAGATCTAATATTTTGATGCGTGTATACTTATGTATGTGAAATGTTTAACATGTATATAACACACATATATAGTCCATGTCATATATCATAGCAGTATAGATTTCGTTAAAAAAAATACACACGAACACACGATGTACAGTAACGTACAAACGCAGCATATAAAATCCATTGTTGAATGAACTGCGATTTAAAATTCATACTACATAGGCTGTTAAATAACGATTTACTTGGTGGTAGCTTTGTGCAAGCTCGTCTGGGTAGGTACCACCCACTCATCAGATATTCTACCGCAAAACAGCAGTACTTGGTATTGCTGTGTTCCGGTTTGAAGGGTGAGTGAGCCAGTGTAATTACAGGCACAAGGGACATAAAATCTTAGTTCCCAAGGTTGGTGGCGCATTTTCGATGTAAGATATGGTTAACAGCTCTTACAACGCCAATGTCTATGGGCGTTGGTGACCACTTACCATCAGGTGGCCCATATGCTCGTCCGCCTTCCTATGCAATAAAAAAAAAAAAAACGAGGGTTACGTTATGGAAAACTGACCCTTGTGCTCAACAGCTCTTTACTATAAACGGATTTCCTAAACAAAACACATTCCCTAAAAAATATATATATATATATATATTAAATTGCTACGCCGCATTTTATTTAACAACAATAAATCAAAATCGTGTAGGTATCTACTGCTAGGAGCTCTTTGAAAATGTCGCATATTGCGATATGAAATTAAAAGTTAAATCGACGTTCCGCAAAACAACACTACTTGATATTGTTGTGTTCACAAGGGACATAACATCTTAGTTACCAAGGCTGGTGGTGCATTAGCGACATAAGAATTGTAACATTTCTTACAATGCCAATGTCTATGGGCGTTGGTGACCACATACAATCAGGTGGCCCATATATATATATTTTTTTTTTTTTCGCTGTGGAAGTGCATTTACGCATACCCCTCGCAAGATGAACAGATGAAAAGGGGGTTATGTGGGACTCGACGGCTGAAGTGCAAGGCCGTAATACCCACTAAAACCACAGCGTATACTTCACCGCCTTTATGGGGGTGCCAAGGGGTCGCGTGAGCATTCTACCTTGACACACCGACGGATAGCCCAAAGGCTACAACCTCCTTGGCGACGGATTAAGGTGTTGGGCTCCGCCGCCAAAAAACACCCTGACGGCCGCAGAGGACAGGGAGGACGGCAACCTGACAACACCGCATCTCCTCTTCCTCTGCGGCCCCACCGCAACGCAACATAAGGTGCGCCCCCATTCGGTCGCGGGAGATAGGGCGCGCGGCAACGCAACACCGACACGCCTCTCCTCCCGCGACCGCTCCCGGCTGCAGGGGATGGACAGAACCGTCCCCCGCAGCGACACACCCAGCGGCCGCAGAGGACAGGGAGGACGGCAACCTGACAACACCGCATCTCCTCTTCCTCTGCGGCCCCACCGCAACGCACAAATGGTGCGCCCCCATTTGGTCGCGGGATATAGGGCGCGCGGCAACGCAACACCGACACGCCTCTCCTCCCGCGATCACACCCGACTGTGAGGGACAGACAGAACTGTCCCCCGCACCCGCCCCCTGGGCGCATCCAACGCAAGCCTCCTCCTGAGGCCCACGAGGAGCGCCCCACGTCCGCGATCCCGCTTCCCCGTGGCCGACCTTACCACGGGTACTGAGCCCCCCCACCACGACAAGGTGGAGATCCCACGCGGGGGGGCAGGTGGTCCATATGCTCGTTCGCCTATCTAAACAGAAACGTGTCCACAGACGGATTTTTATTGAATTTAATGTTAACTGCATTGAGTCTGCTTATTTTATTTTATTTCCAGGCAGCAGCATCATTTCTATAAACATTTTCCTTTGATGTTATTCTATTTTTTTAAATATTTTAATAGAAGATCTGATCCCATTGTTCATGGACATTGTCTTGGTTTCTAATTAAAAAACAAATCAAGTAACATAGACATAATTCTAGAGTTAAAATATATAAATGAATATAGATAGAACGGGTTTCAAAAGATTATTTAGCTGAACGGCGCCAATCGGTATCGTAAATAACGCTACACAGTTAAACTGAAGCGTGAAGTCAAAAAAAGAACGACCTGTGAACGAATGACTGGATTGAATGAATGATGAGCCATGTTATAGCGTTCATCATTCATTTTACGTTTGAAACATTTTGCAAATCATTTTTTTAAATAAGAATAGTTACTTTTTCACTTTCCTACACATTGAAATTTCAGTTTCAACGTGTAGGTGAGTGATAGGACTCAGCTTTATAGTATAGCAGTTTACAAATTGCATCAGCAATCAGTCCGCATGTTGCAGATGTCTATGGGCAACGGTGATCACATACCATCAAGTGGACCGTCTCTTCGTTTGCCTCCTAATAAAATAAACAAATACATTAATAATAAAAATGTCTTAATAATTATTGTCTTAGTATAATTTATTAAATCTTTATGAAAGGTTTGGCCACGATATCACCACTTGTTCTCAAGATAAGAAAGACGAAAGAAACATTCATATTACTCACACACAAACACACCCTTACAAATCTAAAAACTCTTGTAATAACTTTCAAATTGGTTGCAAAAAATATAGCAGAGTTCACAAATGTTAACAAATTATATAAAAATCTAAAAATAAAATACAGTTTTTTGTTTATTTTTCCCTGAGACATCAAAACCGGAAAAATATGTCAAAACTGCATTAGGCGTACATGTTTTTGTACTCAGTATGGATCGTCCTTGTAAATGAGACTAAATGATATCCACGACCGAATCAAATTATTCTTAAAGAAACTGTTTGGTAATAACATTAAACACTTTTTTAATCTGTGACATGTTAACATTTCAAAACAAAAGAAATGAATTCGTTTTGCTTCTCGCTTCAATTTAAATTTAGAAACAATTTAATTTTTTACAACAGATATTATATATATATATAATAGCAGTCGCTTAAAATATATTGAGTTTACTTTTGTTTTATTAGAACTAAGGAATATACTGGAACTGAGATAAAATTTAAATGGATGGAATTTTATCTGTTAAATTTTTTTATGAAATATTATATTCCTTACAAAAAATACGGTATATTTTTTAGTCAAAGATATTATTTTAACAGTTCTGTTTCCGCAACAAATACAATAATAATAATAAGGTCTTCTAGACCGATTTCGGCCACGACGGCCAATCTCAAGAGAGATTAGCCAACTGCGCAGAACATATTATTGTGTGTGCGCAAACACAAGTGCACTCTCTTTTCCTTAGCTCTCATAATCCGATGGGACGGCAGTCGGACACGACTGGTAAGAGTTCAGCCGCAGGACCAACGGCTTAACGGCTCCGGGATGCTACTGAGAATTTTCTGACAGAAAAATCCAAATAACTATTTACTGGCCCGACCTGGGAATGGAACCCAGGGCCACCGGGTCTGCGGCCTTATATCAAGCCACTAGACCAAATATGATAGTGTAATGTATTCTCTTAATCATAAAAATAAAATATTCGCTGGTAAAATGAACGTTCTACGTAAAACATCCTACAAAAAATAGAAGGTACTAAACATAGTAGAAATAGTTTTCGTTCTCGCTAAACTTTGAAGTTGGAAACATTTTAAATGTTATATAAACTTTAAAAACGTAGTTAAAGGGAAATTAAGTATTCGTTTAATTACCTCAAAGAACTAGAAACGTTGCTAGGGAATGCTAATTCTTGAGAATGAATTTTCTGCAGGCTTGGGTCATTTAAATTAAATTGGGAGTAAGCTTGATTGCATCGGCTTTCATTGCGCAACAATTTTCCAATCCGATTGTTTTTGGAAGCCCATTGAAAACTAAGATAAATGCAGAAAGAGTTTTCATTGATGAGGTTTTACTCTAAATAATGTAAGTATAGTTTATTTATAAAAAATAAAAATATATTCAAATAAAGAATTACTATAAAGTAACAGCCTGTGAATGTCCCACAGCTGGGCTAAGGCCTCTGCTCCTCTTTGTGAGGAGAAGGTTTTGGAGCTTTTTCCACCACGCTGCTCCAATGGGGGTTGGTGGAATACACATGTGACAGAATTTAAATGAAATTTAACATATGCAGGCTTACTCACGATATTTTCCGTCACCGTTCCTTCACTTTCCATAATCACAAATTAAGCACTTTAAATTCAGCGGTGCTTGCCCGGGTTTGAACCCACGATCATCGGTTAAGATTCACGCGTTCTTACCACTGGGCCATCTCGGCTTTTTGTTTTGAATTACTATAGAAGATAGAAAATTAGATACTTGATTTAAAAATAGAATTTCCGATATCGAAACATTCGATTTCATTTAAATTTGAAATTTATGAACATATCAGCATTTATTTAATAAATAAAATAAATTAAATTAGACGATATTTAGATAACAATAAATCCGTAACACAATTCCAGTGCTTATTTATATCCCTATTTAATTCAGAATTATATATAAACAAATGATGGTTCTAGTATTATTGATAACTAGCTGTGCTCCGCGGTTTCAGGACGGAACAAACTCTTCAGCTTTATATATTAGTATAGATAAGAAAAAAAAGCTCAACATTTGCTTATTGGACAAAAACAAATTAATGAACATAACGATATTTAAAATAACGAAACCTTTCGTCATTTATCCATTTAAGGAATCCTTTTAATGCATATAATCAAATCGAACATAGTTCTGTTACAAATAGTTGCCGCTTTTATCAATCTAGGTATAATTTTCAAAAATACAAATTAAGTCACTTTAAGTAAAAAAGTAAAGTAACAGAATATGAATGTCTCACTGTTGAACTACGGCCTCTTCTGTTTTTTATTTGAGGAGAAGTTTCGGAGCTTATTCCGACACGCTGCTCCAATGCGGGTTGGTGGAATACACATCTGACAGAATTTGAGTGAAATTTAACACATGCAGGCTTACTTACGATATTTTCCTTCACCGTCAAGCACTAGATGAATTATAAAGACAAATTAAGCACATGAAAATTCAGTGGTGCCTGCCCGGGTTTGAACTCACGATCATAGGTTAAGATTCACGCGTTCTAGCCACTGGGCCATCTGGGCTCTTAAGTCACATGGCAACCATAATTTACTTTAACCGTTAATTTTTCAGGCATATTTAAATTTAAAAAAGGAATCGAATTCCGATGGCGAGAACAACGAGTTTGTTACATATTAAACCTTTTTGTACTAGAAAATTGTTTTAATAAAGTTGTAAAATACAGTATTCGGCTTAAAACACATTTATCCACCCTCGATTTATGGATCTATGAATAATAAACAGCTATTGAATTATTTAACAGGCGATGCGTCCCGTTACGAAGTGTCAGAACGAATTTTATAAAACATTTATGTGTATCTGCGACATACATTTTATTTATTGAATTAAAAAAAAACATGTCAATAAATACTTACCTATCAAAATGTATACTCGGTTTGTGTTTTGTTTTACATCAATATGACCTATAAATGGCATCAGTTATTTTATTTTACTCGGTGGTAGAGGTTTGTGTAAGCTCGTCTGGGTGGGTACCAACCACTCATCAATTTTTCTACCGCTAAATCGCAATACTCCAACAATAGCCAGTGAACAAACATAACATAACAGTTGGAATGTTTAACTTCTTACGGTCTCAGTTTTTATGGGCGGTGGTGACCACTTACCATCAGGTGGTACCATTACCCGTTCGTCTACCCATATTATAAAATACATAGATATAAATACATACGTAAAGCAAACATGATGAAAAACATATAACCTAATTACGGCAAAGGATTATGGGGACCTACGTCATAATAAGTAACAAGATTTAACGTAATAAAGTGTGAGGGACAGTATTATAACCTTTTAATAAAACCAATTGATTATGGACTTTAAATTCTATGGTTTAGAGCCGATTTTAGATTGTACTTATCACGACCAATAATATCACCATGGTTAGCCAACCACGAACTATCGTGGCCACGTTAATTGAAAATCAACGTTATCATAATAGAATTTCGATTAACACTTTCAAATCGTTATCTGTAATTTCAATAGTGTATAATTGATTAATGGAATAGAATTTACTCTAAATTATTTGTATTAGGTATTATCTACTAATTCTCAGCAGTTGTGTGTAATAATTATTTATTACATAGAAATATTTTATACTTTAGTAAAATAATGCCTCACTAATTTAAATATGTTTTAACCTAATTTTTGTTCTGTATGTACCTAGTCTTGCCATAAATACTGATACAAAGGAAAAAATATTTTTGACGTGACAACGTCTTATAAATTGGTTTGCCGGGTGACACTTCAAGAAACTGCGTTACGCTCCGCTCACGTTATGCGCTCACAATGAGAGCGAGTGAGAGGCACGCGTCCCTTCCACTCGGGCATGGTTAGCCCGCCTAAGAGCGAGAGAGACAGAACGCTGTTTCATTGTACGCAAATGTATTGCAAGTTATTGTATGTATATTTGTATATAAATACGTATGTATGTGTAAAGGTAAAAATAAAATTTTGTTAATATGAAATTCAGTGCGAGATTCTTTGTATAAATTAATGTTTTAAATATAATTCTTTGTATAAATAAATGTTTTAAATTGTTACTATTATTTCATCCTTCTTCCTACTATACGAATGAATATTCACATTAAAATTATTTTACCACTCAAAGTCGTTGTCACGTAAAACTTTCGCCCGTATACCGACTTTACAGGCAACCAATTTTTTCTATTGAAAATAAGATTTATTGCTTTTACAGTGTGTTAATTTAATACATAAATAAAAAACAATTTAAAATATAAAAAGCTTATTCGAAGTGGTCTCCATTGGCTGTAATACAGTCCTTTAAACGTTGAGGCCAGTTATCAGTAGAAGCACGCACTCTTTCCATGGGAAAATCCTTCACTGCCAATCGTATGGACTTTTCTAGGGACTCCAAATTATCATGGCGTTTAGAGCAAGCCCTACTCTCTACAACTGACCATAAATCATAATCCAGCGGATTAAGATCGGGACTAGACGACGGCCAGTCTTCAGCTCTGATGATGTCCGAAACGTTCGTTTCCAACCAAGACTGCGTAGACCGAGCTTTATGACCCGGCGACGAGTCTTGCTGGAAGGACCATTCTTGGTTATTGAACATGGTGTTGTTAAGGGGCTTCACTACCTTCTCAAGAAAGGTGTCTTGATACACTTGTGCCGATGTCTTGATAGCTTTTTCACCAAAGTATGGCTCAGTCACTTCTTCATAGCTCATACGCCACCAAACCATCACTGAAGTCGGAGAGTGCCCACGTTGCACTCTGTCGACTAATTGGGAAGCTTCCTTAGAGCTTTGAGCATAAATACGGTCATTTTGTTTGTAAAAATGTTGCTCAATTGTAAAAATTTTCTCATCCGTAAACAAAATTTTTCTGTGATCTCCCTTTGCGTACCGCTTCAGTAGTTGTTTCGATTTTACCACCCTATTCTCTTTTAAATTATCAGTTAAGAAATGACCAGTACGTTTCTTATAGGCTGCAAGTCCTAAGTCATCTTTTAAAATACGCGACATGGTTCTAGGTGCTATCTTCATCTTCCGAGATAAAATATTTTGCTTTCGGGCAGGATTCCTTCGAATTCTTTCCCTTACTGCTTTGACCACCTTTTTCGTACGAACACTACGTGGACAGCCAGATCTTTTTCTGTCACAAACAGAGGAGGTCTTACTGTACCTATTAATAGCCCGGTACACAAACATTTTACTAATACCAAGCGTTTGGAGAGTTTTAAAAATTGGATTTGGCTCCATACCTACTTTGTGTAATGCAATCACAGCGATTGGGTTCTCTTTATCACCTCACTTCATTTTAATATCGCAAAATATTGTACAATGTATTGGCGCCAAAATGAGAAAACTCAATGATCAATCATATAAAAATTACACATTCCAAATTCAAATGTAATATTTTGGTT
The DNA here is from genome assembly GCA_963151315.1 of Nymphalis c-album. Lineage (NCBI taxonomy): Eukaryota > Metazoa > Arthropoda > Insecta > Lepidoptera > Nymphalidae > Nymphalis > Nymphalis c-album. Next base: position 3,380,373 of record OY720602.1, on the reverse strand, counting down.
ATTTTTAATTGTAACAGTATTTATGGCCAGACTAAGTATATTATGTATTATGTTGGGGCACCTGATGGTAAGTGGTCACCAACGCCCACAGCCATTGGCATTGTAAGAGATGTTAACTATCGCTTACATTGCCAATGCGCTACCAACCTTGGGAACTGAGATGTTATGTCCCTTGTGCCTATAATAACACTCGCTCACTCACCCTTCAAACCGAAATACAACAGTACCAAGTACTGCTATTTGCGGTAGAATATCTGATGAGTGGGTGGTACCTACCCAGACGAGCTTGCACAAAGCCCTACCACCAAGTAAATAAATAAATAAATAAAATAGATATACACACTCATATCATATAGTGATATCATATTTATTTTACAGACGATCATCTATAGGTAGGCAGCTAAAGGGCTGTTAAAGGTAACATAAGATATTTACATGTATAAGGTTTCTTTAAGTAAATGTAAAAAAAATATACACAATAGTAAATAGTTATAATGTTTGAGGCATTGGTGACATAAGACAGTAGATAGAGATTTTCGCGGTTAGCGCCAAATGCTTTTAATTTTCATAAAAATACGATATATATATTTTTAATAAATTAATCATCAAGTTTTCGTTTTAATAACCTATAGCATTAAGAGTAAATTATTAAAAAAATAAGATTGTTGGTACTACATTAAGTGATTTACTTCTATCGAGAAAATCTTTTTCTTTCATATTTCTCTTTAGAAACAACCCTAGAAAATATATTTGTTATACACACAAAATTTTACTTTTAACTTCGAAATTAATTTACTCATACAATTTGTAATAAAGCTTTAGCTATATAGCTACACTTAACCTAGCATTATTTTAACTGAATATTTCAGATACAGCCCTATTAGGGTTTTGATAATAAAAAAACAAAATGTTTAAGCTTCGTTCAAAATGATTTATTTCGTTCATTCCGAATGCTAGCAAAATCATCGTTATCACAACAAACTTTGTGAACGCTACCGATAAACGCAAAGTTATAAGCAACAGATGCTTCGTGTCGACGGTTTAATTTAATAGTATGAAAATTGTTATATACAACGAAATTTAAGGCGTAATTTCGACTGAAATAAACTTAGAATTCACAAAGTAATGTTTCATTGTGATTATGTCATAAAGGATACGTATCAAAGTGGCCTATCACCGTTAATCGTTTGTCAACATTTCGCAAGTGATATTCGAAGGTACGTCCTCACTAAAACAATAGTGTCTTCTTCTTTCGAATGCCAAATCAATTATGACAGAAAGAGATGAATCAGTGTTTAAGTAAGCCGTCGCTAAGCAACCTATATAAGTGAGGCCGTTAGTTGTCACATATGTTATAGCAAAGACGTTCGCATACTTTGACCAATTCAATGGGTGTAGTGACTTATGAAAATGAAAATGAAAAAATAGTTTATTCTTTATCAAGTTGTACATAGCAAATAAGTACTTATGTGGGCAATATTTGCATGAGTTGTTGTGTAATTGATTTAAACCTTAGGTTGTGTGGTGGTGGGGTAGATAGGTGTAAGGTGTTAATATAGAAGCATTAAATTTATATAGTGATTATTAAAAATTTACTGGCGAAATCTTATTAACAATAAACTTTCTTACACTTCCAATGTTTATGAAGCTAAAGACGAACCTTGCGTTCACAGCGCTAAATGGCTCTGGTTGTGCTCGCAGTATAACTATGTGAAATAATTAATTATAACATTTTTGTCTAATTATTGAATTCAATTTATGTTGAAAACTCGACATTAAATTACAAATTATGAAAATAAAAATTCTCTTTCGGAAATTTAATTTTAAAATTTTGCACGTTAACATAATAAAATCTATTGTCCAAAATTTTCCGAGCGCGAGCTGGCGTTACGCCAAGTACTGGCGTGTATTAATTACTTGTAGTTACTTGCAACTCGACCAGTACTAGAAAACTGTCAACAAATGCTTGCAAATAAATGTGTAGCAAGAACACGCGTTCGAACATAAAATAAATACCTTCATTTATTTAAAAAATGGCATCTACAAATAATAAAATTGGTGGTATCTTTGCACAAAATGTGAGAGGAAACAAAAATATTAGTAGATTATTTAAATTACCTATGTCACGAACTCTTAATTCATTGACTATATATTATATAAAAGCATAAAAATCTAGAATAACATAAAGTTTGAACGAAAAAAAACAGACGTTCTGTGGCCTTCTTCATTGGTCCATCACTTGCTGAATGCAAATTATTTTTTATGACAATACCAAAACTGCGATATAACTACGCTTATATATTAATACCTATTTGAGGAGTTCCCTCAATTCTTAATAGATCTTATTATCAGAACTTGATTTTGATACAAACAGGACTAATCTGGAAGTTCATAAAAAAATAAATCGATCAAATCGACTTAAATTACTGCGTTCTGAGGCTAACCAACATTAAAAATAATTGAATTGAGAACCTCTACTTTTTAAGTTAAATTCCTATAAATTGCATTTTCATTTTTGTTCAATGCACAACGCTAACGTTCGCTCCTTCTCTAGAGGAAAATTTGGATTTAAGCTGAGGCACATTCAACGTATTCCAATAAGAAAACGATTATTAAGATTTATGCTTTGGAATTGTATATTTTCCTTGGACTTTCAACAATCGCGATTACCGTTAACGACAACGAATTACTACAAAAAGTCAACAGGTCCAAAACAATGATTCAAAACATTATTAAAACATAAAAAATAAAAAATATATAATTATTCACAAAAAAAACCGGTCGTTAAAAGAAAAGGAACTTTATCCAATGTTCCATGTAATTATAATTCATTACTTTTATAAAATTTTCCCGTTATTTATAATTAAATAAAACCATATAAATTATAAAAATAAATAATAATATATCTTTTAATAAAATGAATATTATATTTTTCTTATTATCTTCATCTTATTCTTATCACCGTATATACTATAACATATTTAATTTTAATTTTAAGAATTTTATGTTTAGATTATTTTCATGTTTTTTATTTGTTTTGGTTTAGTTTTAATTTTGTTCTGTAATTTATTTATTTTAATTTTTGTAGGTGATAGTTTTTATAAGATTTATGTATTTTTTTTCCTTTTTAAAGTTAATTGTAAGTTTACGCTGTAATTACTATTTTTGACATATACATACCTATACATATATAAATTTTGTTAATCCTCATTTAAACATGTAATGTCCACATCGAGAAGACTCAATTGTAAATATTTTCGGTTAATTGTATTACTGTATGTCGTTGTTGCTTTTTTTTTTTTTTTTTTTTATAGCTCGGGAGAGCAAATGACTCTACTCCACCTGATGGTAAGTGGTAGTAGAGTCCAAACGCGACGACGGCTAGTGCAATCACGAAGAATGATTTGCGCTAGCCGCCCCCGCCTTGCCGGCCCGCAAGATGCCTCTTCACGCCTCGTTTGAAGGAACCCAGGTCATAAGAGGAGGGGAACACGTGTGCTGGTAAAGAATTCCATGTTTTAGAGGTGCGACAAAGAAAAGAGTTGCCAAATTTCTTCGTGCGCGATGGAATTGATGTCACAGTTAGGCGGTGACATCGGGAGCCAGCACGCGTAGACTTGTAAAGGAATGGGGAAGCAGGAATGAGGGAGAATAATTCCTCTGAGCACTCGCCGTGATACAGCCGATAGAAAGCGCTCAGTGCCGCTATCTCACGACGCAATTGTAAAGGCTCGAGGGTGTTGGTGACCTTTACGTCGCCAATAATGCGAACCGCACGCCGCTGCAACCGTTCCAAGGCCTCCAGTAAGTACTTAGCGGAGCCATCCCAGAGGTGCGAGCAATATTCGACGCAGGACCGCACCTGTGTTTTATACAACAGGAGCAGTTGTTGTGGCGTGAAAAAACGCCGCACCTTGTTCAGGACACCGAGTTTTCTTGAGGCTGTTTTTATAACAGCCTCGATGTGATCCCTTGGATTGAGGTCGCACCGAATGTCAATTCCCAATATGGCGACTTTGCTTTGTATCTCCAGCGTAGTGCCACAGAGAGAAGGAGGAGGGGAAAATGGCGACTTTTTCGCTGTGAGGGCGCATACCTGTGTTTTCTTGGCGTTAAACTCGACAAGATTATCAGAGCCCCATTTGGCAATGAGTCCTAACGTCCTATCGAGTTCAACAACAAGAGCCCTCCGTCTCTCCTCAGTTTCCGCCCGCCCAGCTACTGCGCGTCCGTGGTATCCCCCGTGCACTGTACTGTCATCTGCATAGCAATGTATGTTCCCGAGAGAGAGCATATCATTGATATGCAGAAGAAAGAGTGTGGGGGATAGCACGGACCCCTGGGGGACCCCAGCATTCACTACATGGAATTGTGAAGCGCAACCATCAACTAAAACGCGAAGGCTACGCTTGTGTAGGAAGCTGGCAATCCAGGTGCAGAGCTGAGCTGGCAGACCGTATGCCGGCAGCTTGGAGAGAAGACTTCTGTGCCAGACCTTGTCGAAAGCCTTAGAGATATCGAGGCTGACAGCCAACGACTCCCCATGCTTGTCGATAGCTTCACCCCAGAGGTGTGTTACGTACGCTAGAAGATCACCTGTGGACCGTTTTGGCCGAAACCCGTACTGTCGATCATTAATTAGACAGTGATCTTCTAGGTAATGGATCAGTTGGTTGTTTAAGATCCGTTCCATCACCTTACAAAGAACTGAGGTGATAGCTATTGGCCGATAATTTGCCGGGTCTGATCGATCCCCTTTTTTGGGAACCGCTTGCACATTAGCTTCTCTCCAAGAATCCGGCACACATCCTGTAGAGAGAGACAGCTGGAACAGGTGCGTCAACACAGGAGACAGCTCCGCTGCACACTTCTTCAGCACTATGGCTGGTATTCCATCGGGACCACTAGCTTTCCGTACATCGAGTGATTGCAGCTCTGCACGCACATCACGCTGCCTGATTTTGATGTCAGGCATCGTGTGGCCACATAAAGGTATTGAAGGTGGCAGCGCACTGCAATCATCGATCACAGAGTTATCCGCAAAGAGTTTTGCCAGAAGATCGGCTTTCTCCTGCGGACTGTGAGCTAGCGATCCGTCCGGATTCCTGAGCGGTGGCAGCGAAGGTTGGCAGAAATTGTTTTGCACAGATTTGGTCAGACGCCAGAAGCTACGGGAGCCCCTAGGATGCGAAACAAGGTCATGACCAATCTGTGCAATGCGCTGTGCATCCGCTCTTAAGTATGCCTTCCTACAGGACTTGGAGGTTTTATTGTAGGTTGCTTTCAGTGAGTCAATGTTAGATGCCCCGCTAACGCTTCCATTGATCCACGCGCGATATGCCGCCTGCTTAGATGACACAGCATCGGCACATTCGCGAGTGAACCAACAGTTACGCGTACCCTTACTGGTGAGGTCCGAGTTAGGAATATAGTATTCCATCCCCAACAGGATCTCACCAGCAATAGCAGCGGCGCCAGCAGTCGGGTCATTCTCACTGAAGCAACGCTCCTTCCAAGGGACTGACGCATAGTAATCGCGCAAACCGTCCCAATCTGCTGACTTATAGTGCCAAATGCGACGTTTGCATACCGTTGGTGACGGCAGCTTGGCCTGTGGCACTTCGGCAGATATCAGGCAGTGATCCGAAGAACCAAGAGGAGCCCGAACCTCAACCTGATATTCTACCGGGTGGCTAGTCAGCAGAAGGTCCAGTAGAGAAGGGGCTTGCCCGCCAATGTCTGGGATCCTGGTGGGCTGATCAACCAGCTGGGTCAAGTCATGCGTGAGAGCGAAAGCATGAGCAGTCCTACCAGCATGGTCAGTTTTGAGGGACTTCAACCATGATTCATGGTGAGCGTTAAAGTCCCCCAAAAACACCAGTTCCGCGTTAGGAAACTGCTCCTGCGCAGCATCTGCCACCCGACTAAGATGGTCAAATAGTCGGCTTGTCTCCAAGTCACCATTATGGGATCTGTAGAGGCACACGTAGACTCGACTCTGACGAACCAAGTCCACACGCACCACTAACATGGAGAAGGAAGGGTCCTCCAAGCAGCGCAGACGGTGACAACAAACATCCGTCCTGACGAACAAGCATACTCCGGCTTTCGCTTTGAAGGATTCTTCAAGCATGTAGCCGGGATAATTAAGGTAGCTGGTATCGCCAGGACGGAGTATTTGAGTCTCCGTAAGAAACAACATTGCTGGCCGTGCTGTCTCAAGATGGTGGTGGACAGCATTGAGGTTAGCGTGGAGTCCACGGATGTTAGCGAACTCAACCTCAAACAGCGAAGGTATGGTGGGGGTGTGCACCGCTGTACGACCGTTATCTCTTTTATGCGCTGTCATGATTTTGGGGAAAAAAGGGAAGAGACGTGAAGCGAGCGACGCATTGTCACGATAGGGATGGTCAAAGTGTGGAGCTGTGTTTCCCCAAGAAGCTGCCAGAAGGGAAAATAAACTGATCCGCCGGACGGAAGGGCCCCCGAACCCTCCCGGAAGTGGCCGCCGGGACCCCACCGTCCGGTCACCAACCGGCACGACGGTCCACTCCGAGATTATGCGTAGCCTGGTGGGGCAGCCTCGCGAGCTGGTTAAGAACGCTTGGGCCCCTGTACTCTGCCACGGGCGGCCAGCGGAACAACCGTTTCTACGGGTCTCCCTGACCGGCGGGTCAATATAATTTCCCCCGGCATTGGTTCAACAGCAACTTCCACCGGACCACCACATATCGCGGCAATGCGCGCTCGGGCACTGGCTGTACGCTGGCTGATCTCGAAACGCGGCTGCAAGCAGCCACTTCACGAGTTTTTCACCATGCGTACGGTGGTAACAAGCCAGGCGGATGATTGACATCCTACCACCAGATGAGCAGATGGTCGCTCAGCTATCCCTTAGTCGCCTCTTACGACACCCATGGGAGAGAGAGGGGCAGTGAATTGTATTCTGACTCCGTCACTGCACGGAGGATTTATTGAAGTCTGCTTATATATTTGTAGTCAGTTTTGTGGACTATAATAAAAAAAAACAACATAGTATCACAGGTAAAGAGTGGCGGTGGTGTGTCGCTCTAGTCGACGGCATAGGAGAGCGTATGACGCTTCTTTGCCGGTACGACTTACGAGGCAGCCTCGGAATGTATCAATATAATATGTTTCAGATTGAAATCTTCAAATTATTTTATTATTTTCGAATGACACGTGACGATGAAACAAACATATTTGTTATCTAGTAACATTTGAAACGAGCCTACTGCCACGAATAAAAACAATAAAACTGAGTATTTGAGTTGTGAATTAAATTTAGCAATAACAATGCTATTAATTAGCAAGCAGACTTCAATAAATGTCTTAGTATTTAGTACTAGTAGTTAATTTATATTACTAAACATTAAGGTATTATCGTTATACTATCATAAAAACTAATTAAGCATCCAGTTCTGAAACTAAGAATTTAAAAACTTCTAATTAGTATTTTCAAAAACGGAACACCATATCATACAAATTGATTTAATTGCTCACTCAATTTTTCGTAATGAACAAAAATTTTAACAAAACAAAAACAGACTTCAACCTAAAAACAAATTAATATGCACTAAAAAGTAAAAACATTTTGTTAAGTAACTCATCAATATGTAGGTACGATTGTGTTGTGTGGTTGATAATGTAGTTACAATTATTGTTATTTTTCGAGTCGATGACAGCCAAGGTGGGTGAATAAAAGTCAATTTGTAATTTGTAAGTTTTTGTTTGTTTTTAAAGGATTCTCGTATTATTACTGCTATTAAAGTGTTTCCTTGGCTGTACGGATCAAGGAATCTCAACATTATATTTTTTGTTATCGCACTACGTTATGTTACTATAAATTATTTGGTTTTATCTGATTTTGCTTTGCTAGTAACATATAAACACGTAAATATATGTACCCACACGTCGACTGTTCTGTCCCCGGATGTCACTAAGTTTTATTAAATTTACCAGCTGCCGCCCGCGTTTCTCTCCCTAGTAGAAGAATCACGAAAATATTACATTGACAAAGATTTAAATAACGCTTTTGTTATCTATCAACACATTATAGGATTAAAAACAATAATTATTCCTAATTGTCTAAGTCTACAGAGAATTCGTTCAATAATAAATAATCTACGCATATAAGAAAGCAGTAAAGCTATTGAATTATCAAAATACGAGTGTAGGCGATAATAAAATAATAAATAAATCATATTGTATTGTATTTTTTACATTTATTTTTCGTCTGTTGTATACACAAACCAAAAACTACGGATATTTTTGTCGTTACATTAGTTTTATTGAAATCAGATATCAGTGAAAAATATTATATTCATTTAAAGATAATTTTCAATTTGCCTTATACATATAATAAAGCAGTAGAAGCTGTGCGCGAAAGTAATCTTGGCTTGTAATGAACATAAACGAAAATATAGCCTGGGATTTGCCAATCACTTGGCCCGCATACTATCGCTTGGACCGATTAAGTTTTAAATACCGTTTATTTTTGTATACTAAGCACTTTTGATAAAAAATAACTATGATATTGTTTGCTCATCGAATTTCATGCAAATCATTTTAGATTTTAGTTTAGATAATAAGACTGAGTGAGAAACAAAAACAAAAAAAAGAGCGAGAACGAGAGACTTTTGCGTGTTAAGTATTAGTGATTTTGAAGGAGAATAAGAGTTTAAGTAAAATTTTATTAAATACACAAATTCCCTGCCTACTTACGAATCGCTTCGAAACCACATTTTTCATTCGCACTGTAAAACTGTGGAATACTTTGCCTGCGACTCTATTTCCCGATAGGTACAACGTTGGTGTCTTCAAATCAAGAGTTATCAGGTTTCTTCTACCCAAACGTGCTACATCGTAGACCGTGTCGTTGTTTACCATCGGGCAAGTCTACGGTCAAACACAAGCTACACTTAAGCTACAATCGGATAAGATCAGCCTGAAGTGGTAATTAATAACGATAATCTATGTATAAACGAATATCCAATTAATTAATTATTACTCGGTGGTAGATCTTTGTGCAAGCTCGTCTGGGTAGGTACCACCCACTCATCAGATATTCTACCGCAAAACAGCAGTGCTTTGTATTGTTGTGTTCCGGTGTGAAGGGGGAGTGAGCCAGTGCACAGGCACAAGGGACATAACATCTTAGTTCCCAAGGTGGGTGGCGCATTGGCGATGTAAGCGATGGTTAACATTTCTTACAATGCCATTGTCTATGGGCGTGGGTGACCACTTACCATCAGGTGGCCCATATGCTCGTCCGCCTTACTTTACAATAAAAAAAAAGAATAAACGTAATCGCGATTCTAGCCTTCTGTACTTATTAAAGTAACTGTGATATTTAACGAAAGAAAACAGCGTCTGCTAACAAGAATCAGAATTTCAGTAGACAGTAACGTTAGGACGACGAAACCACCTGATATAAGTGACCACCGTCCAGAGACATCCGTATCCTAAGAAACCATCGCTTTCACCACCGAAGCGCTACATACCTTGGAAACTATAATGTTATATCCATTGTGCGTATAATTAGTTATAAGACACATCAAATGAATATGACAACCACTGGTCCACGGGTCAAATTTGACGCTGGCCTTTCAGCTCAGGAGTGATGACGCGCCAAAATTGTTTTCTGGGGACTATAAGCCCGGCTAAGGACCCTCGATGCCCGGACATGGACTGGCATTTTGCCAGTTAAGACGCCACACTGCTAAGCCAACACAATCGAAAAATTAAAAAAGCTCGTACTACGCATATTGTTTTTTTTTTAAGAACTGTATGAGCAAACATCGGATATTTGTGTGACTACTTGTAACTTCAGATCGGCCAACTTAGAGCGCGCTTAATGTGAATGTTATAATATACCGACACATTGTTTCGAAATTGGTCTAAGCACCAAGTGGTAAACACGCTCAAACTAGTCAGATTGTAATGCAGCATGTCTAAGACATAGGACATTTTTTAATTAATTATTAAATATAGGACAAAATTCAAAACAACGACCAAATACTGGGCAATAGATGAAAGTAAGTAATTTTTTACATAAAATAGGACGTATGCTATGAGACTTTTGACTTTCAGTATCATTGTTAGTTCAAAAAAAAAAAGATAAAACGTTTCCGAGCGAGCGGATAACAACTAGTTACTTAAAACCATCAAAGAAAATATATTTTTTTTTTTTTTTTTTTTTTTTTATATCTTGGGACATTATTCACACACGGCCATCTGATCCCAAACTAAGCAGAGCTTGTACTATGGAAACCAGACAACTGATATACTACATATACTACTTTTTCTTTCGTAAATACATACTTATATAGATAATTACACCCAGACTCAGGACAAACAGACATGTTCATGCACACAAATGTCTGTCCTGGGTGGGAATCGAACCCACGACCTGCGGCGTGAAAAGCAAGTGTCTTACCAACCACGCCAACGGGCTCGTCAATATTACTTTTATATTTTGAATAAAAAGTATGTGTGTTAAATAAAAAAAAATGACATATCAAAAACGTTTCTGAACGTACTATTTTTCACTCTGTAGTTGCTTTGCTTAGATTGTAGGTCGTTGCGCGTAATTTTGTTCTTTGAATACATTTACAAAGAACCGTTTGTTTCTTTGTAAGAAACAAAGGCCCTTTATAAATCTTTGTTTGAATAGATGAATAATTTTAGACAAATAAATATAAAAACTTTTTTTGTCTTATTTTCAAATTACTCGACAGCTTGGCCTTCCAATTTAATTCCTTTTTCAAAACCAATTTGACAAATCAACCGCACTGCTACGAATAATTAAAAAATAATCCTGCTAAGTTTCTTCAGCCGGTTCTATTCGTCCGAGATATTTTTTTCGGAACCTGTTGCACATTTTAGGTCGTTTATAATCTATTTATATGAATTCTATGTTATATATTAAATTAAAGGTACATAATATGTAATTTAGTCTAGTGCAATTTAAGGCATTAAATATCATCAAAACAAATTAAAGATAAGATACACTAAAGGCACGGACAACATATCTGTAGATAAACAAGTAGGTACAATAAATAAAAAAGTTAAAAAAACACTTCAAATGCATAATTGTTGAAAAGAGATTATCTTTTAATAGTCCGGTCAATTCAGACATTCGAAGCTAGCAAATTTACAACCTGAAAATGATTGAAATCGTTCAAAATTTAATTATATATAAAATTTAAAAGTTCCTCATCTTTCCACTGTATGGAAAAAACATTTATTCAAGGTTAAAGGTAAAAAAAAATCGTTTTTCGTGATTTTCAGCAAAACGGTAAGTTTTATCCTAAAAATACCTTAGATAAAAATTATCTATAAAAAATGTATTAATACTTTCTGTCTTACGAGCCACCGTTTCTGAGATATAACGATTCAAAATTTCACTCTTATTTTTTGGTTTAATTTGACCGGACTGTAAGGTCAACCTCTTTTATGTGTAGATGACGTCATATACACGCATATATACCTAATATGATGATACCCTCCTGACCGCCAAGGTTGCTATTCTTAAGACAGACTATCCAATTGCGCAGGATGTATTATACAAGTCTAATCTATGGGCATACAAGTGGTCATCAGTTCCCAAAGACATTGGCGCTGATAGAAATATTTACCAATCATAACATCGTCAATGCCAGGTTGCTGGTCAACCTTCAGAACTAAGACGTTGTATCCCTTGTGCCTTTAGTTACACTAGCACACATACCTACAAACAAAACTCATTCTATATTAACTTTTAAAACAAATCCTTTTAACGTTGAGTCCGTGTTCTGAATTAACAATGAAATCTGTTTTGTGGTTTTTCTAATCGGATTAAGTCGCTTTTATCGTGCGTTAGCCAGGGATAGTCCAAACATAATACATGTGATTCTTTGAACCCTTAAAAGCATTATTAGCACAATTTTTGAGGTTTAAAAGCACTTTGTTTATGTTTTCGTTATTGTTTTCAAAAAGGTTTTAATCTATACTACCTACCCTTGCTAAATAATAAGAGTCTTAATAAAACTTTATATTGTAATACTTGTAACTCTATTGGTTTAAGCGACGCACGCTGTTTAAGATCGCAGTTGGCTTGTTTTTTTTAGACTTATTCAATAATCATCGTAATATTTCAGGCAAAATTCACATAACCTTAATTAATTATACACCTAAGCCTTCATCATGAATCATTCCGCCCATTGGCGAAGACTGCATGGAGATTAGGTCTAATTAGACAGACACAGCCAGATGCGGCAACGTCAGACAAACAGTTTTATAAAATTTCTAGATAGTCTCTCTGAAAAACCGTTAACTACATTAAATAAATATTGAATTCAGTATAGATATTATGGAATCATTTAAATGTTATAAGATTTTACGTTATCAAACTAACACACAACAGTAAGGCAATTCGATAAGACAAAACTCAGACAAAATTCAAATCTCACCGCAGAAAAAGGTTGTGAAGTGTGAGAAGGTGGAACTTCGTCTGAGTCTAGTGTCCACCCACTCATCCGATATTCTATCGCAAATCAGCAGTACTTGGTATTGTTGTGGTCCAGTTTGAAGGGTGAGTGAGCCAATGTAATTACAGACACAAGAAACAACATCATTCCCAAAGTTGGTGGCGCATTGGCGATGTAAGCGATGGTTTACATTTCTTTCAATGCCAATGTTTTTCATAGTTTTAGTTTTTCAGTTAGAAATTACAATACAAATACAAAGTCTTATTTATAATAATTAAAGATAGATAGATTAATACACGCATAAGACGATCGAAGTCTTGATCCATTCATCTTTACTAACGTGGGTTTGTTTAATAAACATTCTTTATTGTTTGAGCCGATCCTAAGCGTTGAGAAAATAATGGGTGAATATTGTAACAGCTTCGTTAACTATTTGAATATTAAATAATCCTTGACTTTGTATAAATAACCTATTAGAGAAAATAACGTGGACTTATTAACACAATCATACTAAGTATTGTTATAATTATATAAATGTATTATCAGTAAAAATTAATATCATTTGAGTTTTAGTTCGTGTATTTCCTGGAAGTCTCAGTTGAATACTGATACATGGCTTTCGTATACTCTGTCATTTAATTCCAGCTTCGAATACATACATATGCATTTTTTAATTTAGTTTTCAATTATATAATGGCTTCAGTAGCTAGAAGAAATCTAATTACAGTAAGGAGTTTTTGTTGTGATTCAACCTCCTACACAACCTCCTATAATGACATAAATAAAATTAAGTAGCGGATTTTTTTTAATACCGAGGCCTTTTATTTTAATTAACTTCATATAAATGTAGATATTTACTTACTAGAGATGTCTGCAATTATTTCATTTACGTTAGAACTCACTGGCCAAGTCTTACAATGATAATTTTCATACCTGCAACAAACAGTTAATTAATCAAAAATTATAATACGATACACTCATTTTAAAAAAATCAGTCAGGTGCGTTGCGATTGTAGTTTCTACTTCGTTGACATAATAAGCAAATTAGCTAATTTGTGTTTAATCTGGACGATCATTGGTCGGTGACAGCCGATGACGCAATAAACGACCAATGAGCGTTCAGATTTCAGATTTAAGCCAAATTAGTTTAACTGATTTTGATCGAAACTAAACAACACAATGTAAACTCACGACAGTTATATTAAATATACGAGTAACCTATTTCTGGCAATCGATTTAATCACATTAACAATATAGCGCAAACAAAAATGAAACGTATAAAAATCAATATAAGTGCGACTTTCCAATGTTTTAAAGATATTTTAAGGATTGTATAAGATTACAAACTAAATAAGTGCTCGATTATGTTCGTATTATAAACTCGAAGAACGCTTACGAAGTAATCATAATAATATTTGTTTATACATTTATTTTAAAGTTCGAACATTCATTCATAGTCAAACTCTGTATAGTATAGAAGTACGGCCAAGCGTGTAGTTAAAATATTTATCAAAATTTATTATGCATGTACACATTTTTAAAAATATTCACCTGTCTCTCAGGCATGAATGTGTTTTACTGCATTTTTCATCTAGTTTTATGATAGTGCAAGTTCTATGAAAAATATCAAAATTATATTTTTTATTCATGCTATGAATGTTTTCTACATGTATGTTTAGTTTATAACACTTTTTTTTCTTGTTAAATTTAAAGTACTTAATACCTACTTACATATTTACTGAATGTATTCATCGTCTAAAAACCATAATCAATAACGATTAAATCGAACAAAAAAAGAATCATTAAAACCGTAAATAAAAATGTTGAACATATACATGTAAAAGTGGACCAAGTCGCAATCCCACGATCAGTCTGCAAATCCGTCTGTAAATGACCCTTAGTTGGGATCAGTTACTCCACCACGATTCGGATTCAGGTTAGTAACACACGTGTATGTGTACGTGTCTACTTGGTGGTAGGGCTTAGTGCAAGCTCGTCTGGATAGGTACCACCCACTCATCAGATATTCTACCGCAAAACAGCAGTACTTGCTATTGTTGTGTTCCAGTATGAAGGGTGATTGAGCCAGTGTAATTACGGTCACAAGGGACATAACATCTTAGTTCCCAAGGTTTTATTCTCTTATTTTATAAAATCTCTTTCTAAAATAACCCATTTTTTAATAATTTTCATCTGGAATTTATATGTCGACGTAAAAACATAACGGACACAATTTTCCTAGTAATAGGGAAACAAAAATATTATCTGTTTATTCAATACATGTCATTGTTTCTTATGATTATGTTTATTTTATCGTTAAGGCAGAAATAGCTGTTACTGTAGTGAATGATAAAATGCACCTTATTTTACACGCAGTGTACTGATTGTAAGACAAACTGCTTTGCCATTTTATGGTTGTTATGCCCTTTTTTGTGCGCATTACAATTTCAAGTTCTTTCCGTGCTAAATATATTTATTACAACTTAGTGTTATTTTGACTTAGTTAAAAAAATTAACACTTCAAATAAAGTATATTTATCACGGAAATAATTTAATATAAAATTCGTCCAGCTATAATAAATGTAATTAAAAATTACTCGGACAATTAAAGTTTCGTTGGCTGAACGATTTGAGCAATGTTCGCAAGCGTAAAATTATGTTAATCAACGGTATGATCTCCAGTGTTGCAAAGTTACGCCGACATTTAACTCCCTGTCACAAACAGGGCTGGCAACATTACGGTTTTAGATATCTCAGGGTGTGTTTCATCGCTAGACTGGAAATCCCAAGCGAAATAATAAAATAACGAAGTGTTGTCGGAAATGTTTGAAGTTCCTTTCACTGTTTTATATTTTAACAAATAGACATAAATTTGTATTTCATGATATATTTGTTAAAAGTTATAGAAGTAAACATTTTAGTATTATTTTACTTAAATACGAATACAGCTGACGCGCAAGCCGGGTGCAGAAAAATATGTGACGTATCTATGCCTGCCTGCTCGACTACAAAAGTCTGTTCCGACTACAAAAGTAAAGTCAAATAAACAACTTCGACATTAAGTTGACGGAATCATTGGTCTAGATCGCGAATAAATCTATGATATTCGTTATGGATTTGCGATAAAAATGCCGTTTTGAATGGTGAAATTGGTATTAGAATAATTGGTATATGTAGCAGGTCTTAATGTTGTTAGCAGATTGTAGCGTAAATTGCGACAAGAAACTTCGTTGCAAAAAATCTATACAAAATACGCAAAACAAAGTTCTTCAACTGACCTTAGACATGTACTCTCATCGCGTACTTACGATTCACTTTAAAAAGTAATAGCTGTTAATGACGTCATAGCACACGTAAAATATTCTTCCAAATAAAACTTGGCAACCCTAGCAGTAAGTTACCGCTACACGGATATCGTCGTTACGAAATTCTCAAAGAAAATACAATTTCCAACAACATTTGTACGTATAATAATAATGTTATTCTAACATGAAAAATGTGGCTTCTATGTATTCACCATTATATATCTGCACTACTTATAATATTTATAAAAACAAATGATTCTTTATTTGTGACGTATATACGTTCTTAAACCATTCATTCATTCAATCGTCTTCCGTACAGTGGAGACTCGTGAGTGACATTTGCGTGCAGGTGGCTATCACGTCATATACTAATATAACATAACGACCTATTTATTCATTTGAAATAGGTAGAAAGACTGACTATTGGTTAATCTGATACTAAGGCGTCACCATCAACATTGTACTGTAAGAATTATTACCGATCTCTTATATTGTCAATGCGCCACTAACATGTTATATTCCTCGTGCCCATAGTTACACATATTCACTCACATTTGCCACTGGGCTGTATATTTAGAACTGTAATAACTATAGTAACTATGATCTCTATTATCGCAAATATATTAAAAAGTATTAACTCAAAGTAAACTCTTCGAGTACCAGTACTACTTTTTTATAATTTAAACGAAAAACCATACTTTGCTTATTTTTACGATTGGATATACGTTTTTCAGCTAAAATCGCGCAATGCATCTACATCGAGTACATTTGTGAAGTCCAGGTGTTTATAATTCATTAGGAGCTCGGCGGTGAAGGAATTGTAAGGTTAACCATAAAACGAAAATCTAGCAACGTATGGTACTAAAGACCAAGCTATATCCATGCCATTATAACTGTTATGTTAAGTAGAGTTGAGGCGTATTTATCGTAAGATAAAAATAGTAGGTAAAAAAAGTGACTATGATTTATAAGAACTCATAGAATATCAATACAATTAATTAACATCATTATGCAATAGACGGCAACTTTAGCTGTTAACCTATTATAGTTGTTTACTAGCAAGTCTGACAATAATACTGGCCTTGAAAAATCAATTAATATATTCATCTTTATTACACATATATGTCTTGAATTACTAAGAAAGAGATGCAATTATAACATAATATATAATACTAAACAAAATAACGTGTATTTTATGTAGTTGTAATGACTGGTATTTTTTAATCAGAGTCACTCTACTTCTTCCTGTCCCTATCTTACTTAGGGTCGGCACAACATGTATTTTCCTTCCATTTCTTTCTGTCACTCATCATCTCAGTACTTACACCTTTCACACATATCCTTTCTTACGCAATGCTTCCACACTTTCTTCGGCCTGCCCCGTCCCCTATATCCATCAACACTCATGCTCATCACCCTTCTAGTAACACGATTTTTATCCCGCCTCATCAGATGCCCATACCACGCTTATTTATTACTCTTCAACTTTTCATCTTTTGGTCCCACTTTCAGACTTCCTCTGATATACTCGTTTCAGATACTGTTACAAAATATTATCACGATGTCTATATCCCAAGTCTGATTTTAAGTAAGCGTTAAGTTACTTTTATGTTTGAACAATTATCTCCCTATACGAGCAAGTAAAGAAGCCTCTAAGTAATGAAGAGAGTACTAAGTTTGATTTGAGTAAATTGATCTTTATTTAACTTACGAGAAGAAAAGGCAAACATCGATCTTTCTATTTACAATTATAGTAAAAAGAATCGTATATTTTATACAGAAAATCGATGTAAGCTAAAACCATATTCACGTGAGCTAATTTTGAAGCTTCTTGATCTTTATTACTTCTGACTGCACCGATTTTGATAAAAGTTTTTGAGCGTTTGAATGGGGATTAGTTTAGGTTGGATTGTAAGGATAAGTAGCTAGTTATTTACATTTTTATTGATATCCAACGACTTATATACCATGTTAACAAAAATAATTTCTTTTTTTTTATTGCTCCTATTATTTGATATAGGTTATTGGAGGGGGGGGGGGGAGTTTCTGAGGTGAGTAGCTGTTCCTACATTATAAATGCAAAAATAACTCAGTCTGCCTTTTCGTCCATAAGCTTAATGACTGAACCGATCTTGATGCATTTTGGTATGAAAAGAAATACAAAGACAAGGGTACATTTTTATACCTAAAACCTCATCTAATACGCGGGCAAATACGCAGCGAAGACTAGTCCTTACAGGTACAGTAGTATAATATACTATTTTTTCTTTTATTTTAAACATAACAGCATATAATACCACGTATAAATAAACTAGTAAAAGGTGGTACCACCAAAAAAAGTTGTAAAATACATTTGAAATATCGACGAAAAAAAATATCCAACATGTTAGCAACGTATTAAATTGAAAATTAAAATTCATGTTAAGTCTCCTGACCAGATCCTATTTAAAATGACACGTGAACTCGAAAAGCAAGATGCAGGAGAATAATTTACTTTATCTGATGTTTTTAATAATTTATGAAATGTATTTTTTATTTATTTGCAACTAGTTACCGCGACTTTATCTTTTATAATTAAATACAGGATTGGACTGCGGATATCTTAATTTGGAATTTCATGTGTATTGAAGTAATTTAACCAAAAATAAACTTTAATATTTTCAATTTGTAAGTGATCAATTGAGTGGAATGGAATGAGCCCTAGATCCGATTGAGATGAAAATTTTTTATTTATTCTTATAACTAGATTAATATTATATCTACCTACCTACCTAATAAGCGACGAACTATATGCATAATTATACTCTTTGATATTGTAAATATTGATTTATTTGAGGAATAAATGTCTATAAACCCAAAATATAACATATTTATCTTTGTATGTCCTACAATATAACTGTTTTAAAATATACGGTTTATTACATCCACTCGAAGCCGGATCGGTTTATTAACGGTATAATTAAATTGAATATCTATTGAACTATAAAAAGTAAAACTTAGCAGCATTTGTTTGTATGAACGGGATAATGTCTGGGTGTAACAATCGAATATAAAAAAAATCTTTTTTGCTTTTAATAACTCATTTCTTGAAAAACGTTATTGCCAATTTAATACGCTATGACACACAATAACGTCTTTCGAGGGTGAAACCGCGAGGAGACTCTAGTTTATCCATATAAGTTCAGAAACATGAATCTATACTAATATATAAATCTGAAGAGTTTGTTTGTTAGATCCGGCTAATCTCAGGAACTACTGGTTCGAATTTAAATTGTAAAAAATTGTGTTGTATAGTTCTATTATCGTGAAAGGTTCTAGCCTGATTTTTATTCATTAAATTGTTATTAATTATACGCGGGTGAATCCGCGGGCCACAACTAGTACTTTATATATACTATTGAGTGCACATCTAAAACGATTGCGAGGGAACTAGAAAATTTATATTTAAAAGTAATAACTAGGACGGACATTCGATGCTTTAATATTACAAGGTCTTTCTATTTTGGAGTATGGCCAGAAATTCGTTATACAAACAAACACTATATAAGTTCATATGAAACCATTACACGAACTTTACCGCATGAATGAACGACATCCGACCGAACTACTATTCGATTTAAATCGAGTAGTTACGGAACAAAAGCGAGTTTAAATAATATTTAATGTCGTTTCGTATTTAATTATTTATAAATCAAATCGCTTAGAGAATTTAAACATATTTTCATTAAACAACAAGCATTTTAAATGAGACTATTGAATATTATAGTCATTGAGTTGTTTTATTTGTATTTAGAGTTGTGTGCGGTAAGCTCAAAGCCTTAAAGAGGCCTTAGCGCGGCAGTGATTGGTTTTCAGGATATTATATAAAAAAAAAATTGTATACGTCGTCTGGCTAGGTAACATCAGTATTTTTTATTTTTGTGTTCCGGTTTGAGGGGTGAGTGAGTCAGTATAATTAGCGGCACAATGCCATTGTTTATGGGCGTTGGTGATCACTTACCATCAGGTGGCCCGTCGCTCATCCGCCTATCGAAACCATAAAGAAAACGAAAATGGTTGTCTGTAAAGTCGGTTTACGGACGATAGTTTACCGTGACAACGTCATAACAATACATTGATGAAATGACTGCATACTTTTATGAATAAAATTGAATCATTTTATTGAATTATCATTATTGGTTGGATACAAAGAAGGAGTGAAATTAAATCTACAATTTAATTGATAAATTTACTTTTATTTGCACTCATAAGCTAATCGAGTGAAAGAGAGATTAGATGCGGCGCAAGCATACAATCAGCGTAATGGGACAAATGAGCGTAACGGGGCAATGAGTCATCCTTTTTCGTGCATGCAGCCAGCGTTTATCAATGTATTAGACATTGTCACGTCAAAAGTCTAAATTAAAATGTTATCTCTGGAACAAAGACACCAAACCTGTAAGTTTCTTAATATTCATTAGTCTGGATAGTATCTTATCTCTAGATAAAATCCTAATGAGTCTGCTACAAGTCCGTGGTTGAAGTAGAACAGCCGAGTTATTAATGGAATATTGATGTTCATAGATACTTCAAGAAACCATTCATGCACAATCTCGAGCTATCATAATTGATAACACTTTGTAACTTAAAGTATTAAGGTTGTAAATTTAAATAACATTTAAAGGATATTGTCCGACTAAGGACTTTGTCAAATTTAAATGTCGTTTATTAATATATAATATAACTAGCTATCTGTCTCGGTTTCGCATTAGTACATTAAGATCTATATACAACGTTTATATCGTAATACATAATAACTAGACTCACGCCAGTAAAGCTACCAATTGGCATATTTTTTCTGGCACCTTCAACGATCATCGTTATATTTCAGCCAACTTACACAAAACTTTAATGAATTATACACTTCAACCTTCCTCATGAATCGCTTTCTCCATTGGTGAAAACCGTATCAAAATCTGTTCGATAGTTTTTTAGTTTATCGCGGTCACACAGAGGAGACTTTGGTTTATAATATGTAGTCATATAACATAATATCAGCTTATTAAAAAAGTCGATGTGACCCAAAAGCTAAAACACAACCCGTGTTCTATAAATCACAAGTTCAAACCTGGGCTAGTAATATTGAGTATTCGTGTTCTTAATTTGTGTTTAAAGTTCATGAAATGCTCAGCAATGGGCTTCGTAAGGATATCTGAATGACTGAATAACATCAGTAATTGATTTCCGGGTTTGAACCTGCAATCTTTAGTTACGATTCGCGACTTTTTGACAAACACGCTATTGAGCCAAACCATTTTTCAAACATGCAATTAATTAACTTGAAAGATTGTTTAAAAAATAAATTCTGGATCATTTTATGATGAGCAAAATTTTAATGAAATTCCGCTTAAGATTAATTTAAGCTCTTACCCAGATCTTTATTAGGCGCAATAAATCATTTCTCGAGGTCCTCATGTCGCCGGGCGCACGTTACCCTAAACTTTACATGCGAATATTGTAAAATGATAATATTTTATAGCCGGTCGGTATTAAATTAAAATTAGCGACATACTTCATCCTTAAACAAATATTGCTCTTGGTAAGAGATTTGCCTTTCACGCCGCAGGTCGTGGGTTCGATTTCCACCCAGAACAGACATTTGTGTGCATGAACAATTGAACATGTCTGTTTGTCCTGAGTCTGGGTGTAATTATCTATGTAAGTATATATTTACAAAAGAAAAGTAGGTGTATGTTGTATATCAGTTGTCTAGTTTCCATCTCTGCTTAGTTTGGGATCAGATGGCCATGTGTGAATAATGTCCATTTTGGGACATTATTCACACATGGCCATTATTAAACTTTTATGGAATGCTAAGCAACTTTTAATTATAAATTACTATTTAATATAAAGTTTATTTATATTATACTAACCGTCGTAAGAGTTTTTTTCCCTAGACGTTTATAATAATAATAAAATCTTCATTGAAATATTTTTTGTGTTTATGTTTTGTTCATACAATCATACCCTGGCACCGTAAACTAGGAAGACCCGCGTCTTAGGGGCCAGGGTCATTCCATACAGAAATCACATTGTACATAAAATGAATATGTATTTTTGTTTCTACAGATTGTCTCGAAACCTCGCTAGCTTTTTTTTTAAAACAATATTCGATACTTAAGTATGGATACTATTCTTATGCATATATAAATTTTATGTATTATATTCAGGTTTCAACCATAATCACATCGTATTAAATTAATAAATTTTAAATATATATAGTGGATTTGTAATAAATTAAAGTGTACCTACAAGTTCATTTTCTCCCGCAAAAGTTGCCTGGAAGATATTGCTTTAGAAATAAGACCGCTTTCAACTTGCTATATATCCTGTGCAATCATGATGTATTGTGCTTGTATTCAATAAAGTATATAAAGATAAATATATATCTACGTTATACCATCATTACGATCTAGAAACTAGGACAAAATACAACGCAGCTACCACTACATTTGATAAAACAAAACGCGTCTATCTATATGTTTGAACGCGATAAACTCATAAACTTAATTATTGTTTTCTGTAAATTGGCTGAAATATTATACGATGAATGTTGAAGTTGTCGGAAGAAATGCCGAATTGGATATATACTGGCCATAGCGCCACGTTAACTAATATGTCGTCTTATGTCGTTATAAGTATAATATAACGACATAAGCGTTTTATTTAACCCGTGTGAAACCGGAACTAGAACGAAATAATTTTAAATTATTTTCTTTAGGTTAATAAAAACATAACAAATTTAAGATTACTTTAGAAAGAAAGTATTAGTAAACCAAATAAAAAGTTAATAGCTGTAATTTTGGCAAAGAATCCAACCGAATGATACATTTAAACCAGAAGATGCTTATATAAAAAAATAATTCAATTTCAATACTATCTCATCAACGGACTCTGTGAAGTACAACGACCGGCCTCCTTTACTTAGCCAACAGTTTGTTAAACCTTTAAACAATTTATCATCGTCTGGCCTCTTTTCTGAATAACTTTTTCATCGATTACGTAAAATAAATACAAAAATTCTAATATAATTTTACAAAAATAATTGATTTAAAAAATATTAGACGAATGTAATTTTTTGAACGTCCACACGCTTTGAACGTCTAAGCGAAAGTGTAATAGGAATCACTGCCGGCCGCGATGGGGCCTCATATAACTTAGTGGCGTGACCGATAGTCATCATAGTGACAGTATGTTATTAGGTAAATTAGTTGACGTATAATAAACATTTTGCTCTTGCCACTATTGACGTTTCTGCTCTTATTGAGCCTCATGGAATTAGTCGTGATGATGGCAAGATGGACTGACATTGGTTCCCCGGGAACGGGGACGGGCCCTTGTGTGGGACGCAACATGTGTTGACACACTGGTCTCGTCTCATATCAGGGAAACAATGTTAAAAGCCGGAGCTGCCGCGGAAAAAGCTGAAACGAACAAAATGTAACAAATATTCGTCTCTTATTCCAAATTATATTTTTGTTCCTTCTGCAGTTGAAACGCTTGGACCTTGGAGTAATAGTGCCAAAAAAATCATCTAAAATTGTGCTCCCCGCCTTATTGCCTCCACTGGTGACAGGAAGGCTGGTTCATTTTTCACCCAGAGAAGCGGAATTGCGATTTAAAGGGGAAATGCTGCTGCAGCTTTCTTGCCACCACTCCACGCGGTCACGGCTTGTGTAATGTATTTAGTTAAGGTTTTATACAAATAAACATATATTTTTCATTTAAATATATAAAAAAAACTGTTTGAAATTATTACAAAATTGGAACGACATTTTAAAAACAACAACAGTCTACTGACAATTAAATTTTTAATAGAATATGAAGTTGTTAAGCTCACTTTATTTGATTACATTTCAGATTTCAACTCCTACATTGCAGTGCATTTGTTACTAACAGCGTAACAAACTTTAAAATTTGCAATGGTAACTCCAGTCACTGCAGTGTAAATTGAGCTTATAAATAATAACGACAGACCGTTATACGTACATATAGTTGAAGACAACTTAATTACTTCTCAAGTATACTTATTTTGTCTGAGCTGAAATGGCCTTGTGGTTGAGCACGTGATTTGGTTACAGATTTGAACCCGGGAAAGCGACAGTGAGAACATGGGTTTTCATGTGCTTTTTATTTATACTCGTAATTCCAATAAAGTCCAAAGTACATTGCGTAGCGTGGTTATATAAGCCCTTAACTTATCTGTATATAAGTGTCTCCTTCGCCTTGCAGTAGGCTATTTACAGGCTTTTAGGTTTTGACGTAATCAATCTTGTGATAACCAATGAAAACATAAGAAAAAACGAAAAGAACACCCTATTAAAGATGATTGCAATTTGTCAGTCATGGTAATCTGACGTTGACATCCTTGAAGGGTACGCCATTACGTCTATCATGGAGGGACTTTTTTCCTTAATAAAAATAAAACGATTCTCAAGAACGCTAACAATTTACAATTAGGTACAGAATATTCTCGAAATCTTCAAGATTTCGGTTGTTAATAGGGATCAGGGCAATTTCCGAAAAAGTACTAAGTAGTAAGTTATTTCGAAAGATTAAGTAAGATATCATCGAATCATATAGACAGAGAAGTATATTATATTCAATTAATCCAAGTACTAGCAGTTATTTTGCGATGCATCTTTACCATTTCTTGGAAGTTTTTAGATGATACATTAGATAGAAATCCCGTGGAGAGAAATCGATGACTATTTCAAAGGCGTTTTTTCACCATTAGAACTGCTAGTTAATCTTTTAACTCGAAATTTACCGCATAAGTCGATCGTGAAATGTCAAAACGCAATATGCGACATTGACGATTATAATTATAACATTTCATCAGACATTCTACCGCAAAACAGCAGTACTTGCTATTGTTGTGTTCCGGTTTGAAGGGTGAGTGAACCAGAGTAATTACACACAAGGGACATAAAATCTTAGGTCCCAAGATTTGTGGTGCGATATAAGCGATGGTTAACATCTCTTACAATGCCAATGTCTATGGGCCTTGGTGAACACTTAACATCAGGTGGCCCATATGCTCGTCCGCCTCCCTATACTATAAAAAAAGAACTGCCAAAAGTTTTCTCTTGTTAAAAACAAATTCAAAGTCAAAATTCTGAAAATTGTGTTAATATAATGATCTTGATATAACGATTATACATTGTTGCCTGCAATACTATTACCCTTCAGTCCTCGTCATCAGCAAAAGACATCAAATTAAAGTTAATACGTAAAAACAACATCTAACAATGGAGTAGATACGAGTTACCTAGCCAGATGCGTTAGCGCTGAACTCAAACGCCACAGAAGTACCAACGTAATAAATTTTAAAAGAAAGAGCTTCTACAAAGGAACCTTACTTTGTACAATTCTTTGTCGCTTATAACAAAGCAAATTGTTTTAATCTTACATTGCATATGTTAACAAAAAGAAATATTCCTGTATGCATATATTTTTTAGTGTTTCGTCATTATTTTAGTTGTAAAGATATATAACAGTTTCTTTTTAATTTGATTTACTCTGGACGCGCTACATCACATTCAATGTTTTTGAATAATTGGGTAAGTTCTTCTTATTTTTAAATTCTCAAAATTAAATTCAAAAGCCTTATTCAATTTAAAAACACTTGCTTATTCATTGGTTAAAATCTAACACCGGCTCGGATTAAAAATATCAGACCTGAGAAGAACCGGTGAAAGAAACTCATAGATATTTTTTTATCCTAAATTTTTCAATTGTCGGTATTACACAATATTTTTTTATTTGAAATGGCCTAGAAGCGATCGTGATTCCTGATGTTTGTAATGATTTTAAGATTCCTTAGTTTAGTAATATCCTTAACTAAACAAATAAGTAATAACCGTCTAAGGTAGGCTAGGTACTTAAGGTTTCTTTTGTAAATACGTACTTATATTGGTTATTACACCCAGACTCAGGACAACCAGACATGTTCATGCACACAAATGGTTGTCCTGAGTGGGAATCGAACCAGCGACCTGCAGCGTGAAAGGCAAGTTACCTACCACGCCAACCGACATGTCGAATAAGGTATATAATAATATAAAAAGTACACATCCTGCAGTCTTACTAATGAAATATGCTTTACAAACAATGCATTAAACTACATTTTCTTTATACAGAAGCGAAACTATATTTCATTAGCTCGTTTTCTCATTTTCTTTGACGGAATACGTTGAATTCGTAATATGTAATATGTACTTCAGTTTAATTTCAGTGCGCAACAATTATGTTTTCATTGAGTTATTATTATTATATCTCAGGTTCTGGAAACAATGATTAAACTTAAACGATAGTTTAGCTAATGTAACATGAATCTGATTGGTCATTGGTCGATAGCATCTGATGACGCAATAGACGACCAATGAGCGTTCAGTATCGAAATACTATTCAGGTTCGTTAATCTGAATTTAATAATCATTTCAGTAACTGCCGTGTAGTGAAATTTAGTAGTTTTTTTTATCTATACTCTCTATAAAGTTATTAGTCTAACTCTTCATTAATATATCTTTGAAAGTTCTGTATTGGGCTTAGTCTCGTAAATAACATTAGTTAGATATTGTTCCAAACTTCGGCAGACAATATTATTCTAACTAACTATTCGAGCAAACTATGCTATGAGAAATCTAGCTTTAGTCAATAGCAATATTTGTTTAGAAATTATACCAATAATTTATTTAAGCGGAATATCTGGATATAGTCCTTTTGATCGATTTGGCCACCGTAGTTATTTCCAAAAGAGAATAATTGCGCAGGACAGTGCAATCGCGTGAACAGAAGTCTCTAGTCCGATGGATCGACTAATCCAATCGAAAAAAGATCAGGCGCAGGGCCGTCAGCTCTACGTGCTTGTTTGCTTTGTGCTATGTTTGTTATGGCATTAGGTAAAAGATATAGTATAGTGTATAGTGGAACCAATTGATGGTAAGTGGTCACCAGCTCCTATAGATATTAGTATTGAAAGAAATATTATCAATTCCTTACATGCGCCACCAACTTCGGGAACTTAAATCCTATATCCCTTTTGCCTTTAGTTGCATTGGATATATCTATATAAATAAAATGATAGAGGTCTGAAGTTGTGCGCGCATCACGGAAAAACTACTGGATAGATTTCAATGAAATTTTCTAAATTTTATTGCTTAGACACTTGGCCCTTATCAAAAAAAAAATATGATTGCGATATCTTCATTTAATAAAAACTTATTAAAGTTTCAAGAAACAACGATTTGTATATGCACTGCATATTCAGTGATGTATGTTTAAACAAAGTATATTCTTGCTTGCTATCTTTTTGATGTCTTTTTCTTCGTACATAAGAAATCTTTGTTAATATTTCAAGCAACGCGGATGAAGTCGCGGGTATCAGCTAGTTAGACACAAAAAGATATATTCGACAGTTTCGAATCCAAACAAAATGTAAATTTTTTGGACCCATCAAATGTTATTATATAAATTGCCTTGGAAATCCTTTTTTAAAGCATAGAATTACACAGGTAATTTTTAAATTTCGAATTCGGCAGAATACCGGGCGTTTTTTGTAATTTTAATATATACTACATCATCATAATACATAATCATAATATCATATATTATTTCCGTTCACGCTCAGCAATCATGGTAATTTAGAATATATCATGTAAATACATAACATGTTTTTGAATATTAGCTTTGGAATAAATTGACTATAGTGTATTGTATTGAAAATTTGACTCCGAAAATAACCAAGCGTTCACAAAACAGAATGACGAGACATTATATACAAGGTTATGCAGACAGACAAACATGCATTTTAAACAAGGATTAGCTAGCATTTCAAATTATGTTTTATTTAAATAAGTTAGATTAGTTTAAAACTTATGCAGGTGTTGTTTTTTTTGGAAAATATATTAGTAAAAGTAGTAGTAATTGGCGGTGGTAACCACTTACCAACACTTGACCTATTTGCCTGAATACCTATTAAATAAAAATGCTGCTTAATTATTTGAAACGCCGTTAAATTTAAATTTCGCATACTAATTTAGGAGGTTCTAAATGTTAAGTAGTGTTTAACTTTGAGTGACGTTTCAGTATTCGGCCGTTCTGTTCTCGTTATAAGAGATGCAGTCGAATATAAAAGTACCGCCATTTCATTGCGAGCTTAAACATATTCACGAGAATTGAACTTTGCACGCTAATACATATACATTTGCTATTTCAATATTTGCATTCGCTTTACGTGTTATCAAAGTGCTAAGCCACGTGGTGTATGATTAGGGTGACCAGAATTCTCGATCGATTATCGTACAGTCCGAGTTTGTTGCGATTATTTATGTTTTTATTGGATAGCTAAATGAAACTAATATCATTAAAGTGAGACGTCATTAGCTCTTTGTAGTTCGAATTTAAGTTAATATACACTACATTGAAGTAAAACGGTTGTGATTCAATACTGTTATTTAAATATCATTAAAATGGAAGATAAGAAAAACATGAGAATATCATTATTCAATTTGAAAATATTACTTAGTTTTCTTACTTCATGGTAAATAGCAACGTTATTCATAACTGTTGTGTTTCGGGGAGAAATTCATCTTTTGGAGACATCTTTATCGCAACCGATTGAAGACGCGTTGGAGCGTTGAGCTGTGTAAGCAATAAGAAGCTTTTGACAACATTATCGTTAAAACGTTTGACAACTGATACTAACAATAATCATGTCTAATTAAAACATTTTAACAAGTCTCATTATTTATTTATAAGGGAGCCAATGTTATATAGAAAAATAAGAAATATGTTATCAGATGATTAAATTGAGCGACTTATATTTTTTTTTATTGCATAGGAAGGCGGACGAGCGTATGGGCCACATTATGGTAAGTGGTCACCAACGCCCATAGACATTGGCATTGTAAGAGATGTTAACCATCACTTACATCACCAATGCGCCACCAACCTTGGAAACTAAGATTTTATGTCCCTTGTGCCTGTAATTACACTGGCTCACTCACCCTTCAAACCGGAACACAACAATACCAAGTACTGCTATTTTGCGGCAGAATATCTAATGAGTGGGTGGTACCTACCCAGACGAACATGCACAAAGCTCTACCACTAAGTATAAACATTACATACACACACAATCGAGGACGTTTAATTTCACATAAATACATATTAAGCTCATTAAAACTGGCATATTCTACGTGTTCTTATTACTGAGCTCTCTTGAATCAAGACAGTTGTGCTAGGTACTATGTAAGAACAATCTAGAAACTCACCATGAAATACCGAAAGGTGATATGCGACACTGACTGAAATTTTAGTAGTCATAGCATTTAAAGGATACATGCATTAGGGTTACTCGGTTTTCGACATTTCACAAATAAAACGAATCGTAATTAATAATTAAAAAAAAGTACTCTATTAAAGGAAACTTTACAATAAAATGTTATGGATCGTCGATATTTTATAACGAATACCACTGATTGAAAGGAGTCTTTAGCGAGATGAGAAAAAAAAATCGCTTATTTAGTTAACATTTTATAACGAATCAGATTCACTATGTGGATCATATTCACAATTATTAATTTCTCTTGCGTTTTAACCCAATTTTAAATCCAAGCTTTATTAAAAAGTATAAAAGCACTTTAGATGAAGTATGACATTATATGGTACAGTAAATACGGAATCTGTGTTGTGTTATTCTTAATAGAATATATTTACCAAACGGATACGACGTTAACATTTAGTTAGCCATGTATAACGACAGAAAATTTATTGTCTTAGATTAGTAATATATAATATTTTATTTATTTTGAAGCGTCCATTTTATTGAATTAAGGTTTTGTCTCACTAACAACAGACTGCCTGGTCACCACCGCGAGTTCCAATCAAATATCCACAACGCTGCGAATTCAAATACACCAGTAAACAAATATCGCCTATAGGGCTTTTTCTTTTTAGGTTATTGATTTATAAATATTTATTGATTTTCTGGTTTTCAGTTTAGAATGTTCCTGGAAACTACGAGACAAACGTAATTTTATGAGGGGTGGTGGGTTAAGATCCAATAAATCATTAACAGAAGAGGATACCTTTGCCCAGCAGTGGGGTATTTACTGTCAGTTCGACTTTACTACTGCTATACTGCGCTCGCCCGTTATTACTATTAAAGGGAAAGGATCTCTATGAGATAATAAAAAAATTGTATCTCGAAACCGAACGCCACGCTATACAGTAATAAGACGATGTCTATGTTTTTATACGACGAGTTTTTATATTTCTTTATTAACCGACTTCAAAAAAAGGAGGAGGTTATCAATTCGTCTGTATGTTTTTTTTTTTTTTTATTACGCAAAAAGTAAATAACATTACTTTAGAAATAACCTTTTAATAATAAATGAACTATTCTAGTATAAGTAAAAATATATAGTAAATATATAAAATAAATAAACATTTCTTTATTAATATCGTCAATCTTGGAATGGGCACTAACGATTTGGTTCAAATTTTGTATTAACATAATGTTTTGCTATTTACATTTATGTATAATAAAGATATCTATTGAAAAAAAATTAACTTGAGTACCAGGTACTAATATTGTCGAAATCAATCATTTCAAATTACTTACCAAATCACGAAAGCGACACTTCCAATAAACTTTGTAAAATTACCTGTAACAAACAATAGTTATTATTTAAAGTTTCTGTGTAAATTATATTATGGACATAATGTAATAGAGAAAGAGTCCGAATAAAATAATTGTTAAAGGGTGACCGATTTTATTATCTTTCATTATATAGTTGTCACGAACCTTATTTCAACACTAGCTGTGCCCCGCTGTCGTATCTGCGTTAAGCTTCCTAATGTACATGGATTAAGTATGTACGTAAACTCGATCTGTTATATCTTTTCATAGACAACCAATTTTGATAAAATTAAAATTGAACGATATTTTAGAATATTCCCTATATGAAGCGAATTGTTTATATCTGTAATGTTTACTCGTTATGAAGATTTGTCAAGACAAACAGACAGACAAAATATATGTAATGTTTGTTTTGGAATTCGTAACTTTCATATAGCAACAGACGAACATTTTTATTTTATTTATTTGTATAGACATATACATCTCGGATACTGTCGTCAGGCGTTTGTGACCAACCATCAAGTGGTCTATTATCCAGTCTTCCTATTCCTACCTATTTATATTAATAATCTTCATGATCATCGAGCGAATACATCGTATAACATATACAAAATATTAATCAATCGAATTGAGAGGTTAAAAGACGCTTTTAAAATAGCTTACTTATAAAAATGACGAGAAACTGACTATTATTTAAAATTAATGATATCCACAACAACATAAATTTAAAGTAATGTAAACTCATTCTTTACTCATTCGAAAATTAATTATAAATGTGTATCATTGAGCGGCGTTTCATAATATGTACATTTCAATACAATCTCCGACGATGATTTAATTTCCTTATTCGTCGTCAAACGCCGGAGAGCACGTCGCATTTATGTGTACAGAATTAAAATTATTTCGGTAACGATAAACAAGTTAAAAATGAATGAATCATTTCATTATTAAAAACTTTTTGAAATTGGAAGTATTTCGTTTTTTATTCTATTAAGAATATCGTTTTATTATAATAATATAATAGCGCATAGATAAAATGCCGGGATAGTTATTTATATAATTATGGCAACAATATTAATCTTAATTTTTTTATTTTTTTTACGTTACATATCCCATTTATTTAGAAAGATAATGGAGTGCCCTTGTACGGTTTACCCTTCGTTTACATTTTTTTAAGTCAAAATAAAGTTCGCTTCGTTAAGATAATTAACCCATTTATCACACAGTGAACTTTGAGTATGAATATAATTAAAATTTTATAAACATTTTTTTTCCGAAATAGGTACATATATTTTCTAAGAATGTAGAGTAAATTTTGTTTTCATTAACATATTAGTCAAATAGCCTCTAAAGGTTGCAATTCTTATCAAAGGACTCCTCTTCTTCTGAGAAGAGAGCTTATTCCTTGTTCTTCCTTTGAGAAGTTATGAAGCTTATTCCTACGCGCTGTTCCAATGCAGGATGAACACACATGTGGCAGATTTTCATTCGACACGGGCATGTTTGCTCAAGATGTTTTCTTTTACCGCCGACAAGATGCATTATAAACACAAATTAAGCACATGAAAATTCAGTAATGCTTGCCCGGGAGCCTACAATCTCTAGTTGAGATTTACGTGTTCCACTAAATGGCTATAGGCTCTTATATTCAAAAGATTTAAAAAAATGTATGAAACTATCACAACAACTTGCAAATTAACCATTTGTTATTAACGATTATCGTATTTAAATAATCAGACTGCAACGGAGTCTTAAAAGACCAATACAAAAAAAGTCAATGAAAAATTAAGCTAATTAATGTTTGTAGTGTAAATAAAGCGATTTTTTCCTAAATTAAGACGCAAGCAACCAGTAATAAAAGTTTAATTCGGTCGATACAAGATAACAAAAACTTTCGTCGCTACGAAAGAAGTTTTTGTAATAAAAGTTGCAACTTTGTAAAAAAAAACTCAACACGAAAACTGCTAAAACGTGTTATTCGCCAAGAAACTTACGGAACACAAACATTTTGGATTTTCAGTTAAAAAACTTCAATCGGAACAGAGTCATGAAAACGACCATTTTCAAACTTAATCTTTTTTTTTGGTTAAAAGGCTACCTGATCGTGGTCGCCGCCACCCACAGATATTGGCACCGATATTAAAAAACGTTAACGTTTTTCATCGCCAATGTGCTACCAACCTTAGGAACTAAGATGTAGTGTCCTTTGTGCCTGTAGTGACACTGGCTCACTCACATTTCCAACTGGTATAGAACAACACTAAGTATTGCTACCTACCCAAACGTGTTTACATTACATAATTGCGGGATATTTTACAGAAATACCTTTATTACGAGTGTTATTTGGTCCCCTGTGCTTCCGTAAGCGGAATGTTACAATAATTAAGTTGATATTTGATGTCGTTGGGGCGGCTAGGGGCATAAAATCTCCATAACGCTCCGGTATAGAGGTCACTTTTACGTTTATAGTGTGCTTTGACAAACCCGAAAAACGTCGTTAAGTAAAAACAATATTGTATTCAAATAGCAAGAGTATTAGTTGACTTTTAGTAAATCAAGTGAAAAAATTCATTACAATAAAAATCGTTACTCATTACAAAGGTGGACAAATTAAACAAAAATGTTTTTAACAAACTATTTATTTTTATTTCATGTGACGTCTATCAATTTTATTTCGTTTAATTAAAAACATTGGGAGCGTTGTTATCAGTAAATAGTAAATTCATTTTGTGAATGTAATGTATATCAAAATGCATCTATTTATGGATACAAATTGTATATAATAATGACAATACCGCTACGAAAATGTATGTATTTATCAGAATAAAATAGGTTTTATTTTTTATATAAAAATTGCTGTGTGACGAAGGATCACTCGACATTTTCTTTGCAATTTTAAAACTTATAGATATACTTAAAAAGTAAATCTCTATCTAAATACAAAATTAGTGCCAAATCCGTTTAAAGTACATAATAAAGAAAATGAAATTAAATGATCTGAAATGTCCGTAATAATTTAAATATATTGACATTTTTGCGTAATAATCATAATCGAAAATAGAATGTCATAAAAATTGTCCACTGAAGCTGTCCCCGATGAACAAAAGAATAAGACGCAGATAGGTTGCTAACGATCGTTCGCTACGACGCTTGGCCTCTAAGTGCTACGAACCTTTACGAGGCCACAGAGGATCATAGCTGTTTTAGTGTTAATAAGCCTTTGGTACCGTAGCTTACTTTAGCTGGAATAAATTTTACATTGCCGAAGAGTATTATTTTGAAATATCGGCATTATTTTTTTTTTGTCAAGATTACTGTTACTTGTGTGTCACATCTACGTCTGCAATATGTTTCATCAAAATGGTGTACAGAGTATTAAAAAAAATACAGAGAATTCTAAAACCTTCTACAGAGTAAGCTACTGCTCCGTCTTGATAATGCTCTAGCATTTAAGTTGTTACGTATTTAAGTAATAACACTAGTTATTTTTATATACTTAATCCTATTAGTTTCCGCATTAGTACGAGTGTTTGAACTTTTGTGTTTATGTCAACCACTAATGCGACTGATTTTTAGGGATTACTTCTAATGGTTTCGTTTTAAACTCAATTATTTTACTTTTTAGAGTTTTAAAGTTTTAAGCAGAGTATACTCTTTACTCTTACTATATATTCTTTATTTTCGTTTAAGCTCAAATACGAGTATATACGAGTATTAGGGTGAGGGTACATTTAATATACCAAACATTTAATATATTGTCATTACACGAAACCAAAATCATAATGCGACACACAAAGTTTTTCACAAAACTAAGAGACATTTAAAGTCAAGACGATATAAATGATAAAATATACGACAAATACAAAATCTCATATTGTTATATATATATATTTTACGTAAGAGGGGGCAAACGAGCAGGAGGCTCACCTGATTGAAAGTGACTACCACCGCCCATGGACATCTGCAACATCCGACGACTAGCAGATGCGTTGCCGGCGTTCGAAGAAAGATAACGCTCTCTTCTTGAAGGTTTTTTATTATTAGAAGTATGTTCTTAATTGTTTTATGTATTTAAACCTTTCAAAAACAATAAGGATGAGGTTTTAAGGTTTTGGAGTGACAGGGCGACGATGCCACTTTAAGGCAAGTGATAACCCACTTGGCTGTAAGCTTCTGCCAAAATAATTTAAAAAAAATGTATAAAATATATTTTAAATATGATGCCGATGCAATTACGTCATGATCTTCAATATCTTATTTTAACGATAAAAGAATTTCAATATTGTTATTTTATATGGCAATGTTTATATTAATTATATTTAAGTTGCATGTATTGTAGAGAGAGTGGATGTTTAAATATATATGTTGGTAGTACTGCTTTGTAACGTTCCTTCATTGGTTCGCTCTCTCGCCATGTTGCTCTTCAGTTGCGGAAGTGTTTTGATGTAATATATATTAAAATAAATTCCAAGTTGATTAATATCTGCGTCTTATTTATTAAAACAACATCAGGTTATGGGCCCAGACACATACACCTGCTTGTTGTAGATTGGCGTGAGTTGCGGCAGTGAAAAGTCAGCGAGAAGGAAAGTGAGGTTATCTCACGGCAGTGTGCGGCGTGCTTGGCTTGGGCGGGCACTGAATAAAATCGTCGAAATATACTTGTACCTGGTTAGGAAAGGACAAGGTCGGAATGGAGGGCAACAGCAATAACAACGCCAATGTCATTAAGTTGGAAGGAGCCAGAAATTGGAATATCTGGAAATTCCAAACAACAGTGCAGTTGCGGGGCCATAGCTGGTTGGACATTTTGGAGGGAAAACGGGTGAAGCCCAAAGTCGCCAGTGAAATACCTGCATGGGAAGCAATAGATGCCAAGGTGCAAACTTTACTCGTTACACGGATGTCAGAAGAGGCTATGTTACATATCATAACATGTACAACTTCAGCTGAGATGTGGCGTAAACTTCAAAGTGTTTATGAACAAAAAACTGAGACGAGTGTGCATATTATACAGCAGAGATTCTTCCAATACAAGTTTGAAAAAGGAATAGATATGTCCGTTTTCTTGTCTAAAATACAAGAAATGCAGAATCAATTGAAACAGATGGGCGAAGAGATATCGGATAAATTTGTAATCACGAAAGTTTTAATGTCGTTGCCAGACGAATATAAACATTTTGTTTCTGCTTGGGAGTCTGCGCCTGACGACAAGCAAACCTTTGAAAATTTAGTTGCAAGATTACTTATGGAAGAAGAAAGAGTGAAAGGGAAGAATGAAGATATACAGCAATCTTCTGCGTTCTTAATGAAAAATAAAAGAATAGTAAAATGTTTCAAGTGTGGCAAGAGTGGACATTATCAGAGTGATTGTAGGAATACCAAGAGTAACAGTGAAGAGAATGTGAATAGTAATAACTGTTTCTATTGTGGGAAGTTTGGACACTTCAAGTCTCAGTGTCGTTTTCGTAAACAAAGGATGACAAAAACCGAAAATAAAACGAAAAGTAACGCGTTTGTGGTGTCTACTTCGACGCATGAACTGCAAAAATCTAAGTGGATAGTGGATTCTGGCGCCAGCGAACACATGTGCAAGGACCGCGCATTGTTTATATCATTCTCAAGTATTTCGCCCAAACCGGTAATTGTTGGTAATGGCGCAGTGATTGATGCGATTGGTTGCGGTAAGATGGCGGTTCAAGTTTCGAACGGAAGTGAATGGATCGAAACAGTGATAGAAAATGTGCTGTCTTCTTCTTCCTTGCACTTTCCCACTTTATGTGGGGTCGGCTCTCCTAATTTTATGGCGCCAGGACAATCTGTCCTGGGTTGTCGGGTCAGGCAATTCTTCCTCTGATAAGAGTTTCGTCATGCTGGTCCACCACGTAGCGGGAGGTCGTCCTCTACCTCTTTTTTGTTCGGGCAGTTTTAAGGCTTTTCTTACTACGTGATCCTCGTCTCTTCGCATGACGTGACCATACCATCGGAGGCGGCTTTCCGTTGATTTGTCTGATATAGGTGCGACTTTAAAGCTACCTCGAATATACTCGTTTCTTATTTTGTCGAGCCTCGTCACACCTCCAGACCATCTCAGCATCTTCATCTCTGCATTGTGAAGCCTTTGTACGTGCGTCTTTTTCACTGGCCAACATTCGGCTCCATACAACATAGCCGGCCTCACTGCCGTCTTGTAGATCTTGCCTTTGGTTTTGATAGGCATACGAGCATCACACAAAACACCGGATAGAGATCTCCATTTTTGCCATGCCACGTTAACTCTATGAGCCACGTCGGCGTCGACGTCTCCCTGATCTGTTATGACTGAACCTAAGTACTTAAAGCTATTTATTTTCGGCACAGGGGTACAATCTGGGTAGTATATTGTGGCTGGGCTACTGTTCTCACTAAACCGGCATTGTAGATGTTCACTCTTTGCTCTACTTACTTTAAGACCTGCGGTCTCAAGGGCTGTTACCCATGCGGTTAAGGTGGTTTGAAGCTTGGCTGTTGATCTATCAATTAAGACAATGTCATCTGCGTACAAGAGGTTCCAGGGCAATGGAGATTGAATGGGTTTCGTAATGAAGTCCATCACAAGGTTGAATAGCAACGGGCTTAGGGCAGAGCCTTGATGAACCCCTACACCCACTTCAAATTCCTCTGTTAACCCTGCAGGACTTCTGACTCTCGTGCGAGCGTTGGTGTACATATCTTGGACTAATTGTACGTAGACATCTGGTACGTGTTGGGCTCTCAGTGCCTGCCATACTAGTCTGCGAGGTACCCTATCGAAAGCCTTCTCCAGGTCTATAAATATTAGGTGCAGATCTTCTTTGTTGACTCTATGTTTTTCTAACACAATTCTAACGGCCTGTATGGCATCTGTTGTTGATTTGGAAGGGGTAAAGCCAAATTGATTTAGGCTTAAGCAGGTTAGGTGGTATATTCGATTGTGTATTACTCTTTCCCAAATTTTCAGAGTGTGTGATGTCAGTTTGATACCCCTGTAGTTTTCACATTCTGTTACATCGCCTTTGTTTTTGTAAAAAGGCACGAGATGACTAAGTCGCCATGCATTTGGGATCTTTTTACTGTCAAGAATAAGGTTAAAGAGTCTCGTAAGCCATTCTAATCCTATTTGCTGCAGCAGTTTCCATACTTCAGCTGGAATTTCGTCCGGGCCCACGGCTTTGCCGTTCTTCATTTTCTTCACAGCATTCTTTACCTCATCTCGGCTTATGGCTTGTATTGGTCCTTCTACAGGTGCCAGGGGTTCCAAGACTTGACTAGGAAATTCTTTATTCATTAAGTCTTTGTAGTAGTTATACCATCTTTTATTTATGTCTTTATTGTTTGTAAGTAACTTTTTGTCTGTATCTTTAATATATTTAATTGCCTTTATATCTTCCGTAGATTTATTTCTCGATTTAGCTAGTTTAAAAATTTCAGATTCTGAATTAGCATTTTCTATTTTATTGTAAAACCCTTCTCTTGCCTTGGCCCTAGTTTGTGCGACGCATTTCTTTGCGATAGTTTTTGCCTCCTTGTATTTTTCTTGATCTTCTTTGAAACCCGAAGATTGCCAATTTTTGAACATAATCTTTTTGTTCAGGATTTTTGATTTGACTTCGTCATCCCACCAAGAAGGATCTTTTCCGTTTCTCAGTCCTCTCTTCGATATGCCTAATATGGTACTGGCGCTACTCTTACATTTATCTTCAAAGTTAGACCACATAGTTTCGGGGTTGTCGTAGGTACTTTCCATATCCTCGGTTAGATAGCCATGTAGGTCTTTAAGTAGGGACTGGCCTTTTGGGCCCGAGAGCTCTTTCCATTTTATTCTAGATGTTCTATCTATATTAGGTTTGATTGGTTTGGGCAGCTTGTACACTCCCACCAATAGCCTATGTTGTGAGGTAAGTGGCTCCCCTGGTATGACTTTGCAGTCTCTGAAGTTCTTCTTAAGTTGGTTATCGGCCAAAATGAAATCTATTTGTGATGTCTTTCCTCCACTTTTGTAAGTTATTAGATGTTCAGGTTTTTTCTGGTAGGTGGTATTAATAATGACCATGTTATGTCTAATTGCAAACTCTAGAATAAGTTGTCCTTCCTTGTTCCGACTACCATATCCAAAGCCCCCATGGATTTCCTCGTACATGTTACTAGACTCGCCTACATGACCATTCAAATCACCCATAACAAATTTTGTACTATCTGTACGTACCGGAATTAAAAACGAACTTGTTCTCGGTCAATCGCGCCACAGACAAGGGATATATCATTGTGACAAATGACAGCAGTTGTCAATTTTACAAATCAAACGAGCTTTGTGCGATAGCGGAAAGAATTGGAAACTCATAC
Source organism: Nymphalis c-album (assembly GCA_963151315.1). Classification (NCBI taxonomy): domain Eukaryota; kingdom Metazoa; phylum Arthropoda; class Insecta; order Lepidoptera; family Nymphalidae; genus Nymphalis; species Nymphalis c-album. The sequence continues at coordinate 3,341,533 of OY720602.1, read as the reverse complement.
TATTTGGATTTACGCTATAAAAGTAATTATGAAATCGCGAGTACGGCAAAGTGTGTGCCGGAAGACCTAAATGAGTGGCACAGAAGGTTGGCGCATCAGAACTTTACTTACGTAAAGGAGATTTTAAGGAAAAACAACATTGAGGTTAAGCAAACAACAAAGACTGAATGTGAGAGTCGTTTGGTCGGAAAAATGCATAGATTGCCATTTCATAGAAGCGAATACAAGAGCACCGAGACATGCGAGTTAATTCATGCTGATACCTGTGGTCCTATGGAAGAAATGTCAGTCGGTGGGTCAAGATACTTTGTCATTCTAAAGGATGATTATTCAAACTTCAGGAAGGTGTATTTTGTTAAGACAAAAGATGAGATCAAACACTGTATCGAGAATTTTATAAATAAGGCGGAGAATATTACTGGAAACAAAGTGAAAATATTCAGGAGTGACAATGGTCTCGAGTTTGTGAACAGTGGTGTGAAGGAAATATTCTCAAGAAAGGGTATAACACACCAAACGACAGTACCCTACACCCCCGAACAGAACGGGAAAGCAGAAAGGGAGAACAGAACATTAGTAGAAGCGGCAAGGACAATGATTCATGAGCGGAATTTACCTAAGAAACTATGGGCGGAAGCTATAAATACAGCGGCGTTCGTGATGAACAGAACTGGAAGGAGCCATGAAGAAGGAAAGTCTCCGTTTGAGGTATGGACTGGTAAAACATTTAATATCCATTATTTAAAAATCTTTGGTGCAGAAGTGTATGTACACATTCCAAAGGAAAGAAGGAGGAAGTGGGATAAGAAAGGAGAGAAGGGGTTGATGGTCGGTTATGAGGAAGATGTGAAAGGGTATCGCATATACTATCCTCAGAAGAACACAATAGAGTCAAAAAGGGACATAGTTTTCCTACAGGAAAAAGAGAAAGAAAATCCTCAAATGAAGAGAGATGAAGGTCAAACTGTAGTGTCATTAGATCTTGAAGAGGAGACAGTGTCAGAGATTAGTGACGAGACAGGTGTGAATGAGGTAGGTACATCTAGATCCGAAGAGATGACCCATAAAAGCAGTATCCTAGAAGAAGATGACTGGGAAAGCGACAGTGACTATCTACCAAGCATTGAAGAACAACACCTACTAGAAGAAAGTAGTCCACACCTTCAGGAAAGAAGCAAGCGAATGCGTAAACAAACGTCATTCTACAAGTGTAATAATGTGCAGTTAGACAAAATTGAGTGCGAGCCAATTACATATAGTGATGCGATGAGTAGAAGTGATGCTAATGAGTGGAGTGCGGCTATTGATAGGGAACTTCAGACTCTGAAAGACAATAACACATGGACAGTCTGTGATTTACCTGTAAATGTAAAAGCTGTAAGTAGCAAATGGTTTTTTAAGATTAAGAATATAAATAATGTCAAACAGTATAAGGCTAGGCTTGTTGCCAGGGGATTTGAGCAACAGGATTTATTTGATTTCAATGACATTTATGCCCCAGTTGCTAAACTAGCAACTTTTAGATTATTTGTAGTAATTGCAACTAAATATAACTTGCCCATTCATCAAATGGATGTCACCGGGGCGTTTTTATATGGTGATATTAAAGAAAATGTATATGTAAGGCTACCAGAAGGAGCCTATACAGGTGATAATAATAATATAGTAAAGCTAAATAAATCATTATATGGATTGAAAACTTCACCTAAATGTTGGAATGAAAAGTTTAATTCTATAATAACTCAAGAAGGTTTTATAAGGTCGAAGTGTGACTCATGTTTATATAAAAAGGAATGTGATTCAAATAAAATATTTTTAATAATATATGTAGACGATATGTTAATTCTTGGTACAAATGAAAGTGAGGTTACAAAGTTGAAAGCAACATTAAATAAAGAATTTAAAATGAAAGACTTAGGATTAATATCAGAATTTTTGGGAATAAGTGTTAAACAAAATTTTGAAAATGGTACAACTACATTATCACAAAGAAATTACTTAGAAAATGTACTTAAAAGATTTAATATGCAGAATTGTAAACCTATGTTGACACCTCTGGATATAAATTTTAATACAAAAATGTTAAGTTTGGATTGTGATAAAGACATAGAAGGAATTTGTAGGCAGATTATTGGTTGCCTTATGTATGCTGTCTCAGGTACTAGACCTGACCTATGCTTTACAGTATCTTTGTTAAGTAGATATCAAAAATGTGCAAATAGTGAGTTGTTAAGTGCACTTAAGAGAGTATTGCGTTATGTTAAGCATACCATTGATTATAAATTGATTTATAAATGTAATAGCAGTATATTACAAGGTTTTTGTGATGCCGATTGGGTGATCAGAAGGATAGAAAATCGACTTCAGGTTATTTATTTACATTTGCAAACTGTTTAATTGTGTGGTGCTCAAAGAAGCAATCTTCTGTAAGTTTATCATCTACTGAAGCCGAATATGTTTCAATGAGTATGGCTGCAAGTGAAGCATGCTGGCTTGTTAATTTATTATATGATTTCAATTTTCATGAGGTTAGTCCAGTAAATATATATTGTGACAATCAGTCAGCCATTTTGAATGCTAGTACAGAGTCCGTTAAAAGATTAAAGCATGTTGACATTAGATACCATTTTGTAAAAGATTTAGTTAAAAAGAATAAGATAAACATACAATATATAAGTACGTCAGAACAAATAGCAGACATGCTAACCAAGTCATTAAGTAAGGATTTATTATCAAAATTTGTAATACAGTGTGGTATAAAATGTTAAATGATTTTTTTGTTTGTAATGAATGAATTTAGTTTCTTTGATTCAGTTAATAAGTATTATATAAACATTGAGAAGGGGTGTTATTTTATATGGCAATGTTTATATTAATTATATTTAAGTTGCATGTATTGCAGAGAGAGTGGATGTTTAAATATATATGTTGGTAGTACTGCTTTGTAACGTTCCTTCATTGGTTCGCTCTCTCGCCATGTTGCTCTTCAGTTGCGGAAGTGTTTTGATGTAATATATATTAAAATAAATTCCAAGTTGATTAATATCTGCGTCTTATTTATTAAAACAACATCAAATATCACGGAACTACGCTCGAAGAAAATAAAATGGAAAAGCTTAAGATATCTTTCTTATTCGAACTATTGAATTAAGAGGAAGAAATAAATTTGTCCGCACATAAAACATTTAAATAGTAGCTAGCTTTATCAACTTCATTAAATGATTAAGAAACATGAAAGCATTATAATTGTTTGATTCGCAACTATACTTTTTTTTTTATTTCATAGGAAGGCGGACGAGCATATGGGCCACCTGATGGTAAGTGGTCACCAACGCCCATAGACAATGGCATTGTAAGAGATGTTAACCATCGCTTACATCGCCAATGCGCCACCAACCTTGGGAACTAAGATGTTATGTCCCTTGTGCCTGTAATTACACTGGTTCACTCACCCTTCAAACCGGAACACAACAGTACCAAGTACTGCTGTTTTGCGGTAGAATGATGAGTGGGTGGTACCTACCCAGACGAGCCTGCACAAAGCTCTACCACCAAGTAATATATAAAATCGTTTGTTCTGAGTTCTGACTGACTGTCATTGCACAGCTAAAACTACTAAGTCAAGAAAGCTGCATGAATCAAAATATTCTACCATATGCGTGTTTATCAACCATCATACATGTTTCCTTAATAGTAGAAAACAACTTATGCCCAGTGGGACAGTTAGAAGATTTTATTTGTGCTTTGAAAGTTCCCTAAATGAGATGATCGCCGCATGGCTATTTCTATTTATCCTTTTGTAAACAATATATAATAAAAAATTTAACAAAACAACAACCGACTTCATAGAAAAACAAATTAATATGCACTAAAAAGTAAAAAAATAATTGCGTATTCTTCTATAATTTGATAATTAACTTACTATTTTCTACTCAACAATATGTAGGTACGAATGTGTTGTGTGGTTGATAATTTATTTACAATTATTGTTACTTTTGGAGTCGATGTCAGCCAAGGTGGGCTTATAACTACATACATATACTCTATTTCAATGAGAATAGAAATAAATGTAAACAAACAACTTTGACCTTGAATTGAAATGTCATTTGAATGAGCTTAGTGAGGAGAAAATAATTGAGTGAATGGATATTGAATAATTGATAAAGTATGAAATGATATATTTAATTCCTTTTAAACGTAATTTTATATTAATTTTAATAGGCATATGTTATATGGATTACAGGTAAAATAAAAAAAAACAATTATTAAAACAAAAATCTATTCAAATTCAGTTTCTAAGCTGATCAGAAACTGAAATCGTAAATTTTGTAGGGTCCGAAGTCGTGGTATCTAAGATGCCATCCAATTTTTCAGCTTTTAAAATATGGTCAATGCAACGCAACCTCTTATGATTGTCAATAAAGTTATAAAGAGGCAGTTATTTTAAGTAATAAATCATAGATACACACTCCAATTTTAATAATCTATTTCTCAGAATAAAAACATTGAATGTTTTAATAATAAAGTGGCCTTTTCAAGAAATTATGTGACGAATATTATGGTTTCGATAAAATCCAATTTTGAATATCTTTCAAAGGAAACTATTTTTTTCTCAAATCAAAAACACTATGAATTTTAAATAAACAAAATTGAAATATATTTCTTAGTTTTCAAATTTAAAAACATATATATATATATATATATAATTAAAACTAACAAGTTAATCTTCAAATTAAAATAATAATATTCAATTAACTTAGTCCGTGTTGAAGGCAAATCAAAAGTCAGTAGGCAAAAGCAAAAGGTCGAAAATACAAAATCGGGTTCAATCACAGTCCGTTTAAACAAAGCCAGGTCGTAATAAAAAACTTTTGATAATTCCGAATAAGCACCCGTGCACATGATACGAAAGATAAGAGACGAATTCTCGTCTTAATTAATTCTCTTCTTACTCTTGTATTATTTTCAAAACTATAAATTGAGTGTTTCTATGCATAAAAGTGATCTATATTTTGAGATTTTAATTTTTTTATTATTTCAAAATTAAATAATTATAAATTTATAACATATTAATTATGATGATTTATGATTTTTTTTTTACCTTACTGTAAAAAATAATAACATTTTTATTTACGTTAGGTAATTTTCTATATTTTTTACAAATATTTCATATTCTATATTATTTACAGGTAAATAAATATCTATTTAAAAAATCTAAAACGAACTAAAATAATATATTTTTTATCTGTATAAATTCGCTCATTTTCCATTCGTTTAGCGAACATCCTTATTCGCTCCGCCAAAATGGCGGTTCATGCATCGAAAAAATGGCGTCTTGAATGTCGACAAAACTGTTGTCGTAACTTTGGAAGTAAAATTTAAGTGGATTTAATTAGTTAAGTGAAATATTGTTGTGTTACAAATGAAGATATATTAATCAAGAACTGTTTGTAGTGCATGATATAGTGGAGTTATAAGCAAATCACTTGGAATATTGAAAAATACGGTTTGTTTACATTTATTTCTATTCTCATTGAAATAGACTATAGTTGCAGGTGAGATGTGCTTGTGTCGCACGCGCAACTTAACGAAGCGAATAAAAGTCAATTTGTAATGTGTATGTTTTTGTTTGTTTTTAAAAGATTCCCGTATTATTATTGCTAGGTATATTATAGTGTTTCCTTAGCCGAGAGCTAGAGCCGGGTTTCATTCGCCGGTTCTTCTCAGGGCTGGATGTTTCTTTTCCTAGACGGTGGTAGTTTCTAGTTTGAATATCAATAAGAAAGTGTAATACTTCAATATTGAATAAAGTATTTTGAATTTGAATCACTAAATTCAATTCTATCTTCCCTTATAAAATTTTTACTAATATTCTTTTTTTTTAATCTAAATTAAATGAAATAAATTTATCGAGGGTTGGTTGCTTGTTAACAACAGATTATTAAAAGTATAATAATAAGGAAGACGTTCGTAAGATTATGATTAGCGAAAGAAAATGCGGAAAATATAATACAAATATTTTTTTACAATACTTATTGATCTTAACTAAATTTTAATATTGATAGAATTTGTAAATCATTTTTAAAAAACTATGCCTAAGGAGCTAAGACGAACCGACAAGGCATAGATGTTCACTAGCTAGGAATGTATAAATCAATAGAAAAATAATAATATTACAGTATTTTGTATCATAATTAATTACTAAAATTCAATTGAATTCTATATTCGATAATTCTGGTCTTATGAAGTTTTTTTTACGAACTACTGTGTCAAGTGCAATATATTAAATATCATGTCATATTTATGACAATTGCTGATCATCTACAAACTGTAATGACCCCTCCCCTACCCGTCTCAATTTCGTACCGGTGAAATAGTTTTTTTTTTAAATTTAAACAAAAGAAAACTTGGAATCCGATCGCAAATCCTGACGGTACTCACACTCAAACACAAACAAAAATAATCATCATCATTTACATAAAAATAATTTAATATTTAACTAAAATAAAATGTATACAAACAGTTATGTTTTATTTCATAGTAAACAAGAAACCAAATGAGACACATTCAAAAGCTGAATCAACAAACTCGAGTCCCAAAACCGACATTGGGGCTCTCATGAGCTAAAGTGCTATCAAATAACTAAGAACGGTAAACACCGACCGAACTACCACGAAACGAAATTAGAACATCAGAATGAAAGCTGGAGAGTATTTAGATTTCATATTTCAACGAGCAAAAATTATTTGAACGGGAGAGAGAGTTCGTAAACATAAATATGATATTTATTATTCTGGTTCTACTGCTATTTAAAATTTAGAGGTACCTATATATACAGGGTGTAACAAAATTCGTGTCCGACCCGTGAAGTGGTTATTAGGTATCGTTAGTCGGTTCTATTTTTGTAATAAATTTTAAAATTTTAAGCAAAATTTTACCCCGAAAAAAAAATTAATTTCACTAAGTAACGAAAAATTAATTTGACAATTATATTGCAACACAGGCGCAGGCGTCAGCGCTCGATAATTTTTACCTATCGGGTAGGTCGGAGACGAGGTCATTACCTCAGTTGTCCATGAAATTTTCGTCATTTACAATTGAAAATGAAAAAAAAAAAATTTTTATGAGTAATTTTTTTGCATAATATTTAATTTTTTTTTACATAAATAGAACCTACTCACGATACCTAATAACCACTTCACGGGTCGGACACGAATTTTGTTACACTCTGTATATGACGGCGGAACTGTGGTTGCGTCATCTTTTGAGACTAACAATATTAAACAGGAGTGTTACTTCTGGCTGTTAAGTCACTTTGGCGGATATTCTCTGCAACAGCAGTATTTTGTATTGTTGTTTTCCGGTTTGAAGGATGAGTGAGCCAGTGTAATTACAGGCACAAGAAACATCTTAGTTCATAATGTTGGTGGCGCATTGGCGATGTAGGCGATGGTTAACATGCTCGTCCGCCTACCGATGCTGTAAAAAAAGACATATTGTGGTTGAAGGTCGTCGAGGACATAATTAAGGAAATAAAATAATAGTTATTGAAAAATGATAAATAGCATATATACAGACAGGACAACGTCAATGGTTTTGATAGTTAAATATGTATTTCATTCAGTTAATATATCAAGTACTCTAGCGATCGGTTTCATTGTGCAAGTCCCACTAATATTACAAAGGCGATGGATGTTAGTAACTCTATCGCGACGGAACAGTTGAACAGATTTGACTGAATGGTTTCGTGAATAGATTCGTCTCTGCGATTGGTTCACACGATATAGTTTACATTCCGTTAATTGTGGTGTCTATTATGTTAACAATTTAGCATGTTAGCTTGCCATGCTATATATCAAATTTGTCTAGTTTCACTACCTCGATAATTTATACGGCAGTAAGACCTGTAATCGAATCGTGGATAAAAATACAGCGTTTTTTTTTTGGTAAGGATTCTCGACAGTATTTACCAATATTGTTTCCATTACTGTGCTTCAGGTTTCAGTTTAAATCATAGACCTCACTTGGTCGCGTTAAATTTCTGCCACATCGGACTTTCCGAGTGTGGTAATTGACAGACCATCTGTAATTGCGCCACACTTACCCTTCAATATACGTTGCATAGATAGGCTCGTCACGGAGACTAGTCACCGTGACTATTACATATAAGATTATTCCATCGCATGCTAACCGAAAATCCTGTAAAAACGTATACTTTTTCTGCAACATTTGTATTCGAGGAGTATTCAACTTCCAACTTTATCAAAGTTAGTGCGAGCCAAAAAGAAGCCCAATGAAATTAAACGGAATGAAGGTTGCATACGTAATATACCCATTGCAAAAGATATTCAAATGTAATACAAAAGTGGAGAGTTAATTAAAAGTTCTATGAATGGTTTTATAAAAGGCAAAGTAGACTTACGACCCTCCACTGGAGTGTTTCAAGCGTATGTAGGATTAAGGAAAAAAAATCATCACAAATGAGAATAGAAAAACTGTGAACAATGATATTTTCGTTCAATTAACAACTTCCAACAATTAGTATTTTTTTTGTTATATATTTTTAATAAACTATTCTGAGGCCCTAGCCAAGTTGACATTCTACAATTGTAAACGCTAATAGAAACCCAAAAATTGTATGAGAATGACCAAGTGACTTATCGTTGCGAGATGTCATTCTCATACATTTGCTTAGTTTTCTATTAGCGTTTACGATTGTAGAATGTCAACTTGGCTAGGGCCTCTGATATAGTTGATTTGTCGCGTTGATGAGTCCTCAAGTCCAAAAGTCCTCAAGATCTTAATAAGACCGAAGCATTATTGAGCTTCAAAAACAGTTACAAATATCGATTATCTCACTCCTGATGTTGAAAGTTATCGAAATAAGTCTTATGATCAGCAGTCCCCGATGCTATAAAGGTGATGATGACAATGAGAATATTCTTTTTACAAAAATAATAGTACGTTTATAAGTTAAGGATTAGAAAAAAAAACGAGTTTATAATAGTAATTATCTTGAATGTAATCTTGTTGCTTATTTAAATATTTACATTAAGCGTTCAAGAAGAGACGGAGGAAATTAAAAGTTTAATTTATTAACAAATTGAACGCGACTAGGTTTGTATATATTAATAGCTTTGTAAAAAAATAAAAGCACTTTTTATATGTCGATGAATAAATTATAAATCTGTTTTTGAAAGCCTATTGAAACCCTAAAAGTTATATTATTTAATGAAATATTTAGGTTATAATTGAACGTGTTGGCGGAGCTTTATAATTAACGGCCTCTCCCTACAATAGCCTTAAATGTCATTGACCTTTTGTGTTTTTCTCGTATTAATATATATATATATAACAATATTTACTATACGTACCTTTTGTATTCGTTCATGTATTCTGATACATATGTCATGGAATTTGTAGTAATACTCGTATATCGTCTAGTTTCCTGTTGTCTTTAACGTGCTAATAGATAAATTAATTTATATTATATCGTTAAAATTGTCCCACGAGCGCCTCTTGTTTTTAACCGACTTCAAAAAAAGGAGGAGGTTATCAATTCGTCTGAATGTTTTTTTTTTTTTTTGTGTTTGTTACCTCATAACTTTCGACTGGGTGAATCGATTTTGATGATTTTTTTTTATTTGAAAGGGGTTGCTTCCCATGGGGTCCCATTTTTTTTTAGTCCAGGTTTGACAATGGAATCCATGAGAAAACCATATAAGTCGTAAATTTGCATGAGGTATGTGCGCGACAAATGGACGAATAACTCAATATCACGCCAACCGATTTCGATGATTTTTTTTTATACTTCAAGGGTTGTTTGATGATAGTTTGGTTAGATTCTGATTATAGGATCCATGACAAAGTAACGGAAATCTTCAATTCTTAGTAGCAAATTAACGATACACGGCCGAATCTTTTATAGGCTATCTAGATTTATCATTCACCTACCACAACATCGTTATGATCAAGTAATTATAGTACTATTGTAAAAAACACTTCTTTATATACCGTCAATAGTTTTCGCAGCGCACACGAAATAATAACTTTTATAGGCAACAGTTTGATACGTTGGGTTACATTGCTCCATTTTAAGTAGGGATCTATAAGTTTTTGAAAATATAATAAAGCCTCGGTAAAGACGTAGCTTTCTAAGGGTGAAAGAATTTTTAAAATCGGTCGAGTAGTTTTTGATTTAAATTGTAATAAAAAATCAAACAAAAATCAAATTTTTCCTCTTTATAATATGAGTTATGCATGTAAGCATTAGTATATATGTATATGTTTGTAATTGAAACATATTTGAACATCTCCTAAAAGTTGAGACCAATTTTGAAAATAATACATATATATATATATATAGAATCGTATAAGTACTCTTATATACATGTTATATTTATGTATATTTATATATTGATTACTAGTGTTTTTCCCGCGGTTTCACTCGCGTAGTTCCTGTTCCCGTGGGAATATGGGGACAAAATGTAGCCTATATTACTCCCTGATAATGTAGCTTTCCATTGGAGAAAGAATTTTTTAAATCGGCTTAGTGGTTTATGCGTGAAAGCGTCACAAACACCCTTACTTTCGCATTTATAATATTAGTTAGGATAATATAGATACTTCCCCTTTTTTTAATATACAGACATTCCGTCATATTTTTTAGGTGAAGAATGGTATAACACAACATCTATAAACATACAGTTTATTTAATTATTACTAGAAATAACTATTTGGTTATGTTATGGCTGCCCAACTAAATTACCCCACCAACTAAATCTATTTAATCAAAACATGTTAATTTATATTCATACATTTAACCAAATTAACTAATATTTTTTAATTAAGTACCAAATTGCATTTTTTTTTATGTTTCACTGTTTTAGATTAATATATTTAAATAATAATATAAATGGCGCTGTCTCATATGAGCTGCACGTTTAGTAGGTCTACCCATATTCTACAAATTAGTGAGTGTACTTCAGATTCACTAAAAATCGAAAAATAAATAAAAAAATTAACAAAACAAAAACCGACTTCATAAAAAAACAAATTAATATGCACTAAAAAGTAAAAAAATAATTGCGTATTCTTCTATAATTTGATAATTAACTTACTATTTTCTACTCATCAATATGTAGGTACGAATGTGTTGTGTGGTTGATAATTTATTTACAATTATTGTTATTTTTGGAGTCGATGTCAGCTAAGGAAACACTATAATATACCTAGCAATAATAATACGGGAATCTTTTAAAAACATACACATTACAAATTGACTTTTATTCGCTTCGTTAAGTTGCGCGTGCGACACAAGCACATCTCACCTACAACTATGTATGTAGTTATAAGCCCACCTTGGCTGACATCGACTCCAAAAGTAACAATAATTGTAAATAAATTATCAACCACACAACACATTCGTACCTACATATTGATGAGTAGAAAATAGTAAGTTAATTATCAAATTATAGAAGAATACGCAATTATTTTTTTACTTTTTAGTGCATATTAATTTGTTTTTTTATGAAGTTGGTCTTTGTTTTGTTAAAATTTTTATTTATTATGCGTAAAAGATTGCCGAGAATACATTTTTGTCATAATATACATAATATGTAGATAATGATTATAAATAAAAAAAATAATAATATAAAATTCAAGTACCTACTAATAATAATAATTGTACAAAATAATGTACATTCTGTTAAGTACGAGAGAGACTAAATGATTCCAATCTCTTTTGGATCGATTACACATTTTAGTATTCAATGTATAAGGCTTACAATTTTGAAGTAAAGAGCGTCAATTAATCGTAAAGGTGAGAGGATTTAAAGAAAAACATCAAAGTCGAAGTAGCTTTGACTGATCACTAGATCAAAGTATATCGCTTATCGACTAGTACTTTAATGACAAATTAGTTCGACTTTATAAGACTGACGATGTCTAAAATTGAATAAAAACATTTCATTCACTTCTCAACTTTGTCGAACAAGCGGTCTTGGATCCCTTTTTGGAATTAGCATAATCAGCTCGGCTCAGGCTTCAGCTTAACAGAAGTTTCACCGTTCGTAAAAGCGTTGGGTTAAAGCAAGATAATACTGTCTTTAGTAACAGTACCTTCGTTGAATACGAATGTTTCTCAGGATAATATCATTCATATCGGGCCTGAGTTACGATATTTTACGCGGGGGCTGTTCATTAGTTACGGAAATTAAACATTAATGTCCGTTTTGTCGTAAATTCGTGAGCATTAAAATTATGATTGACAATGTTAATTTTATTTTCGTTTAGAATTAAAACAAATCACGGATACAACGTTATATCCGATACACCGAAATGGTTCAGTGGTAAGAACGCGTGAATTTTAACCGATGATCGCGGGTTCAAACCCTGGCAAGCTCCACTGAATTTTGTTTAATTTGTGATTATAATTCATCTCGTGCTTGACGGTGAAACATCGTGAGGAAACCTGAATGTGTCAAATTTCACTGAAATTCTGTCACATGTGTATTCCACCAACCCGCATTGGAACGTGGTGGATTAAGCTAAGCCAAAAAAAACCTTCTCCTCGAAGAGAGGAGAATAGGCCTTAGCCCAGCAGTGGGACGTTCACAGACTGTTGTCTGTTACTCTAAAACTTCGCTCGTTCATAGATTTAGCAAGTGTCGTAGTAACCAATAACAAACGGAAATACAAAATGTTGCAACTCTAGGTACTTATTATGGTAATCGTTAAATAAAAACAATAATAAATATTATTAAATACTAGCTGTACCCGCTACTTCGACCGCGTGGAATTTAACAAAAAAGTTAACAAAATAATTTTATTTTTATTATCATTTTTTTCTAAAATAAAAGTAGCCTAAGTTACTCCTTATTACATCAGCTACATGCCAATAAAAGTCCCGTCAAAATCGGTCCAGCCATTTCAGAGATTAGCCGGAACAAACAGACATACAGACAAAAATTGTAAAAAATGTTATTTTGGTGTATGTATCGTATATATATTCATATGCATGTAGTAAAAAGCGGTTATTTCAATATTACAAACAGACACTCCAATTTTATTTATATGTATGTATAGATGTATAGATAATGAAAAATTACACGCAACAGTTATTCTAAAATGTTGTAGAGAACATTTTTAACGAAGTAACTTTATTTTGTACAAATTGTAATTGATTATGAAAACAAATTTATTAATATTTTATTTTTTATATTACTTAAATTCCATTATCACTCAAATAAATGCAAAACGGTACAAATATGATGGAAGAGTAATAAAAAGGCGAACAAAGTGCGTCAGAACATTGTGACTCAAATGATAAATGGATGCTTCAAGCTGAAGAAAATAAAGTTCCTTTGAATATACCGCCTACATCCAAGGGAAACTTAGAAGATCATTTTATGTTAAAAGCATTCCTTCTCCAGTACCTCATCTGTATAAAGATGATCAAAATTTGCTTTCAAATCAAAGTATTTCTACATTGATAAAAATCATATCCCATTTCGTAATAAACACCGATATATAATTTAGCAAAATAAAAATGAGTTCTGAATATTTTTTTTAATATGTTAATATCGAGGATACTAACGTATTAAAGGGCGAGGAGCTAGTGTTGGTATAAAAAAGTATCCTATGTGATTCCTACATACCAAAATTTCATTAAAATCGGTTTAGTGGTATAGCCGCGAAAGTATAGGCAGAGTTACTTTCATACTTATAATATTAGTATTAAGTGTTTAATTTTTGCATGTTTTAAATATGGTTTTCATATTACTTGTTTATTTCGTTATAGCGTGACTTTACAATAGATAGGTGCCATTTTACATTCTAATCTATCAAAAAATTATGCCAAGGTGATAAATAAACTCTTATTAACTTTTAATTTTATAAATAAGTCACAAAAGGATTTATTTTCTATTACCTTTGAGCATTATGTAATTAAAAAAAAATGCTGCAGTAAATGATAGTCCCAGTCGGTATGATCAATTATTTTTTATCTGTATTACATAAGTACGATTGAAGTTGAGGCATGAAAGGGCTGGATGACGCTCATTACAGGAACCCGCTGAAACCTGTCCACTCGAATACAGACGGATTTAAATTAAACACGTTGTGACATGTAAGGCTGGTTTCCAGTTAAGCTTTACAAACGACTTTTAGTTTTGTATTATAAATACCGCAATGCGTTGAAATACACGCATTACTTAATAGAAATAAAATCGTAATTTAAGTAAGCGAAATTTTTTTATCGATTTCAAGTACAAGTACAAGACTCTTAAAAAATATGATTATTCACTAAAAAGTTTACATATTTAATCATAAGTTTGTAAACAAATTCAAATACTTTTAAAACCAATTAATTTAAGTTTTAATAAGGCAAGTTTTTAAATACTCCTTATATATATATAATTACTCTTTTTTGCGACTTTTTTAGACAAGTCATTTCAATTTTCTCCTATAACTATAAAAAGCGTGTTGTATAGGGGGGTGGGAACAGGGTGAAACAGATCACAATCGAACCTGCGACTCGCACATCGCTAGGCGACCCGGAAGCCATTGAGCTGTTGAAGTTTAATTTGTTCCATTTACATTCATATTTTAATTTAAATGTAAGTGTACTTTACTTGAATAAGTATGTCAATGAATATAATTATAATGTAAAATAGTAGTAAACATTAACAGGCTTTAAGTGTCTTACATGTGTTCTATCATCTCCATTTTTGATTAAATATATACAAATATTAAGAATTATGAATATAAAAGATTAATAAACTTCGGCTAAAGTGGCCATACTGCCCTGTATTGAGATATTTATAGGCCGGACCAGCGCTGTTTATTTTTGTTTTGTGAATTAAGTTATTTTTACGTAACTATTAAATTAAATAATCATAATTTATAGCTATTTTGTTTAAAGTAAACTTAGTAACCTGTTTCGCCCCGATACAGCTAAGCTTCATATAAGTAATTTACTAAGTACCTTCTGATACGTCAATGAACCGATTTAAGTCCCAAATACCATGGCCCCCGGTAATTGACTGCGATTAATGGGAGCGTTGGAAAGCAATTACTTTGGTTCTATGGAAATTTGGAAATGTCCACTGCATAGTGATACATTAAATAAGTTTAAAGTATTACATCATTGAATAAAACGACTATAATCATAGTACAGAACACATTACTATAAGAAAAAGGAGGTTTTACTTTCAGGAAATATATATTAAAAGTACTTAGAATTAAATAAATTTAAATTTGGAACGCTTTTATAACGTTTATTGAATTTGAAATAACGTTCTATTATTATTTTTCATACAACTGATGCGAAAAGTTCCTCTGAAATCAAATAGTAAATGGAGCCACATAAAACGGTAATATATAACTTAATGTGGTACATTTGGTCGGTCGCGGCGTGGGCGAAACAGTAAACAGCTCGAAATAGCCCGCCCGCGAAAGTTAATGCCATCGCCCAACAGATATGACGGTGTAATTAGTAATGAAACTTTTCAAACTTGTTTCAAAGGAAACTAAATTTTCATTTCAAACTCCATATTTCAAGTACCGATTACTCTTGTTTATATATAAATATAATGTAACCGATTCAATATTGCATACATTATATTTTATAATTGGTTATATAATATTAGCTCTTGGTATACTAGTTGAGGTACATGTAAAGTGGTTGAGGAAGAGATTTTCAGTCAATTTAGTCATTGTATAACGTTTTGGCCTTGTCCAAATCTAAATCGTTTCTGAGTTATTTAAGATTTAAGAGTTTTAAAGAAAAAGTTCAATTCTCAAGTCAAAATGAATCTGATATCATGTATAAGTTATTGTATTGACAAAACATGGCGGCGTCTAGACACTTAATATTTAATATCAATAATTCAGTTTTAGGCAGATTTTGATGG
This sequence comes from Nymphalis c-album, assembly GCA_963151315.1. Lineage (NCBI taxonomy): Eukaryota > Metazoa > Arthropoda > Insecta > Lepidoptera > Nymphalidae > Nymphalis > Nymphalis c-album. The sequence goes on along the minus strand of OY720602.1, from coordinate 3,325,619 downwards.
AATTTCGTCAGAAACCGGCAAAGCCGTGCTGGCGGAGCCGCGGTTATTTCCCCTTAGGCTGTATCATCACTTTCCATCAGGTGTGATACTGTTACCACACCTGACGGAAAGTAACCTGATGCCAAGCGCTAGTTATATATATTAAAAAAAACTAACAAAGATTTCAATTTGAAAAGCTTGTAAAAAGAACTATGTCAAGTCTACAAATTGTAATAGGCACATCAATGGTACCCTTTATTTGCAGGGCATTAAGGTAAAATGGAACGTCAAGAGAAAATACGAACGTCTGCGCTGTCGCCATTAGCTCTTCGAAGTCAGGATAATTACGGAAAAGCAATACACAACATTTCTCTGGTTTTTTTTGCATTTTGTTTTTAAAAAATACAAAGTCATTACTTTCTTTAGTCGAGACTTAATATCTAAGAAACTTTATAATCTTATTTGTAACTAGTTAGTGAAAATGCTGGTTTTCTTTTTCTATTATAAAAAAATAATGGAAAAAAATCCAAAACTTAAAAAGCAAAACAATGATTTTGGTCCCATTACGGGCGATTGATGTTCAATATATGTAGGTAATATTTGCCTAAAATAGTGAATATTATCGAACCAATATCATTAGAGTGGCCCTACTCAAAGGAGAATAGGCATTTGTGCACTCCACTCCGTCACTCTGACAATTCGAATGGGACGCAAAATCTGACACGAACGAAAACAGTTCAAGCTCAGGACCGAAGTTTTTACGTAAATACTGCCAACTCCAATACTCCAACTGCTACTGAGAATTTAAACACTACAACAGTTGAACCCCAAACCACGGTTTTATAAGCTAACAAGGACCACGGAGATGGTCGAAGTAGAAAGAATATCCATGTAAAGAAAGACTTAAAACAATTTTGTATAGTAATGTTATATACCTTCATAATCGGTCTGAGAAAGATTAAGGTCTCGCCGTCGACGGATTACGGAAGCCTAAATAAATCCTTTAAATAAACAGATTATTCTGCTCCGAATAATTAATGAACATAATTACTAAATTGTGGAGCGGCTTAAGTGCGATTGCGAAAACAAATAATATTTCCCTTCCATTTGTATCAAAAATACAAGACATTGGGAAATTAGCGAAGGAACACGGAGAGAAATATTAAATTTATGACGACCTAAATACAATAACTGAAAAATAACGAGCTCGGATCGTTGGAGGGCTTTGTGCTGTTACGGTTTGAAGGGTGAGTGAGCCAGTGTAATTAGAAACGAAATACATAACACTTGAAGTTGACTTTGCATTAATGGACCTGATAGCAAGTGGCCACCGCCGCCTATATACACTATAATAAATATCAACCATCCTTTACATCGTCAATGCGCCATCAAATTGGGAACTCACTCTTGGTCAGTTACCCTTCAAACCGAAACATAACAATATCAAGTACCTATTAGTCAGTAGAATCACAAAAATGACACTACAAACGTAAAAACGACTCCAAGGTGATTTATCAATAAACATCTTTATTATATACTAGCTACCCGCACCCGGCTTCGCTCGAGTAGCAGAGTAAATATTCCTAAAAAAGACAGCGGGACGCGGGGCCAGGGCGCGCAGGCGGTAGCATCGCGCGTTAGTATGACCGCTTGAATTTATTTAGTGCGCGATACTTTTAAAATTACGATAAATCCTAAGATATTCATTTAAATTGGGTGGTGTAAAGGGAAATTGTAATATACCTGAAAATGACTTAATGAAAATACCATGCTTAAAATAAATAACGTATTTAATTTGATAAGAATTAATAATATATCCGTTTTTATAGCTTTCCAATTATAACAATATTTTTTTAAAATTAAAGTGGGTATAGTTAGCTATCTTTAAAAGATAAACTTATGCCATCGCGGACTTTTCTATAGACCTATGAAAGGGGAACAATTTTACCATACATTATTTTGTTATAATTCAAAGGGGTTTTAAAGCGTTTTCGATGAAAGCTCCCAATCGGCTCGTTTTTTTCCGAATTCTTCAGCAACTAATTTACAGAAAACATTAATGAATTATACGTACCGGACCGTATGAAAACGCGTTCAGTAGTTTTTTTAGTTTATCGCGTTCATACAGACAGACATGAACCGCATGGGACTTTGTTTTATAATATGTAGTGATATCATTAAATTCCACAATGATATTGCTATTAAACAACACATGCTGCCTCCACCCTTATAGTTTCATAATTGCGGCACACAAATTCGTTGTAATCTGGTCCCTAAGTGGGAAGATCTCTAATAGTTGGTTGAGTAATTAATCATCTCATATTAAGTATGTTGCCCATTTAGCTCTACTGACTTAATAATAGTGCTAGTAGTCTTAAGATATTCTTAAACCATACTCTGAACTAAAACAATTTTAATATAAGCAAATTTAATTCCATTAGTTATTTTAAAAGCGAATTTGGCATGAGTTACATTTTTTATAATTAATGATGTCACAGTTCCAATTTTAATGACGTAAGAAGCGAAGCAGTTGTCAAAAATATTCAATAGTTATTAAAATTCGTTCAAGCAAAAGTATGTCATCTGTATCATTGGCAGAATATTTAGCGCTTAAATAGCGTACAGAAAGGACCATATTTTTTAAATTTATTTCTAATAGGCCATCTGGGAAATAGGTCACTTGATGTTAAGTGGTCACCAACGTTCATTGGTACTGCCTCCTCACATGAACAATACGCCAAGCATGGAATCTGAGATGTTTTGTCCCCTATGCCGCTAATAAAACTGGCTCACTCACTCTTCGAGCCGAGGATAGAATAACTGATGAGTTGGTCATACTTATATAGGCGGACTTGCACAAAATCCTTTTTTTAACGATGGAAAAAACGCATTACGCGTATCCCCCACGGGAACATTGTTCCGGTCATCGGAATTAAAATTAAAGAAAAAATATTTCACGATATTTATTTCTCTCAAAGTATATTTCAATTGTGTAATAGAGCGTTTATTTATACGTAATTCCGAAACTGTCGTGGCGCGTAATCTGAACAAAAGTGCACTTAAAACGAGGACTCTTCCTCTTTCAGGATCGTTTCGTTTTAAGGGTCCTTCGCTACAGAAGTATTTACTATGTTACATTATGTACATCGTTTAATTGATTTGTAATACTTTATATTCTCATGTGTAGCTCCGTTAAAGTTTTCAGGATTGTTTACAAGAATTGTCATTTGTTTTTTAATAATAATATTTGATTATTTGTCTGTATGTCCCTAATAAGTAAAAAAAGTGAAAAAAAAACACAAATTAAATCCTATTCCACCACGCTGCTTCAATGCGGTGGGATAAACTTACGGCAAAATTTCCTTGAAATTCAAACCGCCGAGCAGAAGACCATTTATAAAACCAAGTTGGTAGTTTTAGTGGATACTAAAGTTGACATTTTTTGTTAAAAAAAATTGTATTATCCAAGCATTAAACAGAACACTACGACATATAATATGTCGTAGTTAGCTACGCCTTGAGATGTCGACGTGGCCGAAATTCGATCAAGAGTACTTCAACTATGTATGAGTATGTACGAACACCTTGTAGCTCAATTATCACCCACTTCCGGTTTCTTGATGGCCCAGTGTTATAACGTATGATTAACTATAATTGTGAGTTCAATCAAACCCAGAATAGCAGAACTGAAATTTTAATTGCTAAATTTGTGTTTAAAATTCATCTCGCAAGCGAAGGTAGCGCCGATAAAAATCTTCATAACTTTGTCCTTTCTTTTATTGAGATTATATCCGTGCGTCGAGATGGGTAACTAGAATAAATAGGCCTATTTACTTACTTATAAATTATGTTAAGAAGCCCACGTCCGGGAAACAAATCTGAAACAGTTTATTTCCACTTAACGCATTACCTCCCCATTAACGTTTAGGGCAAAACAAGACAGACATATTTTTCACAGTAGCCATCATCATTCTTAGATAAATGTAAATAATGAACCTAATGCCTCAAGTTAAGTGTCCGTTTAGTGCTTGGCAAAAAAAGGTTTGACATATGAAGGGAAGAAAGGTTTATTTTGTTTTATATTAAATTTGGTGTCCTTTATATTTTTTAAATGGCATAATAAAAAAAATAACAATAATACAAAATCTAAATGTTTAATCAATACCTGCCTACCTACGTATATTTTATCATCTATATATTAATGTAGTCTGTCATAGCAGAGTATATTACATCGTGGTTTTAATCCCGGGCAATCACCACTGAACTTCGTGTGCTTAATTTGTGATTATAATTCATCTCGTGCTTAACGGTAAAGGAAATCATCGTAAGAAAACCTGCATGTGTCAATTTTCACTGAAATTCTGTCACGTGTGTATTTCACCAACCTGCATTGGAGCTGCGTGGTGGAATAAGATGAAAAAAGAGAGGAGGCCTTAGTCTAACAGTGGGACATTCACAGACAGCCTTTAATACGTTTAAACAATATTATAATCTATAAAATTATTTGCGACCGAAGTTAATTTAAGGAATTATTGATAATTTTTTTTTTTATTGCATAGGAAGGCGGACGAGCATATGGGCCACCTGATGGTAAGTGGTCACCAACGCCCATAGACATTGGCGTTGTAAGAGCTGTTAACCATCGCTTACATCGCCAATGCGCCACCAACCTTGGGAACTAAGATGTTATGTCCCTTGTGCCTGTAATTACACTGGCTCACTCACCCTTCAAACCGGAACACAGCAATAACAAGTACTGCTGTTTTGCGGTAGAATATCTGATGAGTGGGTGGTACCTACCCAGACGAGCTTGCACAAAGCTCTACCACCAAGTAAATAATGATGACAAACATTGTATTAAGATACGAAATAAAAATAACTAGAAATTTTAAATTACCTACCAATCAGTTCAATCGAATCTAATTTTAGTTCTTAGTTGGTTTGAGGTAAATATTATCGGACCCCTATAGTAACTGGCGCTTATCTGACGTTTCGTACTAAGTTTCTCGTCCAATTTCGCTCCAAGTGTTTTCGATTTCCTTGAATTCTGTCGGATTTAATCGTTATGGTGGCCAACGCTTTTGCTGATTTGTGCGGTTCCATGACCTCTCCACCCAACCTGAATACTGGTTTTGCAATTCAACAGCTATGTTTGCAATCAAAGTTAAGTTTCAGTTCTTTGATTTATTCAACTATTTGTACGATATAAGTATATTTGTATATGACGGCGAGACTGTGGCGCCGTTATCGATAGGCTATTGAGACGAGTGATAGCAGCCTTTTTGTTATATCACTCTAAACGTCAAGTGGACAGCCATTAGTGCTTGGACGTCATCGACGGATCGCGCTAAATTTTAATTACGTTTGAATTATAATATGAGATGACCTAATGTCTCTACTGATACTCCGATTGATATAATTATTTATTATAATGTCTTTAAATCATGACTTTAGTACTGCACGAGCGGATAGAAATGACGAATGACCTCACCCACTCCGTTCACCGTAACCCCCCTACTAAGCCACGTCACCCACTCAGCTCAGCCCTTATCTATTGTTTGCGGAGTGCGTACTATTCGCTGTGTATGCACTTTGCCCGGACAAAGCCAAAACAAACGGATATAATGGTTTATAAAAGTTTTGGATATTTGAGCATTTATTTAAAAACATAGTTAAAATTAGTAACCTTACTCGCAAATATCATTTCTGCGAAAAATAATACTTTTGCAAGAAACTTTAAAATGCGTATTGGGTAATAGGTTTGTTTTTAACAAGCAGCGTAAACTATTTCAGTACTTTTAACATATCATAATATAGTGTATATATAAATGTTTACTAGAAATCAGTGCCGAAATAATGGCTACGGTTCAGAAACTAAACATCAAAACGTGTTTGTTAATTTTAACAAAGGCTCTTCGTTAAAATATTTCCGCTAAAACATTAACCAAAGCTTCGCTTGTAATGACGGTGTGCAATGTTATAAAGATTCCAAAATAATCACTTTGTTTAAATAACTATTCGCATATTATAATCATTTTGCATACACATATCTTTATCAAACGTGTACATACGTTATTTTTATTTTTTACTTGTAAGTAATTCTAATGCTTTTATATTATATGAAAGTTTTTTTGACGTGACAACGTCTAATAAATCGATGGCTGCATGCACGAAAAAGGATGACTCATTGTCCCGTTACGCTGATTGTACGCTTGCGCCGCATCTATCTCTCTTTCACTCGAAATTTTATTCATAAAAGTATGCAGTCATTTCGTCAATGTTTTGTTATGACGTTGTCACGTTAAACTTTCGTCCGTAAACCGACTTTACAGAGATCCATTTTTTTTTAATACTTTTGAATCTCTATTATCGTCTTACAATGACAGACGAGAAAATTTGCCACCTGACAGAAAATGATCAATTTCGCCCATAGATTCTAGCACTGCAAGAAGTATAAAAGCACTCCTTACATTGTCAATATGCTAACTATGGGACCCAAGACGTTACTCCTTTGATACCTTACCTTTGATGATGTGAAACATATATTGGTACCCCTTAAAGGTAATATAGCCTCGAATGCCACGGCAAGCGACTCATGCTCAGTTATGCCTGGTCTACACTGCTGGTCTCTGATCCATCGTCTTTTCGTGTATCGTACGTATACTTTATAAAGATTAATTTTACTTCGCTGCTATATATTATTATTATAAGAAATCTGTATTTATTTTTAAGCGAAATCATTATTTCATTTATAATTGAATAAACATTATTTAATACGAGTTTATATTTAGGGATTGAGGGATTTTTATTTCATTTAATATATTGAATTAAATTTCGAATGTGAATCGAAAAGTTAATACCTATTAAATATTATTAAAAAAAAAGTTTAAAATAAGAATGAATAAGGAATTACACTATTCAAATGCCAAAATTAATTTGATTAATCAAAATAAATCCACACATTTACTTGGTCACTGTAATACCGCGCTATTACGGTGCAGTTTTAATACCTATCGTGTATAGAAAAGCCTAGATACCAGCTGCAACGTAGTCGTTAAGCCACACAAAGCCCATGCAGACATAATAGCGGTCGCCTCTGATTTTACCTTGTTCAGCTCTCTACTGGTTTTATATTTTGCAACAGATGCTTTTTTGACAAATTATTCAGATAGTGAAATTTCACGGTTATTTTATAATTCACGAAATCTTACTGGCTGTATATTATAATACACGTGTCCACGTTTTTTTATTTTTATTTAAAAAAGTTTAATATAAAATATAGACAAAAAATATCTTAATGCATAAAACTAAGGTTTCTTAAAAATTTATATTACATTTTTTAATGTACAACTTTTTAAAAGAAAAACGAAATAACTGCACACAACGGCAGTGTATAAAACTGTCATATTTGTACAGATGCAGTGAAAAGAAAAAAAAAAGAAAAAAGGCGCGTAATCGCTTGGAAACACGCGGGGTGTCGGTGTTGCCACTAACATATTATTTAAAGCGAACACAATATCCGTTATAAAGAACAAATAAACAGTTATATAATATCTTGTTCTGACTTCAGTCATGTATGTAATGTATGTTATAATTACCTAACTAATTAATGTAGCTTGTTATGTTGTTATATGTTGAAATTGTTATTTATATAGTAATAAATACCCCACATAATTATTAACGTAAGTCGTAAATGATTAAGCTAAATACAAGTTAAATTTGTGATTTTTAATAATTCTAACGTAGAATAGAGATATATAAAATTATAGAGATGAAAGATTTTTTTTTATTCTATATTGTTGTATAATCTCTTAAGATGGAGTAGTTCCCACTACGGTTATTATTAATGTGGTTTACGCGAGCAGTTTCCAGCTTAATGGCTTTACAAGTGAGCCCAGTTCACGATCCCAACGGAGATGGGAAAAAGACAATTTCCATTGAAATATTTAACACATTCATTAAATACATCAAAAGCTAAATCATACTGTAGCTAACTTTAATTTGAACGTTACGTTTATATATATATAAAATAAAATTATAACGTTTATACATATATATATATATATACATGTATATATAAACGTTATAATTTTAATATTAAATCCGTACACACAGATACACACGACAAATTTAACAACCATTTTTTTGCAATGAAATTCAAAAAGGAAAAGAGAAAGATTTTCATTGACGATTGAAATAACAAGTGAACTTCGTTATATTAAGGTTCGATATTATTTCAAACGGATGACGTATTGACCTAAATCAATAAAAACAATAATACTTCAATCATACATAAAGATTTTAGAATCATATTTGAAAACAATGTTATTAGAAATCACTATTGGAAAGGGTGATTTTATAGATATGTTTTTTTATGTTATCCTCGTTGAAATAGCATTCCTTACATCGCCAAAGCACCACCAAACTTGGAAACTAAGATGTTGTATCCCTTGTGTCTGTAGTTACCTTCAAACCGCATCGCAACCATACTAAGTACTATTGTTAGTGGTAGCATATGTGATGAGTAAATGGTAGCTACAGCGACGCGCTTGCAAACAGTCCTACCAAGTAAGATACCCATTACCCATTACAAAATTTTAATACCGTGTAATGAACTAAACTTTGAACATAGAAATTTAACATCACATCAAATATTTGGTTACTATAATTCATGTACAATAATTCTATCTATGTAAATTTTATCAAGAAGACTACATGCCTAAAATTTTATATCGTAGGTTTTAATTTTCTATACAGATAGACAAGTTAAACAAGGTAAATAAACAAGGTAAAGTTTTACCATTCCAGGTAAAATACATTTTTTACATATAATTCAAAGTATTGGCATTCAGTTACGAATCAGCTGACGTAACAGGAAAAAGTTGGCACCTCAAATCGCAATGGATTTTCAGTGTCCCACTTTTAAAGATGCCTTCCGGCCAGCTTCAAATTCATTCGAGAGCTATACAACTCCAGAAGTGGATTGGAGACTGCACTTAATTTTAAATCGAACTTTCAATTTATTTTATTATCAGAATCATTAAAAAATAAAGTTTATTAATATCACACTAGGTAAAGGCCTTCTTTGCACTTGATGCAAAAGGTTTAGAGCCTATTTACCACACTCCTCAATTGCGAGTTAGTGTATACACAATTACACATGTCTCAGAATGTCATCCGACACGTGCATGATTCCTTGTTATACTTTTGTACGATAACACAAAGATACACATGAAAATTCAGCAATGCAGCCCAGGTTTGAACTTTCTATTTTCGATTTTAATTATCGTGTTCCACCCACAGGGCTAACTAAGCTAAAAAATGCTATATCAATAATAGAAAACATCATTAAAATCACAGAATATCCGGTTTTATTTTGTATCTTAAGGCTTATTTTATTTCATCAGCTCGACTTCAATACTGGTTATATCAACGTAACAAAAGATCCGTTAGTCAAATTACTTAATAATGTATTTCTTAAATAACACATTTCGGATTTCCTGGCAGAACAAACAACAAATCATTTGTCATTTCGATGTATCGTGCTCGATGTGACACGCATATTGCCGATATATTAGCATACTTTATTTATATAATCTTATACATGTGTTCAATACCAAGTCGCATTGTAATAGCGTGGTGCTTCAAATCATCCAGTCCTATCCAGTCTAATCTAGTTTAAAAAGCTTAACTATAATAGTTTTTTCAGTCAAGGATTTTATAGCTTAGCTATATATGACACTCGGCTGGAGTTATACGAGCATCTAGCTTAGATTACATTTTTGATTATCTCCTGGAAAATATAAAAATGTCATATTTTAGCATGAAAATCCTTTCTCCAATATCCAATAAATTATACATTATCGGATATGAACGGAATGACCTGTATATACATTTACGTTCAGAATATGACCGACAGCTTTAGTACAAACAAAAATAAATAATGGATAATCTTTTTTTATTCTAGCAATAAATAATAATTATCCGTTTAAAAACAAAAACGAGTAAATGACTCGATAAAATTCGACCCCATAAACTGTTTTTTCACTAAGAAAAATTAAATAGTACCAAACGGGAAGTACCCAAACAAAAAGACTCCCAAATCGTGTTATGAAGGAGTTCTGAGGTAACAAATGCATATAAGCAACTGAATTGTGAGCCTACATACACTCTTATCTATCTATCTTTGATATTATCCAAGATTTAAAAATTCCTTAAATTCGCTCCAAAATTTAATTATCGTATTTTCTGAAAAAAATTAAGCGCTGCTAATCTTCTTTATGAACAGATATTTTTTCCTGTATTAAACGAGATCCGCCTTAATATATTACAAAGCCTAATCCCGACGTAAAATGTAATCCGAGTTCAAGGAAGCTATGTTAAACATTTATGACGAAATTAAACACTGTGGGAAAATCTAATTATCTTAAATGAAGAGTACAGGCGAATGATAGTATTCACGCTACATTTAAACTCCTATTAAGGAACTGGGTACGTGAAATAGATATTGTTTATCTCTATTTTTTATGTGTACGCATCTTAGCGCTTGGTACACGATAGGAGTTAGCTGGGACTTCGAGCGTCAGACAAATGCGCGTAAGATTTCGAGCGTCAAATGACTTCAGCGCAAAATTTCGAACGTCAGATGGCGTCAGATAACTGCTCACATATTAAAATTTATTTTTATGTTTTAATCATTTTATTTGCTTGAGTAAAATTAAATCTACACAATCGAAAATTTGTCACATTCTGCAAAAAATCGAATATAATAAAAAGGTCACATATAAAATAAAGACTAATGATCTGGATGTCATGGCAGATAACAAATTGAGTTTCATAAAAATCATACCTTCGTATAAAACTGCACGTTGTCCGTAGTTCCGTACTTTAAAATTCATAAAGACAAAATCTAAAGAGTACAAAATATGCTCCATTATGTTACAAGGTTCATAAATTAAATCATATCAAAAATTACAAGGATCAAGTAATCCTTTATAGGAGCCGTAATAAACGTTACTGGATAAAAGTTGTAGAAAATTTAATTTGCAACAAAAAATGTTAACAATTTTTTTTATCAGACAAATAGTTTAAGAGATACATCGTAAAAACAATTTCAACCCCTATTTTCAAGTAGGTGGCTGTGGGACAAGGGAGGCGACCCCACAAACTTGGTTTTAGCTTTACATTGACCCTCCCTACACATCCAAAAAATAAAATTGCGTCCTCTAAAAAACGCAAGGTAAGGCCTAAAAAATGTTGAAACATTTCAATGGACTATGACCCGCTAATGAGAATTACATAATATCGATAACTTTTTTTGGCTAGACTCAATTTAAATCCAGGAACCTCAAGATCTGCAGCCACAGCCAACAAGGCAAACACTCTTACATAAAAATTGTATCTTTACAATACAATTAATGTATGTTTGTCTGCGCTGTAAATTAGTAATCAATCCACGTCATAGTCTAAGCCGTCTTTATGAAGAGATTAACGTAAAATGTAAGAATTAAATTACCAGAAGCAAATTAATTTCTTATCTTAACGCGACTATTACGCTGTTAACCTAAATTTAGTTTTAGTTCATTACCTGAAGAAAGGAACCAACTTCGTTCTTATCCTGTTACATAACTTAATTATATTTTTAACTAGTTACCCAACCCGGCTTCGCACGGGTCTTCATATAATGTTTATATTGAACACACGTACAAAGAAAGAATTTGTTTTTTTTTTGGGCCAAGAACCAGGCAGTTTGGACCAGTTTCAACCAGTTACATCATCACCGATTGTATGGTTTAGCATCAAGAGCACAATATGCAAACATTGATTAAAATTTTTTGAGAAGGTGGAATGTATTGTAGTTTTAGATGATCTTGTCTTAATTGCTTAATCAGTTGTGTAGTAAAATTTTACAGGATAAAAAACATATCTTTCTCTTTCTATTGTATGGGGTTTATAAGGATTGAAAAAAATATATGTATCAAAATTTACAATTGTACAAACTTTGAACTGTGCAGAATTTGAATGAAATTTGACACATGCAGGTTTCCTCACGATATTTTCCTTCATCGTCAAACACAAGATGAATTATAATCACAAATTAAGCACAAGATATTCAGTGGTGCTTGCCCGGGTTTGAACCCACAACCATCGGTTAAGATTCACGCGTTCTTACCACCAGCCCATCTCGGCTTTTCCTTCTTTTGTTTAGAAATATTACGTAGAAATTTGAACCTTTAAATGGGATACAAAGAATTGACTTTCAGTTAAATAAATAAATAAATAAATAAATAAATAAAGAACGCATCTGCATTACATAAACTTCCTTATCCAGTGATATATATGTAGGATGCACATAGCTAGGTGAATACATATATGTCTCTATGTATTCCGTTATTTCAAACACACAAACAGTGGGAGAGCTTTGTTTAGTATTTTGAAATATTTCCACTGCATTGAGGTCAAACCACTGTAAGGCTGTAAAGCCCGAGCGACCGTTAAACTAATAATATGTTGCTACGATACAAACTGTGCTGTTTTCAAATTTAAGCTGGAAATTTGTGAAAGGATAACGTATAAAGAACAGAAGATGAGTGTATACTATTTTGTACTATTACGTAGGGTTTTTTGAGTTTACTTATATTTTGTCTTCAACGTAAAGCTACGAATAAAGAATTTCATTGTTTAACTATTTTTTTTTTAAGACAGAAAGATATAAACAGGTTTAACTAAACAGACGCGTATTAAACGTAATTTCATCACTAAAAACTACGCAACATAATATACAATTTACGTATAATTAACATCGTCACAATTCATATACTAACTCTCAAAGTTAAAAAATATAAATTTATTTATTGGTGGGTGAGCTATGACTGCTATATTTTACCACTAAATAACAATGCTATGTTCCACTGTTCCGTTTGAAGGGTGAATGAGTCAGTGTTATAACAGGTACAAAGGATGCCATTTTTAATCATATGGATTGTATTTTTTCTGTACTATGTATAAGGGTGAAGGTGACATGATAAAAAAAAGTTTTTTGTGGAGGTATACGACCTCCTTATTGAAGTAAATAGATAAACGAAATATTATTCATACATACTTCAACACAACAAAAGTCAGCATCAATATCACGAAACTTTAATAAAGATCAAGACATGTAACATTGACAATACGTACAAAAAACATAGTCGGCGCTATTTAGGAACTTTAAAAATACAATCAACGCCATCTAGTGACATAAAATGAAAACATGATTAAATCTTCGCATACGCGGGCATAACCGCGGACAGCAGCTAGATTATTAATAAAACTGCAATGCGACGCAGATTTTTCGCGGTCAAATAAAAAAATCACAACCTCATTGGCCTGAACATATTTTAGCGAACAGATTTATTAAACAACGCTTACTCATTGATAATGATAATGGAAACGATATTACATATGATAAATGCTTTATCTCATCAAGTCTCCGTTAAATGACGGCAGTTCAGAGTTCTTGGCTTAGCGTGTTTAATGTTTATATTGTAGACTAGTGGTTAACTGAATATTTATAGTACTCAACTTGTAATACACAAATACTATAAGCGTCATGGTGGTGAGCCGTCATAACCAAGTACTTACACGATATTATCTTAAGCGAAGATTGCGGATTCAATCCTTGTAATTATTTATTTGGTAATCCAACAGTTAATCACATACATACATACCTTAATAAAAAAATGGTTGTTTGTAAAGTCGGTTTACGGACGATAGTTTAACGTGACAACGTCATAACAAATCATTGATGAAATTACTGCATACTTTTATGAATAAAATTGAATCATTTTTATTGAATTATCATTATTCTGTATGGATACAAAGAAGGAGTAAAATGAAATCTACAATTTAATTGATAAATTTATCAATTTTCTTTTATTTGCACTCATAGGCCAATCGAGTGAAAGAGATAAATGCCGCGCAAGCGTACAATCAGCGTAACGGGACAATGAGTCATCCTTTTTCGTGCATGCGGCCAGCATTTATTAGACGTTGTCACGTCAAAAATAGGATTACACAATTAGTACAAACATATATTATTACTTTCATTGCCTCTGAACTTACAGAAGGGCTGTTTCATTTTTCGCCCAAAGATTCGTAATTGCGATTCAAAGGGGATACGCTGCTAGCATTCTTGCCACCATTTCACGCGTTCAAGATTTATATAGTAATTATTTTAAATTTTTATTTGTATTTAATTAAGGTACAAACATAATATATTGAATTACTAATTAAGAAGATAGTAAGTAATTCATCTATTGCTTGGTTGTGATAGAAAACATTTCGAGGAAAACAAAACAAGCGTGCTTGTGTCTCATGAGTACATTGTTATCCGCCGAACCACATTGTAACAACGTGATGGATTAAGCTCTAAGCCTTTGCCTCTAAAACGACATTTTCAATCTATTACTTTCCTTATGAATACAACATCTTTTATCTACTGAATTGTAAGGAAATATCACTGTGAGATATCTATTTCAATTTTATTTATACAATCGCGTGCGAATGTTAAATTCATCAAACGATTTTCATGGGCCAATGTACCAACCAATGTTTGCGCAAATGTATGTCGACGTTCTACTTCGAAACTTGTAAACTCGACACAATATATAGTGTAGGTTGCTTAATTATCCTCGCCACGTCCCTCGGGCCGGAGGTTGGGAGGACAAAGGGTAACGCTACTCACAATCGAATAACTTTCTATGTAAATACAACCAGACAGATACTATTACGTATTATGTTGAATATTTATTTAATTGTTATATACCTAATTATAAAATTGAGGGCTTAAAGTTGGTTCTGCGGGTGAAGTTTGCCAGTCGTATCGGATAGAGTGCACCTTTGTTTGCACACACATTTGTTTTAAATATCTTCAGTGGAATTGACTAGTCTATCTTGAGGACGGCCGCCGTAACCGAATCTGTCGGAGGACAGGATAATCTTGCAAAATAATGATGCAATAGTTCTCGGCATGATAATTAAATAAAGCATAATATGTATTTTGATTTTGTTGCTGTAGCTTAAGGCGGTATATTTTTCATCAATCAGTAAACAGAGATATATAAATACACTTACTACGAAACTTACCACTTTCTTAAACAACAAATATATAGCCATAAAAATGTACCAATGGTATTCGGTCACTAGTTTTCGATGGCAGTTTCGCCCGCGTTTTATGGGGATCTTCCATGCTTAATTTTAAAAGCTTAGCAAACAGAAAGGTTTACATTAGGCATTCATAATACGAGTATAAGTATAAATTAAGTATCGGTAATAAATAGTTATGAACATTTGAGTAGAAAAATTAAGAATATTTTTGAATTTCGTCATTAATACTTCATTATTTAATAACTACTTTACGAATAACTCCGATATAATTTAATAAAATATTAAACGGAGAAACGGCGAGCGAATTCAGCACCAAGTTGAAAATTCTGTAATCCAATAAGACTCCGGTAGCAATTTCGTTGCAAAATTTAAATAAGATCTTCTGGCAAATGAAACAGACTCACGGCATTGAGGATAGGTACATATAAAGTTCACTAATTGAACGTACATGCTAAGAGTATTAATAGAGCTGTATTTCTAGGTTATCACATGGTATTTGGTACTGGCTGATTATATAAAATAAAATTATTTATTTTAAAAAAAAAACTGACGGATATTGAAAACAATTATAACCTTAATGTATCACTAGCTAATTCCGCGGTTTCGCGCGAGTGGATTTCATTTCGAGACCAAAATACGTGTTCCACTATTTTTTATGACGAACTGAAGTAATTTTTAATTATATATCTACAAATTGCCTATGTTGTATATTGTAAATCGATTATGTATACAACTATACAGCCATTAACTCGTAACAGACGGACTGTAGTTCTATCGCGTAGTCTGAATTAAATCGCGTGTTCACTACTTACGAGACTTAACACACGACAGAAAAGAGTAACGTTCCTCTTATGAAGGCTTTCATTCATTTCGTTTTCATTAAAATTTAAAACTAAATATTTTAAAACTTAATTTACTACTAATTTATAGCTTATAAATTACAAGTGCCCGTGACGTCACAGAATAATGACTCCACTAATAAATGTAATATCGATTTCTGTACTCAGTGCAGTCTGTCTTGTTTTATTATGTCTATAAAACGTATACATCTTGTTCGGGTTGTAACTTGTATTTGTCAATGTCTGTAAGTTATATGGGGGGTGTTTCGATGGCTCGGAGCGCACGTACTGCTATCACAACGACCCCTGTTGTTATCAATAACCGCACGAGATGGATGTAGATACGCGTCGAAACAATTCACTACAAATAAAACGACGCATGTATCTCTACGTAGAGTTATTTCAACTGCTCGAACGAACAGTATCCTTAATATTGTTAATAATAGATTAATTTGAGTGTTAAATATAAAAGATTTAACACCAAATTATAATTAATATTTGCCTACCTTTTAATTTATCTATCTATCTTTTTACATACATATAAACATTTTCGATCGTCACCTTAATGACCTAACCAAATGAACTGTCGCCACTGCATTCGACGCGAGCTAATTCTTTTCCTCGTACATCGATCGGACGGAGTGATTAAACTGCGGAACAGACTGATGATGAAATTAAATAACAATACTTATAGAGCTTAGATAGATCAGTGGATTAGTTTCTTAGATCTTAATTGATGGTTCTAGGTTCAAGTCCAAACAAGAATCGCCGGGATTTCGTGTAGTAATTAAAATGTACTCGGCGGAGAAGGAAGACGTCGCGAAGATACTTGTAACTGTCTACATGACTTAGCTACAGGATATAATTTACGTACTTATAAATAAAAAACAGAGCAGAGTACTCATGTGCGGTCAAACAGGAAACAAGCAATAGGTATTTTCATCAAAATAACTATTTATATGTCCAAGAATCAGTTGCATTTAATCAAATCAAAATTCAAATACTCTACAAGTAGGCTATACTCACGCTTTTGAATCGACATTTTAGAATTTAATTTAAATATACTACCGGCACAGAAAGTAAATTCTACTCAACAATAGATTTTATATATGTACTCAGAAGTAACGACAATTTCACGACTCTATTCCTACAATCAAATTCTAGAGGCATGGAAATATATAGATAAACATAACATCCGAGTAAATTATCATCATCATCATGTCAGTCGGGAAACGTTCACTGCTTGACAAAGTTACCTCAAGTTCGGTCATCGAACCCCCACGATTGCTGGTCTTCTGCTCTTACAAAACCATTGGTCCAATGAAATGATGAATATATACTCAAAGCAGAAATCTCATTTACACTAAACTGCTCAAAAAGTTAATCTATATAAATAAAATGATAGTCTGCAGTTGTGCGCGCATCACGGAAAAACTACTGGATAGATTTCAATGAAATTTTCTAAATTTTATTTTATAGACACTTGGCCCTTATCAAAAAAATGATTGCGATATCTTCATTAAATAAAAAGTTATTAAAGTTTAAAGAAACAACGCACTATGCACTGCGTGTTAAGTGATGTATGTTTAAACAAAATATATTTTTGCTTGCAGGCTTTTTGATGTTTTTTCCTTCGTAAATAAGAAAACGTTGTTAATATATCAAGCAACGCGGACGAAGTCGCGGGTATCAGCTAGTATGTTATAATAGAATGTAGAGTAGCCGTTTAAATACTATTTAAATGTGAGCGAAGCCGCGGGCGAAAGCAATACCGAGAGCACAATTTAATTATTCAGATTTAAACGTAACGAAACATCATTAGCAGAATTACCCCAAAAGTCGGATGTCTGCGCGTCCTCTAATGAGTTCTGAACGCTAGAGGCAATTCCAAGATCATATACAATTAGGTAGGAAGCTCTCATATACTTCCTTTGGCAGAATTTACTAGCAAATAAGTATTTACATGCGGAGAAGTTCACAGAGGTAAAATTTCAATTACTTAAGAAACTAGTTAAATTATTGATATTTGAGAAAAGAAAATCGACAATCCCATTGTAATTAAATAACTTTTTTGAAATGATTTGTTTATAATATAATGTTATATATAAACCTGTATACTTGTTAAATCAAGTTAAAAGTGTTACAATTGCTTATTGATTGTCATAAATCTAACACAGTACATCTACATAGTTAGTTTAATTGTAGTAATATCCTATCAGTCCGATTTGAAAACATATTTTTGCGTTTGAAAGCCTATTTATTGACAGTGTATATTATTATAACACTACGCTATGACCCACAGGGTGAAAGAGTAACGTTGTAACACGGATGAAACCGCGCGTATAACATATTATGATAGAAAACGTGACCAATGTATTAAGCACTAAAAATGTATTAAACGTGTCGTTGTTTTATTTGTTTTATAACATTTTATTTGTATTTTAGTTTCCGCAAACGCTTTAATGATCTTATTTTTTTATTATAAATAACTAACTCCGCACGGGATGAATAAAGGTCTACGTAATACATTTATATCGTTACTAGCGTTTTAGTTAACTTTCAAGTGAATACGTGGACAAAATGAGCTTATGTTGCTCGCTGATAATGTAGCTAGTGTAGTAGTGAAATAATTTTTAAAATGGCGTAAAAGCTTTACATACAAACAAACTCACTTTCGCATCTATTATTAGAATATATTATGTACTCTCACATAACTTTATTGTCTTGTGTAGAGCACGCCAGACGGGTACAGTCAATTTGGTCCAAATCCCAAGGTTGGTGGCGCTTTGACGATGTAAGCGGTGGTTAACATTTCTTACAATACCAATCAGTCTATGGGCGTACGCGACCTAAGTGGTCGCTCGTCGTACGTGCACATATGCTCGTCCTAATCAATAAAATAAAAGTCGAAACTTCTTTTTTGTTTAGTTTACAAAAAAGGGATAAGTTTTTTTTATTCTTTGTGATAAATCGAAAACTATATATTATGAAAATAATTAAAAATCTGTTTACGCTTGAGCCAATGAAGCCCTTTCATACAATACCTCACAAGACAAGGTTAACTCAATTCAAAATTTGGACCGCCGTACCTTGCATAAAGTCCCTGTTTTTTTATGATTTAATTACAAATGTATACTTTTCAGATTTTTCCCTATACTTGTAGTATATGACGGTATTACTTGCCAAATTCCATAGTTAAAGTAAACGGAAAATACCCTATGAATTTTGATTTCCTCGAGTGTCGAAATATACGTTTTTTGCGGCATAAACAGCCGTATTTTTTACGTTAATATAGTAGTTAGATTTTTTCACAGCTTCAAGAGACCGTAGACCTTACTATATCGTTTAAATTTCAACTCGATACGTCCACGCGTTCCCGAGATAAAGGATTTATTTGTCTTGACAGACAGACAGACGGACGGACAACAAAGTGATGCTATAAGGGTTCCGTTTTTTCCTTGTAATGTGCGGAACCCTAAAAATTGGGAAAAGAACGTAATTTATTATAGTTTATGTTCGCGTTTGGAGAGGTTGATAGAAGTTATAACGGTTGACTGGGCGAGCAGTTTCAATTAAAAACACATTTACAAAAATGTTTTGTCAGATAAATATGGATATTACGAAGTACTTTGGTCTAACAAATAAAGTTGTACCAAGTTTAAGTCAGCGGTTTTGACATTATTCATAAGGAGATCTCTGACATAGCTATAGTACGAGGCGCCCTAGTTGTGACTGCTGAGGGCTCTCATCCGGTCCTCACCACGCGAGACCTGATACGGACATCTTACAACGCTAGGAGTCAGCTCATATTAAAAAAAAACCTAGTCGAGAGATGGAGAGTATCTTTGGGGTTGCTTTTAGTTTATTTACTTGCTTTTACGTTTCTTTCAGTCTTTAAGATCTTCGTACATAAACTTAAGTCTTTTTTTCAAGTCTCGTTAAAAGCAATAAGACAATCTTTGTATTAAATATTATAGCATTCAGATTTTTTTTCTTAGACGACGTCATCATCGTTAATATCAAACAACACTTGATAATCGAACCTGAAAGTAATTCGCAGAAAAGCTAATTATAATTAATTATAATTTCCGTTTACAAACCAATTAATAAATTAAATTATAAGAGATATCTCGCCTCTTATCAAAGCCGCTCTTATGAATAATTTATACAAAAAATATTAATAAATATGAAATCTTCATTATCCTTATAATTTAAAAAGCTAAAGTGAGTTTGTTAGGATTTCACACATAACCCCGTAATAATTATGAGTATTTTCTGTAAAACAATATCACCATCTACACTTTAAACAATTCGAACTAGTAGTTATAGAGAGGTTACTAGATTAATTGTAATCGTAAAAAATAAAGTTGGACCTGCAGGAAAATGTATATATATACACACACACACACAACGCACTCTTTAAATAGCTGGTGTATATAAACAATTCTTTTTTTATATATACTACTACTACTACTACTATATACTACATATGGGCCACCTGATGGTAAGTGGTCATCAACGCCCATAGACAATGGCATTGTAAGAGATGTTAACCATCGCTTACATCGCCAATTCGCCACCAACGTTGGGAACTAAGTTGTTATGTCCCTAGTGCCTGTAATTACACTGGCTCACTCACCCTTCAAACCGGAACACAACAATACGAAGTACTGCTGTTTGCGGTAGAATATCTGATGAGTGGGTGGCACCTACCCAGACGAGCACCACCAAGTAAATAGATTGTTAGTTTATTTAGTTTCGTAGATATTTACTGAAGGTCTGTAACAGATAACATAATGGGCATATTGGGACTATTACGTTTTTAGTTTTATCTATATTTATATTAATAAGTGGCACTTATAAATGTCATTTTCATAATGATAATAAATTTGTTTAACCTTGTAAATGAAAAGCTGATATGAAATATTGATTTTATAGAGCCGTCAAGTGCGTCTGTAAGTTTCACATCGACGACCTTTCCTACAAATAAATATATTTAATACGAAATTGAAGTATGATTACATTTCAATTCAACTAAATTTGAAATAAAAAAACTTATATTAATCTACAATATTTAATGATGTGCAAAAAAGATCCCGACCAACCGTTATATTCTGAAGAATAATTTGTATCTCATACGCTGTATTTTTATACGTTTCTCTTTTAAATCATAGAATAATAGAAAGGTCAAATTTTCATATAAAGTTCCGCTAATAAATTGAAGCAACTTTAGTATGAATGTGTGCGTAAGTGTCACGAAATTACATTCACCGACTCGCACACATAAGATCGAATTTTGTTACAAGTGAATAGACATTTCCACCAATAAGGCGAGGAAATTGATACTGTTTGAATTTGAATTATAAAATAATACATTTATCTCATTTTTGTGTTGCTTTTATTTTATGTATAATTATAAAGAAAATTAAAAACATTATATGAACAGCTAATGTTAATATCTAATTTAAAAAAGTTAATATATGAATTTTAAATAATAATAGATTTTTATTGTTTCAAATATTTTTTTCATACCTGACAACATTTTTATTTTAATGACGGGAAATTTATTCCGCCTCTTAAGGCGGAATTGAAATGTCTTTAATCCGCTTGGGCCTACTCCTAGCGTTATTATTGTATGTTTGAAATGTTATTAAGTATATAATATATCTATGTCGCATTAAATTCTGATATATAACAACCTCATCATGCAGTGAGTATTGAGTTCATGTTCACAGAACAGCTCTACAATAGTCTTGACTCTTGTATGTTAAAATAATGAGAACGCGTCCGTATTCCTAAAGGCCCAACTTTTAATTCAGAGGCTGACCCATAAGATTACAGAACATCTGATATTTTACTTGCAAAACAGCGAGACGGACTACAAACGGCGATATTATACAATATTCCTCTCCACATAAAAGGAAATGTAAGCGAAATAAAAAAAAACGAGACTGTAAATCCAGACAATAGACTTTTAAATGAAGATCGAGTTAAATGAAGTTAGGAAGAGAATTTTAACACTTGTGTAGTAAAAGTTAACTGACGAGTAATTTTTTTAGCCCAGTTTCGCAGTTCTAGGGCACGATGAAACGAAGTTAGTTTCATTACTTCTTTTTTCTTTTCACTAATTTTTAGAAGTCCAACTGGCCTGACCAGCAAATTGACCACCTTTTTTATTGTATAGGAAGGCGGACGAGCCTATGGGCCACCTGATGGTAAGTGGTCATCGGTTCGGTCATTTGTTTTTAATTTCCATAGTATTCTAAACTATATTTTAAATAAAAATCGTTCGATATAAAAGGAAACAACAAGATATCTATCAGAGCGTTATCCGCATAGCTGAATCAGACGCAAGAGATATGTCACCTAACAAGATAGAAAACGAGCTAAGTTTGACAAAGTTGTGAACAGTAACGATAGCGGCTACAAGTTTGTCCGTTACTTAAGTAAAACTTATCGAATAGTTGGCAACATTTATTTCTGTAAGAGCCTAGGTGACCTAGTGGTTAGAACGCGGGAATCATAACCCATGATCACCCGTTCAAACTCGGGAAAGCGTTAATGATTTTTATTTCAATTTTAATTTTTAAAGAAACATGCTCGTATCTAATTTTACTGAAATTCTGTGTATCTATTAACACGCATTGAAGCAGCGTTGTGGAATAGGTTTCTCCTTAAAATAAAACTTTATTAAGCGATCGATGTCTGGAAATCCACACAGTGCGTTTCTTAAGGCATTTCCTGCCTCGCACAATCACTCTGTGGAACCAGCTTTCGCCGGCGACTTTTCCGAACCGATATGACTTAAGAACCTTTAAGAAGAGAGCGTACTCCTTCCTAAAAGGCCGGAAACGCATCTGCATGTCCTCGGATGTTGCAGATGTTCATGGGCGGTGGTAGTCACTTTCCATCAGGTGAGCCTCCGGCTCGGTTGCCCCAAAAAAAAAGTTAAATTAAATAAGGGATTATTTATAGGCTGTTACATTATCAAAAAAAAACAATTATATCAAATATCAACGGCCTTACTTATAGTGCTTGCCTGGCTTTGAGCTCGCGATTTTATCGGTTAAACGCATAAAAGTTCTAACCTCATCTCTCATATAAAATCATTAGGCGACCAATTTAAATATTACGTCACAAATTAATTTTTAAATCAAGGTTATGTAAATCCACTCTCATAGGCTTATATGATAAGCGACGTCTCTATTTGGCAGGCTTATATGGAGCCCGTATTGTTTACTGTATTTTGTTGGAGACAACTGGAGCAATTGCTTCAGGCTGCAGTGGGTCAAGGCATTTGAATCATTACGCATATTGCCAGTTGAATAGATGAAAATGTGTACTATATAATGATACGCAAATATAAAGACAATATGTTTCGCGTATTTAATAATGTATATCGTTTTTAACGTATTGTTTAAATAAGAGCTTATAAGGTTCATATTGGCGTGTCTTTGATTAAAATGGAAATATAATAATAACAAATGTATATATTAGTAAACTAGTAAATTCCTAGAAGACTAGGGGAATACCCGCAATTCTTGTTCAAAAGTATATATATATATATATATACTAAAACATTATGTGCATAATAACCTTACTTATAAGTTAAGATACTGTTTAGAAACACTGATTTATCTCTTTCTGTCATTATTGATTTGTTATTCGAAAGAAAAAGACAGCATTATTTAACTAATCACCCGCTAAACATTTATAAATAAGGCCGTGTATTAACTGTAAATATTTACAAAATAATTTAAATGAAGTGTTACAGAAACATACAATTTCAATGAAACAATTCGTGCTACGACTCACCGCAATACGACACGTAGCGAATTGCTACGGAAACTCCGCGACTGCCTTTGATGAAAGACAAGCCTAGAGTGCATTGTCCTATATTACTCAATTATATTATTAATTATATGATTTGAGGAGCCTAGATGTCTAGTGCCTAGAATATGTGAATCTTATCAGAAGATTACGAGTTCAAACCTAGGACAGGCATCGTTAAATTATATTATGTATTTACTTAATTTCTATTTAATATTTATTCATTGCGTGTTCTTCGAAACCTTCATGGATGTAAATCTGCTACCTAGGTATCCGGAAGCAATATGGTAGAAATACCTCCAAGCGTTCTCTTGGAGTTGTGGTCCTAGCCCAGCTGTGAGACATATGGAGACTGCTTCTATACTTTTACTTTTTATTTTAATTACGTATGTGTAGGACGTAATAGTCATGAAATTGCATTATTTTATTTTCGAATCATTAAAAAAATATATTTATTCAAAGTAGAATGTATTTATCAAAAATTAAAGTGTTATCGGGCCCATTGTCTGGATGTACTAAAAAAATAAATATAACATATAATTCTTTAAAAGGTGTTTTTATAGTTCATGTTTTAAATAACTTTCATTCCAACTTTAAAAAACCTACGCTTCACAATAATGAAAACTTAAAAACATGTGAAAAGTCCTCCTATCTCAGTCATTCGTCTCACGTTGGAAGAGGACGGACAAACTGCAGAAATGCAACAGCCAGTCGGATACTGCGTAATTGCGCAACTGACGCCAGTATATTGTAAAATCAATGGAGCCAAAAATATATGTAAACTTTTTGAATAAATTTTTCATATTTTTTTTCTATTATTTCTATAATTACATATGAGATAATTATTATAGAAACTTTTAGAGAATGTAGGACGTAGGTATACTTCTCGCCTAGAGATATTTTAGTTTAAGAGTGATGTAGTCATGTACCATTTTCAGTGGGTCTAATCAGTCACAGTGATTGTCGATTTCGTTTGTAGATAATGTATGGAATATATATATTATGTAAGTGAGATTAAATAAAAATTATTACACCATTGGTAAAATTGTGTGTTATTGAAGATATAAGAACTGCTATGATGATAATCATTACTATACATATGTGAATATGTGTCATATTTTAAAAGAGAGATAGTAATACGTTGATATTAACCAAAACCAATTCAATCAGATACAAGAACATACAAACATGTTAACAAAACGCGAGCATTTCTAAAATATATTTACTCGGTGGTAGAGTTTTGTGCAAGCTCGTCTGGGTTGATACCCACTCATCAGATATTCTACCGCTAAACAGCAGCACTTGGTAGTGTTGCGTCCCAGTTTGAAAGGTGAGTGAGTCAGTGTAATTACAGGCACAAGGGGCATTACATCTTAGTTCCCAAAGTTGGTTGGTTGGCATTGGCGATGTAAGCGATGGTTAACATTTCTTACAATGCTATTGTCTATGGGCTTTGTTGACCACTTACCATCAGGTGGCCCATATTCTCGTCCACTAACCAATACTATATAAAATAAAGTAAAACTACTTTATTAAGCGATCGATGTATAAAGTTACGTCAACTTACGTCATTCATGAAATGAAAACGTTAAAAGGCGACTCGTTTCTAAAGTAATCTTTGAACGGAATGCATTCGCCCGACTATGTTTTCAAGGGTTTTCTGAATTCATACAGAAAAATGTTCTTACAATGCATAAGATTAGAGTGTGCTAATATAAATTCTAATATTAATATACATAATATTCAAGGATATGATAAAAAAACACAAACGAAATAAATTTAACATTATTGCAAAAAACTCCAAATAATATATGTATGTAATCCAAATAATAGAGTAAGCAACCATGCCGTAAAAAATACTTTTACAAATGGCAATCTTAACATAAAAGCAAGTTAAGATTTGACAGTAAAACAGTATAATAGTTGTTGCTAATGCAATGCACACGAGTCTTACAAACTACAATGCCTTTTCCCACTATTTATGAGTCATTGGAAAATTACAACTGATTTAATGTAGAAGGACAATCGGCTTTTAATTGATGTGAGATTAATCTATACTATTACTAATATATAAAGCTGAAGAATTTCTTTGTTTGATCCGATTAAAGTCAGGAACTACTGGTTCGAATTTAAAAATTCTTTTAGTGTTGTATAGTCCTTTTATCGAGGTAGGCTCTAGGCTTATTTTTATTCATTATTTTTTTTATTATACGCAGGAGAAACCTCGGGGCACAGCTAGTACTACATAAACACAATGTTGTATTTATATGATATACAAACGACACAAATCTAGCCGAAGTAAGTTAGCGATTACTAAACCAAAAAATAAAATTTATTAAATTGATAAAATAATTATAAAAATTAAAAATAATTATTTGAAATCAAAATTAATTTGAAAACTTATGAATAGGGGGGAGTGAATATTCATTGCTTCAATTAAATTGATAAATATAGTCTGACTCTAATACTAAACGTTTCACTTATTAATATTCGCAAAACACAGATTAGAATAATTTGTAGTTTACAGAGAATGAGATAAAGTTAATTACAACAATTGGTTCAGCGAAAATTAAGTTCTCGCGTCAGATGCGGGCTAAACTATTAAACACAGACCAAACCTTTGTACGGGTAGTAAAAAATAGTACCATTTGTTTCTATTTATATTATTATCAAGATACTTCTTACTCTTTTAGATAATTAACCTTAGATTATTATAAGATCTTAAAGAATAAGAATGTTTAGTATTGTATTAAGTAGATTTTGAGTTGATTAAAGCAACTTATTTTTTTTAGGCTTTTATTATATTTTTAATTACCGCTCAAATTAAATTAATCCTTCTATTGGGCGTGGAGTAAATCCACCTGAGTTGCAAAATTGGAAATTGAAATTAGGAAAAAACCTTTTTTTCGACTTATTATATAGAAAAAAACTTTGGTTAAATTATTGCAAGTTGCGTAGGTTTTTTTTTAAATAATATATAGACTATGTTATTCGCTGATAATATAACTTACTGTCTACTTCATGTAATTAGCAATAAAGACATTATAAAATTGATTAAATAAATTTCGAGTTTATCCATTCCAAACATACAAAAAATCTTATGTTTTTATAATGTTAGTATTAAATAATAATTTTTAAATTTATAAACTAGTGTCACAATAAATGTAATATATTCAATCATTTGAGATAAACCATATGAAGTTGTTGCTGATAAGATCCTTCAAAAACGATCACAGCCGACTGATTGTAGATATTAATACGAGTTTATGGTGATTTGTGAACTTGTTATTTAGTAGTTCGCCGCGTCTTTTTGAAGGACTTTTTGTTGAGTTAATGCATAAAGCACGTAAGCACGCCAATAACATGTACTATGGTTGGGAACTAATAACAGCAAAAACAATCTCAAGGGTTGACAACCGGTCATAAAACTCTTGGCCATGCCACTTAAACTGCACTTACTTTAGATTAATAGTATATGAATATATAATGCCCTTATTTATCAAATAGTCTATTGGCCGAATACTAAAACGTCATTCAAATATGAAGTGGGACTTAATTATTTAGAACGCCATTAATTTTAAAATTTCGCTTACTAAATTTGAAATTAATGACGTTCCAAATAATTAAGTCCCACTTCATATTTGAATGACGTTTCAGTATTCGGCCGTATAACATATATTTACAAATGAATAGTGACATTTAGATGTACCATAAGTTAAAAATCCCCTAAATTAGGTATGAATAAAAAACACAAACTATCTATAAAATCCTGTTTGTCCGCACTAATGCACAGTCAAAGACACTGTTTAACATAAGCACCGCTAAGAAAGGATTTTTGAAAATTCCACATCAAGGTAGTGAAAAAAGAGAGGTATAATTTACCCGTAAGAATAGGGGCAGCTAGTTCGACATAAATTACAAAACTATATATTTTTCATTTGCATCGATCCAGATTCTATAACTGTATTAATAGCTATGACATGGATACTTAGAGATATAAGTATTACCCGCATTATATTCATTACAAATGTATCTATAATTACTATAATATATATGTAATTTGTTTTTTATTTATTTAGCCTATCCTCAGCTTACTCTAATGTAGTGATTTCTAAACTGCAACTAACGCACCCTTCAAGGCAACTCTACATCCAGTTTCCCTCTAATAACAGTCACGTTGATATTATATTTCAAGCAGTTCACGAAAAAAGGCTGATAGCGAGATGATTTAATATAAATCCATGATTTATAAAAGACTCCATATTCTTCTGGGGCTGGGGCACATGTTCTCAACAGTTACTTACTACAATAATTTCGTTCACGCCAATGATAGATAACGTATTTACTAGGAAAATATCTTCTTCGATTCGGAACATTCTAGATCATATGAATTAAAGATGACATCACTGACCAGAGAAGAATAAATATTGGCTGATATCGAGGTCGGGTGAAATTGATGCCCCTTATTTGAATATCAAAGGTATAAATAATTTTTATCGTAACATATTGTATATTATGTTTATATACACGGAATAAATAGTTTATTGACAGTCATGGAATAATGTTTCATTATTTATTATTTATAAACAAGTTTGTTTGTGTGAGTTGTGACGTCACTGTGGAAATACGGCAAGCGTGACGTCATTATTTGAAAATGTTAATGGAGTTATGTATTTTTTTATTGTATAGGTAGGTAGTTGAGCATATGGGCCACCTGATGGTAAGTCGCCAACGCTCATAGACAATGCCATTGTAAGATATGTTAACCATCGCTTACATCGCCAATTCGCCACCAACCTTGGGAACTAAGATGTTATGTCCCTTGTGCCTGTGCACTCACTCCCCCTTCACACCGGAACACAACTATATAAAATACTGCTGTTTTGCAGTAGAATATCTGATGAGTGGGTGGTACCTACTCAGACGAGCTTGCACGGAGCTCTACCACCGAGTAATGTTTGTTGTGATTGTCTCTTGCTTGAAGGTAATTTACATCTATGTGGCGGCGCAATTGTGCCGTTTGCCCAACCATTAATTTAAAAATTGTGTGGAAGTCTAAACTAAATAAATTAATGGAGTGATTTGAGCTGTGGTATTATTAACTAGATAAGGCTTTATTGGCGTCCGTGATACGTGTGAAAATCTATTCCGAATGATATATAGTTCAATACGTTCGTGCGTATCTACCTGATAAATTTTAGGTAATTTATATCGTACACCTACGTTTTGGATAAAATGAAAATTCCTTCGCTAGCTTCTGTCGCAGTATTACGACTATTTGTATCAAGGACTTACTTATTAACAGGCGTCTGTCTCCTATGTAATGTTTTATTTCCCTACTTCATACTCCGTGCTAGTGCTAGTACTTATATACTTCTTATATACTCTCTTATTAACTATCAATTCGTATACGATAATAATTAAATTATTAGGTAGAAGCTGTGGTCTATAATTTAAAAAAAAAATTACATGTTACATGACATTTTAAAACTGTTCCTTCAGAAATAAAAAAAATATGTTTTGCCTTTGGTTTTAATACATATTATACATTTAATAATAATAATTTAAAGGAACACATACCTAGTAAAGAAAGTAACTTTTGCAACGATATTTTTGTCAACTGGATACAAAAACAAATTGTCGCTACGAAAGCAGTGTTACCATAAAGTACGAATAATACGCGACAATAATAGAAAAGTACAGACGCCGACGTTTGCGTGACGATATATTCGATGATCAACGGCTTTATTTGTGACTAATTCCGCAAAACAATTTAGTCCATAACTAATGCTATACGGACAAATAGAAAATTCCTCGAAACGAGCATTGGATTTGTGAATTACCATAAAATACTGCATTCTTTCCACCAATTCACGGTCAGTTCAGACCAGGTCATGATTTCATCAGTTATAATTTACATTTGCTTATATATTAATTTAAATACTCAATGTCAATAAAATTCATATGTAAATAAGAAACTCAACTCCATATTTATAATACTTTCTGTACTTAGAATAGTAAATAATATAGATAATACATTTATCGCGCTTTGGTCCTAAAATTAAAATGTTTTCAAAAAAAAAAGTATGTTGTAGTTTTTGCAAGCATAATCAAATTTTCTTATAACTTCTATTTTACAGATAAATCCATAACAATTAATTAATAAAGATTTAGTACTTCTTACCCACAAGTCGTAATTAAATCTTAATTATTGCGACTCATAAATAAAGCAGCGACAAGAAATGATAATAATTAACAAATATTTACAAGCCGTCTTCTCGAGTTATTGTTTTAGGCGTTAATTGAATTGGTGATAAAGAGGGCAATTGGCCGCGGGACCTCTTACATAATTAAAAAGAGACTAAGTGATACCGACGAATACATTTTGAGGTGCAGCAGTGATTTGTAATCTCTTGCAAATTATTTATTTATGTATCTCATAGGAAGCCAACGTTATATATTAAGTAAAACATTTGTCAAATTACATGTATAATAATATTGTAACAAAATATATAAACAATTAAAGGCTAACTTAACATTTAAAAAATAAAAAACCGAGAAACAAAATACGAAAATTTATCTTTATCTTAAAGAAAGCAAAAAAAAGTCAATTCTGATATAAATATTAGTGAATAGCATTATTATGTTAATTTAAAATAATAGAGTAAAAGGTAAAAAATATAACTATGTTACGCGTAATATAGAAGTGTATGTTTGTTCATTGGCATAAACGTTTTATGTAGACCCTTCTACCCGTGCGGGGTAGCTACGTAATAATAAATTAAATGAAAGCTTTGTTTTTTTTTACTGTTATTTCCCTTTCAATGAGAAGTATATAATATACTTCAAATTACATAGTTGTGTCTTTCGTAATTCGTAATTTCGAAAGATTTTTTTCTAGTTGTCGACCTGTTTTAGTTGCTAATTTTTAATGTTTAGTGATAAGTTTTTGTGTAAGTATTTCAATAAATAAAAATAAATAAGTACGATTTCGGTATTTTCAAATTCTTCATTCCCAATGTCGACAGCATGACGTTTAATTTCAAATAGACTATTATTTAGAATGATCGAACTCAATACACCCTTTAATATATCTTTACGACTCCCAAGGGACGCATCGCACTTGTTGAGAAGGCCTCACTGACAGCCATTATGTAACAATAACAAAACCGATCAATCGAATCACTATAATGTATACATATATGTGTATGTACATTTATTATTTTCATACTTTTAATTACTTGCTAATAAAGCTATTACTTGTAAAAGTTACAGCCTTTAAATTGGCTCAGCTTCCCTTCCACCTCTTGAAATCTTCGGCTTTTGAAGCGAGTTTTTTTAAAGCAAATTCCGCCAAGCTACTTCAATGCGGGTAGGTGTATGTCTACACGTATGAGATATTAGCATCCAACACATGCAGTTATTCAGGTTTTAGGGCGAAGTATAAACACGTTAATCTGTAACAGTGCAGTGAGCTCATCTTCAATGGTTCTCGCTTAGATTTGAACCCGCTATCTTCAATAAAGATTCGTATCCTGACCACTTAAGGTAGTCTGATATAAAACGAGTATGTTTATCAACTGTGATTGCATTTATCATATCATACACTCATCCAGATAAAGTATGAAACGATTCTAGAAGTTTCCCAGCCAATTGTTGGTATAAATTACATTAAATAAAAATAATAAGACGATATTTTAATAAGACGTCTTATTTTCATTTGTATGTAAAATATATAAATGATTTATCTTTTAACATAACAAAAAATTTGAATATAACAAGTTTTTTTTTTTTATTGCATAGGAAGGCGGACGAGCATATGGGCCACCTGATGGTAAGTGGTCACCAACGCCCATAGACATTGGCGTTGTAAGAGCTGTTAACCATCTCTCACATCGCCAATGCGCCACCAACCTTGGGAACTAAGATGTTATGTCCCTTGTGCCTGTAATTACACTGGCTCACTCACCCTTCAAACCGGAACACAGCAATAACAAGTACTGCTGTTTTGCGGTAGAATATCTGATGAGTCAAGTAATAATATGTACTCACTAACAATGGTTCTTGTTACTCAATTTTAAAAGCATTATTAAAAATTAATTTTACTTATTTTGATAAAATTTATTTTGTAGATTTTACCGAAAAGAACTGGCAGGAAACTCAGTACTTACTTTATGACATAATTTTAATTACAGTCAGTCAAATACAATTAAATTTGTGTATATATATACAATTTAACATATATTATTATAATACAATATTGTTATATTTTAAAACTTATAGAATATATTACTCTTATTCTTCGTGGCACTCTTGTCAGAGCGGTCGTGGTCGCCAGACGCCATGTAGTGTTACGAAATTATTGGCAGGGATGTTTAATAGAATATAATATATATAATATTGTAACTATAAGCCGTTATTACCGAGCCTCCAGCTTCCGAGGTAGACATTCCAAACATGTTATTGATAAAAATTCCAATGGCTAATCAGCGCATACCGGCTGAAATGCAATGCCAATAGAATTCCTGACATTCTAGTAGAGGACAACGAACATTTACCTAACCGAACCACACCACACACAGTAACTATAGAAATTCACTTCTCTTTTTTATTTATTTTTCAAATTCTTCATAATTTCAATTTGAAACTGATTTAAAAACAAGATGGCGGTTTAAAGTTCAAAAAAATGTTTGATACATATTTTGTTTTTCGTTTTGGATTAGGCTACTATTGAGATATGACTCCAATATTTTTCACTTAATATTGCTAATCAGCTTACATTATATGAGTAGTTTGATGACGTTACCTGAAAAAGAAAATTAATTACATTAGATAATATATAATAATAAAAATATATATCGACAATAAATCACAAGAAACGACAACAATAATTAAAATTCACATTTTTAGTTTCCACTTTATAAAACTTTAACATAAGTATGCAGACTCAAATAATGAATATTCGAAGAAATAATATGTCATTAAACATTACCAACACGACTTAAGTTTATTATTTAAAATGAAACCTGTTTATCTAAATTAAATTTTCGTGATTATTATTATTATCTCGATTATTTATTTGCGTGGCAATACTTTAAAACTCAGTAATCGTTTTTTATTAAATAATATTGTTATAATGCACGCCAGATAAAGTTGAATATTAGTGTATGTTTTCGTCCAACATTGGCGTTGTTAGAAATATTAAATCATTCCTTGTATTGCCAATGCCACCAACCTTCGGAACTGGGATATTATGTACCTTGTTGTACTTAAACTCGCTAACTGACGCTTCAAACCGGAACACAAAACTACTAAGTAATGCAGATTGGTGACCAAGTCAAATACCAATACCAGAAATTAATGTTAAACACTAATAATAATTATACATAGATACACATAAAAGTGTACAATTAAAGTTACAAGCGAAGTTTATTAAAGAATTGATCATAATCCCCTTTCGTTAATATCTAGTACACTGAGGATTAACTAAGCCGATAACTTCTGAGGAAAAGAATTTTGTTTTATAAAACTACAAAACCGCAAACTGTGCTGAGTATAAAACCTTAAGCCATAAATTTATCGTTTTTTTTTCTCGTTTCCTTAAAAATATATAAAAAGGCTTTCATTAAAATAAACGAACAAACTTTAGAGATGTAAAAAGATAATACATATGTATAAATAAAAACAACGCGACGAAAAATATCAGTAGCTTTTTTTATCATTGTCATAGATAAAAAATGATAGCATTTAATTTCTTTTTATTTTATCTATGTGCGTGTGCAAATCATTCGGAAATTCGAAAGTGGATATTAAAATATAATTAACTTAAGTTATTACAAAGCGACCTTGTTTTTTATGATTAATTTAAATTTCAATATAGATACTAAAAATTTACCAAGATGGCCTGTTCCCCTACTGTTTGGTTATCGCGACCAAGGCGAGGACGATTAATCCCACGCCTCGTAATATCGTCTCTTCTTAATTTGACAATATTTTAAAAATAAATTTATAGTCTGTGCTGTGACGGTAACAAACTTAATCAAATTAATTGCTAGGCTAGGACTCTACGCTAGTCGGAGCGTCACGGTAGCATGCGCAAGCGATCCCGTGGCGCTCCACTTAAGACGAGAAGGGTACCGTGGTGGTTTTAGTCGGTAAGAGTCCGACATAACCCTCCTTCAGAGGGTACCCATGAGGGTTTCCCCACGATAAAAAAAAAAAAAAAAAAAAAAAAAAAAGGACTACGCTAGCCTGCCTGGGTAAGGTAATCATGTGATCCTAGTAACAATTATATTTTTTTTATTTTTTATGTAATAGAATTTGTTAATACTACAATTGTTTCTTCTTACTTTATTTGCAAAGGAAACACGTACGAAATAAGATTCCGAATCCAGATACTTCCCATCTCAACTTTTTTAATTTAACTACAAAACTTGAAAAAGAATTTGGAACTTCATCAATTTTCGTACTTTAACGTTGTTTCTGTAATCGATAACATACCGGTATACCGTGACGTCAAATGTGACACAGAACCCGTATAATTAACTTGCCTATATAATTTAACTTCTTGTCGGTCTGTCTGTTATGCGTGAAATGCTAAACTACTGAACCGATTTTATGCCAAACACCCTCTCAAAATAAGGGCGTAAAAGGATAAAACAGTGATTGATTTTATGTTAATAAAACGTAAGCTTTTAATGTTAGTTTAATTATTATTACACCACAATTTGCGAAATTATTTTACGATATTTATTTAATAATGAACAACAAATAATACTTAATTAAAATACTACTGCAGTAGTTACGTATATTATGTAGAAAACACGATATACTGACATATAAATGCATATAAATTTATCATTATATTGACAAAACCGAGAAGGAGCATCCAATTAGCGTAAGCGTAATAGTATCAAGAGCTAATTTTTAAGTACCTACGGCAGGCGAGCAATTTAGTACTGGGAAAGGTTATGTAAGCCTTACATCGATTAATTATTTATTATCCAAGTGTATCAAACAAATGTCACCAACTATTTGCTGTGAACCAATTCGTATATCAGAAGAGAATTTATATTTATCGCGCTAGAATTACATTTGAATAATGAATTACATTTCGCATAGAGTTCTTCGAAAGCCAATGAAATCCTAAATCGGTAATAATTCTCACACATCTCGTTTTAAATACATTCCGTTCAATTATTTAAGCAGCTAGACGCTCAAGTGTGTTTTTTTCTTTCGCGTGCGTTATCTAACTGACTGTACCCGGCTTTAAACGAAATCAGTAGGCGGGAAGAGGAAATCCACTTTTCGTGCCGAATGTACTTTGACTGTCTCCGGTCTTAATGCGATTTGTCATTGTCCGAGACAAGGTGGCGTAACTCCTGCAGCGGAGGATTACAACGAAACAGTGACAGAATTAAATTGCGAAGACGGAATAATCCGTTTGAAATTTTCGATTATTTTTTCATACATTTTATTGGTACATATTATATTATTACAAATGCGAAAATGTTGGTTAATCGTTGTCAGGATTTACGTTATCAGAGGTAAATAATAGGATATAGCCCTGACCTGTATGATGTATCATTTTTCGGCTTCACCCGCGTATAATTAATAAAAATATAATAAATTATTTTATTACTATAACCACACGCACGCACACCCACACACACACCCACACACATCCGAAAAATCGAGTAATAGAAGTTAATTTGACTCTTTTATTTTTACACATTAAAAACCTATTAATACTATGCGAAATATTAAAAGTTTTTTTTTTTTAAATACAATATTTTCTTAACATTTCTAAGTGTATATCTATGTCAAATCCTCTTTTCTATAAATAAGTTCAAGTGATTGCATTGTAAGAAATCCCCGCAATAAAATTGAGAATTGATGAGTACTGTTGTTTCCTCACAAGCCAACCATTTTTTCTTTAGACATATACACCGAATAAAAACTTTTTCTTATTGAAACGCAAGCAAAGGAGCATTTCTTAAGTATTTCATTTATATATTTTATAACTAACGTGTCAGTAAGAAAATATTTTACCTGTGTATTTTAGAAAAACAAAAGAAATTGTTCGAAGAAAAATAAAATAAGAATTTCACTTTTAAAATGTCATCATTATAACACTTTTTTTTACACACACGGTCGTCTGCTCCAAAGGTAGGCAACTTAATGCATGTATTATAGGTAACAACTGACTGAATATGTACATATTTACATAATATATAATATTAAAGTAATATATATTTCATACTTATTATATAATATTGTATTACATTCAGTCTCGGGGTGCGAACAAAACACAGCTGTGACACCACTGTCACTGTTGTCTGTGACCATTCACAGCCAACTACACCAAGGGGTCAGTCAAAAGTTAGTTTGAATGGTAAGTGATTAGTAACAAATGACGTGATGAAGATATGGCACAAGGTACATAACATCTTAGATAACATAGTTTACGACGCATTGATAACTTCAGATGTGGTTTATTTATACTTCTTGCTGTGCAAGTATCAATAGGCGGAGGTTACAACTGAAATGTTAAAATAGGAGAACTGTTATTTTATTGACAAAAAACATATACCTGTTGTAAATTATATAGTTACATGAACATATACACTACCGTTCAAAAGTTTAGAAGCAGCCAGGTAAATAAAAGACAAAAAAGCCGTAAATTTGTTTTAAATTAATTTTATATTAATAAATAATCTAACCAATAATTTTAGCAAAGTAAGAATTTAACATACAATTTTTAAGAATTTTCAAATAGCGTTTCTTGTTTAATTTTCCGGACAAAAAAAAATCCTCACAAGATTTCCGGTTTTCCTGTTGCGAGAACACTCCCAAACCATGATATTACCACTAACATATTTGATAGTAGGCACTGTACATGCTGCTGAAGCGATCTCTTAAGTCGGCACACAAACTCACGTCTATTGGACCGAAAATATGATACTTTGATTCGTCACTGCTAATGACATTTTTTAATTATCTGTTGTCCAGTTTTTATGCGCTTTGCACATTCAAGTCTATTTTTCTTATGTTGAATTACTAATTTGGGTTTTTTAGCAGCAACACATCCTCTCAGTTCCCCCAGACAGCAGACATCTGTTAACCGTTGTTATTAAAAAAAAACATACAGACGAATTGATAGCCTCCTTCTTCTTTTTTTGAAGTCGGTTAAAAATGGGTGTTGTCGCGTATCATTACGGCTGCGGCTTATTGTGGTGTAGTTAAGTGTCGATTCCATTTAGAGAGAACTCTGGTGAAGTTATCCTCTTGATTTTTTGATTATGTAGAATAATAATGTAGAGTTTTAGAAATATAGTTTTAGAATGAAAAGTCTCTTAATCCATCTAAATCTATCCTTGTGTATTCTGTGGAGAATTTGTTGAGCATATTTTAGTGAACCTCGTTTTTTAAGATCTTCCGTAATCTCTGGATTTATGGGACATTTAAGGAATTTGTCTTATAGTAATCTATAATTATGGTCTTTTATGTTTTTTTTTTATTTGTACGTGTACTTGATGCTCGTACGCAATTATTGTGTGCATTGTGCAGGATGCAAGTGGTCTCTGATTGTTACATGGATATCATACCCTGTCGCAGTTCCTTATCCTAACAAGCGTCTTCTCGAATGCTCATTTTGTATAACATCTCATTTCGTTCTTTGCGTGGAAGGAAAACATCTTAAGGGAAAGACGTATTTCAAAAGACATATCGAAATAAGCCGCATGGAGGAGAATTCAGTTTTAGAAATGAAATGGCTAGGCATTTTTTGCCCGTATTGGTATAGACTTGATTGATTAGATTGGTATAGTATTTCGATATAGACGGTGAGTGATCCAGTGTTAGTACAGGCATACGGGAAAAAAAAATATTATATAACATTGTTAGCGGTCTATTGTTGGTGTAAGGTCTTCTAGTACCAGCGTGCAGCGCCTGAATACGAAATAAAAAACAAAATATATAAATTATATTTAAAATATTAGTATGAAGTATGAAGACACAACAGACGCGCGCTCATATCAAACCGCCATTTTGTCGGTGGACAGAAAGGTAAAGGAATTAATTCATTTTATTGACGCGACTTGTGATACGTTGAATGTGTTCAATTGTTTTATTTGAATTTTTAAGAGTAATTGAGTGAGTAACTTAAATCAATTTGTATGTTTTGATGCTCTATTTTTATAAAGACCATTTCGTGGTTTAAATAAAATCAATATCACAAATATTGCATATATTGCCTGTTAACTCCCTCAAATCCACGGTATTGTTCTTAAAACTATAGAAAAATAATTTGCAACATATATATGACGCGCCAACATACTTATTTAGGTAGATTATACGTTTTCTGTTCATTTTTATTTTATTTTTATTTTATTTTATTAGGATCTCCAACAAGGAATACACATGACATGCTTAAATAAATTATGTTAGTTACAAATCTATGTGCTCCCTCAGTTACAGGAAACCACAGCATCCATCTTATGTAACTAAGTAACAGCTATTAGAGTAATATTAAAATTAATGACTACAAATTACTAAATGAACAAAAACAAAAACAAACTACAAAACTTCTTATTTTAAATAACTAAAGTTAAAAATAAAGAATACAATTTGAAAAACTAAAAAAATAAATTTTCATAACATAATAGCAGGTTTTTGAAATCATTTACAAAGATATTTGTATATACGTATAAAGAATGCGACCATCTCAAATTGGATACTTTGCGCAAAACTAGAGCAAAACAAGATTAACTTCAGCATATTTATATCTTTAAGTATTTTCTCAAAGACAATAGCAACAGAAGTAAAAATGAAACAAACATATTTGTTGTAGACAAATCTAAAATTACTAAATAAATATTATCACACTTTACACTTTAAATAAGTGTGATATACACACGTCGGTATGTGTGTTCCTAAAAAACATCATATTTACTTAAGACTAGCGGTTCACCCGCGGCTTTTATTGTTGCATTTTTTTTAAATTTACAATGATATATTTGAAGTTTAATGACAATCGGTTGAACGGGGTGGAAGTCGATACATCAATGGGCATAGCACAATGATATTATAAGTAAAAAAGGTGTAGATAGGTTACATACATAGCATTCAATCTACGAAAATAACACTGTTACGCACACATAAATAACTTTATATTGCAATATACACACTATATTACGATTCGTCGCTAAAGTATGGTGGCATGATTTAAGTATCACGAGTGAAAAAAGACGAATATATTTGCGAGAGTGCATCGACTCATGTCAAAGAAACGACATAGAATAAATTATCAGAAAATACGTTTTTTCTTACCCGGATTTATGCCTATGAATGCGATTACTCATAAATTAAGTTTATAAAAATACTAAAAATTCATTGAAAATAGGCAAATAAAAACTATCATTATTTTATAAACATGAAATAAACAATATCAACCCACTGGATGCACCTTTCGATGGAAATCTAGATACAATTAATTAATTTCATGATCATACATCGAAACACTATTTATACATCTAAATAAAGATCTTCTTTACGACACTATAAAAAATATTTATTTATATTTTGATTTCAATTTAGTAATATAGTATAATTAATAATTTAATATTCTTTTTCATTTATATATAAAGCCGAGATGGCCTAGTGGTAAGACCGCGTGATTCTTAACCGATGATCGTGGGTTCAAACCCGGGCAGGCACCGCTGAATTTCATGTGCTTAATTTGTGATTATAATTCATCTCGTGCTTAACGGTGAAGGAAAACATCGTGAGGAAACCTGCATGTGTCAAATTTCACTGAAATTCTGGCACATGTGTATTCCACCAACCCGCATTGGAGCAGCGTGGTGGAATAAGCTCCAAACCTTCTCCTCAAAAAGAGGAGAAGAGGCCTTAGCCCAGCAGTGGGACATTCACAGGCTGTTATTACTATATTATTTTTATTATTACTATTTATATAAATTATACAAACATATAAAATTATTATAAATGTGCCAACTGCCACCACTGTTTGTGTTTTACTCTATGATCAGTAACATCGTCTATCTCTATTGCACTCGTACATTAATTTACTTTTGTTGCATTCATTTATTTCTAACGTCATATTTTACGAATATAATATTTGATTTGTGAAAATATTAAGATAAATAGTAAACTTACTAATGAAAAGTGATTCCTTAAGTTTAAGAAGTTTTAGCTAGTATAATTTGTGCAATATCTCATAACACACGACGGCATTTCCGGTTATTTTGGGTCACTTTTAATTATAATTGTACTCGCTACGTGACGTCTATCCATTGACAATGGTGACATAATACTGAGGTGAAGTGTGGATAGTAATCCTGATTTCGAACTAGTGCTCACGGAGGGCTTGTATCCTATCTACACCTTTTTACTTATAATATCATTGGCATAGCATATAAACCTTCTCCGTCAAAAAATACATATACATACCAATTTTCATAATGATCGGCCAAATAGTTTCTGAGTTTATCGATATCATATATACAAACATCCTCTTTTATATATATATATATATATATATATATATATATATATATATATATAGAAGATAGAAGAAGATGATAAGGTGCTAACGATAACAAAACGTCAACTGGTTTAAATTATTTAAAATTGTACTTATTTTTTACGTGTGCGTATTAAATATCTTATTTAGACCTGTATAGTCATCTTGTTGTTTATCTATCTCGTACACCAAAAAAGAAATATCGGTATTAAAAACAATATTATAAAATTAAATAAAAATCAAATTTATTATTTGACATTTCACACTTTTTCTATTCAAATATCACACAGATAAGGTATAACTTATCGGTGTGTATTAATACTATAATAAAAACTAAAAACAATGAGTACAGTTGTACATATTTCTACAGGACACAGCTATCTTGTAGAGTTTTAG
Source organism: Nymphalis c-album (assembly GCA_963151315.1). Classification (NCBI taxonomy): domain Eukaryota; kingdom Metazoa; phylum Arthropoda; class Insecta; order Lepidoptera; family Nymphalidae; genus Nymphalis; species Nymphalis c-album. Next base: position 3,284,885 of record OY720602.1, on the reverse strand, counting down.
AACTTCTAGTCTTCATACTGTGTACAAGCTTGCCATTAGATGGTAACCGGAAGACGGCCTCTTATGCCGAATATCCTGTATATTCGGCATACGATATGTATATATACGAATATACAGGATATTCGGTATAAGAGACCAACTTTTGTTTTACGACTTTTGATAATTCGTTAAATTTAATTTTTTTGCTTTCTGCTTGAACGTTTATAAATCTACGCGCATCGCGAAGATCGACACGTCATCGTCCATTTGCTTATGAATGAAATATAGACCTACAATTGTCACTTACTTAACTACTAGTATCCTCCCGCGGCTTTTCTCGCATGTGATAGAGGAGGTGTTAGGTAACGAATATATTTTATCGTACTCCTGTGTATACAAACTTTAATGATGAACGGTTTAGGTAGATAAGACATGAAAGCGTAACAAACAAACACACTTTCGCATTTAAAATATTAGTATGGATATTTCCAATTTTATTATATTTATTTATTACAATTTAAATATAATATGTATTTCTTATAACAATTAACAACCATTTATAAAAAAGTTATTCCAAGTATATAATCTGTAGCTACTAGCTGTCAACGTCCCGCATAATATACTTTGGCGCGAACGGCGAAGTGACAGGTGACCTCATGCTACGGAAATGAAGACTCTTGATAGACACTCTATTAGCAGTCTCCAGCACGGGCAAAGCTTACTGTTCGAATTGTAAATATGTTTTAAAGTAAAATACTGATGCTATTTAATTTGTTGTTACACCAGGAATGCACTAATAATTATTTATTAATCTTCTCATCATAATGAGAGAAGGTATCATCACAGCAGTGGGTCTTTAAAACAGTTACTTTTACTTCATTTTGAGCCAGTCCACTTTAAACTATAATATCGTTCAAATTCTTGTTTTTTTTTGTAATAGCGATTACTATTCTTGTTCTGAGTGATATATACTTAAGTCAAGTATTGTATTGTAAACCGCCATTTTGTCGGTGGACAGAAAGGTAAAGTAATTAATTAATTATTGGCGCGACTTGTGATTCGTTGAATGTGTTCAATTGTTTTATTTGAACTTTTAAGTAATTGAGTGAGTAGGTAACTTACATTCATTTGTATGATTTGGTGTTCTATTTGTATAAAGACCAATTCGTGGTTATTATAAAATCAATTTAACTTTAAACAGGACAGTGCATATTATTCAATATATTATGTATCCCTATAACCTGCAATACCTAAGCACATAAAAAGAAAAGTCCCTTTGTGTTTTTAAAGCCATCTTGCGAAAATATTAAAGTCTCATACTTTAGAATTGTAGAACGTTTTAACATTATTTACTTTAGCACTATATGACAAATACTAGAAAAACCTCTTTTATATAATCTCCAATCTTAAATAACAAGATAGCAAATTACACACCACTACATGGCACAAGACGGTCACATAAATAAAAATATTTACAAAACAAAAACCGACTTCATAGGAAAAACAAATTAATATGCACTAAAAAATAAAAAAATAATTGCGTATTCTTCTATAATTTGATAATTAACTTACTATTTTCTACTTATCAGTATGTAGGTACGAATGTGATGTGTGGTTGATAATTTATTTACAATTATTGTTACTTTTGGAGTCGATGTCGATCATCGAAAAAAAAAAAAAAAAAAAAAAAAAAAAAAAAAAAAAAAAAAAAAAAAAAAAAAAAAAAAACATACAGACGAATTGATAACCTCCTCCTTTTTTTGAAGTCGGTTAAAAATAATATTTCAGTTTTATTTTGCTTGAAAAGGTCGACTTTATCTGATTACAAATCCCAGCATTACTCAAGCTGGTAAAGTTGTTAAATTATTATTTATCGATTATATATTGAATTGAATTGGTTTTTTGGTATAAATGAGTTCCTTTTAGTTATTGCAAATTAACTTAATATAAAAGCATTGTTTTGTAGTTAACCATTCGGTTCACACCAAGATATTCCGCGTCCAAATCACGCTATAGTGGGTTTGGGTCATTTTGTGATCACTCGTTAATTACTGTATTTACTCTAAATAATGCAGTACTCTAAATAATGTTTATATGACATTTAAATAAGAGCGGACCGAGATGCGAGCCTTGAGGAACACCATTTATCATATGCGTATACTAATGAAACCTGCTAATTATACGAAAGATATTTGCATATATACGTACATAAAGAATACGACCTCCTCAAAGATACTTTGCGAAAACTAGTGCAAATCGAGATTAACTGCAGCATTTTTATATCTTCAATTATTATCACAAAGAAAATAGCAACAGAAGCAAAAATTGACACTTAAACATATTTGTTGTACAAATCTGAAATGACTGAACAAATATTAACACTCTTATTTAAATATGCACACGTCGGCATGTGTGTTCCTAAAAACCATCATATTTACTTAAGATGATAAGGTACTCGTGCTAAGTAATGATAACGAAACGTCAACTAGTTTAAATTCTTTAAAATTGTACTTATTCTTTACGTCTGTGTATTAAATATTTTATTTAGACCTCTATAGTCATCTTGTTTATCTATCTCGTACACCACAGCCAAACCAGCCAAAGCCTAACCAGCCAGTGTTACTACAAGTTAATATTATATGTGAAATAATATTTAATATAACATGGTTTTCATATACTTATATATGAAATATGTTTAAAAACAACTATATACTTGGATTACATATTATGTAGTTTAGTAATTATTTAAACGTATTTACCTCTTACCCACCATTACTAGGGAACTCAAGGAAGGGAGTTTCACCTGATGGAAAGTGACTACCACCACCCATGGCCACCTGTAACACCGGAGGTCTTACAGGTGCGTGCAGTGATAGAATATGATGACTTTATCACAGTTTTATAACTCATCAGAATTTTTTCTTCAATGTGATATTTTGTATGACAGTTCAAATACGTGCCGTTTTTAATACATAACATGTACATATATAGCCGTCATTCTGTTAAACAACAAATATACCTGCATATATGTACATATGCGTTTGTTATCAAATCATCTGATATATTATTAACTATTTATACAATTTATTTTATACTTATTGACATTATTGATTACATATATGTATAGAATTTATGATAGAGAGCAATAATCATTGTCAAACACTCGAAGCATATCTCTAGATAAGCTTGTAACATCAAGTGTGCGATTACGCAAAGTCAATAAAACCTTCTTAAGGTAAAGTTTGTATATTCCATAGACATTTTTAACATAACCAATAAATAAATATAAATCTTATGACATTATCGTTAATAAATAAGCATATTAATATTATTAATATTTTATTATAAATAATTTTATAATAATTAAAGTATTTGTTGATTTTAGACAGGATAAATTGTGTTTGAGGAAAAGATTACGGATTCGTGCGTATTCTTTGGAAGAATCTATTATCGGAACCGGTGATAGTTTTAATTTTAACATACCATTATAATTATTACTCATAAGAGCTATGCAAGTCTACTTGAATACAGTTTATTTTTATTTTTAAACCATGAACTGTCTAGAGGACGTACTATGATTTAAAATCAATTATTACAAAACACATTGACGTAAACTATAAATATGAATTGAAGACAATAGCTTTATTATATGTTGGTACACGGAGAGGTTAATGTCGCAGATTCAATCCTTTCCCTGGGACTTTTTTTTATTGCATAGGAAGGCGGACGAGCATATGGGCCACCTGATGGTAAGTGGTCACCAACGCCCATAGACATTGGCTTTGTTAAAGATGTTAACCATCGCTTACATCGCCAATGCGCCACCAACCTTGGGAACTAAGATGTTATGTCCCTTGTGCCTGTAATTACACTGGCTCACTCACCCTTCAAACCGGAACACAACAATAACAAGTACTGCTGTTTTGCGGTAGAATATCTGATGAGTGGGTGGTACCTACCCAGACGAGCTTGCACAAAGCTCTACCACCAAGTGACTGCTTATATAATATTATATACTGCAACCGTCTCCGAAACGCACTGTATTTTCTAGTATAAGTTTTATATAAGTTTGTTTAGTATTTTTTCAGTTAAGCATTACAAACGAAACATCTCCGTAATTACTAATATCATCAAATTAATTAGAAAATATACTATGTTTAAAGGTTAAAGGTATTATTAAAGGTTAAGTTGAATAAATAAACAAAGAATTAATAGTAGCGTAATCAAATTAAGCTTTCCAGGTATTCATCTGTTTATTGCCTTTACTTTATTAGCCATATTTCACTAGACAATCACCACACCCCTGCAATTCATTAAGGGAGGATTCGGAACGCATTAAGCCAAATTAATGGAGGACATGTTTTACTTGTTTACGTTAAAAAGTTTTTATTAATAAAGCTTAATTCATCAAGTAGCCAGAATAAGACCCACAGCTGGGCTTCGTCTCTTGTCAAGAAGAATTTCGCTACGATATACCCTGGTTGGATATATGTACATGTAACAACATTTCATCAGACAGATGGAGGTTTCTTCATCATATTTTGCATCAGTGATATAGTAATAAACCTGGGCTAGGTTTAAAGCCGTAATTTTCCTGTGTTGTGTCCAATTCATGTGTTGAATATATAATTTTATATATAGACATTAGACAAGGTAAAAAGTAACGAAATGTGACGTCAGAATTTTTTTATTAAGATAAAACATTTTTTTTATTATTATTATGTACCTTTTTAACATTATTTGGTATCTAAGTTCAAATTACTCTCATTCCGATCTCATGGCGCCTTAAAAATGTTCAAAATAGAGGTAACTTCGTCGCAAAAGTTGTTTTTTTTTATAACCTTTAACATGTATTGACGTTTGAAGTATTATTATTGAAAGAATATAATAAATATGTATGTTTTATATAAAATTGTTCCTTTATTATACCTAATTATTTATTTAAAGGCGGCAATAATATTTCGTCAATTTAATTTATAATAATTGATTTAATATTATGTGTAAAAGTTTTGTATTCATGAAGTAAGTATGTGCATATCATAATTACAATCAATAGCGGTGCTTGCTCGGCCCGGGTTTGAACCCGAGCACTGCTTTCCTTTCGAGGGCTAATACATCTCGTACTCGGTGGTGAAAACGTAGTGATGAAACCTGCATATCTGTCACTTGATAGTCCCCCAACTGTTTGCGCAGCGCAGTGGAATAACCTCCTAACCTTCTCCTTGCAGAGGAGGGGAAAATTTACAGGTACCTACATGTTTAACTTTATTTATTTCTTAACAACAGTAATCTATGCAAATAACAAAATTCTACTTTAACAACCTAATCATAAATCATACAATTTAACGTTAGTAATAAATTATGTAATTATTCTTTACAATAAAAACTCTTTGTTATCTTGTATGCTGATTGGTTGTCACATCATTCGTGTTTTTGTTTAATAAAACAAATCAGACAATTACATTGGCAAAGGTCTGTAATTATGGTATATTACTGATGGTAGGGTGTAACAGAGACAGGTGTTTATGTATTTGATATTTTTGTGAAGTGGCAAGATCAATCAAAATTATTTTACCAAAGAGTGATTACGAAATCTGTACTGTATAATGAATGCGAAAGTGTGTATAAATTACGCTTTTACGACTAAACTTTAACTATAAATAATAAAATAATAAGGAAACAGCAGCAAATTAACACTATTAAATGTGTTTAAAACAATTGCTTATGTCGTTATATTTAACTCATTAAAATTTTGTATTTCGATATTATTCACGCATGGCCATCAGATCCCAAACTAAGAAAAGCTTGTACTATGGAAACCAGACAACTTATTTTTCTTTTGTAAATACGTACTTATATAGATAACTAGCTGATGCCCGCGACTTCGTCCGCGTTGCTTGATATATTAACAAAGTTTTCTTATCAAAAAAATACTTTGTTTAAACATACATCACTGAACACGCAGTGCATATATATACAAACCGTTGTTTTTTGAAACTTTAATAACTTTTTATAAAATGAAGATATCGCAATAATTTTGATTGATATGACATTTGATAAGGGCCAAGTGTCTAAGAAATACAATTTTGAAAATTTCGTTGAAGACTATCCAGTAGTTTTTCCGTGATGCGCGCACAAGTGCAGACCTCTATCATTATATTTATATAGATTACACCCAGACTCAGGACACACAGGAACATTAACGCACACAAATGTCTGCCCTTGGTGGGAATCGAGCCCACAACCTGCCGCACGAAAGACAAGAATCTACCGACCACGCCAACTGGCTTATCATAAACGAAGAATATTTTGTTATTGAACTTTGTATAATTCAATTGATAGAACATTTTCCATCCATAATAAGTATATCAGTTCAATATATTCAAACAAACAAGATTCTAGAAGAGAATATATTATTAACATATAAACAACATCCCAAGGCTAACATTTGCGTACAACTAGTCTTCACTTCGTGTGGAACCAATATCCAATGTAATTAGTATTGTCCTACAACTTAAACTAATATGTTATCCACGACATAATCGACATTAACTATGTGACTATAATGCATATTATTGTGTAACGCTTTTTGTGACTTCAATACAAATGCTTTAGAAATGACACGTTCAGATAAAATTGTATTTCTACGTGACATGTTACGGCTAATGAAAAACTATGATAACAAATATATTATAGATAATGTTAGATAAATACCTCGTGGATAGAACACGTACATCGTGACCTGTTTCAATTGTGAGTGAGCCAGTGTAATTATAGAAAGGGCACAATGGACATACCATTTCACTTCATATAGTTGGCGATGTATTTACGACGTAGTTTTATTATTAATCCTTACAGTGCCATGTCTATAGCCTATGTTTGGTCTATGGTCGAGGTTGTCACATAATCTTTTGGCTTATTTTTTGCGAGCCTTCCTCAAACGCCTACCGTACTGTCAAAATCTTAAAAATGTAGTGTCTATGTAATCTACTACGATATGCGGTTCTGGGACGTTTGCATATCAACCATCAGGCATATTAAAGTAAATAGAACCAGAGATCATGCGCATAAGCGGTAACGAAATACCTACAGTTTTTATAAATACCCATATTACGTGTCAGAATGTTTTTATAGGTTATAATTGTATGCGGTGGAGCAGCGTGGTATCTTATCTGTTATCCTGTTTATTTATTCAGAATTATCATCAATACAAACATATTAAGTAATAATTAGAAATTAACAGTATAGAAATTAGAACTAAGGGTAAAAGGTACCAAACATATGTGTTAGAAATACTTATTTATGTACTTTTTTTTATTGTATAGGAAGGCGGACGAGCATATAGGCCACCTGATGGTAAGTGGTCACCAACGCCCATAGACAATGGCATTGTAAGTAATGTTAACCATCGCTTACATCGCCAATGCGCCACCAACCTCGGGAACTAAGATGTTATGTCCCTTGTACCTGTAATTACACTGGCTCACTCGCCCTTCAAACCGGAACACAACAGTACCAAGTACTGCTGTTTTGCGGCAGAATATCTGATGAGTGGGTGGTACCTACCCAGAAGAGCTTGCACAAAGCTCTACCACCAAGTAAACTTTAATTAATATATTTAATAATTACATATTTTTATATTGTATCTGATTTGATAAAAATAAAATCGGATTCAGAACGTAATTTTGTGTGACAGCAAAAAGATTAAAAAGGGTTTTGCGCGCGCTTTTTGAGTTAATATAAAAATGAACGATTGTTACTGACTGAGCGATAGGAAAGGATTATTGTATTGTAAAAGTTATTAAGTTAATTATTAATACATAATAAAATTATTACAATACATGTAGGTGCATTTATTATAAATAACCCAGACATGAAAAAGCGAACTCATATTCACAAGACATTAAATTATATAATATAGAAAATTTAATAATAAATGGTCAGTCGGTACTATTATAATGAAGGATAATTAAATTTAAAAACTCTTTAACAGATGAATTTGCCCAGCGCCACTTATTTATAACCGACTTTTGGTGATATACTATTTTGTTGCATGTATACTTGTAAAGTTATAATTATTATGGTCAATGTCGCATATCACTATCTGACATAAGACTAATTGTTTTCTACGTTGAGTTTCGAATTTGTTCTTAGAAGTCTTATAGCTATAAAATATCTATACACGCCATATTGTATTCTATTTTTTATTACATAACCTTCACACATCCTTACATAATGTAATAAATATGTAATAAATATTTGTATTGGCTACAAAACGTTCTAAAGCGTCAGACCGAGGTTATGCAAACAAATATTTTTCATTGAGTTACAGTTTAACAAACAAGATTACTTTGGCTAATTATTTATTTGTAGTCAACACGGGTAGATTAATTATCAAGGTTTTGTAGAGCAATGTTGATAATTAGCTCATAGACCAGTGACTCTCTTCTAACCACAATAAAACTATGGAAAAACCAATAAAAAAAACTTTAACATACATTTACGTGATTTCATTTATCTCGATCTTGAATAATCTATCATTTTCATCGTGACGTTTCGCGAACTAAATACTCTTCTACAGTCTTGAATGACGGCGAAATTATTATCGAAACTTTGGAAGTAAAATTTAAATTATATAAATAGTTAAGCAGGTAGTATCCAGTACCCAATAACAGCCTGTGAATCCCACTGCTGAGCTAAGGCCTCCTCTCTTTTTTTAAGGAGAAAGTTTTGTAGCTTATTCCATCACGCTGCTTCAATGCGTTCTTACAACTGGGCCATCTCGGCTAAGTAGATAAGTAGTGTTGCAATATATATAACTATAAAAATCAAGAAGTGTTTTAGTACAAAATATAGTCCAGCAAATATAAATATTAGCAAATCCCGTGAAATATGTTTGCTTACCTATACTCCTTGTTTGATTGGAATCGACTATATTCCGAAACAAAGTATTACTAATATATTTTAATGGCTTCCTGGTTAAATTGTGAGTTAGCCAATGTAATAAGCGGCGGCGGCACCTTGGCGACGACACAGACGTTTATTTCTTAATGCTAATGTCTAACGAAGGTGATCGTTTTTCATCAGGTGACCTATTTGCTCGTTGTCTACAATATGAGCAGGTGTAAATCATTATTCGTTTTATTTTGTTTCATATTTTATATTAAATCTAATTATAAGACGGTTAAATTAAAAAGACTAAAAGTAGGTAGAGTCTATTTATAGGTAATTAGGTTGGAGCACAATAATGCTATGGGATGTTAGTAACAATATTGGCCACTTATATTTTTAGTCATGTTAATTATTTTAAGAAAAACCATTATTGAATAATCCTGAAATATACGTAAAATGCTAAGTTTTCGACTGCACCGAGTCAACGCTTCTATATAAAACGGATGGAAATACAATATCTAAATTTTTTTACCGTTTACTAGATATCACTATCAGCAGCTTCCTAAAAATCTACAACACTACATCAAATACTTTACTTAAATATTAGTTTTTATTTAGGTTAGCTGCTTTGTCTATGGCCTTTTTTACGCTGTGGTCGCACCGGTTAATTAGTTGCTCAAGCAAATTAAGACGAAAATAACACTGTCTTCTTTCTTACGATTATAAACTATATTTCCATGCAAAATCTTTTCCCTTATTTAATTCTATTAGTATATGCGTTACAAGAAACGATGCGATGCAACAAATTTTATTCATAAGCAAAATCCTCAAAAAGGCGAAATTGAAAAATCGTATAACTATATAGTACCTCGGGTTTGGACCCCTCAGGATCTGCGCACTTGTTAATTAACAAATGGCTAACGAGGCTTTACAACTCGATCGTGGAATGCTTATGTACTTTGATGCATATCGCTCGTTATTAGAAATGTCAGTCTAATTGGGCACTTTCGGGACCGCAACTAGTCGCTGTACGCTCACCTTCGAATATACATATACATATATCTACATACATAGATATATATCTTTAGTCAAAGCCGTTGCAAATGTGGTCATTGCATATTTTTAGATGGCTATATTTATAATTTGACTCTTTCTATTCAAAATCACCACAGCAAAGGTGTACTGTCGAGGTCTACTAATCGTTTTATGTTTATTATGTCTCCGTTCCGTTTAACGTAAATAAAATATATTTTTTGACACCTATTTAATTAAAATAATGTAAACATATAGTTTTATATATTTATTCAGTCAGAAATATCACAATACATCACGTATAGAAATCGTTTCAGAATATATCTTGCAAAACAAGAAATAAAACGTTTACGACGCCTCCGGCTTATTGATTGACGAAAAAACTCAATTCGTTTTGAAACTTGTTAATTTTCTAGTTGACTGACGTCTAACATTGTTTGCTCGTTCGAATCAAAGAAAAAATAACAAATAGGATTTTTATTATTACAATAAAACACAAATAAAGTACTTATAAAGTTAAGTACCAAGTTTGTTATCAAAACCAGCTACTGTACGTTGAATTTTAGATCATTTTATCAAAACATTTTTATTCGATAAAAAAATAAGTTCTCACAATCGCATTAACACTGGCTGTTTGGCAAATACATTATACAAATAATGCTATATAATTAAAAAGTCCATATATTACCTAGTAAGAACAAATCATTTTTGTTATTACATCTTTCAAAAATATACAAGTACATGCTAAAAACTACCACACAAGCCGTAACAAATACTACTATCGCAACCATTTTATGCTTGAAGACAACCATTATTTTCTTTAGGATAATTATTGATTTCAAAGTTGGGAAATGCAGGATAAGGATCACTCAGGGCATCGATAGGATCTTCTGAAAAAACAAAACATAATATTAGAATCGGTAATCTTAATTTAGGAACTTTTTTATTTAATATAAGCGTTGGGTCGCTTGATGGTAAGCATTCTCCACCACAATATTAATCATTCCTTTTATTGCCAATGTCATGCGTCATCAACCTTAGGAATAAGGGTGTTATACAAGGTTATTTCTAATCACCCAGCAACCTCGCATGACTAGATAGCTGGCATCATAAGCAACAACTTTTGTTCTACCGACTTCGGACATAACTCAATACATGAAATAAAAAATATTTTACATGTTTTTGACGTACTGTCGTGACTGTATAATCGGACGTCTTATTTGTGAATTCAAATTGTTTGATTTGAAAACGGACAATTGTATTATCACTATATTGGTGCCGGTTTGTGTCTTATATTTCAAAAATGGTTGTCTGTAAAGCCGGTTTACGGACGATAGTTTAACGTGACAACGTCATAACAAAACATTGATGAAATGACTGCAATCGAGTGAAAGAGAGATAGATGCGGCGCAAGCGTACAATCAGCGTAACGGGACAATGAGTCATCCTTTTTCGTGCATGCAGCCAGCGTTCATCGATTTATTAGACGTTGTCACGTCAAAAATGTAGAAAATAAACCTTAGCTAAAATTTATAATGTTTAAAAAAGGGCACATGCCTCATACCGCTGTACAAAAATAAAGTTAGATTAAATCTCCATAGTAAATGGTGAGCACTTTTTTTTGTTAAACTTGCTAAGCTCAATAGCTGATTACACATATCCAATTACAAACCACAGCCTACAGTCTGCATAAGGTGGATGCCATATTGGCTACTCCATGCGTCACCGGAACTTATTGCAAGGTGCATATTAACAATCAAGATTATTTTCATCCTGTGAAAGATATAATTAGCATTCATATTATTGATGTAATAATATGAATGCTTATTACATCTTTCACATTTAATATCTTTTTTTTTTCAAAGTTTTTTTAAATAACATTAAAATCTTATTAAACATAAGTTCAAGCCTTTCCAATACTGAATTCTCATACTGATTCATTTATTTATAAAATTCATATCGAGATCGGCGATGAATGAAAATAAAATTAAAGCATTAGACTATTTTCAGGCTTTACTATCATTTAAAACTGAGACCGTGTTTGTTTTTATCTACAAGCTCGATTTCAAAAAAACCTTTTTACGGTCGATAGATTTCATTGATAAAGAGATAAACTATATAATAAGATACGTGGGCGGATTAGCAGATGACGCAGATGAAACCGAACGGAGCATGTAGATACTTATAATATTGATTAAAATATTTTACATTGCTAATATTTGTCCAACGAACAAAACGTTTGAGTAGAGAAACGTCTGAAGCGACTAAACTTTGAATAGGAAGTTCAACGATCTAATAAAATGAAATACTTACCTCGAAAACAGTCTATAATTATTACTTTATCATGAACGGCTTTACATTTAAATCTTATTAAAGGGTTAACCTCTAAATAATATTGGGTTTTGTATATTAAATAGGAATAGTAAATGTTTTATAATTCCTCTTCCCCCCGGACCGCTTTAGAGTGCGAACGTGTACCCAAACTTTATAACTTTGTTAATTCGAAATTAAAATAAAATTGTTGAAACTTAAATTCTGGTGAAAAAATAGGAGTGCATAATAAACAAGGAGTAATTCACATGAAGATTCAACCTTCGTGCAGTTGCTGGTGCCCTGGTACAATGTGAGGTACCGTAAACTCGACTTTATTATCATAATTAAGTCCTTCAACTAGCCGTCGCCTGCGCACGCTACAGCTATCAAGGCCACACCCCTATATGCTAATTGGTTAAGCTAATTACAAGGCGGAGTACTCTTACCGGGCGGTAACGTCGCTTGCAAATCAGCGCTTGAAATATCTACAAGATTTTTTGCAAAGGTTACGGCCTCTTTATCCTGATTGGGTATTTATCTAACACACATGCAAACGTACCTATGAGCTATTGATAATAATTGTCTCAGGCTACTTTACGTTTCTGCTGCCCTAGTACCTACTAGCTATGGAAAGTACACTGAATAAGTCAATATCGGACTCGAATATCAGCCTTTCGGGAGTAGTAAGTGCGGAGATATCTCCTACCTATGTATCGAAACGCAATAAAAGGAGAAGGGAAGAGGACTATGATCAGGCCTTAAACACATTTAAAGATGAAATGAAGGCTATGATTAAGTCGCTCATGGCTGCTCAAGAAAAGGAACTTAAGAAAATTACGCCCACATTGATGGAAATTAAACAGACTAACAGCAACATAGAAAGTTCTATATCGTTCTTAGCAGCCCAGAATGAAGAGCTCAAACTGAAAGTCGAAAAGCTAGAAAGAGAAAATAAGAAAGATAAGGAATATATCACATTGCTAGAAGAAAAACTTGAAAATATGCAACGAGAAAATCGGAAAATGAATATAGAGATTAAAAATGTGCCGAAAACAAATAAGGAAACCAATGAGGACCTAATTAATATGGTGCTCAGCTTGTCTAAAACTATTAACTGTAATCTTTCAAAAGCAGATTTAAGGGATGTATATAGAATGAAGGGAAAAAAAGAAGGAATAAATAATACGCCTATCATTGTCGAGACTTCTTCTACTATGATAAAAACTGCCTTTCTTGCAAAATGTAAAACTTTCAATATTAAGAACAAAGAAAAGCTCCGAGTCAAACATATGGGTCTAACCGGGAACGATGATACCCCAATCTACGTCTCCGAACAACTAACACCCAAGGCGGCTCGCTTATTCTTCATTGCTCGAGAACTAACCAAATCCAAGGCTTATAGTTTTTGCTGGACAGGCTACGGACGTGTGTATATTCGAAAAACCGAAAACTCGCCTGTTATATTGATTAAAAATGAACTTCAAGTACAAAGCTTAATGCAAAAAGATTGACTACTCATAGTTTTTAATGTTTTCATAATTAGTTATCTTAATATACTTTTCTGTAAATTTTCGTTCGTAAACAAAATGTGTATTATAATATCATTTTCAATAATTACTACACACTACTTTACATTACATTTTCTACACACTATTTACAATTATTCTCGTACTCAAATATACCTTATTATTAATTCAATACTTACATTTACAAATAATCACTACTTAATGTACACACCTTTAACAAAAATAAAAGTCATATTTATAATTGGATTTAATATTTTTTACACTTATATTTTACACAACCAATCATTATTTATATACATAGACACTTATAGCAACGTATTTTTAAAATTACTTGTTACTGTTTATGGATAACATTCTCAATATAGAAGAAGAATTAGAATCCATACATATAGCGCGATCAACTGTATGTAATCCAGAGGATTGTAACCAGTTCTTAATTAATAACAATATTTTAGTAGATAGACATATTAGTATCATTACTCAGAACATACGTAGTATATACAAAAATATTAATGATTTCGAAACTCTTTTGTCCTTGTTACAATTCGATTGTGATATTTTAATACTTACGGAGTGTAGGATATCGTCACAAAAACATATACCTACAATTGATCATTACGACTTGTATAGTAGTAAATTCAATATTAATCAAAATGGCGGTGTTGTTGTGTATATTAAAAACAGGTTTCGAAATATTAAAATAGAAGAAATTTCTCTTGTTAATGCCACTTGCATGTCCATTACGATTGATGATGACACAGTTATTTTAGGTGTCTATCGTTCACCTTCTTTTGTCAATGCAGATGAATTTGTTGACTCTTTAGGTAAATTGTTACACTCTATTAAGCATTATGGAAATGTTATAATAACTGGTGATATAAACATTAATATATCAGCGAATAGTTCTGACAGAAATAGACATAACTATCTGAATGTACTAGCTGAATACGGAATCTTACCGGCTCATACATACCCCACTAGAGAAGCAAGTTGTATTGACCACGCTATGATACGAGCATATAAAAATATCGCTGTAATGGTATTAAACACATCCGTAACTGATCATCTGAGTGTGGTTATATGCCTAACATCAATGCCTACGATTAAAAATAATTGTGCTAGATTCGTTTCAAACTTAAATGTCGATGCAGCCTTGAAACAACTAGAGAATTGTAATATGTCTCCATTACTTTCCTTATTTAACCCTAATGAAATTGCTGATAAGTTATTAAATGAACTTACTTCAGTTATTCAAAATAATACAATTACTACTAAAATTCCTAGAAATAAAAGAATTATAAAACCGTGGATAACTCCTGGATTACTTAAATGTATTAAGAACAGAAATAAAATGCAATATAAACTTAAAAAGAACCCAAATGATAATATACTACAAATAACTTACAAACGCTACAGAAATTTTTGTAATGATCTGTTAAAAAAAGTAAAACGTAACTTTGAGCGCGCGCAACTTAAAAAATCTATTAGAAATCCAAAGGAAATGTGGAAAAATATTAAATCCATTGCTTACATAACTAAAAAAAATCAAGCCTGTACAGAACTATTAAAAATAAAGCCTTTAATTGGTGAATCATTAGATAGTATCAATGATTACTTTTCAAAAATTGGTAAAAATTTAGCTGAAGATATAATAAATAACCAATCCACCAGAACATACAACGATGTTACTTATAGGCTTTCAGCATCTAGTGGTCTACCGAGTTCTTTCGGTTTACTTCATACTGATGAGTCCGAAGTAGAATCTACACTTTTGAATTTAAAGAATAAATGTGCTACTGGATGGGATAACATACCTACTAATTTTATTAAGCTTGCTAAACATATTCTTGTCCCAATTATAACACATCTTTGTAACACCTGTTTTGATAAGGGCATCTTCCCAGACATTTTTAAGTTAGCTGTGATACATCCTATTCACAAGAGTGGGAGCAGAGACGTGATTGGAAATTTTAGACCAATATCAATATTGCCAACACTATCTAAAATTCTTGAAAAGTTAATTAATAAAAGGCTAATCAAATACTTAGAACATCACAATATACTTTCTGATTCGCAATATGGCTTCCGGACTAAAATTTGTACCGAAGATGCCGTTATAGATCTTTCGAACGAAGTAGTGAGAATACTTGACAACGGCCAGAAATGTTTAGGCATATTTCTGGACTTGGCCAAGGCGTTTGATACCGTCTCTGTTCCTATTCTCCTGAATAAGCTTGAAAAAATTGGAATACGAGGTACACAACTTTCACTTTTTGAAAGTTACTTAAAAAATAGAAAACAGCGTGTTAAAATTGAAAATAACTATAGCCAAGATGCACTAATTACATATGGTGTACCACAGGGCAGTGTCCTTGGGCCGACCCTATTTTTAATATTTATTAACGATTTATCGATGCTAAAAATTAATAATTGTAAAATCTACTCTTATGCAGATGACACAGCCTTGATCTTTAATGGTAACTCCTGGGAAGAAACAAAATTATTTGCTGAGAAAGGTCTAAACATAATAACCCATTGGTTAAATCAACATCTATTAACTTTAAATGTGACTAAAACTAAGTACCTAACTTTTACGATTAGAAAACCAACCCAACCCCCACAAAACTTTCAAGTAAAATGCCATACATGCTCCTATCCATATATTAATAACTGTAGTTGTCTAGATATCGAAAGAGTAACAGAATATAAATATTTAGGTGTTATAATTGATCAACATCTCAATTGGTATAAACAAATTGATAATTTAATAAAAAGGACAAGAAATCTAATTTGGGTTTTTAAAAAACTCCGTCACGTTCTACAACCCGATCTGTTAAAATCAGTATACTTGGCTCTCGGACAGTCAATTCTTACGTATTGTGTCCCGGTCTGGGGAGGTGCCTGCAAAACCCAACTTATTCACTTAGAAAGAGCCCACAGATCATTATTAAAAGTAATGTTCTTTAAAACGTATGGATGCGCAACATATAATCTATATTCAACAACCAAAATATTAACAATCAGACAACTTTACGTTCTACAAACTGTGTTAAGAGTTCATAAGTCAATAACATATAATAAACCAGACAAGAATAGAAGACGAAATCATGCAGTAATTAATTTACAACATTGCAACACACAATTCGCTAACAGACAATACAACAAGCAATCTTCCTTCCTTTATAATAAAATAAATAGGATTATTAACATTTATGACCTTCAATATCATCAGTGTAAACAAACATTAACTAATTGGCTTTATACTTTAGACTATCATGCTACTGAAGAATTGTTAACTGTACAAACGTAAGAAATATTCATATTAATTAAAAATAAATAAATGAGTAAATAGGTATAAAATAATAAAATTATATAATACACACCCACACTAATACACACACACACACTCCCACACACACACACTCACACACACACACACACACATGTAAAATGTTTTCCATTTCCATTTTTAATCTTAAAAATGAGTTAAATATTTATTAGTTTATAATTGTATGTTTCGATATATGTATATCCAGGAGGAGGAGCGGGTATTTTGAGATACAGGTTTAACCTACTTCAAAATTCCTGTTGCTAACTATTGCTGTACAAACTGATTTAAACAATAAATTTTTAATTTTTTTTTAATTTTTTTTTACACCAAATTTTCACCAAGCAGCTATTAAAAAATTTAAATTTATTGAAACAATTTTTGTATTACTCCCTCTCGTGGGGTTTTTAGAACGTGCACGGGATATAAAAATAATCACATTTGAAATGGGTCGAATAAATAAAGCTGGGGATATGATGCGCCCCCTTACATTACTAGGTATATGAAGATCTTATCCGCATTTCCATAGATAAATAGACTCTATACATATCTAGCGTATTAAATAAAGCATTTCTCTTTGAATGAAATCATATTTAATTTGGACTACAATAAAATATTTTTTAAGTGTTTCTTGTTACTTTTAAAAACTGAAACTGGTCACTTATCACGTGATTAGAAGACCAATTACACAAGAATGAAGCCGAACCAATTTGTAGGATAAAAGAAATCCATACTGTAACACAGATTAAATAATTACAAACATCGAGCACAAATCGGATTTATGAAATAGCAAAATCGTATAAAATAAAAGCTGACGGAAAATTCGGACATTTCCGTTAATCCGATTCGTCAGTCAGAGTGGGGGTGGGTGGTAGAGGGGATATCTGCAACAAACGTAATCCGAAAATATTTGATTAGTTCACTTCGAATATTTTCAATTCTAACTACGATACTTCTGATAGTTTGAACGTACTCTTTGGAGCAAGGTCTCCATTCTGTAATACAAGACCCAAATATTTTCATTTTTCTACGTTATTTCTGATCAGAAATGATCCAGCAAATAAAACACATGGATTGTATGCCGATAGTCGCGGGAATAGATCACTTAGTTTGCAATATTGTACACCCAAACAAAACTTTTGCAGAATACTTTACAAAAACGGTGATTGTGTCGTAACTAAATACCTACTCCGCGCGGTTTTACTCCCGTTTAACGTACCTCCTCCGCCCCATGGGCCGTTGCGCGATGTTAAAAAGCATAACTTCCTCAATACTTGGGCTATCAAATGAAAAAATATTAAAAATCTACTTCATATACGTATTATATCAGGGTTCAAATAAAAAAAAAAAAACAAAATTCATCAACTTCTAAATATGAACACAGATAAGTATAAATGTAGATTCAGTCCTCAGAATTCTCAATCATCGGTGAACCTTTTAAGAAACCTTTTTTCTGGGGAGGGTTTTCTCAACTTTTGATACAGATATAAAAAAGCATAGAGTTTGTAATTGTTAACTTTTAGACAGGATATATTGATTTAAATGTATTTGTTTGACATAAATTTATTTAAAAATGTTGGAAAAGTGTAACTACTGTTTGTTACCGGTTTTTCTCGGTAGAATTGACGTCCCGAGAGTGGTTTTACAATTAATAGATTTCTAGAAATCAATGATTTTGAATTATATTTTGGAGTACTAATATCGAATCAATTTTAATTGACCTCTTCGAGTGTCATCCAAAATCGTTTTCAATAATATGTTGAGCAAGTAATTTTGGTCAATTAAAGTTGAAGCTCGTCCACCTAACCATAACTAAGACTTAACTTTAATAATGAAATATATTAAAATTGATTCTGCGATAATAAAAGGAGTTATGATAATGAAATGACGTCAATGGTATAGCGACGTTGCGATGTTATCCTGGGACATTATTCACACACGACCATCTGATCCCAAACTAAGCAGAGCTTGTACTATGGAAACCAGACAACTGATATACCTACTACATATTATACTACTTTTTTTTTTGTAAATACATACTTATATAGATAATTACACCCAGACTCAGGACAAACATTGATATTAATGCACACAAATGTCTGTCCTGGGTGGGAATCGAACCCACGACCTGCGGCATGTAAGGCAAGTGTCTTACCAACCACGCCAACCGGCTCGTCAGATGTTGCAGTACATGTGTTTTAAAAACCAGTTGTGACGTAATGTCGTCAACTGTCGAGATGATTACACAATTTTGCGTCGGCAAGAAAGGTAACAAAAGAAAGATTTAGTATTATTACATTATATTTAAAAAAACATCATGTGAGACATAATACAAAAAAGCTGCTAATTTTAATAATTAATAACGTTAGTTCTGTTTAAGAACGAAATATACTTTTTCATAACATGATAGATTTGAATTTTTATATTATATTATTTGTATGCACATTCAAAGGTATTTAATTAACTAACACACACACAAGCAAATTACAGCAATTTTGTAAGCTGGTAGCACTGCAATAACTGATAAACAAAAAAAAATAATTCGAAATACAAAATTTAAAAATAAATATTTTGAGTGAATCCTTATCATTTAAATCAAGATCAAAATAAATGTTACGCTTCAAACACTTTTGAATCATTCTCATCCTATAAATGGAGTTACCACTAATATATTTTAAATAAAGATTATGTTAACCTGTATGTGCTTTATATTATACATGTGTAACAAAATATGTCAAAGAATAATATTAATTGTCATTTTCAATTGTAAGTGACGAAAATGTCATGGACAACTGAGCTAATGACCTCGTGTCCGAGCTACCCGATAGTTAAAAAGAGCTATCGAGTGCTGACGCCCGCGCCTGTGTTGCAATGTAATTTTTGTTATTTAGTTAAATTAAATTTTATTCGGGGTAAAAGTTTTGCTTAGAATTTTAAATATGATTACATAAATAGAACCGCCTCACTATACCTAATAACCACTTCACGGGTCAGACACGCATTTTGTTACATCCTGTTACCTGTATAATTTCGAAATATTATTATATTAAATCATTTTCTCGCCTTAATAAAATCTAAATAAAGTGTGTAAAACACTAACTTAGTTGAATCAAGAATATTTTGTTTTATTTTTAATGAATATAACAGTAAAAAAAGCACACAGTTTTTAAATATTTGTTTAATTTAAGAAGGCAAATGACCAAGTGATGATAAGATAACTTCACCAATCAACACGGACTGAAGAAGTACCTCAAAAGGACTGTCTTACTTTGTCCATAAAAGAAGTAGTAATAAAAAAATCCTTACATTGTCAATGAGGTCTAAAATGTTTTAACACTTGTGCCTGTGATAACTCTTGCTTACTTGCTTCCGAGTGGTCCATAACATTTCACAGCATTGATGTATGGTATGAATTTCTTTTGTTTGGACGTCATCAATGGATCACCGCTAAATTATAATAAAATGATAATTGAATTGTAATAAAGATGTATATACCTAACATTGTTATTAATATGTAGACATGTATATACAAGCCATATTTCTAATTATACTATTGTTTTGTCTATAAGTAAATAAATTATTTTTATTTCATATAAAATAACAATAAATATAACAACAGTATTGTATTAATAAGTCATTTAAATTTGTTACGAATCTGTCCATTGCTGCAATTAATAAATGTCATTCTTGTTATAAATCAAATAGATTCAGTCATAAATTATCCTTGAATGTATATGTGTAGTTTAGTAATTCACGGTCAAGATAAAACAATAGTGACATTATTTTATTTCTATTCTACATTTAGAAGTATCCAGCATGATATTAGAACAAGTTACGCCTGTATCTTTAATATGTATCTAAAATTGATTCATGTGCTGTATTGTGCAGCTGTTGTTCTCAATCTCAGATATTTGAAGATAACCTTCATGAGTTCACCTAAGGATATTGCTGAAAATTTTAAACAAGTTTTTTTATTGAGTAAAATAACATATTTCGTTATCTATAATTATTTTTGTTAAATACACTGCAAATATATGTACATTTATTATTTATGTTAAAATTCCATAACTATCAATATTTAAATATAAGATAAAATATATCAAGGTTTTTTTTATAATAAAGTTATTATAAATAATAATTATTTCACACTACATATAGTAATATATAATAATAAGTTATATGATCATTAATACATTAAAAAATAATTGTATATACGAAATCTTAGCAATTAAATATTCAAAAATTCTTCATAAAATCCATCCGTATATTTATGTATAATATTATATAAATAAACCATATTAACAGGATGATGAAAGATGTAAAAAAACAAATATATTCTATATCTTATATATTCACTTAAGTCAACTTCCACATTTCTTTACAACATTAAGCTGATGAAGTAAAAAGATTGTGACAGAACAACATTATCCCCCACTAAGGACGTATTCTAAATATAGAACGGCGCGCTCAAAACAACAATGTTTACGTTATAAGCTTAATAAATAAAAAAAAAATAGTAACTTAGTACTGACCTTTTAAACCATTTGTTGTAGATTCAAACAAACTTGCGCCAAAAGTGGTACAAATTTCCTCACAAAAACCAATCGGTCCAAAAAACACACTGCCTGTCTTTGACTATAAACAACTATATTTCAAATATATTAATATTAGAAACATACACTGACTTTTCTAAAAATATATCACAAGTTTCAGTTATTCAAAATAATATAAACATTAAATTAAATGGTGAAAGTGCGAAAATGATTGAAAACACGGAAAATCCACCAAAAGATCACCTACTACCGCAAACCGCAATATCCAACTGACATTTAGTGAAGAGTCAGACTCAATGATACCATGTTAGCATAATAATCTGCCTGACGTTATGTAAATTTTTCAGGGAGATCAAAATTTCAATTATTTTGATTCGTTATTTAAAATATATTCTAGCTACTGTTACTATTCACGTAAAAATAAAGAATCATCTATAAACTGCTAATAAAAAATAATAAATATGAATATCTGTATCGGATAGACTAGTTCTAAAATTCGATACGTGCAATCTGCATTACCTTGGCAGCACTGTATTTAGCTTGGAAACGTTTCATTTTAAGCAGATATTTGATTCAAATTATGACTTCATTGTTCACTTTTATATATAATATTCGTCGTGAACATTTAAATATTAAAAAAACCATTATGTAAAATTTTATAGTACAAGATCCGGCTGCAGGATCACTACGTTCACCGTGTATGTAATCAAAATGTACATTTTATGTATATTTTTTTTATTATAAATAGAAGATTTTATTTTTGCCAAGATGCCAAGCAAAATTTGCCCACGAGTATATATGTATATAAAAAAATCTAAATGGAATTGTTGACACTTTCGCATCAACATCAGTTTTAACAATATTTATAGAAGGGTAAAGGTGAATAAAATATAAAATAATTCAATAATTCAAAAGTAAATAATATTAAATAATTCAATCTGTAATATGTATTTTTTCACAAATACAAATTTTTTTAGATGCACGTTTTTAGGTGTCCAGCCGGTACATATACAGCCGGTTACTCTTTAATAGTCTAAAATAAATAACATCCCCATGCTGATCACGTAATATTTATGTAGATGAAATAAAATACATATAATCCGTATTTTTAAACTTATCTCCACATGTTTGTTAAATAGAAAATACATATTTCGCAATTCACATTTATTTCATCACCTGAATGAAAATAATTGTACAACTTATTTATGATGTATTACAACGGGTTTTTAATGTAGGTGTCTAGCTTAGTGAATAATCAAGTTTTACTACTACATTCAGTCTTGCTATATTTTAAATCTAAATTGCTACCAGGACTACAATCTTCAGGAAATAAGGAATTACTGGAGAGAGAGACATACCTAGCCCTAGACTATAGAGAACTCGATGGAGTTATTGAAGATAATATTAATATACCTATATAATATATGTAATTTTTTCTTGATTGGAATAGGCTACATTTACTTCTTATATAATCAAATCCTTCATCATTTAATTGTTCGATATGAAGCAGATTATTTTTAATAAATTGCATGAGGGTACGTCTCGTAGATTGTATAGTAAGTTCTATACAATCGTGTAGTAAGTAGTAAGTTCGTGTAGTAAGTTCTTCGCAAGCACATCATTGACTCCGATTACAAAGGCAGATTTACAAATGTTACATCCTGAGGTTTTGCGTACCTGCCTGTTTTCCGACGAGTGTGGAAAGTGGCAGCCGAGATGACTGCTAACCCCGAGGACTGCATGGTGTAAAGCGATCAAAATTCGAATAGGGTGGATATAAATAAATTATACAATATAGGAACTATTTAAAAATCATATTTTTTATTGAATTAACTTGAAATTGATTAACCATTGTGACATAATTTTTGAAGTATTTATTTTATCAGGATTTATGTCGACAATAATATGGGTGTGAAGATGATGGGCCGTGACCGTTTCCACTTTATATTTCAAATTTGAAATTCCGTCTCTTCTATAACGCTGCGTTGTCGTTGATATCAGATTAAATCTAAAAATAAAGAAAGTTTAAGAAAGTTGAATCATGCCTTCAAAGTAAATGAAAAATCTGTTTGTAATTCATATTCTTTATTCGACGGATGGACGGACTTTAT
The DNA here is from genome assembly GCA_963151315.1 of Nymphalis c-album. Taxonomy (NCBI): domain Eukaryota; kingdom Metazoa; phylum Arthropoda; class Insecta; order Lepidoptera; family Nymphalidae; genus Nymphalis; species Nymphalis c-album. The sequence continues at coordinate 3,261,151 of OY720602.1, read as the reverse complement.
CGACGGATTCGAGTTGCTTAGTCTTTGCTTAGTAGATAAAACTGTACTATGGTTATAATTGGTCTTTAGTCTTTGTTTAATTACCTATATACCTACTTTTAACGTATAACATGCCACTGACGATAAGCTTTGTCCAAGCTCGTCTGGGTAGGTACCACCCACTCATCAGATATTCTACTGCAAAACAACAGTACTTTGTATTGTTGTGGTTCGGTTTGAAGGGTGAGTGAGCCAGTCTAATTACAGGCACAAGGGACATAACATCTTAGTTCCCAAGGTTGGTGGCGCATTGGCGATGTAAGCGATGGTTTACATTTCCTACAATGCCAGAGTCTATAGGCGTTGGTGACCACTTACCATCAGGTTGCCCATATGCTCGTCCGCCTACCTAAACAATAAAAAAATACTTTGCACTGTCTTATACACAGGTCTATCAACAACAGCAGTGGGGTACTTCGGCTTAATGGTTGCGCTGTATTGTTCAATTTTCGGCCGCCAAAGGCATGTTAGATGGGTGTGCTGTGACAGAGTAGCATTCTGTCTTTTTCTATCACACATAAAGCATGCGTACCGCGTGTCTCTCAACCACGTACAGCGGCGTTGACTCGAAATAAAAGTTATGACACGATCGTACCAATCTCTCATTAGTCATTACTGAAATTGGGCTCCGTTGTAAGACCTGTATACAAGACCGTGCTCCCACGCAGCCTCGATGCGGTCTTTCAATGACAATACAGAATACTTATGAAATATATCGAGATGAAATCATAGACAATTTTACCATATCATAGATATTATCTTAAGTTCGCCGTTTGAAATTCCATTTTAGTCGTAATTGTATCTATGTGCAAAACCGCCAGGATAATACCCAGACAATGATTGACTACGACGGCTTAAAAAGCCGGTAAAAGACGGTAAAAGCGTTCAAAGTAAATATGAGTAAATAAATAACAAATGAATAAACTGACACTTGGGCAGATAATTACCAATTACATAAGTGTATAATTACATTTTAGTTCGCATTAGATAAGAGAACAGAGCGTTACCACTATTGATAACATAATTATTCATTTTGCCAGGCATCTGTTAAGTCTCCACACTAATATATTGCGAGAGCGTTTGACTGATAAACGATAACACTGATATTAATTACTCTGTTCCATTGGGGCCATTGTGGGAACTCTAAGAAGCAGTGGGACATTCACAGGCTGTTATTATTATTATAAGAAGGATATTGGTGAAAAGTTTGGTTACTTTAATAACTTTCTTTTGCTTGGCGATCTTTTGCGATGGTTGACATCCTACCTTCGTGATCGTACTCAAGCTGTCGCAGTTAAGGGGTTTACTTCTACTTTTGTACCTATAACATCCGGTGTGCCTCAGGGTTCCCACCTTGGTCCCTTATTATTTAACGTCTTTATCAATGACTTAACATGCTGCTTCTTAAACTCACAGTTTTTACTCTATGCCGATGATACAAAAATTTTCAAAGTTATAAGAGATAACCAGGATTGTATCGAACTCCAAAATGATCTAAATAGGTTAGGACAGTACTGCAAATCTAATGGTTTACAACTAAATTTGGCTAAATGTTGTATTATAACATTTTCAAGAAAAAAAATGCAACATGCTTTCAGTTATTCAATGTTTGGTGTTAAATTGCGAAGGGTAACTGAGGTACGGGATCTTGGTGTACACCTTGATAGCCAACTCGTGTTCGATAAGCATATTGAAAAAATTACTTTAAAATCTTACCAAATGTTGGGCTTCATCTCAAGGCAAGGTACTGACTTTAGGAACCCTAATACACACATTATACTTTATAATGCTTACGTTCGGTCACACTTGGAATATGCATCGACTGTATGGAATCCATGTTATGCTAAGTATATTCAAGCAATCGAAACAATTCAAAATAAATTTCTTAAAAAATTAAAATATAAATTTGGTCACGATTTGCCTACTCTACTGTCCTTGAAAACTAGACGAGAACATAGAGACCAATTGTTTCTATTTAAAATTATTAACAGCCTTATAGATTCGCCTTATCTCCTAAATAAAATATTATTTAACTGTCCTCGCTTAAGTGCTCGGTACAAAGCCACTTTCGCAACTCCAAATCATAAAACAAATTATTACAAAAATAGTTTTATAGTAAGATCGTGTATCAACTATAACGATAAATATAACCACATAGACTTGTTCAGCAGCGGTCTCAGTAAGTTTAACTCGATACTTAAAAATAATTAGATTAAGATTTGTTATTAATTTTTTTTTCCTTTTTCATATTTCACATGATATAAGTTTGGTTTATTTACATTTTTACACTTGTTAGTTTTTTTTTTTTTAATTACCATACATTTAATTTTACTGTTTTATCTCTTTTACATATATGTTCACTTCCAGATTAATTATTTGTGGAAACTGTATTGGCATGTGTGTTATTTAAGGTTTATAAGTTTTATGTAACATAAAATATGCTGTTTGTTTCACTTACTTACAAATAAATAAATAAATAAACTTTCCGTCCAAACAGCAGACTAAATAGTTGAAGAAGAAACCATATGTCCTACGTGACATACGGGTCTGAGAAATGTTAATACAAAATAAATGACCACTTTCATTTATAGGATAATTTCGATTCAATTCTTAATTTCTTTTGACAGAGTACCGTATTATTTTATTCAGCTGGGAAATATATCAGCGAGTTTCATGATTTTTATTTGATTTTTACATTTTCACGTCTTAACTACTGATCTAGTTGTCATGAAAATTTCCATATGCGTTGTCTTAGGTCCAGAAAAGTACATAGGGTAGCTAAAACCCACCTCTGCCCACACGCAGGCTGTCAAGATGTCGTCCAGTTACCTCAACTTACTACGTATGTAAATGCATAAACACCGGTAACCGTGGGGTTACAGAGGTTTACTATATGGTCACGTGTCTAATCAGTCAATAATAATAAATATTGTCCTCCAGACCGATTTCAGCCACGGCGGCCAATCTCAAGAGTGATTAGCAAACTGCGCAGGAGATATTAAAGTGTGTAAGTGTGTGCGCGAACATAGGTGCACTCTCTATTCCCTAGCTCTCTTAATCCGATGGGACGGCAATTCGACACGACTGGAAAGAGTTCAGGCGCAGGACTAACAGCTTAAAGTGCTTTCCGAGGCACGGGAGTGTACACACTTCCAACTTCCAGACTCCGGGCTGCTACTGAGAATTTATGACTGAAAAACCCAATAACTATTTATTGGCCCGACTTGGAAATTGAACCCAAGACCACCGGGTTTGCGGCCATATATCTAGCCACTACACCAACAAGGCAGTTAGATCTACAATACGATACAAAGACGGGCTAGGATCATTTGAGTTTCACTAAGGATTAAAATATGTATATTAACTCACCGTTGACGATTCGGAGGTTGTTCTGAATGTTTAAGAGTTGTATATCGAGAGATGTCTTTACGATTTCTCACTAATGGTAAGCCTGTAGCTCGAATTCTAAAAATCGAAGTACTAATAAAAACATGTATTTTTATAAAAGTTGTAAATACTGCCCAATTCAAACTTTATGACGGCTCTGAACTTCGCGCAAACAATGCGCAGAACACAAAAGTCGGTGTTAGCGGTACATGCGACTATACTGTACATGCGCCTGCCTGCACTCGCAGCTAATATCCGCCACAAAATTTGAATCGTACTGTACCTACAGTAATTTTAAATTTAACTAGGTGAACGTTCGGAAACAATGAATTCTGTTTTATATATTTGTAAATTAGTTAAAACGTATGTTACGTTTATAAACTTGTTATATATTAATGTGGCATAAACCATAGATTAATGTTAAACTTTTTTTATTTATACATATTTTCTTTATTGATATTAAATTATTATGAATCATATATAGGTACATATTGTTACTAACAACAATCTTTCTGAAATAAAGAAGATATGGAATTGAACGTGTATTCCTTTTATTAAGCAAAATCATCACATTACATCATCATCATTTTACTTGGTGGTAGGGCTTTGTGCAAGCTCGTCTGGGTAGGTAACATCCACTCATCAGATATTCTACCGCAAAATAGCAGTACTTGATATTGTTATGCTCCCGTTTGAAGGGTGAGTGAACCAGTCTAATTACAGGCACAACCACAAGGGACATAACATCTTAGTTCCCAAGGTTGGTGGCGCATTGGCTATGTAAGCGATGATTAACATCTCTTACATCGCCAATGTCTACGGGCGTTGGTGACCACTTACATCAAGAGGCCCATATATTTCCTTCCTATGCAATAAAAAAAAACATTATTTGATATCCGAATAAATTAGACATAAGAATTATAATAAATATTTTGAACCTGTTTTATTTATTAAAAATATGAAAAAAAAAATATATTGCCTTTGTCTTCGTTTTATCTATAAACTATTATTCACATTTGATAAAATTGTTTATATACTTTGACAGATTAAAAATCTAGACAAACCTCCAGAACATATCGTTGTCCTCTCCCCCCCAACCCCAATATAAATTGGAATATCCATTGACTTGTTGGAAATGCTGAACTTCCATGGCAGAAACTCCACCGAACAAAGATCGAAATTTTGGCCTGGAAAAATAGTCGTACGAATAATATAATAATAAAAAATACATTTATTTATCATACAAACATCGTCGTTGTTATTTACACTATGATCATGGTTTTTTTTATTGTATAGGTAGACGGACGAGCAATTAGGCCACCTGATGGTAAGTGCCATATCAACGCCCATAGACAATGGCATTGTAAGAAATGTAAACCATCGAATACATTGCCAATGCGCCACCAACCTTGGGAACTAAGATGTTATGTCCCTTGTGCCTGTAATTACTGGCTCACTCACCCTTCAAACTGGAACACAACACTACAAAGTAGGCTACCTACTGCTGTTTTGCGGTAGGTACTCTACGAACTAGTAATTATTATTAGTAAAGTTGATATATCATTTCTTTCAAAATGTCTAACCAATGGGTATTAAAATGCTATGTATCCAGAAAGGTTGGCATATTTATGCCACGAAGGCATGTATACGAAAAATAAGTTGTTATAGACAGACTTTCAAAATTATTTATATTATTTCCATCACTTTACCATCAAGTGGCATTTCATACACAACTTCTATTCCTTTTATTATTTACGCAAATAAACCTAGTAATTTTGATCTTACTTAAAAAAAGAATTACTTCTTAACTTCCGCAAGTGTTGCACACATGTGTCTTGGCCAAGTCGGACACGAATACAATATCCTATTGTCCAAGGGTAACAAGTCCACATCATGGAATATTACGCAGCGCCATGTACCATACTTTTTGATCTCAACAAAACCTGCGTTGAAAAGCTTGGCTCTATTGAAAACATCTGTGCCTGAGTTAAAAAAGTTAATTTGCTTTAAGTTTAAGAATATTAATTAAATTCATGTTATAAACAAAGTCGAGATGGCCCAGTGGCTAGAACGCGTGAATCTTAACCGATGATCGTGGCTTCAAACCCGGGCAGGCACCACTGATTTTTTAAGTGCATAATTTGTGTTTATGATTCATCTCGTGCTTGACGATGAAGGAAAACATCGTGAGGAAACCTGCATGTGTCAAATTCTGCCACATGTGATTTCCACCAATCCGCATTGGAGCAGCGTGGTGGACTAAACTCCAAACCTGCTCCTCAACAAAGGAGAAGAAGCCTTAGCTCAGCAGTGGGACATTCATAGGCTGTTACTTTATATACAAGAACAAAAGAAAAAATTTGCATGGAGAACGGGATTACATTCATCTTTACTATAAATCATTCTTCATGAATTTTTGGCATTAAATAATATAAGTAAACAAAGTATTGTATAACTTTCAAACATCCGGAGTTTTCGCAGAAGTTGATACAGACCGACGCATATTATTGTTTTATATGTATAGAATAAGAGATTGAAGCCAGAACCAATGATGTGGAGAAAATTATACGAATACTTTATATATCATAATATACTCATTAAACATAATTGTAAATTCCCTTACCCTTTTGCTCAATAACAAATATCCTATATTCCAATTTTTGCCTTATAAGGAAAGGGTGAATATTGTATAGAAATATAAACAAGTGTTCCTTACGTTGCCTGTATAATGAAAACAAAAATATAATTATTATCACAAACCCACTCATCAGATATTCTACCGCAAAACAGCAATACTTGGTATTGTTGTGTTCCGGTATGAAGGGTGAGTGAGCCAGTGTAATTACAGGCACAATGGACATAAGATCTTGGTTCCCAAGGTTGGTGGCGCATTGGCAATTTAAGCGATGGTAACATCTCTAACATCGCCAATGTCTATGGGCGTTAGTGACCACTTACCATCAGGTGGCCCAAATGCTCGTCCATCTTCCAATGCAATAAAAAATATATATATATATATACATATATATATACAATATAAAAGTGTTTTTATTATTATTTTGTGCTTTAGAAACAGCAAGTTATTTAATATATATAATATATGTATATAATGTATATAATATATATATATACAAAAATAATAATAATAAAAACACTTTTATATTTACTTAAATACGAATCTGTTTTCGGTAATGGCAATACTTTATTGCTCCAATATTGAACATCGATAAACAAGCCGAATTTCATTGAAACGTAATGTATGCACGGAGAGATAAACAAACAAGAAAACGGATGGAAACACAGACATTTAAATTAATATTTTTGCGGTTTCATTAACAGCAATAATACTCCTCACAATACGTGGTGACGAGGTGACCCAGTAGTAAGAACGCGTGACTCTTAGCCGATGATCGTGGGTTCCAACCCGGGCGAGCAACGCTGATTTCATGTGCTTAATTTGTGATTATAATTCATCTCGTACTTGACGGTGAAGGAAAACATCGTGAGGAAACTTGCATGTGTCTAATTTCACTGAAATTATGTCACATATGTATTCCACCAACCCGCATTAAAGCAGCGTGGTGGAATAAGCTCTAAACCATCTCCTCAAAAGAGCAGTGAGACATTCACAGGCTGTTACTGTTACAATAAGTAACTTATGCAGGATATTTTTATAAGTTAGGTACCGATGAGTTGGGCTATAGTTGAGGCCCCGGACTATAGTTGTGTATTTGTACCGTGTACGGTACTGTTGTTGTTAATTATCAATAAAGCATTGCTTATACGTTATTATATAGTTGTCTTATTTATCCTAAATGCGATAGGTATAGAATTTGTTAAAGTATTCGTTGTATCTCTCTGTGCTGCTGCAAATCTTCGTATAGATTTTAAGAAAACCTTGGCATGTGAAAATTTGCCAAAATGGAAATGAATGCGACTTATGCTTGATTTCTGAAAGAGCTGTAATTTCTGGGCCAAGCACCAAAAGCTTACAATTAATATGGGCTAATGCAGTGGTTAATGCAGGTATTCACGACAAATTTATCAAATGTGGGTTTGTACCTAACTTTATTGATATAATTGACAACGAATATATTATCTGCGAGACAAGGGGGCGTCTTAACATAATATAATAGTTTTAAATATTAACGTTAACACTGTCATACGTGATTAATTGTCATATTTAATTAAACACGAACAATACTTGTTTATATGTATATGTTTTAATAATGTTGTTTTTTCGGTCAGTCAACCAAATGTGAGTAATTAACAACAAGAAGGTCATAGCACCGTCTATGACCTTTTTGTTAGTGGCATATTCAATGGCATTAATTGCTCATTCACCTTTGTCAACAATAAAAAAAACCTATATTATTCATAATCAATCCGTATGACACAGAAATCTAAATGAATGCCCAATATTAACAAAAAAAAACCTTTTTAAATTTAGATAAAAGGCTCTGTTATGTTAAGCTTGCATTCAAATTTCAGTATCAAATCGAGAACTGTATTCTTCGTGATGAAACATTCACTATTCAAAATGGAGGCCATTATGTAAGCTCTATACAACGCTAGCAAGACTCAAAAGATTTTTCCTGCCGCTTCCTTTTATTGTAAGGAGACTATTGCTACTGAATTTGCAATTTTAAGCGCCGTTCACTCAAACATTTACATACTTTATAAAGATATTTAACCTGTATAAGAGACAATTTTGTTTTTTTTTATAAGATCAGAACAGAGTAGATAAGATTTAAATATAGGAATTACCTTGCTATGTTTCATCAGGTCAGGAAATACACCACTCTGAACACATTTATTAAATACTAGCTGTACCCGCAACTTCGTCCGCGTAGAATTAAATAAAAAGTTAATCATTTTTATTTTTATTATCATTTTTTTCTAAAATAAAAGTAGCCTTAGTTACTCCTTATTACATCAGCTACCTGCCAATAAAAGTCCCGTCAAAATCGGTCCAGCCATTTCAGAGATTAGCCGGAACAAACAGACAGACAGACAGACAAAAATTGTAAAAAATGTTATGTTGGTGTATGTACCGTATATATATTCATATGCATGTAGTAAAAAGCGGTTGTTTCAATATTAAAAACAGACACTCCAATTTTATTTATATGTATAGATGTATAGATTATCATTTTCTCTAAAATAAAAGTAGCCTAAGTTACTCCTTATTACATCAGCTACCTGCCAATAAAAGTCCCGTCAAAATCGGTCCAGCCATTTCAGAGATTAGCCGGAACAAACAGACAGACAGACAGACAGACAGACAAAAATTGTAAAAAATGTTATTTCGGTGTATGTACCGTATATATATTCATATGCATGTAGTAAAAAGCGGTTATTTCAATATTAAAAACAGACACTCCAATTTTATTTATATGTATAGATGTATAGATTATCATTTTCTCTAAAATAAAAGTAGCCTAAGTTACTCCTTATTACATCAGCTACCTGCCAATAAAAGTCCCGTCAAAATCGGTCCAGCCATTTCAGAGATTAGCCGGAACAAACAGACAGACGGACAGACAGACAGACAGACAGACAGACAGACAAAAATTGTAAAAAATGTTATTTCGGTGTATGTACCGTATATATATTCATATGCATGTAGTAAAAAGCGGTTATTTCAATATTAAAAACAGACACTCCAATTTTATTTATATGTATAGATGTATAGATTATCATTATTTTCTAAAATAAAAGTAGCCTAAGTTACTCCTTATTACATCAGCTACCTGCCAATAAAAGTCCCGTCAAAATCGGTTCAGCCATTTCAGAGATTAGCCGGAACAAACAGACAGACGGACAGACAGACAGACAGACAGACAGACAAAAATTGTAAAAAATGTTATTTCGGTGTATGTACCGTATATATATTCATATGCATGTAGTAAAAAGCGGTGATTTCAATATTAAAAACAGACACTCCAATTTTATTTATATGTATAGATTATTACAAGGTGGGGCGCAATCACATCAATAATTGAATTTATCACCTTTACAGATAAACCCCATAAGTCAGCTGTTTTCTTAATCTCTAAAGTCTTAAATGTTTTTAGTATATCATTAATGCTTATACTAGAGAAATTAAAGTTAACAGTACATTCTCTTACATTTTCTTTAATCAATGACTCAGCAACAATTGGAGACGAAATGAGCGACTTTGTTGTTAGAACTGGTATGTCAGTAAAGAATTTTTCAAAAACAGAAGCAACCTCCCGATCGTTACAAATCACTTTATTGTTACTAATAACAGACATTTCGGAGCTGCGGAAATTAGTTCTACCAGTTTCACAATTAATAATGTTCCATGTCATTTTTATTTTATCATGTGCATTTTTTATTTATTTTTTTAATATATAATGATTTTGCCAAAGAACATACTTTTTTAAACAATTTAGAATAGTTTTTTACATAATTAGCGAAAGAAGCACTGTGATTGTACGTTCTTTCATAGTAAAGCTCGTACATTCTTTGCCTACTTTTATGAATTCCAATGGTCGCCCAGTCACTGAATGTCGAGAAGGTTTGTTTATTAACTGTTTTAGAAGTGAATATGGCGTTGAATTTGTTTCTAATTAACTTAAACAAAGTGTTATATAAAACATTAGGATTCTCATTAAAAGTTAAAAAAGGGAGGCTCGCCACAATATCACCTCTAAACTTCTCTATACGGCTTGTGGTCAAAGGAACAAACACTATCTTCTGTGATTTGTTTATTTCTTTTAAATCAAAATTAAATGATGCTATTTGTCCACAGTGATCTGAGCTTAATTTATTAATAATAGCTTTATTTTGTGGAATAAGACTTGTGAATATATTATCTATACAAGTTGCTGTGGACTCTGTAATTCTAGTTGGTTTAAAAAATAAATTTACTAGATTATATGAATTTAACAAAGATCTGAATCTAATAGTTGTGGCTGAGTTATCTAATAAATTTATATTAAAATCACCACAAACAATAATTTCTTTATTAGATCCAGACAATTTCATTAATACATCATCCAATATTTTTTCAAAACATTCATATAATCCACTGGGGGGCCTGTATACGCATACAACAATGACACGCTCAAGCTCAGCACAGGCTATTTCTATAGTTTGCTCAATAGAAAGGCTCACAATATCTTTACGTTCTTTAAATTTCAATTTTCTATTGAGAAGTATTAAGGAGCCACCGCGTATAGCTTTTTTTCTACTGAACAAACTAGCCACCTGGTGCCCATTAAAGTTAAACATAATTTGATATTTTAAAAGCCAATGTTCAGTTAAGCATAGTATATCAATATTGTTATAGTTCAAAAATAATTCAATTTCTAGTACTTTCCCTAGCATAAATTAATGTCGGCTAGGTAAAGACAAAGACTAGTGAAGAAGTTGAATAATTAAGTAAGAGATTCATCTATTCATGAGACATGGCACGTTAAATACATGTTCACGCATGGTTTCAAAAAGGCTCTTGCCACCATTGACGTTCCCGCTCTTATTGAGCCTCATGGAATTAGTCGTGATGATGGCAAGAGACCTGATGGACTGACATTCGTTGTTTTTTTTTATTTCATATTCAGGCGCTGCACGCTGGTACTGGAAGACCTTACACCAACAATAGACCGAAAAATGTACGCAGAATATCATGGTGATCAATTAAATAGTTGAGATGTAAAATCGTACACATTGGTGGTTTGGTCCTCATAGTCCATTGAAATGTAACATTTGATTTGCGTTTGTTAGAGGACGCAATTTTATTTTTGGGACATGTGTAGAAGCTCTATAGAATACTACCTAAATTTAAAATTAAAGAAGTTATAAGCATAAAAGTAAGAATATTTCTATAAAAATTTTCTTTTTTGCTCTATAACTTTTTTTTTATACATTTTACAAAAAAAATACCTCAGACCAATCTTGTAGGAGTCTTTTGAGGAAAAATATTTTCGATAATTTTTTTTATTTCATTCATTTAAAACCATGTTACAGCGCTCCAAAGTTGACCGGGTTCGTCAATGCTCATGAGAATCCGGTCAAAACGAAATGTTTAACCTAGTTTTATGATATATTTTTTATTGTAAATACATTCCTAAAAATTTTTTGTTGCCATCCTTGTCTTCCGGCCGCCATCTTGGTAAAAGGGGTGCAAACACCTTTTCGCGATATCTCGGAAACTATGCGTTCTACAAAAAAATTGTAAAGACATAATTTGTAGCAAATTGCTTTGCCTTTTTTTTTTTTTTTTTTTTTTTTTTTTCGCTGTGGAAATGCCTTTACGCATACCCCCCGCAAGATGAAAAGCGGGGGGTTATGTGGGACTCGACGGCTGAAGTGCAAGGCCGTAATACCCACTAAAACCACAGCGTATACTTCACCGCCGTTAGGGGGGTGCCAAGGGGTCGCGTGAGCATTCTACCCTGACACCCCGACGGATAGCCCGAAGGCCACAACTTCCTTGGCGACGGATTAAGGTGTTGGGCTCCGCCGCCAAAAAAAATTGCTTTGCCTACAAATATGTTTATATAACTTTTTGACCTAAATTTAAAATTAAAGAATTTATGTCCCAAACATGTCCCAAAAATAAAATTGCGTCCTCTAACAAATGCAATATTAGGTCCTTAAATTGTAACATTTCAATGGACTATTATTAATATTAAAAATTCGATTAGTTATATACTTTATTTGTTTAATATCTTGCTTACCTGTACGGTACTAAAATAGCAACCTTATGTCTCGATTTGCAATTTTTTGGACGATAATATCCTCCTTTACTCACTTCTGGATATTCCTCTGGATATTCGGTAATTGATTTATTAACAAATATTTCGTCTAAAAATATAAATATTTTATAACAAATATTATTATACGAAAAAACAAATAGGTATTGCATGTTCTTACCTCCTCCAGTTATATTGATATAGCATGTTGGTAATCCTTGGCCTGTTCCTTCAGTCACTAGTTACACATATCGAAAAAAAAGGTTAAATTAATACATATACACCCGCGTATAATTAATAAAAGGACTATACAACACAAAAATATTTTTTTAATTCGATCCAGTAATTGCTGAGATTAACCGGATCAAAAAAACAAACTCAGCTTTATATATTAGCAAAGATATGGAGACAGACTGGCAAAAGGGCCGCCTAATGGTAAGTGGTCAGCACCGCCTCCCGATATTGGCTCTATATAATATTAACTCCTGCATGCCAATGTGCCACCAACCTTGGGAAAGAGCTGATCTACTGAGCTTGCACAAAACCCTACCACCTACAATCTACATAAATATCTATGTATTAAGAAACTTTCTTGATACGGTTAAATTGTATAAAAATAGAAAATACTTAGTTTTCCTCCTCAGTCTTTGATCTATTTATCTATAGTTCTAGGACACGGCTTAATTAACGATTAACAAAAAACTGGACATAATTAGATTAAGTATGCATTTTTTTTATTATACAGGTAGGCAGACGAGTATATGGGCCACCTGATTGTAAGTCACCAATGCCTATAGCCGTTGGCATTGTAAGAAGTGTTAACAATAGCTTACATTCGGAAACTGAGACTTTATGTACACTGGCTTACTCACCCTTCAAACCGGAAAGTACAATACAATACACAACAATATATAGTACTGCTGTTTTGCGGTAGAATATCTGGTGAGTGGGTGGTACCTACCCAGACGAGCTTGCACAAAGCTCTACCACCGAGTCTTTCATTGTTACGAGATTAATAATAACTTTAGCATTCAAAAGGAATTCATCTCGTAAGCGTTATTATGCTAGAACTAATTTGTAACCCATCTCACGAAATAACAGAAAGTTATATGCGACATTAACTCTAATAATAATAACATTTAAAGTATATACAGATCAAAATAGCGTATCACCGAATGCATTTCACGAGTTACGAAGCGAATTCTTATATAAAATACTCAAAATGTCATTAAAGTGATATCAGACTTGGTGGTAGAGCTTTATGTAAGCTCGTCTGGGTAGGTACCACCCACTCATCAGATATTCTACCGCAAAACAGCAGTATTTGGTACTGTTGTGTTCCGGTTTGAAGGGTGAGTGAGCCAGTGTAATTACAGGCACAGGGACAAAATATCTTAGTTCCCAAGGTTGGTGGCGCATTGGCGATGTGAGCGATGGTTAACATCTCTTACAATGCCAATGTCTATGGGCATTGGTGACCACTTACCATCAGGTGGCCCATATGCTCGTCCGCCATCCTATGCTATAAAAAAAAAAAGACACATTCACTCTGAAGGATGTTCACCCCGTCACCCGAGTGAATATTAATTTCTATTCCGAATATGACTAATCTAATAATATCCAATGTTGAAATGGTTCAGTAATGCATTAATGTGTCAATTTAATTTCATTTTCTTGTTAAGACGTGTCAATGTGTGATAAAGAGCAAAACGGAAAAAAACGCTTGATAGTTGATTCCACCTTTAGTGACTAATTTAATCTTCAACATTGCAACTGTCGTTAAAAACATATGAGTCCTTGTGAAAACTTAAAGTAAATTCATTAAACCTAAATAAACAAAGGCGAGAAATAAGCTTCAAAACACACGTGCAAAATGTTACAAGCAAACAATTGGACGCTAAACTCGCGGAATGATTTTTAAAATTCATGAGTAGGCCTTTTATTGTATTTCATTAAAAGGCGAAATGTTTATTCATAAGTCAACGTCACACATTATGATTTAAATTTGAATTTTAAAGCTTAAGCTTTTACAGGATATAAAAATGCGGCTCCCGTGAAACAGATCACAGAAGTCGTTTTTATAAAAAACATTTTATTTAAATTTAGTTATTCTTCGTTTTTGTATTATTTGTGTGTTTATTTAGCTATTGAAAATTTAGGTGTTAAATATGACAGTGTAGTTCCTAATCACATGTTGCTTTGACGTTCTGTCAATATAATCTAATCAAAGCTATTAAATTTAAAAATATTAAATTTAAAAGCTATTTAATTTACAATAACCATGCTGTAATTACCTATAATTAAAAGTGCAATCATTCTTTTTTATCATACATTGTATATTGTTTGATGTATTATTGTAACTTTTGTTGGTAGTTCAATATTAAATAAATAAATAAATAAAGCTATTAAATAATGTAACCATATACTACTTAGTACATGTTTTAATGATGACATATTTCTTACAGTTTTGATTATTTATTTGATGGTTATTTATTTGTTAGTTACTGTGTATCTTATTTTTTTATTTCCGTTAGTAAAATTAAAATTCCATGACTAAAAAATTATATCTAATACCTACTCAGCTATAAAAGTTCTATTACATAGTATTTTGTTACAGATATTATGTAGTGAAGTCAACTAGTGGAAGGCTTTGTGCAGGATCACGCTAATCATAAATTATTCGACGACCAAACAGTAATATTTGGTATTGCTGCGTTCCAGTTTAAAGGCTGATTTAGTAAGGGACAAAACATCTTAGCTATCTAGTTATTGGCGTTATGTATCGAATTTTGAAAGCTAATGTCTATGGCCGAAGGAGACCACACCATCGATCGGTAGGATGATGTGTTTATCTTCCTTTTTAAAAAAAAAACAATTACCGCCATTTATATTGTCGTAAACAAATGTAGTATTGTTGTCTTCTTCGATCCATGTCAACTTCGTATTAACATATTCCTTTATGCTTGTGTTAGTAATAATTAAAAATCGAACACAACATGTTATTGCTAAAAGTACAATAAAACATGTAACTCGGAAGACCCATTTTGTGCCTTTATCTTCTATATTAAGACTTTCTTTTAAGTTTTTTGAAGTTCGAACTCGTTCTAAAATTAAAAAAGGAAACTTTGTAATTTATACTTTCGTCTTGTGAAAGATTAATTATTAAACAGATTATACAAAATATTAATAATATCCTGGGACATTATTCACAGAATGTCATCTGATCCCAAACTAAGCAGAGCTCGTACTATGGAAACCAGACCACTGATATATCTACTACATATACTACTTTTCTTTTGTAAATACATACTTGTAGAGATAATTACACACTGACACAGGTCATACTAACAAACATGTTCACAACATGCACACAAATGTCTGTCTGTCTGTTCATGTGCGTAAGGCAAGTATCTACCAACCACGCCAATCGGCTCGGCAAATATTTAGTACTTTTATTATTATAGCATATACCAAACAAAAAAATAACTATAATTATATCCAAATGTTAGGTACATTTTCCAGAACGATATGTATATACATAATTCACATACATATATATATATATCTATGTATATAATAAGTACTAGAATTAGGTACTGAAAGGAAAAACGCAGATAATAGTAGTCAAATGTCAGAAAGTGATATGCGACATTGTATATCACCAATTCTTTAATTACAAAGGCAAAGTAGGCTGGGTCAGGGTCTGGTAAAGTATTGAAAAAGTAAAAATCCTGATATGGGAAATAGGTCCAGCCGCGAATATCGATCTCGCGACCTTTTGATCGCTTGCCAACCCTCTTACCGACAAGCTATGTGTGCGTTTACGTTTTGAGAAGTATAGATTTATGACATACTCGTATGATTTCAAGTCGGTAGACTTGACCTACAATTATATACATACTTATCAAACGCTGTAAATTGAAATATTTATGACTTGAGCAATAAATAATTTTAACACTCCATTGACGTTTTAGCTTAACTAAAAACATATTTAAAGATGATAAAATTAATAACTAATAAAACCGTTAATAAAATTTAAAAAATAATTGAACTTCATAACAAAAATATTTCAAGAAAATTAATGTTACATATTTATTCCCGCCAAACCAATATATTTATAACATTTAAAACAATACATATTTTTTTAAATATTGACGATGTGCCATCAACATTGTTCACGAGAACTTTAAACTTACTTATTATTCAAATTTTCCGACGCAAAAAGGTTTTAGTGCTGTTAGTGTAATTTGTACTAATATAAATAAATTGAGGTTAATTTTAATGCTTATCTGAAGTAAAATACATAGATACCAGAAGAACCAGCGCATTTCGGAGGATTATATATATATATAGTATTATCTATCATATAAATAGCACGTCACAAGCGTGAATTTCATGTTCTTATTCTAATATATATCTAAAATATACAAACATTATAAAAAACTTACTTTTCGAACCACACTTCTTTATCATAACCTTTAATATTTTCCTAACTGGTACAAAGCTAACCATTGTTATAATATAACTCCAACGAATAAAATGATAAAAGATGCACTAATTTGAACGCATGATTACTGAATTGACAACTCATTAATGGCGAGGCTGATTACTTTTTTTCATTCGCAATTTTTAATTAAACAATACGTAAACATGGGATGTTGTCTTTACATTCTACAAACATTGCAATCGAGTACCACTGGATATTTAATTCATTGATTTTTTAAACAACAACAACTTAATAACGTTCTTTTTAAATAAAAATAAATAATAATAAATGGAGAGAACGGTAAATAAATTTTAATGAATATATAGGTATAATGATCCAGAAATAAAACAGATTTTATTAAAACCGCAAATTAGTCTTTATGAAAAACGAACACGAAATCAAACAAATTGATGTAATCTCAATAAATTATTCTTTAAAGTTCAATAAATAATACATTAATTTTATTTAAATTATAATCAATTCTAAGTATAATACATTTAAATTTAATTTAATTGTCATATTGTAATTTTACATTTCTCTCGATATTTTTGCTCTATAAGAATGGATTTATTTATTGTTATCATATTTCATTTATTAGATAACATGAATAATTAAAAAAACAGTAAAGTCAGTTGATACAAAATTAATAATAAGCATGCTCTAATTTTACATTTTAATGTGTTATTATGTTGTAATATTGTAACTTTTGTTGGTAGTTCGTCGATAATATTAAATATATAAAAAAAGTAAACAGGCGTTACTAATATACCCTCATCAGTTATTTAATTTCCTATTCAACAGTATTAGATTACCATTTCATAAGTGTGTCACATCTATTGTATTCTCGCTTCTGACCCACTCTTCCTGCTCGAGCATTTAAAAAAATTAAAATCTAGACATCCATGCTTATTATAATAAAAAATAAAAAAATATATTATATGTTTATTCAAATTTACTTTACGGACCAAATAAATCTGTCAAAAAGGTCAACACTATTTAAAGTATGTGAAGTACGTCCATCACGATTAATTCTATAGAAAACTGTTGGTACATATTTAAAAGAAATAAATTTATAAATGACTTGTATCATTGGTATCATATCATTCAATTTCAAGTAAAACGATTAGTTATATTGAATATTTTACATACACAATATCTTATTAACCTCGTCAGCCAAACTCATAGCAATAAACTTTTTTGTTTTATGTAAAATTTTACAAATATTAGGTTCAGATACGAACTTACACACAAATATATCTTTATTTTCATCGTCGTCTTCGAGTCGTTGCATCGTTTCGTTTACCTGTTCAGTATATGGGGTTCCCCCTACTTCAGGTTGTAGTTGAAAGAAAGACGGTAAACAAATATGAAGTACATTCCAAATAACAGATTGACTAACTACATAAGCCAAATTTGGGTCTTTCTGTGGTTCAACCTTTTCTTCTTCTAATACCTCTTCTTTTTCTGACACTTTTTCTTCAACTACTTCTATTTCCTCTTCGCATGGCTTACAAATATACGTCATTTTTACATCTGTAGTAGATTGTGCCATTTTACTGCGACTTGTGAGGCTTTTTTGAGACTTCGGTAATCGAGCACTGTGAGTACTTTCAATCTTTTTAGCCTTTGTACCACCTTTGCCTTTTTTTCCTTTTTTATCAATTTCAGGCAATGGTTCTGTATATTCTAATTCTATTATTGATGTACCTTCGCATGTATTAATAACGTTCGTTATTAATATATCTAAAAACTGCCCCGTGCATTTATGCGCACAAACCAGGCATTCGTCTTTGTACTTTTTATCTTTAATTAACTTACATACAATTTCTTCACACTCCGCAAGCTTAAAACAGATATTTTTACCTATGGCCATCGATAATGCCATTACAAAACCTTCAATAGGATCAACATTTTTGCAAACTGCTAACAAAAAAGCAGAATAATTCATTAAATTTTCAGCAGTCTCAAAACATTCAAATAGAAAATGTTTGATTAAATTTTTTCTTATTAATTCATATTTATCATCAGAATTAAAATATTTTTCAAACCAGAGTTCTTCTTGAATAAACGTATTTCTTTCTATTAATTCTGTAGACTCGAGATCGTTGCAGCGGAAATGCTTCCGATGCAGTAATAATTCATCCGCAGAAGGGAACGGTAAGTTCAGGCAAAATATAAGAAAATCCCTCCAATCAATATACGTTGCCTCTCCAAACAGTGAAAATACTAACTTCGGTATAAGTTCAGGGTCTATTCGTTTCCAAACTTCGGGAAACATTGGACCGTCACAAATTTCTCTACCAAAGAAAATAAAATCTTGTAGTAAGTATATAAATGCTTGTTGCAAAATTAAACCTGTTGGAGCTACGATTTTGAATTGTGAACGTAACCTAGCTAAGTGACAAATTTTGAATTGCATATCGTTAACAAATTCTTTAGTAACTGTAGTATCCACTTCAGTTTTTGGAGGAGAAAATTGCAAAAGATTTGCATCGATAATGAACATATCTTCTTCTAGTGCAAGACTTTCTGGAATTCTTTTACCACCTTCAACTGCCAATTGTAAATATTTACACAAACGGTCTACTGATTTTATCTCATTAAGGTAATAGTTATTAATATCATTCTGTATGTCTGTAAAAGTCTTGCATATATTATCGTTAAATAATTTAATGTCCTTATAACACTTGTACTGCAACGCCAATAGGCGTAAACTAACTCTGAACATTTCACCGTTTATTCCCATGATCCATTCGTCTATACATTTAAGAGCATTATTCTTGAAAATTTCTTCTTCATTCAATGATTCTACGGAATTATTGTCCTCTTTTTTTTTCGTTGTAGGTACTATCTTGGCTATTTCACTATATTCTCGGCTAATAAGAGATCTGTATGATTCATTCGTCTCTTTTACACTCTTCAAAGCAAATTTTACATTGCTCTCTATTACGAAATTAAAAGGATTATTACTAAAATCTATCTCAATATTTTTCAATTGCATTTCTTGAAAGCAAGTTTTAAGTTGTCTGTACAATTTATCTTCGCCGCCTTTCTTACTTCCGGGTGTTTCATCTGATTCTTTGAATATTTTATTTAGTTCTTTTGATGTTATTCTGTCACTGGATGGAGAACGTTTTATCATCGCAAAATAAAAATCATGCAATGTTTGATAAGTTAACATAGCCCTGAAACAAAAAATTATATCAAATAAAAGTAAAAACAAACTTATTTCAAATCTTTACACTATTACTCTTACCTATTCAGTTCAGTCTGCATACAAGAAATATACGTGTTGACCATCGTAGTCATCTCTTCTAAAGCCCAATTTTCACAAATAAGCATATACCTTTGTTGTTCTGCAAACAGCTTCCTATCGTCACATATTTTATATAATCTTTGTTGTAACTCCTTAACTTTACAATGCCATTCGTTTTTAGAAAAATGGATGTCACGCCAATCATTTTCAAAATTATTATATTCTTGTTGAAAACTGCTGACTAAATCTTGTTTTTGAGATGGTAGAGTTATTATTTGTTCCATTTTATCTTTTAGGAATCTCGTATATGGTACGAGACAATTCATTTGCAATCTTTTAGCAAAGAATAGGTGCTTAATATCGTGTATATAGGTTCTTTCTATTTCTTCCCAGCAAGTAGCTAATGCGCTTCCTATAAGTTCAGGTATTGGTAGTTCACCATATATCCAGTCTTCATCTCCTGCTAATAGCTTAGCTTCTTCGCTACTGACGGCTGTATATGTTCTACTCTCATTTTCTTCTTCATCAACATTTTCTAATATCACTTCATCTTGCATTTCTTCCATAGAATCAGGTGCCTTTACAATATTTAAATCATTTGAAGAGGATAATTTACTTAATCTGGAATTACGACGCAGTTTTTCTTTAGATTTTCCATTAGCCACTTCAGGTTTGACCATTTTTGACTTCATTCGCTTTTCATCAGAAGATGGAAAGTCAAGAATACTTAAAATGTTTTCTCCAAATAATTTATCATTTGATTTCAAGGGCATTGTGTAGTCACCAATTATATATTTACAAATCACAGCTAATTGTTCCTTTTCAATTACTTCGTAATACATACTGTAATTAATTCCAAGCACTGCGTAAAATCTATCAATAAATTCAGAATTTTCTTCATCTAAATTCCATATAACAAACTCTTGAAGAATGTCTTCGGTTTCTTTTAATTTAATGTAGCAAGTAAAATAACTTGTAAACGGCTTATCTAATAACTTTTTATGAGGATCATTTACAAGCTTAGAAGTTCTCAAATATAAATAGGGATCTTTTTTCTTAATTCTGTGCTTACTAATACTTTCTTCAAGATAAATATCATCTTGATCATCTAGTTCGTTTTCATTAGGCGGTGCCCTTCCCGAAAAAGTTTCTTCCAAAACTTGTGCTTGATTATATGAATTAGGATAGTTTATTATAACGAACCCGTTGATGTTATCTTGGTCCTTTAGATATTCAACTATTATTGCACAAAGTAAATGATCCGTTAAAATATTACCAGAATTTAAGCATTCATAAGCATATCTACCTAATTCTGCCGAAGGTGATAAAGTTATATCTTCCTCAGGTATGGCTTTTGGTGTTTGTGTTTGCTTAGTGTTAGCAATTAATGGTCCCGATATTATTGACAAATTTGCCTCGCTACTTCTTGTAATTATTTCGTCTTCAGATTTAAGCATTTTAATAAATTCTTTTGTATCTTCTTCTTGTGCTAAAGCAATAAATTTATCAAATGATAGTTCGATATCCGTACAACCAATCATTTCGGTTTTAAATTTTCTAAGACAGAAATTGATAGCGGACTCGAGGCGTACAACGTGTATTTTTTGAGCATCCAACAATGTTTGCATTGCAATTGTTATTGAGTTATCAGGCAGATTACGTAAAACAGCTTTAGCTGAAAAATTTGGTAACGTGGCTGGTAATCGTTGCGGTGGAAGGGGGTACTTAATTTCGAGAAGGGAGTATACGACATGTCCCAGAATACGTAATCCTAAATATTCATACTTTCTATCTTCGGACTCAGGATCAAAATTAGGTATTAACAAATCTAATGACCACGGGTATAAATAATTGTGGTAATCTTTAAACTCACTCTCATTTAAGACTTCTTGTCTATCTAATTCTAGATGTAAAATTTCTTCGTAATCAGGTGTTTGATTTTCATCTATTTTTGAGTCTATTAAAATATTTTCCATTGGCTCTAAATAATCAAAGATAGGTTGCTGTTTATAATACAAAGATTTCCACTCAGTTATAAAATGGTTTGGTATATCGCCCTCTAATAGCCTTTCATAATAAGCATATTTAGTAGCGTAATCAATTATTGATAGAATTGTCTCATAACAAATATCGTAATAGTGCTGTCTTTTTCTTTTCATTTTCTCAGCATATAATTTTTTGTGTAAGGTATTCTGTCTTTGTTTTTCAAAGTCAATCTCCGCTAGTCCTGAATTTATTTCTTCTTTTACATTATCAAGAAATTGATTAAATTGCTGAGTTCTTTGTTCAGCAAACTCCTCTTCACCAGTGATTCTATTTTTTACTAAATTCCGGGCTTGTTGCTTGGTTTCCATTATTTGTGTACACATCTGTTTTTCAAACTGCGACAACTTCATAACTTTTTTAGCAAGTTCGATATCTAATTTTGCTTCTTCTTCAGCGACAGACATATCCCATAATGATCCACTTATTACATTACTCAATTGCTTTTGAAATTCCTCTGAATCGGATTTTTTATGTATTCTAGTGTAAAGATTATCCAAATAATTTTTAGTCCATTCTGAATCAATAATCGACTTTTTTCTTTCTTTGGCTTCTTCATCCAAATTACATAGCTCTTCATAAGTATAATTGTGGAACTTACACGGATACCTCATTGAAAATTCTTCCATATCTTTTTTATCTTTATTGGTTATTTTCTTAGTTGTTGTTTCTGGATATTTCAAAGGAATTTGAGACTCTTCTATTCTTTTTAAAGTTTTTAAATAATTGTGACGTAAAAAATCATAAGTTTCTTGGATCTGTTTGGATTTTTCTCTTTGCCACTCAATAAAACGATTTTCATCCAATAAGGGCTTTGCTAGATGGTCGACGAATCGCTCCTGTTCTTCTTTGACCTTTTTAACAGTAAACCGATGCTCAAGTTTTTCTACTAAGTTTGAGCACATTTTTCTCTCTCTTTTTATAAAATTGGTTCGATCTCTTTTATCTAAGCAAAGAAAAAGTTTATAAAATAACCGAAGTATTGAAGAACCTTGTCCTGCCATTATATTGGCTAAATCTGTGTCTTCTATATTTATTTCCAGTTCAAGCAGCCACACTCGTAGAAGTTTCCAATTATTTTTGATATCTTCATTTATATTACTTGGTTTTATTAGATAATGCTTTTCTTCATTTATAACATTATAACTCCGTAAAACACATGAAATAATATGACCATTTTTCATTTTATCTCCGAATTCTTCGGCTTCCCATGTAATAGAATGCTGCAAGCTATGGGAAAGCCATTCTTTTAAAATTTCTGCCATTTTATAGTAACTTTATAAGAACTAAAGAAAGCTATAATAGAAAATTTTATAATACGCTTCTTGACATTTTGGTTATCTTGCTTCAACTTTGTCTCGACCTGTATTGATATTTTTTCTTAATATTTTACTAATATGTAAATTGTAAATAGTGACCAGTGACAATATGTACCTAAGTCCAACATAAAAAACCTATTTAAATTAAATCATGCCGATTTCTGGTAACAATAAAAATATCAAGATGTATCTATAATTCTATATTATATTTGTATGGCAAGCCTTACAAAATGTCATAGCAAAGCATATTATGACTTTTTTGTGATGTTTATTTTCGCACGGTTTTTGCATATTTCATAAATTTCATTCAAATCTATTCATGATGAAATGCAACGAATTTGAAAAAAGTGTATGTAACTTTCCGACATCTTGAGTAGAAAGTTCGTATCTCCATCTTTTATTCGGAAACATATTACGTTGTTTACAGAAACCTCGCCATCACATGAATCTGGATAATTTGGATAAAGCATTACACGATTTGGGAATGTTGAGTGCAATAACTGAAGCGCGACGTGATTATCTACGAGAATCTAAAACTAATCTGGGCGTAATGAGGCTGAACACGCGGTACGTTTCCAACGTCACAGTGGGCTATTGTATGAAAAGAAGCACAAATAAAAACAGACTGTGCCCTTACGTGCTGCCCGTACGGCATAGAACCAAGAGTGAAAACTCGGATGCCATCGGTTTGGATGCTAACGACACCACCTGTGACTTTAAATACAACTTACTAGAGCCATCAACTAGTACCTGTATTAGAGAAAACGTCGACGTCAAGAGCCCTGCCAAGCGATGTCAATCACTCGAAAACCTCAATCTTAATTTAGAAACCCCACCGAAGGCAGAAACTTCGCCTGATATGGAATGTGTGTCGACCAGAATTCAGAAATTACAAGTTGACGAATGACAATCAAATTAAAAACATCAACCTGTGTAAATGTATCCATGAATAATAATTGTGCATTGAAACTGTGTGTAGTTAATATCAGATTTGAGTGATCAATGAACTCAGAATGTATTTTTCTGTGTATGAATATGTATAGTAGAATGAAGGAACTTAAAAATACTGATTATAAATGTTCCTAGGACTTCATTTAAATTAATTTTGCATGTTTCTCCTGCCTTTGTTGTTCTGATAGATAAATGTTAGATAAAATCATATGCGTTTTTGCTCAACCAATATAGAAACCATTTGATATAAAAATTATTAAATAGCATTGTTCAGTTTTCATTACTTAGTTATCGCTTTGGTGAATATTAGTATCTTAATATATTTCTTTTAGAAATAGAAATTCAGATCCATGTGCATTATATAATTAAACATATTTGAATAAAACAAGGGTTCTTCGAAAATAAAAATGTCTACTATGCACCTAATATTGAAATTCATTAAATGTCTGAAAGTAGAATTGATGGTTACCTTTAGTGTTTAGTGCTTGTTGAGAACAATTACAATTTTGTTTTCTCTAAGTTACAGATGTATAATTTACTGGCTTCCATTGTGTGTGTTTGAATTTATTTATATTGTTTTAAAGTAGTTTAATAAAAATAATTGTGATTAGTTAAACAACAAAGGTTGTTTTAATAAGTTTTTACTAGAGATCTCATAACATCACAGCTTGGTGGTGAATATTTTGAATTTAGTGTGTTAATTCTTGGAACAAAATAAAACAATTATTTATCACTCTGTTTCGCTTTTGTGACTTAGGAATGGCTAATACATGTTTGTTAACATATTTTGTTATTTTTTTTCTTATTTAATAAACAATATTTGAAATAAATATTGCCTTGAAATATTTATCTGTTTTATTATTTTTTTAACAAAATGTAAAGATTTTTAGTATGCTTTTATTAATGAAAATGTGCAAAGTAAAGATAAATTAAAAGAATCAATGGTCACAGACATTAAATAACCTTTTGTACTAAAATATAGTAGCTTTAAGCATTTCATCATTTAAAATTAACATTGTAATTTGGTTTCAGAAGAGCCACAGTTATTAATAATAGAAAATTGTATATTCTGTAGCTATATGTTTGCATAGATACTAACAAATTATAAAAAGGATTGTGAGGAAACATGGTAGTGATGTGAAATATACTTATTAACAGTAGTAGCCTGTGAATGTCCCACTGCAGGGCTGGAGGCCTTAGCCCTGCAATGGGACATTCAGGACACGCTTCTTCTCCTCTTTTGAGGAGAAGGTTTAGAGCTTATTTCTCCACGCTACTCCAATGTGGATTGGTGGAACTTGTGAAACACTGAAATTAGACACATGCAGGTTTCCACACGATGTTTTCCTTCACCGTCAAGCATGAGATGAATTATGATCACAAATTAAGCGCATGAAATCGGTCGTGCTCGCCCGGGTTTGAACCCACGATCATCGTTTAAGAGTCACGCGTTCGTACCACTGGGCCATCTCGGCTTCTCGTCGAATCGAACGTTTAAATAGTAAAATTATATGTACCAACATAAAATATTATGACAATGCAGATATGTAATAAGTTATTACATATCTGCATTGTTACTAATAACTTATTACTAATAACAAAAACATAAGAATTTCATTCCCATAGTGATATGGGCCGCTTTCTGTTTAATTGAGGTCATCTGCAATAATGGTACATTTTCAGAATTGTTACATAAAATTCAAGCCGTGGAAAATTATGTATATCTCACAAATGGAAGGTATATTCTTATTGAGGTCTAGAGAATCTTAGAAGCTTTATGTTTTCGAATGAAAGAACTACCTTGTCGTTAGAGACACCGAGACAGACTGAGAAACACCAGCAAAAGATATTTTACATCGCTATACATTATGTATTTTAACGGTTAGGGTACTGATTTAGTGATTAATTAATTTTGAGTATTTGTGCTCAGGTCGAACTGTGTTAAAATGTATTGTCGCCAACATAAAACCTTAATTGCCAGTCTATGTATATATGCCAGACTACACAAAAAAATCTTGTTTGTTTCATTGGTCAACAAAACAATGGGAGCCGGACTAGCTAGTTGACGTTAGCTTGAGGAGCCGGTTGGCGTGGTTGGTAAGATACTTGCCTTTCACGCCGCAGGTCGTGGGTTCGATTCCCACCCAGGAGAGACATTTGTGTGTATGAACATGAGTGTTTGTCCTGAGTGTGGGTGTAATTATCTAAATAAGTAAGTAATTACAAAAGAAAACTAGTATATATAGTATATCAGTTGTCTGGTTTCTATAGTACAAGCTATGCTTAGTTTGGGATCAGATAGATCGCCGTGTGTGAATAATGTCCAAGGATATTATAATTTATATAGTTATATATAAAATAAAATATATCCAGGTGTATACTGATATTATTTATTCACAAGACTGTAGGTTCAACACTTAGGGATAGTTAACAAAGAAATATTTTTTTAAATAATTATTGCATTTGAGTATTGCTGATTTACAGCGCCTTCACTTTGAGTTGCTTCATTTTCGGGGCTTTACGTTTTTGTTGACGCTTCTGCTCCTTTAACTCCCAACGCCGCTGCTTATCTGGATCATCTTCCTGCAACACGAAACACATACTTGTAAATTATACCTATATACTATCGCACAAATATATAGGAATATATCTATTTTAAATAAACTATGAAAATTTAATTTTTTGCATCCAATACAGACTTTTGTCTAGGCAGGCAGAACCTAAAATCTATGTACATCTATTTTCAACTTCAGTTAAGAAAAAAGTTCGCCTAAGGAGTGATCGAACCTGGGACTTTTGCATTGCTAAGCGACCCTTAGCCATTCATCTATTAATATTAATAACTAGTAGACAGATAATTGTCCAGAAAAATTCAACTGCAAATAAAAGTTTTCCATCCATAAAAAGTTCTTGGTTTTTCTATCAAGGAATCCCAAATAGCAGTAGTGTTGAAGAAAGTGCTGCACTAGCCGCCCCAGCCTTGCCAGCCCGTAAGATGCCTCTTCACGCCTCGTTTGAAAGAACCCAGGTTGTAAGAGGAGGGGAACACGTGGACTATGACAGGGGGGGGGGGTATAGCCTGCAGTGTGCGACTGACCGCCAGTATGCGCTCCTTCTCCTGCTTGCGCTTCTCCTCGCGGCGCTGAGCGGCCTGCTCCTGCCGCGCCGCGTGCGCGCCGCGCACCCACGCCTCCGTCGCCTTCACGCGACGCTTCTCGCACTTCGCTAGAGCCTGATGTACGGACATTTGTTATTACATTTTAACTTCATAATATTACTTCTTTTGTATATTATGTCACTGAAATTTGTGGAGCTGTTTATAAAAGATATTTTTTTAATTTATCAATGACGCTTTATATTTGATATCAATCATACTATTTAAAAAAGTTTAAATATGATTTAATATAAATACTTAATTCAAGAATGAACTACCTCTTTGCTCAAACGGAGCCGTTTGATTTTATCCAGCAGATAGAACACCAACAGCAGCAAGGGACGAATTTCATCCCCACCGCCGTCGGGGCCCAACGCGAGACTGACTAGCATCACTCGTTCCGTATCCGGTGGTTTCGTGGCTACGGTTTCTCTGTCAAATAAAATTAACACTTTAAAACAAACAATCAGATACGGTTTTTTTGACATCTATTGGCCAAAACACATAATTACAGTTACTACTATGGTGAGAACGACAAAAGTGTCGTAATATACAGATTTACAAAAATTGTTAATTTATAATAATAATAATATCTTAGGACAATTTTCACACACCGTCATCTGACCCCAAACTAAGCAGAGCTTGTACTATGGAAAACAGACAACTGATATACTACATATACCTACTACTTTTTCTTTAGTAAATACATACTTATATAGATAATTACAACCAGACTCAGGACAAAGAGACATGTTCATGCACACAAATGTCTGTCCTGGGTGGGAATCGAACCCACGACCTGCGTCGCGAAAGGCAGGGTATCTACCAATCACGCCAACCGGCTCGTCGAATATAAATAAGAGAATAGATTCTGCCTGCCGGAGCGTCCAGTGCGCACTCACTCCATCTGTTTGGGCCCGCAGTAGCGGTCGGACACGTGTATGTACTGCACGTGCGCGTGGTACTGCGTGAGCGCGGCCGTGACGCGCGCGTCCAGCACGGCGGCCGTGGCCTCCGCGCACTCCGACAGCACGCCCAGCGCCGCCGGCAGCCCGTGCTTGTCGCCCGCGCGCCGCTCGGGGCAGAACATGCTCTGCGAGAACAATACGGTGTGAGTAACATATCCATTATCTAGTTAAAAAAAAAACATGTCTAATATAATCTTAAAATGATGATGCAATTTGTTCAAAGAGTTGAGTTAAAAATTATTTAAAAAAAAATTAAGAATTAAGCAAAATATGCCTCGACTTTTAGCACAAAATTTCCAGCCTAATATATCAATTGTGGTAATTTTAAGGCCTGGCAGCCCTAAATTGCAACATGCATGCAAGGCATGATCAAGTATTTATAAAAAATATATAATGAATGTTAATTACCAAGTCCTGCATCTCCTTAGCGAGGCGCGTGGCGATCTTCTTCTGAGCGATGCAGAGAACGAACGGGTCGCAGTCGTCTTTACCGAGTTCCACACGGATAAGTAACGTGTCCGGAGTTGGTTTAACTACACCAAGTAACACGTGGACTAAGTCTTGACGCTGTAAATGACAAATTTATGATAAACAATATTACAATAATTTTTTTATAAGTTTTTTTAATTTTTAAACTGAACTGCAAATGGATAACTTATGTAATTTTTTTATTCTTAAATAAATAATTAATTTAACTTAAATTCAAATAACAAAATGTGTACAATTATTTAGTAACTCGTTTGTCTGTTGATCAATACATAAAGTAACCGTCATGAGAAGCTAGAAATGTTGTAAACAAGTGTTCAGGAGTTCACAACATTTGGACCAACAAAAAAATTAATTTGTTTAAGATTTAATAAATTATTAAGTAACAAATATTAATTAACATATATTATTTATGAATAATTAATCGTCAGATTCAGATGTTTCCATTTCTGTGTCAGAATCAGTGACATGTATCACGAAGCTATTTAAATTTATTTCCTTAGATTTACTGGCTACTGGCTCCATTATACGTAATAACAAATAAAATTAACGCAACAATTACAACAACAATAAAAAAGTGATAACGAAACAATAACAAAATTAACAATAACAACCAGATCCGCGATATATGGAAAGCAATGAAACAAACTCGTACGCATTCGAAACTCGAATGACGCGTTTATTTCAAACTAGCTTTTACCCGCGACTTCGTCCGCATAAGTTTTTTTGTTTTCTCCCGGCTATAAGTCCCCCTGCAACAATGTCCCACTATCGTGTTCCAGTCCTCAACTTCACATAAAAAATTTGTTCAAAAGCAACCTAAGCTACATAATGGATAGCTCCGAATGTTTCCTTAGTAAATATAAAAAGTAAATAATGTAAATCGGTTTAAAATACTACTAACTACCTACCTGCCAACCCCCGATGTTAGACAGTGTTACATGTTGAATAGTAAACAAACTAAGTGTAGGTGTTATAATTTCGGTGATGAACTGATTACCTATCCGTTTCTTTGTCTAAAATGAGTATTAACTTATCACTATGATTGATTACTGAGCATAAAGTTCGTATAAATGTCTATCTAATTACCTCTTCAAGTTTAAAGCGTAGCTAGTTATGTAGTACTATATTAATTCTGTGGTGTAAGTAATTAGATTTTATCTGTATGTAATTTAACAGTCAGTTGAATAAAAAATCGTATACAAATCAGATCAATAGCTATGGCGTAATGTGATTCTAGACAGAGTTTTAATGTTGTAGATAGGTAGCTGTGTATAGGTTCCTGTGGGAATGAGATATTTTCCCGAAGTAAAAAGTAGTCTGAATTTTGGTACCTTCCTACCCTATAAGTTAAGTAGTGTGATGGTATGTCGCTAAGTTTCGATCCAAGTAAAACTGTTAAATAAAGACAGATGCATCAAAATTTTATAATAAATTCCCTAAATTATGGCGCCTACCGACCCTCTAAGTTAGAAAAGTGATCAAATACTAACTTTAAGTCTTAGTAACACTCATTTAAAAAAAAAAACATCAAAATCATTTCAGTAGCTATGGCGTCATTCGCTTCTTGACACGATCACGCTAGATTTCCGCGGGAATGAGGTATTTTCCCGCCGTAAGAAGTAGCCTGTGTCCGTGCCTAGGATCCTATCTTTATATTAACCAAGTCTTATAAAAATCCGTTCAGACGTTAAGGCGTGAATGAGGTAAACTTTTAAACCAAACTATTAAAAATCACTAACTTAATTAGTTTTCTGCCTACTGCCTACGCCTTAAGTACGATAGCATGAATATTAATAGCCCATATCCTTTTCTAGGTTACTATCTATCACCTAACTAAATTTCATCAAAATCCGTTCAGCCGTTTAGGCATGATAGAGCAAAACTCCCACCAAAAACCATAAAAAAATCACTAACTCAATTCAGTTTTCTGCCTACTTCCTACCCCCTAAGTACTATGACGTGATCATTTTGATCTTATATCCGTTTTTAGGTAACCATCTATTACCTTACTAAATTTCATCAAGATCTGTTCAGCCTTTTATACGTGAAAGAGCAAAAGTCCCAACAAAAACGACTAAAAATCACTAACTCAATTTAGTTATCTGCCTACTGCCTACCCCCTAAGAACGATGGCGTGATTATTTATAGCCTATGACCATTTCTAGGTTATCATCTATCACCATACCAAATTTCATCAAAATCCGTTCAGCCGTTTAGGCGTGAAAGAGGAACAGACAGACAGACAGACAGACAGAGTTACTTTCGCATTTATAATATTAGTATGGATTGGCGTCCCGATAGTTTACAATCCCTGCGACGGACGCGTTCCGGTACCAAAAAACACAAACGATAGCGCTTTGCGTCGCTAAAATATGATCCGACTAAATTAAATAGGTTGTTACTTTCATATAACCCGTCTATATATCATGTCGATTGAATATGGTCAATTTATTATTATCTCGCAGTGTAAAATGTTTACTTAGTAAAAGATGTTTGTTTACATAATTTATAGCTTCTCGTGACGGGTACTTTAGATCGATAGTTTTATTTCTAGAAATTTTAGTTTCCGAAAAGAAAAAAAAAAATACTTTCATTTTAAGTGTCGATCACGTCATAGTGACCAGTCTGTATTGGAATTGAACATTGGGCTGTTTATACGGTTTTTTACAATATGACCACTAGATGGCGGTAGTGGTGTGTGGCGTGGCTGACCTTGATCAGTTTGAGCGTGAGCAGCATCCCCTCGCAGCACTGCCGGCCGCTGCACCACATGGTGAAGCAGTGCTCCGCCTCGCGCCGCCAGCCGCGGTCGTCCGCCGACACCACGTCCAGCCCCGTCTCGCCTGCGACACATGCCATCCTCTATCATTGTATATATTTTTTTGAAGTTAATAGACTTCACAGACAACACCATTTGACCAAATACCTTGAAAATTATTTTTATACTATTCACTTTGTTTTAAATCGATCACCATTATATTTTGATATTGGAATATATTGCTGTGTATACACAGGTAGAACAACATTAACTAATAAAACTTTGTGCAAGCACTACTGGCTGGATACCATTCATTGTTCTACCACTAAAATGAAACGTTGTATTCCTTTGTTCCAATTTCAAATAGTGGGTTTGTATCATAGCATACATTTGGCATATCTTAGATCGCATGGTTGATTTGAATTTACAGTGTGAGATGTGTTTTATATACCACACAGTGCCAGGGTTTATTGGAAATAGTGGACAATTTCTCCACAACCACATAATATCAGGACTTCATTAATGTTTAACTTTATTATTAATTACGTTATGTGTAAAGAATGCTTTCAAAATGATCATAATCTCACCGACTAATGTAAAGTTTTCATCCAAAAGTGGTCTATGTAACTTGAGGAAGTTAGTCGCTATGGAGGTGTTCTTGGCGCGTCCGATTACGTACGCGAGCGCGTACGATGCGAGCAAACAGCATAGGATGCCTTCTAGCCAATAAGCGTCCCATCTTGGTCGAATCATTATTGGCACCTATAGATTAATATACATTAAAATCTTTAGGAGTGTTTAATGAGAAAAAAATATTTTATTAATGAGAAAATATTACACTATTTAGGCATACAATAGAAGTATAAATTGTTTAAAGTATTTCCTAGTGCTTGGAACACTTGAATTTGAGCTGAAGATAATGGGTTTATGGTTCATGAATATTTGGAGGCTGGTGGCCCAGCTAGGGCACAATTACAGTAACTTTACTTTCATTTGTACTTAAACAAACTATATTATTTTCATTGTTAAGGAAAGACATATACACTTATGTACATCTATAAATACTATAACTATATAAAGCTATTAAAAAAAAGGTACCTGGGAGATAGTAATTTTTGGTTGTTCAGCAGCGCGAGGCGTTGTGTCCTGAAAACCCTCAAACTCTTCGGGATCTTGAAAATGCTCAAATTCATTATCTTCATCCTGAGAGATACATATAGGTTTTAGTATATTATGATGACACTAATGACTGTTATACATGGGCTTGTCACTATTTTATGATTATAGTTCAAAATATGAATTAAGTGGATAGTTAGAATTATAATGACCAATATGATTCCATCTGAATCAACAGATTCTGAAATATTTGTATTATTAAACAAATTAATTACAACATAGAGAAAATAATATCCTAATATTTACATTGCTTAATTATAGACTGATAATATCTGGAGGAATAGTTTCAGCCAACCAAGAAACTACTAGCATATAATGTTAATTAGCAAAATCATTAATTGCTTGTCAAAAACATATTTATTTATTAAGTTACACAAAACGGAATGTAATCAAGACTTAGAATTAAATAATTAAGAACCAAAAGCAATTGCAAATTACATATAAACATATAATATATCATCAAAATTATTTACAAAAGGTCATAATTAGTTTAATTCACTCACTCAATCGTTTTTTTATATCCCTATTCTGTCACAGGCTGTGATGGAGCAACTAGCAATGATTGTAATTCTTTTACTCCGATTGCAAATACAATAGTATAATAATATTCTGGGGCATTGTTCACACAAGACCATCTTGATCACATAATAAGCAGAGCTCGTACTATGGAAACTGAACAACTGATATACTACTTTTCTTTTGTCAATACATACATATATAGATAATTACACCCCAGCCTGTGATATGAAAGGCAATTATCAACTAACAACACCAACCGGCTCATCAAATGCAGTATGCGTTGATTTTGCAGGTTCTTAGAAATATTACGATTAGGGGATTTAGATTATTTCGACTTCCCAAACTTGAAATGTACTCTTTTAAGTTTACCTCAACAACTATATCATCTGCTTCAATATTTGTTTCGAACTGTTCCTTATTTACATTCTGTTTTGCCTTCATAACTGGCACTTGTTCTTCAATGTAATCTGAAATAGAAGATTAAATAAAAAAATATATATTTACTCTCCTACATTTACAGAATAAGCTATAGAAAAATGAAACAAGAAGAGGCATTACCATAATTTATTTTTGAAATAATAATGGTGTTTTATTAATAAAGATCTCTTACCATTGGTTGGAGCTTCCTCTTCAACCTCAAATTGTTCAAACTCAGCAAAATCATCATCCTCTAGTGTTGTGTCCTCAAAAGCCTGAGACGCATAAACACTGCATAATAGCAGTGCTATGGAGAAGATGAATAGACGCATTTTCAACCTGAAATAAAGAATTTATTATTTTAAATAATTTATTTAAACTTTTTAAAAGTTTATTATTAAATATATAAATTTAAAAATAGATAGAATTACGAGTATAGATTGTTAAATGACTTAAGGATTATAGAAATAAACTAACACTAAATATGGACTTGTATTTGGCATTATCTTTAAGCATCCACTTATTCTGGTTGTTCTACAAAAGTAACTCATACATACCTACATACATTTGTCTCTGATGACTAAGTTAATCTTTCTAGATCATATTTATCTTGTAACAAGGTTGTGGTAAAACAATAAGTTGATCAGATAAGGTCTTTAAGAGTACAAATATATTTGCACTATGAATATTTATAAATTACAATGTGTTATCACTTAATACGTATATTTGTTAATAAAAAATTGTAGACACAAATTTTTATTTTGAAATCTTTAGATTTAAAATAAATTTGATTTATATGATAAACTGTCAAAGATTCTAAGTTATTTTAAGAATATAATGAGACAAAGTCACAAGGTGAAATGATTTGCCACATAAAACCTATTATATATATAAGGTTTCCACGCCAAATTAAGGGCTTCACTGATCTAATATTTAATTGACCTATTTACATATAATAATATATTTCATTAGAAGGATTGAACATTGATATATTTTATGGGGAATGAAATAAATTGTAATTAAAGACAACAAAATTGTACATATAAGTCATGTCATCATTATTTTATACATAATATAGGTAATATGAAGATAACCACCAAATTGTAATTCAATGACATTTGCGTTTAATTCTGTATCACTATTTAGATATTTTCATAGTAAATATTTACCTGTAGGACGACACATAAACTAACTTATATAATAACACATTTATTTTAAGTTACTTATTTTTAATAATTTGTTCTAATCTAAAATAGCTATTTCATTACTTAGCACAAAAAATATTCTGATTTTTTTCTCTTTCATTAATCAAAACTTTGTCATGTTATTCGATTGGTAGAAATAAAAGTCGATTAGTTTTTCAACCAATCATAGAAGAGAGTGGATGGATGGTTTATTGCAGTTTTCTCGTAATCGTAACGTAATGTAAGTCAACTAATTCTTGACATTGACATTATTATCTGTCGTCACATGACAATTTTGAATAGTGTTACAAGTTTAATCTATTATAACGTTTCATGTAATTAAGGTTCATACACACATTAGCATTTACAATATATATGTGTATATAAAATCTGAAAGAGTAATAAAAATGCTAGAAAACAAAGGTTAAAATAAAGCACAAAGGAATAAAATTATACCAAACACATTTGCTAAAATTTCATAATCTAAATCTAATTGTATATACTTGATATTGTTATGAATTTAGTCAGATAATTATCTGATCAATAAGCTAATTCGACTTCATATTTATCCCCTATTGTTTCACTCTAAGGGTGGTAACTTTTTCTTTAAACTTACAATGGCCAAAAAAGAAAATAAACCCTCCAAATAAAATAAGAATATTCCAAATCGGTTCATAAAGGACGAGATTCTAGAATAACAAACATAAACAAAAAAAGCAACCGAATTTAAAACCATCTCCTTTTTTGAAGTTGGTTAAAAGTAACTTAGTACTTTCTTACCAGTTTCTTTTTAAAACTCATCTATAAAAAAAACGTTCATAAAGCTTAACGTAAAATAAATAATGAAAACGATTGAAATCTTCTGACCCCTTTTGTTGTCCATTTTTCTTAGTAAGATCCTTAATTATTCAAACTGATTGGGTGAACGATTTAATTAGCATAAACTGAGTAAGGTTGACTGAGACACTTTATTTTTGCTTTTACACTAAAAGTAATTATAATAATGAATCCAGACATTTCATATACTTTTATATAATGAGTATGTTGGCTAATTTATCAGTCACGGTACGGTACCTATAAATAGACAAAGTCTACAGTATACATGTTGGTATTATAAAATTATAAATATCCAAATTAAATATACAAATTATTAAAAAAGCAACTTGATTTAATAGGTAGTAATAATCTGAAATTTAGTACAACCCAAAAGCTACAATTAAGTTAATATCGACGATAAATTTTTATTATATAATTTCGTCGACCATTAAATGAAGTATTTTATGACAATGCTTCTAAATAATGTATTCGTAACTTTATGGGGTCAACGACTGATATTTTTTTTATTGTTTATGTGGACCTGTGTTAAACAACATTCGTCTATTGTACCGTTTAACCTAAAATCGTAAAAAGTGTTTTACATAATTTCTGTTTTAAAATAAATACCTAGGTAAAGTACCGTTATATTACTTTATAGATATTTAAACCACACCTATTAATATTAAAATATTTGACTGGAATTTAAATGTTCCTTTCATTGTCTTTTTTTATAGGTACCTATTTATTTAGTTTTATAATATATAGTGTCAATAAATATTGCACATCGACCTTTGAAAAGACCTCTGTAGCAAAAGACAGGAATACATATCTGAATAAGTTTGATTAGACATTGACCATAAAGGCAGTGCGTGTGCAGCACCGTACACGTTGCAGATGTAAAAATATATTTTTTATTTAAATCTTATTGTATCGTTTTAATCATTGAGTGTTAGTCGCTCTCTTTAGCTCCTATTCCATAGCAACATATAGCGCTTTATCTTTCTCTCTACGTTATAGCTTTTCTCTACAACACAGGGTAATGGATTAGGTGTCGAATTAAGTACTAGTATGGGTGTAATATTATCGGATAAAACAAAGTAGACAACCAAGAAGAAAGGGCCCTCTTAAGAGCCGTCTGTTTGTATGGGATTAACTACAAAACTGATTTTCATAAGGATTCCACCAATGGACTCAGTGATTCATGAGTAACATTTAGATATATAATTCATTAAGACTTTGTGTAAATTGGCTGAAATTTAGCGATGATATACAGGGTGATGTACTAATTGTGTGAAGGGTGTAGGTACTTCACTTATGGAATAAAAAAAATTATAAATAGTCTTAAAAATATATGAATTTACTAATTTATTTTAAGATAATAAATTGAAGAACATAATAAGATAAGCGGATATACAAAATTGTACTAATAATACAATTGCATTGTTTTCTAAATGTCACTTCCTATACCTTGAACAAAACATGATTCAGTTTATACATACAGTCTAACGCTGACATTCAGTAATGCGTCATAATATATTTATTGATATTAAATATACGAATATAGTAAGCACATAAATCATTTAATGAATTTGCTTTATTTGAGCCAAGGTTACAAGCAATAAGTTTCTATACATAACTGCCGCTCATCTAATTAATCAGATTATATTGGAACATTTATATTATTCTTTTTAGCGTTTAAAATAGATACTATACTTTAACTGGCATCCTGGAATGGTGACACTAATGCTATCAGAATTTCCAAGCAGTTCTCCTTTCAGCAGTCGAGGCATAAAGGTAGCTGTTTTATTATGAAGTGGAAATATTTTTATGCTGTGACTCCAATATATGATTTGAAAGTAAACGCGAACTTATGAAGATGACGCTTGATTGCTTCAGCACTCTCGACTACGGCTTTTAGCTTTAGCCCTTAGTAGACCCTACATAATATAACTACTCTATGTGTCAACGCAAATAGCGTCTTACACTAGAAATTCCGTTCGCAGCAAACTTGTGTCAGTTTATGTAATTCCAGAGCATTCAATAAGGGCAGGAACTTCGCGCCGGTAGCAAAAGTTATTATTAAACCTGCCTGAATTCTTTGGATAAGAATGACCATGTAAGATGGAAGAGTTCACCTTCATTCCACACGTACATACTCAAAATACAATGCTGTTTTTAGTCGGGAGCCGCTTGTGTTGCTAAAAATACCTTGTCTATAAATATCCCAATATTTTGAGTGGATGTCGCATTCAACTAGCGTCATGACTCTTTAATTAATACAGCTTATTGCGACTATGATCAGATCACAACAAAACAGAAGCAACGGCGGCATATTGTTCCACGATCTGAATAATAGTATTGATTTAAAGATGTCACTATTTATACATAGTTTGTATACATAATTATGTAATACTTAGCTATAAAAGCGAACATTGTAACGCTTAGGCATAATTACAATATTGGTTATCGGTCATTATTTAGGTTTAAAAGCGTTTATTATGATTAATGTGGCATTCTATTTCGCATTTGAATTGCAATTTTTTTTTCATATATAAACAGAAACAGTAGGTACATTTTGTACATAGATGTATTTGTTTTTTCAAGGTACATTACCCAATTGAGGAAGAGTTCCGAGAAAACCATTTTCCCGGATTTAGCGTCTAAGGCTTTTTAAAGATAATGTATATTCGAAGATATCGTGTTATATACATATTTTTTTATTTGTATAGGTAGGCAGGCGGACGAGCTTATGGGTCACCTGATGGTAAGTGGTCACCAACGTCCATAGACAATGGCATCGTAAGAAATGTTAACCATTGCTTACATCGCCAATGCGCCACCAACCTTGGGGACTAAGATGTTAAGTCCCCTGTGCCTGTAATTACACTGGCTCACTCACCATTCAAACCGGAACACAACAATACAAAGTACCGCTGTTTTACGGTAGAATATCTGATGAGTGGGTGGTACCACCCAGACGAGCTTGCACAAAGCTCTACCACTAAGTATATTTATATAACACGGGATTTCATTATGTTTTGAAGGTAAATATGACTAACATGAATTTTTTTTAAACGAAATTACTAAGCTGTCACGTATAACTTATTTTGCATATTGGGTTTGTCCAGGTTTACATTCAAGGACTTTTATCTTTTGCACAACTCGAACGTGTCGGCGTGGTAGTGCTCTATTATAAACTATATAGAAAAATCACGATTCACTCAGCATTAATTTTATTATCTATACTAATATATAAAGCTGGAGAGTTTGTTTGTTTGATCCGGCTAATCTCAGGAGCTACTGTTTCGAATTAAGAAATATTGTTGCGTTGTATAGTCCTTTTATCGAAGAAGGTTCTAGGCTGATTTTCATTCATTATATTTTTATTAATTATACGAGGGTGAAACCGCGGGGCACAGCTAGTACAATATAATTTTCTTAGAACTGAAAATAGCTACTGTAGAAATCATGAATAAACCGTGACAAGAATACTAACAGCATTATTTCTTTATATATATTTGTCGGTGGTAAATGAATGTACTCCACGCCCCGCCTTGCCGGCCCGCAAGATACCTCTTCACGCCTCGTTTGAAGGAAATCAGGTTGTAAGAGGAAGAGGACACGTGAGCTGGTAAAGAATTCAACTTTGTTTTAAAGTGTACTTGGTGGTAGAGCTTTGTGCAGGCTCGTCTGGGTAGGTACCACCCACTCATCAGATGTTCTACCGCTAAACAGCAGTACTTGGTACTGTTGTGTTCCGATTTGAAGGGTGAGTGAGCCAGTGTAATTACAGGCACAAAGGACTTAACATCTTAGTTCCCAAGGTTGGTGGCGCATTGGCGATGTAAGCGATGGTTAACATCTCTTACAATGCCAATGTCTATGGGCGTTGGTGGCCACTTACCATCAGGTGGCCCATATGCTCGTCCGCCTTCCTGTGTAATAAAAAAAAAATTACTTAATCGCATTTCCGATCCTCTGGACAAAAATTGATCAAGCCCTCCTGTCACCAGTACAGGAAGAACGGGATGTTATATTTTTAAAATAATTAGCATCAAGTGGTTATTATTTTATAGTTTTTTTATTTCATCTAAACATATACTATTTATTTAATATAAAACTGACACATAAATTCAATTTCATAGCTTGTTATTGATATTAGAATATGAATAATCAATGGTAAGTACATAAGTAAATTGAATAAACAATTCCTATGTAAATTCAACGATACATATAAAATACAAAATATACCGCCCCATTTGTTTATTAAAATATACATTATATATCAAGTAATTGATTATAATATGTTTGCTTACTATGTATGTGAACATTTATATTATTTAAGACGTGATTAGTTCTCTATTTATATGTCTGGGTTTTTATATCTTTATAAATATGTATCGTTTTAATTAGATACTAAGGGACAGAACATAAAAAGCAAGCTAAGATAAAGTTATCTCTTCATAAAAACTTGAAACATTCGAGTGTTTATATCTCGATTTAAAATAAAATGAAATGTTCTAAAATATACGGTAATCCATAAATTTTCAATAGGTAATCAAATTTTAATTACATTGAATAATGTAATAGTTTTATAGTGTTATATTTTTACTTATAAAAACAAGTGTTTCTTATAAAAAAGTAACCTATATCCTTCGTTGGAGTCTAAGCTTCATACCAATTTTCAATAAAAATCGAGTCAATTATTTAGCCGTGTAAGCGTAACAGACACGTTCAAATTTATAATAGTACAGATGTTCTATATAATCTGACGGTCTATGATATTTTTAGGTATATATCCGTATCTTTGAATGCAATATATTAAATATTATTAACTATCGTGAACTAGTTTAAATCAATAAATAACTTGCGATAGATAACTGAGATAACATAATAGTTTTAACACATGAACCCAAGACACATGACCGAAGGTTTAAGCCTGACCATGCACACCTGTACTTTCATGTGTTTAAATAATTCATCTCGAGCT
This sequence comes from Nymphalis c-album, assembly GCA_963151315.1. Taxonomy (NCBI): domain Eukaryota; kingdom Metazoa; phylum Arthropoda; class Insecta; order Lepidoptera; family Nymphalidae; genus Nymphalis; species Nymphalis c-album. Next base: position 3,220,476 of record OY720602.1, on the reverse strand, counting down.
CGATAGTAAAGGAAACCATCGTGAGGAAACCTGTATGTGTAGAATGAAAATATGTCTCATGTGTAACCAACAACCTACATTGGAAATGGTCTTAGCCCGTCGGTGGAGCATTAACGCATTTGCTATACATAGATGACACCCAATAATTAGTTATTATTTCTTCTTTACCTATGTAAATAAAATGATAGAGGTCTGCAGTTGTGCGGGCATCACGGAAAAACTACTGGATAGATTTCAATGAAATTTTCTAAATTTTATTTCTTAGACACTTAGACACACAAAAAGGCCAAAAAGCCCTTATCAAAAAAAATATTGCGATATCTTCATTTAAATAAAAAGTTATTAAAGTTTCAAGAAACAACGATTTGTATATGCACTGCGTCTTCAATGATGTATGTTTAGAAAAGTATATTTTTGCTTGCGATCTTTTTGATGTTTTTCCTTCGTACATAAGAAAACTTTGTTAATATATAAAGCAACGCGGACGAAGTCGCGTGTATCAACTAGTATTAAATATAAATACTTTTTAGTCTAAAGGGTGAGTAAATTATGTACAACCACGACGAAAATAATCGTTCACAACACCGAATTGACGGTGCACAGTTTAAGGAACGGTTTTTATTACTTACCTACATTGCCAATGTTAAACGTTGGTGGCTCGATCAGGTAGCCAGCCAGGCAACCCGGGGACAATCAACCAAGAAATAAAAATATATGAAACGGACTGTATCTCCGTTTCCAAGTTCCAGATAAAGTAAACGACGCTTACAAGTTTCTTTTTGTTTTCCCGTTAATGTACCACACCTTGTAGTTAACATTTTAAAATGATAAATGAAAAAAAAAAAACAAAAATAGTGTAATATTATTTTTATGGACTCCACTGACTCAACATCCGACCATATAAGAAGGTTTAAGGCCACGATCAATGCCAGTCGAGAGCAGATGCGCGTGCGCATACGACGCTAAAATTTTAAGATTTTTCTCATTTATTAATTTTTATACTACTGTCAATATGACGTCAGCCGTGATTAAGTTTAGTGCCATATTAATGCTGGCTGGAGTCGTTATGGCGGATATTGGTTAGTAAAATATTTTTAGTTTTTTTATGGTGTTGGTAACATTACAGGGGTGATATAAAAATTGAATAATAGAGAAGACACTCTTAAAACGAATTGAAAAAGTTTTGTTGTCCCTAAATCATATCTGTATCTCATTAGTATCGAATTTAAATTTGAAATTAAGTTAGTTAAATATAAATACAATTTTTTGAATAATAATTTGTTTGTATTTGTAATTTTGAACAATTATGTATACAAACAGTGAGTTGTTATTAGTACATAGTACTTATCTCAATGTATACAAACGTCTGATTCCATATTAAGTGAATAATATAAAATTAATTCAAATCTAAAACATTTAAACCAATGTAATTTGTTTATACAAATCTTTTTTAAGTATTTTTTAACTGTATGTATTAAGGTTATTTATATATTTAAAACAACATATCCAACATATAAACTACACAAGGAAACAAAACATGTACCTACTCACACACTTAATATTTAGTTATTCGGTTCATACAAAAAATCTCTAAAAACACCACTCATTATTGCAATTCAAACTTTGCAATTTATACTAAGTACTTATATATTTTTAATTAATTATAATTATATAACAGTTGCTTGATTTTTAAAATAATATTTTTCACTTTGCTAACAAATAAAACAAAGAGAGCAATTAAATCTTAAGCGTTTAAACGATGTCTATTGATTAATTAAGTTCCCACATAAATTGTTTTCTCTTAATCAAGCTTTACTTAGAAATCATTTATTGGAGAGAAGTGTCGGCGCCTTTGTTTTTATTTCTTCGAAGATAGAAATTGAATAATTGAGTCAGATTTATCAGTTTTAAGTTTAAACATTTTCTTTAGATTTATTAATTAATAAATATTTATAAAGATAGAACCAATGCAAAGTTATACAGATAACTAATAACCCCTCATACGAAACCTCAAAATTATACCGTCACTTATTAATTTATTCTTATTTATTAGAATATAAATTTATATAAATTATAATGAAATAAAAATTGCTAATTAGACTTTAATTAAACATATTATGTGCCAATGATTAACGGTCTAATTCATAATAAAACCCCTATCGAAGCTGTAAGCCGATATTTGTTAAAACGTCATTATAGCCTATCAAACGTTCGATAACATTTTCAATTCAAAATCATTTGAACAACCTCCGACAAGTAAAATGCTATTATCGTACACAAGATTGCCATTTCGTAAAAAAATGGTAAAATGGAATGAATGAATTGAATGTGTAGAATGGTTTCACCGAGTTTTTATCTGTGTACAATTTAAAAAATATCAAACATCTTGTGTCATTATTATGATTTTTAATCGTATCAACAAATTATAATAATTATATTGTCGAGGAAAGTTTTAAAATGAAAACGAATACAAAAAAGGCCGAGAAGTGAAAATTGGCTAGAGGAAGATAAGGTTAGTGTTACAATTTTGTTATATTCGCAAGTCAATAATTTTTCACTAGTTTTCATGCATGCATTTGTAAAATTAACTGTTTTTGCTTTCTAAAATTTTCTTAATAGATTTGATAAAGGATCTGAAGACCTAACGAGTTCATTATTGACTAGAATGCATTTGACTCTGATAATATAAATCATGTAATTTATATTGCATCCCATTGTTTTTACATGGTAGGAATTTCTATCTTGATAATGAGATACAAATCACTCATGCTTTTTGCAATTAGTTATTTAAGAAATATTATTGTGTTGTTATATGAAAATTCATCTTTACAGGAAATGTTACATCTCTCCACTTGTGGAAAATTTAATTCAAACTCAAAATACTTTATACAATATTACACTTTCTTATTGATTGTCAAACTGGGTACTATTATCGGTTGGTAAAAGAATACCCGGCCCTGAGAAGAACCGGCGAAAGGACATCAGCGGTAACTCAAATGATATGGTAAGTATAATTCAAATATTTTTATTATGGATGTAGTGTAATAATGGAATCAATTGATTTAATCATCTTTTTTAGAATGAGTGTGGAAAAGAAAACAAAACAAGCTATGTTAAAGCAGTATGTTATTGTATAAATTTTAATACACACAGAAATCACTTTATTTATCAATACATTTTTATTATTTCAGTACTTGTGGACACAGTAGCGGCACCACCTCCTCCAATACCTTCTCACTATTGTTGGATCCATCACCGCCTGCCATGCCTGCAAATTCTTAAATGGGTCCAAAACCTAGAAAAATTATGAAAAAAGTATATTAATATCAATAAAAAGATGTAATTTAAACCCAGGTTACAATGTCTATGTTCTTTTAATACTAAAATATTTCAATTTGCAGTGTTTCAGATCCACTAATCAATTGACTAAAATCACCTGCAGAACAAATTGCTGCATTTGAACTTGAATACTAGAGGGAACTGCATGCAATTCAAATGGAAAATGAGAAGATTAGAAGTAAAAACTTGATATTAAAGGCAGTACTCTTAAAACAGAAAATTTAATATTACAAAAATATATTGTAAAATAAAATCTTATTTTGTTTTATTTAATCATTTACTTTTACTTATTTATCTACCTATATAAGTATATATTTACAAATGAAAAGTAGTATATGTCGTCGCCTCATCAGAATTATCTCAAGGATCCATGAGAAAATAAGACACTCAATAGGAATAAACTGAATTATACAACATTACTTAACAACGATCGTCTAAAGAAATAAGATATTTTCAAACCTTTACTGTGAGACTTACTACGGAAATTTTATTTTTATCAATAATAATCCCTTGATTGCTTTATTACAGACATAATTAATGTTAAAATGATTTTTAATTCGTTACTTATCATAGTAATCTGTCCGGAGAACAAGTGTTAACGTTATATACTCTATTCCAATGAAAATAGAAATAAATGTAAACAAATCATACTTTTCAATATTCCAAGAGTTTTGCTGATAACTCCGCTATATAATGCACTACAAACAGTTGTTGATTAATATATCTTCATTTGTAACACAACAATATTTCACTTAACTACTTTAATCCACATTAATTTTACTTCCAAACTTACGAAAACAGTTTTGCCGACATTTAAGACGCTATTTTTTATATGTATTTACTATTTTGTATTATGTTAGTGACCAGCTTAATGCGTTCTACATACCAAAATGATTTAAATAAGAAAATTAATCTTGGTATTATCTAGAATTGATTCTAAATTATTAATTACAACTTATTATTCTACATTTTGTTTAGAACAAAAAGTTGCTAATAATATTTCCTCTGTTATTTAAGTCCCGAATTAGCTAACAGATGGCACTTTACAGATATAAAGATTTAATTGAATATGTTACTTACATTGAAACCAGATGGCAGCACAGTCGAACACCCATATATATGTAATTTTAATATAAATAAAATAAGTATTAAATAAAAAAAAATATAGTTGATTTACACAATAAAATAATAATAAATGTACTTCTGTTTTGTTTTTGAAAATACAGATAGAAATCAAATGTCAATTGCAAACGTCAGTTGACCAAGTTTTTTGCTAATATCGAAGCGTTATAGTAGGGTCCTAGCTTGTATAACTTTATCGTTGCGCTATAGAACTTGTAAGAATTTTTGACCTATTATGAATGACATTTTAAGACTTAATACTTGTAGCGAGGTTATAAGCCGCCGATAACATATTATGAATTAGACCGTTAATGTCTCTTCTTACTGACAGCTCTCTTACTTTATTTTTCCTTTTTAAACTTACAAAAATTAATGTAGATTAAACCTGACAATGATATTAATAGGTTAAATTATCTGATTATAATACAATAACGTATAGATTTATATTGAATCAATTTTCATAATAGATCAATTATAATAAAATTATGTCGTACGGTTATTTAATTTTCTCAATCGTTTTTTTTTTAAAACAAAACACACGAGTAGTTGTATGATTATATCTAGTGTAGCTCTAAATTAACAAAAAGCTCTATTAGTATTCTATGGGCAATAAAAATACAGATTATAAAACAAGAAAGTGATAAAACTTAGCACATAATACGTATACGTATTAGTAATACGCATTGTTTAGTGTTATCAGTATTAAATTCAAATTGATCCAATAACAAAGTTAAAAAAGACACTCGTCTAGGTAGCTTAGTTAATGACTGTAAAGCTTATTTAAAAATACCACTTACACCTATGCTTGTTTTATTTAAAGAAAAAAATTATTGGCTTATATTTATTAAAGAAAAAATATGACCGCATCATACTACCAGATCAAAATCACAAACAAAAATCATAACTACCTTTACAGCTAGACAATTTATCTATGCATATCTATAAATGTGTATAATTATAAGATTAGTACATTAATATTCATCATTAAAAAATATTTTATTTAAAGCTGATTACCGAAAGGGGGAACAGAAACCCTTTTCTAGAGTATATTATTTATTTTCTAAAGTAAATATGTCTCGGAAAGACATACGTTTATTAGTATTTATTATAGATAATACCTTATATAAACGTTTAAAAATTCGGAAGATGTTGTGGAACAGAGAAATACACAAAATAAAATGTATAATTTGCTATTTATCTAAATAGCGGAAGATATTCTGTAGCAATTATGTGGTCAGATTTTTTTCATAGTGTTGCAAATAATGTAATTTATTATCGTTTTAAAGACAATGTAATTTTTAATCACAATAAGGTAGTTGCAAAATCATATCATGATTAAAATAAAAAAAAAAGAATAATTATCATCGCTTCTGAAAAATTATAATTATATTGAACAACAATAGCTACATCTGACGTCTTATGAAAAATGTGTATTTCCGTGAGCTTCGATGTTTTACATATCTAAACGTACAATTAAACAAACAGAAAAAAAAGAGATACAAGTTATCTTGTTTGTTGTAGCATTCATTATTTCATTTTAATTCCTTTTTTTGTATTATATTCTTTAAGTTCTGGACTCGGGTATGATATCATTGCAGTGCAATCAAAATAAATAACATAAACAAATATTTATATTTTAAAAAATATTATAGACATTATGCTCTAAAAAATCTTGTTGACTTGTAGAACAAATATCAGCGTCGCAGATCTTCGTCTTGTCTCGACGCGCGTTGAGGTCATTCTGTTGTCCGATATTTGTATAGTTATGTAATTTGGCTTAATTTCATGTTTACTTTGCCATGGTAATGTTACATGACGAAATTTATATTAGACTAGCTTTGCCACGCGGTTTAACCCGCGTATAAATAATAAAAAATATAATGAAAAAATATTAGCCTAGAGCCTTTCTCGATAAAAGGACTATACAACACAAAAATAATTTTTAACTTCGAAGTTGTAGGTCCTGTGATTAGCCCGATCAAACAAACAAACTCTTTCGCTTTATATATTAGTATATATTTAAAAAAAACAGCAGCTATTATTGTCAAAGTTGATATTATCTGTTGAAATTAAAAAAAAAACAAACTGATAGTTTTCCTACTATCGGGATGTTAATTCCAATATGTATTTAATATAAGAATATAATATATGACAGTAAATAAATATATTATATGTTGCCACTGCTGAAAATCATTACACAAATAATTTACATACTAATAATGTTAACAGGCAAATCGTCTGCAACATTTATTTACAAATAAATTCTAAACATAAAAATATTTGTATTGTTACATGGTTTGTGTTTTAAAATACATTACTTATGACTTGTCATATATAATTGCCAGCTCTTAAACTTGAATAGGATACGGTTGTCTGAATATTTAACATGGTAATGACATCCGCTGGATCCGCATGCCAACCGGTCCAGTTCTAGCATCAGCACTAGTCTGACTACATACTTACGATTAGATATAGTGCGAGTGTACGGGCATTGTATGTACAGGTACAGAGTGAATAGCATATGAGCGAATTGCTTCTTACTTACATGAACAGTTCAAGTATATAACTTGCATTATTTAAGTAGCTTTTTTGCAACAATTGGTTTATGGTAATACAAGAAATGTCAACTTATATTATTGTACCTATTTGTTTCATATTTTCAAACAAATTGATATTTATTTATTTTAGATTAATCATATTAAAGAGATTGTTAGCTAAATAAATTTGTTTATTTTTAAAATGATTCTCACAAGAAAGACTTATGAGAGCTTAGGTATGTATGAAGTTCTGTGGCAGAATTAATAAAATGTTACTAAGTTCCTAACTGTATGAATTAATAACATGTTTAGCATAAAACGTGTGTGTTATATTTATATAATATTCAAATAACTTGGAAGTATTTGCAAAGAAGTTTTAAGCTCGTTTTAGAATCAATGTTTAAATCAAGCCTTTATTATTCAATCCGTTATGTTATTAATTAATTAATTACATTTTTATTATTTAATTGTATTTTATGTTTTATTGTATATTTCTGTTCACTTTTTATTTTTTTGTACGTATTCGTCAGTATGATAATATATTATTAAGTTTTTATATGAAATCCTATTAAACACCAATTAAGTAATAAAAATGATGTAATAAAAATGCTAGAAAATTGTTACGATTATTTTATATATATCTTTAAACCAATTCTTTTAAGGTGCTAGTTTGCTTATGAAGTTTGTACAATTCCTACTGATATAGATTTTATAATGCAATTGAAATCATTTTCCTGGTTAATTTATTACTAATGCTTTATGTGTGTAAGTAGATTAGTAAAGTGTTATTTTCGCTTCATCTTAAACCCACCGTGGCATTGCAGTAGATTCTGGTAGAGATCAAATTAAAATTTGATAAAAAAAAGAAATAGTAGCACTCACTGGAATCGACCAGACGGAACATATTTTTTATTCATTTCATTTAAGTTATAGTGACGTCACTATAACGATACTAACATCTATTAAATATATTTATTAACACAGCTGTAATCTTATATCATGATCATAAGATCAATTGTCTGCTTAAGTTTCACTTCCGCGTTATCTTGATACATATATTTATAAGCAAACAATTTTTCTTGTCTCAATATTTTATTTTTATATGTTACAGACGATACATATTTATAGATCTATTGTTATTGTTATGCAGAAAAACTTTATATATTTGTAGCTATAAGTATTAGCAATCATAGTATATTGTGTACATTCCAAAATATAGAGTCCCTATACTGTTTTAATTTTTTGGTAGTAGGATGCAAGCTGTTGGGTAGGTTACAATACATATTCTACCGATAATATTATTATAAAAATAAGTTTATACATATATCGTCTATAACATATACACATTTACTGGTGGTGTGTGTTTGCACATTTACTTTGTGCAAGCTCGTCTGGGTAGAAACCACCCACTCATTAGATATTCTACCCCAAAACTGCAAGCAGTACTTTGTGTTCTGATTTAAAGGGTAAGACAAGCAGTATAACTATCGTATAGCTATAGACACAAAGGACATAACATCGTAGGGCATTGGCGATGTAAGGGATGATTTATATTACTTACTAAGTACTTATGTCCATGGGCGGTGTGACCACATCAGGGGGCCCATTTGTCAATCTGTCTATATATTTAAAATGAAAAATACATTTAAAAACTTTATTAACAGTGCGTATGCTATGTGGTAATGGTCCTGGATCAGCGGAGCTGGGGCGAATCAGGACTTTAGCCCAACAAGCCCTGATTCGCAGATGGGGGGAGGACCTGGGGTCTCCATCGGCAGGGCTGGCGACAGTGGAGGCTATTCGGCCCCATTTTAATCGCTGGGTAACAAGAAGATGCGGCACACTCACGTTTAGGCTGACGCAGGTGCTTACCGGACATGGTTGTTTCGGTAAATACCTTCATGGGATAGCGAGGAGGGAGGCATCACCCTCCTGCCACGAGTGTGGTGCGCCACTGGACACGGCGCTTCACACCCTGGTGGAGTGTGCTGCGTGGGGGCCCCAAAGGCATTCCCTGGCGGCGATGGTTGGCGCAGACCTCTCGCTGCCGAGCGTGGTTAATGCCATGCTTGCGAGAAATGCTGGGTGGAGATGGTCTCTTACTGCGAGAGCGTCATGTCGCAGAAAGAGGCCGCGGAGCGTGACCGTGAGGCATCTGCCTCCGCTGATCCGCTCCGCCGAAGAAGACCGGGGAGGAGGCGCCGGCGCTATGCGCACCTTCTCGCCCCGCCCTAAGCCGCCAGGGCTAGCTGGGTTCTCTGTACTGCGGGAACCTAATTATGAAAGGAGGCCCGCGTAATCGGGCCAACCGTCGGGGCGTCGCGGTAGTATGCACAAGCGATCCCGTGCCGCTCCACCAAAGACGATAAAGGTACGCTGGTTTTTTAGTGGGTATTCCGGAGCCTTCAGCAATGGCGAGCCCCACATACCCCCCCACTCCATGTGGGGGAAACGCGTAAATGCGTTTTTCCAGCGAAAACAAAAAAAAAAAAAAAAAATGCTATGTGGTAATTGAAATGTAAAATATGTAAACGTACGAAAAAGACTCAAATTATAATTATTCGAAAGAAAAAACCAATAACATCGTTGTTTCCTAAGTCTTTTGTAAATAATTAACTAAGTCTACTAGCATATTTGAATATGTAACACTCAGTCATATAATAAGCAAGTCTTAGTTCGGAAAACTACACCAAAAGTAATTAATTTTGGTCAGTTATGAATCATCCAATGCTACACGGAATTTACACAAAAGAAACTCATTTAAGCATAATCGTAAGAACCGGATGTTGCAAAGCAAATTGTTTATTATGTAAATAAATTAAGCATCACTACTGTATTGTATCAAGTTAATACCATTATAGACAAAATATTATAAGGTAGGAAATATGGAAGGAACACAACACTACCAATTACTGCGTGATGCTAGTAAAAGTAGAGTAGTTTACTCGGTGGTAGAGCTTTGTGCGAGCACGTCTGGGAAGGTACCATCCACTCATCAGATAACCTACCGCAAAACAGCAGTACTTGGTATTGTTGTGTTCCGGTTTGAAGGGTGAGTGAGCCCGTGTAATTACAGGCACAAGGGACATAACATGTTAGTTCCCTAGGTTGATGGCGCATTGGCGATGTAAGCGATGGTAACATCTCTTACAATGCCAATGTCTATGTGCATTGGTGACCTCTTACCATCAGATGGCCCATATACTCGTCCGCCTATGCAATTAAAAAAAAACAAGATAATAATATTATGAACATATTATAGTGTTGCCATAGCAAAATATTCTTAACGCATTCTTTATTCGCACGTCTATTATACAAGTATTTTCCTCTATTAGGTGCGCTTAGCTTTACTAAGAAAATCGCATAATAATATTTCCATAAACGTTGTTATTATTTAATTAAGTATGAAAGGTCACAGATAAAATTGCAATTAGATTCGTAATAAAGTGAACAATACATTAGCCGGATCTCTTAATAAGATTATTAATCATATATATACGTAAAAAAAGTATTTATTGTTTGAAAATATGTATTTTTAATTATAAATTAAAAAATAACTTACACATATTTTTCTAACTAATTTTATTAGACCCGTAATTATTAGTATTGGTATTTTCATGTTTATTTGTTTAGAAACGTTCGTAATAATAGCTGAGTATTTGTAATCTTACATTAATTACAAAAAAAAACTTCGATTAAGCAAATATTTAAATTTTATTGTAACTTCCCGTTTAATTAACTCAATATTCAATTAAGAAAACACTACAAACAAAGTGGAAATGTCAAGTCACAAAAAACTAAAATACAAATTACAAAAAGTACACAACGTCTAATGAAAACGTGACCTTGATCTTTTAAAAAGGTTAAAAAATTATTGATAATAATCTTAAAGGATACAAAATGTCGAAATGTACTAAGTAACAAAAAACAGAGCCCGTATTGAATATCATTTAATAAATGTAGTTACATCCTTTATTCGCAATTCACAAATACATAATGTATCGTTGTATATGGAGGTGGGCTATACCTATAGCAATGACTACAGACGTTACATAGAAGTACAATTCTTATGGGCACTCTGAAGACAAACTTTCTGCGACCCAAAATGCCGCTTGGCAGCGTGGTAGTCGCACTGCGGCAGTTGCGCTCTTTTACGAATTGCAAAGGACGTTCCCCCAGCGTATCTTAACTACGAGAGCAAGAGAGACGGATGTTCCCCCAGAGTATCTTAACTACGAGAGCAAGAGAGACGGAGTTTGTCGCCAGAGCCGACAAACTACGAACTAAGCTGGGGGCAGACCCCACTTGGAATCGGAAATCCTTAAGAACTGCGCTCCTGCGTAACGTCTGTATTCATTGCATATAGGCCGGTTAGTACCGTTCACAGCTTGAAGAAAATAAAAAATGTATTTACCAGGTTTACGCTATGCGTTGATATGTAGTCAGGACTTTTATATGTACATATAAATATTGTGTTTACGCATTTATCATAATACATGGTCATATCGATACAAGGTAACAGGTGCCTTGACCCTTCACAATACATTACATTTTGACACACTGTGGTTTAAAACATTAACATAAATAGTTCCACGTAAGCTTTGTATAAACAAATATATATATTTATTGTGAATCACGCCAAATATTTACTATTTCAAATTTACTGTTTTCAAGATATTTAACAATACTTATTCATGTTTATATACTCTCCTTATCTTAGATAGATCATCAGATATTCTACCGCAAAACAGCAGTACTTGGTACTGTTGTGTTCCGGTTTGAAGGGTGAGTGAGCCAGTGTAATTACAGGCACAAGGGACATAACATCTTAGTTCCCAAGGTTGGTGGCGCATTGGCAATGTAAGCGATGGTTAACATCTCTTACAATGCCAATGTCTATGGGCATTGGTGACCACTTACCATCAGGTGGCCCACATGCTCGTCCGCCTTCCTATGTAATAAAAAAAAAAAAAAGATTTTTTGTTATTTAATATAAAAAAAATAGCGCGCGAAAGGAAATTAGTTCAAACCGTTGTTGTTTTCCAAGATAGCTTCCGTTTTTTTTGCTTTTTGTCATTTACATTTCAACCTATTACTCTTCCAGGTCTGAAACCAGTCACGGAAGTATGTCTAGGATGTATTTGCCAAGCAATATCAGGCTGCAAGCAAGGAACACTCTGTGAAGGCGATGCCTGTGGTCTCTTCCGCATCACCTGGGCGTACTGGGCCGACGCTGGGAAACCAGTACTTCCAGGAACCTCGCCCGACTCTCCCACGGGTAAGTTTATTTTCTATTGTTAATCTAAAACAGCCGAACTTATAAAATTTTGATAAGTGACGCAGTTTTACTAGTTCTCAGAAAAACATGATAAAACAGGACTAATTCGAACAGCCATAGATATAATAATTTATTTCTTGTACTATTATCACGCTACGCCTTTAGTCTCGAATATGTATTAATTGTAGTATTACGTGGACGTCCTACCTACCCACACATAGCCGGCGTACTGTCACATACATAATGTTAAGGTAAATCAGCTTGAAGAAGTTTTTGTGTTTGAAATAGTAAATGGTTGGCATGTAAATAAATAAAATTAAAAACTTTTAAAGTTCGTACATTCCTCTATAACAAATATCACTTTAGTGAAGTAAGTCGTCGTTATACGTCTCCAAAGTTGATTTACCTGTACATGTACAGATATAAATAAAAAAAATAAAATATCATATATATTAATTATCCCATATATAATGTTTTTGACATTAATTGATTAATTCGAATATTCCTTGTAGTTTTAAATACAAAAACAAAAATAAAGATAAAAAGTAGGTAAATCTCTTTTTAAGTACCTAATATTAAGATTTTTTTGTCTTACGACGACTTTAAAAATAATATTTAACCGTTTACGTAAGCCACATCAGGGTTAAATTCTCAGAATCGATTCATCCGTAATATTACTCATATAACGGATACGGAGCTTTGACCATGAACATTTTCCAAGGTTTTAAGGCTCTGAATAACTGGTACAGAGATAAAAATTGCGTCTTTACATTTTTCAATTGGTAATTTAAATAATTATCTACATGATTATTCATATAATTGCATGTTGCTTTTTCGTCAAACGACGGGAATATTCATGGTTTTCCCATAATCAATTTAATCGAAATAATGGCTCATTACACTTTCCTATTTCTTATTGTAATATTTATTTTTATTTTTACAATACTCAATGTCAATAATTTCGATTTATACTGGAGCTATATATGTGGCTAATTATCACAATAATCAATATTCCTTATAATATAATTGAGACGCAATCTTAGTTACAATATTTCTACACATTTTATTATACTTATTATTATAATTTAGTATGTATTGTATTGCATTACAATTTATAAATAAAGTCTTTTAGATTTCTCTTTCTATCTTAGTCTCTCTCTCTAATAAGATATAATAATTTATGCAAAACCCCTGAACAAATTTCACAGGTCAAAAATAATGCCATATATTAAAATACATATATCCTATTTTAAATTATGATAAGTCTTGTCAACAGAAACTAAAAATATATGTATGTAAAACAAAAATCTAACAATTTAATAAATTATTTTCCAGCTTATTCAGACTGCACAAACAATCCCCACTGTGCCGCTGAGGCCGTTCAGAACTACATGAGGAAATTCGGCCAGGTAATGTATTAGCAACTAGAACATATCCGACTCATAGCGATTCGATCGTAACCGGATAGACCATGACTTTACACTTCGCCTTTGTCTGTACACATGTACATTACATTACAAATGTGAAATGGAATTTGTTTATGTGTTCACAAGTTGCAAGCTCGTCTGGGTTGGTACCACCCACTCAATTGTTGCGTTCCTATTTGAAAGGTGAATGAGCCAGTATAGCTACAGGCACGAGGGACATAACATCTAAGTTCACAAGGTTGGTGGCGCATTGGCGATATAAGGAATGGTTAATATATCTTAAATCTGTAGTGTCTATGGGCGGTTATGACCACTTACCATCAGGAAACTGACCATCATAAATTGTAGCATACACATTGTTAGTGGTACAGAGAATAACATAGGACGCAAGTGAAACTGCGAAAGTTAACTAGTTTTAAATAAAGCACCCATGATAACAAACGTAGGCGGGATATATTTATGTTGATAATCGTAACGTCATTGAAATTTGCATACAGTCGCATGACATGAGATCACCAGTGTCACTAGCTAACTCAAACAAAAACAAACATACGATTTATTGCAATTATTAATAAAGGTCTTATGATAATATGAACTAGTTAAACCTAATTAACGGTTTCGTAAAACATTTTATTTGGTACGTATATTGAAGTTAATAATTAATAATAATTAAAAGAAATGTTTTTTATAATATAAATCGAATTTTTGATGATTATTTTATGAAATTTATTTTAGTGAGCTCTTTAATTACCTTTTAAGAATAATTCACTTGCAAACCCTTTGCGACAAATTCTAATTATAGTCAACAGTTATATGTATATTTAAAGAAAAATATATGTTTAAGATATAATTATTTTTATATGAATAAAAGTAACAGTAATATTGGGCTATTGTCTTCTGTCCTCTTGAAGAGAAGATGTGGAGTTTATTGTACATTGTACACACTTCTCTGATTCTCTGATCCATCAGTAACAACCTGTGAATGTCCCACTGCTGGGCTAAGGCCTCCTCTCCATTTTGACGTGACAACGTCTAATAAATCGATGAACGCTGGCTGCATTCACGAAAAAAAGTGACCCAAGTGTCCCGTTACGCTCATTGTCCCGTTACGCTCATTGTCCCGTTACGCGGATTGTACGCTTGCGCCGCATCTATCTGTTATGACGTTGCCACGTTAAACTATCGTCCGTAAACAGACTTTACAGACAACCATTTTTTTTGAGAAGGTTTTGGAGCCACCATGCGGATTGGTGGATATACGTGTGGCAGAATTTAGACAGATGCAGGTTTCCTTAGTTAGGTTTGAACCCGCGATCATCGGTTAAAATTCACGCATTCTAACTATATGTGGTAGATTTTCATCCGTAACATACAGGTTTCCTTATTCTATTTATGTTCACTGACAACAATGATGAGATTAAATTATAGACAAAAAATAAACACATGAGAATTCAGTTGTGATGACTATAGTCTATCTATTTGATCGTCCAATCAGCTAAGATCTTTTAAGTTTCGTTTTAATACCTACTTTGAATACTACGTATGTATTGTACGCTGTTGTTCCGTGTTAAGAACCTAATTTACATAATCCTCTATATTTAACACAGCCAAATGATTCGGCCATGATGTCATGGAACTAGTTTAATAATTTGCATTTTTTTGACTCCTCAAATGACACTTCATTAAAAATTATCACCCGGTTTGATTTTTTTATATAAAAGATTATGCTTAGCTATACTATACCTTATCTGTATGCGTCAGTTACTCCTCCTTGGTCTTGCTAGATTGAATACACTGGTGAGTGAGCCAGGGTAACTACAGGCAGGGTGAGTGCACCCTTCAAACCGGAACACAACAATACTAACTGGCATTTTGCGGTAGAATATCTGATGAGTGGGTGGTACCTACCCAGACGAGCTTGCACAAAGCCTAAGAGTTAAGAAGGTGGCAGTGCAAGGGAAGGTCAGATACTTTTCTCCATTTCTGCCGCATTGAAGCATATAAATGAAGGAAATAGACTTTCTACCTGAGTTTGGGCGTTCACTTGTGCTTTTAAATATTTGTATAGTTGGCTCGTCTTCGTTAAAATGGCCGCCGTAACTGAAATTCATAACCTCATATAAACATTTGTAAATTATTTTTTATTTTCAGGATTGCAATGGCGATGGTGTCGTGAACTGCTACGATTATATGGCAATCCACAAGAAAGGAGGTTATGGGTGTGCCGGTGAGCTACCCTTCAACTACGTCAACGTTTTCAACCAGTGCGTAGCAACTGTCGCCGCGGCGCAAGGCTAAGATACAGGATATAGCTTTAAAAATATCATGTTGCTCAAGAAATCTTTAACTATTTATGAATAAATATAATATAATTACTTATCTTTATTTTTAAACCTAATAACACAATGTAAACCAATGTCAATTAGACGTAAAAAAAATAAAATTCAGAAGATTTGTATAAATTTAAAAGTTCGTTTAAAATTATCACTTAAA
Organism: Nymphalis c-album; assembly: GCA_963151315.1. Classification (NCBI taxonomy): domain Eukaryota; kingdom Metazoa; phylum Arthropoda; class Insecta; order Lepidoptera; family Nymphalidae; genus Nymphalis; species Nymphalis c-album. The sequence goes on along the minus strand of OY720602.1, from coordinate 3,204,280 downwards.
ATTAGATATGTAATTAGTATTGTAAGTTTATTAGTCGGTTAAAACGATCATACACAAGATTAAAAGTATAATTATTAAAATATAATGATTGTTCTACGACGTGATTATAATTTAATCTACAGTACCTATATTAAAAATAATCTGAACAAAACAATTAATTTTATTGAATCCTACCCAGTATAATTTCGCTTAAAAATAATAAATGATTATTAACGATAATGCTTTGTATTTTTGTATCCCGTTTTAAGGATGTGAGGTAGTATAATCACGCACATGAGCCCAGGCACCTAGGCTTGAGCCTCAGTACTCGAACATGGAAAATCTCTAATTAAATATACTTTAATAGAAACATTGATTAATTATGTTGAACATTCACAAAAAGCAAAGTTGAATGACGAATCTACATTTATAATGTGTATCAAGCATCACGCAAAAGATTTACATATAGAGCACTCGGTACGAATTGCTATAAATCTGAGCATAACATTATTATTTTATCACTTCATGAGTATTCCCGGACCCAAGCTACATTTCCGAGTCGGCATGGTGATATCGGTACGAGGAAAATTTTAAGTGTTGCCTGTGTTGTTAAGCTTTTCTCTCTTCTGTACGTAGTATTTCAAGCTTTTGTTCACTTATTTTAAAATCAAATACAGGGAAATCACAAATGTTATAGAGGCAATAGAAAACTGGAAGATAAATTGTTCTAATGACGCTATCCCTAAGGAAGTTACCAAACAAAAATTTTGGGATTCGCGACTAGTTCACGAAACACAACAAAAATTTGACTCAAAATTTAACAAGTACAAAAACCGTGCACAGCTTCTAGCTTCATCAACTAAAGAGTCAGTCACTGGTTAAATGCAGTACCCTATAAAAATCTTGGGGGGCTTTTAGACAATGAATGTTTTAGCATAACAATAGGTCTCCGACTGGGAACAGCACAGATGCCCTTGTTGAAAAGAGGTTGACTCTTTCGCCTTACACAGTCGTACGTGCACAACGATGGTGCTGCTGACTGGTGTCGCCAATCCGAATCTTGTACTTTATTAATACTACTTGATGAAATTAACATTTATAACTAGTAAACAGAATTAATTTTATTAGTAAAAAATATTATTTTAGTTTACCAAAATGCATTGTTGCATTTCTAGATGTACCAATACATCCAAAAATTAAAATAAATCAAATAGCGTAAATTTTCTGTATTTTCCACAAAATACTTACTCTCATAAAATTGGTTATGTGAAAAACGCAAAAAATGGATAAACGCAATAAAAAAGCATACGTAGCTATGAGTTTTGTTTTGTTGTTTTATTAAGCATTTAGAAATAATAAATAATAGTGAAAATAACTAAGTTGTTGCAATGTTGCTGTTGCAGTCAAGCTGAAAAATGAAAACATAAATAAAATTCTCTGTACAGGTAATTCAGAAAATTTCGTCAATTTAGTGCTGCCACCTATAGTTCCTACACGTTCCCTATATGGTGAGATATAGCTTACAACGTTTACCGCTAGATGGCACCACGTGTCTTTTAAATCGCGCTATCGTTTCGCTCTTCGAATAATACTAGTACAGTCCACGTTACGTTTTCAAGTTAGAAATCAAATGTCAATTTATTTTTGTAGCGTTGTATGTTCCGTACAACGTCAATAATTACTGTTATCTCCGAAGGGCAAATGTGCACCATCTTGATATTATTATCCTGTTTTACTATTTCATTAATCAACATTTAACACTTGTAATATTTCTCACAGCGATGCTACCATGCCGATTTGAATCGAATGATTCGAAAGTGCATATCGGGCGCAGAAATACTCATCAAGAGATAAATTAATTATGTTGTTAAGTTTTATTAGAATTCGTACCGCGCGGCGCGCGTTAAATAAGTAAATGTTATTCTTTAGCATGATACGTGAAAACAGTTTTGATGTTGTATACATACACATATTTTAAATTAAGATTCGTCGTATATATTCGCTCGGTTTTAATTTAATAAAAAAACATGATTAATCGAGGTTTTAATTAAAGATTTTAAAATTATGTTTATCTAAGTTCCAAGTACTGAGGCTCAAGCGTAGGTAATATACTTTTAGTATATTTTTTTCTCTCATAAATAATTGTACCAATATAATGCAAAATGGTTATATTTATCTTAGTATATACTTAATTTTATTTCCAGTTACCTTATTTTACCTTATTGATGTAAGCACATGAAGTTATCACACATCATAATAGTGTATAATATAAATCAATATCATATTAAATGTATTTTAGATATAATAGTCCAGCAATTTTAGTACCAAAAACCCGTTCGCCCTGCATAAAATCCCGAAACTCAATTTTTTGATTGGATTAATATGTTAGAGGGTGTGCCCTGAGTATGAAACCGAGTTATTGTCATTTGGACCGCGAGCGTCAGCCACCATCTTGAAAAACGTCTCATGGCAAATATCTCAGAAACGGTGAGTTTCACGTTAAAAACAGTAGATTTTTGTAGAGGATTGAATTTTTTGTTTTTTTTAATTGAAACTTTTTTCTCTATTATTAATACTTTCCGAGATATTGTTACGTAAAAAAAACGAATATCGCTTTTCGTAAAATATGTTAATTTTTGGAAATACGAAATAAAAGAATGTCAAGATCAAAGTCGGAGATCATAAAATTTTCTACATATTTTGTATAAAAAAAATTCTTATAAATTTAGGTGTTCTAACCGCGGAACCATGCAGGCTTATATTAACGAGCATATATTGTTAATATTTTAGTTAGTTCCCTTAATTCTCTAGATATCACAGCGATTTATTATAACCTGCATTCTCGTATTTTGCTGGTAATAGTGCAGACGCACTTTGCTAACTGCTTATCAGTTTGTAGTTACCTATGAATCTATTTTTTAATTAATGTAAATACATATATATATAAAAAAATATTCAAAACCAGTTATTTCTATTTCTTTTATTTGGTGTGTTATAACGTACTAATATATTTAGGAGTACCAGAACTGCGTAAGGTCGTCTATTTGAATACGACGCGATATTGAGAGTTGACAACGTCCACAGCTAGATGACACCACGTGTCTTTTAAATCGCGCTATCGTTTTGCTCTCCGAATAATACTAGTCGAGTCCATGTTACGTTTCACAAGTAACTACATTGTAAATCCACTTTAATATTTAGTATTTACTATATTTTTGAAGCGTTGTATGTTCTGTACAACGTCAATCAATAGTGTTTGTGTTTTCTACGAATTACGAAAGGTTCGCTGTAATATGAGCATTGAGCTCCGTCTTTTTTTTACCTGTTAAAGGCATACGTTTGACCGTAGTCTTGCCTGATGGTAAGCAACGACACGGTCTACGATGTAGCGCGCTTGCCTAGACGAAACCTGTTAACTCTTGATTTGAAGACACCCACGTTGTACCTATCGGGAAATACAGTCGCAAGCAAAGTATTCCACAATTTTGCAGTGCGAATGAAAAATGTGGATTCGAAACGCTTCGTACGTAGGCGGAGAATTTCCACTGTGTACCTATGGCGCTTCGGCCGCGTTTGCCTTGCTGTTCGATAGTAGAAGGGGGCGGGCGGAATTACTTCGTGTAATCTTGAGCACATTCTCCGAAATGTATTCGATAGAAAACCGAAAGTGACACAACCACACGTCGATGTTCAAGACTGGAGCCTAGACTAGACCAACGCATCGTCTCCTATCAGCCTCCTGGCACGCCTCTCAAACAACTCTAGAGCCTGAAGGTGGTGCTTAGCAGAGCCGTCCCAAAGGTGAGAGCAGTACTCCATACATTACCTCACTTGTGCTTTGTATGTTTGTTCTGCAGTGAAGTAACGTCTCGCCTTGGCGAGGATACTAAGCTTTCGAGCGGCTATTTGGGCTTTTGGTCTCAATAAAAGAACCGAAATTTTGAGTTGACGTGAGAGTGATGCCAGGAAGGTGAAGGTGGTCACTTACAGGTACGGACACATTTCGGAAAGAGGGAGTAAGCTGAAATTCCCTGAAAAACAGACACGCCTGAGTCTTGGTTTCATTGAACATGACCAAATTGGCATCGCCCTAATCGGACACTGCCTTTAGGATCACGCTCAGGCGGTTAACCATGTCCTCTCTCTGAGCCTGGATTTGGGCCTCACCAGCTCGAGCGTTGGAACTGACAACAGTGCAGTCGTCTGCGTACCCATGGATACCGGGCATCAACAGATCATTGATGTGCAATAGAAATAACGTCGCTGAGAGCATTGACCCCTGGAAATCACAGGCATTTATAACCATTTGGTCCGACGAGTGGCCATTAACCACCACTCGCAACGTTCGGCTCCTCAGGAAGTCTGAAATACACGCACACACGCTAGCGGGCAGGTCATACGCAGGAAACTTGCTGATAAGGCCATCATGCCAAACCCTGTCAAAGGCCTTAGAGATATCCAAGGAAACAGCAAGTGCTTGCCCGTGTTTCTGGATGGCCTTACTACCACATTTATATCTGGCTACCCGAGAGTTGTGACCGAAAAAGAATAGACAACCTAACGTTTGAATAATCTGTGGGCTTCATACTTTCGATTGGTATAGAATTTGTCTAATAATCAAACCGATGAAATGTTTTAAAAAAAATATTCTTTTAATTATTAATTAATCATATCCTAGACTGAAATTAGTTTTTTTTTTTCGTGGGGATATCCATCATGGATACCCTCCATATCTATTAATGGAGGGTTATGTCGGACTCCTACCGTCTAAAACCACCACGGTACCCTTTCCGTCTTAAGGGGAGCGCCACGGGATCGCTTGCGCATGCTACCGTGACGCTCCGACGGCCGACCCACCTATGCGGGCCTCCATTCACTAGGGAGTAATCCCAGGGTAATGGGAACCCACCTAGTCCCGGCGGCGCCTATTGTGGCGGGGAGAGAAGGTGTGCAAAACGGCGTTTCCTTCCCCCCGGTCTTCTACGGCGGAGCGGGTCAGCAGCGGCATTCTCCTCCCGCTCCCGCTCCGCAGACTCCTTCTGCGACATCACACTTTCACAGAAGGAGACCATCTCCGACCAGCACCCCTCACTTCCGAGCATCACGTTGATGATGCTCGGCAAGGAGAGGTCTCCACCGGACTGAAATTAGTTAGCCAACCCATATGCAATATGTTTATTGACATATTAAATTGAATATAAAATACGTTTCATCAAATAAACATCCTATACTATAAGGAAGGATATGTTGGACCGGGTCCACGATGGTCATTTGGGCATCGACCGATGTAAGCGACGTGCTCGTGACGTCATGTTCTGAAATAACATGTCCCGCGATGTTGAGCGTGTGGTCAGTTCATGTACAGTATGCGCTACTTATGCGGCAATGCCTACAAAACAACAGATGCTACCGCACACCGTTCCCAACCTACCTTGGAGAAAGGTAGGCTCAGATGCTTTTATATTCGACAAAAATATTTTTCGTTGTTGGTTGATTACTTTTCTAATTTTATAGAAGTTTGCCCGTTATCGAATATCGGTACAAAGGCTGTTATCACAGCAATAAAGGTTGTATTTAACGCCGGTATCCACCGGCGACCTCGCTGAGCAACGGGCGAAGCCAACACACGGACTTACCACTCCGCCGCAGCTCGCCGATCGCCGAGGCTTGATCGCTCTGCGGCTTGAACCCCACCCAGAACAGACACCACGGACAAGAGTCCACCCAGTGACCCGTCTGTAGTTGCAGACGACGTTGCCACCACTGTAGGAGGCCATCGCCCCGACAAGTATGAAGTTAAATCACGTAAATGTTTACAATTGTTATTAATTTTTGTAGCGTTGTGTGTTCTTTACAACGTCAACCAATACTGTTTTCTGCGAAGTACGAAGGGCTCGCTATAATATGAGATAATATTAATCTGTATTATATAGTATATACAGGCTGGTATGACATGGTATGGCTGGTATGGAAACAAGACATGAAAATAACGTTTTAACGTTAATATTTATATGTATTAATAACATATTGCTTCAGACCATTCCAATGTGCTCAGGCACTATATCATCAGGTCAGTTCCGTCACGTTATTGTTATTGTTGTCACTTGATGGTAGAACTTTGTGCAAGCTCCTCTGGGTAGGTACCACTCACTCATCAGATATTCTACCGCAAAACAGCAATACTTACGAGCCAGTGCAATAACAGGCACAGGGGACATAACATCTTAGTTCCCAAGGTTGGTGGCGCATTGGCGATTTAAGCGTTTTATTTTATTAGTAAAAAATATTATTCAAGTTTATTATAATGCATTTTTGCATTTCTGGATGTACAATACACTCGCAACAATTAAAATAAATCAAATAGCGTAAATTTTTGTACTTTCCACAGAATATTACTCTCATGAAATGGTTATGTGAAAAACGCAAAAATGGATAAACGCAGTAAAAAAGCATACGTAACTATGAGTTTTGATCATTTAGAAACAATAAATAATAGTGTAAATAACGAAACGAACGTTGTTACAATGTTTCTGTTGCAGACAAGCTGAAAAAAAGAAAACATAAAAAAAAATTAACTGTATAAGTAACTTTAAAAAATTAAAAATTCATAATTCAGAAAATTATTTTGCATTATTATCACGTCGTAAACATTGGATATTTTAGTTTGTGCACCAATTTTGCTATTTATCATATCCTCATTTTTACATTTATTATCTCTTCAACCTCCAATACTTATACATGGCCGGCCTCGAAGAGCTTATTTGATCTTTTGACATATTCTGGCCACGCTGACCGGAACCCATATTTTTTTAACGTATATCATATTCTAAAATAATATAAACATTATCTCTTTAAAAGAGATAATTTTGTCTACATATTTTAAACACGGTCTTGTATTCAGTCTTGCAACTTCAGTAGTATGGGGTACGTCGACATAATGACGCTGTTCAGTTCAATATACGGCCACCAGAGGCATGACAATTCCCGTAATAATAATCCCGAACACTTTTTCAAATCTAAACAAAACAGTTAACAAAACAAAAATAACAACAAATCCGCAAAACTCAACAAAACGATATAACAATGATTAAATAACACAATACTTGGGCGAGAAAAATACAGGCCGCGTGTCACTCAACCAAGTTCAACAGCAGCGACGTACAGCGGGCGCCGCTACGAAATAAAAGTTGTTACACAATCGCGCCTTTCTCTCACCAATGAAATTGGACTCGGTTGCAAGACCTGTATACAAGACCGTGATTTGAAAGCACGATGACAGGTCTGATAAGTTTCCTCTACTGTACGCATAGTCAATTGTCAATTTAGTGCTGCCACCTATAGTTCCTGCACATTCCCTAATTCCCTATACGGCGAGATATTGAGAGTTTACAACGTCTACTGCTAGATGTCACCACGTGTCTTTTAAATCGCGCTATCGTTTCGTTCTCCGAATAATACTAGGAGTTAGCACGTTCGTTTGACAAGTACTTTGCAAAGATAGTCTTGTAATGACTCTTAAATTTTATTTTTGTAGCGTTGTATGTTCTGTACAACGTCAAAATTATTACTGTTTTCTACGAAGGGGTATATTATGAGCACCATCTTGAAAATAATATCCTGTATTACTATTTACTATTATATACATTAAGATACACTTGAAATTTTCCTCACACCTATATTATTTACCCACCCTCGACCCTAAATTAATTATGTTGTTCATTTTTATTAGAATTCGTACCGCGCGCCTTTCTTCGTCATTCAAATTATTTTGAATTTCAGTTTTTCATTATATGTTATGAAATTTTACTGAAGATGTTTTGATAACAATTTCGTAGTGATTTCTTCCTAAAACTTATCATTTATATTTCTTATGAGAACAAAACAATTTAAAAAATTATAAATTATGTATGGGGGGCATAAAAATTTTAGAAATGTAAACAAGTGGCATGTCCTAAAAAAGGTTGGGAAACACTGGCCTAGAGCCTTCCTCGACAAAAGGACTATACAACACAAAAATATTTTTCAAATTTGAACCAGTAGCTCCTGAGATTAATCGGATCAAACAAACAAACTCTTCAGCTTTATATATTAGTATAGATTTGCCTTCATTGTAAAATTATTAGCATAGAACGTTATATACGATAACGTTCTAGACACGACCGAAGCAAGAGCTTCGACTCACGGATGTTATAATATTGAATGTAATCGAAGTACAATTTGTCCGTCATGATTCTTAGAATTATGTAACGTAATAAGATGTGATTGGTACTTTTTAATAATGGATTTCCTGTCCACAGGAATTTTTAAGGCCGGCAACGCACCTGCAAGTCCTCGGATGTTGCAGGTGTCCATGGGCGGTGGTAGTCACTTTCCATCAGGTGAGCCTCCTGCTCGTTTGCCCACTCTTACATAAAAAAAAAAAAAAAAAAAATTCAAATCCGTAATACGCACTGACTTATCGGTTTTTTATAAAACACAGTTATATTTTAGATCCGTCTTTCCAACCCAAGCGTCTATTGTCATAAGTTTTTGTGGACGATATTATGTCATCGTTCGATGTATTCGATTTTGTTTATGAAAAATTTTATATTTAAAGCTTAGATTTATTTATTTAACTTTGGACTTCATTGGGTTGACGTGAATATTTAGTGGTGAAATGTGCACAAAAATGTTATCAACAGTGTTTGTGAGTTCTTTATGTATTAATATTATTACGGGTATGTATTAAATTTCTTAACAACATTATTTATATCATAGCATTCTAGAAATAATATAAGCGTTGGTAGAGACCTTACTTCAGATTTGTTTTCAATCTCACTTATCTGGCTTCAGGTTTATTAAATAAAACGCATTTATATACAATATACTATTTATATACTATATTTTACGAACTAAATGAGGTTAAATTAAACACATTTGCTTCCACTATTATACATATATGGGTCGCTTTTTAATAATAACAACAACATTATTCGTTTTCACTTAAAAGCTTTAAAAAGAAGTTTTATTTTAACAGTTTTTACCTCCATATAATCGTTTAACTCCGTTAAAGTTTTTTTTCCGGTTCCGGTACTCACATTGTAAACACCACTGTGTCAGTGCTCCGTAAATTATTTCATTTAAATAGTTTCAATACAGTTTTTTTTCACCAAAATACTACACCCAAACCAAAAACTAAGTGTGATTGTGTGATATTAATAACAAATCATCGCGCCATTTGCTGGGTCTTCACGGATATTGTAAAAAACATTGGCAAAACATCGAGGTTAGATTGAATCCATATATTATTTAGATTAACCGTTATACAAAGCTGTCACATAACACATTAGACATCTGACACATAGCTGTCAAAGCCATACGCTACAATTGAGAGCGACACCTTAGTGTTGCCAACATCAAAAAACAATTAAATACGTTCCATTACACGAAAAATATGGACGAACAATTTCAACTATTATTCGACAAGATGAAAATAGAAATGCAAAATCAAACAATTGAACTAACTAATACGATACTTGATAAAATGGAAGAAAAATTAAAACCTGTCCTAGAAGAAAACCAAATGTTGAAGCTTAAAGTAGAAAAGCTAGAAAAAACAGTGGAACGTCTAGAGAGAGATAAGAAAAGCAATAATATAATAATTCATGGTTTAGCGGAAAAAGAGCAGTCGACACTGGATTTAATTAATTGCATTAAAAAGTGTTTTTTGGATGAACTAGGCATAACCATAGAAAATTTTGAAATAAATAAAATCTACCGTATTGGCAAAATAAATCAAAATGGGAAGCCGAGGCCTACGCTCATGGCATTAGTTAGTGGATGGAAAAAGACAGAAATTATGAAAAACAAAAAGAAACTAAGTAAGTTATATATAACAGAAGACTACTCAAAAGAAACTTTAGAAATAAGAAAGTCATTGCAACCGAAACTTATGGAAGAAAGGCAAAAAGGAAATTTGGCGTACATAAAATATGATAAACTTATTGTAAAAGAAAATCCAAGGGCCATAGATAAAAGGAAGAGAGAAGAATCGACCTCACCGCAAGTCGAACTACAGCAAAGGAAACAACAAACAATAGGCACGTCAAAAAACAATAGAATAAACGCATTCGATATGATGAGAGGACGCTCTCACTCGCTTTCAACAATCTCAACAACAACGAAGCAATAGCAATTAGGTACCGGCGATCGGAAACAAAAACAAAATAAAAAACGTAAAATAGAAAATAAACACTCTCCCCCAAGCCGGCTGGTCCCCGTGGGGGAAAAAGACCACAACCCTCCAGCAAGCACTAAAATAACAACTGGCATCATAAAACAACCACGACAAACTCTCAAAATTGGAACATTTAACGTAAGATCACTAGCAACTACAAAAAGATTTATAGAACTAACATATATGTTACAAGAAATAAAAATCGATATACTTGGCTTGGCAGAAGTAAGACGAATTGGCTATGCAATTGAAGAACATGAAAAGTTTGTATTCTGTTACAAAGGTGAAACACTCGGCCAATATGGAGTTGGATTTTTAATAAACAAACAACACAAAAATAATATTGACAGTTTTTCAGCGTTCTCAGAACGAGTCGCTTTATTAAAAATGAAATACAATAACCAACTTCTTTCAATAATACAAGTATACGCACCTACTGAAAAAGCTACAGATGAAGAAATCAACTCATTCTACGCAATCCTACAGATAGCCCAAAGTCAAGCAGGAGAAAACGTTCTTGTTATCGGTGATTTTAATGCAAAAGTTGGCCAACTGAAAACAGCAGTTAGTGATAATTTTGTTTTGGGAAAATTTGGATACGGGAATAGAAATGAAAGAGGAGAAAAACTAATTCAATACGCATTGGAATATAAACTGTCCATTATGAACTCCTTTTTTAAAGCTCGAAAGAACCGCAAATGGACCTGGCTCTCCCCATGTGGTAAAATAAAAAATGAAATTGACTTCATACTGTCAAACCACCCCAAGAGGATTAAGAACATAGAAATATTACATGGATTTGGATTCAGATCTGATCATCGCTTAGTTAGAGCTACGTACACGCTAGACCAAGGAAAGAAGTGTAGAATATCATTCAATGTACAACCTAAGCTACTAAGAACGAATGAGGATACATCGACATTCTTAAAAAACCTTGAGATTAATATACGTCAACTGGATACATACCAAGAAGATGATATTCAATTTTTTTACAACAAACTAGCTAACATCATCAACACTAGCCTTGCATGCAGATCAAAAAATAATAAACTAAAAACTACTAACAAAATACTTAGTGAGTCTACTAAAGCTCTTCTCGTAAGACGAACCGAACTTCTGAAAACGAAACAAAAAACTAAGGAAATGAAGGAAGAACTAAGCACACTATTTAAAACTACAAGCAAGGCAATAGATAAAGATTACAACGAATATAGACATAAAATCATTGAAAATAACCTAAGCATATACCGAAGCACGAAAAAAGCCTATAAGAAACTGACCACACACAAAAATTGGATTCAGAACTTAAAATCAAAATCAGAAGAAATAAAAACCAGAAAAGATATCATGAACTGCGCCACAGACTTCTACAAGAAATTATATGCGAAATCGACTTCTTGTAACAATACAGCCGGTGCAACAATAGAAAATTCTCAAAACATGAACGATTTGCTACCATTGGATGAGAAGGAAGTCATAAAACACATTAGGAAACTCAAACCAGATAAAAGCCCTGGCCCAGACGGCATACAAAATGAAGCACTGAAAGCTGGCGCTATCTTGTTAACTCGCCCACTTACGTATTTGTTCAATAAGGTTCTGAACACAGGCCAAGTACCGATGCAATGGAAAAGATCTGATATAATCCTTATATACAAGAAAGGAGACCCTCAAGATATCTCTAACTACCGCCCGATTAGTCTTCTTTCAAGCGTGTACAAATTATTCACGTCAATTTTACAAAGCCGGCTGAGCCCGCAGATAGATAACTATCAGCCAGTGGAACAAGCAGGGTTTCGTTCCGGATTTTCTACAACGGATCATATACAAGTTCTACAACAAGTAATGGAGAAATACAAGGAATTTAACAAGCCACTATACATTGCTTTCATCGATTACGCCAAAGCGTTTGACACGATCACTCATGATGCTATTTGGGAAGCGCTGAATAAATGCCACATAAACGAAAATTATGCAAGAGTACTAAAAAACATCTATGAGGGTAGCGTAAGTCAAGTCAAACTGGAGACGCGAGGTCCTGATATACCGATCTGTAGAGGAGTAAGACAAGGAGACCCCCTCTCGCCCAAGCTGTTCATAATGATACTACAACACATTTTTGAACAATTTTAACTGGCAGTCGGAAGGGATAACAATCAACAAAGATCGACTTACACACCTCAGATTCGCGGACGATATTGTCTTATTTGCTGAAACAAGCAAAGGATTAGAAAGAATGTTAAGCAGTCTGAATAAAGAAAGCGAAAAGGTGGGCCTCAAAATGAACGAGAATAAAACTAAAATAATGACTAATAGCTTCGCTAACGCCATATACTTGAATGGGAAGATGCTTGAATATGTGAGCAATTACATATACCTGGGAAAACAAATATCATTCGAAGACAAAAATGAAGAACTAGAGGTCGAGCGGCGTATCAACATGAGCTGGAAAAAGTTCTGGTCCCTGAAGGAAATCCTGAAAGGGGAATTCCCCCTTTACCTAAAGAAAATTGTCTTGGACACCTGTGTCTTACCTACTCTAACATACGGATGCCAAACGTGGACATACAGTACAAAAATAAGAACAAAACTAGTAACATGTCAAAAAGCAATGGAAAGAAGCGTACTAAAAATAAGAAGAATACAAAAAGTAAAAAGCGAAACAATCAGACAAAAAACTAAAGTTATAGATGCCTTACAATATGCCCTAAAACAGAAGTGGCAGTGGGCAGGACATATAGCAAGATGCACAGACAATAGATGGACTTTACAGACGACTGTATGGAAAGGACCAAGAGGAAAAAGAAGAAGGGGGCGCCCTAGAAAAAGGTGGATAGAAGATATAAAAGCGATAGCAGGAAGCGATTGGAGGAAGAAAGCCATGGACAGAGAGGTTTGGAAAAATCTGGAGGAGGCCTTTACCCGAGAAGGGGTTCCGATCAATGATACTGAAGAAAGTAACAATAGCAAGTAAAGAAAATGAAAAAAGCAATTACATATATACAAGTTTTATTTTTTTTATTCAGAAAAAAAAAGTATTAAAACGCATGTAATAACAATTATTATTGTAGATTGGAAATAAATGGGCTTTATTATTATTATTATTATAATCGTTTAACTCCAATTAGGTTAAAAATTATACTCGTCCTACAATCGTGTTCCATCAACAGTTGCTTAATTTAATTATATTATAACAATTATTTCTAATTTAATTCAATTATAATGCGATGATTTTAGGTATATACGTATCCAACTTGAACGACACATGTTTACGATGCCTTTGTCACGTGTCTGGATGCGATCTATCCCATGGTTGTTCTGACGGTTATTGCGGACCCTTCTACATATCCAGAGTGTACTGGGTCGACGCTGGAAAACCTACTCTACCAGATGACAGCCCCGAGAGGAAAGAAGGTACACACACGGATTTAGCTTTTTCACGTTATTTTTTATTTTAATTAAAAACGTCATGCGCCATCATTATAATACTAGTAATGATGTTGAGAAGGCATAACTTGCCTGTAAAAAAAAATCTGCCCCAAAATCGCTAGTGGCGCGATATCGAATACCTATTTACTGTTATATATATATATATATATATATATATATATATATATATATATATATATATATATATATATATTTACATCCTGGAGCACTTTTGGCGTCATGCACGTTGTGCAACGTTACGACGTCCCCTAGTTCTGATATTTTTTTTTATAATGTTGAAGTGAATATTGCTAAGTTTTTCGATTTCCCACCCGGTGATATATTTCTTATTCCTATAACTTTAATTTCCGCGATATTCTTCTTGCAGTCGGGGCCAAGCATTTTCGAACCCCGAAGCATTTTGATGAAGATTTGCCTTCCGGTGTATATTGTCTTAAATTACCTACTGCGCCGACTTTTCACTTCCAGTTCATGGTCATGCGTAAATGCGGCGTTGCCAAAATTGTAATGTAAGAAAGAGATAAAATGACAGCTTTTTTTCTCTTTCTTACGATTGTTAATAGAATTATACTTAAACTAATTTTCGTCCGCAGTGAATGACATAGGACAGAGGATACCTAACAATACTTTGCTATTGTTAAAAACCATATTAAGTATATAATAGTACATAAAATACTATTATGATCGATTACTATGATGATCGATTAAGTTGCTAAGATGTCTAAGCGTAACAAATATAAAAGCAAGCTCACTTTGACATTTATATTAGTTAATAGTATTAGTAACATCCTAAATTTGATTGTAAAAGTGTATGCGCAATTTAATTCAATAGTATGGATATATAAAAAAAATAATTCCTGATGGATTTACGCCCAATGCGGTATGATTATAACTAGCTGGCGTGCGTATAAATCTATCGGGCATTTTAATTTTGAAATGTGTCCATATTTATTGGATATTGACTATTTGTATAATATTGTGAAAATATAGATGAGTTAATATAGAAATTAACGAGTAGGTATAGTACAAAATTTCTAAATTTTTTTTTTCAGGGCTTTCGTCATATTTTTACTGTGCGTTTAACTAAGTAAATAATAATTTCAAAATTACAAAATATTTTACGTCTTTCGTATTTTATTTATGGGTTAGTATGTAATTTTGTTTGAACAAATCACAACATATTATAAATCAAAGTCCCCTGCGTTTCCTGTCTGTCTCTATGAACGCGATAAACTAAAAAACAACTGAACCGATTTTCATACGGTTTTCACCAATGGATAAAGTGATTCAATAAGAAGGTTTACGTGTATAATTTATTAATATTTTCTGTAAATTTGTTGAAATATGATGATAATTGTTGAAGAAGTCGGAAAAAAACGAGCCGATTGGGAGCTTTCATCGAAAATGCTGTAAAATCTCTTTGAGTTATAACAAAATAATGTATGGTGAAATTGTTCCCCTTTCATAGATCTACAGAAAAGTCCGCGATGGCATATGTCTATCTTTTAAGGATAGCTAACTATACCCCCTTATATGTTTAAAAAATGGTGACATAATAATGTGGTAATTGGAAAGCTTTAAAAACGGATATGATATTAATCCTTATCAAATTAAATAAATATAAATAAATAAATAAATAAATATCCTGGGACATTATTCACACACGGCCATCTGATCCCAAACTAAGCAGAGCTTGTACTATGGAAACCAGACAACTGATATACTACATAAACTACTTTTTTTATGTAAATACATAATTATATAGATAATTTCACCCAGACTCAGGACAAACAAATTTGTGATTATAATTCATCTCGTGTTTTACGGTGAAGGAAAACATCGTGAGGAAACCTGCATGTGTCAAATTTTATTGAAATTCTGCCACATGTGTATTCCACCAACCCGCATTGGAGCAGCGTGGTGGAATAAGCTCCAAAACCTTCTCCTCACAAAGAGGAGAAGAGGCCTTAGCCCAGCAGTGGGACATTCACAGGCTGTTACTCAGGACAAACAGACATGTTCATGCACACAAATGTCTGTCCTGGGTGGGAATCGAACCCACGACCTGCGGCGTGTAAGGCAAGCGTCTTACCAACCACGCCAACCGGCTCGTCAATACGTTATTTATTTTAAGCATTTCATGTATATTATAATTGCCCTTTACACTACCCAATTTAAATTAATATCTTAAGAGTTATCGTAATTTCAAAACTATCGCGCACTAAATAAATTCAAGCGGTCATACTAACGCGCGATGCAACCGCCTGCGCGACCCGCGTCCCGTTAAATATTGGAAGTGATAAAATTATTTGTTTATTTATTTTATTATTTTGTTGACATGAATCAAGTTAATTATACAAAATTTTCATTTCGGAAAATAATATAAAATTTGATTGTATTTTAGATTCAAAATTTAAGCGATAATGGCGTACATATAAAAGATAGATATAATATTATGCTGTCGTGTTTTTTTTGTAGAACGATATAAGAGGTATATTTATACCAAACATTATTTTCGTGTACCTCTTACGGTGTTTGCAGGCATGCCATGTTATATTTTGGTCAATTTACTCAATAGCTTTATAAATTATAACTTATTTGTTATTTTTTGTATGAGCTATATTATTATTTACTTTACTTTACTTGGTGGTAGAGCTTTGTGCAAGCTCGTCTGGGTAGGTACCACCCACTCATCAGATATTCTACCGCAAAACAGCAGTACTTGTTATTGCTGTGTTCCGGTTTGAAGGGTGAGTGAGCCAGTGTAATTACAGGCACAAGGGACATAACATCTTAGTTCCCAAGGTTGGTGGCGCGTTGGCGATGTAAGAGATGGTTGACAGCTCTTACAACGCCAATGTCTATGGGCGTTGGTGACCACTTACCATCAGGTGGCCCATATGCTCGTCCGCCTTCCTATGCAATAAAAAAAAAAAAAAAATTATTGTAAAGTTTCATTAAAATCCATTCAGTACTTTTGCGCGAAATAGTAACAAACGTTCATACATTGATACAAAGTTTTGTGTTTACTATATTAGTAGGAAGTAGAATTATTATATGCCTTGTACTGAACACACATACACTGTACTGTTATATGAGCGAATAAATCGCTTGGTGAATGTTTATAACTTATTGATTAAAAAATGCACGGGATAATATTCTTACTTTACCCGTACGAAGTCGGGACGGGCACCTAGTATTAAATATAACACTGTAACAATTAGTAATTAATGATTGACCTTTTTTTATTTTCAAAATTATAATTCTCAACATCAAATTCTGTTACCTACCCGACCTGGGAATTGAAACCAGGACACTAGACCAACGAGGCAGGCTTTTTTTATCAGATTTTTTTATAGTACATATGTTTTATATATTTTCATTTTTAATTTGTACAGTAACCTAAGATAAAGTCTTAGGTTAGTCTTAGGTTAAAAGTAAACAATATCAAAAATCACTACTAATAAAATTAAAAACAAAAATTTTGAAAAATTTTGCTATCAATTATGAAGAAAATTTGCTAAAAAAATGAAGGTCTATGGTCAATTAGTATCCAATATTTTATTTATTTTGTAATCAGTAAGCTTAAGGGTTTAAGATAAATTGATGATGATTTTTGAAATTTCATTAATAACAGTGTACCTAAACAAATATCAAGCTTATTTAGAGCTGCAAATAATAAAATTTCAAGCTGACTGGTATTTTCTGTATATTAAAAAAGTAATAGATATAAAAAAGTAAAAATGAATTAAAAATAACAATTATTTTTCGTATAAATGTTTTGAATAAAAACTTTAATCTTTAACCAGTCTTTATTTTGAAAACGTGTAGAGTTTTTTAGCAATGTAAGTGTTGTTATTTGGGATTATAATATTTTCAGGATGAGGTTTGAAAGAGAAGGAGATTCAAAAGTTGCGGGTATGCTCTTCAGGGGCAGCATTATCATTATTCTTGCTATTTCTATTTGGCGTTCTAATTTGTTTTTTTAATTTTGATTCCTTAAAACAATTAATATTGTATAAAAAATATTCTATTAAAGTTTAATGGTCAAGCCTGCTAATGGAAAGTCCAAGTTAGATATAAGATTAGATTTATGGCAGCGATCACCATTTTTTATAGTATAGAATTATAGATAGGCAGACGAGCATATGGGCCACCTGATGGTAATCATCACCAACGCCCTGAGACAGTGGCATAGTACATTTACTTTAAAAAAAACATCACCAATGCGCCACAAACCTTGGGAACTAAGATGTTATGTCTCTTCCGCCTGTAATTACACTGGCTCACTCACCCTTCAATCCGGAATATAACAATACTAAGTACTACTGTTTTGCGGTAGAATATCTGATGAATGGGTGGTACCTACCCAGACGAGCTTGCACAAAGCACTACCAGCGAGTAAAAGTGGCAAATATAAGAGCTACGCACTGTTTTAATTTTACAAATTTTAACTTGAAAGTAAACAAAAATATAAGGTACATCGATAGGAAGATCAAAAAGAGCTCAACGTTATTTAAAAATAACCTTGATATTTTGAATACCTTAACTACTTAAAAAAATATACCAAATATCGATAACACATATAGGTACATATACCTACTTACTTATGGTAACCTTATGGTAGCTAACGGTACTGGAGGAAAAAACTAACATGGAAAAAAATCTCGTCCACCTATCTAGTCTATATATATATTAAAAAAAAAACTTTTTAGTTACGAATTATTATAAAATATACTAGAAACAACGCTGCGTCCTTATATATTGAATTATTATAAAATATACTAGAAACAATGCTGCGTCCTTATATATTGAATTATTATAAAATATACTAGAAACAATGCTGCGTCCTTATATATTGAATTATTATAAAATACACTAGAAACATTTCTGCGTCCTTATATATGGACGCAGCATTTTTATTCTGCCGTAATAAGCCGAGATGGCCCAGTGGCTACAACGCGTGAATCTTAACCGATGATCGTGGGTTCAAACCCGGGTAAGCACCACTGAATTTCATGTGCTTAATTTATGGTTATAACTCATCTCGCGCTTGACGGTGAAGGGAAACATCGTTAGGAAACCTGCATGTGTGCAATTTCATTGGAATTCCATCACATGTGATGGAAAACCTTCTCCTCACAAAGAGGAGAGGAGGCCTTGGCTCAGCAGTGGGACATTCACAGGTTGTTACTTTACTTTACTTTACTATATTTTTATTCCTATATAGGAACATATATTCCTATTTCCTATATAGTAATGTGGTGTCAGTATTACAATAAACGCTGAATCAATATCGAATCTTACTAAACCATAAGTAGTAGTAGTCTATTTTTAAAAAGTTCTTACTACGAAGTCTTCGGGAACTCATTTTTGACAATTATTCAATATTAAATATGTAGTAGTAAAACTGAATTCCGGTAGCCGGTTATTATACAAAACGTACATTACAAATGACAGTATTAATTATAATGATTTTAAGAAGATAAGTAAACCGAACGAATAATGTAGCGAGTTGGCAACGTCGCAACTCAAGGTCTTTGGAAGCCAATAAAGCGGATGTATCGTTAGCGTTAAGAAAAATATTCGCGGCATTAATATACGCGCTGCAGGAGCGCCACACCTCGGCCGTGAAATCTTCCGGAACTTTTGATTATATTTTTTCAATCTTTTTACCAACATTTTTAAGTCCACACATTTTTATTCTACGGATAGCTAGGATCATAAGGACGTATGTACTAACGTTCGTAAAAGTGGCGTCCGGTATGCGGACGTCAAAAGCAGGTGGACGTCACTTTAAATGCAAATTTTTCTTCAGCGGTTGCCACTTTGTTTGGAGGATATATATATATATATATATATATATATATATATATATATATATATATATATATATATATATATATATATATATTATAAATAAAACCTATATATATATTATAAATAAAACCTAATTTTTAGACTTTTGGTGCAATTAATTCAATTGTTTGATCCGATGAGTTCCAATACCAACTCGTTTTATTATACCAAAAACACCTTTGTAGTTTGTACATACTTAAAGTAGCTTTACTTTCTCCATGAAAATACTTTATACTTTCCACTTTGTCGTAACTGACCGCTAGATGGCACTGTACTATATCAGTATAACTGCCATGACAAATAACAATTATAAATGTATGCTGTGTTTATTATTTATAATAATATAGAATATCACTGCCTATATGATAATCCTACATTATGTATAAATATTACTGTTCTTCTTCAACAGCTTATGAAGACTGCGCAAGAGACTATTACTGTGCACAAAAAATTGTACAAAGCTACATGGTGAAGTTTGGAAAGGTAAGGTTTAAGTTATATACGTAAGGCTTGAAGAACGAAAATGCTCATGCCTAAAAAACAGCTCCCAACACGTTGTATACGATAGACTTTTTAAAGCTACAACCTTCGAGCCGACAGGTTACAATCAGTAACCAGTACGTGTAGACAAGTGGCTTTTACGATTTACGATAGTTACGATCGAGACCGTGGTTACGATACGTCTTTGCTTTGTGGTCATCTGTGTTGCTCCAAGATGGGTCATGGGTATGGGTTTGTCAGTCATGGGTATTTCTATAAAAGTTATTAAAACTAATTTTAGTAATGGCTTCTTTTTTTAACATTAGTATACATATATTTAATAATAAATTAAGAATTGACGTCTGAATTTTTGCCTCTAGCAAGAACGTCGTAAATAAATGATGTAATGTAGTTTGCGAAAATTGTAGATTTCATTATTATATTTTTGTCAAATTTCAGGACTGTAATGGCGATGGTGTAACAAACTGCTTCGACTACATGATGATAAACCACCACGGGCCTTCGTGTTCAGCGCCGTTGAATACAACGCTTTTGGGGCGACGTCGACTCCAACTCTTCAACCAGTGCCGTTTTAATCAATATTAGTATATTTTTCACATAAGCTGATTAGTCAATTTAAAAAATATACAAATATGGTCATGATAATCAAAAAAAGGGACCTAAGACTAAAAATATAATAAAAATCGATTATTGGTTAATAATATCGATTTTATCAAAATTATCAAATCGTTTGTATGACGCATCCGTGACTTTGATCACAATGAAAACACAAATAATTGTTTTTCTATTATTAATACATAAACGTTCAAACATAACATAATAGCAATACATTTTTAATTATCTGTATTATTAATAATAAAAATATGAGACACAATATAACATAAAATTAATACATTCCGCATTATAGATGCGGACTCTCTTGTTTTTTTAAATTTAAGACTTAGGTAATCGTCATATTTCAATTTAACTTTTTTTTATTAATGTTATCAGTATTTTATTACACTTTATTTTAGAGAGAAATGAGAAAAAGACAAATACTAACAAAATAAACGCAGTTATTTTGTTTTTACATCGTTTATATTTTATTAAGAGAGATACCTTGAAATTTATTATCTTAACTTATATTTAATATATAATTATATACCTACTTAATAATATTTCTTAAAATAGAAATAATTCCAGACTTCGTTATCTTTTAAAGCTTTTTAACTTCGATGCTGAAATTTATTAATTCATATATACATATTTCTAATAAAACAACTTACCAATTGTATCCATATCGATTAACAGTAATTAATTCTACAAATACGTTTAAAAGTATACTTTTTTAAATAATTAAGTATGTTTATAAATAGCTTTAGGCGAAAGTCACGAGAGGTGCAGGAGAGTTCCATTGTTCGCCGTCGCTTTCTTCCTCAGACTCATCGGGAAAGTGCACCTGATTGTTAAATTAAATAAAATTAAAAAATAAAATACAAAATTTTAAATATAAAATACAATTCGAAAATTAAATTTCAATAAGTTTTGACACTTGCTGAATTTGAATACTGACACACGTAATGTATAGCTTGAACACGGGTTTTTTAATCTATGTAAAAAAAAACAATCTTTTTAAACTAAAATTATAGTCCTGATAAATATAATATATCTTTAATTTACCCATGGAGTAACTAGGCGTTTACCACCCGATTTCAAGGAAGCAGCTTGATTCGCTTGCCATGCCTGCAAACAAAAGACAGTGACACAGTTAGCAAAAAGTATTAAATACAAGACCAATGGCTTCTAATTAAAAACAGAATTAAATAAGAGCTGTTATTGTCATACAACTTCCGATGCATATCTACACATGATTTGCACATGTGACGCTTCCATAAACACGAGAAGTAAATTGTTCCATAAAACTGATCACATGTTTAATTTGATCAATCCATCAATCAATGTCGTTAATTTACAGCAGCAGTTGTAAAATTTTTAATTTTTAAGTAATTACTTTTACTTGTAACTTTCACAACTTTTAAAGGGTTGTATAAGAAAAATTACAATGCCACTGTCTATGGGCGTTGGTGACCACTTACCATCAGGTGGCCCGTATGCTCGTCCGCCCTCATAACAATAAAAAAAAACATTGGCCCCATCTTCTCCACCTATATTATAAATAAAGAAAGAAAAGGTGTCGTGAGTAATTATCTCAGAACAATAGTTACCTGGTACGCGTCATTGAACGCGTGAGCTAATGACAGCGCGAGCGCGCGCGCCTGTCGCCGTCGGGCGCACACGAACACGTGCACGACGTGCGTGTCGTCGCCGCCGACGCTCTTGCCTTCGACCACTGCGAAGACGCGCGCGTTCGCCGCGTCCGCCGAGCAGTATGAGATCCTGAAATTATTTATTAACGAACATAATATACCTCAGGAATTTTAGCACCAAAAACGCGTTCGCTCCGCATAAAATCCCGCTACTCGATTTTTTGATTGGATTAGGTTAGAGTGTCCCCCTATGTATAAAACCAAGTTTTTGTCATCCTAGACCGCGAGCGTCAGCCGCCATCTTGAAAAATGTCTCTTGGCAAATGCAAAAATGCGAAATTCAAAAATCTCTTGGCAAAAATATGCGTATGTCCTTTCTTGGGACTCAAGCTTCCATCATACTAAATTTCATCAAAATCGATTTTTTTTTATTGCATAAAAGGCCGAGCATATGGGCCACCTGGTGGTAAGTGGTCACCAACGCCCATAGACATTAGCATTGTAAGAGATATTGCCATTGCTTACATTGCCAATGCGCCACCAACCTTGGGAACTAAGATGTTATATCCCTTGTGCCGGTAATTACACTGGCTCACTCACCCTTCAAACCGGAACACAACAATACTAAGTTCTGCCCTTTTGCGGTAGAATATCTGATGAGTGGGTGGTACCTACCCAGACGAGCTTGCACAAAGCTCTACCACCAAGTACCTACAGGGTTAATAATTACAGCAGAAAATACACTGCACCGACCCCAAATACATAATATAAGTAATAACCTGTATAAGTGACCTGTATATATCATTACAACCGACAAACATAATATATTTAATCATACTTTACTTCAAGTTAATTTATTGACACATTTTTTTATCGTAAGTACAATGTTCTCGCAACGAGACTGACATGTCATGAGATAAAAGAGTCAATGAATTTTCTTCTGTTACATAAATATTAATTAAAATACAAATGCACGTTCATGTTAATTAATAATAAATAGATTTATATTGATTCATCTTTAGAACAAGCATCTATCATAAACAAAACGCCTAGAAGGTTTGACTTATAGTCGAACTCGACAACATTGATTTTTTATTTCAGTATGAATTTAATTCAAATTCTAACAATGAATAAATAACAATAATAACAAAAAATACAATTAAATTTAAAACTTCAGTGAATAATCGACATATGCCATCGGTTTAATTAAATTTTATTTTATAATAAATTACACAGTTTAAATGTTACCTGCAGTACCCTACGCAAACGGACTGCGCAAAGCGCTACCGGCGCCAAGTGATATATCGAACGAAAAAGAATATCTTAGATTTGATTTACAAATCTTACCTATAAATTGAGACACCGAGCACGTTTTCTTGTGAATCCGCGTCAGTCACTAAGATGCCCTTAGAGCTGATGTCCAGATTCACTCTCTGAAGCTTTTTATTCACGGCTGAAAAAATAAAAAAAACATTAAACAAATCTATATCTACTACTGGCTTTCCCCGATCGCTTCAGATTGTTATGCGGTTAACTTTTAAGAATCTGAGTAATGAGTTTGGCGGCCATGGTATAACATATATGAAGACATTATTTGAGTTAGGTTATTTATAAATTCCCCCCCGCGTGGGATCTCCACCTTGTCGTGGTGGGGGGGCTCAGTACCCGTGGTAAGGTCGGCCACGGGGAAGCTAAGAGGGATCCCGGACGTGGGGCGCTCCTCGTGGGCCTCAGGAGGAGGCTTGCGTTGGATGCGCCCAGGGGGCGGGTGCGGGGGACAGTTCTGTCTGTCCCTCGCAGTCGGGAGTGATCGCGGGAGGAGAGGCGTGTCGGTGTTGCGTTGCCGCGCGCCCTATCTCCCGCGACCAAATGGGGGCGCACCATTTGTGCGTTGCGGTGGGGCCGCAGAGGAAGAGGAGATGCGGTGTTGTCAGGTTGCCGTCCTCCCTGTCCTCTGCGGCCGCTGGGTGTGTCGCTGTGGGGGACGGTTCTGTCCATCCCCTGTAGCCGGGAGCGGTCGCGGGAGGAGAGGCGGGTCGGTGTTGCGTTGCCGCGCGCCCTATCTCCCGCGACCGAATGGGGGCGCACCATGTGTTGCGTTGCGGTGGGGCCGCAGAGGAAGAGGAGATGCGGTGTTGTCAGGTTGCCGTCCTCCCTATCCTCTGCGGCCGTCAGGGTGTTTTTTGGCGGCGGAGCCCAACACCTTCATCCGTCGCCAAGGAGCTTGTGGCCTTCGGGCTATCCGTCGGGGTGTCAGGGTGGAATGCTCACGCGATCCCTTGGCACCCCCATAAAGGCGGTGAAGTATACGCTGTGGTTTTAGTGGGTATTACGGCCTTGCACTTCAGCCGTCGAGTCCCACATAACCCCCCGCTTTTCACCTTGCGGGGGGTATGCGTAAATGCATTTCCACAGCGAAAAAAAAAAAAAAAAAAAAAGGTTATTTATAACTTAATAACTAAATTAATTACATAGAACTTATTTATTATTTTACTTAATATATAGTTTTTAATACAAGGCATACTGACTCTTTTTAATTATATTAATTTTCCTATTTTCCAATTAGGCGAAAACTAAAAAAATAACAACAATGAACACATACATTTCAAACCTTTAACATAAATAGTTCTTAAACTGATAACTTATAAGTTTATGTATGTATGTTTATTCCAGCGATGATGAAAACTCTGATAATTGACATCTACAAAAGGATCACCGACGTGACGCACAGTGACAAAGATAAAATGTATCGTTTTAATAATAACAACAAGCACTCAGACTAATATGGCTATTTCTTACTAACTATGTATGTAGTTATAAACCCACATTGGCTGAATAAAATGGTAAACCCACATTGGCTGAATAATATGGCATTAACATTAAATACAACCCGCTGAGTTTCTTTCGCCGGTTCTTCTCAGGGCTGGGTGTTTCTTTGCCGAACCAGTAGTAGTTTCCAGTTTGACAATCAATAAGTAAGTGTAATACTTCAATATTGAATAAAGTATTTTGAATTTTGATTTTTTTTTAAATATAATATTCTATAATATAATGAATTTACTCGGTGGTAACGCTTTGTGCAAGCTCGTCAGTAGGTACCACCCACTCATCAGATTTTCTACAGCAAATCATCACTACTTGGTATTGTTGTGTTCCGGTTTGAAGGGTGATAGAGCCAGTTATAGGCACAAGGGACATAACAAGTAACAACTTAGTTCCCAAAGTTGGTGGCGCATTTGCGATGTAAGCGATGTCAGTGCCAATGTCTATAGGCGTTGGTGACCACTTACCATCAGGTGGCCCATATGCTCGTCCACCTACCTATAGTATAAACAAATAACAATATCCCAATATACATATGTAAATGTATGTTTTGACAGTTTCCGTTCAAGTTGGTAGATTTCCGTCTAAATGAAAAATTAATCATAATATTTTTCAAACTCCAATTCGACATACATTACAGTTTACATTAAAAAAAATTAAACAAATAAACAATTGAAAAAAATAAAAGGTTTTTTTTTTAAGTTAGGTACTTACTCTTAGCCGTGTGTAGGGCGGATCTTACGGCGAGAGCGGTCGCGGGTGCCGAAGCAGCCCGCTCCACAGGAGCCATACCCGCGTAACGGACATCGGTATTACCTCTTCCGTCACGAGCTTCCCTCCACCAGCCTTCCCCCTCGCACTCCGCTAGGGCCCATTCCTCGCATAATTCTGTAAAAAAACAGGAAACAACGGTATCAAAAATTTATATTCTGCGTTTAATACCTATATAACTTCTCCCACGCATTATATATGAAATTGAATTGAATGCAAATTTGTAAAATAAAACTAGCCAAATATCTTTCGGTGCACAACAAAAAAAATTCGAACCCAACTGCTTATTTTCGCGATAGAAATATTACAAATAAATAAAAATATTAATAATCAAATTAATTATAGCCAAATTCATTTGCAAATCTTTATAAAAAAACATTTTAAGAATGTTTTTAATGTTGTACAAAATTATAAAATATATAATACCTAGATATAAAGTAGAAAGTACATAATATCATAGTGAACGACCGCGATAAGCTAATCGCGACTACCATGATTTCCTTACTAGGCATAATAACGTCATTATTAGCTATAAATTACCATTTAAATGAAACGTAATTGTGCGATCAGCCATTCTGTATTTTTTATTAAACACAATTAATATTTATTACATTTACATACATATAGCACAACATATATATGTTTTTATTGTTGTAAATAATGTGGCAACATTTAAATTTTATTAATAAAAGTCATAGAACAACACTGGTACCGCCCCTTCTTATTGCCGAAAATGAAAATAGCAGCGGGCGGTTTTTTTTATTTAAAAGGATTTCGTTCCAACGTGTAAATGCTGCTTTCTGCCACTATTCCACGGGTTCATAATATTTTGTAAAATTTCCAGTTCACTATACATTAGCAATATCAAGAATAGCGATTTTTTTTTTATACTAGGCGATGAAGAATTTATATATCGAGAATTTCTGGTTTATTATATATTATATCTATTGTTACATACAACAAAATAATTAGTTCTAATCTAAGTATGTTTTTGTGATGATGTTGCATAAAAGAGTCTAAAAAATAAAATTTAGTTAAGTAGTCATGCCTTAAAAGTGTAGTAAGGTAATGTAATGACCCCTCTTTCGCTTTCTTTGACTAAGTATAACCATGTACTAATATCTGGGATATAAGCTTTAGTTGTAGGAAAACTTAGATTTCCACTTATCCACTAATTTTGTTCTAGAAACGTCTATCTTAATAAATTCAAATTTGCAAATTATTATTGAAATTGATTTTATAAAACACAGCCGGAAGCCAAGCAGGTATTAGTTAGAAAATATAATTTGCCTTCGTAACTGAATTACAATTTATTGCAAACCCAACATAAATACAGGCTTAGCGTAAACTATGTCTAATATTTTGTAACGGGTTACGTATAAAACGCTTAAAATCAACATTTAAAGCGACATTTTTTCATTAAAGATCATTAAAGTTAATCAAACAACCAATTATTATAACTTGTATAGTTGTAGCCACTAAAAATTAAAATTTTGTCTAATTTTCTGTCTGGTAGCTGGTAGGTTTGAACGTTTAGAAATATAATTATAAAAGATCCAGCAGAAAACATATAAAAATATATTCAATATTCCCTGTTTCTAAGACAAGAGCGAAAAGCAACTTACTCTCAAAATATTTTCGTGATATCAGACCTTGTATTTAGGTTAATATTTTTAGTAATAATGTCATCTTATTTTATCTATATGATATTTTAAAAAAAAAACTTCGTACCTACATGGTTGTAACGATTTTTGTTAATCATCATTCATCATTAAAGGATCATCTTGTCTAATGAACGACTTAATAACGATCACAAAAAAAAACTTTCTTAAAATGATATTAACAATTTTTTTTCAATTTAAAATGTCCTAGAGTTGCTCCGGAAATATTACATATTACATATATTAAATATTACACTTTTAAATATTTTAAGAAAGTAATTTAAGCGAATGAAATTGATTTTTGAAAAGCTTGTTCTTTTATTAATACAAAAATCAATTTAGGGTTTAATGCTAGCAAAATAAGTAATGTTTTTGATTATAATAACATTTATCATCACTATCTAGGCCAGACGGGTGATAATGGAAATAGGCCATAGGTCAGTATATTAGGCGCAATAACACTATCGGAAGACCATAATAGCCATTCGTAATCTAATCTTCGTTTATTAAGCTTCGTATACTAATAAACACGTGGTTCCTTTTAACTGAGAGCTTCATATTATTAACTATTTATAAATATATAAAATAATTCTGAGGTTGATAAAGCTGAGGCCGTAATCTCAGGATCTGCCAGGTCGATTTGAAAAATCTTTTTTTGCGTTAGATAGCCCAATTATTGAGAAGTGCTATATATACTGTATAGTTTGCTTCGACCTACTGAAGCAGCAGCATTTCCTTTTCTGGTGGATTCTAATAGTGTCCTTACTGCAAGTCTATGGATATACTCTTAACATACAAACCCTGTAGTCCCTCAAATCACCAATCTTTTAGTGAACGGTCACTTGGATCTAGCCCAATGTTAAATCATTATATTAAAAATATCTGTATGTTATAGTTACATCATATAATAAAATGAAGTTTTTTTTTTCAAAACAGGCTTTTATTAATTGTTTATAAAATGTACTAAAAAGTTAAAAATAATTTCATAAATAAAAGCGTGTTACATTGTGATTGCAAAAGAAAAATAAGGAAGGTGTACTATGCTACATGTCCTTTAATGTTCCTTAAACTTCATACTAAATGAAATATTGATCATTAAAATAATTTTATGATTATTTTAAAACATAAGATACTATAGTTTAACTTCAATTCGTAAATACGGTGAAAAATCATTTTGTCTTACTTAAGGCCCGATTACGATATTAATACAAATTACATATTGCACCTAGGGCCTGATTTCGAATACAAATTGCACGTGCCTAAAATCTGATGTGACACCATCAAGACGAGGAGCGCCATATTGCAATCAAACGTCAAATCTTCTATAATTGAATTTCGAAACACTAATACAGATAATCGACAATCACGAAGACAATTACGTCAAATCTCATATAGATGTGGTTCGACGAACTAAGAATAAATAAATGTTAACGGATGAGATGTGAGCAGTTATAATTGCGGCGTTCATAAACCCTAGATAAACGACTATTGACTCTAGAAAGTAGGCATGGAGCAGGTTTTTTTCTTGTATCGTAGAAAGCTATGGATAAATGTGTCACAGCCTATATTATTTTTTTACTCGCGTTTAATAAAGCCGGTGGACTAACGGTGGACGTTTATGTCTAGATAGATAGTCTACGTCCAACTAGAGGGATATTTAGTCTAATAACCTAGTGGTGACCAGGGTTTGACAATATAAGGAAGTTGAGGCCTCTTACAAAGCTAGTATCTATGGACTTAACACTAAGTAGTCCATCAATCATTCACTATAACTAAATTGAAACTAAAAACATTTTTTTAAAACAGGCTCTCAATATACAAAATTCCATATCTATACTGTTGTACGTTCAGGAGTTCTTCCGTCCGGAAACAGTACTGGGTATAGTCAGACCATGATTACATAAAAATACATTTAGTCGAAACTATACTAACATACCTAATTTCAACTACGTAGGATAAAAGGAAGTGGCCATAACTTAGCTTGCAACATTTGACCTGAACAAACTAACACAATATTTGCAAGTTAAATAAAAGCATTTAAAAAAAGCGCGCCACGTCGTGCAACAGATATATTTCTGATATCGATGAAGTGATGTATTGAAATCTGACTTATTGTTATACTCTACTTTGATGCCTTAAATACATATCACTTTCTGATCATTTCAAGATCGCGTTCTGCGATGAGTTTAGGGTTAGTTTTTACAACTCTGCAGTTCGCATTCGTGCAAATTTGCGCGCATTTTAACATTTAGTACAAGATTTTATGTAGTAGTTGTATATTGTTGTATGTTAGTAGTTAGTAGTACGATATGTATGCGGATACGACACATATTCTTAAGATTTATATATAAATCGAGAACGTCTAATCTTGAAATCTAGAATTTTTTGTACAATAATGTTATAAAATTTTTAAAATCCAGATAATATGTAATTATAAGGTCCTCCAGACCGATTTCGGTCAGAGATTAGCCAACTGCGCAGGAGATATTATAGTGCACAAGTGTGTGCACTATCTTTTCCTTAGCTCTCATAATCCGATGGGACGGCAATCCGACACGACCGGAAAGAGTTCAGGCGCAGGACCAACGGCTTAACGTGCTTTCCGAGGCACGGGAGTGTACACACTACCAACTTCCGGACTCCGGGCTGCTACTGAGAATTTTCTGAAAGAAAACCCCAATAACTATTTATTAGACCGACCTGGGAATTGAACCCAAGACCACCGAGTCTGCGACCTTATATCAAGCCACTAGACCAAAGAGGCAGTCATTATATATGTATAAAGGCCGAATACTGAAACGTCACTCAAAGTTAAACACTACTTAACATTGAGAAGCTCCTAAATTAGTATGAGAAATTTGAATTTAACGGCGTCTCAAATAATTAAGTTGCATTTAATATTTAAGTGACGTTTCAGTATTCGGCCGTAAGGTAGATAAATATTTCGAACAACATACTTATCGTATATAAGTTAACGTTAGACATATTAATAGCCGTATAGATAATATTAATAGAAAAGACAGAGAAAGACTAAGAAAGGACTGGCCAAGATCTTGATTGAAAAGGGTTCGATGAAGTTCTTTCAAACACGATAAGAAAAATAAATACTTCAAACTATTACAAAGAGATAAAAGTTACAAATACAATGCTTAAATTTGTTGTTTTTTTTTCATACTCACATACAGTAATTAATAAATTACCGTACTACGATCGTTTACGTTTAAAATGTTTACAAACAAAAATGCATGAATGCTATTACGCAATTCGCATGTGTTATCAATGTAGGACTCTCTAGCCTTGGAGAGGATGTTGTATTGTCAGATGGAACTGGAATTCTGCGAAAATTCAATTTCGATTCATTCACGATATGAATAATTACGCAGTTATTCGAACGTGTCTACGTTGAAAGTAAAAAACATTAAAAAACACACACAATTATACGTTCTGTTTTTAAAATAGTTAAATAAATAAGAATTATATTTCAGTTTCCTCACTTGATCTATATTATTAAACTGTTTCAAATAAAATATTAAAACGTACATAAATATATAATAGCAGAAACACATGACTTCTTGTCTTATATAAAAAAAGCAAAATATTCTTGTGAAAATACAGTAATTGAACTCTCTGGTCCAAATTAGCAGTACGAACGAGTTTTTGTTCAAAAAGACTTAATTTATTATGATGTACGCCAAAAAACTGCTAAGAGACCGCGCATAATATACAGTTAAGCGATTTCTTGTTGTTTAACATATAATATACATATGTGTATGAACGTAATAAAGAAATATGTACCTGTCATATCTGTATTACATTGATCTTTAGAAATTTACATAAAACTATTTTTTGTAAGCTAAACGTATACGTAGTAAATATATCACAGAGTAAAAAACGCTCTCTTTATTCTAAATGGAATTGCGACTCTTCCTTTTTGTTGTTTGACAATTATTATAATCATAAAAAAATCAAAACCCTACGTTGTAATAAGATTTAAAAAATATATATTTTAATATAATAATAAAAAAAAACTTAATTTCATAAATTGAAAATAAGAAAAACATCAAACCAAAAAAACGGTTACAATTGTATCCCGTCCAGTCCAGGTTTTGCGGGAGAAGAATTAGAGTCGACATAAAACGCTTATATCATAACCCATATGACTATATTGGTTTACGCGGCATATGCCAGAAAAGCTTCCAGTCATGCATGATTTGTGTGACATCTTCAACATCGTCACATTAAAGCAAATTTACACAAAATCTTTCTCTTGAGTTACTCCGTATCGGTGAAAACCGTATGGAAATCCGTCCGTTATTTTTGAGTTTATTTTGTTCAGACAATCAGAGTGGAGCGACGCGACGCAGGAACTTTATTTTATAATATTTGCCTAATGTTTTGCACCATTATATTACGGAATGGTTTTTCGCTTCTTGGAGAGGTTTCTTACATTTCCAAATTATTCTAAAAGTCATGTAAGCGTTTTATAACGTCACTGAAGCTCGATAGAAGTGTAAATAAATACGAAAGTATCTATAAGCTAGCATAGTTATTTACATATAATTGTACATGTACACCTTTTACCGAATAATACCTTAGCACATGAATATTAAATCACAGTTTTACATGCATTATCCTTAGATGGAAGCATGGACTAACTTGCTTCCGACGACCACAAAAACTAGCTCAGACTTAGCGTGCTCGTTCTAAAGACACTTTTTAATAAACTCGACCCAAAAAGTTTTGATATAATTGATTTCTATTGCCGTATATATTTGTTTGAACCCGCTTAGGATCTACCATCATGTTCTTTTTATTTAGCCCATTTATAGAGAAATACGGCAGTGAAAAGTAAAGTTATATTATTTATCGTGATACCTCGATATAGTTTTAAATGAACATACATACATCTTAATAGGCTTCACTCACTAGAACTTTTGGCTGATTTTTTTTATAAAGTAATGACGATAATTTTGTACATAGGTATGTTACATTAATGTGTACTAAATAATTTATTATATGTAACTATTATGATTTAATATATTATTTTAAATATAAATATAAATCAATATACCTACTGACCTATGTTATTGGATATATATGTGTATATGTGATGACTATGATATTGGACGTTTTAAATTAAAACAGTCACGGTCAACTCTGACTTCCGCGTTAAAGTTATTGTTTGTAGTTTAGTTAATTTAATAATTATTTATATTATATGTAAATAGTATGTATATGTATCTATACTATTGGAGCGAAAAAATGGCGCTTAGAGTAATAGTGCAAACAAAATATATTCAAAAATAAAAAACCTTATCTTATTGCCTCTACTGGTGACAGAGAGATTTTATCCG
Organism: Nymphalis c-album; assembly: GCA_963151315.1. Taxonomy (NCBI): domain Eukaryota; kingdom Metazoa; phylum Arthropoda; class Insecta; order Lepidoptera; family Nymphalidae; genus Nymphalis; species Nymphalis c-album. The sequence continues at coordinate 3,171,420 of OY720602.1, read as the reverse complement.
AAGAATCAGTATAATAAGCATAAAGTATAATTCAAGGGGGAAATGACGCTAGCAGACGGATTATATATGTAATAGATATCTTAGTCGTAATAATTACAATAAAAGTCTTAACACTAAGTTACATCTCATTTCTTACTAAACATGATATTGTAGTTATCATTGGTGATAACAGCATAGCATCTTTAATTAGATATACAATAAAGCTCATTGGACTATTTAAATCATTAAACATGTATTGTATTTTATAAAAGAATTTTGACTTTATATATCTCTAGTTGTTATATTATATTATTATATGTATTTGAAACCTTTTTTTATATACATATTCAAATCCTTCTCTTTTAAAGTTCTAATAATAATTTATGTTTTTATAAAGCGTTTGCTGATTTACTTTACTCTTGTAGAAAACTAACACGACAAGTTTTTTTAATCTCTCGAAGCACCCAGTAAGGCGCATGTTACGAGTTCTAATTCCTCAGCAATTAGAGAGAGAAACTAAGCTCGTGTAGAAACAGCTTAAGTTGGAACTAACATAAAAACTCTCACAAAGATAAATTATAAAATTCTAAATTATATAAGTAATACAATACCTGTAGTTTTTATAAAGTTTTGCTTATTTTATTTGACAAATGATATATACATAGTAGACTTATTTTAGAAAAATAGAAAATAGAAAAATAGTATTTTTTTTTAAATAATAATTATTGGTAATAAATATAATTATGAAAAGTAACTAAAATGTTATAATAAAATTACCAAACTTACTTTTGTGTTTTGAATGGTTCCTCCACATTTTTCTTAAAAGCGTCGTCATCTTATTTTTTCTAGGCCTTTCTTTAACGTAAATTAAAAAAAGTAACCAAACGTAGTTCGAATTTTAAAAAGGTATGGAACGCAACTTTTCCCGCGCGTGGTCTGCAGATAACTGCAACTGAGCTGCGACCAACCCTTTGATATGGGCATACGAGATTCAGGACCGCCACAGAAAAGTGTTTAATATAAAAATTAAATTACGCGGTATCTTATGCGCAATAAATTTATTTTATCTTAATTTCTTGATAAAATAAGTATAACCACATAAATTCATATTCTAATGACACATAATTGCTTCTGGTATATACATATTTCATAGTACTTACTACTTTTTAATTATTATTACACTGTTATGAATATAGAAAATAGACTACAATAAGAATTATTGATATAAATTGAATTTATCCTAAAACATTTGTTTGCAACAAATGTATTATTGTTTAGTTGAAAATATTTAATCTACAAAATTACAATTTAATTGACTTATCGAGTTATCAGTATTACGCTTTTTCATTATAATTATATTATTTATTAATAGCAATCTGTCTAATCATAGTACTAAAAGTGTTGAAACGTAAGGCGCGCCATGATTATTTATTATACAATAGTATTTGCCCGTCGTTTTTATGTGTAATGGGGCGCAGAGGGTACAAATACTCTAAATCCTATACTGTACATCTGACAACGGTTTATGCCCGCAGTCTTATGATGATCGGTTAAGACATGAAAACTTAAAAAAACTCACGTTTATAATATTTATACTTAGAATAAAACAACTGCGAAGATATTTTCTCGTGTCCTTTACCCAAAGGTTGTCTGGAAGAGATCGCTCTTTTAGCGATAAGACCGCCTTTTGTACATTAATAGATACTTCTCTTCAATAATATTTATAACTGTGTGTTTCCCTGATCATGTATGTGTTGTACAATAAAGCATATTCTATTCTATTCTATTCTAAGATATTATTAAAAAAAACCTTCGATTCTAAAAAAAACGAAAGTAATTTTTTCAAATCATGATATTCTGCATTCCCCAATAAGAGTATAATATGGGCGGGTTGATGAAATTAGTGTTGAAACTTGGTAAATTGAAATAACTCCAATACTTACGGGTGTATTTTTTAACATTTACTGTCAAAACTGTTGCTATGTACGTAGGCTTAAGATGTTATATCCCTTGTTCAAACAAAACATAAAATATATAGTTGTTACACGGAAGTAGGTATATCCTGCAGAAAGACCTACCTCTGGTTCACACTTTTAATGACACGATATAAAGAAAAACAAATCGAGTTGCATTATTTTTGTTCGCAAAACAAAGCGTGAATGAATGAATGCGTTTATAGTTTAAGCCGTCTTGTTTCGAATACAATTTTAATCATTCGAATTTTGCATTGAAACGGAAATTCAAGTATAAAATTGCAATGTTATTAGCGGTTGCGTTTACGAACTCGAGTCGTGCATTAAATCGTAATTATTTGGTAGCAAAAAAGTGGTGGGGTCGAGCCAAAACCCGATCTGAGAGCAAAAGCTCCGTTGTTGCATCAGGCGTGATCGCTCGATGGAGCCACTTGCATCAGACACCGTTCGCTTAGTGATCGTATATGAAAATAATCATCATTTAAAAATAAAACTGACATTTATATCGTAAACTATTAAAGCTAATCAAACTACATCACTATCATCACTACATATTATAAAACAAAGTCGCCCGCGCTTCCCGTCCGTCTGTATGAACCCGATAAACTAAAAAACCTACTGAACGGATTTTCATACGGTTTTCACCAATGGATAAAGTTATTCAAGAGGAAGGTTTACGTGTATTATTTATTAAGGTTTTCTGTAAATTTGTTGAAATATGACGATAATTATTGAAGAAGTCTGAAAAAAACCGGCCGATTGGGAGACATCGAAAACGCTGAAAATCTTTTTGAATTATAACAAAATAATGTATGTTCAAATTGTTCCCTTTTCATAGGCCTACAGAAAAGTCCGCGATGGCATATGTCTATCTTTTAAGTATAGCAAACTATACCCACTTTAATGTTTAAATAACGGTTACATAATAATGTTATAACTGGAAACGGGTATGATATTAATCCTAATCAAATTAAATACGTTATTTACTTTAAGCATTTCGTGTATATTATAATTGCCCTTCAATTTAAATTAATATCTTAGGAGTTATCGTAATTTTAAAACTATCGCGTACTAAATAAATTCAAGCGGTCTCACACCGATCATACTAAAGCGCGATGTAACCGCCTGCGCGCCCCCGCGTCCCACTGTCGCCCACTGTGGCTAAAAGCTTATACAATACTACGACAGGGTTTGTTTAGGAATATTTACTCTGGTACTCGGGAGAAGCCGGGACGGGTCGCTAGTATATTATAATAATGTATTTAGACTACGGTATACCGGTCTATTGGGCTATATGGGCTGCGTATTTTTTCGGTTCCCTATAGGAAGAACCGTTATTATACAAGAATAATCTAATTTTTTAATCTGGCAACAAGAACATTGACAGATACTTTTCAAGTTTTCGTGGCGGGAAATTGGTTCGCTTTTACATTTTATGGGGCATTGCATGGTAAAATAAATTATAACGAGATTTTATGATGGCAAATAATGTAAAGAATCCTTTCTTTGAAACGTGACTTAATATCTGAGTTGAGAACAAGTTCTTTCAAAATTTACATAAAATAAATTATCAATTGTAGCAGAAACTTTCCTAGCTATTTTGAAAAAAACACTTTTGAACTTTACGTAATTATGGTGTCTTCTATTTATGTATATGGTACATGGTGGTAGTTCCTAAATAAGAAAGTGTAATACTTCAATATTGAATAACGTAATTTGAATTGGTAATATTTGTTACACAAATTAGAGACTAGGTACCAGAGTCCGTAATTTTTTCAAATAAAATAACTAACGTTTTGTTTACTCCGTTTGCCTCTTTGAAGGTACTATACCGTTCCTTATCAACAAGCCGAATGTATAAGTGGTTTACTTGCATTCTGGTTGCTACAAAACAAAACATTAAAATCCGTCGAATTACTCTTCAATTTAATATTAACAAACAAGCTCCAATCTTTTTCCTCAGAGAGGAGGCCTTAGTCAGCTTATGTTAACAACTTTGACAAGATCATATTCACAGATTAATAAACTAACAAATATTACAAAAAAGGATTGAACTTGGTTTGCAAATACCTTTGTTCAGTAAATCCGCGAAAAGAAAAAATCAAAATAACTGTTATTAGATTGTGTGAATGTTATTAGAATGTAAAAAAATCGAGTCATAACAAAATCAAATGTTATGTTTAGATGAAAAATATCAATACATATTAAACGTTTTATATTTCATTAAATAAATAATTTATAAATATTAACTTATTAAAAAGGTACAATATTTATATCAACAACTAAACATCTATTTTGAATATGAATTCGAAATTTATAGGTACCTTATTCAGTTTTTTTAAGTACCTATTATTTTAGCAACAAGGGTCTATATAACCAAAGATAGCTTTATTTGATGTCGCATAAGAATATATATATTTTTTTAATAATCACGTGGCCAATAATAATTTAAAGTAAAGTTGGGCTTAAATACTAATGACCAGCGGCGCTAGTCCGTGATCAGGATAGAGCAAGTTTGTCTTCCAGCGTAGTTTGGTCGACGCTTTCGCTTCACTTAAATTATTATTGTTAATTTTTTGTAAATAATTGCCACATTTATAAAAAAGCAAATAACGCTTGTTGAAGCGTTATAGACATAAGCGCCTGGAGATTGTTTTTGACATTTTCGCGCCCCTTGCTAACTGGGCGCGTAGAGCGATCGCTCCTATAGAACACTTTTACTCAGAGATCGCTCCCCTCGCTCTACGCTAGAACTAAATAGTGCATACATAATTCCTAAAAAAAAATTTATTGTTATAATAAACTGTGATGAATTATCTTACCTTAATCTGTAAATATGTATATACTCCAATCTCAATTATATTACTTTTGTGTAGAAATTTGATCATTCAGCACTTGTTATCACTAAATCATTTCTTTATTTAGAGCAGATGAGCATGGAACTCCTGATGGTAAGTGGTTGCCGCCGCCGAGACACTAGCATTACAAAAAGTACCACTCCTTAAACCATGGGATTTAAGCTATCAAATCCTATTTTTAAACTCGCTTGCCCACTTTTCAAACAAAACTGTGAAATACTTATACTTTGAGCGAGTGTATTTCCTGATAGGTCCAACGTTGGTGTCTTCAAATCCAGAGTAAACAGGTTTCTTCTAGGCAAGCATGCAACATCGTAGTTCGTGTTAATGCTTCACATCAATGCAATCAAATGCAAGTCAACAGTCAAACGCTGGCCTATATGAGTAAAAATAAAACCTTTCAAACCAAAACATATCAATATGTTGTAGTAATTTTTGGTTTTATATAAGCTTATATGTTTGTTATCACCCCCATCAACACCACCTGCAGTACCAAAATCCTTTTTGTACAAACTATTTCTTTCACATAAATATAGTTCAAATATCAATTGATGGTGCAGAGCAGCACTTGATACTAAAATTAAAATGCAATTTAAACTGATTCAGTACGAATAAAAAAAATACATACATTATTTTTTATATTAACAATTTATATTTATTCAATCAATGATGCTGAACGGTGTTTGGTAATCATGCAAAGAAAAGAAAAATATCATTATATGTAATAAAAATAACTTTAATAATATAGAAATCAGTATTGTATAACTTTTAATGTTATAACAATAATTGGTACCTAATAGATATATCCCTATTGTGAGTAAAGTGCAAAATATCTATCACAAGCTACTTAATCTGGTGTTGTAGCAACTTACGCATGATACAGTTCATATAAAAATGTAAATGTGATACTTTTTAATATTTAGAATTATCGAACTTTATTAATTTGACACTTTTATAGTGATATAACTTTACTAACTCTGAACTAGCCCAACTTTGTCATCTTAAAATATTATGTATCACTAAAGCTGCGTTTCTAATAAATGGATTATCGGCAACCTTTGTCAATGCACTTTGGTAAAGTTATCATTATAACCTTTAGTTATTAGTAAATTTTTTGGTGACTCCTTCAACACTTGCAGACAGTTGCAAACACAAAAATTGCCAACTAATCCAGTAAAACGCACCCTAACATATAAATACAATTTAAATTGAATAAAAACATTATATTTAAATTTATTGCTATTTGACATATTTATTTTTTCTATTAAATGCACATTTCAGTTAGTTCCCACATCTGTATAATCTACTAATACTAACTGTCGCCAGTGGCTTTTCTCATGTTATTGTCATATGAAAGTGGTGGAAATGATTCACTAACAAGTCAATTATTCTCTGGAAAGGGATTGTTGTGTGATCCACTTATTATAACTAAAATTTAAAATAAGACCAAAATAGCACATTATCAAACAAACATAGAAAGATGCAGTACCTATGTCACAATTATATAATAAAAAATAAATATTGTGTCATAAATGTGAAATTCTCCCACCCGATTTAAAAGGGTTTAGTTTGTTAAAAAAATATTATTATTATCATTTGTAACAGTTATTAAATAACAATAACAGAGTATTTCCAATGTAACGTACAATTCAACTTGATTTTTTTATTAAACAAAAGCAAAAAAATATTGTTATATCCTGTTCAATCTGTGATACAGCGACTTTCTCAAATTCATTTTATCAGATCAATTGTTCTATTATTGCTTATTTTTTTATATATATATACATCTTTTACCTAAACTAGCCACATTATATTAAATTGGCAGTAATTTTTAGCCTCAAATAAATTATATAAGGTAAAATGGATATAATATTGTTTAACATAGTTACTTCATTACTTGTCACTTCTACTAATATGTAACAATGAGAGATACATCATTTAAATGAGAGTATATAACATCATTAAAGGTTCTCACTTTTATTTCCCTTAAATTAAGATCATAAAAATTTGATTCTCTAATTTGTTAAGTCTTCGATGGAACCAATTGCTTTTATTTAAAGTTTTGAATGATCAATACATGAATGGCTCATTTGTGGCATAATACTGTAAATCAAATGAATAATTGATTATATTTACTGTATTAAATCAACAACTATTGATTTAGAATTTACGAACTTCAGTCTTTGTGTAACTTATAAGTACTTTCATCATTCAACCATAAGTTCTGACTATAATTGTTACGAATTAATATTACATATAAGTTAGTTTCTAATGAAATTGCTATGGAAGCACTAAAATTCAGTGTTCATATATTATGTATGTTATTTAGTCATAAGTTGAAACATTAATATAACAATTGAATCATTTTTGCCTTCATTAGTTGATAATATTACTTAGATCAAAGAAATCAATATTAGACGGAATAAAATATTCATTTTCACTATAAAACAGCTTGGATTTAATTTATTATAAGCTATATCTGCATTAAAATGACTTTACCTATATTATTCTTATTCTTACATTAATATCATCAATTTACACTAAAAATAAATTAATTCTATATTAATCCATATATATTTTAATAGAAAACAATATGTTATATTAGATACTATGCCTATAACCTAATATAATCACTTTGTTTCTTTTTTAACAGTGACAGTCTTTTCTGCTGGTTTAACAGGTGGTTTAACCGTGGATCATTTCTTTTTTCTGTCTTGTGTACACTTTGGACAGTACCACTTGCCTTTTGGCTTAATTTTAAGATCAACACATGCAAAGTGAAACCACTCGATAGGGCAGTCAGGATTATCACATCCTATCATTTCACCATAGGACACTTGGTGACAAAGGCAGTATGTAGGTTCATTTGGATCAACAGGCATGTCTAGCACGTCACTAGGATGCGCCATTCCTGCAACAGAATCCAGATCCGCGTTTTCTTCCTGTTCTTTAACAGCTGTGGTTGTAGTTGTTGTACCTTTCCTTTGAGCTTTTTTCTTAGCCGCAGACCGTCCACTAGCGACTGCGTCTTCCTCACTCGATGCGCCCGTGCGCTTTTTCTTACCTGTTGTCGCTGCGGCTTTCTCACTTCCCTTATGCTTTTTCCTTCCTTTCTTAACAGTAGCAGGATTGGACTCCTGATCCGTGGCAGCCTGTTGAGCTGCGCGAGAGCTCATTACTTTCTCTTGTATTTCGGATTCGAAACGTGCGAGGTCAGAATCAAGGCGACGTATGTGTTTATCAACTAATTCGTAGGTCTGAATGGCGAGCTGCACCTTATCGTCTCCGTACTCTTTAGCTTTGTTAAATAAACCCTGAATAGTATTCACCTTTTCTTTTTTAGTTTCTTCGTCCATTTTCGGTATATTGGGAAGCAATTCATCGGCCATAAGATCAATTGTCCTCATTAGGCCGTGGGCTCTGTCGTCGAGATCCCTCATTAATTTAAAATTTCTTTGTAATTCTATAGGTAAATGCTGCAAACTATCCAGGTAATGTTCCAAATATAATGCTGAAGTCATTTTGCAATATCTTGTAACGACTCCACTCTAATATTGTACTGCAAAGGCGCCAAAATAAAAGAAGACACTAATTAAATTTACACTAACTTAATTTTGATTATCTGCTCAGTATAATCCACTATAGAAACTTTATATAAATCATTGAATAACCGAAGAAATAAAATGAAAAAATATGCTTGTATTCTTTTAGATTACATTACAACAAGCAATTTCCACTGTCTTCTAACCACCAATCAAACGAATGAAACTGAACAAATAACGTTCCTTTACTACATTTTTAATTGCTTGAAAATAATTTATTGCCCTTTTATAAGTAATTAGGATTTTCAAGTAAGGATTTTCTTAAAACAGTATTGTATCATTTACCTATATGTAAGGTGTATTAAGTATTTTATCTTTTATGTTTAAAATAAAAGTTACAAATGTAAGCGTAAATTGGAACTTATCAAATAATACGCTCCGTGTGCACGTAGGGAGCACTTAGATTACAGAGTATATAACAATTCCAACACCATACATTTGATTAAATTCAACGACCAACAACTATGGATTTTTGGCAAGTGTATCTTCAGATGTTTGCTAAAACTGTTGCATATTTTTAACATTTTTTGGCTACAATATAAATATGTTAACAAAAATTAATTCACTCTATATATTGTTGGTTCGGCATAATATCATTAATATAAATATCATTAATGCGTGCGTGATCTAAGAATTTTATTATTTTAAATTGCACTATGAAAAATTAAAATGTCTGACTCATAATATGAATTAAATCTACTGTTTCTTTTTTTTTTTTTATTACATTTCTTTATGTTATTACATTTATTTACATTAAAACCTTAACTAAATACAAATAACATTTAAAAATAATTATTATACAAGTCGTGACCGCGTGGAATGGTGGCAAGAATGCTAGCAGCATTCCCCCTTTGAATCGCAATTCCGATTCTCTGGGCGAAAAATGAACCAGCCCTCCTGTCACCGGTGGAGGCAATAAGGCGGGGAGTAATATTTTGGATGAATTTTTTGGCACTATTACTCCAAGGTCCAAGCGTTTCAACTGCAAACGGAACAAAAATATAATTTGGAATAAGAGACGAATATTTGTTACGTTTGTTCGTTTCAGCTTTTTCCGCGGCGGCTCCGACTTTTAACATTGTTTCCCTGATATGAGACGGGGCCAGTGTGTCAACACATGTTGCGTCCCACACAAGGGCCCGTCCCCGTTCCCAGGGAACCAATGTCAGTCCATCAGGTCTCTTGCCATCATCACGACTAATTCCATGAGGCTCAATAAGAGCAGGAACGTCAATGGTGGCAAGAGCCCTTTTAATAATATCATTAAGAGAACCATGGCGGAAAAGCCTCCCTGAACTCTTTGGACAAGAAAGACCGTGTAAGCCGAAAGAGTCAACCTCTTTTCCACACGGGCACCTGTGTTCAATACACAGCTGCGTTCCCAGCCGGAGACCTATTGATACGCGAAAACATTCATTGTCTAAAAGCGTCCCAAGATTTTTAGAAGGTACCGCATGTAACCAGTGACCTGACTCTTTAGTTGATAAAGCTAGAAGCCGTGCACGGTTTTTGGCACTTGTTAAATTTTGATTCAAACTTTGTTGTGTAACATGAACTAGTGGCGAATCCCAAAGTTTTTGTTTGGTAACTTCCTTAGGGATATCGTCATTAGGACATTTTACCTTCCAGTTTTCTATTGCCTCTGTAACATTTGTAATTTTCTGTGTATTTGATTTTAAAATATGTGAACAAAGGTCTGAAATGCTATGTACAGAAGAGAGAAAGGCTGGAAGGGCAACACTTGAAATTTTCCTCACACCGATGCCACCATGCTTAATCGGGAGTGTAGCTTGTGTCCAGGAATACTCATCAAGAGATAAATTTAGAATTTTCTCTAAAGAATCTTTAAGGATGGCATCGATTTTATTGGTAAGGCCAGGAAATTTCCAGACTGGGCTCGCGCGTAGAATGTACATTAATTTTGGAACAAAAAGACAGTGTTTTAAAATAGTATAAGCAATATGAGAATTTAAGATGCCCAATCTGTTGACGTTGTCTAAAAATAATTTAAATCTGTTGATTTTATAAATGATTTAACGTTGTAGACGCAACAATTAATCAAATGTGTTACAAACAACGACGACTTTGCTTAGCAATATATAAAACATTTTGTTTTTTTTTGATAATTGGAACAATTAATTACTAAAGACTTGCGGGGAAAAGCAGCGAGTATTCATAATTAAATTAAAACAAGGATATTTTTTAATATTTTATTGTATTAGCAAATAAACAAGTTATAAAATATTTTCTTAATAGAAATGACACTAGTCCGGGATACGTAGCATTTTAGCTTAGTTTACATAAATTGTAATATCGGTTATTTTATAATTACATTGATAACTGTTACATTTTTATTTTTGTAATATATTATATATTTTAGCTTATTGAAATTATTTTTCAAATTAATATGAACAGCATTAAAATAACCTATAAAACAATGAATGTCATAATTTTACATGGACTATTCAATTACAGCGAATATAACAACTTGCTTGATATTTAACATTTAAAATTATAAACTTTAAAGGTAAAAAATGCAAATAAATAATTAGCGTTCGCCATATTACGGCAAAATAAAGGAGCGTTTACATAATCTACAAAATATAAAACATGCTTTAATTATTTCTTATATTTATAATTTACATTTCCTTACGCTAATCGTGATCATATACGTAAGTTATACTACTATACTACAACATTGTTCATAGACATACGGACAAAGTAAATATTGATGAGAGTAGATACATTTTTGGGAGGTTACATTTGTAGAGATGTTAGTTAGTAATTTTGTTTTTTTTTTATCACTCTTAATTACTAATGGAACACACTGAATATAAAAATAGAAAAACAGAATATACATAGGAGATGGGGACACTTATGGATTACTTGTAAGTATGCATGAGAAGGTTGTTACATCTATATTTCTAGAAGATTGTATATTTTCTCCAGTTGCTATCTAAGGGAAATTATAAGGTACTTAAATGAAGTGTCAACTTAAGCCTAGCTACATACAACTCTACATATTATTAAGAAAATTTGGTACACATTCGTTGCTCATATTTCCATTATAGTAACATTACAGCTGCGGGACAGTGAGCAACTGAACATAGTGGAATGCATATTACATAAATCGGATAATCTTAATGTATAAAAAGTAAAAAAGAAATAAAAAAAAACTCCTCTGTAATATCCCTCTTATATAAAACTATTATTCCAAACGCTAAGTTGATTATAATTTCTTATAAAATGGAAGTTATTGATTTAAATGATAAACACATTTTTGTTATAAATTGGCACTACATATGCAGGTCACAATATAATAATATGGTTATTAGAAAATCGTACTATCAGTGAATTTGTATAGGCATCTAAGTATTACAAATATTCACCATCTAATAAACATGTCAATAGAAAACATTCTTTACTAAAATTGCAAGACAATACTTCATAGGCAGAGAAATATAAGTATACCATTCCTCACTTCGATCTTCAAACTTGAAACACAGACTAGCTAAGTCATCATATTCAACATACTTTAAAGCATTTTAAGATAAATTAAAATATATTTAAATCTCAAACATGTTTTCACAACCGCTAAAGAATATTTTAGAGAAACAGATTTAATTTTAACAAGCGAAAGCACCATTTAAAAAGATTGTGCTAAGGTGGGCCAAGATGCGATTTGAACTTGTGTTCAATATTCTTAGAAAGTAAATATGTACTTACAGGTAAGAAACAACACAAGCGCCACATAAAATCTGCCAACTATTAAACATTATAGTTAAGGGGCGTAATAGACATCCTTATTACCACTACATACTAACCTTTTTGTAACTAATTTAATTCAATATTCATATATTTGGTTTATAATAAAAGGTTTAATATTTGACGCTCCAACAGCTATCCCACTTCGTATAACTATTTATGCCTAGCGAAAACTCTTCAATGTAAAATACAACGTATTGACACTCCAAACCGATTACGTGAATACCTTATTAAAAATACAAACAATACTCCATGCACTGAGCGCACCAAGTTACTCTTACGAAACGAACTCGCATCCCTATATACTGATCATACACGGGATACGACAGCCTTACACGATTTATTTTACGAGCGACTATCACAATATTATAATTCATGCATGGAATAGGGCGGTTAATGCACTATACTAATGTTTCATACTTGTCTAGGACGTGAGCTTGATTATTTTCGTCTCCGTGGGAACGAGAGCGCGGGCGAGGCGTGGTGTCGGCGCCGGAGCTTTTCGCTCGAGTTTTTTTATCGTGTCCACAAGTACATGCGACCGAAGACTGGCGCTTTAGAGTTTGAGCGCGCGCACCGGCCCACTGCGGGTCTAAAGATTCGCTTCTAGCGTACATTTGCCGCTTTGTGCGTCCCATCGTTGCGTGTGTGAAAGCAGTACTCTGTCCGCTATCAGATGAAGGTCGCATAGACTCGCTACGCATGCAGACATTCCCGCCCGCTCGCCGAAACGAATCTAAAACGCGCTCCTCGATTTCTTCAATGTCTTTTTTCTTCACGAGCCAAATTTCCTCTGATCCCCTGGTAAAGTAGCTGGATCCCTTGCTCACAGAGTACTTCTCCTTAGTTTTAACTTTACATGTCTTAAAATTATTTTGAGTATTTACATCTTCGTTGAATTTATGCAAGTTAGAACGGGCTGTATCGGGGGAAGCCACGTTGCGAAAAGCCGTACCGTGCGATGGGAACTGATCAGGTAGTTTTGTACCAAGACTAGGTGAACGTATTGTGACATCGACGGGAGATGGCATCGGTTTAAATTCTGGTTTGATAATTTTCTGTGGCTCAGGCTTTTGTATTTTTTCATCAAAAGAAGAACTGTCGTTACGCTGCCATTTTGCAGCTGCGGAATTCACCACTCCTTTAGTTAAACTCTGTTGTCTTTCAAATGTTTCTGCATTATTAGTGGCATGGGAGTCTGCGCTATTTTTGTCAATACTTCCTAAATCAAAAAACACGTGGTCTTTAAATGGCGTGGCTGGGGGTGGTAAATCTTCTTTACTATCAGATCCAAGTCTTTCCGTGCGCGAACGTCCGCGCACTGATCCTGGTCGCGATAATCTTCCCGCATTAACGCTAGCATCTTCTGCTGCCTTCTCAAATTTTCTTATTTTGTCTCCTACACCATTAGATTCCCCACTCTTATCACTGGTTTTTCCTATTTTACTACTGTCTCCATCTTCTTTTTTGTTTGTATTAAGTGTTTCATTATTAATAATTTTGTCCGAAATGTCGTTACTCAATGTTAAAGAAAGTTTTTCAGTTTTTATGGGTGCTTCCTTTGCCAGCACAGTTTCTTTTTTTATCTTTGCTAATGGATTATCTTCAGGTTTCGCTTCGACCTTACTTGATTTGAAAACATTTATTGGAGGAGACGACACCGCTTTAATAGGTGGTGGCGAAATAACATCGTGTTTGTTTTGTGAAGACGACACCGCTTTAATAGGTGGTGGCGAAATAACATTGTGTTTGTTTTGTGAAGCACTCACTTCTCTGTTTAAAGGTGGAGAGATTATCTTTTTAAGTGTTACAGACGTAACTTCTTTCTTGCTGGGTGGAGATGTAACTTCACATTTTTGTGGTTGTTTAATCAAATCATTTTTTAAAGAAGGAACTGCATTTACTTTATTTATTATAGATGATACGTTTGTGGTAGGCTGAGACGAATGCATCTGCGTTTGAGGTGGCGATAGGACTTTCTTTGGTGGCGAGGTTGAACTCTTCGGCGGCGAGACATCTTTAGGCGGGGACGTCGTTTCCTTAATGAGACTACTTTTCCTCGGAGGCGCTGAGACATTTCTGGGCGGACTGCTTTTAGGCGGCGACTCTGATTTAGTCAACGATTCGACCTTTGCCTTTTGGGCTTCGATGTCGCGGCTGAGGAAGGAAGAGTTTCTGACATAGCATTCATCTTTATCAGAAGAATGCGTGATGTCATTTTGAGTCGTTGGTGGGTGTTTAATTTCAATATTGACGTGGATCGGTTGGGCGTGTTCTTCATTTTTTTCGACGACAGGTTGCGGTTCGGCCGGTAGAGTTGGGTTTGGCTTGTTGTCGATATCGGCGTGGTCGCGCGAGGCTCTGCGCGGCGAGGCGCGACGTCACGCGCGGGAGTCGGTCCACTGGTCGTCGTCGTCGTCCGAGTCGGTGTCGTTGCCGGAGCTGGTGTCGCTCTGCTCGACGGCAACACGTCGCGCGAGAATAGACGCTACATCGTGTAGCGCTGGCACCCCGCGAAGCGTATCGTATTTGCCAGTGTTCTCCTCACATCGCTTCTCCACTTTACGTAGTTTAATACCTGTAAATAGCGTATGAAATGGAATTAAAATATATTTTTAAATATAACAAGTCCAAGTTAAATGGATATACATCTGGCATGGCTGATTCAAATTTTTCAGTTACTTCATTGATAATTAAGGAAATGTGAATGTTTACCTTCACGTATAGCTTTGAGTAAGTCTGATCGTGGATCAGGTGCAGGATCGGCAGCGGGGCGCGGCGGCTTAAGGGCAGAGGCACCCCGTAGCAGCGAGGCCGGCGATGGAGGCCGAGGGCGGTGCTCGTCTTCTGGCGGTGGAGGAGCTGGAGGTGCAGGAGGAGGCGTAGGTGCGCGGGGTGGCAAGTCCTCGGATGACATCATGCCTAGAACAAAGATTTTTTAATTCAGTATAATATTCACTGTGTGAACAACAAGAAAATTATATTCTATTTAAGTATGCTTTATGAACATCTTTGAATTTTATTTTGATAATTCGAAAATATGGAGCAAATATATAAATTATAAATATAGTAGTAATTATAACACTAATTTCCTTATTAAATATTATAATATAAAGAAATTATTGTATAAACTTGTAATATATTTTTTAGCTATTTAAAAAATTGGGTATTTAAAAAAAAACAATCAGTTATATAAACGTAACGCAAATAAACGTAAAATAAAACTGACCAATGACGGCGTGCATCTGATCGAGATGTGCATCCAGCGCCGTGCGATGCGGGGGCGAAGCGCCATTAAGCACAGGTGGAGGAGAAGTACCTTCAGGCGGCGGCGGTGGCGGTGGCAACGCAGACCTAGAGATACGTATTATTAGAATTTTAAAGAAACTCAGTGTAACTGATGACCCAATGAGCTTTTACTGTGTTGGTTTTATGTAATTATCTGAATATCGTAAATCTATATAATATATTCTACACTAAAAATAATAATATATTTTTAGTTTATACAAAGTATCTAATCTAATATGACATCTCAAAACCAGTTCATAGTAGTTAAATTGAAGTGATGATAATAAGATACCTTGTAGGCGTATGGTGTGGTGGCGTGTCCGGCTGCAGTGGCGCCGGGGGCGCAGGCGGAGGAATAGATGGTCTAGCCCTGCGAGGAGTGCCCGCGATACTGCCTCCGTATATTGGCTCTATAGGTCCATATGGACTTTCCTCTCCCATAACTGTAATAATTAGATATGAATAGAATAAATTAAAACTTGCAAAAGCAGACATAATTATGTAGCTGTTTATTGGTTCTTAATAATACATATGAAATTCTCTGGAAATTATCAGTCAATATAAAAAAATGATAAGCACAAGTGTAAACACATCTGATATAAACTAAAAAATAAAAACATAATTCTTTACCATGTCCATTTCCAGTCAGCCTTGGTGTCCTATTTTGCTGGTTCTCTATTTCGATGGAGTTCGGTCGTGCTGGCTGAGACGACGCGGGTCGGCTTTGAGGTGCTCTATATACTCCATCCGTCATCGTTGTTGCTGGGAAATTAAATACTTCATTAGTTCTTCATTCTTCTGTACTATAACCGAACAAATTTACACCAAATATGAAGGTCTGCTAGTAGTGGGACATTTCTATATCCCCTGTACGCTACATATATACATATATTTGAACATAATTTAATTGTATAAACATACCTAATCGAAGGCAAGAAAAACAAAATCTTACTTATTTAATTCAAATTGGTCTATATTATTAATTCAGTTGTCTGGTGCTCAACTCTTAAATTTGTTAATTAGAATATAAATAATGAACAGATGTTAGTTTGTGTTCAAAAATGTTATTACCTGCGCCCTTTTAGCGACAGGCCTGACCATTTGAATTTAATTATTTTGTTTTTACGTAAAAAATATATTATTACAGAAGTTTGAAAATGTACATTGGCAGTAATATGGAGCCTCGAATGTACAAAATATATCTATCTCTTTTTTTTTTAAAACAAGATTCCCTGGGCGCGGTCTACCCTTCCTGCGTTTTGCTTGCTAGACACGCTTTAGGGTTTTGTGCATTTTTCAATATACATACTCTGATAGAGCGGGTCCGGTCGGTACTGTTCGATGTTGTACCGGCGCAGCTGGTTAGGCGCCATGATATGTTCTCCGCGCGTCACCACCTCCGCCTTCTGTCGGTCGCGCGTCGAATGCGGGACGCGAACACGCCTCGTGCCGCGACCGTCCGCTCCGCCGCTGCGTGGCTGACGGACCTGTGATCACACACACATTATGTAGGTTTCATGTCCTTGTCACATATACCTGTATATAAAATATGAACAAAGGATTATTTGAATTTGATTTTGAAAGAAGCTAGCTCATAATATGTTAAATTTCATGAAAGTGACACCCGAAATTATTGCACTAACTATGGTTTGCAATTTTACAAAGTCTAAATGATTTTTAAACATTAATTGTTACAAAAAACTATTAATAATATTGGTTAACTATAATTTAATTATTAAAATGAGAATAACACTAATGGCCGAATACTGAAACGTCTTCCAAATATGAAGTGGGACTTAATTATTTGGAACGCTATTAATTTCAAATTTCGCATACTAAATTTTGAAATTAATGACGTTCCAAATAATTAAGTCCCACTTCATTTTGAATGACGTTTCAGTATTCGGCCGTATGAGCTCTTTTTTTATTTACAATTAAACATATGAATATGAAAAATTTGCACTATCATGTATCCAACAAAATTTTAGTTTATGAAAAATATTAGATAATGTAACAAAATATCATACAAGTATTTACCTTCTTCCCTCGATCGTGCTGGATCCTCTCGGTGTCTTGCAGCATCTCCCTGCGCCACAGCTCGAAGAAGTAATCCGGGTCAGTGTAGAACTTTCTAGCATCCCGGCCGTCATCTCGAAACTCGTTGAGTCGCTCGAGAGGCGGCGGACGGTCGCAGCGGGCGTACGTCGCGAGCATCGCTGACGGCATCGTCGTCCGGCAGAACAGCTGTTGCTGGAATGTTCGAGACGAACGGAACGCCTTCCGCATTTGGATGTCTTGCAGGGACACTGGAAATAGACCAATAGAATTATAGCTTTCTATACTATTTTACAATCGTTTTTATTTATATAACATACATATATTCTATAATCGATTTAAAAGATCAATGTTGCCAGTGTTGTCAGATGTTTATGGGCAGAAACTTACCCCCAAGCGCTACTATTGGCTGCTCGGTAAGTAAGTAAGCAAAAAAAGTAAGAGTGTGTGTACTTACTACTTATGTACACGCGTTAGAAGTTATACTTCTTTGGCGTATGGAAAAAAAATAACTCAAATGCAGTAGTGATTAACGATAAATATTAAAATTGATAAAAAAGATTTTATTTAAATAAAAAAGGTTTTATTAACGTAATAAAAATACTAGAATATACAACTTGAACATAGTTATCGATTTTCATGCCACCTAGAACTAACTTCACGGCAGACAGCTTCATACTGTTAATTTTGTGTCACAGATGCGCGCGCATCTTAAAATTTCACTCTCATAATTTTTTCATAACGCGCCTAAAGAAGTATAACTTCAAAAAATAAAAATAAAAGGGGGATATCCTATCATCGTCGCCGTATGTTCATTGATGATTTGATTTGTTCTTTTAAGATTTTAATTTCTTGTTTGCAAATATTTACCTTCTTCCACGCCTGAGTCCAATTGTGTGACCTTTATAGCAAGCCTATCGATTCTCGCTTGCAGTACATTTGTCCTTTCCGCCAGGCTAGTTGCCTCCCGCGTCAATTCGCCGAACATATCCTCAGCATGTTTGGACAGAGACGAAAGCTGTCTGTAATAAATACATAAATACTTCAATAATGATTTTATGCAAATCTATTTTTAGTATCAATCTTCTCAATTTTAAGTTTATTTAAATTTACGTGTAATTAACTAATTACATATTAAATACTTTTAATAATACCATTAGTCTTAAGTGTTTGTTTGTCATAAAATTTCACTTAATATCGAGTTATCGACATGTTCTAAATAAGCATAGATTTAATATTTATGATTAGTATAGTTAATTTTATTATTGACTAGACAGTGTTATTTGATTTAAGATGTTTATTTGCGTTTCCATGGTTACCTGACAGTGTTGGCAAGGGTTCCGTTCGTGACTGCCTCCAGTTCGGACGGCACGTCGAGGCGCTCGGGCACGGTCCCGCGCGACACGTGCACCGGCTCCACGCAGCGCTTCGGCAGCGGCATGGCTGCGCCCTTCGGTGCCGGCTACCTCGTGTGCATCACTGACGGACAAAAAACGACATTATTTAGACTTTTGACAAAACCAATTATTTAATCTCACATTAGATATTGCGAATTATATTTGTGTATACATAAATGAATAAATTGTTTAAAACCACCTAATAAATAAAACAATTAAAAAAAACACATCACAATCTCAAATTAGTAAAAATATGATACAAAAAAAATTACTACAGGTAAATTTATCGCTTTAGGTATAAGAGTCCATTTGCTTTTAGATATGCAATTTTTTATCGATAAACATCCGTTATCAGCTGAGATACACAATACTAATAATATACAATTTGACCATTAGCTTCGTGCAATGAACCGTACGAGAATTGTAATCATAACATAATGTTACAAACAGTTATAAGCGACATACCAACGCAAAGCATATAAGTTAAGTGCAAATACCTGGAATATCTATGGACAGCTTTATACATTGTGTCGTTAGGATCTTGTGCTCATTATTGCTTCAAGTAACGAAAAAAAAAACAATCTACATTGTAGTATAGCGAGTCCCGTTAATCCCAGATTAGGAACAGGTCGGGATTAACAAAAAGTTAATAAACTTTTTTTAAATATATTTTTCAAGCATGTTCGTTTTCTTAGATCTCAGTTCGTCGGTTAATATAATCATGTATATCTTCGTGAAAAATCATGAGGAATGTTTTTATACTATCTATTTTGTAACAGGTCGCCACAAGATGGCGCTTAAAAACGGCAAAATAATGTTATGCCGTAACTATTCAATAGTTGTTTAAACAGACTCCATTACAGGCCGGCAGCACATAGACAGTTTTCCTGGTTCTGCAAATGACCATGAGCGGCGGTAACCACTTAAACATCAAGTGACAAGTCTCAAGTTTGCTCGCAAAAAAAAACCACACACACACACACAAAGACAAAACGTCTGCCACGTTTTTATATAGTATAAAACTGGATTAATCTGGATTTTCGGTGATCCAAACGGTTTATTAAATTATACAAATTTGCGGACAAAAAAAAAACATCTAAATTAACCGACGCAATACATTACGATAAAACGATATACATTATCTTAACGAATAGCGAGCACTGTCCGAATAATAGATCATAAGGAGTTAAGTTTAGTCCAGGTATCGTTTAATTACACCAGCGGTCTTGCCGGAACTATCGTGCATAGCGGTGGCGAATTAGCATAAGATACTCGTAAACACAAATCCGTTAATTGCTATGTACTTCCTGCATATTTGATTCGGTTTATTATTTGACAGATTATATTTATGTCGCGATGTTAATGTATTTACTACTACAATGAACCATAGATATATACACTTTACATATATATACATTACATACAATACACAGTAACAGTAACAGCTTGTTAATGTCCCATTGCTGGGCTAAGGCATCCTGTCCTTTTTTAAAGGAGAAGGTTTGGAGCTTATTCCACCACGCTGCTCTAATGCGGGTTAGTGGAATACACAAGTGGCAGTGATTTCAGTGAAATTTGACACATGCATGTTTCCTCGCGATATTTTCCTTCACCGTCAAGCACGAGATGAATTATAATCACAAATTAAACACATGAAATTCAGTTGTTCTTGCCCGAGTTTAAACCCACGATCATCGATTAAGATTCATACGTTCCTACCACTGGACCCCGCCTCGGCTTCATTTACATACACGCTTTTAAATAATTTCAATAATTATTATTATCATATGTAAAAGTACTAGTTAGATAGCTGTTCTATTTTTTACGTCATTCCATTAAAAGAATAACACGAGAATCTTAAACCCATAATTGCGGATTGAAACCCGGACAAGCACCACTGAATTTTCCTGTGAAAAACTACGCGGGGATACTTTAACTTCGCCTTTTGTGAAACCAAAGCCCAGCGGTGGGACGCGACCGTACATCGTTACTGATAAGTCGATTGCTTCCTGCGATAAGTAAATACAAATTAATTTACGCTAGACGATTTCCCGGCTCGGCCATTACCGTCACCAGTTAGTTCCTAGTAATTTAGCAAGTCTGAACCACGATGTTCAAGTACGCGTGAAATGTTCATGCCGAGTGGAAGTGAAAATTTGCATTCAAATTATTTAGTTTCACTATTCCTACGACGGATATAATTATTGTTTTTCCTATTAAAATAAAAATATCAACGTTTGTCCTCATTTCGGCGCGAAAATCTCGTAAAGATAATAATTGATTTTCGTAATACCGTTTTACGTACATTTTACATTTGGATGTACTTCTTAGTTCACTTTAAAATTTAATCATTATAGTTCCTTATGTTCAACGTTATATATTATTGATAACGAGACGGCAGAAGCGCTAATCGAAAACTCAGAAGTTACATTAGGTATTCATTGAGAGTCGACTCTATTCCCCTACGCGTCCAAAGTAACAAATTTTTTCAGTGTCTTTTATTCTTTGTTATATACATATAACAGCATGAGGCCTCATCAGAGCATGCTCGTAGATGAAATTAGTAAAGTAAAATAACAGTTTGTGAGTCTCCAATGTAATATGTTCCAAATTTTCACCCAACACAGAGATTTTCTCACAATATTTTCCTTCAACGTAGAATACAATAATTTTAAAAACTACAAAATTATTACCCATGGCCTAAAAAGGAAGGAAGGATAATAAGAACCATTTCTTTCACTATTTTATTGAAGTCGAGAGAATATTAAATTAAAGATATTGTAATTCAACCAAATTAAAAATATACTTTGTTCAAATAGACATTAATATGTTTCAAAAGCACTTTCTAATCGGTCATGTTACAGGATTATATTAAATGTAAACCTTCAACCAATCTATAAAATCAAACTTGGTATTTTATTATCCGTAAAAGAGTTTTGTAGCGATATCCAAATAATAATTAAGGCAATCAGTATAAAATGGTAATTACTGCGTTGAATTAGAAATATTTCCAGTATTTCCGGCACGAGGATTGTCCACTTGCGCCCTAAACGTATTGCTTTCAGTTCTCAAAGAAAGGCGGACGCAAAAAGGATCGTTAGCGAAAAAAAAAAATGAAACGTGTTCCACTTTAGAAGTAGTAACCTAGTTTATGCATTCAAGAGGAAAGGCTGTAAATTTTCTATTCAGGGATTTATGTATACAAAATTTGCTCGATATCACTTTTCTTATATACTCTAATACATTAACATAAATAAGAAAAACTTTATTGATAAAGTTCACGTTGATACATATTATGTATATTTATGAAATAAAAGTGTCAAAATTAAATTATAAACGAAAGAAAGATCAACATCGAATAAATCAGAAAGTATAAGCTACATAATCCTATGCATATTTATTATGAATCAGAAAGTTTATTAAATAATAATAGAAAATCGTAATAAATCATAGAACTTGACAGTTTTACACCATTTATATGCATACATATTAGTGTCCATGACATGAAATTTTTGTATTTATTACCGTAGCATGAGAAATTAATAATTTTTAATTGGATTTTTAAGTACATGTTTGTTGGATATCTTCACCAGCATCCAATTAAAAATCCGTGATAAGAAACTTAATAAGGTTGAACATCTTCAAAACATTTTCGATAGAGTCATATTAGGCCTTAGTGATACTATGATCACAGGTTAAAGTTTGTGCACACGTGACAAACAAACATCTTATCGTTAGAGTAGAATGTTACAGTCGCAGATTCTTGGAACCATTGTCGTACCGGACATATTAACTTCACGCTTAATCGGAGAAGAAAATAGTTACATTACTAATTCATTGAAAACCATCGCAAGAAATACTATTCAGCAAAAAGTCGAATATAATAAGTGGAAAATTTACGCTATTTTATGTATATTTTAATTTTAATAATTACGGAGATAAATACGTTTATTTTATTTACTGGGAAATGCACATCTGCAGTACAAATATTAACCATTTTTGGATTTAAAACAAAAGTAACATCGATCTTGTATACATAATAATATGTAACAATTACAGATATGCACACTGACAAAGTAACTAACTACCTAATGCAGATAGTATCGGGTCGTATTCGTTTTGTGGTACTAGTTGCTTGACAAAAAATATTATGATAATTTAGTAACGTTTATCTGGCTAATTATAAATTAAGCCGCCACCGACAATATACTGTAAAAACTATTTAAAAAAATGTAGCTTTTCCCCACATCGACTCGAATTTCTCCATCATGACAGGCCTCACGATGGATATTCCTGACACCGTTAATGCGCCGCCATGAGCCTGTTATGACACCAGATCACTCACCTTTCAAGCCGAAACAACAACACAAAGAAATGCCGTTTGACGGCCAGGTTAGGTATCTAGACGGGGTAGCATAAGAGCTCTAGAGACACTATATTACAAATTCACCACTTCCATTAATTCAATCCCCGTCTATATTATAATGAGATTAATTTTGTAAGTTTAAACGTTCGTGATAATCTGAAACAAGAAGTCTGTTTAAAAAAAAAAACCATTTCATGAATGGATAGGCACATTATGTACATCCTGTTTCAATAAAAGTGTTTTTCGTAGAGACCGAAAAACGGCCAAGCTAATTATTTTCTTATATATATATATATATATATATATATATATATGTATAAAACTTCCTATAAAACAGTTTAAACAGATCTATAAAAAGTACGTGACGTATATATTAAGGTTAAGTCAAAAATTAATTAAATATCTGTTTTCCCGTAAGACGTCTGGCGGATTTTGCTAGTCATTAATGAGTTGGAACATCGTACACGCTAGACTTGCATGTATTAGACAACATTGTAGGTGGCTAAAGTGGTGCCATCAATTCAGGGATCACTGTAAACTGTTTCGCAACTGAATTAGCTTATTTAGATTCCGCCCATAACAAATATTTGTGTCTGTCGGTGTCGGTGGAGGTGTCTGTCGTGCTATTAATTGAAGAAAGTGAAAGTTTTCTAACTGGCTTTAAGAATATAAAGCGTTATTTATATAATATGATGATACCCTATGTAATTTTCATTATATGCAAATCTTTCTTATCTTTCACTAATAAACAAATATCCAAAATTGAGTATGTATTTTGAAACACTTATGAAGGATTATCTACTTCACAATTATATCTTCAAAAATTTACTATATTAGTTCCATTAAAGTAAATGTCATGTTATTTTTGGCACCGTTTTCCTATGTCGGAAACCTCACAAAACATTCACTAAATTATATAATATGTATATTATGTAAAATAACGGCCACTAAATGTCCCACAGCCGGGCGAAGACCTTCTTCCTACCCTCTAGAGATGGTATAACGAGTTGTTGGTATATGTATAATATCCGTCATACTAATCGTATTTATTTCATATTCAATCAGCTTAACTACATATCCTTATACAGATTAATATAATCATAGAGCTTTCAATATGATTTAACTATTAAGGTCCTGGAATTTGTAAGTAGTATATTACAAAGCTATATAAATAAAATTAATTAACATTAGTATCTATTAGTACTTGAGGTATGAAACGTTCAACGTTTATTTTTAGGAACATGTTGTAATTAAAAATGTAATAATTGCGATAATTATGCGTAAAAAAATAATTTCTAAACGAAAACAGGCCTTACTCTTAGATTGATTGTCAAAAACTATAGCCGAGGATAATTGTACTATCGTGAAGGTGATTCATGACACGTTTAATGTGTATTTTTTTAATATAATATGTCGACTAGGTAGAGACAAAGACTAGTGAAGACGTTGAATAATTAAGTAAGAGATAAATCTATTCATGAGACATGGCACGTTAAATACATATTTTTTTATTGTATTGGAAGGCGGACGAGCATTTGGACCACCTGATTGTAAGTGGTCACTGGTCACCAATGCTCATAGACAGTGGCATTTGGAGATGTTAACCATCGCTTACATCGCCAATGGGCCACCAACCTTGGGAACTAAGATGTTATGTCCCCTGTGTCTGTAATTACGCTGGCTCACTCACCCTTCAAACCGGAACACAACAATACCATGTACTGCTGTTTTGCGGTAAAATATCAATTGAGTTGCACAAAGCTCTACCAGTCTGCCACCAAGTAAATGTTCACACATGGTTTCGCTAACTAAAATCATACTTGTTACTAATATTTTAAATATAATTTATATAATATTTTGTTTTTGTTTTTTATTTCGTATCCACACGAATAAATCGTATATAAGATGTTTTGTCCCTAATGCCTATACTAAGACTGGATCACTCACCGTCTATATCGAAATACTATACCAATCTAATCAATCAAGTCTATACCAATACGGGCAAAAAAATGCCTAGCCACCAAAGCAAATAGCTTTCATTCCATATAAGTAGAATTTCATTTCTTAAACTGAATTCTCCTCAATGCGGCTTATTTCGACAAGTCTTTTGAAATACGTCTTTCCCTTAAGATATTTTCCTTCAACGCAAAGAACGAAATGACATGACATACAAATACATAATGTTATACAAAATGAGCATTCGAGAAGACGCTTGTTAGGATAAGGAACTGCGACCGGGTATATCCACGTAACAATCACAGACCACTTGTATCCTGCACAATGCACACAATAATTGCGTATGAGCATCAAGTAACACGTACAAAAAAATATTGAAATAAAAGAACAATTATAGACAACAAATTCCTTAAATATCCCATAAATCCAGAGATTACGGAAGATCTTAAAAAACGAAATTCACTAAAACATTCTCAAAAAAATCTCCACAGAATACACAAGGATCTTAGATGGATTAAGAGAATTTTAATTCTAAAACAATATTAACTCTACATTATTATTGTAAATATTATACTTGTCAATATACCTACAAGTTTTTAATAGTATGAAGGTACATATTATACAAAACGTATGAGCGAAAATACACAACTACGTTTCACAACAATTATTTATGTGCAATACAAACCGTTCTCATCCTGTACTCGATAAGATTATCCTGTTTTGTAACTAAACTAACTATACGTTCATGAAACTATATAATTTTAAGTAAGTATATATTTTTTGTTATAAAAATAACAGTTTTCCTATTTTAACTTGTTTTCGAAAGCAGATTCTCCGATCCTGAAGTTAGCTAACCTTTGAACATTGAACAGCGGAATGGATACTTGTCAAGTTGTCACAATAATCTTTCTTTACAATTATTCTACCAATTCTTCTGTCAGGAAACATTTTCTTTTCAACTTCGGTGCTCGACTGGGTGATGTACAATGCATTGGCAAAGCCATAAAATCTAAACTACTTCGTTATTACTATTATTTTAGTATTAGACACTTTAGAAACAATTGCCATCTGCCTTTTCGATCCTAATATTAACAAAAAGATCATGGAAAACTTTTTTTTAATATTCCATAAACGTTTCTCAAATTTTGTGTCCTGAAAATGTACGCTTCAGAATATAATTGATATTTCGACATTGACGTTTCGGTTATTTGTAATTAATATAATAAAGCATTACTATGATATCATCCATATAACGCGTGGGTGTCGTAATAGTGTTAAAGTAATGTTCTCACAATTAGGGTCAATGACATTTGTTACATAATGTACTGAGTGTATCATATAGATTTTTTTTTTAATTCTTAGAAAGTCCATTATATTTAAAGTAAAAAAGGAGCAAGTTAGACGGGTACTCTCATTAACCTTGAGGCGATCATTACTAGGCACATGATTTGCATGGTGTGTAGACACCATAATACTTCTAAATGTTCACCACTCTTTCTCACCCTAAGATCAGGATAGGTTAGAGGGAGAAGACATTATGTTTTTTTAAGCAGTTCATTTTGATGGATCAGCTAGATATTATTTTATTTATACCATTGGGTTAAATAAGAGCATAATTTAAGGTCAAATTGGAAGGCGACGTTTCTACATGTAACATTTGAACATTTTACGTTTTAGGAATATACAGATAGCTCGCTTAATTCATACCGCTATTGTCGAGAAAACTACCAAATCATACAAAACTGCAATACTTTCAATGGTCATGGACTATATGGGTACCTATTACGGTTATACGAATATTTTTTCAAGTTATAACTTATTTTTCTAAAGTAATCGATAGCTTATAATAAATATAATAAGTAAAATATATATCCTCGTTTAGAAACATATGGCATTGACATCTAATTTTTTATAAAAAATATGTTTTCATTTTGCTTATCTTTATACTATAATTATAGAATATTTTTTTATCAATAAGGGGATTCCCGGGGGATTATTCAACTAACTTTATCGTAATTTTTATGCACGCAAAATTCTTCGCGGGTATATTTATATCAATCAAATAGACACAAATACACAAGCAATCGTCAACCGTGAGTTCCCAAAAGGCAATATGGTTTAATATGATATGTCAAGGCTTTACCAACAGTCACTTTCGATAATGGTTCTGCCGTTTTATCTATTCGTGCACAAACAATCGTTGTTTCGTAAAACAGACCTCATAGAGTAAATAATATAATAATACATACATATGTAAGTGGTAAGAACGCGTGAATCTGAACCGATGTTTGTGGGTTCAAACCCGAGCAAGCACCACTGAATTTCATGTGCTTAATTTGTGATTATAATTCATCTCGTGCTTGACTGTGAAGAAAAACATCGTGAGGAAACCTGCATGTGCCAGATTTCACTGAAATTCTGTCAAATGTTTATTCCACCAAACCGCATTGGAGCAGTGTGGTATATAAGCTCCAAACCTTATCTTCAAAAAGAGGGGAAGATTATTTAGTCCAGCAGTGGGACATTCACAGGCGGTTACTGTACTGAACTCATGCATGATGAATTGTTATTTTACAAGGTTTAATTTATATTATTTTAATCACATTGCACACAATATCGTTCACAGCTTACGTAAACTTATTCATTTATATCTTCTGTACATTTGCATGTTCGTCGATTTATTTGTGCTACAAAAATGAAAGCGAAAAATGTATTTTGAGAACAGTTCGATAAATTACATCAAGTTTACGAAATGAACTTTATTCATTTGTTAAACATCGTGCTAAAAACAAATTCACCTGACGCTTTGCGTAATAAACAATTGATTGAATTCACATAAAATCCAATTAAAACGTTCATTAAAAATAACAGCTCTACATCAAAAAAAATTGTTTGAAACGAAATTATATATGGATTTCATAAGAAATCAAACACAAATTACGATTACTAAAGAACATAATTAATTAGGAAATAAAAACTATGGAGTTTCACGGAAATTAACAATAATTAACAATGGTTTTATACTGTGACTCTATTATACATTTTTCAAACATGCATTCTAAACATTATAGTTGTTACGAAATGGTTTGGCGAGTCTATGCCAAAAAAAATAATACTATTAAACACCTCAATTCTCCACGGTCCTCCTGACCGATTTCGGCCACGGCGGCGAATCTAAGAGAGAGATTAGCCAATTGCGCAGGAGATATTATAATGCACGAGTGTGTGCGCAAACACAGGTGGATCTATTCTCTAACTCTCATAGCCCGATTGGACCTCAAATAAATATGTAATAATAAACTCATTAAACCTAACTGCTTTAGCATTTAAAGCTAATTAATTTATTATTAATATATTATTAAGTAATTGTATATTAAAACTTCTTAGTTTACTTACTTCTACAGACATACCATAACGCTGAGACATTTGTTTTCAATTCCTTTTTAATATAATATCAATAAATTTATATCAAACTGAAACCTGGACTGTGATCATGTCCGATAATATATTAAAAGACTTTCGGTCAAGGTTATATCTTTAGCATTTTATGAAATGCCAAATAACAAACGCCTTTTATATCACGCTCGAGTAAACGTGTATTTAGTAGCTACCTAGTAGGGTTTTTTTAGCAAATACTTAAGTACGTTAAAAACAAGTACAAAAAAACAAATTAAAACTTCGACTTGATAGCGAAATAATCAATCATTACATAATTATGAATACAATATAACGTTTATTTTAACATTTAAAATTCATCGTATAACGTATTAACGATCTAATATCTTGTAATTCAACGAGTAATACTTAGTTAATACTTTCACTTCATAAATATTTATCGATACAAAATATATCTTTAAGAAAAAACTATCAAATTAACTACGCAGATTGCATTTTGTTTAGAGAAACGTGAATCTTACGTCATGTTTCTATGAACTCGGTGATGACATAATTATAAAATGACAGGCGGTTAATATTAATAGCCCTACTAAAACCACGTGACTTACTTACAGTTAATATGTAACTAAGATAATGTAACGACACTTCTTAAAAAGACGGCTATATTTTCCGCCAAAAAAAAAAAGAACTATAGCGTTGAACGCTGATCAAAGTGAACTGCCTAATCATTATTGTGACCTACAATCGCCTTAACAACATTGTACATAAGTATTAATATATACAATTCAGGTATTTTATATTCTATTATAAGTCTCGTATTAAGTATATAACGAATCGCTTCTACTGACACTTTATTTTTATTCTACCATTCTTCTTATACAGCAATAACCAATATAGATAGTAAGTAAAATTACCTCAATTTGGATTAAAATGATTATATTATATGACGAGCCGTTTGGAGTCTGCCCTGGGTGGGAATCGAACCCACGACCTGCGTGGCGATAGACAGGTGTCTGCCAAACACGCATTTGTGTGCATGAAGATGTCTGTTTGTCCTGAGTTTTGGTGTAATTATCTATATAAGTATGTATTTACAAAATAAAAGTAGTATATTATGTAGTATATCAGTTGTCTGGTTTCCATAGTACGAGCTCTGCTTAGTTTGAGATCAGATGGCCGTGTGTGAATAATGTACCAGAATATTATTATATTAAACACCAGTAACACTCACGCTTGCAGCCAATAACATCGCCGATACCTACGTGTGGGCTGAATAAATTTGACACATCCGTTGTTAACTCGTGGTTCAATGTTCAATTAATAAAAAAATTAAATTGAGTTCAATAAAAAAAAAGTATATGATATATATAATTTAAGATACAACAAAAAGCGGACAGTTCATAAAAAAAATATCAATCATAAATAAGCGCTATACAAGTAGCCCCCTGTGAGCACTTTTGAATTATTTTTCTCATTTTACATGATTAAATAAATAACCACCGGTTCGTAATGTAGATGTAATGTAGAAGAGCCGAGAAAACTCACTAGTTATATTCGATAATCAAGTTACATAGCTAAAAAATATATATCTACATAATATATATCTAGTATACAATAAACCCCTACGACAATGTGGGTCAATTTCTACGTTTTGCGCTATCGTAGAGTAACCATTGAGTACATTAGAGATTACAACTTTCGTTGCTTTCATTCGATAATCGAATCGCCATGTCTCTACGCCATGTAGGTAATAAGGTATCTCAAGATACATATGAAGACATTTTTCGATCCAATGTCGACGAGAAATGACCGCGTTAGCTCGATACGTAGAAATGATTTAATTATAAAAGCAGATACAAACTTAAACGTTATACTAATAAATAAAGCTGACGTGTTTGTTTGTTTGATACCGCTAATATCGAGGAAGGTTCTCGGCTGATTTATATTCATTATATTTTTATTATTTATTTATACGCGGGGGAAACCGCGGGGCACAGCTAGTACTATATATTATCCATTTGTTCATCCTTATAAAAATTGATTTTATTAAAAAGTTTCGACACTGCGCCGAATATTACGAACTCCACCTGCATTTTTATATTAACCATTCGCAAGCTCGGTAGTATGTATGTATATTTTTTCTCTCGCTCATGAAAGTAACCGCATATAAAAGTTTTGCAAGCGAATATGTACTCTTCACCGCTCGTAATAAAATATTTTATTAAATTATAAGTTTTAACTATTTTATGGAAGTGAAGAACTAGTCCGTATCATATATTAGGAAATGCATCCGTTTAAGACACAGATCTATCAACACCTAATTAGGTACACCGTTGTTGTTTTTACTTACGACACCACAGATTTACATTCAATATTGGAACTAATTTCTTTTATTTAAATATATTTTTTTAAGGATGCAAAATGTCAAATAAGCAAAAGTAGCTGGCTGTAACTCTACCAGTAGTTGGGTAAAGACGTTCACTTGCAGAAAGTTAGATAATATAGATGTAAAGGATAGAATAGTTGGGAGGTACGAGAGTCGTATCTGGCTTCCTAAATTGTGCTAGAGATATTAGACGAGTAAAGTCTAGGAGTGTCGTTAGTTCCTTCAATTAAACTACACATAAATTATCTTATATGTGAAACTACTTCACTCGGTGGTAGCGCTTTGTGCGAGCTCGATTGGGTAGGTACCACCCACTCATCAGATATTCTACCCCAAAACAGCAGTACTTGCTATTGTTGTGTTCCGGTATGAAGGGTGAGTGAGCCAGTGTAATTACAGGCACATGGGACATAACATCTTAGTTCCCAAGGTTGGTGGCGCATTGGCGATGGAAGCGATGGTAACATCTCTTACAACGCCAATGTCTATGGGCATTGGTGACCACTTACCATCAGGTGGCCCACATGCACGTCCGCTTTCCTATGCAATAAAATAAAAAAATAACTACCTTTACATAGGGCGACACATTGACGCCTAATTCCAATGTCCTCATTCATGATTGATAGAAATTTTAATTTACAAATAGTCATATGGCACGCAATTCGATCCAAACGGGCGCGTTTTATAACTGTTATGTCTCGTATTTTTTAATTGGCGAACTAATTTTATTCGACGTTTTCTCTCACATGCACGATATCTTTAGTCGCTATATATAGAAAATAGTATTTGGGTTCTGTCTAACGAAATCGACATTAATTGTGATAAAAAAATAATACACCTACATATATTGAGGACATCGAAAATAACCTCAATAGCAAGTAGGTATTATAATATTATTGCAATATAAAAATAAACGATTAGAGGAAGAATGTGGTTTTTAAAAAAATATATAATAATTAAAATTTTATCATGTCTCATTCCATGAAAATAAAATGCTAAAATTCAATCGCTATCATTTTTATTTAGCTACATATATTATATGAAAAAATTGGTGTATATATCCATTTATATGTATAATTTTTATCAAAATATATTATTTACATATAAATACTTTTTTATCTAAGATTTATTTTTACTAATATTTTAAATGCGTTTGTTTGTTACACTTTTACTACTAATCAACTGTTAACCGTGAAATTAGGTATACACCTTGTTCAGGGTAAAGAAAAGGACATAGGGTACCCAAGACACTCCACGGACGAGAACTAGTATTATATCAATTCATACTTAATTTTACTTTCATAATCAGTACACTCGACATTGAACACACAATTACACAAACAAATAAAAGAGCCAAACTACAATAAATACAAAAGACATTCATTGGAATAGGGGAAAAGAACTGGTAATGAAAACAACTGTATAGTGAAAATAGCCTTTAAAACCAATGCTATTAAAATCAAATCCCTTTAAACCCTCGGGAAATTCATTGGTCTGATGAATCATAGAATAAAACACACCCCATGATAATGTGAATGTTAATTATTCATTTTAAATTCAGATAAATAGGTAGGTAGATATATTTAAAGTTTATTTTGGGGTTTATGTTCCTGTATGTTAAGAGAAGAGACATTTAACAAAAGAACTGTGGGACATTAACAGGCTCTTACTTTACATTTTGTACTATATACAAGTGTTTTATTATGTTTTCAAAGTACTCACTAAAGCATAGTGAGTTTAGCTGTGTGTATTAAATATTCATAGCTGTAAATAATATATATATATTATTATATTTATAAAATACAATTTTATGCAATGATTATGTATAAATTTCCAAATATAAGTTATATAATTAGAAATAATGTCTAGTATCTTTTGATTTGGGAAAGTTATATTAACTTTGTTAATCGATAGACAGTTAAACTTTATTGCTCTTTCACTTTCGTTTTTCTGTAGAAATTCTTATTTGAATATTGGATTTTTATTTATAATATTAAATATTTATACTTTTTTTTGTAATAATGCAAAGAAGCAAGTAAAAGTCCACCACCTGACAATGAGTTTGCACCTTTAACCATAGACATTGACACCGACATAAATATAATCAAAACATTACACATTAAGACTGCCAAATTTGCTATTTAATATGTAATTTCCCTTGTATGTTATTACTCTAATATAGAGAATGCACATGATAAGAAGTACTTATGCAGCCATTTCATTACATGATCAATTTCTCGAACAAAGCATTAGGACGGAGAATCATTAAAACTAATAATAATTGCATGCTAATTGAAAGATAAAACAATTATAATTCCATGATGTCATAAAGAATTAACCAATTCTTTTTAGGCCTTAGTAATCACAAATTGCCAGATCTAACCAAAGTTTTTGGTTTCAAATGAAATAATCTTAAATTGATTTCCTAATTATATAGACTTTTGATGAGCACTAAGAAAGAACTGCCTTCCAGCTAATAAGCTGATGTCTTTTTTTTCATCAGACTATATAAATATTACAATTTCTTTAACAATATTAAGTAGTATTATGAATACTTTGCTGACAGAAAATGAAACTTTACAAATAGGCAATATAGGCAAATTATTTCCATTATTTTGACAGAAATACATTGGGAAAATTCATGTACATCACATAAACTAATTCAAATTCCAATAGGACTAAAAGAAAAGACAATATAAGTCTATACTAATGTGTTATTCAAAAAATATTAGTTTGTCCACATAGATTTAGTCTAAAACTCTGCTCTGATTGATACACATAGACATTTAATGTTTATATAATTCAACCAATAAGATATCTATTCGATCTATAATTAAAATAAAATCTTATTACTTATATGGTCCCTAGTAGTAATTAAATCCTGCTTACAAAAGTAAAATGATAATAACAAATATAAAAATATATCTCTAAATTTAATTGAAAAATATTGGCAATATGTATTTCTATAACAAAACGACATTCTTAAAACCTTTGCGATGTGTGTGACGATATTATGAACACTTCGAATCACAACGCCCATTTCTTTAGAACATTGCTCAAACTCATACCTTCATCAACATACTCAATATCTGAATTATAGAACATATGGTAGAAGAAAACTTGATTTCACGGATTTAATCAGTTTTTAAATAAGATCATTTTTACGGAAAATAAAGGAAATATTGATGCAATATGTACTCACCCGATCCACCCAAGGAAGTCAACAATTACTCGATAGATTTCACTCTGTAAAACGGCTCAAATAATTTTCACTTGCGTAAGGACACAATATTTATAACTTCCTGCACTGATACTACAAGTAAATAAATGATATTTTCAATATATTTCAATAAGTCTGCCGCTATAACCGTGCCACAAAACGAAAATGGCAGCGTTGATGTTTCACACTGAAAAAAATGCTTGTTATTATCTGACAACACTGTCTGTATTCCCCTCTCTTGTTACCTACTACCACAGTGCACATTTCCTTTAATTTCCTATTTTATTTCTAAAGTTGATTTCAAATAAATAATAAAATGATTATTTTACAGTTATAAATAAATATAAATCTTAACAAAGAAGAATAGAACAGTACTCTAAAGTCTAGAATTCATTTTGTTATAAATCAAATAACAATTTCATAACATATATATTTCATACAATATAAAGAGATAATGTTGAAAATCAACAATCTTGTGTTAAACATATACGGTCTAATTCATAATAAAACCCCTATCGAAGGTGTAAGCCGATATTTGTTAAAACGTCATTATAGCCTATCAAACGTTCGATAGCATTTTCAATTCAAAATCATTTGAATAACCTCCGACAAGTAAAATGCTATTATCGTACACAAGATTGCCATTTCGTAAAAAAATGGTAAAATGGAATGAATGAATTCAATGATAGAGAATGGTTTCACCGAGTTTTTATCTGTGGACAGGTACAATTTAAAAAATATCAAACATCTTGTGTCATTATTATGATTTTTAATCGTATCAACAAATTATAATATTTATATTGTCGAGGAAAGTTTTAAAATGAAAACGAATACAAAAAAGGCAGAGAAGTGAAAATTGGCTAGAGGAAGATAAGGTTAGTGTTACAATTTTGTTATATTCGCAAGTCAATAATTTTTCACTAGTTTTCATGCATGCATTTGTAAAATTAACTGTTTTTGCTTTCTAAAATTTTCTTAATAGATTTGATAAAGGATCTGAAGACCTAACGAGTTCATTATTGACTAGAATGCATTTGACTCTGATAATATAAATCAGGTAATTTATATTGCATCCCATTGTTTTTACATGGTAGGAATTTCTATCTTGATAATGAGATACAAATCACTCATGCTTTTTGCAATTAGTTATTTAAGAAATATTATTGTGTTGTTACATGAAAATTCATCTTTACAGGAAATATTACATCTCTCCACTTGTGAAAAATTTAATTCAAACTCAAAACACTTTATACAATATTACACTTTCTTATTGATTGTCAAACTGGGTACTATTATCGGTTGGTAAAAGAAACACCCAGCCCTGAGAAGAACCGGCGAAAGAACATCAGCGGTAACTCAAATGATATGGTAAGTATAATTCAAATATTTTTATTATGGATGTAGTGTAATAATGGAATCAATTGATTTAATCATCTTTTTTAGAATGAGTGTGGAAAAGAAAACAAAACAAACTATGTTAAAGCAGTATGTTATTGTATACATTTTAATACACACAGAAATCACTTTATTTATCAATACATTTTTATTATTTCAGTACTTGTGGACACAGTAGCGGCACCACCTCCTCCAATGCCTTCTTATTATTGTTGGATCCATCACCGCCTGCCATGCTTGCAAATTCTTAAATGGGTCCAAAACCTAGAAAAATTAAGAAAAAAGTATATTAATATCAATAAAAAGATGTAATTTAAACCCAGGTTACAATGTGTATGTTCTTTTAATACTAAAATATTTCAATTTGCGGTGTTTCAGATCCACTAATCAATTGACTAAAATCACCTGCAGAACAAATGGCTGCATTTGAACTTGAATACAAGAGGGAACTGCATGCAATTCAAATGGAAAATGAAATATTAGAAGTAAAAACTTGATATTAGAGGCAGTACTCTTAAAACAGAAAATTTAATATTACAAAAATATATTATAAAATTAAATCTTATTTTGTTTTATTTAATCATTTACATTTACTTATTTATCTATATAAGTATATATTTACAAATAAAAAGTAGTATATGTCGGCGCCCCATCAGAATTATCTCCAGAATCCATGAGAAAATAAGACACTCAATAGGAATAAACTGAATTATATGTTCTCATTAACAACATTACTTAACAACGATCGTCTAAAGAAATAAGATATTTTTAAACCTTTACTGTGAGACTTACTACGGAAATTCTATTTTTATCAATAAAAATACCATGTTTGCTTTATTACAAACATAATTAATATTAAAATGATTTTTAATTCGTTACTTATCATAGTTATCTGTCCGGAGAACAAGTGTTAACGTTATATACTCTATTCCAATGAAAATAGAAATAAATGTAAACAAACCATACTTTTCAATATTCCAAGAGTTTTGCTGATAACTCCGCTATATAATGCACTACAAACAGTTGTTGATTAATATATCTTCATTTGTAACACAACAATATTACACTTAACTACTTAAATCCACTTTAATTTTACTTCCAAACTTACGAAACAGTTTTGCCGACATTCAAGACGCTATTTTTTTTTTATAAGTGTTTACTATTTTGTATTATGTTAGTGACCAGCTTAATGCGTTCTACATACCAAAATGATTTAAATAAGAAAATTAACCTTGGTATTATCTAGAATTGATTCTAAATTATTAATTACAACTTATTATTCTACATTTTGTTTAGAACAAAAAGTTGCTAATAATATTTGTTATTTAAGTCCCGAATTAGCTAATAGATGGCACTTTACAGATATAAAGATTTAATTGAATATGTTACTTAAATTGAAACCAGATGGCAGCACAGTCGAACACCCATATATATGTAATTTTAATGTAAATGAAATAAGTATTAAATCAAAAAAATTATAGTTGATTTACACAATAAAATAATAATAAATGTACTTCTGTTTTGTTTTTGAAAATACAGATAGAAATCAAATGTCAATTGCAAACGTCAGTTGACCTGAGTTTTGCTAATATCGAAGCGTTATAGTAGGGTCCTAGTAGGGATGCTCGATGTTAGAAAAACATCGATGTTGACATCGATGTCAATATCGAAACTAAAACATCGATGGTCGATAAACATCGAAAGGAAAACATCGATGTCGGCCAACATCGATATTTTTTTGCTGACATCGTCATCAATAAATAAAACAATCATAATATCACTTGACATTTTTAATTAAAAAAAGAAACAAAGAGATTATAAAAATGGAACCAAAACAAAGAGAAATAATAAAATAGAGTAGGGCGAAACACATTATATATTCCAATACTTTTTGTCAATCGACTGTAAAAATAATAATTTTGAAAGTACGGAACCTTTCAACCTGTTGCGCTGTTGATACAGTGTTGAACCTGCCTTCGAAAATAATCTTTCAGATGGCGTTGATGTCGCAATGGTACTTAAATATCTCACCGCCATTTTTTTCAACTTTGGGTAAGTAGAACCAATGACGCTGTTCCAGACTTGCATGGGATCTTGTTTCAGATCAGTGACCGGGTTTTTAAGATAATAACTCAATTCTGAGGGCATGTCAAACTCGGTTTGCGAGGGTACGCAATTTTTTTCTTTGACAAGTTTATAATGCTCACTCCATAAATTAAACTCTTCTGTCTGATCACCTTGAGACTCGATATCACGATTTACTTCCTCTTCCTCAGGGCCCTGCAGTTTTGCAGTGGTAAGCAGTTCTTTAACATTTCTTATTGCTTTTGCACATGCTACAGGATCCTGAAAATGTATATTTTTAAACCTAGGATCTAACAAAGTAGAAATCGCAAGAATATTAACATGTTCTGATGGCAGCAGACGTTTTCTTATTTCTAATATTATATTTTGTTTTAAATTTTCACCAATGACGTGTTTTGGGTGCATGCCGCTGATTTTTAAATATAACATTCGCGTTAAAGGAATAACTTTGCTGCTGGAAACATAGCTTTCTCCACATGCCTCTTGAGTAGCGACTTCTAAAGGTCGTAAAATTTCACTAATTTCAGTCAACTCTTCTATTTGTTGAGCGTTTACCATAGGAGGAGCACTGGTGTGGCAGTTTACAATTTGGTTAATAGCTGGACGTAGTTTTAAAAATCTTTCGACCATGTAGAAAGTCGAATTCCAGCGTGTAGTGACGTCTTGTATGAGTTTCAGATCGGATTGTTTCCGTAACTCATCACTTGCCGTAACACATTGCTTGAACCACGTGACTATTTTTTTAATAGATGCAATCAAACTTGGCAATTGGTTAGTCTTTTCAATAGACTTTTGTGCCACTAAATTAAGCAAGTGGGCGAAACAAATTACGTGGACTTTTTTGCCAAACGCAATATCAATAGCCTTCACTACATTTGGTGCACCATCAGTCACCACTGCCAATACTTTACTAGTATCTATTAGCCATTCTTCGCAAGTTAGTAACAGCATCCTTGATATATATTCAGCGGTATGCGATTGCGTTAGTTCATACACTCCCAATGTAGCTGATACCATTGTGTCTTCATAAAAATGAATAGTAACACCTATAAAACTTCGAGTTTGCATAATATCAGTCCATATATCAGTGGTAAGAGTTATGCTATTAAGCCCTTTAATCTTATCCTTGAAACAATTTTGTGTCACTTTGTATCTCGAATCTAGCATTCTCTTAAACGTATTTCTAGAGGGTACTTTATAAAGAGGGGCAGCTACTTTCATCAGGTTTTTGAACCCCTCGTTCTCAACTATTTGAAATGGTTGTGAATCCTTGCATATCATATATAAGATAGCATTCGTTAAACGAACCCCCTTTGCACCATTTTCAGCAAATTCAGATACGCTTCTGAAACTCTCATTTAATGTTGGCTGAAATGATTTCCTAATATTGGATGGTGTACTAAGGTCACTTGCAGTTAAACTGCAATCAGTGTCCTCTAAAACATCCCCCGTTTCCAAAGCCGAGTTAGTGGAAGCCATAGCCAATCCAGCAGAAGAAAAACTAGATGAAGCTTGCACAGAGGGTTGTTTGTTGAATATATCTTTACGTAATCTTTTCGCAGGTGAACATGTTTCTGTTTTTTTTTTCAATAATGTTAAATTTGAATGCATTTTCTCCAAGTGTAATTTTAAATTTGTGGTGTTACCACAAGTTTTCAGAACTTTGTAACAGGAGCGACATCTTGCTTCATTATTATTAAGTTTTTCAAAGAACTCCCAATACAAACTTTTTGGCGGCATCACAGTAGCGCAGTCAGTCCTATAAAAACATTACTTAATTTAAAAATGTACATATAGGTAGTGAGTAGAAGAAATTTCTCATTGACAATATTATAATAACAAATCAAATCAAAACAATTTACCGTAACTTGTAGAATTTTGAAAATTATATTTTGGACTTTTTCTTTTAATTTTATTTATATTATTTATATGTTGTTTTCAATTTTTTGATTAAGAGAAGAATATAAATAAGATAATGTATATTGATTGGTACTCACCAAAGTTTTAAAATAAACAGCAGCAGCTTCACACTTTATCAAAGTCCAAAAAACAAGCCAAGGTAGTCGAGAGAGCAATCAAACAAATCCGGTAAACGTAAGCGAAAACACACAGGAACAGCACAGAACAGACGGGACACATGCGATGACGAAAGGGACGTACAAAGCACTGATTTTCATATCGGAAAAAAGTTAATTTAAGCATATCCTTGGGTTCCTATCCTTAAAGTGGGAATAGGAATAAGCCAATTAGAGCTTTGGAAAAAACAATGTTATCAGCGCTTTTGTTCTGCAGCTGCAATGTGGTCGCGTCTTTTAACGTCATTACCGAATTATTTTATTAGTCCAATAATCAAAACATTAAAGCACAACAACATAAATAGCTGACCACCTGTGCCTGTAAACAAAAGATGCTATGAACGAATCTTTGTGCTTTTTATGGTAGCCGCGGCCTTTGTGTACAGACTCGGTCGCAATGTCTGCAAGAAATTTCTAGGAACTTGTCACACATGTTTCATTAAAACTAGTCGCTATGTCGGATATCGGCACATATTTCCCCCTTAGAGTATACTGTAAATTCAAGGAACTAAGTGTAACGTTATAACAGAGGTGTAACGCAATCAAAAGGTCGTTATAACAGAGGACGTTATTAATTAAATCCACTACCTAAACATCGTAACATCGATGTCAGGCCCTGACATCGATGTTACGATGTTTTATATAATGCAACATCGATGTTAAAACATCGATGTTTTATATTCTAACATCGATGTTCATCGAAAATCGATGATCATCGGGCATCCCTAGGTCCTAGCTTGTATAACTTTATCGTTGCGCTATAGAACTTGTAAGAATTTTTGACCTATTATGAATGACATTTTAAGACTTAATACTTGTAGCGAGGTTATAAGCCGCCGATAACATATTATGAATTAGACCGATAATGCATAGATATTTGTATTATTTGATATTTGATTATCAAAGAATATTATTAAGATTATATTTTATTCCGTAATTTATTTATTATGACGCTATACTATATGCGACTAAAATTACATATAATACGTATCAGAAAAACAAATAAAACTTCATTTTCATTAAATGACAAAAAATACAAACACTTTTTGTTAGCAAATGGCAGCACTAGGTGCAATTAGACATGTACGTCATTCTAACTCGACGTCAGATTCCGGTCCACTGTCTTGTTGCTCCGAACTTCCGACCGAAACTGATTTCGTAAAAAGCATACAGTAGTTTGTTGTCAATTGTTATACTTTGTGGTTTCTACGTAGTCTTATCGGCAGTTGCGCGGCAATTATTATTATTTCAAAATTTATTATATTTTTATTTTAAAATGAGTGATATTATTACAGCAATTGCCCCTGTTAATATAGCAATGATAAAATATTGGGGAAAACGTGATGAGAAATTAATATTACCGTTAAACGATTCCGTTAGTGCTACTTTGGATACAAGTGTTATGTGTGCTAAAACTTCTATATGCGCTCGTCCCGATATCTTAGAAAATGAAATATGGCTAAATGGCATTCAGACTTCGTTTTCCAATCAACGATTACAAAATTGCCTCAATACAATAAAAACATTAGCGCGTGAACAACAAAGTGTTGATGAAGAATTTTTATCATGGAATGTTCGTATTTGCTCTGTAAATAATTTCCCAACCGCCGCCGGTTTAGCGTCTTCAGCTGCAGGGTATGCTTGTTTAGTAACAGCCTTAGCTAGATTGTATAAAGTTAAAACTGAGGTCAGCAAAATTGCCCGTGTGGGATCTGGCAGTGCTTGCAGAAGTGTATATGGTGGATTCGTAAGATGGCATGCAGGGGTCAAAGCTGACGGAAGCGATTCAATGGCGACTCAAATAGCCGATTCCTCACATTGGAAAGAAATGAGAGTTTTAATACTTGTTGTGGCAGATACAAAAAAACACATAAGTTCAGTAAAAGGAATGAGTTGTTCTGTGGAGACATCGGAACTGCTAAAATACAGAGTTAAAGTGTCAGCACCAACACGAGTATTACAAATTTGTGAAGCTATAAAGGACAAAGATTTCTCCACCTTTGCAGAAATAACTATGAAAGACAGTAATCAATTTCATGCTGTGTGCCTAGATACATACCCACCTTGTGTATATATGACAGATGTCTCCCACAAAATTGTTGAAATAATACATAAATATAATGAATATTGTGGAGAAATTAAAGTGGCTTATACTTTTGATGCAGGACCAAATGCATGTTTGTACCTATTAGAGAAGGATGTACCAGAAATTCTTTCCTTGATAAGACACGTGTTTCCTACTACATCTAAAGATTTTATTAAGGGTTTAGATGTTCCTACAACACATACCGAATCACTTAAGGAATTTCCAATGAAACCACTTGAACCAAACTTACTGAAGTACTTGATTTATACTAAACTTGGTGATGGACCTCAGGTTATATGTGATGGATCACATCTTTTAAATGCTCAGGGAAATTTGCTTTAAGACATCGAACAATTACTCTAATTCAATTATTGTGTAAATGATTAGACATTATATTTATTTCAATAAATTTTATTATATTTGCTTAAACAAAGATTACATCAAGAATACACGAGTACATGTTTTGGTTTTCCTATATTTCAGTTAGTAAAATTTACATTTCACTAAGATTAGTTCAATCTACATTGTATAGAAAATATTGGAAGATCACTATTTTGATAAACTTCGCACCCTACTGTGAAGTCATATAACAGGAAATATTTATGATTATAATATAAAGTTGTGATTAAATGTAATGTATAGTTTACTTGTTCACAATAACATACATTCAATTTGTCACCACAAGTGTTCAATCTATATATTATTTGAATTTTACTTATATATATATTTTATCATACCTATACTATTAAGTTTGTATTTAGTCTTCTATGGGTTATAATCTAGATTTTATGAATTGTTGCAAATGATTTTGTTAATGTTGGTGATGGATCATAAAACTTATACATGACAATAACTATTAACATTTGAACTGTATCAGTATTATTCATATTTATTTAAATTTTTGGTGTAGGTGAAAATTATATTGTTAACTCTATCCCACTTAACATAACTAAAGGATGGAGTATGAAATAAAGATTTATAAATAAAATAACACAAAAGTTTATTTACATAATAATGGTCAAATATACATAGATTGCAGATACATAACTCTGCATTTAAAAGTACTTATCAGTAGCTATACATGGAGATCATAATTAAAACACTATTGTCAGTCAATTCCATTTATTTTTATACTTTAAAAAGGAGGACAAAAATAAATGAAACCATTCTTATTTAACATCTTATCGCGCAGAGACTGAAACCTGCCAGACTCTTATGATGTTGTCGGAGTAGCCAGCAAAGAGAGTTTGACCATCAGTAGACCATGCCAATGAAAGACACTGAGGTGGATCAGTCTTGGAGGTCTGTGTCTG
Source organism: Nymphalis c-album (assembly GCA_963151315.1). Lineage (NCBI taxonomy): Eukaryota > Metazoa > Arthropoda > Insecta > Lepidoptera > Nymphalidae > Nymphalis > Nymphalis c-album. The sequence goes on along the minus strand of OY720602.1, from coordinate 3,128,225 downwards.
GTTAATAATCTCGGGCTTCAACTCCTCAACCATTTCCTTGCTTTCAAGATCCTATAAAAAAAAAAGGAAATTATATAGTATTAAGCAGAAAGTATTAATTGAAATAAATATACATACATGAAATAAAATTTATAGCTTACCCAGATCTTAATAGAAGGCCCAAATGCAGCGCAAAGCCAATATCTGTTGGGCGAGAAGCACAGTGCTGTGATGATGTCATTGTGGTCTAGGGTGTGAAGGTGTTTGCCATCATTCAGATCCCAGAGCATAGCCTTCATGTCCTTGCCACCAGACGCACAGAGTGAGCCATCAGGAGACACTGTCACAGTGTTCAAATATCCAGAGTGACCTAAGTGGTTAATCTTCAACTTGCAGTTGGTCAAGTGCCATACCTAAAATTATTTTTTTTTTAATTTATATTGATACATCTAAATTAAAGGCTAATATTTATTTAATATATTATTTTAAATCAGTTGAATTTAGAAATGAAAGATATTTTACCTTGACGGTACGGTCCCAACCAGCGGAGACAATGATAGGGTTAGCATGGTTCGGCGAGAAACGCACACATGAAACCCAGTCAGTGTGGCCATCATCTTGAATGGTATACTTGCACTCTGCAAGGGTGTTCCACAGCTTGATGGTCTTGTCACGTGAGCCAGATACAATCTGGCGGTTGTCAACTGAGAATGCCACAGATAGGACATCCTGTTCAAATTGAGAAAAATTCAATTAGTTTAAGAAAAATGATTTAAAACTAAAAAGTTAGTACTGTTATCCTTAAACTCAGGTTAGACTATGTGTGTATGGTATAAAAATGTATTACTTATAAATCAAAGTGCAAAACTCAGAACTAGTATTAAATGATATTGAGGTACTCCGGTACTACAAACTAGATGATTTTAACGATTTTAAATGACAATTGCATTAATTTAATAAACAGGTAAAGCCAAAATACACATGAAATATGTATATAAATATTTTTTGGATAGTGCATTTCTATTCATACCATGTTACCCATAATCAGTTTCAGAATTACTTACTGAAACCAATGTCTCATGGAGATCCACCTAAGTCTTCTGCCTCGCAAAGGCACATACACACAATTCAACCTCTCACAGGCACTGTCTTCTGCCTCGCAAAGGCGCTTAAAACTATTATCTTCTGCCGCGCATCGGCACTAATCCTACCAAATTAAGAGTTCTGTCACACCTTAGTATGGTCTTCAAAACGCCTGGTAGTTTTTCCAGCTGCGAGATCCCAGAGACGAAGGGTTTTGTCCCAGGAACCTGACAGAGCGTAGTTGCCGTCACTGGACAGGACCACATCAGAGATGAAGTGGGAGTGTCCGTAAAGACGCTTCTGCGGTACGCCGTAGTTAGTCTCGTCACGAGTCAACTTCCATACAATAAGAGTTTTGTCTGAAACGAAAAATTAAGCTGAGATCCCGTTTAAAAAAAAATACATGTAAGGCAAATTACGGTATTGATCAGCCCCATATCCGCTTGCCGCTCAGGTATCGCGTGGCAAAGTTTATTTCATCATTTTCATAAAAATATTCATAGCATTTCTAACATATAATCTTCAGTTAAAATACAAAGTTGCAATCTCCTAAAATACATTTCTTAATTACAGGATGGTAAACGATTAAGATTTAAAGGTTACAAATAACACGCACATATACATTTTTGTAATAAATCCTTACCTCGAGAAGATGACAAAATCATGTCCGGATATTTAGGATTGGTGGCAATTTGGGTAACCCACCCATTGTGACCACAAAGAGTCCCTCTAAGTTTTAAGGTCTCAGTCATTTTTAATTTGGGAGAATCAAAGACCCCCTTTGCGACGCACCAAGCTGATGATAAAAGAAAGAAATAGACCCGCTATTGAACGATATCACATAAGAATGAATGAATGAATGAGTAGCAAGGACACTGGACAGATAATAAATGATTGAGAATGATGCGAAATAAAGTACCCAATACACTACAAAATATTTCTTATTTATATTGTATTTATAGTATACTTCAAAAATACAGTTTTTGTAAGCTTTTATCATCAGCATTTTTGTCGCGCAATGTATATTATTTGTTGGAGGTTCATAATTAAAAAAAAAGTATGAATGACACAATTATCGTATTATTAGATGACATTAAATCAAAAGTTGAATTATCCATCAATCTTTGAGAAAGGGATTGTCATTTATTCCAAAATTAGAATTTTTGAGAAGCTCACATCATATTTAAATTACAGCACTTTTATATAAGTACTCTATTAAATGGATTTTATTATAGATAAATCACAATCACAACAGATGACGAAACCTGTACCATTTACTGCGGTAAACGTAAGTATAATAATTTTAAAGATAATTAACAAATTATTATTGTAATTATAATAATCTGCTGCTGTGTCTTAGGCTCAATCCAGTCGAAGCCGATATTTATCTGTTAATTAATTCTCGGTAGTAATTTCCCCGGAGTGTTTATATCACACCTATGTACCACATTATGTTTATTGCAAGTAGTAAGTCTCCTTTGAAAACTAGACACTGTGACTATCATCGTCATTATGCAAAAAATCTAATTTAATTTTTCCAAGTAGGCAGAATGCAGACAACCGATTTTTATCTTTTTCGTCAATTAAATTTCATAATTTATCTAATACAGATGAATACCGTTCGAATCTCATTTGCTAAACGACGTTCTATATTTATTTATATATATATATATTTTTTTTTTTTTTTCTTTTTTTTTTTAAACAGTCAATTAAAATGATTACGCAACATTTTTTAAACAAAACCGTTCAAAAGTTGGATTTAAAATGATAATGTTGCTGTATAGTATAACTGTGTTGCTACAAAATTAACATACGTATATATTAATTCGTGTTAAGAGAACAATATGTATTATTTTACGTGTGCTGGGCTATTAATTAAAATTTAAATTTATCAAATTTAATCATAATTTTCAAAAATGTATACCGTTATCATTTAATTTACTTTTATTAAAAACACTATGTTGGTGAATGCATCGATATTTGGCATCATATTGTAATGCCATTGTATTCCGCTTGGGGGACACCGTCGTTCTTTTGAACCAAATTGACGTCACGCAAGTGGTACCTACGCCATTTTGTAAGTGTCTGCCATAGTCAGTATTTCTGGGCACAGTGTAAAATACAAAATTCGCATGGTTTTGTGTACATTTAATAGATAAAAATATCTCAAAACGAAGTTAACGTCTAGTGCGTTAATTCACAGACACAAAGTATGGAGGACAAGGCGTCATTAAAAGAACTGGATCAATGGATAGAACAGCTAAATGAATGCAAGCAATTGACAGAAAACCAAGTGAAAACGTTATGCGATAAGGTAATAATGCTTTCAATTTACTAATTTATTTGTATATTTGTACTCTGAATAAATTGTTTATGTAGTTAATCAAAAGTTAGGTTGGTATCCACTTATACTTATATCGAATGATTCACGTACATACATAGGCAAGAACGAGATCGCGTATGTAATGTATGGAAACTGACTATCCAACTATTCACTAGTAGGTAGGTAATCGGTTTCCTATTGAGATGGCATAATCAAACATTTTTGATAGGTCTGAAAGTGTTTGTTTGGATCACCACACCCAGGTAGCTACAGTTTTTATTCCATGTCAGTTAAATAGCCTAATTGAATAGGATATTTATAGACGAGGTACGGAAATGATGGTTATAGTTATTATTTCGTTTTTTCTCCATTTTATTTTGTCATTGTAGTAATTAATTTTACTGGCACATTCAATGATTAGAGAAGTCTAGATGGACTTATAATTTGAAGCTGAGATTTTGCTAAGAAGCTTTGAAATACATATTAAGATACATAAAAAAAATTCTAACAAATATTCTCTATACCTTCATATTTTGGATTAATTATTTTGAAAACAATGTAAATACTCTAATATGAATTGCAAGTAAGTACTATATTACAATGGTATAGCAGAAACATGTTCAAAATATACAATTTTTCTGTTCCTCTTTTTAAACTGGGAAGACTTGTCTTTACTTACTAAAAGAGGGGACTGAGAATATTTAAAAAACAAAAGTATATACAGTTATAAAGAATTCATATTATATAGGATAACTATTTTTTGTTTATATATTGGATTAAGTTTTATATAGAATTCAATTCAAAACATTGAATATTATATTATGATGACAATTATTATAGAAATTGTTGATAAATATAATTTTTATTTTGTTTTAAACATTACAATGTTTCATTGAATTATAAATAAGATCTAATATTTTTTAAAGTATAACTGCTTGCTTATGTAATTTGGTAATTGCACCTTGTAAATACTTTACCTTGTAAATGGATATTACACCTATTATATTGGTAAAATATTTCTGTTTTTACTATTTACTTGCTGTCTAGGTCAAATTATATTTATGTAACACTTTGATGTATATCTAGAGGTTATATATTATTATGTAGGCAGTTTTTATTAAAAGTTACCTTTGGTAGTCAATTATTTAAAAAAAGTAGAGTTGTTGTTTGCACTAATCAAGAATTACTTAATATTTCTTGTATACAAATAATAAATCTGTTAATCTGCAGATGATGTCATTCTTCAAACACATTAAAACTTTTGCTTAATTTTGAATCTTTGGTATTAATGTTGGTTTCTCTTGATATTAACTAACAGGTATTCGATTCAAAATGTAAGTAAAACGAAATTGATGATGGTTGATTTCAAAATAAATAAATAAAACAATTGATTCAAAGACTAAATTTGAGTCATAAAAGTAACATTAAAAATGAAAGTAACATTAAAAGTGTTTTATTTAACTATGTAATTTAAATAATAGTGAAAAATGATTATCTTATTTGTGGAAATTAGATAAGATCAAATTAATTTGTTTTCAAAGTTCTAATTATTATTGTAGATGTTTTTAATCTATTCATACATCATATCAATCATTTTCATATGTAAGGTATTCTACTAATATCTTCTTATAAGAATAGAGTGAACATGAAAATATGTGTCACACTAATTTATTTAAATATATGACAATGTAATATAGTATAGTAGTGTTGTTTCTGCTAATTCCATGCTTTCTGTTTAATTTCAAAAAAGTATTTAAATACTTCTACCATAAATACTATTGAATATAAATTAATTTGCATTCTGAAAATAGTTAAATGAAACAATGTTTTGATTAAGGGAATATTAATAGGTAAAAAAAAAATGTCTTTGTATGATCTTAACATTCATCCAATTGGTTATGCACCCAAAGGTTTGTGATGTATATCCACAAGAACATTAGTTCATATGTTTGTCCTTCAAGTTGGGATGTTATTAAGTTGAATAAAAATTTGCATATACGTAAATATAATTTATTTATGTCAAAGTTATCATGAGATGAAGATATTTTAGACATTTTTCTTTTCTTATTTTTAATAATATCAATATAATAATAAACATAAATAGTTTTATTTTATTTTCAAAATACATAATTGATTATAAATATCTAGTGTCATAAAAAATAAAATTAGAATATTTTTTTCACCCACAGGATTAACTTATCTATTTAGATTTTATTGTGAGTAATTGATGTAACCTTTTTCATTGAACTGTAATTACATCATCCTCTGGCTCTATTTACATTTATACATATTATAGAATATTCAGCTTTTCCTTTAAATGTTGTTTAGGAGATTAGTTACACAATGCTTCTTACTTTGAATGTAAGATTAGTAATGACAGAATGTGAGAAATTATTCTATCATTTGGCTAGACGGCCACAAAAAAAATGTATATATGACATACATAATATCAGTGAAATATTTTTGCTAGTCAATTTTCTATAAAAAGGTTTAAAGTTTATAAATATTTGTTACATGCTTATTTCTTCTAATCTTTTCTTAAAAGGTTTTCTTAATTAGAATATTTGATCTACACTTTACGCTTTAATTACTCTAGTGAAAAAAATAATTAGCAGTTGTGGTTGTTTGGAATGTTGTTTGAAAAGACACCAAATATAAATTTATGTTTTTTATACTAATACTGGAACTAGTTTTTCATTATGTTTGTATTTGTTTTAAGTTCTGTGTGTGTTTATATTAATAGCTAGATATGCCCTACGGTTTTACACATCATGTTAAATTATTCATGGGATATACATATATTATGTTTTTAAATTTTATACTGGACTCATTTGATTTTGACGAAATAATACCTTGGAATCTTCCTAATATAATACATATTTATGGTTGTAATGTTTTGAAGAAGACCCCGGACAAACAGAGGACAAAAATAAAAATGTTTGTTTTGTTATTGTAATGCACATATCACCTTTATAAACAGCAGTTATTTTAAAATTAGAAACGGATGCTTCAAATTATATAAGCTGTACCAATCGTCATTAAATTCGACATAGAGGTAACTTAACAAGACATGCTTATGTACGTAAAATATTTTATTTTTGCGGCCTTCATCTTTGTTTCCACTCTAGGTTACGATATCAGTTTCTATTTATTGAAAATTATTTGACGGACCGGATTATGGGCCACCTGGTGGTAAATTGTCATCGCCGTTTCATCGCCAATGTTCCACCAACCGTCGAAACTAAGGTGTTATGTCTCTTCTGCCTTTCGTTAAACTGATTCAGTCAGTCTTTAAACCGGAATTCAACAAAACTTAATTATTGTAGTTTGACGGCTTGTACAAAACCACCAAGTACGAAGTAACATTTAAGTACAAAGAACTGGCACGTAATATGTTTACTATAATTTAATCGTTCGTTAAATATAAATTCATTTCTATTTTTATTACCTGCAACCATTTCGAGTCACAAAAATCAATACCCTAATAACAGTTTAGCTTGACATCGTTGCGGTTTAGCGACGGTTTAATACACTTGGAAATATAATTATGCATCCGCAATACATCTTGTTACTCAATCGTAGTTTTATTATAGCTTTTTGTTTAACGGGAGAGGATGTATTGTATAGAACTATAGACAACTAGTTAAAAACGAGCGCTGCAATGTAATTTTTTTTCTGTCACATTTAGCTGTATTTTCTTTATAGTAAACCTCTTTATATTTTAATATTTGTTTTGGGGATATTATGGGTTTTGTCAATCTTAGTATTTTCTATAACATTTTTAAAAGTACGTATTTATTTTACATTGCAAATAGCAAATTTTTGTCTTGTTGAAAAAAATACGTAATATTCAATTAAATTAGAATTTAGAAGTACTATTGTATAATATAAAACAAAACCGATAATAAACTCCTGCGCTAATAAATCAATACTGTACTCTTTTATTAGTAAACTGATACAAAAATGTATACTATTTGTAATAAAATAAAGAAAACATAAAAAATGCAATATCAGTTTTGCTTATATTATATAACTAATTAAATATATATACTACTTAAAATTTATGAAACAATTTCCATAACCTACTTGGTTAAAAAAGAAACACCGTTTATAGATAATTCAAGTGAGTTTTTCATAATCTTATGCCTAATGTGATAGTTTAATTAATTGACTAAAATTATTACATACCGTCATACTTTATTCAATTTCTTTTATTTGCATTCGTATTAGAAAGCTGGTTGAATTATTCCTTTTAGATAGCTGTATAACTTTACTCTTCGAACCTAAGGAGTTGTAACCACAAACGTCAGAACGATCAGACGGACCAACGGTATGAAGCTGGTCTGTATGATGGTGTTATCACATTAAAATCGGATGAGAACGTGGGGCACAGCTAGCGAAATATTAAAGTTATTAACCCGTAGCTATAAATTGTCGTTTTAAAAATAATGCGTTCAGTGACGTGGGTCAAGTTAACCCTTAATATCTAAAAATAATTTTGAGTTTTATAGAGATGCGGTAAAATGCTTACGATAGGATAAATCGAATTTAAAATAATTTTAATTTTGTAAATCTACCCATTAAATCGTCAATACTCATTCAATCTTGAAATATACGACTAGCACTTGTCTTACACGTGCACACTCTTAAATAATGTTTTTCTAATGTTGTTAATAATAGTAAATATATAATTTCTAAATTTCAATTCTTTGATTTGTATTTTATTTCAACTTATATTAAAATAAAAATGTGTATGGTAAAAATGGTTATGTGTCTTTACGATATTTTACTCAAAACATTTTTAAATGAAAGTTACAAAGATTTAAAAAAAAAGTATTACATTAAATTTTATTATATTTTTTTAAAAGGCCTTTGGCCTCAAGGATTTTGTGATAATAAAGTAAAAATATAAAATGAATTGCGGTATATAATGTCATTATGGTTTTAATTTTAAATTGTACATAATTAATTTCATAAATGTATACATTTTTTATATTGGATTGAATAATACAAAAACACTCACTTTCATATAAAAAAACACGCGATACACACGCACACGCGCACGTACACCACAACCAGGTCTTGTTGGTTACCTTCTAAGCTTGGAGCTACATAATATATGAGATAACATAGTATCTATTGTATCAAAATATCTCACCTTTTGTCTGGCCTTCCCATATTTGCGTTTCGTTTTCCTAATGTTTCGTAAACACTCGAATTCTCATGGACGTACGCATGTTAAGCCTTTCCTTTACGATTTAATGAAATGCAATGATTGTTTACGACGTATATTGTCTTTTAAATGTTTTTTATTTTATATATCAGTTATATTGCTTATTGCATACATAATAGACATAAGATTATTGGCAAATATATTGTTGAAATAAAAAAAATGTGCCTGAAAGATATTGGATATTAATGAATTTTAACTGGAAACTTCTATATGCACATATCTCTAACATCAAACATTTAGATAATAATTGTTCACAGAATGAATGCGTTGTGCATTTCAATCGAATCTATATTTAACGGTAAAACTAACATTGGTTGTCGATATTTCCAATCAACGGCATCACGCGGCATACATCCTACAGACCCCGCGCAGGCCCTTCCTCATCCCCACTCGCCGCCCACAGGCAGCGAGCTTCCACCCCGTTAAGTGCACTCCCCAGGTTAAGGATCAGCCTGAAAATACACGATCTAGGTCATTCTCCACGATCACAGAAATTTCATGATTTCATATGAATTTAAAACATTATTTAATTTGAAATATTTGTTTTTCTTTTTTAGAATTATTTATGACGTTTTATTAAATTTAACAAGACGCTAATTAGTTTAGTTGTTTCGTTGAAGATAACGTTTTCTCTTTTCGTCTAAAGTCTAGTAATTATAACTTATACGTGTAAAATAGTTATAATCGACTTAGTTTTTTTTTGGTAATGTTTTATTCTCTTGTATAAAATATTAAGTACGAAGTCGTCGTAGTAAAAAAAAACTAATTATTAAAATTACGTGGTTGTTATTACATGGAAATCTGTATCAGGAAGGATGTTGCGCGATGTTCCGAGAGAGATAGCAACGCTGGTGCCCTTATTATGTTGAACGTTTCACTAAACCAAATTAATCTATTCATGATGTCTTTGCTTCTAATTTATAATTATAAATAGTGATTTCAAAACAGCTACGTCACTGTTTGTTTTCTCAAATCAGATTTAGTCTACGTAACTATGATTATATTGATTAATAATAAAACGTAAACAACGCGAGTTTATAATCAATATACATATATACAAATATTTTTTATATAATAGTAATATATAATATAATAGTAAATACAGGAGGATATAGTTATACCATGTTATTCGTTTATTGTTGTCGCCTTCTTTGTCTGATCGTGGTCGTTGTAAAACTCTTAAGAAATATTTATGAATACCGTTTTGTCACGAAGAGTTCTAGAATAACTTACAGTAAATAATATTGCTTTTTATATTATTAGCTTTCGATCTTTACAAAATATGTTTCAGTCTCGTAACGTATAATAAAGGTATGATTTACTTTGTCACCATCTAGTAAAGTCCCACTGCTGAGCTAAAGCCTAAGGTTTGTAGCTTATTCCACCACGCTGCGCTAATGCGGGTTAATGGAATACACATTTGGCAGAATTTGAGTGAAATTTGACACAACATGCAGGTTTCCTCACGATGTTTTCCTTCATTGTCAAGCACGAGATCAATTATAAACATAAATTAAGCAAATGAAAATTCAGTTGTGCCTGTGGCCCGGGTTTGAACTTTGAACCCACGATCATCGGTTAAGATTCAAGCTTTCTAGCCACTCCGCCATCTCGGCTTCTGTCACCATCTGATTCATAATGTCGATTTCGCATGATATTTTAAAGCCTGGTGTAGAAGAAGAATAATTTATATTTATTTTATTTATCTGTATACACATTACACACATAGTATATTATTGTTATGAACAATAATATTTGCAATATCATCCATATTCATTATCTAGAAATCGGGTGGTTTTTTTTTATAACACCTTATCTAAGATACTTGCGTAATGTTTATATCGTTCAGGAAAATGTCTCACGAAGACAACCTTCATGAGAGTACTGGAAGCAAAACCAGTTGCATCATGATTAGTATCCATACACAAGCCCCGGTACCGATCATTGCCTTTTTTCGTACGAGAGAGAGTAGATTTAGGTTTTCATAGGAATAAAAATGTCTATAATTTTACCGCATTATGTCAAAGCGAAGAGCGGCATTTAATGGCCATTTGGGTTATGTATAAACTTGTAGGAAAAGTAATTGTATCGCTTTTATATTTCAACAATGCATCTAAAATCGAAAACATATTTAAATGAGTCGTGCAGTATTATTAATCTATACTAATATATAAAGCTGAAGAGTTTAATCTCAGGAACTTGGTTCGAAGTTAAAAAATATTTTTGTGTTGAATAGTACTTTTATCTGTGCCCCGCGGTTTCACCCGCTTATAATTAATAAAAAACAGCCTATAGCCTTCGTCGATAAAAGGACTATACAAAACAAAAATATTTTTTAAATTCGAACCAGTACTTTCCGAGATTAGCCGGATCAAACAAAAAAAACTCTTCAGCTTTATATATTAGTATAGATATTTTTATTAATTATACGCGGGTGAAACCTCGTGGTACAGCTAGTATTAAATAAACATTTGCAAGAGTACCGAGTAGTGTCAACCTAGAATAGAATAGAGTTGTATGTTTAAACGCCTTGTCATGTGTACGTGCTTCAACTCTCGCAGTAAAATAACAGCCTCTTGGAAGTCGGGCATTGTTGTTTTTATACTGTTTTAGCGAAATCTTTAGTGCAGTTCTTTATACTAGAGCTATTATTACGGAATACGAAATGAACGTTATAATTATATTAACAGGTTTTGGTTCCTTAGAAACAAATTTGTCGAAACGTTACGAATAGATGCGAACAGATATATGTGGGCGCGTATTTACTTGTAATCGTCGATGATTGCCAATCTTCGTCCGATATCCGTGCTGTCGATTTTTTTTATCTAACTAAAACAGTTTTTATCGTAACATTTGCATCTCTCTATCTCTCTTTCTCTCTATTTGTATGATCGTATGGATAAACCTGACAGCGTTTGACCGCAGCGCCGAGTGGTTAAGGTTGTCGGACAATGAGTTTCGTTACAATACACATTAGAATGATGACTATATGCACTGATCATATTATACGCTGCAACTGATATTACGTCGACGGTCGCAAATGCGTAACAGAATATAAATATGTACTAAGGAGTGCACATTCGGTAAATACAGGCGAACGTCTGGCAGTCGCTTAAGTAATATGTATTGATTGGTGATATCATTTAGGAAAATATGCTTATGTTAAATTGAATGCGAGAGTAGTGTCCGTTTGCGAAGAAATAATAAACACAAATTTCCTCTCCCTGACATCTGGCTGCCGGATTGAATACAGTTTCTCGTGTAACTGCGGTTACAATTATGCGCCGGGAATTGTTTTATTTTAAAAATTATATCCTTTTATTTCAATTCTAATGCCTCACTTATGTTTTGATGACGTTAACTCGGATATTAATCGTACGCTTTAGCTGTTTCTTTAGTAGATTGTAAATGTTGGTAATAAACATTACGATTCGCTGACGGCTATCTTAGTACATTGCTTAGCCGTAAATAACAATGTTATAATATTATATAATGCTTGTAATGCTTTCACCGGTTTCACCTGGGGTTTTGTATATAGTTTCAAAATTAACTTAAGCCTAGTTAACTTTATCCAAGAAACGATCGAACGCGTCGTGGAAATTGTCTATTTCACGTTCTTAATTTGTTTTTGATAACACTAGTGTTTGTCAATTTCATATATATAGGACGTTACTTATAAAACGTTGCATAGTGGCTGTTTAGTTAAACACTGATTGCGCTCTTTCTGTCATTATTGATTTCATATACGAAAGAAAAAGACAGTATCGTTTAACTAGTCACCCGCCAAACAATATTTATTAAGGACGTTATATTTTATCCGTAACTAGCAAGCTAAGGTTAGCTTCTGAATTAAGAAGGCTCGTAGATAATTCTACTAGCCGTAAGCGAAACGTATCATTTATTGAACATTAATATTTACATATTTCTCAACCCAGAACCGATTATTTTTTATTAACACTGATTTTAAAACTAGGTCTTTCATAATAATTTGTAGACTTCAAATCCGATTATGTATTTTTTTCTTTATTTTTAGGAGGTTGAAAACGATTCCTCATAATTGTCAATATTTTCTTATGTAGCACAAATTATAACATCCAACCTTTCACGTACAAAACCCTATTTCCATAATCCTGTCTGCGCTAGACCCGACACTAATCCGTAATTCTGAATTCTAAGCCACATCGGTATTTTGTTTTATCTATACACAAACGTGGCCGGGTTCGAACTAACAATCTCCGTCGGTTAAGATTGCAGTTTTCTAACCGCAGCAGGTCCAAATCTTCTCACACGGTTCGTTTTAGTACATTAATAAAATTATAGCTTGTTTATAAATAGCTTTGTTTTTTTATTTGTATCGCATATCATTTTCTGTTATTTCTCATTTCATATGTCATATGTTCATATTCGTTTCGATCTAACTAATGTGCATATTGTATTTTTGTAAAGGTCGCTCGCTTGCTTGATCACTTTTGTTCAAGTTGCAAGGTGAGCGCGAGCGATACCCGGTATTGACAAAGTTTACTATTTAACCTATGAAAATGTATTTAAAAATATCAAATGTAAATTACCTAGTTATTTATTCTTCTGTATCGTATTCGTATTATAGTCTATTCTCGTAAATATGTGATCGCGTTCATCGCTATGGTATTTTATTTTCTATTTGATTTATGTTTATAGTTTATACAGGGACGGCGGTCTCAGGTGTTACATATCCCATGTGTTAGGGTGTATTCTATGTTGTAAGCTCTGTTCCAAATTTCGTTAAATCATCATCAATCTTCCGCCCAGGCGTTTTGAAATTATTGATTTGCACCTTTACATTTATAATATTACTAGGTTATATATATATACATACACACTATAGACAATAGAGTACAGTTTTTTAAAAATGTATATTACATAGAAGGTTTACACTTACTGATAGTCAATAAGAAACGACAAAACTACCTTTATACCGTAATTATTTACTTAATATAAAGTTATATTGTTTTTAATTTGGAGTGTGTTTTATGTCCATAATATAGTTCGTATCAATTTATTTATGTAAATTTAGTATTAAGGTATATCTAACAGGTTTGTATGTTATATTTAAACATATTATATTTATTTAATACTGTGTTATTATGTATACTTACTTCCAAACCGCTCCTACTCAATCTCGTTCTTAGCGATAAGACCGCCATTGTACCTACATCTCTTGCTTTACTTGAATAATATTCACGTATTTACTTTATTGTAATAATATAAAAAATGCGAAAGTAATCTCTTGTCTTTCTGTTACGCCATCACGATATGTACCACTGAAGTAATTTTGATGAAATTTGCATGGACTCCATGAGCACAGGCTTATACTTATTTTACCTGATATCTGACATGAGCGAAAACTATTGGTTTATAATTAAAAAATACGCTCGACGTGCAGTCGTTCAAAATGTATAATATATAAATAATTTCAACGTAAATAATTTAATCGTTACAGGCAAAGGAGATTCTAACTAAAGAGTCCAATGTGCAAGAAGTGAAATGTCCGGTCACCGTATGCGGCGACGTCCACGGTCAGTTCCACGACCTGATGGAGCTGTTCCGCATCGGAGGCCGCTCGCCCGACACCAACTACCTGTTCATGGGCGACTACGTGGACCGCGGTTACTACAGCGTGGAGACGGTCACATTGCTTGTTGCACTTAAGGTAACATCAAATATTATATTTTTATTAAGTTATAATAATCTTTCATTATTACACGCCTGTCCAAAAATGATATGTAATGTTTTCAGGGTTCATGTATGTTTGTATATGATTTTCCACCTTTTAAATGAACGATGAATAGATTTGGTTGTATGGAGTATCGTTACAGTCATCTCGAGTGACACTGGTTGTTATTTCATATGTTATAGTTCGTATTTTGGCAAACAACTTTAAAAACACCATAGCCCGGTGTTTTTTTAATTATTGTTTGGTTGTTCTTATCAATCGCTGTATTGTTTGATTGACAAGTTATCGATCCAATGATTTAAAATTATACATACTAATATCATGTTTTAAATTTGAATGTGTATTATGTTTATAATTTACATTATTAGTGTTACGAGTGTGTTTGTCAGTTAGCGTGAAGCTGTTAGCTGTTATTTGAACGAAATGTCATTGCTATATTACAAACAACTATTCGACTATAAATTTACAAACGGTATATGAGTGAACGAATAGAGACTCAGTTGTAAAACAAACCGTACACTTACTTGTGTTATATTGAACGGTCTCAGACACTGAATAGGCATATTTCTTTACTAATAATAATAAATATCAACATTGCATTGATCGCATCACGTTCAATTCAAATGAATCCTATTTATTCATTTAAAAACTTCATTAACTATCACACTGAGTAGATGGAACAAAAGGCGGACTTAATACCAGCAGGCATTCTCTGCCAATCAACTTTTAGATCAAAACAGAAGTCTATGAAGGCGGTAATTAATAATTAATAGAACACAAAAATATACAAAAAAATATATAAATACAGATCTATAATATTTATAGTAAAATCATAAATAATAGTGCATTATAGAGGTCATGAGAAGACGAGGAGTAGGAGCTTCCTATGTATAACATAGGAATCCTATGTATAAGATGTATGCGAACACTAGTTACTATTCTGTATTTAATGATACAACGTTATATAATAGGCTAAAGGTATAGAATATGTAAAGAAATCGTACAATCGTTGTTGTTGGAGCGTTTTCACCGCGTTTTTTTTATTACATCGATTGAAATTTAATTTAGAGCGTTAAATTGTTTAGCAAAGATACGATCATATGTATTTCTTAGAAGTCGACCTGATTTTGGGCGTTTTGTTTATTTCACTTCAATCAATAAGAACCTGGATTGTAAGATCAGTTATTTTTTGTTCGTTTCCAATTAACGGAGATGTTTGAAATGTACTTCATTGTAAAAACAAAAAAAAACTCATTAATATGCTTTGTACTTGACAAAGGTTAAATTTATATTACGCTTATTAAGATAAGTCTATTAGTAGTATTAATAATAACATCATTGATAATCATTTATTCCTGCATATAAAAACAAGTGCATTAGATAGTTGAATCTATTTACTGGATCGATTTAGATTGTGAATAAGATGTCGTTAAACTCCATATTTGGAAGGTGAGACGTCCGACTATTTAGGTCTGATTTTTAGATTTAAACTTATGTTTTGGCAAGTCTTTCGATGTTTGCTATCCCAGAGTTGGAAACTATCCTCTTAGAATGTTCGTGTACGTGGTGTTTATATGTATGTATATATTTATATTTGTGTGACTTTAAATTTCATTATTGTTTACATTAGATGTTTTTTGTTTTTTTTTTATTATTATTAAAATTGAAATAATATTTTTAGTATTTATACGGTGACGAAATTTCTTATTACATTCCAAATAGTCATCAGTGATTTGGTTCGAGTCTGGTGCAGAAGATTTGGAATTGTATAAATTATTCTTTTATAACGTCTGTTATCAGCTCAGCCCATAGCTCAGCTAGAACAATAATCTAGTATTTTCTTTGTAAATAAATAACAGACAGTTTTCTGTTATTTATTTGCAAAGCGCTCGTCTTGTGCCTTACCTATTTACTATTATTGCTTTTGAATTGAATGACTTGTCTGAGTATGAATTGTGACTGTGCGTGATAAGAGCTGATTTCTAGCTAATTTTTTTTCTCGAATGATTGGATTTTACAGCTTCTATTTGTATTGTAAGTTGCATCGTTTCCTCTGAAATGTTTTACTTAAACGATAAGATAGTCGATAGAACATGTCACACTTGAACCAATGTTTGCTCACCGTATAGAATACGTTGGCTGTTGGCTGTATAAACACTTACATTCAGTTTCTTAAACGCTGGTCCTAGTCAGATCTAATTTGACTGGATCGTCATTGGTCGATTGCATCCGATGACGTAATATTCGACCAATGAGCGTTCAGAACAAAGCCAAACATGAAAGTGTTTCGAAAACTAGTGGTTAGTTTGGTTGGAATAAAAATAAAAACATCTTTTGTGAAGTTGTATTATAAACAATTTCATTGTTTCTAATATAACATAGACTACGTGAGAGCAAGCTCGCTTTATCAGTTGGTATCATTGATAAAGTCGGGTCACTGTTTGTATTATATTTTATCACGTAGATTATCAACGTGTTGACTTTCACAAATGAATTGAATCGCGAATATCATTATTTATAATTCAAGTTCTTCATGCTATTAACTTGCTCGTCCCACTGAGAATATCTGTTGAGTGGGTAGGTACCACCCACTCAACAGATATTCTACCGCAAAACAGCAGCTACTTGGTACTGTTGTTGTGTTCCGGTGTGAAGGGTGAGTGAGCCAGTGTAATTGCAAACACAAGGGACATAACATCTTAGTTCCCAAGGTTGGTGGCGCATTGACGATGTAATAGATGGTTAACATCTCTTACAATGTCTAAGGGCGTTGGTGACTAATTACCATCAGGTGGCCCCTATGCTAGTCCGCCTACCTATGCTATAAAAATATTAGATTATTCTATGATTATATAATTATGTAGTAATGAAATATTATTAATAACGACATTGATGTATTTTATTGTGAATGTAAATTTTCTGAGATTCACCTTTTTAGATTTACTGATTTTAAATTTTTGCTAACTTATTGTCAGTCAAATTACTAATTACAATCGATAAGAACTAAAATGGATCATACGGTCACTAATGTTTATTTATATTTAAGTAATTCATCGTATATTTATTTATAATATATTTGTCTGAACATTTATGTTTCCAAAGACAATTTCAACCGAACAAAAGTACGGGTCTATTTGTAATTAATTTTTTCTTTAATATAATCAATTGAATATTGTTTTTTTTTGTAGAATAACGAATTCTATTTTTAACACGCTTTTATTAGCTTGGGTTGTATGTAACGGAATCTTTGAACTTAATTTTCACCAATTTCCAGAAGTCTGATTAATTTGAAACTTTGCATACGTATCAAGGACCGATGACAATGCAATAATTTGATAACAGTTTTTTTTTTTTCGACGTTTCGCTGGATAATCTTAGCGTGTTTTTTTAGTTTTTTTTTAAACTATTATTATTAAATTTAGTCACGGTTCAATGATCTTTCGTGTATTGCATTGGTTTAATTTTATTTTTTAATGGGTTGATTTTCAAGGTCGAACGTGTGTTTCTAACTTGCTAGTGTTTAATTCCTTGCATCGCAAATAAATTTGTCAATGCCTCGTTAATATTTATATTATGCGACACGATTAAAAATTTAAGTACAGAAATAAAAGTTTACGATCTTCAAGACATATACTATGTACATTGTATGTACATGTGCAAGGTTTATATTTTATATTTCTAGTAACTGATATTCTCCGGTCATGTTATTAAGTAAATGGTCTATATATGTGGTAATTTTTTTTGTAAGAGTGATGTTACGATTTTGTCATTATTAATAAAACACAAACTTCATATATTCATTATATATCACTATCGTCATTAATTCCTATGTAATACAATTTCAGGTTAGGTATCGTGAGAGAATAACAATCCTCCGCGGTAACCACGAGTCACGTCAAATCACCCAAGTGTACGGTTTCTACGACGAATGCCTCCGTAAATACGGCAACGCGTCCGTGTGGAAGCACTTCACGGACCTGTTCGACTTCCTGCCCCTCACCGCGCTCGTCGACGGCCAGATATTCTGCCTGCACGGCGGCCTCAGCCCGTCCATAGACACGTTGGATCACATCCGCGCCCTGGACCGCGTGCAGGAGGTGCCGCACGAGGGGCCCATGTGCGACCTGCTCTGGAGTGATCCCGATGACAGGTAGGATTGCTTCCATATCAATATCGGTCACTTGGACAAATTGTCACTTTTCATCCATTAAGAAAATGTTATTGAGGCTATATTATACATTCTTCAGTTATGAATCGGCGTTGGTTGGTGGATATTTTTAAAAAGTACACTAAAATACATTCCAACTGTTTAGTTGATCTTTGTATTTTCACATAAGACAACATTTAAGTTCGTATAACAATAAAACTTAAGTTTTGTCTTGTATGACCTCTGAGTTTTTTTTGTTCTTTTTCGTATTAATCAACAATGTTTTTAAAATAAATGTTATTACTGAGTTATAATAAATATAACACGTTCTATCTGTCACTACTTATTAACTACATACATCAATACTCTCTGTCTCATACTGCATCGTGACGTGGTGATTGTATATAGATAATCTCGAAGAGCTGTTATTAATGTCGATTGCTATTGGCTTATTATCATACAAATTCCGCTAAATCGTATACACGACTATGCAGGCATTGTTCTTTGTAATGGACTCGCGATAAACCGAAGACAAAACAATATTGACCGTGAGCTAATAAAACTAAATAAAGTAAAGATATCTAGGTCACTGTTATAAAGATCAATACGAAAGTTAAATCGTACACGATTTGTTCACTCCAAGCAAGCGAATTAATATCTTTCGATTAATTTGAAAACGATACATGACCAAAAAGTCTCAAGAGCAATATTGAAAATAAATTGGATAATAATTTTTTTTATATTAATACACGAACTTCTTATTTCTATGATATGATTATGAAAAATGTTATTATTTCTGCCTCCATGTGATATGTCATTAATACAATGTGTATTATATTTAGTTATGTATATAAATGTAAATAATACACCAAGGTTTGGTTTGTTCTTATTCAATTTAATGAAAATAGAACTATTGTTTTCTTAATTAAATTAAAAATTCTTAAATTATTTATCAAATAATCATCAACTTCATACCAATTTGGGGTAACCTCATAAAAAAATGGTGTTGATATTGTAATTCGGTTTTAATTTTAAAATAAAAAATTCTTGAGAGAATACTAAGGATAAGTTTAAACCAAACCGAGGCGTATCACTCGTTGTTATTTTTAAAGATGGTAATGAATAATGATTCATTTGTAATATTACGACAAGGGCGTTTAATGGCAGACTCGTGGGTAATTATCGAACGAGCGATAATTTGTGGAGGCGCTAGACATTCACTATTTTCTATAAGTATGTACATATATATAAAATGACTTAATCTCATAATGTTTTAATCCAAACGGTTCGTTTTACGCGATGTAAGTATTTTGTTGTTAATATTGGATTAACAGTTGGGTATTTCAAAGTTTGTGACGAGCGGAAAATTCCACGTACGCAATAAATCTATATATGCCTTACACCTACGGGAATTCTCGTTTGTTTTTAATAAAACATTGATGAAATAAGATGAGATGGGATACATATGACGATTTGCAAAGTGTCTTAATGAGCTACTTAATAAAATATATTTTGATAGATTTTCTCTGTAGCCATTAAGATTTAGATAAAATTATTATATTAATCCGGAAATAATATTATTTCAATATGAAACCATATTAATATATAACCTCAAGTCTGAGACTAATGTGAGTAACAAAATTTTTTTTTTTTTTAATGAATCCTAGAACATTACATTGTATGTTTGTAATCTATAATTTAATGATTTATATTTGTATTAATTTTCAAAAGAAATGTTCCTTTAATTCTATTAGTATTCTATTCATATAACAAACTATGATTTATTATGAAAACTTTGCAACAACTAGCGTGTGGTGTGTTATCCACTTACACGAGGTAGATGAAAATTCATATTGTTATTTTATTGGACTTAGGATATATCTGATTAAGTTAATTTATTCAATTGTTAGGCAAATGAAACGTACAACAATCTGATAAAATAAATATCAAATCTTGAACTAACTACACATCCAATTGAAATCCTAAATGTGTAAACTATTATTCAAGATATGATAAGTGTATTGTACTTGATAGTATCGCTTGTTGATGTTGTGCTCCGGTTTGAATGGTGAGTAAGCCAGTGTAACTACGGCCACAAGGGACATAAAATCTTAGTACCCTAGGTGGGTGGCACATTGACGATCCAAGGATTGTTAATATTTCTTCGTGCCAATGTCTATGAGCTGTGAAGACGAATATAAAAATAAAAATATGAATACATATATGAAAGCAGTATAATATATAAAGAGGACATTTTAATTTTATTGGGTTAAGAACAAAATAAAATAAAAATTAGGTTACAACGTATATAAGAACAATTTTCAAATACATTGAAAGTAAATAATCAATTATTTGATAATTGTTACAGAGGCGGATGGGGTATATCGCCCCGTGGTGCCGGCTACACGTTCGGTCAGGACATATCGGAGACGTTCAACCACAGCAACGGACTGACGCTCGTGTCACGTGCGCATCAGCTGGTCATGGAGGGCTACAACTGGTGCCACGACCGCAACGTCGTCACCATATTCTCAGCGCCCAACTATTGCTACAGGTAAATAGCGTTCATAATATCTTGATAATTGCACAAAAACGACATAACCTCACTTTTATACATTACATACTTTGCTTTTTTTATTGTATATTATTTTTTACGGATCGACATATCAATATGATATATTTTATATTTTTGCAGCCACTTCATTTTTATAACATAATTTATTATATTATAACTGTATATTACTCTGAATAAAGAATTATTAAGTTTTCTTACTTATGTTACTATATTTTTTTTTGCGTAATAATAATATTGTATTATTTTTACAGATGTGGTAACCAAGCCGCCATAATGGAATTGGATGATGCGCTTAAGTACTCATTGTAAGTATATCATTTGCATTTTTTAATTATCATAAGCTCACCTTCAAGTTAGTCCACCTAATTTTGAAATTAAGTGTAGAATATGGATTTTTGTAGTAGTAAGGATGTAAACATTCATTTAATTAATTATGAACTACAAAAAAATTATATAATGTCATTCAAATGTATAAATTTCGCAGATTAAGTAATTATTTTTCTGTATGACTTAGTAGTTAGTGCCATAATTGCTTTAGTTTCTATGTATTTTTATCATAAACAAATTGAATGTTTTCTTTTAAATAAACTATGACTCTCTCTTTCCCCATCATATGATTAATAGCGCAAAGTGATGACATATTGTATTTGTTTAAACAAATCAATATGGACTTTATGTCCTCATACTGTGGATACGGAAAAGTTTATGATTTTGTTTATAATTACTGTACAATGTATGGTTATGTTGCAACAAGTCTAACATACGTTTGTCTGACAGCCTGCAGTTCGACCCGGCTCCACGGCGCGGTGAACCGCACGTGACGCGACGGACGCCGGATTACTTCATGTAGGCTGCACGTAAGTATCACATTGTTTCATATTTTTTTAAGCAGACTTACCGTGTTATCTATGGAAATTTATGGTTGCATGACGTCACTGAGCCTACTGTATAGAGATAGATATTCTCGCATTGTATTTTGATCTAGAGCAAATGTTACATTATAAGAATTTATATATCCGTTATGAGAATGCTTATCATAATTTAGGCATGTAAGCCATAGGAACCTGTTTAAATTTTTACCATAAATTATGAATTTATATTCTTGAATAAAAAAATGGTAACATCGTAACGTCTAATATATGGAATGTTAAATACATCGGAATAGATAATATTATCTTTAGCCATCTCTCACTCACTCAGCGTCCCCGCCCGCAGCGCTGGCGCCCCCGCCGCCGGAGCGCCGCGCGCGCCGCCGGCCGCCCCGCCGCCCCCGCGCCGCCCGCCGCCCCCGCGCGCCCTCCGCGCTCGACACGACTACGATGCTCATCGATTTCGATTCGTTGCTATTGCTGACGTCGCGCCGCCGCATTACATTGAAGCGGTGTTTTGGAAACTGACGAATCGTTTTGTCGCTCGTGCTGTGGGTTTCGCGTTCTCGCTGTAATCTCCTCGTTGCGTGGTCGCCCCCGGCCGATATATCGACTCGGTCGCGAGGTTCGGTTTTAATCATTTTTTTTTACTTCGTTCGTAGAGTCGTTTCGATAACGAGACGGCCGCCGTCCGGCCGTGCCGAAACCTGCAGCGCGATCGATTTTATGAAATGTTTCCGGTATACGTCATCAAATGTTTCTCGATAATTTAACATAATGGCGTGTGAAGTTTGGATGCTGTATAGAGTTTTGTTAAGAGCACAATAATAAAACAAATAGATATTTATGTATTCGGTTTGTGAATCCAAAATTGTTGAGTCAATATGTTGTCGACGAGAATCCTATCTGTTCATTACGATGTACTTTAGAGTGTCGGTGTATGTAAAAATAAACATGTAGCGTTTACAGTGCGCTTTATATTATCTTTTTGTATAGTAGTCTAGTTATAAATCGTTTTAAGGATCCCATTCTGATGTCGAGCGGTTTGTCGGGCGGGAACGTGGGCTGTGGCGTGCATTATATATACAAAAATAAAATTACTACTATGTGATGTTTTTACGAGTGACGGCGGGCGCCGGGCGCGAATAAATTATAAGTCACCGCAATTTTAGGTTCTTGCCCCTTCGACATCGCACAAGCTCTCAGCTAACCGATTCCGAACCTTATTACGAGGGAAATAACGTTCGCAGTCGGCGAGGTGCGAGCTCGTCCGATGGACTCGCCCGCGCTATTTATGCTGGTATGTTCATTATGCGCGGCCGGACGGCGCGACCGGTTCACTGTTGTATGTAACTTACGATGTATCAAAGACACTTAGACCTCATTAAACAGCGTACATTTGCTATACGGTAGTTTTATTTCAACCGAAAGTCACCATCGATTGGCGGGAACGGTGAATGGACATACCACCATAATGGAACTTTGGTGATCGAACAAATCGAGTGTAGCCGTCTTGGGGTGACCCTCGTGTAACTTTTTTTTAATCTAAAACTTTTTTACATGAAAAAATGCCTAGTGAAGTTATTTTTTTTTTATCTTCGTAGATCAAAATCTATAAAGTTCCATTTTATTGTTTTAAAACGTAATTTTTAAACTTATTCTGATTTTACTCACTTGGACTTGCTTTCCATTAGCAAATTAAATATTGCACAACATACACACTGACGGGCGTACTCGTTGCTATGTATCGTTGTGTAGAACAATAGTAAGCATTTATTTTTTATGACGGAACGGTAGAAAATATTTACACAAATTTAATATATACGCATTGACAAAGTCAAATAAAGAAAAAGTATTAGAATGTTATAAGACGCGTTAAGAATGCTCTGTGCGTCCGTTCCGTCATAAAATATTCGGAGACGTGCATTTCTGGGTTGATTTATCGAAATTCTCCTGTTCTTGTGCCACAGTACCTGTAAAACATGGAATAAAGTGTTTCACAAGCGTGGAGCTTTAATAGTTTCTTTTTTATTAAATTTTCACTTTAATTATTTTAGGTAGACATGTAAATACCTAAAGATCAAGGCATTACATAAATTGTTATTATTTAATAAGCATGAATTTGTTTCACTTCTATGTATTCAATAAAACATAAAATAAAATACTTTGTAGATAATGAAATTTACAACTTTGTATAAATATCTGTAATACCATTCGAGAAATCTACAAATTTTAGTAATATTTTGAAGAAAAAAAACCCACATTTCTTTTAATAGTGGCTGAAATGATCACGTGACTTGCTGAAATTTAATACTTAGTTAAATTTAGGCGCATTTTTAATTGAAATAATTAAAATAGGTACAGACAAATATAATTCCACGTATGTTTAAGATTCGGGCGATGTTAAAAGCCCCAAGCCTGCAAAGCATGAGATGATTACATTTCCAAATCAGCACTACGATTTTACTGAACGCGTGTGTACTATTAATACAAAGAATTACCCACCAATGACATCGGAAGCCACACGTTTCGTTAAGTATTAAGTATGTAAGTTAGGTTAACAAATAAATCCTAAAAACCACAAAAAAATATGTACGTACTCGAGCTCCATTTGTGTGAAATAAAATAAAAATTTGAACTTAATGATATATAACATAAGGTTGATTTTATTTCTTTCGTTATTTCACACAATCGAAGCTCGTTTATTTAATTAAGGCTTTCCTGGCAATCCGCATAGATGTAATGCAACATTCGAGTAATACAGGCAAGTATAAGAACTTTTATACACGGAGCGAGTGTCGCGCGTGAGATTATTTTGACTGCAAATATAAATTGCGTCAGATATATTGATATATACATTATATTATATGGTTATATCCGAAGTTAAAATCGAGACAAGTATGCAATAATGAGTGAAAACAAAAAGTAAAAGCAGTTTATTCTTTCAACTCTGTACTATGCCCGTTGATAGGAATTAGATAATAAATAAAATTAATTATATGAAAATCTTTTATTCACCTATTTACTTTCCCTTCACATTATTAAGTTACTTGTATTGTGTATAACTTTTGTTTAATTTAGCAATTCGACTTTTTTATAGCATAGGCGGACGGCCATATGGGCCATCTGATACTATAGGCATTGTAGATGTTAACCATCGCTTACATCGCCAATGCCCCACCTTGGGAACTGAGATGTTATATCACACCCTTCAAACCGGAACACAACAATACCAAGTACTGCTGTTTTGCGGTAGAATATCTGATGAGTATAGATGGCACTTAGACGAGCTAGCACCAAGTTACTTGAGATACTCTTAACATTTTTAAGTTTTATATATAGCTAGCTGTGACAGCGGTTTTTTCATCCGCGTATAATTAATAAAAATATTCGGACCAGTAGTTCCTGAGATTAGCCGGATTAAACTGTTTGTTTATCTCTTCAGCTTTATATGTTAGTATAGACAAGTGATGATTGATGCAATTCAAAGCAGTATTTTAGTTATAAGGAGCATGAAACTTATTGAATGACATATTGATGACGACATATAGAGAGAAATTAGTATTACTATACACCGCGGAACAAGTTTATAAATAAGGTTTAGGGATTGTAGATTAATGTGCCCTGTATCAAAATTTTGTAGGGCAATCAAAATTTCTTCCTTCTGCGGCGTTCATTCGTGATACATTGACATACTTATACTTTGTTTTATGTTTTTTTTCTTTAGTTTCTTATACTTCCTACGCACTGTTTATGAACTCCTGGTACATGACACACTCGCTCCATAATCAAAATTGGATTCAACCGCGTTCGGTGAGATCTTCTCACTGTGTATGATCTCTTGGTACCATGACACACTCGGTCTATGATCAAGACTAGACTAGCCTTCGATGAGACCTGTGTTTATGGTCTGATATATGACACACTCGCCCCATAATCAGAATTGGAGTCAGGGGCGTAGCCTTGCCCTTGATGGGCCCTGTATCAAAATTTTTCTTCTTAATTGCGGCGTTCGTTCGTGATATTTTGATATAACTATTTTGTTATCTGTTTTTTTTATTTCATTTGTCACTAATTTTGATAGTGTTTTATTTCAATTACATACGAAGCACTGAACCCATTTACCAATAGAGTATAAAATGCCATCCTTATATAAAGTTTAACGTATCTACGACACCTGTAACGCTAATAACCAACCCTCAGGGCTAAGCCACGCGAATTTAGCGCCGTGAACGTCGAAAGTAAACTAGCAATAATTAAAACTGTATTAAAACAAAGGAAGCTAAATTTTTAGAATCGTAGCTTTAGCTCTATTAGCTCTAGAATCAAAGAATCTTTCAAGAATGGTGAAGGTAGGAGAAAACAAACAAGCATTACAAAAATATTTTTATTTAGAAAATAATTACAACTCTTTACCTACTTATTATAATTTACAAGGCATTCTGTGCTATTTATTACATACAATTAATACTTTTATAACAACATGAATGTTTGACATCATATGTTATTAGCAAGTAGAAACGTTGGATAAAAATTTACTTGCATAAATTCGAAAAATACAAATCAAATTTGGCTTTACTTACAAATGCTGTTAAGGGGATGTTTAATAATCAATGGCGTCTTCTTTCGAATGAAAAACCAATTATAATCAATCTTTAACTGAACACCCGATAAGCATCGTTTATAAGTATGGCCGTTAAGGTATTGAATATAAAACAAAAATATCTTACAGATAAAATTCGTTATTGTCAAAAGTTTAACGTTATAAAAACCTTTTTTTTTTAACATCATTAATTATTTTTTATATATCTTTTAGAAATTACGTAGATTTTTCATGAAAAACACGGTAAATAGAGAGCAAAACAACGCATCTTATGTCATTAATCTTTTACTGTTACTATTGTTCCTTCACTTTGTGTATTTTCTTTTTACTTACGTAAAGCCCAGCCCTAGACGATATATATAAATACTAAATATACCTCCTGTCCGTATTAACCATTACACACCAAATTCAATATTTTAATAAAGTGACATTTGTATTTTTACCCTACAAATATTAGAGCTCAATGTTAAGTAGCGATTAACTTTGAGGGATGTAAGATACCTATTCGAAAACAAACTTTAAACGACTTAAACGATACAATAATAATGATCTTGGTTTATATGTCTATGCAAGAAGAATCATTATTATTGAAAGTTAATTAATTTATTTTAATAATTCACATTACAGGTCAAACCGGCATTGGAGAAGTGCTGGAGCACTGAGGAAGCTCCAAATCTTCTGATCAAAAAGGAGAGGATACACTAGCCCAGTCCCACTGGGGCAATTACATGCTGTTATTTTGCTTATCGGTAATACTGGAAAGGCAGTTGTTGACTAATAAATATAATGCTTTATCTAAGAGACAACATCGTTATTTAGATATGTAATAAATAACAAGTGTATAATACATATTTCATTTGCGTACACGGAATTACAAAAGTTTATTTCACCTCTTTTTAGATTATTCGTTTAATACACAGGAGGAAAATACTGAATTTGTTTTATTTTTCGAGGTTAATATCATTTTTAGAGTCATTATATGTCTATACTTATATGTAGAATATCTTGTCAAAATTAAAAACAATACAAAAAAATATTCTTATATTATAATCAATAATTAAATATAATTGTAGCTTGACAAGATCTAGCCTCTTTTTGTGTCACGGTTTTATACAGGTCTTACAACGGAGGCCAATTTCAGTGATGAGAGATTGGTGCGATCGCGTCATAGCTTTTATTTAGCGTCAACGCCGCTGTACGTCGTTGCTATCGACGGGTGCGCACGCCGGATGAGTGATACGCGAGTGCTTATTATATAATAAACACATGTCAATAAAACAATACGAGCTTTGTACTGTATTTTCATAATCTATTGATTTCATGGTTTTTATAAAATAAATTCGAGTAATGTGATGAGGGTTGAAAAACGCGCGATAGAAAAAGAGACAGAATGCTATTCTGTCTTCGTTGCACAGCACACCCATCTATCGTCATTCCAGAGCAACCATTAAGCCGACGTACCCACACTACTGTTATTGTAAGACCTGTGTATAAGACCGTGGTTTATATTCCCAGTATAAGTGACTATCCTAAAATTTAAGAAAGTATATTTGACAGTCAATAATCAAGTTGTAGGTATAATCACGAGTACGTATTATAACGTACACAGAAATGGTATTAGTATTTATTGTCAGTTTATAAAAAAATCATTTTTTTTTAATTGCTTAAAATAATCTGCTAAAAGCTATCAATTAGGGAATTAAATTATTCTCGTATGTTTGTTTCATAATTAATTTAATACAAATTGTAGCAATTTTTAAAGAAATTATAAGAAAAGCCGCTGTCTATGGTCAATAAAAATAAAATGGCCACTTTTTTATAAAAAAAAAGTTTGAAGCAGTTTCTTATTTTGTTAAATGATAGCAGTTCTTTACATATTAACCGACTATTAAATAGCTTTAGCCGATACCGTCACGAAGAATAGTTATGTATTATAAAATAAATGTCATAACAACCTAAGTTAAGGTCATAATAAATTCATAATAATTACTTTAATTTATCATTTTGTTATTAAATTTTTTGAATTAAATTTCAATGTATTGTTATTAGTTTACTTATGAACAAAACATATTCACATTACAGACATTAAAATATACATTAAATAACAAAAAACACAAAGCAAAATTACTCAAAAAATAATTAACATTTTCTATTTATAATTCAATTTATACCTTTTTTTCCTTCATTAAAATATTCTTAATAGTTTAACTAAAGTTTGTATAAATTGTAACATATTATGTTATGTTTATACCTTTGCTAGAAGTGGGGCTCTCGTCTCGTCTATGACAGCTTCATCCCCGTGTCGAGGTGAAGGAGCTGTTTCATGAGCTCGTAGGTGGAGAAGGATGTGGCCACCATGGGGATGGCGCGGAGGTAGTTGATCGTCATGCCTCGGTACAGGCCTTTCACTATACCGTTGTCTTGGTATATCAGCGTCAGAGTTTTCACCATGCCCGTGCTGGTAAATATTATATTAATTATTAAAAAATCTAAACACCATGCTTTCTTTACAGATTAATATCTATAAAATTATATTTATGTTTTTAAAATTATCACACCATTTAGTTTAGTTTATTTTAAAAGTGTAATAAAATAACTATACACATATTTTATATGGAACCAATGGCTCTCTTAAATATTCTCTTAATGTGATATTATGTAAAAGACACTTTTGTAATAATACTCTTTGCCACATAAAGGTTTATATAATAATTTTGGTTCAGTACATTTCAGTACGTTTACTGGGAAACTGTAGCGAGTATCAGAAAAGTCCTTGTATTAATAATAATACACAAATAAATACTTAGAGGTATAAATGTCATGAAAATTAATTTTAATTGTTACATTACAATATATCATGTTTAAAATAAAAATATTATACTAATAAATATTAGTAAATTCCTACAATATCTCTAAGAAAATATAGCATAAATACAAATAAAAGTCGATAAATTGCTACATTAGAAGTAAATAATAATCATTGTTCTTAATTAAATTAAAAAATTAAATTACCAACCTTCTATTAGTGTTGCCAACACCAGTGCAAGAAATATGCAATAAGAAAGAAGATTATTATGAATCTACATAAATACATTAGTTAGTGCAATTTGTAGTTAGTTGAAGATAATATAATAATATATAAAAATAATTACATAAGACATATAGACAGCTGGTATATTTATACTAAAGAGACAAATTACCTAATAATTTACTACAAGTTAATATGTACAGAAATATTTTACATCATTAAATGTCAGCTGAAATCCATGAAGTGAGAAATGTAATTCATTCATTACATTCTTAGGATCAATCTAATCTAATCTAATACTTTATTTATTAAGAATTTTCATACTACGTATTTTTAATGAAACTACACCATCGGATCTATTCTAAATATATTTTGACGTATCTTCAAGTAATCATACTATACACTCAGAACAGATACAGAGAGTTTCATCGGACATTAGAAATAACCTAACCAGCTATATTATTTTCAATATCAAAGTTTTTTGTCTTTACAGCTCATATGATTGAAAAAGGTTGTATGTGTAAACGTTAATAATAAATGCGTATTGGTGTGCGTGCATAATTCGTATATATGTGATGTTTGATATCACGTGACAGTTTTCATGTTAGTGTGCGTGTCTCACCTGAACTTTTCGGTACTCGGATGCATGTAGGCGAGCTGCATACGTCGTCGTGTGACGTCCAAAGGGTAGGACACGGATTGCGCGACGGCGCCCGCCAGCCCGCCACACACTAGCTTACCGGGGACTGTTAACACCAGACCGCCTGTAAAAAATGTTATAAAAATATTTTTTTCAACAATAACATACTTCTAGTATGATGACAGTTTAACAACAACTTAAGGGTGTTGTGTTACGATATTATATTACATATTAAGGATAGATAAAATTTATACAGTAAAGATAAAATATTTCTGAGGTGGACCGACTGAAATTGATTTTGTATTGTAACTGTAAATCTCAATTAGTCCAAAAAACTACACATATTTAGATTCTATGTACCTACTATTATTTGATTAATCTCTATATTGCTTTAGGTTAAGAGATTATTAGCTATTTCATATAAAACAGAGTCAATAATTTATTTCAGTTCATCCTACCACTATGGTAGTTCTCAATTGAATGGCAAGTAATACTATTTCCTATTCCTTTCTACTGAATCAATATAACTAATAATATTTTAATGGCAGTGTTCATAAAGAAAGGTTAATTACAACATTATAAACCATATAATGCATTTTTATGAATCGCTTTAAAATATTAATAATTTATGGAACATTTTAATAGCTGCTATAGATCAAGTCACATTACATAGAATGTTATTTTAATTTTTCTTTTTGTTACTAGATGGCGCTAGTTGTATTTTGAATCGCGCTATAGTTTTTGATTTTTGTAACTAATTAATAAGACTTGACTATTTAAAACTCTACTACTAACAACAATAAGGCTATTGGAACAGTAGTACATATTCGATAGTTTTATTTTAAAAGTGTCACAACTCACAATATAATACTAGTACTGCCCGGTTGACTTGGTGGTATACTTAACGCTCGTCTGGGTAGGTGAGTGAGCCAGTGTAATTACACGCACAAGGGACATAACATCTTAGTTCCCAACGTTGGTGGCGGGTTGGCGATGTAAGCGATTTTACGATGCCATTTTAACAAAACCCCAAACAATAACCGTAGTTTTGTCATGTTGGCACTACCTTACATAATATAATCGTTTGTAAAATAATTACATTTATTTTACCTGTATTCCTCTCGCATTTGCGACACAGCGTGCTAGGCAGATATTTCATACAGAAAAACTTGAGCGACTCGAAACAGTAGAAACTGAATCCAGCGTACGGCACCATGCCCACCATGGTTGGTACGAAGCCGCGGTACAGTGCGCGAATACCACCTTCCTAGAAAGCGATCACATCATATTAACAACATAAAGATAGATATAGATTATAATAAAGAACCTTACAGTGTTCTTAAAGGCAGGTTAGGTTACTATACTCAAAAAAGTATTCGTTTTGCTTACCGATGGTAATTATTTGTCTAAGTAACATTTGAAATGTTATTGAACCCATTAGATTTTACCATACCTAACTGTCCGCTTTTGGTTTTAATTTGGTTCCCACCACCGAGCTTTATGCAAGCCTGTCTGGGTTTGCACCTACTCTTCAGATATTCTACCGCCAAACAGCAGTACTTGGTTGGTGGTGCTTACAGAACTGACGCCGACGAACTGCATGTAAGTTGGTAGAATGTATGTATTGATGAATAAGACGAGTGACGTGCTTTCCGAGATGTAGGAATGCTCACGCCCAACTTCCAGACTCCGGGCTGCTAATGAGAATTTTCGATAGAAGAATTCAATAAATATTTTTTTTGTGTTATGCAATAACTCACAGTTTTAAATATCGTCGTGGCCGCGTGCACGATCCCGGTGTATCGATGCTCGCCCGTCACTTGGAAGGCGAGTCGCGCTCGAATCGTGTCCAGTGGATACGTCAGCGTGACCGCCGTCAAGCCGGCGCCCGCGCCCGCTACGAACTTGTCACCGTGCTGAACTATCGGTATACTCAGACCGCTCACATACTGCAACAAGTATAGACAGCCCGTTAACGTATTATATTTAGAGTTACATTGAATATATTACAAATATTTTTACTTGGTGGTAGAGCTTTGTGCAGGGTCGTCTGGGTAGGTACCACCCACTCATCAGTTATTCTACCGCAAAACAGCAGTACTTGGTACTGTTGTGTTCCGGTTTGAAGGTTGAGTGAGCCAGTGTGATTACAGGGACAAGGGACATAACATCTTAGTTCCCAAGGTTGGTGGCGCATTGGCGATGTAAGCGATGTAAGCGATCTCTTACAATGCCATTGTCTATGGGCGTTGGTGACCACTTACCATCAGGTGGCCCATATGCTCGTCCGCCTTCCTATGAAAAAAAAAGAAATACTTCTTTTTTTATAGACGAAAAAAAATTAGTCCAAATCCTCTAAACAGCTGTAATCCTTACGAAACCTGTAATAGAGGAAAATCACACAAATGAGCGCTTCTTGATTGACCGACGCCGACACCGACACCGACACCAGTGGACGCATAATTCTATGAAATTGCCGGCGCCGGCATGTCGTTGCCGGGCCGGACAAGCGAGACAGCGTGCAGTATAATTTCATAGAATTATGCGTCCACTGGTGTCGGTGTCGGTGTCGGGCCGCCGGACACTATAATGTATAGTGATTGACACTATACATTATAGTGTGCTGACAAACCTGTAGGTGTTAGCTATTAGGAGGATAAAATACGTAAGGAATTTTAATGAGAAGTATCTCAGTTTTAATCATAGCGTTCTGGTTAAAATTGTAATGAATTTACAATGAACAAGCTGTTTGATAAATGCATACAAATATAATCCTTATGTGAAGGCATTACGGAGTATATTTGAAGTCGTATTTAAAATTGTGTATCGTACAATGTACATATTATATTCAAGTCCCGTACTCGTTCAACAAAGAATGACTTCGACGACGTGTCAGCGCTCAATTGAAATGCGAGATTGATTACAGACTATTGTCGAAAACCGTAGTTTATGATTCGTCAGTCCCATCAATCATTTTGAAGCGTCAATCTTTTTTTTTAACAAGTTAAATACTGAATAATATTATATACTAAAAAAATCAGTGGGTTCAACCAGGTGGTTTTGGTATCTCGCCAATTAACTTTAAAAATAGGCACTTATTTTGAAATCAAACTGACACTTTATATTTTTTTATTGTTAATGTAAAATATTAAAAAAAAAAATCAAATTGTAATATATAAAATATCGCTAAAACGCCATTGCTTCGCAAACCATTGCATCAATATTTTTTTAAATACTTAATAGATATACTTGAAAAAAGGTTAAGGTTTAATACCTTTGTTTACGTTGTGCTACGTTTTGTTTAACTTTTATGTAAAATTTATTATATCTATGTCTATAATTCGATCAGATAATAGTCTCTATACAAGTTTCGGTTTATGCTCTAAAACTGTATTTAAAAGATAAGGAGGCGATCTTGATTATTGGCGTAGAGTAGAGTAGTTTGTTATTTAATTTCAAACCTGCGTCTGCTTGTATATGTCGAGGATTATGTATGAAATCATTTTCTGTGCTTGGTTGTTTAATCTATACTAATACATAAATCTGAAGAGTTTGTTTGTTCGATCCGGCTAATGTCAGGAACTACGGTTTCGAATTTAAAAAAATATTTTTGTATTGTGTAGTCCTTTTCCCGAGGAAGGCTCTAGGCTTATTTTTATTCATTATATTTTTTATTAATTATACGCGGGTGAAACCGCGGGGCGCAGCTCGTAATTTTATATAAGTAGTTTCCGCAAGAGTATGATGAATGCGGCATTGTTGAGTAACTTATTTGCCCACGTATTGGGGGGGGGGGGGGGGGCTGTTAAGTAAGCCTATCTACCTCCCTCCCTTTCTGTACCCCTGTCAAAGTATATGCAAAAATTAATGGCGGTGTGTTGTGTAGTTAGGATATGAAAGCGTAAAGAACAAACGTACGTAACAAACAAACGGACTCACTTTCCCATTTATAACATTAGTAAGGATAGTTCGATTAGGATTCACCCTTAAAGTTATCTCTCTCTCTAATTAGTAATCACAAGTTTATCAGTATTGTTTAGAAATTATGAAAATAATAATAATATTTACTACTACTCTGATTGATTTAGCGTCGCATTCGTTTCGTTTGACTGCGCAGATGTTGATGAATGTGCGCAAACTAGGAAAGTAGCGCGTCAATAATCGAGAGTAGAATAATAATTAACATAAGATTTCATTTTTAACATCGGAATTCTAATATTCGTAGTTATTTAAATATCGAACGACAAATAAAGAAAAGAGAAGTTATAAGAAACATAGCGGATATTAGTATAGATTATAATAAAGCCAGTGAGTTGGTTTGTTTTAATACGATAATCTCAAGAAACTACCAGTTAAAAATATAATAATAATATATAAATATTTTAGCGTTCACGTCGTCAGCAAGGCGGAACTTTGAACCCGGACAAAATCGCGCGAAACAGCTTATGTACAATACGACGTGGTAAATCAAGCATTTCAGTTTACACCATGACATCAACATATTTAAATATGTTAGCAAATTCTAAGTTATATTGTTTACATATCGTTACTTGTTACTTTGTTTAGTTTACATATATACAGTGTACATAACTAACTGTGCCGCGCGCTTTCACTCGCGTATAATTTAAAAAAATATACATAATGAATAAAAATCAGCTTAGAGACTTCCTCGATAAAAGTATTATACAACAGAAAACAAAAAATTAAATTCGAACCAGTAGTTCTTGACATTAGCCGGATCAAACAAACAAACTCTTCAGCTTTATATACAGAGTGTAACAAAATTCCCGACCTGTGAAGTGGTTATTAGGTATCGTGAGTCGGTTCTATTTATGTAAAAAAATTAAAATATGCAAAAAAATTACCCATAATTTTTTTTTTATTGACATTTTCAATTGTAAATGACGAAAATTTCATGGCAAACTGAGGTCATGACCTCGTGTCCGAGCTACCCGATAGGCAAGAGCTATTGAGCGCTGTCGCCCGCGCCTGTTTTGCATTGTAATTGTCGTTATTTAGTTAAATTAAATTTTATTTGGAGAAAATTTTTGCTTAAAATTTTAAAAATGATTACATAAATAGAACCGACTCACGATACCTAACAATCACTTCACGGGTCGGACACGAATTTTGTTACACCCTGTATAAGTATAGATATACAATAACTCGCACACTAAATATAGTATAATACGTTACACCGTATGAGGCAATCGTGTTGTCTGTTCCACTTTTGATTACTTTGCGTTAGGTCTTTATGCAAGCAAGTCTGAGTCGGTACCGCCTACTTATCAGATATTCTTCCGCTATATAGCAATACTTAGTATGGTTGGATTCCGGTTTGAAGGGTGAGTGAGCTATTGTAACTACATACAGCTAAATAGAGACATTCTTTTTTATTTAAAGACGTTTATAAATAACGGCCGAATACTGAAACGTCATTCAAATGTTAAGTGGAACTTAATAATTTGAGACGCCGTTAATTCAAAATTTTGCATACTAAATTTGAAATTCATGGCGTTCCAAATAATTAAGTCCCACTTAACATTTGAATGACGTTTCAGTATTCGGCCATAAGGCTTTGGGTTAATTTGAGTGAAAATAAATGATCAACTTGATACATTAATTACTTAATATTATTTCAAAAAAATATTTATATAAGAAGGAAATACTGAATCTAAAGGTCTTGTGAAACAAAATCCATTTTACATTTAAATATTATACAACAATAAAAGAATTTGATCTTTACCGTTTTATTCGAGTTTCCGTTATTGGAAATGAACAGATCTCCGGATCAAAACCGGCATGGCGATGACGACGCCATGTATCGCGCTTTAAGAACCGTGTTAGTATGCCACAAGCAAAATCATGCAATTTACACACATTCATGACATTCCAATGTGGAGAACGATTTAGAAAATCTTAAGCAACATATTTAGGTACATACATACAATGTTGTCCGACCACGCTTCGTATTCGTGAAAAGGAAGGATTTCATCCCGAAATATGAATAATAAGTCGAGTGCCACATTAATTATAGTATTAAAAAAAAATATTATGAGGTGATGGGCTGAAAATTAAAGGTCATAATTATGATTTTAATATAAGAACTAAAAATAATATATTTTGTATAAGTAAAGTAACAGCCTGTGAATGTCCCACTGCTGGACTAAGGCCTCTTCTCCTCTTTGTGAGGAGAAGGTTTTGGAGCTTATTCCAC
Organism: Nymphalis c-album; assembly: GCA_963151315.1. Classification (NCBI taxonomy): domain Eukaryota; kingdom Metazoa; phylum Arthropoda; class Insecta; order Lepidoptera; family Nymphalidae; genus Nymphalis; species Nymphalis c-album. The sequence continues at coordinate 3,091,815 of OY720602.1, read as the reverse complement.
CTCGCTGCTCCAATGCGGGTTGGTGGAATACACATGTGACAGAATTTCAATGAAACTTGACACATGCAGGTTTCCTCACGATGTTTTCCTTCACCGTCAAGCACGAGATGAATTATAATCACAAATTAAGCACTTCAGCGGTGCTTGCCCGGATTTGAACCCACGATCATCGGTTGAGATTCACGCGTTCTTAACACTGGGCCATATCGTCTATATTTTATATAATCTAGATATTTTTTTTGATCATTCGTCCACGTGGACCTTATCGGTTATTCAATTTGACACCACTGATTTAGCGTATTCTTTAAATAAAATCAAACAGACGACAATGATTTAAAGGCGTAGAGGAGCTTATCAATTCAGCGCGGTAAAGAATCGACCTTTTATCGCGATTACGATTTCCTCGCACAAACATTTGTTTTGGCGATAAAGATGTCTGCTTCAAATGGATTATTGTCAGTGTTCTTGCAAAAAAACATCGAATCAATGCTATATAGTATATATACATAAAATACATAAACCTGTTGCCAATAAAAAAAAATAACAATTGCATATTAAAAAGTATTTTACATATTTTTGAATATGCAATTCAATCAGTCGAATATGCAAAGTTCAGCAAAGGGATCGGCAGACAGTTGTGATCTTCGCCGAAAGATGTGTTATTTTCTTAGTTCTTGTTATACAAAATGATTCAACGTTTAAACCGTACCACAGCAATACAAACTATACATTATTCATCAAATTGATATTCCGTTGATAGTAAATGTATACTTGTATGTCATATAGAGAGAATGGAAGAGATAAGAACAATAAACCGTCTCCTCTTTGGAAAACCTGACGGCCGCAGAAAACCAGGAAGACCAGAGCTCAGATGGTTGGATGGGTCAAGCGAGATCTCAAAGCAATGGCGTCAAGGGCTGGAAAGTAAAAGCCAAAAACAGAACCGTCTGGAAGAATATTCTCGACCAGGCCAAGGCCCACCCGCGGCTGTAGTGCCAAGATGACGATGATGCTACTCGTATGTGTATAATGGCCGAATACTGAAACGTCATTTAAATATTAAGTGGGACTTAATTATTTGGAACGCCATTAATTTCAAATTTAGTATGCGAAATTATAAATTAACGGCGTCTTAAATAATTAAGTTCCACTTCATATTTGAATTACGTTTCAGTATTCGGTCGTTAGTGCAGCCTTTTCAGTTAGACATTAAATAAACACGTCAACCTATTTACATATTACATTTAAGGCTTGAAATACCAAGTCACTGTAACATAAATTTGTATAATACTATGTATAGAATAGTCTATATAGTTATACATTCATGATACATAGTACATTTAATATGTAAAACATATGAAGACGTTAACTATTATACGCAGAACCGTGAAGTTAGTGATACGTCCGGTTACATTCACTCCTGTTGAATATACAATATACATGTGTATAATATGATCCGTAAGCTTATCCTAACTAATATTACAAATGTGGATGTGAGTTTGTTGTTTGTTAAACTTTCACGCCTAAACTACAAAACCGATTTTAAAAATTCTTTCACCAGTGAAATGCTACATTATCAGCGAGTAATATAGGCTACATTTTTGTCTCCGTATTTCCACGGGAATGGGAACTACGTGGGTGAAACCGCGGGCAAAACGCTAGTCTTAAGTATAACAAATGAGAAATTCTTGTGTATAGTTTATATTTACATACAAATTTAATACACTATTAGATTAACATAAGCCAAAAAAAAACGCGAATAAAAAGAAAAATAATGGTTATCAGATAGTATTCATAAATGCTTCAAAGCTTCTCCATAATCGGACAAATGGTGACCGCCTACAATACGAGGAAATTAAGCAAGCTAATTAAATTTTACTTGGTGGTAGAGCTTTGTGCAAGCTCGTCTGGGTAGGTAGTGGGTACCTACCCAGACGAGCTTGCACATGAGGTTAATTTAATACTGTTTATTTTTAATTACTTACAAAACTTAACTATTAGAAACTATGGTCGACACGAACTATGGTCGATAAAATATTATAATTATTACATTCCGGTGTCGCGTATTACCTACTTTTTTTTTGACATACCAAGATCGATTTCTACGTCAAGTTTCGAGTTCCTTGTGACAGACTGAATCGAAATGTGGATCTTAGAAGAGATGGTAAAAAAATCACTGTGACTACGAAGTTCCCTGTTTTAATATCTCTCTAGTTTTCAAATAATTGTCATTATAAAGTAAATATATATTTAGTGTTGTTAGTTAGTTATTTAAAAAAAAATTGTGATTTGATCTTGCATATTTGCGAAAAGTCATATCTTCCTAATAACCGCCACACGACTTTATGTCGTTTACCTACAACATTAGAACATTATCATCACCTATATTTTTTTTCGTTTTATATTATCTTCTGTTTGGTTTAGCAACACTTTTAAATTGATGTTATTTTTTGAAAATGCTACTTGACCGTAGTTACTTAGTTTAAGTTCATAGATGTGCAAAATAATAAACACAAGCATTTAGCAAGAAAATAAAGTATTAGAATAGTAAATTTATGGTGATTTAATCGTTAAAAATGGTATAAAACTTCGATTCATGATTAATAGACAATAAATTGTATTCCTAGGACGTGTACATAAATACATTGTAAGAATATGAGTTTGAGAGATTGTGTTGCCACTGCTCGCAACGTCCTATTCCTAAGTTCTATTAGTAACATTTTTTTTGCACTTTTTTATTTTTCAAAACAATCTATACCCTTTGCACTTTATCTCATTTGCAATCATTATCTCTATCTTTGACATAGCTTTAAAAAAAAAATATCTAAAAAAAAGTGTATTGGCATTTCGTTTATTTTTTATTCTTGGTTTATATAACAGTAATAAACAAAATGATTACATTTTATTTTTATGCACGTTGCCAGATTTTATGACTCGTTATTATTTTAATTTTGCCTTAATATTGTATTGACTTTTTTGGTGCAAAGCCAAAGCAATAGTTCAATAGTTGGCAGTAAGGGCGATATCATTAGAAACACTTATTGGACACGAGTAATCTTCTCTGTGATTTTTTTTAAGAATAAAAAGGCATCATATAAATAAAATAAAAATCAGGGACAAAAGATGGGCACTAGAAGCAACAAAATGGGCAGGGCCGAAAGGCAAAAGAAGGAAAGATAGACCACGAAGACGTTGGTCAGATGACATAACTGAGGTCGCCGGACCGAGCTGGATGCAGTTGGCCAGAGACCGACAAAAATGGCATGGGATGGAGGAGGCTTTTACCCAAATGGGGTCCATATAAGAAATCATTTATTTTATAAAAGAAAAACTGTTAGATCTGAACTACTATATATTATCTTATATGGAATAAATTAAAGCTTAAATAAATAAATAAATAAAATATACATTTTCGGTGGTAGAGCTGTATGCAAGCTCGTCTGGGTAGGTACACCCACTCATCAGATATTCTAACAGCAGTACTTGGTATTGTTGTGTTCCTGTTTGAAAAGTGAGTGTGCCAATGTAATTACATGTACAAGGGACATAACATCTTAGTTCCTAAGCTTGGTGGCGCATTGGCGATGTTTTTTTTCAAAAGAAATGCTACTGTTTATCACTGTCTATGGGCGTTGGTGACCACATACCATCAGGTGGCCCATAATATGGTCGTACTACCTACACTATAAAAAAAAAACATGTAACAACAGTCACAGACACATTCTGATAAAGTATGTTATTATGTCAATATAGGAGGACATGCGCACAAGCATTTTGTAGATGGGTTAGGCTAGAGGCGATGATTTGACAATCAAATAAAGATCAGGATATCCCTAGCACTAATAGAATAATTCTCTCTACTACGAGTGTAATAATACATATAAAAGTAATGATGTTTTTTAAATTTGGTTTGTTCTAAAACTCAGGTTGTTGTTTAAATCATGGTACAATGGGCGTAGATATAACTAACAATTGTTAATGTTTCATCCTCCTACAAAACAAGTTTCCTAACTAAAGAGAATGTCATGAATCCTGTGCTTTCAAGACCCATATTTCATTATTCATGACACCAGAGTAGAGCTAATCGACCATCAGCACAGAGTTTGAGGTGGCAAACAAGCCTTGCCAGAGGTTGAGAATCACTACAGCAACAAGGTATGTAGCAAAGTGACATCTGAACATGGCGTCATAGCTTACTTTGCTCGAAATTAAGTTCCAAATACGAGCAGTAATAAGCAACGTTTCTTAGACAAGTCATTCATGGTTGATAAAGTGGCATAAACGAAAACCTTGAAAGTTTGGACTTATTGTGGTAAAAAAATCAGACATAGAACAGTGAGACACACTAAAACATTGATTTTAGTAACAAAATAGTGGTTTAAAAAAAGTATATGAAGAAAGCCTACTCTCAGTTTACTAGAATATTGGTTACTTCATCTCTTAAAACCTTCCCTATGAATTAATAGAATTGAAAGGAAGGATCAATTGTAAATGGTCAGTAAAGGCACTCAAATCGCTTTGCTTCAACAAATCTCAGTTTAATCTTAAGATTGTTCACCGAAAACCAATAAAAAAAAGACTCGAGTAGTTGAGTCTTACTTGACATTGCAATTATTTGAAATAATTTTATATATATTTTATACATAGGTACCTATTTTCTTTTAAATAATTGTCATATCCTTAATAAAAACTTGTATAGATTATAGTAGCTTTATACTTATCAATCTTGAATACTAATGATTTGAGAGTTCATTGAAGTGGACAATTACAATAAGTGCCTACTTAACTACTGTCTATTTTGAACACAAGCACAATTTAAGAATATTCAATTAGTTATAAATAATTTAAATGATAATTAATTGATAATAAGAAATTAATTCTTACCTTTTTATAAATTTCGAAGCTAGTAAACTGGGTCGCTGCATAGGGGAATATTCGAACCATCTGAGCACCATTTCCTTTATACAATGCAATTAATGATTCTTGTTTAACAATAGCCATAAGTCCTCCAAACACACCATGATGTTTGTAGTGCGATGACTGGGCTTGTAACAGTATCTTGATACGGTCTAACGGAGCAACTGTAGTTTTTGCACACATGCCTGCTACACCTAGTATGAGAATATTACAATATTTAATAAAATGTATCATCTTAAAAAGGGAAGTACAATATTTTTAACATTTTGATACTTATTGTACATTTATATATAAAACACAAAATACACAATGATAATAATAAATAAGTGTTTTTTCATTACTTTATAAAATTCAATTGTTAAGTCTAAATATTTAGAGTAGAATATTTATGCTTAAAATATATTAAGAGGTTAGAGAATATAAATGAATTAAAGGAAATAGGAAGGTACTTACCACCAGCTAATAAATTTTTGAGTATAAATTCTAGGTCACTTTTAGGTTCCATCGTAAGACTCATCTTTAAAGTGTTATTAGGGACAGGGAAAACGACAAAATTCTTACACTTGACCTGCCCACCTTAATTGGAGGTACCAGATTAATTAACACTATATGGACGATAGACGAGGAGCATGTCTTCACAATTTGGAACGCAACATATTAAACACACTTTCACCTCAGACTTGCAAACAAAACTTTCTTTGTTTGACTATCAACGATGTCACCAAATTTAAATTTATTTATGAATATAAATTCAAAATAAAAATAATAACCCACAAGTTTCACTTATTAACATATACCTAGATCGATTTTCTTACAGGGAAAATTACAGCTTAATAGTTTTCGTTTACATTATTAGAATTATCTTCGGCCGTACTATCAACTTGGAAAGCTGACGTTCGTCTGACACTGACTAACCTAAACTGACAATGGTTTCTTAACTGACATGAGACATTACCATCAGCGAGCGACACCGGTCTTTTTCATTATACAGATAATTTAATCAGAGTTACTTAAATATATACAGATTAACATTTGAGTTCAATAATTATTTTTTATTAATTATTTGATATTCTACGAGTTTATTTAAGAATTGTTAGTAGGACTCTAATTCAAAAAAATGTCACATATTAACGCCATCTCTTGACAAGATTCTGAACTAGCTTATTGTAGAAAGAAAGTTCGCTAGCGCTAGCTACTAGCTTTCCAACGAAAGCTAACAACGATACTCAAAGGAATAAAATATGTCATGGCTTAATGGAATTCTATTGAAATATTAATTACCACAGAATCAAATAGATTACTATTATAAAATATTTAAATTTAGTGCAGTAATATGTATTTGAGGTTTTGACCGTAAAAACAAAGAATAGGATATTTCACAATAAACATCATTGATCCTGTCAGCTTTGAAGGTCACCTTGAAAGAGCGCGAAAGCTCAAAACGGGGGCGACGAATCACATGAACATCATAAAATAATTTGGGTGCATGCTTGCCCGCACGTTGCACCGGTCACGCTTGGTGTATAAAAGTAAATAGAGTAGTGGAAAAAGGATTTCATAACGTTGCGTGTTACTTCTTTAACTTCATACGTGACGCTTACTTCAACGGCATCATACGCGTGTCTGGTTTCAGGCGATTTAGTTAATTATTTTACGTGAACAATATTTTTAATTAGTGTAATGGATGTGCCGGCAAAAGGGAGTATTTTGGGACGTAAGTAATTCTCTTATTAATATATATTTTGCGTCAATAAAAAAAAATAGTGATTTTAAAACTTTAGTTAAACATGTTTTACTTTAAAGATGTAATAAATACATAAAAGTTGTAATGTATATTAGATATAGTTTTGTTTATATTTTCTAATTTTTGAAAGGAACACCAAATAGATGATTGTTTGATTAATTTAATTTAGCGTACTAATAAAATATCTATTCAAAGAATAAGTTATCAGAAATGTTTATTATGTTTTTTTTCAAGCAAGCTTGCAAGCAAGTTATCATCGGTTACAACTTACAAGTAATAATAATTATAATCGGTAACACATTAGGAAACAATTAGTAAAATACGGACATATATGTACGTATTTGATTATTAGGTCCTTTCATTTTCCATATAAAAAATAATTCTGTAGTATAATTTTTCAGACAATATTTTTTTAAACATTATGTGGCTGCCTTACTGAAAATATTAACTTAATTTCCATCGTTAGGGACGAATATAAAGAAAATTGTGTAATTATAAACTCACCCGTTAGTTTATTTGCCGGTGTCGAGGAATCGAATGGGTCTAAATAAGATAATTGTGTTAATGTCAATATTTATTATAAAATATTTTATTATGATATATGATAACTAATTTCAGTATAACTAGAGACACTCAGGTATTACATTTTATTGTCAACGACCGTCGGTGACCTCTAGGCTCTACACGAGGTTAAACAAAGACAAAAGTTTTCAAAATTCGAATAGGTACCTACTGAAAATATCTTTTCTTTTAGTTACTAAGTTCAAGTCCAAAAATGTTATCTTGTACTACATATTTTTATCTGAATTAATTTTAATAAAAATATGGAATTTCTCTTAGGATGTAATGAGATTAAAATTTAATGGTACCTATTTGTGAACACTGTTTTAAAATGAAACATTTCTGATGTAAAAAAAGAACAAAATAGTGCATTGGCGTGGTACCAGTTACCATCTTTTTAATTTGAGTAAATGAAAAAAAAGGTGTCAGTAATTTTGTTTACTAAATTATAGTTTTCTAAACTATTCAATTTTAGAACGTTATACGCAGTTTACTTCGTGTCTCTATATAGGACTTGAACTCAAGCTCTTTGCTTAAGTTATCTGTTGTACCTCTTATTTTATACATAAATTAGTTATAAACAATTTAAGGAAATGTATTTACAATAAATCTTAATAATTGTCCACCTCGTGTCATCTGGCTGTTTATAAGCAGACATATGAAGCATTTGCTCTGGATATAATTGTATATATAATGTATATATAACATCTATCGATCGTTGCTTTGTAAATAAGGAAAATGGATAGAAAATTGTCATTTAAGCCATTGTGTTATAAATAAGGCATACTTATTACATTACTAAACGAGATAAAAATACATACATGTATAATTTTAATTAATGACACTGCTAATTACGTTTACCATTTATCGTTATTAATTTTTTTGTTTTAAGAATAAGTAACTCAGAAGGCAAAGGGCGATGACTATAAAGTTTTTTCATCCTTGTAATTTGTTGTTCAACTAAATTTAACTTTTACGTCACAAGATCGTAAGTCGTATATGTAATTCACAATACGTAAGTCACAAGATAATTCTAATTTATTTTCTCATATCAATAGAAAAGATTAAGTGACACTTAGAATTTTCATCATTAGTATCATTACATCGTCAACATTCCGCACATCTTTCAAGTAGACCTTTTTGATGACCTTTGTACCATAACCGGTTCTATTCATACTTGGTCCATCCATGGTGATTTGTTGTTTGGACATGAAACCGCGTTGACTAATCTGTAGAAGGAGACCAAACGACTGAACGGTTATGACTATCTCGTACCTGTAGCCAAGTAATATTTCAACTCGATAGAGTTTTCATCTCGTTCATTTTCCTTGTAAGATAATTTTCGAACCTATACAGGGTGTAACAAAATTCGTGTCCGACCCGTGAAGTTGTCGTTAGGTATCGTGAGTCGGTTCTATTTATGTAATCAATTTTAAAATTTTAAGCAAAAATTATCTCCAAATAAAATTTAATTTAACTAAATAACGACAATTACAATGCAAAACAGGCACGGGCGTCAGCGCTCAATAGCTCTTGCCTATCGGGTAGCTCGGACACGAAGTCATAACCTTAGTTTTCCATGAAATTTTCGTCATTTACAATTGAAAATGTCAATAAAATTTTTTTTATGGGTAATTCTTTTGCATAATATTTTAATTTTTTTTACATAAATAGAACCGACTCACGATACCTAATAACCACTTCACGGGTCGGACACAAATTTTGTTACACTCTGTATGTACTGGATAATATTCTTCTATATAATAGATAGAATAAATCTTGATAGTATTTTTTTTAGTCATATTCTTCTCAATAGCTTGCTTTTCGAAAGTATTGTTCAATGCATAAAAGAAACAAACATTGCTTTACATGCATGCCTGCATGAATCCATTAACGAGATGAATGGCGGTTTATCAAGAAGCATTCTATGGGGAGAAGTATTATCATCCATTAGCCATCCATTGCTCATGTCGATGTTGTTGATAAGCTGTTACAAATAATTATAAATAATAAAGAAAATTATTATAAAGAAAATTATAATTATAAATAATTAGAAATATTTAAGGGAGATTTTTACAATTATTATTAGTGATAGATCATTGATATTAAATGTATACAAATAATATGGTAGCCGTCGTTGACCAACATTTTACTAATCATGTCATCGATAACAAGGGCAGTCATCTCTCGTTCTCGCTCTATGCATTATATTTACTCGTAAGTCAAAATATATTTAAATTATGATATTGGTACATATTGCTAAGGTAAAAACCAATTGTTGCTCAATCGTACTAAAGATCTTTATTTTTTTATATTGTATAGGTAGGCGGACGAGCATATGGGCATATTTATTAAAAAACATAAAGTATATACTTCCTAAATAGGAAAAAGGTACTTATATTTATTTTTAGTTAAGTCATGAAAAAACAATTATGTTGAATTTGTACGAATTCGTTAACATCTTGTTTCAAGTATTACGATATTCATTTCATTAAGAAACATTGTAATTATAATCTACGCAGATTTTTATTTCAACGAGAATGTTTTTGTTATTTTCAGGATTCGTACCAGCGCGGTACGTCCTGGCGGTCCTCGGTTCAATCGGCATGGCGATAGTTTACGGGTTGAAGGTTAACTTGTCTGTCGCCATGGTGGGCATGCTGAATCACACAGCGATTAAGGCGTCGGTACACGATGTGCTCGAGGATAACATTACCGCGCCAGCAGAAGACATGGAGTGCGACGCTACGGATAATTCGACTAGTGCGAAGGTGGGAAAAATATTTATGGTATTTTATTTCGTCTGTTTTTAAATAAATGACGTGGATGTTAAGCTGAGGTGGCTAGGATTATGAATATTTCAGGTGAAAATTTTCATTGGTAGTATTTCTATTATATCTTGGTAGGTCAGCGTGTAATGGCACAGTGGTTAGACGACGAGAATCTTAACCGATGATTGGGTTCCGGTAAGCCACTCGTGAATTTTCATGTGCTTAATTTGTGTTTATTTTAATCTTGTACTCGGTGCAGGAAAACAACGATAGGAGAGGAGGGCTTTGCCCGGTAGTGGTACCTACATTTACTGACTGTAATTTACTGCAACTAGAAGACCGAGTAATATTTTAAGGGGATTATTTTGATGAGCCATATATTATATATTCAATGAAAAATGTACAAAATGTTGATAAACGGCTAATTCATTGAAATCTAAACACAAAATAAGTGCCATAAGTAATCAGTATTACATGAGAGATTTAGAAAAGTTTTTAGGACAAATTTAACAACTGCAAAATCTGTTAAAAAAAAACAAAAGAATTTAATAACAGCAATGAAATAGTGCGACATATTTTGGCATTCATTTTGTAAACTTTAATAATTATAAAAAAAAACTTAATAAACAGTCTCGATTTACGTACGTAAGGTATTTTAATATACTTCAACAAATGGAAATTCCGTGCTTTAAACGTAAAATCTTTTTATAGAATTTAGAACAGGCGTAAAATATTTAAATTTACGAGCGTTTGTTGTCCTGGACATTGTCAGACAGACGCACCGACGGGACATATTTCTGGTCACATGATAATAAAAGCGTGGATATACTTGAATACATTATGATAGCTTTTTAATACTGCATTTTAAATTTGGACTTTGGCTTCGCTCGCGTTTCGCATTGGGAGGTTTTTCTATACAAGAACTATCTAACTGTCAAACTCTTTCTAAGGTAACAGGCAATTAAAAAATCAGTCTTATATTTCCATAGAGAATATAAATGTCTAATAATAATTATTAATAGATTGATATCAAAGGCGTCTTGTTGAGTTATTCAATAACTGTCATTGGAACGATTCCAAAGATTTAAATTAATACAAATTTCGTTAAGCGAGGAATGATATTTAACCTCCTTACAAATTGTTTAAGAATTCGAGATTTCAATAATACCAAATTATCATTAGTCTTTATACAATTGTTAAACAACTTAAATTTAACTAAACTTATATACTATATTTAAAAAAAGTTTCGTTTAGCTAAAATTGGTTTTGCTTACGGGTAGTAGAATTGTTTACGAGGCGTAGTACATAAGGTACCATTGGTATCCTGTGTACGCATCAAATAATTAAATATTTTTTTGTAGTAATTTAAAAATGATTACATAAATAGAACCGACTCACGATACCTAATAACCACTTCACATGATTGATGATGCTGATTAATTTATAGCGATTATCACACAATATCATATTGGTAAACAGGGTTATTTGTAACTACCCAGCAACCTCGCAGGACTAGATAGCTAACATCATAAGCAACGACTTTTGTTCTAGGACTTCGGACATAACTCAATACATGAAAAAAAAAAATGATTTTACAAGTTTTTGTCATACTGTCGTGACTTTGTAGGTCTACATTCCATTCATAAACGATAGGACGACGCGACGCATCGATCTTTCCGATGCACGTAGATTTATAAACGTTCAAGCGAGAAATTAAATTAATACATATTTTTGTATGAAAATAAAATCTAACAAATTACCAAAAGTCGTAGAACAACAGTTGTTGCTTATGGTGTTAGCTATCTAGTCCTGCGAGGCTGCTGGGTCGTTACAAATAAACCGTATATGATTCTTATATTTTGTAGAAGAATTAGGGGGTTTAAAAGATTAGTTTTCGGAATTTATCAGATCTTTAATGCTAAAGCATTAGAATTGAGAATTGTATAATTTAAATTCGAATATTAACATAAACTTGGTTGCGGAGATTATCATGGAATTATTTATTTAGTGTATTTAATATATTTTCTATGATTCCAGGAGGCAGACGGACCTTTTTTGTGGTCATCTGAAATTCAGGGCATCGTTCTCAGCTGCTATTTCTGGGGATATTTCGTTTCACAAATTCCTGGTAAGTCAAACCAAAATCGTCATAAAAAATTTAGTAACTAAGGTAGTATATATCAGTTCAGTTATTGCTGTTATCCATATTATATGCATATGTTATTAGTTGTACACACGGCGTTATATAACAAACATCGTATGTTGAATTAATTAATTAATTTAATATTAAGTTAGTCTGAATTTGTTGTTGGCTTTATTATTAGTATTATTATGTTGAATTTATTACCTGTGTAATTCAATCATAAAAAAAAATGCCGTTACTTCTCGATAGAATCTTCATTTAGAACCGGTATTATTAACTTCTTAAAGGACAATTCAAAAGTAATCGTAAGAGCTAGCTCGAATAAATTATATATATATTTTGAAACTAAAGGTGGTCGCATAGCGGAATTGTTCTCTGCGAAATGGGTGATGTTCTTCAGCGTGACCATCAATGTGGTGTGCACGTTGCTCACGCCCGTCATGGCCGAGGCGCACTACGTGGCGGCCGTCGTCATGAGGGTGGGCGAGGGGATCGGCGGGGTGAGTTTATTTAATCCAATATTACTCTAATCGGTAAAAATTAAAAAATGAACGGAAATGTTCGGTGGACTGCACAAATAACTGCAATATATTTAATCATAAAAAATAACTAAATTTTCTATGTTTTCTCATTCAACATTACTCTGAGATTTATAATATTAATCATTGATTTCTTAAACATTGTACATTTAAAAATATACAAAAACTTTTTCACAAATTTGTTCTCTAAACAGCAGTACATAAAGTTTATTTTCAGGCGTCACGTTCGTAGCACGTGCTCGCCTTGTGTATTTTCGTGACCGTAAAGCTTTCGTTCTACCGAAAATAACTTTTATTGAAATTTTATTCGCGTACGTATACGAAATAAAATTGATACTTGATGATTATTTTCGTATGCTATTATTTCTGTTGTTGCTATTATTATGTATATTTCATTTATGATTATGTTAATGAAAGTATACTTTAATCAAGAGAGTATTTCTCATACCATGTTGATATTGCATTAAATTGTATCAAAATTAATGAATTCATGAATTAGTTGAATTCACTTATGAAATTAATATTCAAAGTAAATTTTATATGTGACTAGCGTTACCCGCGTTTTCACGCGCGTAGCTTCCGTTCCCTTGGGAATACGGGAACAAAATGTAGCCTATGTTACTCGTTGATAAAGTAGCTTTCCATTGGTGAAAGAATTTTTAAAATAGTTTTAGTGGTTTAGGCTTAAAAGTGTAACAAACAAACAAACTCACATTACCATTTATAATATTAGTTAGAATTTTAAAACACTAATAATAATAAGTCAGTTATTTAAATATATGAGGAAAGCATGGGAAAATAACGAATACTTACGTATTCGTTATTTTCGCGTATTGACCTCTGTAACGGCGGCCAATCTTAAGAGAGATTATCTACTTCGCCTGACATATTATAGAATATAGTGCATAAGTGTGTGCGCACAGATGCATCCGACCAACGGCTTTACGTGCTCTCCGAGGCACCGGACTGTAAATACTTCCAACTCCCAGACTCTAGGCTGCTATTTATCTTTTGACTCGAAAATCTGTTTTTCGGAATGGTTTCCCGGCCCTACCTGGTGGTTGAATCTGGCATTATATTTAACCAGGTTGAAGGCGGCATTATATCTAGCCAGTAGACTAACGAGGCAGTCAAGCAATATTATTCCATTAAATTATGAAACATGCTGATTGACTAGCCTATTTATTTACCCATGTTGGGTATGCAACATTTATTTAATTGGTCATTATAACATAGGGAGGCGGACAAGCATATGGGCCATCTGATGGTAAGTGGTCACCATCGCCCATAGACATTGTCATTGTAAGAGATATTAACCATCGCGCCAATGCGCCACCAACCTTGGGAACTAAGATGTCCAAGTACTGCTGTTCTTCTGTCTGATGTTGCGGTAGAATATCTGATGAGTGGTTGGTACCTACCCAGGAGAGCTTGCTCGTGCATGGGAAGCTCATAGTGTAGTCAGATTATTTCAAGTACTTATTGAATGTTTACATATACAGGGTGTGACGTTCCCCGCGATGCACGTGCTGCTGTCGAAGTGGGCGCCGCCCGCCGAGCGCAGTGTGATGGCTGCGCTGGTGTACGCCGGCACCTCCCTCGGAACTGTCATCTCCATGCTGATGGCTGGAGTTCTGACCGCGACACTTGGTAATTATAATATAGCATTTATATTTCAAAAGGCAATGGTGACGATTCAGAAAAATCGTCCTGTGTTACTTGTGCCGGTACTTCAGCAGTTTGGGCGTTGTTTTTTTTCTTACTAGTGGTAGTTTTTACTTTAAGTGACTAATAGCACTGTTTTTTACTTGGCTTTACCACTCATCACATATTCTACCGCCAAGCAGAAACACTTTGTATTAATGTGCTCCGGTGTGAAGGGTGAGTGAGCCAGTGTAATTAAAGCCACGAGGGTCATAATATATTAGTTCGTGTCGGTCTTTGTATGTCCAAGTCAAGTCAAGCTCGGTTCCCGTGTGTAGGCTGGGAGAGCGTGTTCTACGTGATGGGCGGGCTGTCGTGCGCGTGGTGCGTGCTGTGGGCGTGGCTCGTGCAGGACTCGCCGCAGGCACAGCCGCTCATCAGTGTGGAGGAGAGGGAGATGATCGTCACGTCACTGGGCGGGAAGGCCAACGACCATGAGCATAAAGTAAGTCGCTTTAACCATACTCGGTATGATTTTCTCCAGAAGTTTTTTTTCATATGAAAGTTGGTCTTTTTTATCAAAAATAAGTCTGCAATAACTCAGAAATTATTAAGGTTCTTATTGAGTGTTATAGGACTAAATTGACACCGAATGTTTAACCCTTTCAAAGGAATATAATATGTTATTTTCTGTCACCTAAACGGACATATTTACATTTGTTATTCAATAAGTTAAGAGCATGTGTTACAAGCTGTTCATATACAATGTATATGAATTGATAAAAAAACCGGCCAAATACGAGTCGGACTCGCGCACAAAAGGTTCCGTGCAATTCAAATTCAAGCGTCTACCTGTTGCCGTTATCAATATCGAGCAAAAACAAGCAAAAAAGTCCCGTTTGTTGTATGGGAGCTACCTTAAATATTTATTTTATTGTTTTTTTAGTATTTGTTGTCATAGAGGCAACAGAAATGCAACTGTGTTTCTACTGTCTAACAATCACGGTTCATGAGATACAGCCTGATGACAGACGGACAGACGGACGGACAGACAGCGGAGTCTTAGTAATAGGGTCCAGGTACCCTTTGGGTACGGAACCCTACAAAAGCAATACAATCGCTTGAAAAATAACTAAACTACTTACTTATTGTTATTTCCTTTGAGTTACTTGTCGGTTCTTCTTGGTAAAAAAGTTTGGTGTCTTCCAGCAGAAGCTTGCAGTACCGTGGAAGGCAGTGTTCACGTCAGGACCTTTCCTGGCTATCTTGGTGGCGCACGCGTGTTCTAACTGGGGCTGGTACATGCTGCTCATAGAATTGCCCTTCTATATGAAGCAAGTACTCAAGTTCAACATGACCGAGGTATAAATATATGTATAAAAGTTTTTAAAATGTGAGTAAATTGGCAGTGGCCCAAGGTCACGTCATATAACGAATTAGCGTTCATACAAATGCTACGAAATGCGATGCGTTGAGCGTTCGAATTTCGGAGGTCGATATAACGGAGGTTGAGGTGGTTTTTTGTATGACAAAAATACAATAATATTATAAAACACGGTTTGATTCGAAATCATATCGCACAGACCTTTGTTTCTAACGGGGGTCCCCCGACCACACAATTTTTTTATTCTTTGAAACATCAGATCATCGCTTAGTATTATCGGTATAATCTTCAGTATGACGTCTTATTGTTGTTGGTGTTGTCTTTATCGGCATATTTTTCTGAAAATGTGTCGATTTCTGATGGAATTTCGGTCACGGCTAATTATAGTTACTTTCCTATTCAGTCTAAAAATCTATAGAAAAGAGCAATGCGACATGAATGAATAGATCAGGTGACAAATTAGCGACTTTATTTGCGCTTACTATTCGATTATAAGCTTATAGGGACAAACAAGGCATTTAAATATTGTTAATTAAGACTGAATCGTAGCAATTTATGAATTTCAGAATGCGGTAACAACAGCTCTGCCTTTCCTTTCGCTCTGGTTCTTCAGTATCGGTCTGAGCCGAGGCCTGGACTGGCTGCGCAGTAAGGGGATCATCACCACCACCACCGCTAGGAAGATCGGTACAATGTTCGGTAAGACCGTTATTTTGAATGTATTATTGCTTGGATAATTAAGTTTATGTTTGTTGTTCATTCGATTTTTTATGTCATTAATTCTGTTTATATATTTTTTCTGCTCTATAAACATTTATCAAAGGTTATTAACATAATAAAGAGGAAGTAGTTTCCATAAATAGTATAAAGTCAATAGGAGTCAATAGATCACTCGATTTCAATTCTAGGACCTTTTGAATTTTTGGTATATATAAATAATTTTCATTGCCATGTTAAATGTATTTTTAACCGACGATACTTTGATAATGCATTATCACTGCACAAATTGGCTTAAGCCAAAAAATATTTATAATGGCAAAAAAACCCTAGTAATGGTCCTTTTGACCGATTTCGGCCACGGTGGCCAATATCAAGAGAGATTAGCCAAAAAAAGACATAGTACTGAGCTAAGAAGTGTAAGGCGGGTGTTGGCTCTGGTCCACCGTGCACCGTGCAGTGGTGTAGTGTGCGCGTCGTGTGCAGCGTCGCTGGTGCCGGCCGCGTGCCTGGCGGCGCTGAGCGCGCTGCGCTGCGAGCGCGCTGCGGCCGTGGCGCTCACGGCGCTCGGCGTCACGGCGATCGGCGGCATGTTCTGCGGGTTCCTCTCCAACCACATCGACATCGCGCCGAACTTCGCCGGTAACTCGCTCACTGTGCACCTCACTGCCGATTGTTAATCATCGACGAGTGACACGTGCAACCTAACACTAATAAATAATATGTTCGCACATGTCATTTCAGAAAACTACCTTGCTTCTATCCTCTTAGTAATTATTTCAAAGTATGTATATATACTCGTACTTTATTATTTATTAAAAGTTTATATAATTGTTATTATTACTTTATCTACAGGATAGGATAGGAAAAAAGAATAATTACATTAAACAATATACATTAGTATCGTACGGAGTTGCGGACGTTGTTTTCAAATACTAAACAACAAAGTAATTCTATCAGTTAAGTAATATTTTGATTGGTGTTCTCTTTTAGGGACACTCATGGCTATAACCAACACCGTTGCAACGATCCCTGGAATCGTCGTACCCATTTTCGTGGGAATCTTAACTCATGGCAATGTAAGTTTTTACGTATTAAATTTGGTCCTTCGAGCCGGATCAACCGATTGACATATTTTTAGGGGGTAACCCTTTCATTACATAGTTTGATTATTAAATATTATTGAATTGTACTAGAAAATAAAATAAAAGTATTTATACATATATTTTTCAAATTGCAGCAAACAATTTCGGCGTGGCGTGTTATCTTCTTTGTTACGATTGCTTTATACGCAGTAGAAATTGTTGTTTACACAATTTTCGGTTCAGGCGAAGAACAGCCGTGGAACAAAGTACCGGAAATTGCCGAAAAAGCGGAGGGTAAGCCGTTGAAAAAGGAAGAAAGTGTTTGAGGTAAATATAGAAACTGCTACAAGTAATATAATCCGCTTGATACTTTAAATGTAAAACATTTGTGAAACGTCCAAAAGTTAATTTCACCTTCAAAAAATACACATGAAAAACATGCAATGTATAGCAAAATTATATAAAATATAAAAAATGCACTCGTAATTATGTAAAATGTGAATGCCTCAGTAGTATTTGTACATACATTTTCTATGTTACGTAAAACCTAATTAAGAAATTCAGTTTCCATGGGGTAAAATCGTTAATATTTTAATAACATACTTTTTATATTAATATGTCATTTTCTATAGTAAGCTGTTCCGTTACCAGGTAACAATTAAAAATGGCAAACAATATCACAATTACAAATGTTTATTACATTATATTTTAAAATTAAATGAAATATGAATAATACTATAATAAAAAAAACCACAATATATGATTAAGTTAACTAAGACCAAGAGGTTTATAGTTTATAATGACTTTTATTTAATCTGTTTTCTCTAATTTATAATTTTATTCTAGTAAAAAAATTGATAAATAATAAAAGGTATTTGACACCTGTTACCTGTCACCTGACAACAATTATGTTGAAAGCAAATGATAGTTCTAATCATTGTTCTAAATGCAATTACGAATTTCTAATAATTATGGTTATATGTGATTTTTCTAGTACTTATATAAATGCGTCACGACTCAAGACTTAAACTTTAACACACTGTGCAGAATTTTATAAATGGAATAATTTGTGTTTTCTGAAGACTTTTTTATAAAGGAAAATCTTTAGTGTCGTTCAAATTAACATGATTAAAATCTCATGATGCTTTTAAATTGAAATTTTAAATAAAAATTAAGCTTATATATGTGCCATAATATATATATTTATTTATTAAATATTACTCTTAAGACTGCCAAAAGATTTAATCAATGTCTATTTTGGTCTATGTACTTACGTAATTATAAAATATTTGAACATATTTTTTAAAGACGCGCTTAATCACATAAATGTGTGTTAAATACGTCACTTCCGTTTCTTTTTTTAAATGTATCTGAGTCTGACGTTAGTTATAGTTTTTTTTTATTTGTAAGAAAAATGAGCCAAGATATTAATCTCTATTAAATATTCATATTATTTAAGAAAAATACTAAGAATAAATAAAGTATTTTTGTATGTTGCATTTAAATAATATAATAAAAAGTAATATGTGTAGCTTTTTTAATAACGATATTTTAAAAAAAAATGTATTATGTATGTCTATTAATAATTTTATTTTGTAACTTTTTATTTATAATTATTTTGTTCTTACCAAAGACAGATTGTACTTAGTAAATAAAGATAACAATTAATATTGTTGTTTTTTTTATTTCAATAACTGTGAATGTAAATAAATGCATGTATAAAATATAACATACAAAACTGACTATAAGCAATAATTACAAAAAATACCAAATTTATTTTTAAATAATAAAAATCTATTTTTACTTTTTGTCAAAGAAACTTTCAAAAATATTATTGCAATGAACGAGTATGTTGATAACAAAAAAATAATACTATTCCACTATTTATTTAGAAATTAGTTACGTCGTACGTCGGTTACTTTATTCGAACGAGTCGCGAGATGTAGGCGGGGCCGAAGTTGGCGGCGACGTCGGGAACCACCAGCTGCCCGTACTTGGGCCGCGCGGGCCCCGAGCCCAGGCTCAGCGTACTGCTCAGCGCGCTGAATGGCTTCGTTAAGTCTCTGTAACATCATATAAAAGTACCTGTCAATAATGGATATTGGAAAAAGGGAATAAATTGAATTTATTTTTTTATATAAGAGACACAAAATATAAACTCCAAGGACTTATGCCGTTTCAATTAGTAAATTATTTAACATTCTGTAATTACCATTTCATTAAAATATTTTTTCATGTTTGACATTAATAGAGTATGTAATGATTGCCATTGTCATCGTAACGATATAAACTAATATGGATAACAACAATTTGCAAGTTTAATCATAAGTTTTTAAATGTAAATATTAAATCAAAATCGGCCCAGCAGTTGAGCGTAATATTCAAACAAAAATGAAATTGACATTATTATATTATCATGGATGTAATTTATATTGATGACTTCGTTTTACTTAACACTATAAACACACGAACCTACATTCAGTACCATCAGATAAGTAACTTTATTTTAAAAGACTCATATACTATTTTCTAAGTCCACATCCCATCGCTTGCAAACTGAGACGGGGCGGAGTTTATCAAACCGACTTTAGCTTCGGGACTTCGCTTTTTGATTGTGATACAAGGAGTGTGCGAGCGGGGCGGGGTACCTGACGGCGGCGACGAGCGCGTGGTCGCGGAAGGCGCGCTGCAGCGCGGCGTGCACGACGCCGTCGTTCTGCGCCGGGCTCAGCGCGCACGTGCAGTACACCACGCTGCCGCCCACGCGCGACAGGCGCAGCGCGTTCCTGTACACACACCGCCTTGTACGCTGCTGACCACTTTCGTCGTGTTATTACTTCTCGACTTCAACGATTGTGGAATATTGGCTAGTATAAACTGCATGACAAATATTTGGCTGACGTGCGGCTGGCCCGTACCGAACGAATACACTTATGAATGTATATTTATCATTTTTGCATGCTGTATTTGCATCTACAATACAACTGCTCATTTTACTCGTATTAATTGTGTTCGTGTAAGTACCGCCGAATTAAATCCAGATTTTCGATTGAAATAAAAAATAAAATATAAATTGTCGCATCTATAATTAAGATTCGGATACGACTCGTGAAGCATCGGATGAAATACGTTTGTATACGAATTCGTGTAGACGGCAGTGTAAGTGCTAAAAAGATACACAAACTTTCTCCAAATCTACAAAATGTACCAAATAAATACATAAGCTATCAATATTCACAACCGAACATTCATTAATTATTATTAATATATATTTTTTATTACATTACTTATTAATATTTATTATGAATAAGTTCTAAAGAAGTTAAAAATGTGACATCAAATTATAAACTTACACCAGCAGCTGAGTTTGAACCTCCGGAATGTTCAGCCTCTCCTTAACGCGATCCGGTCGAAATATGTTGTTCTCGTCCTCCGTGACCGAATGTCTGTCTGTTGTGCACGGCACATCCACTAAAACCTGAAAAGCATCGACCAATGACATCGCGTCAATTGATATCGATGACCAATGATATCGATTAATTCGGTGTCAAATTTGTTTATTTGGGTTTATCCCTGTTGTGTTTGGAAAAGGCTATAGTGGCCTATCAACACGTGGTATATTTATAGGATTTCAATGATTTTTTATTAACGTCATATTGCATTATATTGCGTAATATTTACGTCATATTTAATTGTAAGCTCACCTTATCAAAGCCATAATCGTCAGTGAGGTACCGTCCGTCAACTCGTGACATCAAAACTCGTTCCCGCCATTTGTTGCCATTTTCGTAGTCTAAAAGGTAGTCGCGGAATATTCTAGTAATCCTGCAATAAAAAAAGATTATTTAGGTTCTTTAATTTTATATATTGATCCGTCGGGCAGCAGCGTCTGCAGCGCCGTGAGCGCCTTGCCGCCGGCGACACTAGGTAGAGCGAGTAGAGCGCACCTGTTAGAGCGCGACACGGACGCGTCGTTGCAGAGCAGCACGTCGGGCAGCAGCGTCTGCAGCGCCGTGAGCGCCTTGCCGCCGGCGACACTAGGTAGAGCGAGTAGAGCGCACCTGTTAGAGCGCGACACGGACGCGTCGTTGCAGAGCAGCACGTCGGGCAGCAGCGTCTGCAGCGCCGTGAGCGCCTTGCCGCCGGCGACACTAGGTAGAGCGAGTAGAGCGCACCTGTTAGAGCGCGACACGGACGCGTCGTTGCAGAGCAGCACGTCGGGCAGCAGCGTCTGCAGCGCCGTGAGCGCCTTGCCGCCGGCGACACTAGGTAGAGCGAGTAGAGCGCACCTGTTAGAGCGCGACACGGACGCGTCGTTGCAGAGCAGCACGTCGGGCAGCAGCGTCTGCAGCGCCGTGAGCGCCTTGCCGCCGGCGACACTAGGTAGAGCGAGTAGAGCGCACCTGTTAGAGCGCGACACGGACGCGTCGTTGCAGAGCAGCACGTCGGGCAGCAGCGTCTGCAGCGCCGTGAGCGCCTTGCCGCCGGCGACACTAGGTAGAGCGAGTAGAGCGCACCTGTTAGAGCGCGACACGGACGCGTCGTTGCAGAGCAGCACGTCGGGCAGCAGCGTCTGCAGCGCCGTGAGCGCCTTGCCGCCGGCGACACTAGGTAGAGCGAGTAGAGCGCACCTGTTAGAGCGCGACACGGACGCGTCGTTGCAGAGCAGCACGTCGGGCAGCAGCGTCTGCAGCGCCGTGAGCGCCTTGCCGCCGGCGACACTAGGTAGAGCGAGTAGAGCGCACCTGTTAGAGCGCGACACGGACGCGTCGTTGCAGAGCAGCACGTCGGGCAGCAGCGTCTGCAGCGCCGTGAGCGCCTTGCCGCCGGCGACACTAGGTAGAGCGAGTAGAGCGCACCTGTTAGAGCGCGACACGGACGCGTCGTTGCAGAGCAGCACGTCGGGCAGCAGCGTCTGCAGCGCCGTGAGCGCCTTGCCGCCGGCGACACTAGGTAGAGCGAGTAGAGCGCACCTGTTAGAGCGCGACACGGACGCGTCGTTGCAGAGCAGCACGTCGGGCAGCAGCGTCTGCAGCGCCGTGAGCGCCTTGCCGCCGGCGACACTAGGTAGAGCGAGTAGAGCGCACCTGTTAGAGCGCGACACGGACGCGTCGTTGCAGAGCAGCACGTCGGGCAGCAGCGTCTGCAGCGCCGTGAGCGCCTTGCCGCCGGCGACACTAGGTAGAGCGAGTAGAGCGCACCTGTTAGAGCGCGACACGGACGCGTCGTTGCAGAGCAGCACGTCGGGCAGCAGCGTCTGCAGCGCCGTGAGCGCCTTGCCGCCGGCGACACTAGGTAGAGCGAGTAGAGCGCACCTGTTAGAGCGCGACACGGACGCGTCGTTGCAGAGCAGCACGTCGGGCAGCAGCGTCTGCAGCGCAGTGAGCGCCTTGCCGCCGGCGACACTAGGTAGAGCGAGTAGAGCGCACCTGTTAGAGCGCGACACGGACGCGTCGTTGCAGAGCAGCACGTCGGGCAGCAGCGTCTGCAGCGCCGTGAGCGCCTTGCCGCCGGCGACACTAGGTAGAGCGAGTAGAGCGCACCTGTTAGAGCGCGACACGGACGCGTCGTTGCAGAGCAGCACGTCGGGCAGCAGCGTCTGCAGCGCCGTGAGCGCCTTGCCGCCGGCGACACTAGGTAGAGCGAGTAGAGCGCACCTGTTAGAGCGCGACACGGACGCGTCGTTGCAGAGCAGCACGTCGGGCAGCAGCGTCTGCAGCGCCGTGAGCGCCTTGCCGCCGGCGACACTAGGTAGAGCGAGTAGAGCGCACCTGTTAGAGCGCGACACGGACGCGTCGTTGCAGAGCAGCACGTCGGGCAGCAGCGTCTGCAGCGCCGTGAGCGCCTTGCCGCCGGCGACACTAGGTAGAGCGAGTAGAGCGCACCTGTTAGAGCGCGACACGGACGCGTCGTTGCAGAGCAGCACGTCGGGCAGCAGCGTCTGCAGCGCCGTGAGCGCCTTGCCGCCGGCGACACTAGGTAGAGCGAGTAGAGCGCACCTGTTAGAGCGCGACACGGACGCGTCGTTGCAGAGCAGCACGTCGGGCAGCAGCGTCTGCAGCGCCGTGAGCGCCTTGCCGCCGGCGACACTAGGTAGAGCGAGTAGAGCGCACCTGTTAGAGCGCGACACGGACGCGTCGTTGCAGAGCAGCACGTCGGGCAGCAGCGTCTGCAGCGCCGTGAGCGCCTTGCCGCCGGCGACACTAGGTAGAGCGAGTAGAGCGCACCTGTTAGAGCGCGACACGGACGCGTCGTTGCAGAGCAGCACGTCGGGCAGCAGCGTCTGCAGCGCCGTGAGCGCCTTGCCGCCGGCGACACTAGGTAGAGCGAGTAGAGCGCACCTGTTAGAGCGCGACACGGACGCGTCGTTGCAGAGCAGCACGTCGGGCAGCAGCGTCTGCAGCGCAGTGAGCGCCTTGCCGCCGGCGACACTAGGTAGAGCGAGTAGAGCGCACCTGTTAGAGCGCGACACGGACGCGTCGTTGCAGAGCAGCACGTCGGGCAGCAGCGTCTGCAGCGCAGTGAGCGCCTTGCCGCCGGCGACACTAGGTAGAGCGAGTAGAGCGCACCTGTTAGAGCGCGACACGGACGCGTCGTTGCAGAGCAGCACGTCGGGCAGCAGCGTCTGCAGCGCCGTGAGCGCCTTGCCGCCGGGCGCCGCGCACAGGTCGAGCGCGCGCTCCCCGCCGCGCAGGCACAGGGCCAGCACGCCCAGCACGCTGGCACCGTCCATGGGGTAGTAGTTGAACACTCCTGGAATAGCCCAGGGCAGAGAGGAAACTAGCTCATTATTGATATTTTAATTTTAAACTATCAAGTTGTAATATTTGTAATTAATTTTAATTTGTGTTTTATGATTGAGATGCCATAAGATAGAAATGGTTTTATCAAAGAACAAATCTTACCCGTCTTACATCTCTTCGGCTCAGGAAATTTTTCATATTCACTATTCTTTTCATAGGTCATCACTTTTAAATGTTCGGGATACTCAAATTCTGTCTCGGGTTCGATAATAAGTGGAAAATCAGTATCTCCTACAGAATTGTTAATTATGTTATAAATTTAGATTTAAATGATTTAAATACTCAAATGAAATATATTATGATTTAAGTTGCATTACCACAAGTACCAGCAATTAGCTATCAATTTATTGAAAAATATATTATTTTAAAACATTTATATATTCAATAATTTAATTTATGTCATATTATATGTAAGCCATCATCATATTATATGTTAATGTAAGTGTATTATAAGTAAAACTTACTATTAGCATAAAGTGAATATTGCATGGACTCCGGAATCCAATCATCGAGTCCTTTGATTTTTGTCGCCGGCACATACTGATATAATGCTTCTGAAGATATACCCATTGATGGTTGAATAATTCGAGAATGGTCTATCTGTGCTTCCTCTAATGCTTTATTCAGAGTGTATGCTGATTTTGAACTAAACGGAAAATATATAATTCTATATTTAAAAACATAAATTAATTGATTTTGAAATTAATAAAATGTCATTGGCTGTCATTTTCTGTTGAAAATTCTCAGTAGCAGCCCGGAGTGTAGATGTTGGTTGTGTGCACTTCTGTGCCTCGGAAAGCATGTAAAGCTGTTGGTCCTGCACGTGAACTCTTTCTGGCTGTGTGGGATTGCAGTCTTGTCGGGGTATGACAGTTAGGGAAAAGAGAGTGCACCTGTGTTTGAGCACCCACTTTTGCACTATAATATATCCTGCGCAGATGGCTAATCTCTCTTGAGATTGGCCATGGTGACCGAAATTGGTCTGGAGGACAAATATTATTTTTTATATTTTATCATTCAAACACTTACACTTCTTGCTTATCCTCTTCTTTTTTATCTGCTTGTAGTATCCTGTTATCACTTAATTCTAATTTTTCTGGTACATTTTCACCTTGCGGATAAAGTTTTGCTATTTCCTCACTTTGTAATTTAGCTACATAGTCGTCTATACTATTATTATGATTGTTATCTACTTCTGTTGATTCTTGAGGTGTATATTTATCATGAAATGTCTTTTGCACAGACATTAAATTTTTGAGGCAATGTGCACCTTAAATTTACGAAAGTATATCTAATATTTCAAATATAAATAAATTGTAAATATTTAATTAAATTTAATTTGTATTTATCATGTACAGAATTTTGTTATATTTATTAATTATCAATAGAAACAGTATTATTGTTAATATTACAGAACAGCAATTACTACTTAATTAAGCAAGATGTCTGTGAATAGATACCTCGATGCGATAGATATTCCATAGTTTCTTCAGAATCGCCGTAATTGTTAATAACCGCTACATACTTAGACTTTCGCAATAGTGCTTCTCGCATCGGCTCCCATTTACTACCGAAGACTGATCCGTAAAAGTCATCGAAGTGATGCATAGCTTTGTATTTTGGACCATTCTTCTTTTTTAATTTTGCCTGTAAATAATTTTAAAGTATTTATTTGTATTTTGTTTCACTATATACATTGGTTATGTAGGTTTTATTAAGTTTACCCAGTGCGTTTTTGATTTAAGCCTAACTTGCAAAACTGAGTAAGTATTTATTCGGGCATTTTTACATATATTTTGAACACTAAACATATTTATTTATAAATTTATTTCTCTTTGCAAGTGCAATGTTTTTATAGTTATTTACTTTTAGGTTATTTTTTGACGTTGACATTAATATTAAATCTTATAATGTTTACATCATGAGTCTTAAACATATTTCCGTTGAATAATATGTTTATGTACTTAAAAATATATATTAACACGAAATAATACAGGTTTAATCTATGGGCATAACTATTTTAAAGAACGAATATCAAAATGATTTGAACATTTCTGAACGAAAAGAATAATTGTCACCATGACAATGAAAGACAAGGACCATTATATCTCTCTTATTTATTTACCCTCACGCCCGCGAATACCAAATTGAGGAGTATTGATTTGTTTACAAGGAGCGAATTGGGAGACTTTGAGTATACTTCGGTATAGGTAGGTCTCGCAACCTTGTCAAAACGATCGAGATAATATTCCGACTTAATTACTTCTTTACGTGCTAAGGTGTTTATCAACGAATCGTGCCAGGTTATATACGCCCCGGGCAAAGTTTTGAGGGTCTTAAAAGCTTAATTACTCGCGGAGCGAACTGCTTTATCGATTGCACATCCCTTTTGTATCCTTTCGCGTTAAGTGTATGGGCTAGTAATTCGATAAGGATCTAAAAATGCGCGGAGATTTCACTATGAGTTTTAGTGACAATGAAACGACCGATTGGTAAGTATTGTGCTGATAAAAATATTTATTTAAATCTTTCGGTTAAAGAATTAATTAAATAGTTTTATTTTAAGGTATGTAAATGCTTTTTCGCAATGGAAAAGGGAGTGATTGTGTCTTGAAGTGTATTTAAAATAGCATCAGTCATGTATGGGATGTTGAATATTGGATGGAATGAAGGTAATAAGGTGGAATGGACAACGGTAGGCTGGAAACGGTCCCTCCTGGGACTGTACACTTGGACACTGTAAGGTCACTTCATCAAACTGTGGTGTCTCTAAGAACCGCTCTTGAAGTATCTAAGAATGAACTTAAAGAATTGAAAGAAAAGTATCAGGAACATTCACGTTGTATAGAGTACGCTGATGTTATAGAAAAATTAACTTTGGAGAATCACATATTGCGACGTAAAATAATTGACTCTGAAGATATAAGAAATAAACCTCATCAGAACTTCAATTTAGAGGTTTCTTACACCCCAAAAGGAGACAAAATTGAGGACAGTTATAGGAGTGAAGTTTTTATTAAAACTGCTTCTACCGATGGTATTGATGATATAAATAATAAATTTTCTGAATTGAAAAGTTCCGAGAATTTGGAAGAAATAATTGAAGAGTCCAAATCGGAATCAATAGTATCAGACAATTCGAACTTTCCTGTTGCTACTAGCAGTCCAATTGATGATAATTCTAATAGTCAAATCTTTGTTCCTAAAGAAGAATCTGATGTCATCACACCAAGTTTCAAAACGAAATTGGAGCTGTTGTCGAAATTTGATGTTAGGATTAAAGTAAAGACTCTGAAAGAGGGTAGTGTTAAATCAAGTACTACATCTGATAGTGATTCTACGACTACGAGCGAAGAAAGAAAGGAAAAATCAAAGGAAAAACCTGCTGAGACGAAAAAATACCATTTTGAAGAGCAGAGAGAACATTTCCAAAACATAAAAAATCACAAAGGTGATAAGGTTAATTTCAAATCCGTTTCAACGGAGAATATAAAGATGGCAGTGCCAAATGAAGCAGAAGTAAAATCTAAAACTGATAAGTTTGATGTGCAAGTGCGGATCACATCGGAAGACAATCTCGTCGTTAAAGAAACTAATGAGAGGTCGAGGAGAAAAGACACGTTAAACTTGGATGTGGACAATTTAAGTCTTAGGTAAATAACACATTTATAAAATTTATTATTAAAATCTAGGTTCTTTGCTATTCATATTTCATAAAGGAATCGTCTAATTTGCTCCAGATCAATGTCGGAAGGCGATAATTCAGTTTTCTCTGAAAGCGGAACAACTCCAATGGGACAAAATACTGCACCCGATGATAAACAAGATCAGGAAAACGGTAGCGGCAACGAGTCCGAGGAAGTCGACGATATAGAACTTATATTTACGACGGATGAGTCGAAGGATATGAGCAATTTGCAGGCAAGTTGCAGTACTAGGAATACTGTGTATCCTTTTGAAATGTATTTATTTTGCAGTTATGGATTTATTTATATCTTTATGATGTTAATATTTGGTTTATATGTACCTACATTTTTTTTTATAAAATAATTTCTTAAATTAACGAAACTTTAAAAAAAATATTTTTATTTTTATCTTTAAAAATTTCAACAAGCTATTCCTTTGATTTAGCGAATTTGGAAGTCCCAGCTTCGAACCTTAATCTGCTACTAATTTTATTCGTAACCTTTGTACAAGTAGATCTAATATAATTTTCCGTAGCCATTTGTTAGTTTAATAATTTAAAAAAAATTTACAAGCCGAATATCTAAATAGAATACTTTAGCAAATAGCTTTGCGAAGATGGGGTGGATAAAATTATTATCAAAAGGAGCAATTCACAAACACGATGTAATAGATTTTGCTGTTCGAGTTGATTGCGTGTGAACGTCACATTAGTTTTAAATTCGAGTACCCATGTATCGCCCCCATTTATTCACGTCGTAAATTTGCAACTCGGAATACTAGAACTGTTTCGACGACTGAGGTTTATGGTTTCGCGTGTGAAATTGTAAACGTGTTAAGCAGAATTAGTGTGGATAATTTGTATGTATTAAATTGATGGTAGTGTGTAAATGTTTTATTTTATTAATTTAAGGCATTTCTAATGCATATTATACAAAAAAATAAAATAACATTCTGCACTCATCCTTCATCTAAACTTTAACTATGCAAAATTTCACTCCTCTCCGTCTACGCAATTGTCGTAAAAAGTGATGCAAAGTTTTTGCTTCACTTATTTATATAATGATGTATATTTAGAACTTTAAATTTTGGAATTTAACTTAACTATATTTTCATTATATATTTCATGATGAATACAAGATAAGAGAGTAAACCCAAAGGTATCATTGTAATCAAAATATTCGCTTCTCACAGGAAGATCTCGTTTCAATACGAGATACTGATCAATGGGTACCCGCTTCTGCTTCTACCACTCATTCGACACCTGTCCTGATCAAGTTCCATACCCTCGATCCAGACTTCCAACCGGGAAGTGAAATCAGTAATATTACAAAAGAAAATCAAGAAAACAGTCCTTGCTATGCAAACGAATCGCTAAGAGTGAAAAGGGTATCTTTGCCTAATGATAAAGAGATAAAACATGTCGGATTTAACGAGAAAGGAACTCTAGAACTGCCCGGTCGTGGAATACTGAAGAGTTACGATAACAAGTCTGATAATATGCTGTACAGGCGTAGTCCAAATACGAGCTCCAGGAGACTTGACAGCATTGACAGCCTGACATGCGAATACAATCGTGGACTCAGCTTTGATAATACAAAGTCCTCGAGCTTCGAACTAGGATCTAGTCTAGATGTCTTACACAGAGAGGAGAGTGTAGACAGCTTTCAGAGGCCAAGAATGGGACATCGGTTTTCTGTGTTCGCTGAAACGGATATATCAAAATGTGGCATTTCAGAGGATGATCTTGCAAGCAATCTGAATTCGAGGCGCAATACATGTCCTAATCCGTTCCAATATAGGTGAGGAATAAATTGTAACGATTTGTAATATTTAGTACTAGTTGTAAGAATAGTTTATATTTATATTTCTGTACTATATTTGTTTTTGGGGAAGTAACTGAAATTTAAAAGAAATATACACAATTTCCAAGCAAAACTAAACCGCTAAAATCTGCGGTGGTCTAAACAAAATAAAAAGATCCACTTAGTCCCTTTTTAACTCAAAAGCTCGTTGTTGTTAACAAAAATTTATAGACATTTAGAGTTTTGTTGATAGATATTTAGATTTTTGTTGCTTGGTTAATTTAAATGTGGCACTTTTAGACCCGTGATGTCTCGTGCTGGAGCTCGCACGGGGTATAAAGCCATCGGTCGACCTCGACCAGTGGTGTACCAGGGATTCGCCCCTCGGCGAGAGAATGCTGCACAGACTGATGTGTCCGCTCTGCCGCCGAAGTGGACTTCGGATGGCTATTTAGCCTATAAGGTAATGTGATATATTTTTATCTATACATTTGTTTGCCTTCATTAGCTGCTAGGTAATATTATGCGCAGAAGTAACTCGATATTTTCTTACCTTTGTTTTTTTGTATACAAAACAGTTTGTTACTTGCTTCCTTATGATGATGAAATAAAGCGACAATGTGTATAACATAAGCCATCTTTATTTATTTATTAAGGAAAACCTACAAAACATACAGTAAATAAGTGATAATGTTAAGTATCACTTTGCTTAAATTAAATAGAACTTAAATTAAGTGCATTCTTACTTAAAAGTTATCACGATATGTACATAACAAATTCAGAAAGAGACATGTGTAACGCTAAGGTCTTAATTAATTAATATGTTGTTGACTATTTGGTGAAAAATATCAATTTCTCATTTAACTCAAGAGTTATTATATCTGCCTCTGTTTAAAGTACTGTTACATCGTTAATTGCTTTGCAAACCACTTGGTGAATAAATTAAATTATTTAAAAGTTCTTCACTCATAATTCGAATTCATATAAAAATACCTATATCATATTAATATGTTTATAAATAAGATACATACTAACAGATGAACTCGACTCACCCGACGGTGGTACCAACTCTACCACAACGCACGAGCACCACTCGTAGACTCACCATTCCGGACGCGCGACCACCACCACCACAACGACGCACCGATGAGGCTCGTCGGGTCCTTCTCAGTGACATCGGTATGGTATTTTCCTACTGATGTATTCCAGCTATTGACTTGACTTGACTTGACTACCTAGTCCTTGGTTTAGTAGCTAGCTTGTGCACCTGAATTATCTCAGATTGTGTCGATTTTTCGTTACACCGTGTTTTTATAGAGCCAGTGGATCTGTTGGTTTGCACATTGCCTGAAAAATATTTCAGGGTACCCTAAAGTCTTTATTCCAGTTGTTATGCAGAGGACAGTGTAGATATAAAAGAAATATTTGGGCTATTAAAGTATCTACGGACGAAAATTCCAATTTTTAAACGTAGCAATTTCATTCGAAGGGCCCTTGAACTCACTTTGTTTTCGTTTTTTTGTGAATAAATAACCGGTTTTTATAAAATAACCGACACGAAAAACCAGAGCTATCCTCTGATGCGAGGAAATCTCTCTTTAATTAGTAAAATATGTTTTTTTACTCATAACTTGCCCCTGCGGGGCTCCCTTTTGCGCGGGGCTCGTAGCAATTGCTACTCTTGCTACGTGGTTAATCCGGCCCTAATGTAATGTAATGTCATTGTTTTATATATTTAATGTATGTTAAAAGATGTAAATTACACCTTCTATGACAATAGTCGTGTTAAGAGTATTATTACAGCATTTGTTTAAGCATCTGTCTTTATATGTGTTGTTGTATTGTACAGATTACTTTATAGAAGTGAAACCGATATAAGTACCGTATTAAATAAATACATATTTAAATCATATATGGCAGGCGTTATATTTTCTGCCTATCAAGAAGTGCCACAACTTGAGAGTTTGTAGTGGATTTCTGTATTCAATGCAGTTTTCGTGTATTCATAAGATGTTTTTATTTAATTATTTTATTTTCCTCATTTTCATTTTGGAACAGCACTGACGGTACACCAGATCTGGCGCTATACCAACCTGCAGATATTAGATTCAGCTACGATAATTAGACTAGATACACATAAAGTGACTGGTATTTAGATATGTTGCTAGTAATATTATCTTATAGGATTTACGTCCATGGTGCCCGAGTTGTCACGCTCAGCCGAGCCGCTGTGGTCGCGACGAGCTGCCAGCATTCACGATCCTTCTCAATCACCCTCCAGGTAAATACACAATGTATACAATAAGAGTTGGACTTGCGATTTTTGTGTGGATTTATTTATATCTATGTAATTTCTTATATATTGTAATGTTACATCATGTGTAGTATTATATACTAGGCTATACTATACTAGGCCCATAAGAGCTTTAATCTCTTGTAAGGGGGGTCCCCCATTTCGTTAGCCATAAAATGTATAAGCACTTGAATTCGATTAATTATTATAGCTACTTAATAGCTCTGGCCAAACGGAACTGATATGATATATATTTTCCTATAAAGTATTATTGTTGATTAACATAATAAGAGATATAAGTATAGATAGATTAATATTGAAAATTTATAATTATGGCCCAAAATGGCTTTCTAAAAATATTTTAATAGTGATTTATGGCCGAATACTGAAACGTCTTTCAAATATGAAGGGGGCTTAAATATTTGAAACGTCTTCGAATTTCAAAATTCGCATACTAAATTTTGAAAAATAATGACATTCCAAGCAATTGAGTCCTAATCATATTTGAATGACGTTTCAGTATTCGGCCGTATGTCTATTAATCTCAACCAGATATATCAATATCAATTTATATTTGCGATGTAATCAATTTCTATCATAGAATCGTGATAGCATCAGTTAAATTATACAATGTATGTACATTTGTTTAATTTATTGCAGATATCGCTACCGTTCGCCGTGTCTGAGCGTTGATCGAAGCAATGATTGGAGCCAAACAACAAACATCGCTTCCGCTAAAGGTTACGAATTGTCTTCATAAGTTAAAAAGGAATTCAATATTCTCACTAATTAATATTGCCGATAAAATATTTTGAATGTGGAATAAACATCAAAATATTAATTATCCACAGAACTAACTAAATATAAGGAAAATAAAAGGAGCTACAATAGAGCCCTGTAGAACTCCTTTTCTATGCCTTTATTTTCTTTTATTATTACCTATATTTCACTAATTTATTATATAATATTGAAGTAATAAAAAAATAAAGTTGAAGTAACAAAGAAATAGTCAAAATGACTATTTTTTTGCTTTACGTAATCGAAAGCTTGACTTGACATTTTCAACGTTTTACTTGATGGTTGAGCTTTGCGCAAGCTTGTCTTACTTGGTATTGTTTTGTTCCGATTTGAAGGGTGAGTGAGCCAGTCTAATTACAGGTACAAGGGTCATATTTTAGTTCCCAAGGTTGGTGGCGCATTGACGATTACTTACAATGCCAATGTCTATAGGCGTTGGTGAGCACTTACCATTAGGTGGATCATATGCTCGTCCGTCTACCTATTCCATAAAAAAAAGGTAACTTAAATAAATACTTATATATTAGGTGTATCTTGGCGCGGTTCGCTGCCAGACGTTCGTCGGGATGACACTGATGAGCTTCTACAAGAGACCGAAGCCTTCCTACGTCGCTCTATTGATAACTTGCGCTCTACTTCACTTGAAAGTTAGTATCTGTTTGTTCTAAGTTTATTTTTAACGATTGAGTGTAACTTAACCGGATGTTATGACTACATAATATTCAATATGTCACGTGTTAATCACGTGATTATAAATTTTCTTTCTTACGATCTTTGACAGATCTATCAGTCTTGAGTTATTTTTCATACAAAATGTTAATGTATTTGTCTGTCGATTATATATAAATATAAATCGTATAAACTGTCATATAAATTTTACTATAGATTAATGAATACGACTTAAATTATTGTTTTATTTATACAAAAGCAATGCTTGCTTATATTTATTACTTAGATTATCAAAATAAAAAGTATTTGAATGATTGGAACTGAATCTTCAAGCGCATTAGTAATAAAAACAATCACGCCAACAATGCTATATGCATACGTGCGGACAGCAGCTCAGCCCCTCGCCCTCCCATGCTACACCACCGTGTAACAGGCATTCCATAATTCATGTTTTCAGTGGATAGTTCCGGTGAACGATCTGGTCACCCATACATCCCGGCAGAGGCAAGACAGTTGCGTCTCGGGCACGCTGTGAAACTGATAACACCACAAGGGAGACTTGCTGTGGGACGCGTCAGGTATGGAATAAAAAATTTAGTAACTGGGGGACAATTCTACTAATTTATAATACGGTTGCGATGCGTTCTCTATTCTATTCCGATCCAACTTCGATTAAATCGCAAGTCGGTCGTTATGTTGGTTGAATAGGAATAGTTGAATAGTTGAACGTAACGATTACGCTTCGTTTCGATTACGATGTAGTGACAAATTGTTAGTAGAATTGCTCCCTGAGTATCGGTTCCCTTGATCTTTTTAAAATATTTTTTGACTATATTGAGCAACGTAGTAGTTGTTTTTGAGTTATTTTTATAATGGCTAACGTTGTATGGTTGTAGAGTTTGAGTTGCAGACCTTGAGTTTTTTTTGTCTATAAAACAATTAATTTATTTAATGTATTGTACGTTAAGTGTTCATCAGTGTAAAGTGTTACCCAGGAGTAACACTTTAGTTATTTACTTTGCCTTGTAAAACAGGTA
This sequence comes from Nymphalis c-album, assembly GCA_963151315.1. Lineage (NCBI taxonomy): Eukaryota > Metazoa > Arthropoda > Insecta > Lepidoptera > Nymphalidae > Nymphalis > Nymphalis c-album. The sequence continues at coordinate 3,057,221 of OY720602.1, read as the reverse complement.
GAGCGTGTATCTGACCACTCGTACATGTAATTATTGTAGAGTTAAGAAATAGTTATAGAGTTTTAGTAGAATAAATAATTTATTTACACGTAAACATAATCTTAAGGGCTTTTGTAGACTTTGTTATGTAATTTATGAGTTTTATTTTACAGATACGTCGGCCTCGCAGGCGGTACTGCTGCAAATAGCGGTATCGTGGTCGGCGCGGAATTTTCACTGTCCCAGTACCCAGGAATGCCACGCAACGATGGTACCTATAATGGAAGACGGTATTTCCTCACTCCGCCGCAATACACTGCACTGTTTGTGCCATTCTCGAAGATAGTTATGGCTTGGGCTAACTAGACTTGAAGTCAGATTTTGATATCAGGCTCGAAGGACCATTTTTAGACTTTTCAAATAAATGTGAAGTTCATGTTCATTTATATAAATGTGTTGTCTTTATAATCATTATATGTCTCTACGTAGAAAGGCCTAATTAACGCATATTATGTAATATTAAGACGGAGGAATAATTTCTGGAATTGTTGAAGGAATGTGAATGAATGAAAATCGTGAAGGTTTTGAATTCATTTAAAAATATCTACAGTATTATTAAGGTTTATTTTTGATAACAGCAACAAGTAGCCGCTCGTTTCCTTTTGGAATTAAAAAGTTAATAGAGTGCACTTGTGTTTGTGCATAAATTCGTGAAATCTGACCGGATTATTAGTTGCACGCTAGTAAACTGAGCGTTTTACTCTAGCTTAAAGCAAGCGAAGCGGTCGTTTGAATTTCATAAGAAACTTTGCTTATTAATTTTATAAACATTTACGACATTTTAATATATACTTGAAGCACTAATCAAAAAGTTCAAATTACATAAAAAAAAACTTAACGAATATGAAGTTTAATGCAAATAGCTCGTTCGAGTTATAAATCGTTACAAACTTTATTTAAAAGTTTAGTAGATCAAATTTCAACTTTATATATAAATAATTAAAATTGAAAATTAAATAATCAATTGGTGTATAGGCTAGTTATATGCATGGTATGTGTGTAATATAAGCCTAAGTAAAATGTGGGTAGATTTGTCTTGTGACTTGTAACGTAATTTCATAGTAGATTTGTCTCGTTTTCTCCTTGTGGGTAACACACTTATTGCCTTCTATACTTCGAGAAACATTGGGTGGTTTACTTGAATACGCCATTGATAATGTCCACCAAGTCATAAGTGTGTGTGTGTGAGTACCAGCGAGAAAATTATTCAAAATCTGTACCTAGCAAATCTACCTCGATATCATCTTTTTCTTACCTTCATATTAATAAATATAAAGGTTTAAAGAGTATAAAAGAGATAGATATATTTATGTCAATGTAACTAGCGTTTAGTCCGTAAGTATTTGTTCAAATTCCTGCTCACTTTTCTAAATTATGGTGCTCTGTCTCTTTTTTTCATTAATTTTTTGGAGGTTATTTTTAATATCTTTCGCTGTTTCTTATTATAGTTATCTTGTTGACAAGAAAATAATGTTTGATATGAACATTTTTATTCAATATTGAATATACTACTATGGTATTGTATCACCTGTAGACAAATGTATTTTCAGATATTGTATTATAAATGAATGAATGAATAGAATAACAAAGTTGTTGATAGACAATGCTTTTAAATATCAAGATTGTTCGACACTATATCTGATAACTATTATGTGTCATGTGTCACTTGTGAATATTCAAAGTCGTACGTCAGAAACGTTAAATATAGCAACGTTGAACTCAATGTTTACTTTGAAAGCTTACCTAAGTGTGTAAATGTTAGTAGTTAAGATTGAATATATTTTGTCTATAACCATAATAAGAAAATATAGATTTCCACTTAACTTTTTTTCTACAGATAACAATAAGACGATTGTATTTTGAACTGAGATGAAATTAATTTGGCTGAGGTCAGCAATTTAAATATTCCGTTACAATCGTCTTTCGATCGGCCGCATGAAAACCACGTTTCTCCATTAGCGGTTGAAAAATTTTACTCAAATTTCAATCGTTATTTGTAGTCTTCTAATACAATTAGTATTACTTATTAATATATACGTATATATAGTATTTTTGATCTAAAAAGTAATTTACAGTAATTGCTTTTATTTTTCAGCTGGCTAGAGTAGGGTACTCTTAAAAAAAAAAATCATAAACGTCTATTTGCGGCTGTCTCTGTTTTATAATATAAATTGTAACTCGAATTTGAATTTCGAATCGTCGAATCCCGACAAGAACGGAAACTCTGGTTAAAGATAATTTGAACAGCCGACTTTATGGTAATAATGCTGAAATTTTCAAAGATGGCGCCTTTCAAACGTCAAATGTCATTTTATAACGTTTATTATCGAAGAGTAGAAAATATTAAGTAGATTTTTTTTAATAGATAATTAGTAAATATATATAAAGGAAAAAGTAGACAATTCTTTTAACTTTTCATAGATGGTGTAGCATGGGGAATTGAATGAATCGAAAGTGTCTTATTAGTGTATTCTTGGCTTTCAAAATGGATAGTTGAATGCAAGTACTACCGAATTTATATCTATCAATTTAAAAACTCAAAATCGTTCATATTTAAATGCTGGTTAGAATTTAATCATTAACTTTAAAAATAGGAAATTTTGATCTCCTAAAAAAATACTTAAGTTTCGCGGTACTTGCATCTAATTAGGAATCGGTAAGGCATAGTTTAGATAAGAGAACATTGAAGGATTGAATGTGTTTCCGTTATTATTTTTGGAGGCTTTTTACTTTGTTCTTGTGATTTTTCTCAACTGCCGAGTGACAGTTGACGTTACATTTTATTTTTTTAATATTTACAACAATTCTGACGTAACTATTTTTTTATATTTCAGTATTCTGAACCATTTAATTTGTTTTTATTGGTTCATGTAAATTGCATTACTTGTACAATCGTAAGCGAAAATAAGTGCTATACTAATAAGTAAATAACAGATTAATTAATATCTAGTTGCAATTGGTTGTGAGTTGTTTTGCTTCTTGATTAATAAAATAATGAACATCAGAGATGTAACCAAACAAGATCAGACCTTAAAATTTTTGAATAAACTATCATGTAGTCAAAATATTTAAAATAAAGTAAGAAAAATGTAAATTTTAATTTATTGTAAATGATCTTAGAAATACTCTTTAGATTTGGCGAAGCAAAAAATTTATAAAATTATTGTTATTTTAAAACTTTGTGCAATATTAATTTTATTTTAATCAATAAAACAAGTATGTAGACTGTGTGTAGTACAAAAAAAAACAAATTTTGTCTTTGATATTAAAAAATAAAGATTGTAATTCAATAATGATAGATGTTGATAGAAATAAAGATCGAAAACACTGCATGACCAAGCGCAAGCGATCGAGAGGCGACATTTTTATATATTCACACGATATCTTTTACGAGTAGATGTCAAACAGCCTGTATCAACAAACAAACAATCACTTAGTGGAATTATTCAATTTGTTGTCAGCAAACGAGACAAATAGGGCACTACGTAATCATTACAAATAAATAAATCAATCGCTTTACTTTTTATTGAAAGCGCTTTATTGGTCGTGTACGTGTTCGATCCCTTATAATAATTGCTATTTAACAAATACCGTGTTCAGAACAGGTGCCAAAACAATTGGCTAAATGTCGTTATTGTGTGTTATATGTACCACTAACTATGTCTTAAAAATGTGCTTTAAAATGATTAAGTGGATTTATCTAACTGCCTACTGCCCCCACTATTGTCTATGATATATACGTGTTCATCTATTTCACTATGACTATAGTTTTCAGTGTAAAGCTGGGGCATGAAATTCGTGCTTTGAAAACACGTGTAATTTTAATTTCAATGTTTTTTGCTTTTATTTTCAATGACTTTCAAATGTTTAAATATAACATTTCATTGATGTATTTATTATATTCAATTTTGAAATTAGTAGTATTCATCCGAATAGCTTATCAGCCTGACTTTTTAAATCGTTAGCATAATACTTAGGTTCGTAATCTTGCATAATCATCAACTCTGTTATCGATATAAAGAAATATATTTTAAATATTAATGTATAAGAATATATGTTAAATGTATAATTATAAAATGTAAAAAATTATATCAATTGCTTTTTATATACCTATTACCTACCCTTCACATAGTAAAATTCTGGTTTATTTTTTTGGTTATTGAAATAGGAAATGGGTTTGTAAAATAAAATTACAGTAGTTCTTTTACTGTTATTACTGCGAACAACATTTGTTTAATAACAATAACATGTAACAATATTTTGTGCGTTATTCTATTTGTTCTAAATCACCAGGGAGTTCCTAATAAAAGACGATAAGCATTACACAGAAAAGTCAGAAAAGAAAATATATAGAAGCGAAGTAGATAAAGAAGGAATATTGTTTATTAAGAAAGAAGCGAGTAGATAGAAATAAGCATAAGAAATAAAGAATTGTAAGTAGAACAGTAAAAGTCTAAATGGTTGAAGAAAAAAAAGAAATAACAATATCAGAAGTTCAGTAAATGTAATAGAAAGTATAGTATGTAAGATATTGGGAATAAAAAAGAAGTAGAAAATAAATAAATAGATGCATATAAATATGTACCATATATAAGAAAATTAGCTGAAAATATAGAGAAAATAATATGTAAGAATACAAATAGCACAGAGTAAATGAAAATTTCAATGGAAGTAACCATTGATATAGTTTTTAGGTTAACATGATTCTTGTGAAGTAAATAAGTGAAAATATTTCTTAGGTATTTATTAGGTAAAAATGATAGATGATAAAGTTCATGGTGTAAAATAGTGTATACAGTTGTGTAAGAAAATAAATAATACAATTTATAACGAAGAGAAAATATACCGTAGGTAAATAAAAAAATTTGGAAATCATAGGATATTAGTATCCTATGATTCCACCGAAAAGACGATGAAGGTACGCTGGTTTTTAGTGGTTATTCCGGCGTTTTCAGCACCGGCGAGCGCTACACCCCACCGGGGGTGACCCCACCTCATGTGGGGGAAACGCGTAAATGTGTTTTTCCAGCGAAAAAAAGGATAGTAAAGATAGAAGAGAGAAGAAGCCTTTGCCCAGCAGAGGGAAACGCCAGGCTGATAATGATAGGATAGTAATTATATCAAATGATAAGTTTCATACTTACATAATTGAAAAAAAAGGAAGAAAAAATAGAGACAGTAGAGAAAAAATTTAAGAGATAATAGTATAGTTACAAGGTATAGTAAAGTATAGTCATATATAGAAAAAATGAAAGAAAAAAGAATATGAACAACAAGAAAGAAAATCATTTGCTATATATATCAACTTTAAGAGATGTAAAATAGATGTTCGAAAGTAGAAACTACTAAAACACGAGAAAAAGAAAACAAGAGATAAAAAGATTTAAACATACATAAACATACATATTGTATTTGAAAGAAAGAAAAAGGGAGAGCAAAGAAAGCAAGATAATTTAACATTAAGAAAAGTCATAATGAGAAAGAAAGTTTTGATAGGATTATTTTATAAGAATGATGTGATAGAAAAGTTTTAATATGATAAGAGAAATGATGACATGACATAAAATGATTTATATGTAATAAGATTAAATGTAAAGGTGGGTAGACAAAATGTGATAATGATTTTTTTTAATGTCTTATAGGTGAAGTGGAAAAAGAATAAAATATAGATGTGATGAAAATCATAAGAATGGTGCGAAGAACAGAATCACGAAAGAGATAAAAATAGATTGAAAAAAGTCAGATATAGAAAAAAGTAGATCGAACAAAGAATGAAGTGTTTAAGAAAAATAAAGATTAAAGTAAGATAATAAAAGTTGAAACATGAGTTTTGATGAAGATAACAATAGTATGAAAATATTTTAATTGAAGTCAAGATATATAAATATGAAATAAAGTAGAACGTAAGGAATAAGAAATTAAGAAAGAATTTCGTGTAAAGATCAAAGTATGAGAATTAGAAAAACAAGTAGAAGCGAAAAAAAAAACAGTAATAATCAAAATTGTAAAATAGACATAGCAAGTCAGTATAGAAGGCAGAAGATATAAATAATAATTTAAAAAAATATATATTTATTATTGTAATGGTAATAGTGTAATGAAGTCGAAAGAGCAAGAGAGAGTAGAAAAATGTTTCGAGTCTCAGTTGTGTGATGTATGAGGTAGAACGATAAAAGGAAAGACAATAAACTAAGTGAGCGTAGAATGATTAAAGAATGAAAGGAATGTGAATGATTGATAAAGTTTGACATTAAGTGTAAAGAGAAGTCGTAAATGATAAAGTTAAAAAAAGAATGAAGTGATAAGAAAACTATTAGAAATCAAACGAGATGTGAAAAGAGGAAAGAACAGATTTAAAGAAAAATGGTATGATGTAGATGATAGTGCCTTTTTTAAGAAAGTTAAGGCTGATGTAAAAGATATCAAGTATACAGAGTAAAATAAAAGATTTGAAGTTACAAGAATAAATTGTATGTATAAGTAAAGTGAAAAGTGAAAGATTTAGAAATGAAAATAAAACGTATATTTAAACAATAAAATGAATAAAAATATATATAAGAAAGAAAGCTAAAGAAGAACAAAAAAAAAATTGATGGCAACAAAAAAAAAATTCAGCGTTTAAGACAGTGAATATAAGAATCATTTTAAGAGATTTATAATAAATCACATGTAGCGTACTTTTATAAGTATATTTTGTAGTGTCAACGTTGAACGTTATTGTTCTTACTTAATTATGTAAGATAAAAATATATATTTATTAGCAGATATTTGTATAAAAGAGTGAAAAGAGAGAGTGAGAGTGGAAAGAATATAAAAGCATAGTATAAAGCGTATAGTAGCGGAAAAAGTATAGAAGGAAGAAGAAAAGATAGATAGATATATAAAAGCACATATAGATATAAAGATTGATATAAAAAGAGTGAAATATGTAGTGAAATATTATGCAAAAGAAAAAGAAGAAGTAGTGAGATTTAGAAAAAAAGAAAGGTTTTATATATTGAACTACCCTGGTGGTATATCACAGTGACCTTTGTCAACCTAAATCTAATTTAGAGGAACATTTGAAAAGTGCATAGCGGAATTCACCGTTTGAAACAAATGTGCGGTAATTCGGCTTACAATTAAAATAATTATATCACTTGAAAATACTGTCTTTGGTAAATCGAGTTCCGATGCCATATCCAAAATTATTGGCAAGAATTTTTTTTTCTACTACAACTATCCTACAAGTCTTAATTGATTTCAAAAAGATTTTTAACTATAAAATACTGAAGTTTTGTACCCGATTCGCTCAACAGATATTACGATGGGTACATTCTATTTACTATTATTTTATATCCTACTTCCTATATCCCGAGTTATCTTTATTGTTAACGGGATAATCGGCATACCAGCCGAAAGCACCGTTGTCCCCGGTGTGAGCACCGAAGTCAACGTACTCCCCGAAGTCCGGTGGTCTTTCGGCGTATTGGGAGACTGCGCCAATGTTGGTTTCACTAGAAGCCCCATCTTGAGCTTGTACTCTTGCAGGGGCTTCTGGCGCAGGAGGTGGGGCGAGCGCTACAGCTGGAAATAATCACACATATTTACTAATAATAATAAAAATTGTAAGAATGACGTATTTTGCCTAACAACTTCATTAGAATAAATTTTACGCCTATGATGTTGAATAAAAGTTGAATCTATAAAACATATTAATTATATATAATAAGAAAAATAAACATAGTTCATTTAGTAAGAATACGATATATCATAAACTCCGTCTAAATGTATTAAGATTATTATCTGTTGAAACGTGTAATTTAATTTAGTCGTTAATTTATTAGCGGAAGGCAATCTGGCAATATATAGTTACGACGACTATGAATCGAAAGTGACTTGCTATCGTGGTCACATTGCAACGAGACTTTGCATAACCCCACTTAAAATTCTAGGGAGGAACTCTTTTTGCTTTCATGTTGTATAATCTGTTGCTAGGAAAATTGAATCTAACTAAATAAAATCGGATGTAAAAACATTTTACGTGTACTTTGTTGCGTTTTTGTTTTGATTTTTATTAAAGTTGATCTTTTTTGAGTAATTTTTGTGGAGACAAAATAATACATTTTGTAAAAATCAATTACAATTTAAAAGCACAGACGATAACATTTAAAGACAAAAAAAATATAAAACAATTGTAAAAAGTTTCTAATGTACATTTTTTTTTACAAATAGTGTATCAATTGTAAAACGAGCTTGCTCCGTGTTCTAGAAAGTTCGTAATCCTTTGTGACGGTGAAAGTGACGATGATTGATAACCGTATGACTCGTTTATTACGCTTTCTTTGACATTTACTAAACCAAACTTGGTACTTAGGAAGTCACGCCTCACACCTTTAACCTCTCCATTTATGTATTGCCATTCATAATGTATAAGGTTTATTCATATGGAAATATATCTGCTCTTATTCCGATAATGAAATTATTGAAATGCAAATTTTATCTGTCATTATACTATGTGAGAGATTTAGCATGAAGACAATTTCGTGACTTTACATTTGAATAAAGAACACTAATAATAAAATGATTTATCCTCTTTATAGCTGTTACTGATTAGAAGTATGGATAAAGTCGTTCGTATAATGTAGTACGTTGCGACATGGTTTATATACAAATCTATTGTTCAATTTATAAGATAAATATCTTTTTTACTCACTTCCTTGCTGGTAGTTATGTAAAGGTATCGGTTGATAGTTATCCTCGTACAAAGCTTCTGGCAATTGCGGTGGTGGCGGAGCCAGGGTTTGCCTCGGAACTCGTCGAGCTCTCAACGCTGTTAGATCCAGGAAGGCTATCTGGTCAGCGGGTACCGCTATGTACGAGGGCAGGGCGCATGCCACGGCTATGCAAGCCGCGAAAATGAGAGAATGCTGTAAAAAATCATAATGGTTAGCATAATAATTTATGTTACGTATAAAATATACTTATCTTATATATAAAGATCTAAATCTATGATAAAATTAATAAAATAATAGCCGTTTGTATTAAAATTTCAGATTTTTATGTAACGTTTTAAATGCTTTTAGAAATTCAAAAGCGTTTCAAGCCAGTTTTAAAAAACTACCTATTATTTTTTTCTGACATTGTCATAGGAAAATGCCGACATAAATAAAAGGGGATAAAAGCTTTCATTAAGTTATAATTGATGATGACATCAATGTTATAATACTTAAGTGTACTTTATTAATTTATTAATGAAATAAATATCTTATCATCCGTTAAGCTATGGTGTGTTACGCATACAGAAAGCACGGAGAGTCGGAGAGTAATTGAAGTATGTCAGAGCCATAACGAGATGTGGTAAGGCTGGTCACGGACCGATGCGCTTGCGCAACCTACGTAATTGGAGCTTACGCTCGCACGGTTACTACCAAGCACTATTGTTGTTTATTGTTCTTCATATTTCTTCTAGATGTAAGATAATTTGAATTTCAAGGTATTCAATATAATAAGAGTTGATTTGAAAGTTTGATAAAAAAAATTCGCAAGCGATTGCAATTACTACAAGTTTTATCGTTCACGGACGTGCGTAGGTGTTTTCACTTTCCGGTTACGTTAAATGTACACATAATAGACATTTTAATTACTCGAAAATCATAACTGTGATACTATCGTTAGATACTTCGATTTTTAAATATTTTTTCTTTTTAAATTTATTACACAATATTAGAATTTTAAGCATTAGTATTATTTAAAAAAAAATACATCGTTAAAAGTATTTACTTGGTTAAATATAACGGTTTTTTACTTAACGTGGGCAGCGTTTCCGACACACTTATAAACGAGTAGGTTTTTGTATAAGTTCCCATCCCACACGGCCCTTCTAATAGCGAATTAATTCTATTACATAATCTACGGCTATTACAAACAAATCCTTCACTATGCAAAACATTACTTAAAAAAACGCCAATTATAGTACACATAACATTATGAATACCTCATGAAAACGTAAGTGTCGCATCAGCTTAATGCGGTTATAACGGGATACGGTGTGCGGTTGATACATTAAATAAATATTAGACGACCATAACAGAAAGTACATAACATTACAAAATCGTGTTTATATCATTATTACTTCCGAATTACCGAGTAATATCGAAAAGCGAAAATGTTTTTTACGTAACATCTGTCCCGCGAATGTTAGGCGTCGACAGCGCTGTTCAGAAAATCGGAGTTTGCGATACATGCACTCATTATTTTAGAAAGTAAAAAGTACTGCTAATACTTGCAACTTGATACAGTTCAAACGAAATTTAAATATCCAATTTGGAATTATTTAATCGATATTTTATAATTGATTGTGTTGATATTTGATTCGTATCAGTTTTAAAATTAAAAAACTATGTATGCAAATATAAAATTACAGCTAATGGACGTATAACACAATATTAAATGATTTAATCTTAGTTATGTTTATCAAAGATAATAATTAGTGACATTCATAATTTAAGAGTCGGTCGCCCACTCCTGTCAACCTTCAATAGGTTCCGTATTGGTGAAAGGCTTCAATGCCAGTCGCGGTGACCATTGTGGGCAAACTACAAAGAGTAATATCTGTAAGTAGCAAAATCAAGGTCTAGTTGCTAAAAAACTTTTACTTTTCTGGTTTAATGGAGCACGGAATGTGACCACGTGAGTGATGAGGTAATTAAAAATTAATATGTACATGCTCATAGAACCTTAATTTATGTACATTATAAAATATATAACATTACTGATTTTTTTGAACACAGTCTATATTTCAATTACTGTGTAATATATTTCAATTATTCTACCGCAAAACAGCAGTACTTGTTATTGCTGTGTTCCGGTTTGAAGGGTGAGTGAGCCAGTGTAATTACAGGCACAAGGGACATAACATCTTAGTTCCCAAGGTTGGTGGCGCATTGGCGATGTAAGAGATGGTTAACAGCTCTTACAACGCCAATGTCTATGGGCGTTGGTGACCACTTACCATCAGGTGGCCCATTTGACATTGTCTATATTTAAAATATTTTTTTGTTTAGTACAATAAAAATGAAGACCCTGACATCTTTATATACGTTTATTGTAAAATTGCTGCATTTTAAACATCATTAAATCTTAAATAAATTTATGCTTTTCAGTCAGTAGTTTGACCTGAATCGACAAAATATGGTTTAATGTAATTGCCACAGATAAAGTAAATAGCAGTAATTCATTTTGAATTATCGAATTTCACGTTTACAGGGTTGCCATTAACCGGACCAAGGTGATCAACATTGAACGAATTCATTTTTACAGTTTATATAAATAAAAAAAACTTGCAATATACATTGCAATTCATAACTCATGTTTTGAAAAAAAAAATATAATATCAAGTTCACATCAAATCTCTGATCTGGTTATTAATAACTCGATTTTATGAATAATTATATAAAAGCCTTTAATCTACTATATTAGCATTAGAAATTAAGCGAGATACAGTGGGTTTTTTTTAAGAAGTATATATTTTAAACGTGTGATATATTTAAAAATATACCTTTATTTGTAGAAAAAAAAAGATAAATATATTTTTTCCTTTTTTTAAAACTCAATATTTTACATTAAGACGCATAGATTTTTTTCCAATGTCATTTTGTATAGAACTATTGTCGTGTGAGCAACCGACTTAATTGGAAATTTGATAACAAAAATAAGTTATTCTCTTACGAGTACCTATGTCTTTATAGTAATAAATAAAATACGCAATTTATACGCAATTAAACAAATTTTAGACACTACGGCGAACAAAAATATTGGATAAAATATATTGGATATTATATACTAGTTAGAGAAATAAATAATAATCAATTTAAATGGAAGTAATTTTACTTGTTGGTAGGTCTAAATGCGAACTTGTTTTATCACCCGCTTTTTTCTACCGTCAAATTGTATCTTTTGTGTCCTATTTGAAGACCTAGTGAGCTAGAGTAATTACAGGGACAAGGGATACAACATCTTGTTTTCTTGGTTGGTATACATGGAATTTTGAAAAAAAAAACAGTCTATGTTTACCGGCAGGTGAATTTGAATGTTTGCCTTCCAATGTTCCAATGTTGAAAAAAAAATGTGAACATGGACGATACATTAAACAACTAGTCTAGAACCAAATGTTCTCTCTACCCGTACCACGCCCATCTAACGAATTATTCTTATTGGAATTTCTGAAACCTTTGTAAATATTTAACTTTCATCCAATTCGTTATGTGCGAACGCACTAATAATGATAAATATCGAATATATATATTAAATAAAGAACAAAATTTGAGTTAAATAAAAATACAAAATTTGTGATATTCCAGTAGATGCAATATTTAGATAAAACAACGGATGTTACAAATGGAATGAATAAATGCACTGTAAAATTGAATTATGAAAGATTAATATTACTGGCCTTGTTAACTTAATATGTTAACGCTCTGATTCCGCGTTGATTGGTTAAATTAAGAAATAAAAACAATTATTAGACAATTGCTTGTGGGCCGTGAAATTATTCACTCCTTTGCAATTTATATCAGTAAAAAAACATTTTCTAAGCTATTCCTATTGATAAAGAGTAAATCCGACTTTTTTACATACTTATGTTACACATTTACATAAATATGTTTTTTTATATCAAATAAATATTAATTACTTTTTATAATCGGATTTATTATTTTTCAACGCTTAGGAAATAGCACACTAGTGTGAAAACTGTTTTGATTAATTAAAAATCGAATCATCGCAAAAGAGATCGAATGTACATTTCAAAATGTAAAAAATATATCAGAACATCTAAAAATCGAATTAAAAATTTATTGTTAAGAAAGTGCAACATTTTATCACAATAAATAAATTATGATCCGTATTAAAAATGTAACACAAATAAAACTGACCATGCTCTCCGGAGTACCACTTCACTACCGCAGGGCGCGCTCGCCACAACTGAACTCGGCGTTGCCGCTGCAACAATTTTTATACCAACCTTTCAAAGTTTCACTTTCTACTCGGCCCAGTCAAACGTGATCCACTTTTTTATGCCTTTAAAGGTACAAAGACAACCCCCAGGCAAATATAAGTGGCTACACAGGGGTCAAAGGTAATTTGAGCACAATGTTGCAATTACTATCACACGAGCTGTAGCCGAGATGATTTCAAATTATTTTTTTGACAAGGAGATAGTTACTACGAATCTTAGCATTTTTCAAATAAAATTGTAAGAAACTTTATTAAAATACTGTACAGATTGACAATATACTTTGATAATTACCTATGTTTTTTCTATCGAAGAACACATTATATTTCTTAATCAAATAATTGTAATTCAAATATACTGCCTGGGTACGATTTCATTATTTCTATAATATTTTATACTGTTAGAAATTGAATTAAAACTAATAATGAAATGACACTGAACGCTTTATATCCAAGTCGTGAGGCCTTAGTACAACCCCTTTCTCTTTAAGTATTATGATTATGAACTTAAAACACACCTTTTACAAATAATAAAAGTTACTTACTTTAATAAAACTAATAATATAGGCCATACAATGAAATATGTATAAAAGTATACATTATTATAATGATAAAATCGTGAGCTATCAAGACAAAGCAAGTTTACGGAATATATAAATTAAAATATTGTGTATGAATAATAGATATAGACTAACCTATTTCGTTTAATAAATTAATACTGTCAATACGCCCCCACACTCTCTCAAGAATTAATTACACAAAGTTGTTCTCGTTATTGTAATTATATTGTGCTGATGTAAAGCCTTTAAATAAATAACTACAAAGGTATATTAGTATGTATAGTAATAATAGTAAGTTTTAATTTTCTGCCGTTCGCAGTTGCTAACAATTAGGAATGTCAACATATTACTAACCATGTAAAGATATATCACATAGGGGTAATTTTCGCCCAGAGATGCCGATATTTTTTTATAGCTTAGGTAGGCGGACTAGCATGTGGGCCACCTGATGGTTAGTGGTCACCAACGCCCATAGACATTGGCATTGTAAGGACGTTAACCATCACTTACATCACCAATGCGCCACAAATCTTGGGAACTACGATGTCATGTCCCTTGTGCCTGTAATAACACTGACACAAACACTTCAAACTGGAACAACAATACAAAGTACTGCTGTTTTGTAGTAGAATATCTGATGAGTGGGTGGTACATAACGACCCTAACGAGCTTGCACAAAGCTCTACCACTTATTTAAGTCTATTCTTAGTCCTCAATGAAAATTGTTTTCTTATGTTGATAATTATCAACAAAATTATAATTTTCTCAGCGACTTAGGTGTATTAAATATAATTCATGCCCTTTTAACTCATGCCCTTTTGCGTAATAAATTTTTAATTGTATTTTATTTTGCTTCTTGTAATAATCGTAAATGTCTTACATTGTTAGCTATTTGTCTTACAATATAGTGTCCCAGTTCAGTTCGGACGGTGAACTTTGATTGTATCTATCAATGTTGCCAGGTGAAATATTATCCTAAAGTCACGTACGATGTAGAACAAATCGTTTTAAGCTAAGCTTGAATTATATAGGTGTTACTATTTGTAATTTATTATCTTAGATAACTCAAATGTATATTTTATTTTTTGGTCACAAATATTTAACAAGGAAATCATTTGACTATATTTTTTGTACAATTAAATAAGTGTATTATTAACTTATACAAATCATATTTTAACTATTTACTAAGACTTTTCATCGATGTTTTATTGTATTATTTTATTTCTGCTTAGCGTACTTAAGTTTCGACAAGTAAGTAGATCATCAAAAAAATATGAAATCCAACGACTAGCATCAATCGTTGTTATAAGAATATTCAAATTAAGGCACAAAATAAATATAAATGTTTTATATAGAATTATTAAAAGAGTAGTAGTAGTAGTAGTAGCATTGTGTTATGTTGAGAACATCATTTTAAGCCAACAAAAATAGCAGTTGTTTTATTATGAACTCTTTCTATGCACGGGTGGAGTAACCGTAAGCGTACACAGTATACAGTACTCCTCAAATAAGTTTCTTCTGAGATATTGTTGTAAACCCTAATATTTTTTTACCAGTCAGACCTCGGTATTGAACTCAGGAACCTTAGAAAGCTAGCTACTGGACCAGGAGGCCAGTCGCCTGATAATATTATCAAATCACCGAAATATGTAGTAAATTATTCAGTGACAGAAATATAATAGTATAAATTCAAAACACGATGAAAAGTGTCATAAGTAACCCACGTCATATAGAATAGAAACTTCAAATTTTATTTAAATTTATTCAGCTGTCACGAAGTGATTGAGTAACATTCATCCAAAATATTACACGAGCGTACTGTAATGCTAATGAAAATGCTGTGCAAACAAAAAAAAATACAATACATATTAAGACATTAAAAATATACTTATTAAGGTAAGCCAATCAAACTGTTAAGAACCAAATACATACATTTTTTTCATTTCGAATACGAACTTTAAACAATTTATTTATTGAATTTCAGCAATTACAATAACACAATACAACAAATTCTTTCATCCTATATATTAAAAAGTTACTGATTCCATTTACTCATTATCGTACACTTTCGTAACGTAACTATTCAAATTGACGTAACGGTCAATTTTTGGACAGACGTATGGACTCTACGTTTTAAGTAAAGAAAATAATAGACCTTTCATTAATAAGATGTAGAAAATCTAACAATTTAAACTGCCGTTTTCTTCGTTTTACCTTTCGCCGAAACAGACTATTATTCGGTACCAAATTGAGTAACTAAAAAATCTTTTATACTTAGTTCTAGTAGGACTGTTTTACGCCCCCGTCGCAAGCGTCGGCGGGCTAGTCGGGTTCTCCACATGCCAGGAACCCAACTAAGAAAGGAGGCCCGCGCAATCGGACCAACCGTCGGGGTGTCGCGGTAGTATGCAAAAGCGATCCCGTGTCGCTCCACCGAAGAGACGATGCAGGTACGCTGGTTTTTAGTGTGTATTCCGGAGTCTTCAGCACCGGCGAGTCCCACATACCACCCCCCCACCTCACGTGGGGAAAACGCGTAAATGCGTTTTTCCAGCGATAAAAAATGACTGTTTTAAGAATATTTACAGCTGCCAATTTTGCTGATAGTCGCAAGTTTGTTGCAAGCTTAATCTTATTTCGCCAAGCTGGTTATACGAGTACAGAATTTTCTTGCATAAGTGTAGTTGTTAATCTTATTACCAGAGAAAACAAGTTCTATCGTGACGTGTAGATATCACTGCATGTATTTTAAATTAACAGATTATATTATTTAGGCGTCCAACATTACGTCCTACATTTATCATGTTACAATATATATATAGTTTCTGCATAATTACTATTATTAAGCGGAATCGTTTACATAGATTTGAAACTTAAATTAACATGTAGGAATATCTAAGAAGCAGATTAAAAAGTTTTATAGTAACAAATCCATTCATTAATATCTTTTAGTATATTATTTAACTATCTATATCTATAAATTATAGACTAGATCGTGTTCATTGATTTAATTCATTCCTTTTTTAAAAGGTAATGATTTTTATCATATTTGGTAACGTACGTTTTTCAATAAATAACAGGATTTATCGCTTGTAGTGGTTTAAGAAGGTAAGGAGTGTCATTTGACCTTAGCTGTCCTTAATATTATAGAGATTAACTCAACCTTGACTCAGTGAGAAATGTTGCAATGTGTATTTACTTCCTCGTGTAGATAAAATAAACCCGTACTGAACCATTTATATACTTTGTTATAGTCATTATACTTGACATTTAATTTGTAGAGACTTTTTTACGATGTAAGATTGATATTATTTGGTTTTGAAACTTTAAAAGAACATTTTGGAAATGTCACATTGCTGTAAATAAAATAAAAACATTGTCTATGGACAATAAGCTATGTATAAAAATGAATGAGTATATTTGTTACTAAACTGTTCATCACATTGTGATGAAAGTTTGAAGTGGTATTCTGCGTAAGGCAGCGAACACCATGACCTAAAAAAAAACAAGATTTTTTCTTTGTATGATTGCCCTTTAATCTAACCCCTCATTCAATGCCGTGCGAAGCCGGGGCGGGTAGTTAGTAGACTATAATAATGGTTGTACGAATAATACACTGTGAGAAATGTTTTTTAAGCTTTAGTACTTTTACTATTCGACTTTCTAATTGAATATTGTAAAACATATATTATAGAACATTATATTTTATTGAAATTTATAACAATTAAAATCTTAATAGTTATATCTGTCTATTTGCTCCTTGTACAACAAGATACCACGTCATTATTATTTAAATATCTTCTAGAATAATCCTCTATATAAAAGAACTTTCAATCGAACAGCTGTTGCAGTCATTTGTCTGTCAATAAAGTTGGGGGCAGGTGGTCAGCGGAGCGACAGCTGGCGCTTGATCCAACGTCTTATTATTCATAAAACATTACACATAAGTACTGTGGAAAGGACAAAGACATTATTATATGTATGTACTCGTATAAATGCACTACTCGTTATTTATGTAGCTTTGTATACACATAAAAGATTGAATACGATATTTCTTGGAAATTTAAATAATGATTAATATTTAATATTAAATTTTAATGTATCCCAAATCTTATATAGTCTATTATAGAGCTTTGTGCAAGCTCGTCTGGGTAGGTACCACCCACTCATTAGATATTCTATCGCAAAACAGGAGTACTTGATATTGTTGTGTTCCGGTTTGAACGGTCAAAAGATCTTAGTTTCCAAGGTTGGTGGCGCATTGGCGAGGTAGGTGGTGGTTAACATATTTTACAATGCCAATGGGCGTTGGTGACCACTTACCATCACGTGCCATAAAAAAAGTCTAAGTCTAGGATAACAGGAATCTATTATTTATATAAGTAAAATAAAAAACTTTTTTTTTATATAAAATATAAGATTCGGTTTATATAGGTACTTAAAATATAATTAGTATACCTCGATCTTTAATATATATCTTGTTTAACTAAAAAAATATTTTATGTAGACATGAATAAAGAATGCTGTTCAAATGGCATATCCATATTATATATTGGTATTTTTTACAAAAGTATATAGTGCGTTCAAAATAATTGATAATAATTTATAAAATATGTTTTTTTTTCTTGAATTAAATTTTATTATCAGGCATTTACATTTTCATTATATGGACACGACATAAAAATGAACGAGTACTAAGTTCATGTTTTTATCTGTATATTCATATACTTAGTAATATAGCTTATTCGTTATTCTTATTTTTAAATCATAAGATTTTTGGAAAAGTTATATATAAACCACCCGTTTCGCATTGGAGCAGCGTGGTGGAATAAGCTCCAAACCTTCTCCTCAAAAAAAAGAGGGGAGGCCTTAGCTCTGCAGTGGAATATTCACAGGCTGTTATTTTACTTTATTACTTTCCTAAATATAAAAAAAATCAATCAAAAATATTACGTCATGTTAAGAATAGTGTTACAGCAGTGTACGTAAAATGAATGATGTTCAAGATCAGTTAAATCTTATACAACCATCGCCGTCATAGCTTTTCCAATTACCAATATTATACGATTTGTTATGGCAATCGCGATAAGCACTAACAGTTAACCATACGCAACCTGTTTTATGAGAAGTAAGCATAATCGATTCAAATAGCTAAAATACGATAAAAGTAAACGTCTCTCTGCTCTCCTCTCCTTTTAAGAACCTTTGGAGGTTAATCCACCATGATGCTAAAATATGTTGCTGGATAGATCCGAAAGCTCATAAAGGCTATAAAACTTATTTAAAATTACTGATAAGGTATCGTTATTTACCCGTGCTTAGGTAACGTATAAACAAATATAAAATCGTTAAAAATATGGACTATATTATAATGATGGTGTCCTAAACGATTTCATTCAAAGGATACTATCTAATGGCGCAAGACATATTATATAGCACGCGCACGTGTGTTCGCAAACACGGATGCACTCTCTATTCCCTCACACTAATAATCCGTTGGGACGACAATCCTCACGACGATATAGTTGAAGCGTAGGATCAATAGCTTTACGTACACGGAAGAGTATTGCCAACCTGCAAATTGCTAAGAATTAAAACCCATAGTTACCAAAACAATAAAACAAAACCTCTTTATTGGCCTTACAAACTACCATTTAATTTTAAATAAATCTATAACTTGAACATAGAGGCAATAAAGTTTTATTATTATGCGTGTTATTATTTCTGTTGAAAATATGAACGTAGTCCGAACTCATTGAACGTAGTCCGAACTCATTATTGCTAAACCTCTTTAGTGTCACTCTTAGATTGTTCCTAAAGGTAATGTCAACCTGAGTCCACCACTCACTACCACTTGAAACCTGAGACCCAGGAAGGGGAAAATGCCTACCTACTTGTGTCAAAATGTGTCAGGGAATAGTGGTTTGATACTTGACCCGCCGACTGTGAAAGAAGCCTTAAACAGTAAAAATGCACATAAGTTGAGAAAGGCAATAGGCGGCAAATATAACTTATCAATGGAAAATATCATGTACCGAAGAAAGAAGCCGAAGCATCACCATTCCGTTCCGTTCCTGATTGGCATGGGCCTACGTTCAAGGGAGGATGTTGAAAATATGAACGTAGTCCGAACTCATTGAACGTAGTCCGAACTCATTATTGCTAAACCTCTTTAGTGTCACTCTCTCTAATAAAAAGTATATGTCTGTCATTGTAACCACGCTCCGTCTTTTTATTTAATCTTTTCTTAATCCATCTATTCTAAAACTATAATCTAACTATAATACTAGTTTTCATTAATTTCATAATTTTTTTATCGCATAATTTTATGTCATTATGGATATATGATGTATTTCTTAGTTTAAGTAGGGTATTAACATTCTTTTAAACAATTTGACGGGATTTAAAAATAAATCCTTTTTATCCCTTTCTACCCCATACTTAAGAACGAAATAACAAGTTCTGTCCCATTATTTGATCATCTTCTTTGGCGAAGTATATTGTCAAATAAACTATCACTCGATTTTATAAAGACTTGAGTCAAATAGTATATAATAAAGTTCTTACGGAAGAATTGAGGCTGCATTGCTTTTGCTAATAAAAATGATTGTGAAATATTATGTTAGGAATGTATGAGAAAAAAATATAATATAACGTGGAATTTCTGCTAGCTTTCTTGCAACCGTTTCTTAAAATGTAATTTTAACAATTTGTTTCCATTTATCCAACTGTATAGAAGAGAATGAAGTATATAATTTGCAAATAAATGTATATAGTGATTTAAGTATGTAGGTATTTATAATCTATATAAATAAAATGATAGAGATCTGCAGTTGTGCGCGCTTCACAAAAAACTACTGAATAGATTTCAATATTTTTTTCTAAATTTTATTTGTTAGACACTTGACTATTATAAAAAAAAAAATTATTGCGATATCTTCATTTAATAAAAAGTTATTAAAGTTTCAAGAAACAACGATTTGTATATGCACTGCGTGTCCAGTGATGTATGTTTAAACAAAGTATATTTTTGCTTGCGATTTTTTTGATGTTTTTTCCTTCGTACATAAGAAAACTTTGTTAATATATCAAGCAACGTGGACGAAGTCGCGGGTATCATCTAGTTAATAAATATTTATACTCTCATACATTATAACAGATTAGGTACTACAATCGTTTGGTGCTATTGAGCTATTTTTATGACGGAGCCAGGTGGTAGATAGTACGTCTCTATCTCCTCGAGAACTTCTAGTAAGACTACTGAAGGCTCCGGTATACCAACTATAAAACCAGCAGAGGTACAGTGAGATCTTGAATATTACCTACTATTTTGTTTCAAGTGAAACATATCACAATTTTTTTTTAACGTAAACTTTCAAAAATAAACTTTAAAAATAAAGTCTTGTTTAAGAGCAACGTTAGAACTTACTGTAGTATAATATGTCAGAGTGACACATTCCTGGTGTTTTAGGTACATCTTGACCGAAGTTATTATTATTATTTAAAATTAAAGTAAACAATCTCATTTCAAATTCTTGAATTATAAAGGCAAAACAACATTTTTTTAAGTAAGAAAAAAATAGCAATTCGAAAAAAAATTAAGCTGATAAAAACGTCCCATACTCTGCAAAAACCTTTATTGAAATTTATGTTACAACGAGTATGACCACATATATATACTCGTACATAACAAGAAAGATCTCATTCATTCTGTTTGTTAAATCTTATCATAAAATTCGTTGCTGTTTCGTTGTGGAGTAACGGCTATTACTCAATTGTTAAGAATACTGCGTACTTGAATCAAAACAATGAATTTTTGTAATACGATTGACCAAGATATCTGAGAAACGAATCTTGAATTGGAATTCGTCAAGGAAAAACGTTAATTTCACATTGTACAATTGATTTTATAACATAATTAAAAGCTTTAAGATAATTGTGCCATTCCTTCCAGGCTCTTTTATTTTAAGGATAAGGCAGTTGGGATGGCCTTGCGCTATCGTGCCAGCGAGGAGAGCAGGAGATCGAGCTCACTTTCTCACATCCTTAGAGGAGTTATCTGAGCTATGGAGGCAGCATTATAAGAGAGCGAGCCCATGGCCACAACGACCCGCTTTAAATACGACTATCAAAAGGTTAGACTGCGTACGAATCTCACATAAACATTGTCACTGTTAAAAACTTTTCTTGCACCATAACCCCGATTATTATATAAAAAATATTTAAGAAGATAAAAATCTGAGAATGATTAAGGTTGTTTTTGCTTTAAAATAAGATGTGAGCAAACAGGACTGTTCAATTGAACGAATGTGTTACAATTTTGCAATTCTTTTATATAATTGGCACATCATTTTTATATAAAATTTGAATTAAGAATTCGACTATTTCTTACAATGAGGTTTTATTCAATTACAAATGTATGAATATAAAGTTGAGACGTTTAGTTTTAAATTACATTTTTTATTGAGATAAACTATTATTTTGATTATGTATTGTCATCGGACACGGTGAGAGTATGTCGTAACAGCCACGATCCGTCAGAGTAGACACTCGTAATTGAGTAACATCTTTCACGGCATTATGTAGCTATTATAAAGCTTTAGCACTTAACAGATAAACGGCGAAATTATCGTTCTAACAAAGAAAGTTTTTATTAGAAGTCGTTTTTTTTTTAAACATTTTAATATGGTTAAATATCAAAGTTGGTATTTAAGTATACTAATATGTATCGTACCTATAAAAATATATATATAGTTTCATGTTGCACGTTACGATCTGAATATCATAAGCACAACGCACAATTTGTGTATGTTGTGATCTATAGATATTGAATGTCACATGCAAAGACCTTCGCGACTTCGCTTTGTTCAAGCGCTTAGGTTTTAACACAGTTCATTTTTTCCTACGTCAAAAATTTGCTTTATATTTCACTATTATTAAAAAGTACGGTGTCTCATGGTAGAATTTGCTCTCGTGGGTGATAATTCTTATCGTTGAATAACAATTAGTTATAGGGCGCTTAAATGTACGTCCCAATGTAAATGAACTCGCCCCAGGATCCCCCTAGAAAGTATGCGTCTTGGTAGGAGACGGTAATGATCCTATAAAACCCCCAAAAATACGTAATTGGTGGAATATAGTTGTCTCTTGTTTTAGTGTGTATTCCCGACCACTCGACGGCGTGTACCATATTATGTCTAAGACAGGCACAGTTGCATTTTTCCAGCAAAACAATAAAAAAAACCTCGATTCGTTACGTTAGGTTTACTGTACGTTCATATCCATATATATCTTAAGAAAGTAACAGCTATTAATGTGAACCCAGAAACAGCTAACACGCTATTGACTACATTTTTTTTTTTTTTTATTGTATAGGATGGCGGACGAGCATATGGGCCACCTGATGGTAAGTGGTCACCAACGCCCATAGACAATGGCATTGTAAGAAATGTAAATCATCGCTTACATCGCCAATGCGCCACCAACCTCGGGAACCAAGATGTTATGTCCCTTGTGCCTGTAATTACACTGGCTCACTCACCCTTCAAACCGGAACACAGCAATACAAAGTACTGCTGTTTTGCGGCAGAATATCTGATGAGTGGGTGGTACCTACCCAGACGAGCTTGCACAAAGCTCTACCACCAAGTACTTTTGTTATTTATTCAGTTAAATCTCTACAATTTCTCAAAATGGTCATTGCAGAACTTTGAACTTACGAGTAAGTGTTACTTGTTAGAAATCACTAACTTACTCGTTCATATTTAATACATACTTATATACTTTCTCTTTTCTATGACTTATCTATGACTATCAGGTATTTCCAGGGTCGGATCTACCATATGGGTTTTTAGGTTTCAGCCCAGGGCCCCGTGGTCTAAGTCAAGGCAAAGTCAAAAATGGACGATAATGTAAAAGAATCCATAATTTTATTAAATTAAACATATCGTATCGTTTTGAATCCTGCGATCAATCAAACCCATTCAATACATTTTATTGAAGTCTACTGTCTCACTGTCTACTTGCTATCTCTTTTTTTCTATACTTTGAGTAATTAGGTGGGCCCCTAAGTAGTAGTAGCCCAGGGCCCCGTAAACTCACGGTCCGGCCCTGGGTATTTCAATTTAAAATAGGGAAGTTCCAAGTCATAAACCATGGGACATTTTTGTCATAGACAGACGTAACATGCAGACGAAATAACTTTCACATTTTCGATTTCTGTGGATGCACGGGTTGAACTCTCTATTACTGTCCTAATAGGATAGTCATGTAATGCTATGCAATTGTACCGTCATTGAGTAACATTCAATTAAAATTCTTTGTACGTTCACGTGTTGCATATGATCGGGGCTAGTGAATGCATTTTTTTTTCTAAAAGTTAGACTGTTTTTTATGACCTATATACATATAAGTTTTTATTTATCATAAAGTATAGTGTAGTATATTAAAACAGACATTAGAAATACGAAAGTAACTCTGTCTGTCTGTTGTTACTTAACCACGACAACGACTAAAATCATGAATCGATCGTAATGAAATTGCACATTGATTTAAAACAGGTTTACGGATTGAGTCGTGTAGAACAGCTAGTTAACTTTGTAAACGACGTGCGAGCGAGTCTTCGGGTTTCGGGGCTTGCCTTTATGAGCATTGCGCTCAACGCGAAAATGTCACTGTACATAGACAACGAGAAGGCAAATAAACTTTACCATGACAACTAACATCGACGAAAATAGTCTATAAACTTATGGATATCAGGAAATAATTAACACTATTTTATTGAAATGTCGCGTTCTCTGATCGAACCGAAGCGCTGTTCAAAATTTTAAGTAATATTCTTTTACTTTTACTTTTTACTTGGTGGTATAGCTTTGTGCAAGCTCGTCTGGGTAGGTACCACCCACTCATCAGATATTCTGCCGCAAAACAGCAGTACTTTGTATTGCTGTGTTCCGGTTTGAAGGGTGAGTGAGCCAGTGTAATTAATTACAGGCACAAGGGACATAACATCTTAGTTCCCAAGGTTGGTGGCGCATTGGCGATGTTAGCGATGGTTAACATTTCTTACAATGCCATTGTCTATGGGCGTTGGTGACCACTAACCATCAGGTGGCCCATATACTCGTCCGCCTTCCTATACAATAAAAAAAAAACATTCTATATACTTAGGACATGATAGTAATGCTAATGACACATTAAGTATATTGAGTAGTTTAATTATCGTAATTCATATTTGAGGTTTATCTCTGTCTATCAGTAAATAAATAAATAAATAATAATAAATATGTGGCACAATAAAAATTGACCATTTTATTAAATTAAATTTAGTCTATGAGGTCGCAAAAATGTAGATATATTAAATTAATTAATTAATAATGAGTTTAAATTTTTATAGATATATGTAGGTATGACATTTTTATATATATCTATTGTAATTAAAATGCGAAAGTATGTGACACTTTCAGTTATGCTTTCACAGTTTTTCTTCAACTGATTTTGATAAATTTGGTAAGGAAGACTTGTACCCCAAGGATTTTCCCCGGGACCCTTTATACTAAATAAATTCCCACCCGTGTCACGGAGGCGACGCGTCGTTGCGGGCTAAAACTGATTCTTATATAACAAAAATCGTATATTCTTATGAATGGTAGCTGTGTGTTATTGATATCGGCTTTCGTAAGTTTAACTATAGCTATTTATGTTTAGATCAAGGCGTGTAAGTAACTGGTAGTCTTGTGAAAGTCTGATACCTACCAGACACAAATATCTTATTATAGTACTGTGATTCAGTTACTTGTGAAGGTTTAGAGGAATATGAAATGCCTCAAAGAACCATTCTTTGAAAATTTTTGACATAATTCGTTTAAATTAATAAACAACACTTTTAATATGATAATAAGGAGTATAAATATTTACATTTGTAATAAAAAAACTATAACACAACACAAAAAAAAATGTAATAGAATAACTGTCATGCGCCCTAGCGTGTAGGGCGGCCATGAGATTAAATAGTTTTAGTAAAAAAATGACACTGTGAGTGTTGTTACGAATAAAAAAAATACCCATAAAATACTTATTGAATTCGTAATTTCTTGGCGCTTACAGAATATTAGCGTTAGACGTTTCATTGCGTTGACACGAGTAGTTTATTTGAACGTACACTCACTTCACGTTTTATTTACATTATAACAACATTGCTTAATTATAACTTAGCTACTTTTTGTTAATTTTTTTTCCATTATGATAATTTTTTTGGAGCGATTTTGTAAAACTTGTTTGTTACGGATAACATATGGTCGTATACGTATGTATGTTTCTCCGACCATCACGGGAACTTCGTGGTGTAATTATATGAAAATCTTCTGTAAAGTAGGAGAAGGTTCCATGACCCATCCCAGAACCTCGGCCAAGTCGAGCATTTGGTGCTTTTTTCTAATATCTTAGGCTAACTAATAAAACATTATGTTTGTCAGTTTGTCACGAAATACTTCGTGCAGGTTAACGACTTATATATATTTTACATAAGGACTCCCAAGGCTGACTAAAAGGTTTCTGTAATCATCTAGCGAGATCTCTTGCTGCCTCTATGGGGTTGTAGTAACATCTCAAATAATAAAATCTCACTCAAACTTGGCCGGTTTTAAAAATAATCTTAATTTCGTAAGCTTACCGTGGAATGGAAAGTGCAGGCTTAGTGAACGGAAAGTGTTTACAGCTGTTTATTGGTTTGTTCGAGATATTTAGTTTTATTGTATTATAATGAAATCCATTTGTTATATAAATCGACTGTTTATAATTGATATGCTTAAAATTAGTTATTACCAGTAATAGAAAACAGATGCGTAAATAATTTTTAATTTATTTTACGCAATGTTTTTAATACGTTTCTGTTGGTTTAACAATGAATTAACACCATACAATAAAATTAGTACAAATTGCTAATAATTTATAAAATTGAAAGCTAAGGCTGGAACACGTGCATCTTAACCGAATTAGTGGTTCAAACCAGGACAAGTATCGCTAGGTTTACTAGTGTTTAATAAGTTAATTTGTTTTTAATTCGTCACGTTCTCGACGGTGAGGGACAATAAATTAAAGTGCAAGCGTAAGAGAAATATTTTTATTATTGCTACTAAGTATATGTCTCTCTAGTCTTGTTTATCAATAAATTCACTATACTTATGATTATTAATGATGAGAGAGTTAAGGGTAGAAGAGTTATCTCGCGTGGCTATGTAGTGTAAATTTCTTAATAATTTTGGCACAATATCATTAACTTGCTATGATAAATAATAGTTGTAGTTCTCATATCGGAAATTGTAACATAATTGATATTTAAAAAATAAATCTGGAATCGTCTTTCAGACAATCAATGAACATTCCGTTTTATTGATCAAATCAAATAAAAATTTATAATATCATTTATTATTTTTATGCATAATTATATATACATAATTTTTTTTTTTCATGAATTAATATATAATTTAATAAACGTTAGGAATGATTCCAATTGTTATTCCAAGAAAGTTATCTTATATTTTCCGACAACACAGGAAGTTCGGTTTCACGGTCGATTAAGAACAGAGCTAAGACGGGGAGATAAGCCACTTTTTACGGATTTTACGTAACACTTTCGTTTGCACTTCGAAGGCATGACAAAATAATAAGTCGCGCGTGCTATGAACCAAACGCTCGATGACAGGTTAAAAATAATTATTTCTGTGCCTTATTTAGTATTTGTTAGTTCAAAATATATAAAAATAAAGACATTTTCTTATTAATAAAATTACATATAAAAATATATTTTAAATAAATAATGTTACCTATTTATAAAGTACATAATATATGAATCTTTAAAAACGTTAATAGTTAATCTTCAATAGTGAAGAAGCGCTTGACGAGAAATAATACTATAATTCCTATTAAATTGTGTATTGTTGACAATTTTATATTGCTCAGTTTGAAAGTTGACAAAATTAGGTTTCCACTTTGGTCTTTGTACCGACTTGAGACAGAATTTATGATATGACGGTAAAAACCATTTATTAAAAAAACAAACCAAAATTAGTTAATTTTAATTTATCTGTCACATTTAAAAGCGAGTTAATTTTAGTTTTTGGTAAACTGATTCAAGATAATAGTAATTTAACTTGGAATAAGTTACTTGTTGGTGAGTAACTTGCACCACACGCAATACGCCATTGCCACGGGTCGTCGCGTCGCGCCGGGCCGAGACCGATACCGGAGCGGTAGATAACAATTTGCGGTGAGAGCTCGCTTTCTGCTGCTTTGTTTATTACAAACTATTGTCTACGTTTTAATATAATGACTGCGATTATCTGTAATGTATGCTGTTTGGCACGATTGTGGGTTACGGTCGCGGTAATGTTAATGTTCAATTACTGTTATATTATTATTTTCTAATCAAGGAGACATTGTGTTTTTTCATGCATGTTTATACGTCTATTATTTTGGTCGTCACTCGTCACGTTTTGTTAATTTTTAAACATAATAGGGACTTGTAAGTGAATTATTATGAATAAATAAATAATAAGTACTGAAACCTTACTACTATTATAACAAATCGATTTAAAAATAAGGATTTAAATTTTTTTTCATTAATAAGAACGCAATTCAAATATAATTTTACATCCAAAACTTCGTGCATACACCTAACCTCACCTCACCGCAATCTCTTTTTTGCTCAGCCTATAATATTATCGTTACAATACATAACAACGTTTGATTTCCTCGAGTATTAAGTTCATTGCTTACAGGGAATAATTACGTCAACCTAAGTACTTCGCCTCGTTGGTCTAGTGGCTACATGTGAGGCCGCAGACACAGTGGTCCTGCGTTGAACTCCCAGGTCGGGCTAATAAAAATTATTAACATTTTTTGCCGAAAAAGTTTCAGAAGCAGCCCGAAATCTGGAAGTTGGCAGTGTGTACACTCCCGTGCCTCGGAAAGCACGTAAAGCTGTTGGTCCTGCGCCTAAACTCTTTCCGGTCGTGTCGGATTGCCGTCCCTACGGGTTATAAGAGTTAGGGTATAGACAGTGCACCTGTGTTTGCGTACACACTTGTGCACTATAATATGTCTTGCGGAGTTGGCTAATTTCTCTTGAGACTGGTCGCCGTGGCCGAAATCGGTCTGGAGGGCTTTCATTAAGTACGTCAAGCCTTTGATCCCATGCCTAAACTGTCGTAAAAATGGTCGTATGTTTTTAGTAGGTACTTATATAAAACATTTCTTTGCTATCATTATAATTTCATTAAACTTGTCAAAATAAACAATTATGGTAAAATCTATTTTGGAACTATGTTGACAGTTTATATTTTTTAATCGAAATACTAGTAGTTTGACTCAGGGAAATAAAGCTTTTAATATAGAAAAAGTTTCATATAAAATTAATAATACCTATATGTCTTTCTTGGCGGTAGAGTAAAACATCGTGGCGGATGAGATACTGTCACATACACTCTCATAGACGACGGAAAGCCTTTTCTCAGCAGTGGGACACTTACGTCATTTAATTAAAAAAATTATAGAAAATAAAACTCAACTCTTATGTTCGTTGCGTTTATTGAAAACAAATATTACGAAGAAAGCCAATACAGGCTGATCGAGATTACAGAAAAGAACTTAAATATAAAAACAAAAACAATATTAGTTACAAAGGATAAACGAAATAATTATTTGTACTGGTCAGTATGGCACCAAATTATTATTAAAAAAATCAGACATTACATTCGTACCATATTTACAAAAACCATCAGCATAATTATAATTAACATAGACTATTCCAATGGATGAAGTGAAGACACATAAACAACTTCGACCTTGAATTGACGTTACACCATTGGTCGAAATCTTTAATAATAATCTATGGTATTCGTTATTGATTCGGTTTTTGAAAAATGACGTTTTGAAAGTTGGCGAAATTGTTATTGGAACTTTGTAATTCGAGTTAGTATAAATAAGTACAAAGTGTTGTTTGAAAATGAAGATTAATCAAGGACTGTTCGCACTACATAATATCGCAGAGCAAATCTCATTGAATATGTAAGTCTAAGATTTGTTTATGTCAACTCCTGCCATTCGAATAGGCTATGGTCAAATTAAGTACATAAAAATGACGCTTGTATATTATGTAGCACCTATAGGGTTAATTATTAATTTTAAGTTAACTTAATATTCGTATTAATAACGTCAACCGTAGAGTTATAAGCACTAACTTCATCACTCACCCGTGCAATGTTGATAACCGAATTAATATGGTGATATACAGTTTTGATGCGTGCTTTCTTGAAATGTTATAATTATTATGGTCAAAGTCGCATATCACTTTCTGGCATTACACGACCGTTTTCTGCGGTTAGTTTAGAATTCGTTCTTATAGAATAGCGTATAGTATACGCCGTATACTATATGTAACATACGAAACGGCCGTACTTACATGCTTTAGCGGATGTTAGTAAACACTGTTCATCTCTTTCTAAAATCATCGATTTGCCATTCGAAAGAAGTAGATACAACATTGTTTAACTAATCGTCGAGTTATTAATTAGACAATGTTGTCGTTGTTGTGAGTCTTCTTCTTTCATATGTCAAACATCGAAAGAAGAAGACGACAACATTGTTGTTTTAGATAGTCTCTTCATTATGGTTAAAGTTAATTGAAAAAGTAATAATACAAAAAAATTGACAACAGTTTCGTTCACAACATTTGTGGTTGATTTGATATAACTTTCTTAAAGAACATCCTCACTAAATCGATGGTGAAAATTACTCTACAATAAAGATTGATATACTAATCTAGGTACCCGCTTCTGCTTCGCATTAGGTTATGGTAGAATTGAAACGTTTATATTACAAGGCAAATAAAGAAAAACTCTTGTCTTTTTTGGGTCAGGAACCTTCATGGGCTTGTGTAGAACAAGTCGTAAAAGTTTCATCACAATCGGATGAATAGTTTAGGAACGCATAGAGGACAAACATACAACCATTCATTTTGTTTATAGATATTTATACATCGATAACTAAGGGTAGCACAATTGCTGCTGACTCTGTAATTTCGTTATTTCCCTAATGTGCGCTTAGCTGATAATATTAAACCAGTAGTAAGAACATTTCACCAAGAATTATGAGTTCTTGGTGGAATATTGATTATGTCAACCGGTCATGATAAACTTTCGGCAATTAAGAAGTCACCTGGACTAGATTTCGTCAAACACAAAATGTAATCCCATAACTCGATCAGTTTTAATTAAATCCTGAAACGTAGACTGTTACTGGCTGGTAATAAACATGCAGGCACATTAAAATTTATTATTAAAAAAAAACTGTCAACCGTAATCAACGACCTTTATCAACCGTAATTGACAAACCAAGGTTATCAAATGCCTGATTTATATTCACATCCGTTTAAACGTTTATAATCTTTGCAATGTCAAGTTTCACTTTCAATACCGATTTTTTTAAGACGAATCATTGAATGACTTGTACTTTTTTTGGTAACAAGATACATACCATTCTTGGTACCAAAAAAAATATTTCAAAGAAGTTTCAACTTCCAACTCCAACATATTAATATTTAACATTATGTACCTTCGATGAATAATGTACTAGATTAACGCTAAACGCTTCAAAAACAGCCCGAAAAATAAGACCACAAATACGGTTTTGTTGTTTTAGGGACGAGTCTTGGTCGGAAATTTTTAAAGCTTTTTTTGGGCTTTGTTATTCCGACGTTAAAACACCTTAAATATTGCGTTTTGAGGTTCAATTTACATTACGGTATTTTTATTTTAACTAGAATTACTTAAACGCAAATGGCGACAATATAACTTTTGTATGGGATTGTGTATCTAGTGCGTTATTGATCGAAATTATGCACCTGCTTTTGCAAGCTGTAAATACACTTCGAAGCGAACTAAATATGCCCTAGAAGCTGATTCGACTAAAAGTCTGAATTAAAGCAAGTACTTCAACTTATACTGACCAATTATAGAGATATTACAGTACACTAATATTTTATTACTAAGACATGTATACACTCATCTATTTAGGAGTTATTTACCAACTGTTTACAATCACTAACATTCCTACTTACCCCCCAATTAAGCGTACGGCTTGTATCAGTAGTGGAGATAAAAATAACCCAAGGAGTCAAGATCGAACCGAACTTATTGAACTATTAATCATTTTGATTATGACGATGACATTTCAATTTAATCTTTTGATTGAATTCTGTTAAGACAATTATATTTATGTAGAATTTAATTAACACAAGTTTTACAATTTATTTAAGACTGTCTTGTTACTTTTAAATTCCGAATCTGGAAGTGCATACATTTGTAATTGACATGTATATTAGTATAATATCTTGGGACATTATTCAGACAACGCCATCTGATCCCAAACTAAGGAGAGCTCGTACTATGGAAACCAGACAACTTATGTATAATGTACTAGTTTTCGTTTGTAAATAGACACTTGTATAGATTTAATAGTATTAGAAAGTCTGTGTATTAGAATTATACACAGACTCAGGACAAACAGACATATAATGCACACAAAAGTGTCCTGGGTGGGTATCAAACCTATATTGTTCTTGGCAATTATCTACCGACCACGCCAACCGACTCGTCGATTACTCTTCTATATATTTTTATTAGTTAATTTATAAATGCTGTGTATGTATGTTGTGAGGGCTTTTAAGTTTGGTT
This sequence comes from Nymphalis c-album, assembly GCA_963151315.1. Classification (NCBI taxonomy): domain Eukaryota; kingdom Metazoa; phylum Arthropoda; class Insecta; order Lepidoptera; family Nymphalidae; genus Nymphalis; species Nymphalis c-album. The sequence continues at coordinate 3,024,898 of OY720602.1, read as the reverse complement.
TTGTATTTAAGCAACCTTATTTCACAGCTCATGTTTAATTTGGCATATTTTAACAGATCTAATTATTAATTATTTCAACGTACATTTTCACCCAACTAGCCTAACGTTATATGTAAACATTACGAACGATATTCTACACTTTATTTATAATCGATTTCAATTTAATTACACTTATTTATAGTCAATGTCAAAATTATCAAAACAACCTGAGACGAAACGGCGTAAGATACTCAAGAGATTTTTTTTTTATAATTATGACTGATTTTTTTTTGTACGATAAGTAAGCGGACCAGCATTTGGGCCAACTTATGGTAAGTGGTCACCAACTCCCTTAGACATTGGCATTCTAAGAAATGTTATAAATCACTTTTAATCGCTAATGCGCTATCAACTTAATAAGATGGATCTAAGATGTTATTTCCCTTGTGCCTGTATTTCCTATCGTCTCTGCTAGAAGAGTTTCGTTCAAGCTCGTCTGGGTAGGCACCACCCACTCATCAGATATTCTACCGCAAAACAGCAGTACTTTGTATTTTGTACCGGTTGAAATAAGAGTTATCCAGTGTAAGTTCTGGACTTCTAAGTTTCCATGGTTAATAACTCATTAGCGATGTAAGTTATGCTTAACATTTCTTTTAGCGATGGATTCATTTGGCAGTCGGCCTGGCTATTATTTAATAAAGGGCAGGCCTATTAGCAAATATGGAATATGTATCTCTTTATGCCATTGATATACAAAGTGTAACCAAAACCCTGTCCGACCCGTGAACTGGTTATTAGGTATCGTGAGTTGATTATATTTATGTAATCATATTAAAAATACTAGGTAAAAAATTACCCATAAAAAACATTAATTGACATTTTCAACTGAAATAACAAAAATTTCATAGACAACTGAGGTCATGACCTCTTGTCCTAGCTACCCGATAGGTAAGAGCTATCGAGCGCTGTCACGGGCGACAGCTGTGTTGCCATATAATTATAGTCATTTAAGTAAATTAAAAAAAAATCAGGATAAATTTTTTGCTTACAATTTTAAAAATGATAAGATAAATAGAACCGATTAACGATACCTTCTAACAAGTTCACGGGTCGGACAGGGTTTTTGTTACACGCTGTATATAATAAGTACACATTAAGTTGAAATAAACTATAACTAATTTCTTTAGCCTTAAGAACCTTGATACAACCTTTTTTATCACATACACATTCCACTATCATTAAAATATCAATCGTTTACCAAAAAAAAAGGTTATACATATATGAGCCGTGCGAACAATTTTACTTAATGACATTAGTTAATAAAATTATTTTTCAAATCCTTTATTATATAATAGATATATAAGCTTAACGGCCAAATACTGAAACGTCATTCAAATATTAAGTGCAACTTAATTATTTGAGACGCCAATTTAGTATGCGAAATTTTAAATTAATGTGGCGTCTCACATAATTAAGTTGCACTTAATATTTGAATGACGTTTCAGTATTCGGCAGTTAGTGTCTTTTTTAATTATATGACGTCCGTGTAAAAATTAAATTATGGTTAATGTAATATTATTGTCCAAACACCATTTAGTTGTAATTTTGGGAGCACGAATATAATTAAAAGTTCAAAATTTCATTAAAAAAAGTCTAAAATATAGATAAATATTACAGTAGTTAGAATGATACTTAAGTAATTACCACCAAATGTTAGTTTTAAATCATTCATTCCTTACATATATATCGTTTAATATTAATATCTATGGGATTTTTTGCAACTGGCAATTCACATGGGGATACATCGAGGTCTACTAACTACTAACAATCACAGATTATATATAATCTCTAATTAAACTTACAGATAAAACACCTTACTATATAAATACACAATAGTGTTAAAAACATCGAAGAATATCCTTTAGGTGGGAGATTAGCCACAGAATATAAATACAAATATTATAAGATAAATATTAAATTTGTTAATTATAATAAAATGTTTAAAGTCAAAAATAAGAGATATATTTATATTCTTTTTATTATACTTTAGGATTTAATAGGAACAAACAATATATGTATTTATACAAAAAAAAAACAAAAACAATTTTACCTCGAAATATTATTCCATACTCTATGGGAAAAAAACCGAGACTTATATATATTAATAAACATATTATGCTTAGCGTTACAACAACCACAGTTATACATTTATACGACATTCTACACTAACATTAAACATTTATTTATTTATTGTATAAGTTATAATGTACTTAGACATAAAGTAGGCCAAATGCGAAAATCCAAAATATTTTGTAAAAGTAAAAGTTAAGTTCTATTTAAATAGATTGTCCGCATTAAAACACCATATATGGCAACGCATAACTATTTTGATGGACTCCTTTGATGTGCCGCCTAATATTGAACCTAACACTGACCGGTATATGGAACGATCTAATTTATTATTTATATAAAATGAATATTGTATCTTGCTATCTCGCTCACATTAATTGATGCAGAGAACATTAGCCACTATCGCTTATAGGATGGGATGCTTTAAGCGATATTAGCTAATATATACTCATATATAGTGTGTAACAAAAACCCTGTCCGATCCGTGAAGTATCGTGAGTCGGTTCTAATTATGCAATTATTTTTAAAATAACCACTTCACGGGTCAGACAGGATTTTTGTCACACACTTGTCGAGTGATTTTGTTGTTTTTTCTATTCAAATATTGCCATATTAATTACGAAAATTATATAACCAGTCAGTGCGAATTATCGAATACTATATTTATACACATTATATGCAAGGACCTACTTGGTGGTACATTGCGGCCCATCGTGTTTTGCCATCATGTTTATACGTAGTCAATTTTTGAAAAATTAAGACTATTAACTGAATCTTCACTTAGTAACAATACATTTATTATACTTAAATACATAACTTATATTAAACTCATTTACCTCTTATTGTCGTCCTAACGCTTCTAAGTTACTATGATGCGAGTCGATTCTGTTCATGTTCGCTTTGAATTCGTCTCTCAAGTGAGTCGCTTCGGTTTCGACGTTCTGTCGTTCGGTAGCGATGAACTCGTCGGAGCCGTTGACGCGGCTGGGCTGCTCGCCTTCGGGGTACGACAGGTCGAAGTTTGAGATTGACTTTATTTTATCTGCCTCCTCCAGACCGGAGCCCAACGACCTCGATGTCACGTTATCTGTTGATTATTTTATTTTACATTAGAAAAATTATAATAAAGTACTAGGGGTGTTAGTTACAATTAAAAGAACGCATTACAGTATTTAGCCAATAGTTATTTGTAACAATATTTTTAAATGGTACTGTCAACAAAAATGTGTTAAATAATTAAATACACCACGGAGACCAACTCGAAATACTTGTACGTTTTTCAAAACGAATAAAAGTAGAATAACTCTTGGGAAAAATCGAATTCAAATGTCTGGACTATAATAAAGCAAACTATATACAAAGCAAAACAAACAGAGGACAAGGACTTCGACACTTTTAAAGCTGAAGGCATGTATCAGTGCCGGCCTTAGGTACAACACCCCGAACAAAAAATTTTGTGGCGCCCACGTAAGGAAAATGAGAAGCTTAGATAGTGATTCCATCCAATTTTTGTACAAGTAACAGTCGCTGAATTCTTATTTTCTGTAACTAACGAAGTGGTAATAGAATTCTTATTGGACATTTTGTTCATTTTTTAATAATTTCTTATTTCATGCTTTTGGTCAGTACAATTCTATGATTCGGGCTATTTGTTTTGACCTCGACGCCCCCGCAAATTTGGCCCCCGGGCTGTCGCCTCATCGCCCCCACCCTTAACACCGGCACTGCATGTTATACTGTATTAATTTGTGGAAATAAATGTTATGCTATATATACAATTAAATAATATAAATGGTTTCGTAAAACAAAAAGTAGTTAGTTACTATTTCTTTTTTAATTATTTATATCGTTATTATTAAATACAACTACGTGATACATAATTAAGTTTGATTTAATTAATTTTGTCGACAATATTCTCGTGCTTGTGTTTTCTAGTAATCGGGGTGTAATAAGTCGCGCTAACTACTAAGCACAAATTTTTGAATTGTTAGGTATATGTATTTGTTAGATCCATTATTATTACGAAACGAAATTAAAATATCTACGGGTCACGATCATCCCAACAACAAATATCAATTACCCTTTAGAGCGTCTCCCGCCTCGCCGGGCGCGTCCTGCGCGCGCTCCTTGGGCAGCGACGTGGCGCGTGCGCCCACCAGCATGCCCAGCACCCTGCCGGACCCACGGACTACACTCGGGGTCTATACCCATGGGGTACTACACGAGACACTGAATATTCGCGTGGTCACCCGTGCGGGCTCCGTTTAGTAACAGATCCGGCTGCAAGATCCCTACGTTCATTGTTGCCAGGGTGCCAATCAAAATTTGCCCGCGAGTACATTTAATTAAAATAATATCAATCAGCCGGATCTAGTTGACCTTCGTTACTAGATATTTAAATTCGAATCTAGTTTTCACTATCCAGTAAAACAAATCGAGTGTATTTATTTATGCAGTTTGTTTTCCTAAATTAATACAGTCATTCGATTTTTTTTTACTTATATAAATTTTTTTAATTAGTAATAGGACGGCAGACCTATTGAATAGTTCAATGTGCCACCAACCGTAAAAACTAAGCTGTTTGTGACTTGTGCCTGCAGTACACGGCTTCAATGGGTGAAGTCCGTGTGCGGCGTGGCGGGCGCGTTACCTGGAGTGGCTGAGGTCGCCGAAGGGCGTCTGCGGCGTGGCGGGCACGCTGTGCGCCGTCTCGCACGCCTCCGCCCAGCCCTCCGCCACCAGCGCCTCGCCGATGTCCAGCGAGCCGGCTGGAGGTAACAGGTTATAGAAGATCATTTGTCAACGTCTACACTCAAGCTTGCTGCTTTAATGTAATTACACTTAAACCATCAATTAAATTTATTTCAAATTAGAAAATCTATACGCATCGACATCTGTAAAGTGCATCATCTTTAGAGTGTAAAAACCTTTTCCAACTTCTTAACGAATCGAATTACTAATATAATTCAACAGTTCAGCTACATAAGTTAACAATATCCCTTTTATTGTATATTTATTTATTTATTTATTAAGATACACAAAACGGAATGTAATCAAGACTTATAATTATAGAATTAAGTATTAAAAAATTTGCAAATTACATTCCAACACATGTGTACACGGCATGTTTTTTAAAAATAAGTTAGGTTATTAATAATTTAACAACTCAAAATTATATTTACAATAATCAAATGATAAAATAAATTAAAATTAAATTTCAAATACAATAAATTAATAAAATAAGACAAAAAAATTGGCAATTAACAATTAAATAGAATTCAACTAATTAATATATATGTATAAATATTGAATGTCAAAAATAAGAATCTTTGTATTATCAGTCAATCATTGGATCGTCAATATTATTTATTTATTTATTTAAATCAGACAGGTGTCCATAGAGTATTCTTAATAATTATGTTATTATCATAAATAATAATAACAAATAACAATGAAAAATAATTGGGACTAATTAAATAATAAATTTTTGAATATAGAATTTTGGAGGACAATTCCGTTTTCACTTCTGGTGATAGAGGTTTACAAATCCTTCACAACATGAAGTTGAACCCATCGCTTCACCATCAGCGAGTCGAAACTGTCCGCCAATGCGCGTAGGATAGTGTTAGGGCTGTCGCGCGAACGACGCAGCATTGATGCACAACGCTTACGCATGATCGCACCAAAACTGTCCACCCTTGCCGCGGCGAACATACCTGAGGCGCTACAACGTCGCGACAACCCCATCAGCATCCTAAACGCATTATATGTCTCACAGTATTCTTAAATTTTGAGAAATTTGGATTGAAAATGTCTAATATCTTGCTGTGTGTTAAAAGTAAGTCGTTGTAAGTACGACAAAATCTTACAATAGGATTATAATATGATGTGTTATTAATGTGAACATTGAGCACAAAACTATTGAGATGTGGATAACGTGATCTAAATTTAATGTTGAAGTTAAGACATGATAACAAGGCAGAAGAATCAATTTTGGAGTGTAATATTTTATGTAACGTAAAGAGATCATTACATATACGTCTTTGTTTTAGTGTATACATATTAAAATATCTGATTTTTTCGTCATAAAACTTTAGCCTCCTTTGTAATCCCAATTTATGACATAGGAAATAAAAAAACTTTTTTTGGACACGTTCAATTTTATCACTATGAGTAGAATAGAAAGGAGCCCAAACAGTTGAATTATACTCCAAGGTACTACGAATTAGTGAATTATAAAGAAGAAGGAATATACCAATATAATATACCAATCTCGTTGACTGCCTCGTTGGTCTAGTGGTTAGATATAAGGCCGCAGATCCTATGGTCCTGGGTTCAATTCCCAGGTCGGGCCAATAAATAGTTATTTTCTGTCAGAAAATTCTCAGTAGCAGTACGGAGCGGACATTATTATTGTTAATATAGTAGCTCACCGTCAGAGACGTCATACAGCTTGATACCGGGCACCTCCTTCCCCCTCTCCCCGACCGTGGCCGACGACTTCTTGTACGTGCACGTACGAGACACTAGCGCTTTCCATCTTGCTACCTGAAATCATATTACGTATAATTTATATTCGTATCTCTTATTATTTAAATTCATTGTGTAACAAAAATCCAAAACAAAACAAACACAATTAATAATTTCATATAAAAACAAAACTATAAAAGCCAATTTTGAAATTTATGTTATAATATAAAGATAAACTAAGTACCCATGAAAGAAATAAAAAAAAATACAATTAAGTAAAAAGAAATTTATGCTGTATTATGTGGTACCTGAACGAGGTCTTCGAACCGTTCCACGGCCTGTGGATGCCAGCGAGTCTGTTGGTTCACTGGACGTACACCCGCCAGAAAACACTCCATCGCCTGAAATCCCATCACGATATCGTATACTAGATATACACGAGGAATAATACGTCTTAATACATAGTGTATTGAGTGTATAATGGCTTTAATGGAATTTATGTATTAGCGCTTACATGAGAGTAACTTTAAGAGAGTAAGTTATCAATATAATATCTATACTAATATAAAAAGCTGAAGAGCTTGTTTGTTTGATCCGGCTAATCTCAGGAACTATTGGTTCGAATTAAAAAAATATTTTTGTGCTGTATAGTCCTTTTATCTAGGAAAGTCGCAAGTTTGTTTTTTAATCATTATATTTTTATGAATTATACAAGGGTGAAACCGCGGGTCATAGCTAGTTAATAATAATAAATCATATTTGTTCGTTAATAATTCGTGTTAAATGGATGTCCTTGCTCTTTGATAATAGTCTTAATGAATCTCAATCACTGGTATTACTGGTACTCTTAAAAAAGCCAATTTTGATTGTAAGGAGTCAAAAAAAAATGGCCGCCATCGCAGACACGTTTTTCTCTATATTCATTAAACATCTTTTATTTTTTATCATATTATTATATAACAAAGACAAAAAACATTTTTAAAATATTATGCAAAAAAATTAAATATAAATTGATTACATAAATAGAACCGACTCACGATACCTAATAACCACTTAACGGGTCGGGCACGTATTTTGTTACATACTGTATAACGTTAGCATTTATCATAAAAGGTTAAATATTATAAAAGTATTTTTAATTTATCCAGTCATAGTGATTTTCATTTAACGAGTACCTGAAATCGGAGACGTAGCAAGTCCGCTCGTAGTTCGCACAGTTCGTGTGTCGCCACGTACTCGCTGTCGCCGTAGTCCAGGAAGAATAAGTCAGCGACCTGAACAAACAAGAATGCGAGTCAAATTTAAACGAATTCATAAATAAAATATTTATGCAGAAACATATAAACTTATAAACATTTTGATCTGTTGTTATTTTGATTATTGTATTAGTTAGGCTGGCTGGCAGGTGGGCCACTTGATGGTAAGTGGTTGCCACGGCCCATAGACATCGGTATTGTAAAAAATGTTAATCATACCTTACATCACCAACCTTGGGCGCTAAGATGTTATGTCAATCGTGTCTGAAGTTCTGGCTCACTAGGCCCCACAACAATACTGTGCTGCTGTTTGGCAGTAGAATATATGATGAGTGGGGTATGTACCCAGACAGTGGAGTGTGTGTGTGTGTGTGTGTGTGTGTACCTGCTGCGTGGCGTCGAACTCGTTGGGTCGGAGGTCCATGACGCGCGCGCGGTACCAGCGCCCGTCGTGGCGGAACACGGCCGCCACCACCTGCCCCACCGACACCTTCTCCAGCTGACGCAACAACATCAACTTTATCGTCTAGTCACCAATAACCTTATCGAAAATTCAAGTCGAGAAATGTCAAGCGTCAATTTCGATAAAGTCATTGACAATATTTTTCAAATTAAGTATACTTTAATAAATAACATCGCGTTCCTGAAAAGTTTAAGTTAAATTAAAATAATTGAACCATTTCAATTAAATAAAAGACTTTCAATTAAATTAAATTCAATTGAATTATATAAAATTTTAGTTAAACTAAAATTAATAGAAATAAAAAAAAAAAAACAAAAAAAAGAGGCATAATTATGTTGACACTTACGGCATGATTAGCACGGTTCTCCTTGTTTCCGTAATACTCAGTCATGTGGGCGACTAAATCGTCGAGCTGGGCAACTTGTGGCCCGACGAACTGTACCCAGAAACGAGATGGCGACGACGACGCCGACACGTACACTTCGATCGACGCACTTGATGGTTCTAATTAAGTGTAATATATATTTAATATATAAAGCAATATAGTCTACGAATTAAAATCGTAGATATATATTTTAGGTCTCTTTTTTATAGCATAGGTAGGCGGACGAGAGTAAGAATTGTTAACCATCGCTTACATCGCCAATGCGCCATCAACCTTGGGAACTAAGTTGTTATGTCTTTTGTACGGGCACAAACATTTTTAATTATTTGAGGTACTGATCCACCCCCTTGGGTCGTAACGTGATGCTATAAAGTCTATAACCTTTTTCAATAAATAGATAGCTTAACGCAAAAAGATTTCATAAATCGGTTGGGTCGACTTTGAGATTAGTCAATTCAAGTAGACAAACTCTTCAATCTCTCTTCTAATATAAATAAGAATATTTTTTTGATAAAAACTGTTTGTTGATGTTAAATGTCTTCAAAGAGAACTGCAGTATATCTCTACAATACATAATCGATGTTCCAAGATTGTCTATATTTTTCTATAAATAGTTGTTTAATTAATCTTAATAAATATATTAAATTGCGAGAGAATTTCTACTTGCTATTGCTATTTATAATTATCACACCAATACACACGCAAAACAATCACACAATGCACGCAACCATACAGCCAAACCAATCACCACCGAACGCGAAAACAAACCCCCACTTCAGTACGGTTTTGATAACAGAATGAATATTTTAAAAGACTATACCATATAAAATTAAAACGAATACTTTCAATATAGAAACATTAAATAAAACCATGGTATCCTTAAACATAAGACTAAAACCCTTTTTATAAAAACACACACACGCACACAAACGCACACAAACATAAATAAGAAAAATATCAAATATATAATTACTTGTATAATTGGTTAGTACACAAAAAATAAACCAATTAAATTTCAAACGTCAGTTAGCCATACCGGAATCTATCAGGTACTAGCATTAACTAGATTTATATTCAGCTCCTTCGATCTGCTTTTTGCGCTACATACTCCTCAAAATCATTATCCTCCTGACCGTTTTCTGTCGTGGAAGCCGTTCTTAAGGGAGACTAGTCAACTGTGCAAAATATAACGCTGCACAAGTAAGAAGTATACACAAAATTCACGTAAAGCTATCAGCCTTACACCTTTTCTGTCGTGTGGGATTTTCATCGCATCGGATTATGCCCGTGGTCCCCTATAAACGCCATCGGCCACTCATAACTCAATTCTATTTCAAACGCTGTTTGATACGGGAAAAGACTATATTTTTCCAAATTCCAGCATATTATGTAAACAACATGCCGCCATAATTACGTGATCTATAGCATCATCATCATCATCAATCATAAGTGTTGCCAGAATTTTGTTTGTACAAAAAATAAATTTTGAATTTTTAAGATATATTTGAAATTCGTTTATTTTATAAAAATGTGAACATAGAATACGAGCAAAATACCTTAAATTAGGCGTTTTGTGAATTTAATAAATAATCGGTACAAAGTTTCAGTTGTAATGTGTTCGTGGTATAAAAAATACGTATATATAATATATTTTATAGGTTATCGTTTTTCTTTTATTTTAATGTAAAATAAAAAAAAAACCGCCTAGAAATTTAAAGCAGGTTCGATTCAACACCCCCAGCTTAATGTTACGGCCGATTCAAGGGCCATTAATTGAATATTAACCTTGAAACTATTTACTATTTGTATCTAATATGATAAGGTTTAATTTACAAAAGAGCTTAAACTAACACCACCTACATTTTTGGTATCAAATAATGAAATGGGATCAACGCTATTCAAATTAATACAAATCGGGCTAGCTTATTGCAGTTAATAAGTGCTATAGGTAACGACGGGTACGGGAAGCGTGCATGCTGTTAGCTTACCAGTCCTGCGCGTGGCATGCGTGACGTCACCTGTGGCGTCCGGCGTGGTCGGCGCGGGTGTCGCGGGGGAGGCGGGGGGCGCGGCGTGCGGGGGGGTCGACACACGCGGGCTGCGCTTGGCCTGCTCGACTTCTCGTCGACACCTCTCCTGTTCCACCTAAATAGTTTCGAAACGCAAAATAGATAAATATAGAACATTTACACAAGTGTGTATGATTTCGCTTTTAGAGCTAGGTATATGCATTTTTAATAAAATTCCGCAGTTAAAAAACAATCTTATTAGTAAAGCTTACTCTATCATATATTACATTTTATGATTACACGGTGTAACAAAAACCCTGTCCGACCCGTGAAGTGGTTATTAGTTATTGGGTAGCTCGGACTCGAGGTTATGACCTCAATACCTAATAACCACTGAACTTTTTATCGGCCCAATCGAGCATGTAGGCCACCTGATGGTAAGTGGGCACCAACGCCCATAGACATTGGCGTTGTAAGATATGTTACCATCGTTTACTTCGCTAATGCGCCAGCTAAGATGTTGTCCCTTGTACCTGTAATTACACTGGCTCAATCACCCATCATACCGGAACACAATAATAGCAAGTACTGCTGTTTGCGGTAGAATATCTGATGAGTGGGTGGTACCTACCCAGACGAGCTCGCACAAAGCCCTACCACCAAGTAACTACTTTAATGAAACAACTATGAACGGATTAATCAAATTGTGTTAATAAAATTTTTTGAAATTTAAAATATTTTAAAACAAAGTAACATCAAGTGGGCCAACCACTAAAGCTCAGCGGGCCGCAGGTTGAGTATCGCTGCACTAGACCAACTATAAAAACGACTTTTGTAACTAATTGTAGATTTTAACGCCAAGTAAAGTATAGTGAGCATTTGCATAATGTATCTAGAAAACGGACACACAAGCTTCATAGCACTTTTTTTTATTTCATAGGAAGGCGGACAAGCATATGGGCCACTTACCATAAGTGGTCACCAACGCCCATAGACAATGGCATTGTAAGAGTTGTTAACCATCTTTTACATCGCCAATGCGCCACCAACCTTGGGAACTAAGATGTTATGTCCCTTGTGCCTGTAATTACACTGGCTAACTCACCCTGCAAACTGGAACACAACAGTACCAAGTACTGCTGTTTTGCGGTAGAATATCTGATGAGTGGGTGGTACCTACCCAGACGAGCCTGCATCTAAAGCTCAACCACCAAGTAAAAATTACAGACAAAATTATTCTTAAATTTATATTCATATATATATAAAAATAAAATACATATATTATGTATAAATGTATACAATAAACTTACGCATTCCTCGATAAGTCCTTTAGCGATGTGTATCTGCTCTGCAGTACCACGGAACACCATTTTCCTCTGTGCGCTCAAATCCGCCCCCCTCTCACCCTCTACCTTAACACGGGCACCACTGCGGTGACTTATGTCGTTTATATTCTCACCACCGACACCTTTAAGAAATATTTAAAGAATTAAATTACTGTAGTTGATGAACAATGAATTTGATAATAAAATAATACTTTTATTATAATTTAGATGTAGAAGGAAACTTCTAACACTATTTGAAATATTATTCATATAACTTTATGTTACTTTTAATCTATACAAATAAATAGAATCAAAGTGTGTGTTTGTTGTTTTAGAATACATGCTTTCCTTTAAAGTTTTTGATAATGTTTTGTAATCTATCTGTTTGTCCGGGGTAATCTGTAAAATGGATATATGTAATTTTTAGTTGTTACTTCTTCAATAAAAATTGAGTCTATCAAATGATATTACAACTTCAAACATTTAAAAAAATTTATTATTGACATGTGTGCGTATGGCTGCATTCGTGTGGATAACCACAACTACATTAGTCTAAAGCCAATCAAAATAAAATATGTTGATCCTTTATCATTTTTTAATGTGTATAATTTTAGTATGGGTATTATTTTAACTTGTATAAAAAAAAGAATAATAATAAATAATAACCTATTGGATGTAACACAGTTATTATTTAAAATACAAAAACTGCAAGTAAAAAATTAATATAAAATGTCACTCATAGTAACCATAAATTAACAGTGTAGTAAACGCAGGAAGCTTCAAGGAACAAGCATATTGCAATAATAATAAGTAATTTTACTTTCAAATCTTGTCATTTACATTTTTAGTCTTAATTTTTTGTTAATTATACACAAATATAATATCACATTTTTGGCTATCATAATTTAAAGGATTTCCATATATAGGACTATTGTATTTTAGTCTACAGCATTAATAAAATTTTTAATATACTAAATATAACAGTTTTCATAAATTTCATTAATTGATGTTATTTTGAAATAATTATAAATGACTAGCGACCCGCCCCGGCTTCGCTCGAGTAGCACAGTAAATGTTCCTAAAAAAGACAGCGGGACGCGGGCACAGGCCGCCCAGGCGGTTGCATCGCGTGTTAGTATGACCGCTTGAATTTATTCAGTGCGCAATAGTTTTAAAATTACGATAACTTTCAAATTTTTCGTCTAAGAAGTATAAAAAAAAATTTAGTTCGCACAACCTTTATCTGAGCACAACCGTTCCGTAAGGAGCCGACCCGGCATGGTATCTCACACTTCATAACCGTCCACCACATCATACATGCGCGCACAATACTTAATACTTAAATGGCTACAACACTAATACTTACATTTTAATTATCGCGATATCTTTTGAATGAAACGTCCGAATTGAATAATTCAAAAAGTTTTAGAAAGGTATTGAATTCGTCTTGAATATGTAGTAATTTATTTTGATAAGGATCAATACCAAGGTTCAAAATAAAGAATTTTTAAAGCGACGGCATTTTAATTATTTAAAAAAAAAGAAAACACTTATTGTGAGATAACTACAATAGTTAGACATATGGTGACGTGATATTTTTTGTAGACAATTATATGTTCTGCAAAGTGGTAGTACATTGTTTTGTTCTGTAATCAACAGTTTTCGAAGCGTACGCCGTGTAGGGATTTTTTTGGGTCATTTTTATACACCTTGGGTTACATTATTGGACTTTTAGTAAGGATTCCTAATTTTTTTGAAAATATAATATAGTCTATAGCCTTCCTCGATAAATGTACTATCCAACACTGAAAGAATTTTTCAAATCGGACCAGCGGTTCCTGAGATTAGCGCGTTCAAACAAACAAACAAACAAACTCTTCAGCTTTATAATATTAGTATAGATTAAAAATATGGTACAAAGCTTATGAAGTAATAAAAAATATCTCACCAATAATTCTGCCACACGCCCAGCCTGGTACGGACATAGAATCCTCAACAATGATTGGTTGTTGTTTGATGAAATCATGCACCATAGTCTCTGCAATCTGTGAAGCATGACTTGGACCACGAATAATGCAAACATCATAATCTTTTTCGCTAAATTTCTTGAAATGAATGGTTGCACCCGACTTTTCCTCTATTAGTTTTATATTTGTTCCATTTCGACCTGTAATTCAAATAAAATATATAAATATCTACATTTAAACACACATCATGATAATTATAAAATTATTGCAAGACTGGATGGTACCCAGTACATAAGTATCATCACTGTTACGAGTAACTGATCTGTGTTATTGTGCTTACTTTTTGATTTTTGAATTTAATCTTATTTAATTTACTTTATAAAACCGAGATGGCCCAGTGGTAAGAACGCATGAATCATAACCGATGATTGTGGGTTCAAATCCGAGCAAACACCACTGAATTTCATGTGCTCAATTTGTGAATTGCTTAATAATTCATAAAACATCCTGAAGAAACCTGCATGTGTCTAATTTCACAGAAAATTCTGTCCCTTGTGTATTCCACCAACCCGCTTTGGAGCAGTGTGGTGGAATAAGCTCCAAAACCTTCTCCACTAAAGAGGAGAGGTGGCCTTAGCCCAGCAGTGGGACATTCAAAGGCTGTACTGTAATTTACTTTGTTATTCTATTACAAATATTTGAATTAATTTATATGAGTTTAGATACTAAGTAAATATGTATTAATTTTATTCAACAATATTAAATGCAAGTTAATATTTGCTTTTTAAATTGCTAATTATTCAGCAAATAATACTGCATTAATATCACAAATAATGACATTGATTCGAGGTTACTAGATACTTGAAGTTACAGCAAAGATTGACACATCTAATTTACACTGAAATTTAATATGAAAGGCCGACGTTAAATAAAATAACCAAGTCAAATATAGAATATCAATCTGTGACAGGTAGAATACATGTAGCCATGACACAAATGAAGAAATAACTGTGTAAACATAATGTCGGATGTAAAAAATCTTTAAAAATGTTAGCTATTTGATATAGTTACAAGTTACAAAGTTATACATGATTAAAATTTTATTGCAACCATGAGGTATATAACATCTTCAAGCCTATAATAATTGGTTTGCAATGTAATTAGATTGTAGGAAAATTTCCTATATCTTTGAATGACAATATTTTTGGACATAGATAACAACTAATAATCCGGTGGAGGCCAGGTATTGGATTATATCTTTAAAGTAAAGCTGTAAATTTAAATGTAAGGTAACTAATAAACTGTCAGTTTTGAATAAAAATGGAATATTAAAACATGTGCATGCAAGCAATTGCGAGTGAGTCATTCTTATAATCCAATATGTCAGGAATAATCAAATAAAATTATATATAATGAATAACAATTTAAAGTACATACCAATTAAAGCGGGGACAATGCTCTTGGGTACTTGCACCTCGATCAAATTAAATTTTGTTGATCTTACTGGTTTGCTGTCATTTTCCTCTTCTTTTTTAAATACATAATACACTACAAATGCTGTAACAGTCACCAGAGAAAATCCGAGGGCCACTGGTACCAGTAACTTGTTGTTGAAAGGCATCTTCTGAAATTACATTTTTATATGTTAATGATGCATTTAGTGATAAAAGATTATGGAAATATTTTAACAATAAGATACCTCAATTTCTTTTAAGCCGTTTAAACTTATGTAAATAGTAATTATACCTATAAGATCATATTCAGAGTTCAAAGTTTATAAATTGATGACTGAAAAGTCCCGGAAAATACACATGAGACTATCGGTGAATAAATGCCGTCTTACAAATAACAAAAATAATTTATGAGCAAGACTTTTTTTATCAAATAATAGCAAGTGTAAATAAATACAGCGAGATAATGATATAATGATCTATTACCAGATATGACATAATGAAAGTTACTTCACATGTAATATGACACCTGATAGGTACAAAATAGAAAAAACGTACTCACCTGAACCTTTTTTTGTTAGACACTATGAAACAAAATAATTAGATATCGGTTAATTCAATTTGAAATATTTTTTACAAAACAAAATATTATTTGCAAATCCGTATCTTTTCAAAGATCACCACAATTTTTTTAAAGCACAGATAACAGTAAATGTCAAAGTCAAACTCGACGACAGCTTATGTTGCAAGCTTGCAACTGAAAGTAATACCCTTCAGCCTCCTGCTTTATAAACATTAAAATTGTCAATTTATAGAAAGTTAGATTTAGATAAGCACTCAGTTAAAAAGTTCATAATTATTTTATTTTTTACTTAAACTGTATAAAAGATGAAACAATAATTAAAAAATAATATATCTCGAAGAGTCAATATTGAGTACATCTACTTTTTAATTGTATTTAATTGCAGTTCATTCATTCATTCATTACAGTTAAATTATACGATAAATAACATCACTCCTTCAGCTCTGTTTTAATATTTAACTAGCTACCCGCCCCGTCTTGACCCGGGTTAAATTCCCTAATTTAGTTTCTATGTCCTTTTCTATATTTAAGTTATTTTAACTCCAATAACTTATCTCCAGTAAAAAATGGTTAATTGTTGCAGTGGCCCGTGTGCCAACTAACTTTATATTAGCAGTGTTCTTATTAAGAACTAATTAAATATTTAAAAATAATTTATTGTCATAAATAATACCATAATAATGTCAAAATAAATTGGAAATTATTCGTTTCGTAATATAAATTTACTACGAAATGTGATCAAAAATTACTTCAATTTACATTAAAAAAATACAACTACTTTTTTCTTTTAAATTTTAAACGTCAAAATAACATCATAAAATAGTGACTAAATAAGTCGATGAGATTTGAATCAAATTATCAATCATTATTTTAAATAATAATTTAGATTTATTTTTCTACAACAAAAATTATAATATGGAAGATATTTAATGAAAACGCTATTCAACTTATTTAATGCGCTTAATATAATATTTGTAATTTCAGGTAATAAGCGTTTCGATTCTTACTTGTACCATGATTATAGGTACCCATTCTGTAGCTTTCAAAGTACATAAACTTTTTCATAATTATTGGATACAAATTTCGCTTATTAGTATTTCGAAAGCCAAACTAACAGACTAAGCTATGCTACATAAATGCTACAAAATATGAAACATATTGGCATTTTTTAATTGATACGAATTGAAATTAATAAGTTTATTTTTCAGATCTTTATTTTTTTTAATTCCTGTTTCATCATACTTTGCTCGAATAAACTAAAAAGTCTATCAAAATGACATGGGATGTAACGTTGGGTAAGGTCTCTTATTCGATACTATTTCTTCTATTTATTTTCATGACCTTCGCTGTTATTGATTTCATCCAATTAAATGTCATAACAAAAATTGTGAATTATGTACATAGGTATACGGATTTGCGATAAGTTAACCACACGACAAAAACAAACAGGACAAATAATGAGATCACATATTTTGCAACATTTATAAATAAACGGCTACTATTTTTACATGCATAAAATGTTTGCTATGATACATAATTATTGTCTGTTCATACACAATATGTTTTATGAAGCGTATGTAATTGATAACAAAAAGAATAATGTATACATATTTCATATTGTAATAAGTTAAATAATAACTACATATCATATAAGTCCTTTTAAACATAATAAAACGAAAAACATATCTATTTAATAAAAATCTAACACTGATTGAGCGATGGGCTTAGGAGCATAAAATTATGAACATGAGTTGACATAAAGTAGGTTAACAACACTAGGAAAATATTTTCGGAACTTTATACCTTAGAAATAAGGAATGAATGGTTGTATAAAAATTGAACATTTTTGAAGTTATAAATTACGGAATTTCAGTAATTTCTGCTTGTGGGTAGGAGTTAGTTTATTAATTAAAGTCAATTCGATCAGCAGTATAAAATGAATGAAGGAACAAAAGTTGGTATGGGACGCAGAGCAACTTTTCTCAAGTATTTTTCTCAGACGAAAAGCAAAAAATTGTTTAGTTCCTGAGATGCTGGCGATAGAAACTTCCACACTGTATATATGTACATATTATGTATACCATCGCCAAAAGACATCGAGAGGAAATTCTCCTGTGTCAAATAAAATTCAACCATATGTGTAATGTGTATCCCACCATCCCTCGAGAGTAAAGGAAGCCTTTGCCCAGCGGTGGCTCATTTAGTAGATTTTTTTGTTTTATTCACCATCATAATTTGTTCTTAACTTTTTTTTTATTATTTCATAGGAAGGCGGACGAGCATATGGGCCACCTGATGGTAAGTGGTCACCAACGCCCACAGACAATGGCATTGTAAGAGATTTTAACCATCACTTACATCGCCAATGCGCCACCAACCTTGGGAACTAAGATGTTATGTCCCTTGTGCCTGTAATTACACTGGCTCACTCACCCTTCAAACCGGAACACAACAGTACCAAGTACTGCCGTTTTACGGTAGAATATCTGATGAGTGGTTGGTACCTACCCAGACGAACCTGCACAAAGCTCTACCACCAAGTAGTAAAATTACTTCGATAAAAATAAATTCGATTATAATAATTAATTATTTAAATCATATTTATTTTTGTCCTGATCGAAAGAGCATACATCCTACTGAAACGAGCGTGCGACCCAATAAACCGTAATAGTCAGATTTGTCATATTTTTTTATTGTCGCTAACAACACGAAAGCCTTTACCGATTCATTCGACTGTCAGTTGTTCAGTGAACTTTAAGTGAACATGCAGCGACCTTACCGACGTCGGTATCTGCGACCGAATAATATGCACGAAGCGTTTCATGGCGGTAAAAATATATACAACTTTTTTAATGACTATATCGTTCAAAAACAATAATTATTAAATATATTAGCGTGTACTTCTATTTTTATACTTTCCTTTACGTGTAGGGCATAGGTATCTATAGAGAAATTCCCAAACGATCGTACACGGAAACGTTATATTTTTCTTATTTAAAATATGCCACGCAATTTATATAGGTTTACTTTAAAAAAAATATTTTTATCGAAGTTTTGTATTTGACTATCTGGAGTTTTTCATGTTTGTATTTTTATTTGTTCTTATATTACAAAATAAATAAAGAATATTATATAAAACGTTTTAAATAGATATAAATAGTTTACGTATATAATATAAATATACTTATGATTTTCATATTTGAAAAAAACTTTTATTCGAATATATTATAGATTTTGAGTATGTGGTAACGAAGAAGATACCGCCTCGTATATGCTTTGGCACGGGGCTGGATCGTGAAGTGTTACCAATAAAAGGACCTATGTTGAGTCCTTTTATGAGGCGAAACGCACCTGAAGTGAAACCGAACTTGGGTCCCGGCGCTTATGACGATAAAAGAGACGCCTTTTACGACCTCACGCACAGGGTAGGAATAAAAAATCTAAGACGTTTTTAAATGTATTATAATTCAGTAGAGCCTGACATACTGGAGATCCAAGAAAAATTGTTTTTTTTTTTAATTCTGCTCGTATCGTAGTTCAAACATAATAAGGTGCTATATCAAAATTCTTAATATTAAGGTTTCTTAAGTTTTACATTCCTTATTTCTTCAGATTTACAGCAAATGTTATTATGGACCGAAATCACCCAGATGGACGGTAAAACACGAGTATCAGCCACCTCCACGGGAACCGGAGAAAATAAAGCCTCTTCCTCTAAATTGTGCACCATTTAATTCCACTTCAAAGAGGAAAGGGTTATTTAAATCTGGCGAGTTTCCGGCGTAAGTTATAAATGCTACTTGTATGCAGGGTTATTTTTAATGACCCAGCAACCTCGCAGGACTAGATAGCTAACATCATAAGCATTAACTTTTGTTATAGGACTTCGGACATAACTCAATACATTAAAAAATAAATGATTTTACAAGTTTTTGTCGTACCGTGACTTTTATCGGTCTATATTTCATTCATACAAGACAGGGCGACGCGTCGATCTTTGCTTTGCGCGTAGTTTTATAAACTTTCAAGCGGGATATTAAATTAATACTTATTTTTGTATGAAAAAAAAAAATCTAACAAATTATCAAAAGTCGTAGAACAAAATTTGTAGGGACCTCGACCATGTCCTGTCAGACAAACTCTTGTGGCAAACAATTAGGATATTATATATAAGAAAGGATATCATTTTTTCGTTTCTTCTGCGTTACGTCATTTTTATTAAGTTTTTTTGAAAAGCTGTCCGTAGATTTGGACTCAATTGGAATTAAAAAATAAAATAAAATATATCATAATTCCACACGGATATCAGTTATTTCAGCATTAATTTATTTACCGTATCTAAGAATGTAAATACATTCGAAAACTATAATATACCTACATAAACACTAATCAATATCATTATTTCTAAATCGGGGTGAGTTTCACACTTCTTTATTTGTGTTCATAAAACAGGCTTCATTTTAAATTAAATTCTAACCGCCTTGATAAAGTTGAAGGCGTTTGTCCACATGTGGTCTGTTACTTAATAAATAAATAGCAACTGATCTTGTCATATTTTACACCTACTTTCGATTTTAATATATTAACCGCATCAAAATTAGTTGAATAATAATTACCTTCAATAAAAAAACAGTCTTAAGTGAACAGCTAACTGGAATTTCAATTTTTTGTAGACCGTGTGACTATTGTCCAGAATATAAGAAGAGACAAATGAAATTCGCCTATAGTTTCTCTGGTAAAAAGGTTTTAAGATGCGCCGTTGAAGTAAGTACCAAACTTATAGTGAAACTTAAGATAAAACTGGGGTACATTTACTAAAACCATTTATTTTACAGATAAAATGCGTTCCATATAATCTGGATGCTTGTGGTTTTTGCGGGTGCTCCTGTTCTGCACAAGGAGACTATTGGCATTTTGAAAACAGAATATTCCTGTGTAGAAAACATTATTCAAGACTGTTTAAAAATTGTTTAGCTAAATTTCAAGGCGCAAAATTGGCTGAATTTAAGGTAGTTTTCAATATATTTATAGATTTTGTTTTCTTGAAATATATACCTACAATACTTAATAATAATCTATATTTCAGTCGGTGAGAGATTGTTTTTTCGCACATGCACACAATAGTTGCAAAGCTGCTTTGAAAATAATGAAAGTGGAAGAAATCGAAAAGAAACTACGGAAAGAAGCTTATCTTGACTTATTTTTTCCACAGCGCAGATTTTGTAACAATTAATTTCAATGTTCATATATTTTAATTTACTTTGTTAATATACTGATTCATGAATTGTTTTTTTTATTACCTGGTTACTGGATTTGCACAATCAGATAAATAGAAAATGTTATTATTGATGACTAGATGTCACCGACCACACTGGTTGGTGGTAGATGCACAGTGTACACTAATCGTGGAACCATGGTATTTTTTCTACTAGCAATTCTATTCTTTCCTTTTCTGTTTTTATTTTATCTAGCTGGCAACATTGTAATCATCAATCATCTGACTGCGACAACAAGTGCCCTCTGTCCTTATTTATTATTTATTTTGATAACGAATCAATATTTTCACTAAATAAATTGCAATCATGAAACTAGATTCGAATAATAAGATGATTAATGGTGATAGTGGTGCGGAAACACCCGACGATGTTGTCGATCCACGACAAAATGCTGAAGATATTATTGATGAGATACTCGCAGAATTCACAGATACTAGATCATCTGATGCTATCAGGAACGGGTTGAATGGAAACGGTATACCAGAGAATCTTTTTAACATTATACAACCGCCTCGGACTCGAACTCCAGCGAACTCTTTCTCGGAAAACGCGACGATCGACGACATCGATCCGGCGTCAGACCTCGGCACTTCCATCCGCAATAAATGCCTTGAGCTTGAAGAGATTCTTCAAAGTCTGAAATCTAGGCTCAACCACGTCGTGCTGGATGAGAATATCGTGCTTAGTCCGGAAGCAAATTCGATGGAAGCCCAACTTGAACATGATCTAGACACAGACTGCCAGGAGGATCTTTCCTTGCAAGAGTTCCTTGAACTTTTACAATCGCAAAATAAAATAACCCCCAGTGGCGTACAATGATTATCGAGACCACTATTAATTGTAAGATAAAAAGAATTTATTGTGTGCAAATTTGAGATTAGATCATATTATGAAATTATTGAATAAATGTTTAGACTTAATTGGTTGTTTTTGTTTTGATAACAATTTAAAAAAAAAACAATAACTTATACTTGTATAAAATATTTATTCAAACTTAACAGTACTTATTGTCTAACAATGAAAATTATGTATTGAGTTATATCTATTAGAAGATTAATAACAATTCTTCAATATTAATTTGTATGTATCCTCATAGGTTAAAGCCACAATGACACTATAAAAGTGAGGCATGATCGAATAACTAACTGACAAAAATACTGAAACAAATTAACCAGATTATGCCTTAGAGAAAATATAATAAACAAATTCAAGTGACAAAAGTTAACATGTAAACAAAAAAGAAAAAAAAAACAAGAAAACATCCAAATTAAAAATAATCTACATATTATCGAAAAGATCGTTCACTTCTGAACTTATAGTAAGTTCTGTTAAATCAGGTACTGTGTTAGTTTCATACAATTGACTGTTATCAAATGTATCAAATTCTAGCTTACTTAAACAGTTCTCACTTTTTACGATATAATTTAGTTTCTTTTCATTTACCATACTGATAATATCATTTCTATTACGATCTATTAATTCCACTCGGAAATTTTTAAGCCAGTTATTGTAATGCGAAGGTTCTGTGTTGAGGCATTCATTTCTAAAATGAGACATAACTTCCAATGCCTTTGAAAAGTTACCATCAATGTTGCCATATATCATACTTTCAATAGTTTCTATCATTTGAGGAGCAAGATCTTTCATATCAATACCCTCTCTTTTAAGGGCATCAAAATCATTTATTGCATTCTGAGTACCTATTTTTTTTATATGGTCAGATTTCTTTAAGCTATTGATGTCTATTTTAGGAAGGTTATCATCATATGCTTTAGATGTTGATGCTTTGTCAAACTGATCTATATCCATTGCATCATAAGTTTTCCTTTTTACTTTCTTCTTAATTTCAACTTTATTTAAAACAAATAAGCTTTTTAATTTGTCTAATGGCTGTTGCCTTTTCTTTTCTATCAATGGTGGTACTCTGAACAGCATTGTTATATCATCTCTCGGAGGTGGTAGAGGCTTGCCTGGATTCAGGGCTCTAAATGCTAAGCAATCTAAAATATATTGTGCAGAAGGACTAACCATCTTAGCAATTGGGAATGCTTCTGTGTCATCAAATTCTGTATCATCATATGCTTTGGTTAGATCCATATTTTTTATTAATTCTTTGAAGGCATTAACTTGTTCATCAGTGCATTCATATTTTTTAAATTCTGTATTTGGGAATGCCATGTTTTTTATTTCTTCTTTAAAACATATTCCAATCATCGAAAGACAAACATAGTTATCGGAATCAATAATGGGCATGAGAGCATACATTTTGGGTGCATTTCCCTTATTATAAACTCTTCTTACTATACCAACTAATTTTAATTCCAATAGACACTCAACCAAACATCTGACAGCATATTGTGCTTTTTTATCACCTTTACGTCCAAAAACATACGACAAGCCATCTCCATTCAAACATTGCCATGTTATATTAGATGCTTTTGTGAATCCATATACTGTTAAAGATTTTGGTCCAGAATCATAGAGCATACCCTTATCACAATCAGCTAATGGAATAACTTGTTGCCCATACATATATCCCTTGATGTTTTTGTCAGAATCGACTATCATTTGGTTTTCAGTGTTTACTAAAACCTTTTTTTTATCCACATATTCTGTATTGCTTTTAGAATTTGTAACTGGATCTTTTATAGCAACCATCCATTTTTGTATGACTGGTTCATCTTTAATTCTTATGTATGCTGATACAGGTATTTTTATTGTTGGTCCAATACTTAAATCTACATTCCAAGGAGTAGGATTAACAGCTTTCTTCTTATGAAAAAGTAAATACCTCATGGTGAATTCAAATGTAGCTGTGACCCCATTTGTACCTTCAACAAATTGTTTTGCTAATTCAAATTCACCATTTTTGTTTTTGTCATCATATATATCTGGGCCAATAACGTCCACTTGAAATCCCTCCTCTCGGAAGCCATTTACAGCCTGTAATTAGATTCTTATTTGAAAAATATTAAATTGCAACATTAAAAATCATAGTATTATACATTCAATTCATACTTTGCATTAATAAGTTTAGCATACAAAAGGTATATAATGTATAAATTATAAATTACTAAACCTGTTCCACTTCACTTGCTTCAACATCGGATGGTTCCAAGAAGTTAGTCATTAACATTATTTGTTTATTAACAATTTTGAGAGCTGTAACTCCATTTTTAAAATGATCCACAGCTACTAATAAGGCATCAAACCAATTTCCCTTAGCTTTTGATGGCTGTAAATCATAGTAAAAATATTAATGATAGTATTCTAGTAAACAATAATTAATAATGATGGTTAACTTTGTACTGTGTGTGGTTAAAATTGTAAACCTTATCTGGGAAGTCCCGTATCATTTGCCATGTTGGATATTGTAAGTCTGAATACATTTCTATATGCCTACAGCCTCCTGACTCTGCCAAATTGTTTTTTGTTTTCTTTGACCCTAATAAGATAATACCCAGCAAATTCTTTCCTTGGCTAATTACTTTCCTTTCTATTATACGTATTGCGCATTCTCTGGCTTTTTCAAAGAAACTTTTTCCGTTCTTCTCTTCTGGATCAGAAACATTTTTGCCGATGTCTATAATAATCACTGTGCCGTTATCTATTTTTAACGGAGCCATTTTTTAGTTAGGTTTATTCACATCCAAGTAAACATAAGAAATATTACTATATAAAAGTAAAATTAAACAGAAAAATATAACAAAAATCCCTATTTCACGAGTCTACATCTACTACTTCTGCAAGTTTGAACAAGTTTCAAATTTATATACGTGCCGCGTACGTAGTAACTAGTATATATTCAATTATTCAACATTCAACTGTCAAATGCCAATAACATGCCAACTGTCAAAATGGAATTATGACTTATGTCACGGTCTTATGTATTTTCCACATTAATTGAAATACAGTTTATTTATATATATATATTTAACAATATATTATTATATTTTACTTGTTTTTCTTATTGACTTTTCGTTGTCCCAATCTGCGCATATTATTTTGCCAGTTCACTCCGTAAACTGAAGTTTCTTATTTGACAATGACAATATTAGTTAAGGTTTCAATGACAAATGACAATATGACAATGATTTGTTGATCAATATTGCCGTGAAGTGCTTAAAATAAAATGTCCATGTATAAAATCCTAAGTATTTGTTATTTCCGAATACGATAGAAATGCTTCTATGTCATATTAGTACTGTGCTCAATATATGAAATGATGAAGTTTTCATTTCAACACAGAGCTTTTTATTGTTACCTTGGTATGAGTGTTTGGATTTTTTTCCTGATAACTGGTGAGTAAAATGAGTAGTATAATTTATCATTGTATGTAAATGCAATTTGATTTTTAGGCTTCGTACAATATATCTTAAAAATAATTCATTAGTTGTTACCCGCTCGCTTTGCTCTGCGAAAATTAAACGTCAATACACATGAACAAACAGTGAACATAAGCATACATATTTATATAATAAAAACAATTATTTCATATTTTTTAAAATTCTGTTTGCGTTGTCAAGCATGATTATATTTAATTCACTTTTATGATTTTATATTAATAATAAAATCCTTTGCAGTTGTTTACAAGTATATGTCAGTTGGGGAAGAAACAGTTGCATTGAAGGTTACACAAAACGAGTTTGTATCAAAAACAGACTCTAAATATAGGAAACTATTTCTCCGAGCATGCAATCCACCAGATAGCATTATTAGAGGATCAGAAGGTACAATACTCTATTGTTTGTTATGTTTTCTGTCAAAATGTAATACTTTGTATATTTTATAATTTATATTATATCTTAAAATCCAATCTATTATTAATCTATACCAATATTATGAAGACAGAGTAAGTATTTTTAGAGTTTGTGTGGCCCACAGCAGCTATTCAATAAAGTTGTTCATCATTTGAAAGATACATTATTTCTGATAGACATTGATTGTATATTATGTGTATATGTATATGTATGTATATATATAATTTTCTTTAAAATTATAAATTTTACTGTCTAATTTTTGTTAAACATATTGTTTTAGCTGCGGTAGATACTGACACATGGCTATTGCAAGGTGTGTTGGTGGTAACCAGACATGGAGACCGTGGTCCCCTTACCCACCTCAGGGGAGGTGATAAGCTGCCTTGTGACATGGTTCCTGTCTCTCCTATGCTCAAAAGGTATGTATTTCTGAAAGAAACAATTGCCTCTATTTGTCTAATGGGTAAGTAAAAGAAAATTAACAGTCAGGCCAAATTCGCCTCAAAACATTGAAGTTAACTCTCCCATGATTCAGTAAGCAAGTGAAGTCGTTTGTTTTTCGTCTGAACTATCCTATTTTGTAGGATTATCACCTCATTTAATTATGACAGCGTAGTAATGAGATAGTACATATGTGCGCAAGTGCACTTGCATCTATGCACACACTAGTATTATCGTATCTTCTGCGCAGTTGACTATTCTTTGTTGAGCAGACTAGAATCGGTCAGGGGGATTTAGTACAGCGATACTCAACCTTCTCAGTATAAGGGCTACAAACACGTGTTAGTCATGGTGTCGCGGGCCGCAAACATTTATCGCGTATATTTTAACATTTTCTTTTATCATTTCATGACGTTTCAAACATTTTGTAATGTCCGTCACAAGCAGATGTTTTGTTCAAATTATTTAGGTATTAATAAAAACCTTTGAAATTTAAAATAGTTCAAAATAACGTGGGCCAACCCCAGCAGCGCCGCAGGTTGAGTACAGCTGATTTAGTATATACAATATTTATGATACCTGATATCACTACAAGCATAGTTTTCTATTTCCCAGCTACGAGGAGTTCGTGCTGAACGCGAGCGCGTCGGGGCGCGCGTGGTGGGTGGCGGGCCCGGGGCCCTTCCACAACTTCCCCTCCCTGCCGCGCGCCGCCGCCACGCACTGCGCGCTCGGACAGCTCACCCCGACCGGTGTGTTGCAGATGATCACCGTTGGTAAGATATTAGATAGCATAATTGGAATACCAAACAGTAATACTTAGTATTGTTCAGTTCCTGCTTGGAAGATGAGTGAACCAGTGCAACGACAGGCATAAGGGACATAACATCTTGTTTAACATCTTAATTTGACGAGCCAGTTGGCGCGGTTGGTAAGTCACTTGCCTTTCACGCCCCAGGTCGTGGGTTCGATTCCCACACAGGACAGCCACTCGTGTGCATGCAACATGTCTGTTTGTCCTGAGTCTGGGTGTAATTATCCATATAAGTATGTATTTACAAAAGAAAAGTAGTATATGTAAGTATATCAATTGTCTGGTTCCATAGTACGAGCTCTGCTTAGTTTGGGATCAGATGGCCTTATGTGAATAATGTCCCAGGATATTTCTCAAGGTTGTGATGACTTGTCATCGCTTATCATATATCCTCGAACCGACCACGAAATTTTTTCATTGTGGCTTAAATATATTTCGAATCAACAAAATTTAATAAAATTGTGTGTATTACTTTTTAATACGAGAGCTTAATTTTTTCACATTAATAACATGTTTTTCGTAAAGAAGTACGTGAGTACATTTGATTAGCTGAATTTATAAGGAAGAAAAAACATTATAATTTCTAGGTAATATACTCAGAGAGGCCTACGGCGATAAACTAGGCGCGGAATATATGGACTTGACAGGGAAACGTGAAAATGGTGAGTTTTAGTAATACTTTGTATTAATAATATTGAAAATCGATAAATCACCTTCCAATCGATTTAAAAAAAAATAATGAATGTGTTTAAGGAGTATTGTCTGTTATGACCATCGATACATTCACGTATACTACAATATTTAACTTGGTGGTAGAGTTTTGTGCACGCTCGTCTGGGTAGGTACCACCCATTCATCAGATATTCTACCGCAAAACAACAGTACTTGCTATTGTTAATTTCCGGTTTGAAGGGTGAGTGAGCCAGTGTAATTACAAGCACAAGGGACGTAATATCTCAGTTCCCAAGGTTATCAGGTGGCCCATATGCTCGTCCGCCTTCCTATGCAATAAAAAAAAAATATATATAAAAAAAACATTTTAAGGTTGTTTTCTTCATGAGCGTTGTAGGTTACATAGGCGTTTGTTATAATTGAAGGTTGTTAGGAATTTGTCAAAAGTATAAAACGTACTATTAATTGTTTATGCTATGATGTCATCTTGATATCTCTCTTGTCTATGATAGACTAGGTCTAGGATAGACCTCAGTCTATGACAATTAGTCGTCTAAATAGTACCTATAGTAGTTTATGAATAAATGTGTGGAATGAACACCGTCCCCTCGACCTCGTCTGTCGGCCCGTGTAACGTGTGTGTGTCGCGTGCGCGGCAGGCGGCGCGGTGTGGAGCACGCGCTACCGGCGCACGTTCCAGTCGGCGCAGGCGCTGGCGTGGGGCGCCACGCGCGCGGCGGGCGCGGCGCGCGAGGCGCACAGCGTCGCCTTCTGCTTCCGGCACTGCGCCTGCGCCGCGCTGCACCAGCTCGACAAGTACGCCCAGGCCCCTATACTCATTGACCGCTCTTGAAACTCACCATGACTATGTATAATAACAATATTTTACAACGGTGACGCCTATATTTTTTGTGTCAGAGAGTGGCATTTTATAAATATGTACACCACGCAAAAATAGCAGCTTTAATTTCGCAGGCGTTTGCTATAACTCGATCCACAACGTTATACATTGTGTACCCAAAACGGGCGCTATATTATACCTCGAGTTGCTGGAATCTGTTGATGCCAATCGTCGAATTTCGCGACGTTTAGTCATGTCGTGACAACAAGTAATCTAACAGAAAATAGTTTCAGATTATAGTCACTAATTTCAAATGATAATAAGTTAAAAGCCTTAGCCTGCCTGCGGGTAGATAAAACCTACCATTTTGAAGGGTGAATGATGTGCACAAGGGACATAACGCCTTAGTCCCATAGTAGATTGCGCATAGTCGATGTAAGAAATGGTAAATATATCTTACAGTGCCAATGTGCAATGGTGATCACTCAACATCAGGCGATGCCTCAGCCTATCTGCCCGATCACCTGTACGATATGTATGCTATGAAAAAACAGTAGGAGCATTACGACATCAAAAAATTCAATAATAATAATAATAATTTATTTACAGAAAAATAAGCTTGCAAGCGAAAAGTCGCTTGGAATCTCATCCAGCCATAAAGGAATTGATACATAAACTATCCAAAGTGCTATTCGAATCTCAGGAGTACATTGACGCCGATGTGGTCAGAGACGCGCTGTTAGCGTACATGTGTCACGACGCGCCATTACCGTGCACGGAGAAACACAACAGATTGAAACCGAAGCGATCACTTACGAAGGGAAAGAGGGAATTACGCACCGAAAGCCTCCCAAACAGACACCTATTAGACGTAGACATAGACACTCTGAATATGGAATTGGATTATATAAACAATCAACTAGATTTCAATAACGAGATTGGAAGAAAAGCCAGAGACATAATAGGACGGTACGATAAACAGAAGCCCCCCTTAGATTTCGATGCGCAAATGGAGAGGGAGAAACTAATTTACTATCAACAGAGATACATGGACAATGCAGACTCGTACGATGACGTTGTTATCGTTAAGAAGAATCTAGATGGAGATTTCAATTTTCCAAACGACGCTCGGGAGACTGACTTCGATGAGGATTACAAGGAACCAACGCCGGAGAGCAAGGAAGAGTTTTGCATAAAGAAGGAACACGTGATGTCAGTATTCGCTTATCTCGAATGGAGTTACAAACAAGAAGTTAAGAATATTCATAACAGACGACGAGGTCTTTTGATAGCTTACGGCTTAATACACAACATCGTCCAGAACATGATAAGAATAATATCAGAGAGCCGACCGAAGTTTGTACTGTACTCGGGTCACGATAAAACGTTGCAAGCGTTAATATTGGCGCTAGGTCTCAATAGTTACCAGCACTACAACATACAGTACGCTTCGAGGATGATATTCGAAGTGTACAGGAAGAAAGATCTACGCGATGAGTTCAAGTTCACTAAGAGAAAAGCAGTGGCCCAAGATTTTTACTTTCGCGTCGTCTACAACGGTAACGATGTGACGAACAAACTCAGCTTCTGTAGGAACCGACAGAATATCGTGATGAAGGTCAACGACCCCATCGATGACGTTAAGACGTACAACACATATCTATGTCCAATTGAAAATATCGTTAGATTTATACACGATGATTTTTTCACAGGTTTCAATGTTAGTAATTTCAAAGACGCATGCGCAACGTACGCTAGTTCGAAGCGTGTTTGAATTTTGTAATGTTTTTATTTATTTACAACTAATCATATCAACTTATAAGGTGTATTTAAGAAAATAGTGATGTGTAATTTGCTGGAATTTAGAAATTGTTATCTGAAATGTATAGGTTTAATTGAATAATTGTATTTTATAAATCATATCATAGATCTAACACTTGATAACGAAAACGAGTGAAAAAAATGACGTCATATGGAATAAGTACTCAAAGACGATGATCTATTTGAGTAAATCAGAAACCTAATTTCCTAATTTGCACTAATATCAGTAAAACGATACTATGTTAGCTTTTCTCTCTGACATTTTATGGAATCTGGAATACTAGAAATTGAATGTTGAGTATATTGACTATAATTCCTCGCGAATATCTATAGCCGATAATGAATATAATAATGTCCTTCCCACCGAATTTCGGCTAAAACAGCCAAAGGCAAAGCTGCAACCAGACAAGTTTGTAATGAAATAGGAATCTCTTTTTATCACTTTCTATAACTAAGTTCGATTAAATAACTATTCGATTAGAGATCAGTGGACGACCATGGTGCAGGAATGTGTCTCTAACATTTTATTTTTCATATTGTTAAGCAGTAAATGCTAATGGAAGTAGAAGTATGTATGATAGATAATCCCAAGTTTTTATTGGCCCGACATGCGACATTCGAATCGGGGAATCTCAATCAGCCGATCGACCAAAGATAATTAAATATGATATTCAAAATATAAATTTCGTAAATATTAATTGATAAGTTTTATCACTAAATTGGTTTTAAATACATATCGAAAAAAGAAAACAATTGGCACGTACTTATATATTATTTATTGAGATTTTATAGACTGACTAAGTATTAAAATTTGATTTCAATATTTAAAATATTAGGCAAAGTATAAACAAATGTCAAACCTTTTTTTCAAAGGCACATAATATGTTTAGGTGAGAAAATGTTGCCATATAAAAATATCAATAATAATCAACAGCTATAAAACATAGCAGACATAAGTGGTCTACTGATATTTGATTTACTTCTAGATCTCTAATCTTAATGTATTTTTATTCATTTTAACGTACGTACATATAATTTTAATTCACAATAATAATTAAGTAAATTATATTTTATTATATAATATCTGTAGTCTATTCCAAAGGAGGTAAAGATAAACAAATCTTAGATTTATATATTCCAAGTGATTAGCTAATAGTTGTTATATTAAACAGTAGCATTGCCCCCACGGTTTTAAAAAAATAAAAATATAATTAATTAAAACCAGTCTAGAACCTTTTATCTACAAAAATATTTTTTAAATTTGAGGCAGTAGTTCCTGAGATTAGCCGGATCAAACAAATAAACTCTTCAGCTTTATATATTGGTATAGATTACAAGTAATTCTTGATTCATATACCTTTTTTTAATTATATTTATTTATATTAAAGCCTTAAATAAATAAAAATACAAATTAAACATAGTTACTAAACAAATCGTGATCGCGTGAAATGGTGGCAAGAATGCTAGCAGCGTTTCCCCTTTGAATCACAATTCCGATTCTCTGGGCGCAAAATGACACAGCCCTTCTGTCACCAATAGGGGCAATAAGACGGGGTGTAATATTTTGGATGAAATATTTTGCACTAATACTCGCAAGGTCCAAACGTTTTAACTGCAAACGGAACAAAAATATAATTTGGAACAAGTAACGAATATTTGTTACGTTTGTTCGTTTCAGTTTTTTCTGTCTGATATGTCTGATATGAGATGGAACTAGTGTATCAACATGTTGCGTCCCACACTAGGACCCGTCCTCGATCCAACACTTATATCAATTTTAATTTTACTTCCTATCTGATAATTATTTTGACGGAATTCAAAAATAGTGAACAATATAGCTCAAGTACTAGATGCCACTTCAAGGCCTTGTGGTGTTTGTTTATCTTTGCTTCCTACCATTGGAATAATCTATACAATTGTATTTATTTAAAAATGTTTACTATGCAACTTGATAAAGCTTAATACCTTTTTTGATCTCATAAACAAGTTATAATTTAATAATTGTGATTAATTTTATATATTTAAAATATCATGTAACTTTTATATAACTTATTAATTAATTAAATTATGTAAATAAATATGCGTGTGCTAACCACAGCGCCATTAGGGCTAAAAAAAATTAATAAAAATTAATAAATTTGTATTAATATTACTAATTGCATTTATTAATTAGTTGAATTCATTTATCAATCGTAGTTGAATAAAATTATCTTAAAAGACTGCACAAAAGTATTCATCACAAATTTTATAAAATGTGTTAGATTAAGTAATAGTTTTGTATTCAGTCCAGAAATGTATTTGTAACTTTTTATTTTAATATTTATTCAAGTGAAACCTCTTTGGGCGTGATGAGATATAGATCAAATGTCGAATTTGCGTGCAACGTTGCAATATGTAACGTTTCTAACGCAAACAGGTTTCACTTCAGCCATGTGATTGATTTGTACGCGCTGTTTTGTATCCGTTGGCATCTTACTATTTATACTTATGTAAAAAAATACAAACGCACATTGTACGTTATTACGACATATCATTTTTTTTTAATTAACGGTATTCATAATAATTTATTGTATTAAAATCTCATTTTAAACATAACTCTTAATAAATTGTTGACTTTTTTTTAATAAACGAAATTGTCTATGGATAATAAAAACTGTTTTTTATCTGTTTCAATTTTCCGTTTCCAAATGGCGTCCCGTTTTTTTTCTTTATGATATGACAAACATGATATATTATCACTTAGTCGTAAGGGATCCCGAAAAGATTCCACTTAGTACGGCCATTTAAAATTGTGTTACTTTTAGAGTAAACTGTTACAGTAAACTTTAAGTAGCGATTATTAATTAATAATTGTTTCTCTACATTACCTACTGTTTCTAAAATTGTAAGGAATTCCACATAGATCCTACCCACTTTAGCCATCTTGTTAGGTTGTCAAATATATATTCATCATAAATACTAAAGTAATCCCATAGACAAAGTCTTTATCAGTTGTTAAAAATTTATAATAGGAATAAATCCTGGCAGATGTTAATTTTCCTATAAGTACAATAATAAACAATCGAAAAATATTCAAAACGCTAATCTCGAGTAATTTGTTATTATATAAAATTTCATTATGCTGCGTGTAGAAAAACACAACCTTCAGATATTAATCTTACATAAATACACTGTATCAAAACGTAATTTAATTTCCATGTGTAATATTATTGTTCGATATGAAAGGAAGTATTTGGTGTTTTTAAAGATTGTTATTTATTATGTTAGTAGTAGCCTTGGCAGTGACCAAGTTTTTGATCATTCGCCCCGCATTGCTGATGCGTCATGCATCCACCGTGAATTGATAACATTGAATGCGGTCACCGTGATATATTCTTGCATGTTCTATGTAATTCATGGTAATTGAATATTTGAATTATAGTTGGTAATTTTACATAGGTATTTATTAGAAATTATCGGTAACTGCGGTTCGCAAGAGAATACTTTTTGATATTTGCGTAATAAATTATTTATCGGTTTCGTTTTATATTTAAAAAAAGTAGAGTTAACTCATTCGTCATCAGTATAAGCCTGTAAATGTCCCATGTCTGCCGGGCTAAGGCCTCTTCTCTGCTTTTTGAGGAGAAGGTTTTGGAGCTTATTATAATATTATCATTCCATTTTTAATTATTGTTACGAATTTTGGAACAAATTTGAATTGAACCCCATCTAGTAACATAAATAGAATGTTTATTTTTATCGTATTCATTTGTATAGGTCGGCTTTCATCTTATTTTGGGTACAGTCTAGTATAGTATAGCCTTTGGAACAAGAGTGGTTGACTTTTGCGTGAACTGCAGCAGGATTCTTCCTGGCTGGCCTATAAAGCCAGGTGGGTACGGGCCTCGTGGTTGCCCCCTGTACCTGGGCTATAGGCAAGTTAAATTGCCTTTTTTTTTTTTCGTGGGGAATTCCATCATGGATACCATGGTGATCACATACATTCATATGTGATGTAGTATGGAGGGTTATGTGTTATGTCGGACTCCTACCGACTAAAACCACCACGGTACCCTTCCCGTCTTAAGGGGAGCGCCACGGGATCGCTTGCGCATGCTACCGTGACGCTCCGAAGTTAACTTGCCTTGGCCAAGGTCACAATGACCCAGTTGCTATTTATGTTGTGTCCGGTGGTTCCTCCTCCTTCAGGTTGTCTTGTCCGCGTAGTTGTCAAGTCCGGTGTTTGTCGTCGTCCTACCATTCGTGATGCTAGCCGGCGCTGTCTTCGTTGCCTGCAGGGCAGATGACAGGCGATAGCAGGAGGACATTTGCGTGAAGGCGTGGGCATGTTTTGTAGCATCAACGTATAATAGATGGCGCGCGCGTCGTATTTTATAATTCTTTATAACAAATAATTACAGCTGGTTATTATTTACAATAATTATTATTAATTAGCGGTTTTTAATAGGTATTACGGTTCTCATAACTCGTATACATACATACATTGATTAATAGCCTTGTTTACGCAAGAGGTGTGACTGACTTGCGCTGGCGCATCTGAATAGCTACATATTAATAGATAGAAAATGTAAACAGGTAGATCACGCCACTCGTCCTATCTCGCTTTAAATGTTTTCTAGCCTTGTCATTCTTATTCACACTTCACAATATTATGATTGAAATCAACGTCTCTATTCGTTGTAAGTTTGATAATACTATTTAATAATTTATTGTTTAGTTTAATAGTAATAAAAACTGCAAATATATGAACAGACTGTAAATGTTCCACCACAATTTACACCAAAATCTTCCTCATTAATCATTCTGCTCACTGGTGTAAATGGTGTGCCAAATCTGCCAATCCGTTCAGTAGTTTTTGATTTTCGCGATCAGACAGACAGACGAGAGGACTTTGCTTTATAAAATATAGACTAGTGACTGAGCTGAAAATTAGTCTATAATATAATATTGTGTGCAAAATTGCAGAAACAGTGTTATTGCTTGCAGCACGTAAACAATATTCGATGAAAACTATTTAGAAATAAAAATATAATATTCTATTTATTTAAAACGATAAAAACACAAAAGGCGTCATAACATCGTCTACATGCTGTATTGCCAACAAGTTAATTGAAATGTCTATTAAAGGGCATGAAATACGATTACCATTTAATTATCGTATACGTTACACAGATAAAATATTTCTCGTTACTTGCGGTGTCGGTTTCGTAATAATAATATGAGCTTAGAAAACGTGTTTTCATATTGGAGGTGTGTCGGCTGCGTATGCGTTGAGTCAGAAGCAACTCAAGCAACGCAGTCAGTAAAAGTAAACACATTCAAGGTTACAGTATAATTAATTGTTTTGGTTGTTATTTAATTATTACAGAAACGTGACCGTTTGAATGAAACGCTGTAGGTAAAATGAGAATAATGAGAATTTTATTAATTGTGGTTAGCGTCACAACTGTTTTATACATCAAAAAAGTAGGTATTAGAAATAGTTAATGGTTCTATCAACATAACGTAACATTTAAGTGCGGAAAAAACATATTATCTATCTCGTAAAACGGCTTAATTATATACTTGTTATATCAAATATAATTAAATGAGTACCTCAATCCGTCTAATAAATTTACATTAAAAAAAACAGATAGGTCCAGAGATAAGAGCAGACAAATAAAAATCAAATGTACGTAATATGAATCTTCAGTAAAACACAATACCTACTTGAATAGAAAAATAAACAAAAAATAACAGACATTTTACGACTTTATTGTCTTTTTACTTTTTAACAAACGCGAATCGATACGTGAAACTTGTTTTGAATTCAACAAATCTAAATACGGCGAACAATTGACGTAACGTATTATGAATATAAAATGGACGAGTGGTTGGTATTCCTGCGATGTAAACAAATTGTTGTAGACTTCCCGGAATTTATTAGGGACACTGCTTATAAAGTACAATACAAATATGCTTTAATGTCTAACAATGACTACCTACGCAGTCGATCTTATCGCTAACAGAGCGAGACATCGTTTTGATAAATGGAATGAAAGCGGTAAGTATTCGTTGATTTCCATGCTGGATAAGTAATAAAAATTCACATAATGTACGTAACTTGATTGTCGAAAAAAGTATACAATATACGGAACCCCTAGGCAAGTGGCAGCACAGACTTATGATTGGTAGATAATAACCTATCCACGTGAGCTTCTGTAAGGCTCTATCCTTAGTAAAACGACATTTTGTATATTGTACATAGTATATGATTTAATTTGATTCAATTGATTAATTTATAAAAAAAAATAATTAAATAATACTTTAAATACGTCCATAACAAAAAAAGATTCTGTTCTTAGTGTCTAGTATATACAATTTTACGAAGGAAACAATAGTTTGATAAAAATAATGAACTCAAATATGAAATATTTTAAATATTTAATTATGTTTCAACGTGCTTAATTATATATTACTTTTTAGGAATATTTTATTTTTAATGTATACGTTTAGTCGCTTAACATCGCTATAATGGCTTGTTTTCGTAAAGTCAAGGGCGACTCATTCTACTGAACTACGAATGTTGATGAATTAATGTTGTAAGCTATGTTTACACTGTATGGAGTGATCGTGCTGTTTTTGATCAATATTCGTTTGAAATAAACGAACTTCGTTATTGTTTGCTTTGAAAATATCTCAAGAGTTAATAAGTATAGAGTATAGGCTCAGTGGTTAGAACACGGGAATCTTATTTCTTAAAGGAAGATTTCGGATTAAAATTCGGACAAACACCGATGAATTTTCACGTGCTTAATTTGTGTTCTAAATTCTTCAGGATTCGTGGTGAAGAGAAACATTGTGAGGAAACTTGCATGTGTTGCATGAAAATCTCTCATACATTTTGTTTGAGAGTTATTATATATTAGAGTTGCCCGTCGGAGAAAGCTCCAATCTTTCTACTCAAAAGGAGAGCTGGCCTTAGCCCAGACTTGGGGCATTTACGGCCTGCTGCTCTAATAAGTCTAGTGTTAATATTACTTGGTGGTAGAGCTTTGTGCAAGCTCGTCTGGGTAGGTACCATCCACTCATCAGATATTCTACCGCAAAACAACAGTACTTGGTACTGTTGTGTTCCGGTTTGAAGGGCGAGTGAGCCAGTGTAATTACAGGCATAAGGGATATAACATCTTAGTTCCCAAGGTTGGTGGCGCATTGGCGATGTAAGCGATGGTTAACATCTCTTTCAATGCCAATGTCTATGGGCGTTGGTGACTACTTACCATCAGGTGGCCCATATGGTCGTCCGCCTACATATGCACTAAAAAAAAAGTGGAAAACACTCACAGAGTGCTATGTATGTTTTGAACTGATAAAGATATTTAAGTGTTTGATCGTAGCCCGCCGACTTTTAGTCTGTATATTAAAATTCGTCCACTTTTCATTTCGTTTTCGGTGTTTTATTTTATTTATATTTAAGCACAAGCAGTGTGTACTCATGTTAATTTTAATTGTACATATTATGTATACAGTTATCAGCGCCACACTGCTGAGTGGGACGTAGAAAAGTAGGTAATAATTAATTTTTAAGTAGTATTTTTCTTTTTACCAATTTAATATGTAACTACACCTGATCGATATCAACCACGGCATAGCCACATATCATATCATATAATCTGATTATAATTTGATTATTAATTATATGAATTAAAAACTATATCTGTACTCGCAAGGAACGTATTGGTTTTAGAACCACCCAGTACGAAGTTTTACAACATTATATAATATGAATATCGTATATTATATCATATTAATTAAAAGGAAGGTAGGACGTAGGAATAATAAATGGAATTAAAATGCCTACTAACTTAACTCAACTAACTCAAGCGACCAGCTGACTGCACGGAACATATTATAGTGCACAAGTGTGTGCGCTAACGCAACTGCACCTATTCCTCATAATAAAGTAATGGAACAGCAAATCCGACACGACTGGAAAGGGTTCACTCAAGATCAGCGGCTGTCAAGTACTTTTCGAAGCAAGGGACAGTAAACACTATCGACTTCCAGACTGCTTCTTATTGCCGTTATTAAAAAAATACGAATAGTCCTATTTACCCCTTAAATTAAGCTTGTGTTGTGCTACTGAATATTTCTCGACTGAAATACCCCTTCAATTACCTCCGTAATTGTTTATTTGCCTACGCGTTTGCACGTGTTGTAGAGCTTGATAAAATTTTACTTCATTTAATAATGAAGTAAATAACGTATAAAAATTATCTAGCTTAGAAAAATAACCTATATATTATATAATATGTAAACACTACTACTGTTCTATATTCATTTCTGTCTGACATTTCTAGCTATAAACAAAAAACAAAGGAAGTAGGTTAGACCTTGACTTGAATGACATCATAATTTGTATAACATTGTTGTCCGTAGTTACTTGTATTGCTTTAAATATGGAATCCAAACTGATTCCATTTATTAATCCTACGTCTTACCTTCCTTTTAATTAATATGATATAATATACGATATTCATATTATGTAATGTTGTAAAACTTATATTATATGATCTGTGGCTATGCCTTAGTTTTTCTTCTGTATATCACAATATACATTATTTTAAAGTTTATTTATATAATAGAAATAAAAGGCGATACCTACCTACTAACAGTATTCAAACATACGTTTTAATAATATTTATATGTAGACGAACAGAAATATGAAACGCGAGCACGTGGCGAAGCCGACGTCCTGACGCCGAAATTTGTCCCAATTTGTTTTAATGAGTTATCGCTATGATTCTTTATGGTGATGGAATTTTTAATAAACAGTTTTTTCGTTTGTTCGTTTCGGTATATATATAAATTTAAATATAGAAAAAGTATGATAACAAGTCAAAGTATTTTTGTATAAAAACTAGTTAAATGAGTTTTAGGTTTTTTTTTGTCTATATTAATTATTTTTTATTTGATTTTTTATTAATACATTTTCAAAGATTATAATATATTATGTTTTTAAATGTGTTGCTACACTCTTGAAATAAATGTTACTCCTATTTATACGATTGCCATTTTTGTTCAAAAACTAGTTTTTAAGGCAGGCGCAAACAGCGTAAAGTGGAAAAATATCTTTTTATCGCTAGATTTAAATATTTTTCATTTACTGCGCAATTGAATTAATATGTATACTTGTAAAAGTATGAGAATAAAAAAATCGGAGGAAATATTGACATAAAAAAGGGACAATGTACAATGTAAGGTTAGGGTACTATAATAATGAAGATAGTCAACGTAGTCGACTAGGAGGTAAGGTTTTTGTAATATATTTAATTATGATGATAATGAAGATGAAACGAACATATTCTTAATTACTTTTCGTCTGCACAGGTCTTATTATATTATACAATATTTTGTGTGTCTCTATTTCCTTGTTCCTGTCAACTGATGTTGAACCAGTTCTGATTGGAAAGATTTCAGGCTCAGGACTGATGGTTTTATCTGCTTTCTGAAGTAATGGAGACGCTGGAAACCCGACTCCTGCTATTAAGAACTTCTCAATGGAAAAAATAAGTTTTTAATCTTCATTGGTTTTTTGGTCGGGCTTAGAGCTTCAGGATCTGGCACGGATCGGAACCTATACTAGGCTAGCCACTAAGACCAAAGAGGTAGTCGCGCACATTTATTTAAAAAATGTAAATAAATGAGGCGAAAATTCATAGATATATGTAAATTCAACATTAATGCATTCATCACAATGTGATATGAATATCACATCAAAACCCACGATATTCACATCTTCTGTCTTAGATCAATCTTTGACTTTTAGGTTATTTCTGAATCGAAACTTTATGTTAGTTACCTACCTTAAACACTGTTAACAGAAATTCAATAATCATCAACCTTGTTTTTTTTTTTAAATTTTGCTATAATCTTGTTTACGCCAATGTCCAACTGCGTAGTTGCAAATGAAAATAAAAACAATACAACGTAATAGTAATGCATTGATCTCTCCTGAACAGTTTTTAATTTAAACGCGACTAACGGCTTGAACATTTTTTTTACCTTAAAATCTTTTGATGGTTTTGTATATAAGACAAATATATAATATTTGATATACATGCATGCTTAGATTTATTTAGATCTGTTATATATATTAGAGATTATAAGATATTAATTGAGATGTAAAAATTGGGATGAATATATAAGCAATGAAATATACGTGTAAAAAAAGAGTCATTAAATTTTGAAATTTATTCTTCTAAATAATGATAAAACTTTACACAATAAATTAGCTACTTTATGAAATGTTTAATACATCTATCTATAATGTTAGGTACACTAACGCTTTTACCTGTGATCTAGACTGGAAATAAACTGTACCTAATCTAAATTATCAGACGTCGCCCAAGACACGTGACTAACAAGATAAAAAAATATACTATGACACCCTGACATACATTTATTACGTGTACCAAAACACGTATAACTTGTTAAAAATTTATATTATGAAAATGAATATCGATACCTTTAGGTTATGAATAGCACATGCTTATTTACACACGTGGTGTCAATTGAGGAAATAAATGGCAAATATTTGGTCAATTCGTTTATTTCAGCGCATATTTTAATAATGCATGGCATAATAAAGTAAAGCCTTTGCATCGGGTCACCGGCCATCTTTGTTTAGGGGACATAAGTGACATTTGTCTTCAATAAAAAATACAACCTATTGTAGTAGTATACAATTTATTGTACATTACATTCAATCATTGATGAAGATGACATTTGGAATTGCTTGGCTAAATCAAATCTATAAAATCTACGTCTAGAAAACTGTTTTAGTTCAAATTCAATTAATTCACAATGGACATCCATTTCAATTCCATTCCATTTCCAAATGTTGAAAAATGTTGCTTTAAAAAAAAGCGCAAAGATATTTTACAAAAATGAAAACGTATGAATAAAAATCTTATAATCTAATCTATTATGTACTCAACATTCAAATCGTATATAAAAGTGTTTTATCAAACAAAATAACAAGTATTATCATATTGTCAATGTCAGTAAACATTGCTTTTCTGTCCTGCTTGATAATAGAATGTTTTTTATTGTTCTTTCGTATTTGTTTATTATGTATTTTGATAGCTTTAAATATGGTGACACTTATTTTAAAGTTCGTAGACATTATTATTAATACTTTCATTATAATAATTGTTACGTAGTTTGTAATTACTTTAACAAGATAAAACGATGAAAGGTACTCAACTTGGTACTTTACTTGGTGGTAGAGCTTTGTGCAAGCTCATCTGGGTAGGTAACACCCACTCATCAGATATTTTACCGCAAAACAACAGTACTTGCTATTGTTGTGTTCCGGTTTGAAGGGTGAGTGAGCCAGTGTAATTACAGGCACAAGGGACATAACTTCTTAGTTCCCAAGGTTGGTGGCGCATTGGCGACGTAAGCGATGGTTAACATCTCTTACAATGCCAATGTCTATGGGCGTTGGTGACCACTTACCATCAGGTGGCCCATACGCTCGTCCGCCTTCCTATGCAATTAAAATAAATAAATAAAAGAATCTGGCACACTATATGTTATATATAATTCGTGCGAAATATTAATACGTCCATCTATCTATTCACTATTCTAGTTTAATTTATGCATAGATAGGTCTTAATTTATTACAATTTTGTTTTTATTTTTATTAAACAAAACTTGTTTTAGCGTAAAATTAGCTAAAGAAATAAAATTGGTTGCCGGAAGAGATGGTTATGGAATGAGACTGTGATTGATAAGTGTCTTTGCATTATATTATTTGTTGCTTAGTATTCTATTTTTTTTATTTTGAATAATTTGTCGTGTTGTCTCATGTCTCTTTCTCTCTCTTACTTTGAGACAACAGATGATGATAATTATGGTATTGTCGATCAGTCTTATAAGGCTTTACCAAAATAATGTGAATATATGAAACATGTCAATGGTATCTTAAAAAAATAGCTTTTTCGTTTAATAATTTACTATAATAATTCTAACCAAATAACATTTGATAGGGATTTGATGGGGAGGTGATAGGTTAATAAAATTTCATAAGGATCGATTAAGTAGTTCACACGTGAAAGATTAACAAACAAACTGACATATATATTATATATTTATTATTAGTAAGGATGATTAGGATAATGTGTAGTTCTCTATATAAATTTAAATTATTAGTAACGTATTCATATATATATTTTTAATGTAACGAAGTGAAAACTGATAGTTAAAAAAAACTGATTATTTCGTAGAAATAATTGTTGACATTAGTTTAGACATGATTCATTGCTGTTTACCTATTTAAGTACACACATACATGTTTTTGTAGATACTTCAAGGTTGAGAAAATCAAATATAATTATATTATGTAATAGATAAGTATACGATTATGTAAAAGTAAGATAATCTTGTTCAGAAAAATACAGATAAAAAATATATTTGTGTTCACAAATGTTTGTTTGTTTTTTTTATAGCCTGGGATAGCAAATGACTACTCTACCTGATGGTAAGCGGTAGTAGAGTCCAAACGCGACGACGGCTAGTGCAGTCAGGAAGAGTGATTTGCACTAGTCGCCCCCGCCTTGCGGGCCCGCAAGATCTCTTCATGCCTCGTTTGAAGGAACCCAGGTCATAAGAGGAGGGGAACACGTGTGCTGTGTTTTCTTTCATGCCTAAGCCACTAAACTGATTTTAGAAATTCTGCCACCAATAGAAAGCTACATTAGTAGCGAGTAACATAGGCTATTTTTTACAGGAACAGGATCTACTCGGGTGAAACGCTTTTATTAAAATAAATGTAAAGAAATATCATCGTTATAGAAATGTACGTATGTGTAATATGTCATAATCATGAACCATATCCAAAATCAAAATTAAGTAAAGAATACCTATAATCGAATGCCTAATATAATTATAGTACATTGATGAATGCATTATAATTGTATTATTAATTTTATGCCGAAATGCTTTTATGAAAGCCGAGAAGAAACCTGCATGTGTCTTTCATTGAAATTTTATCACATGTATATTCCACCAACCCGCATTGGTGGTGAAATAAGCTCCAAACCCTTCTCAAAAAGAGGAGAATAGGCCTTATCCCAGCTGTGGGACATTCACAGGCTGTTACTGTTATTACTTTTATTGAGTTCTGTTCATTTACCAATTCACCATTTACGTAAATTATGACAGCAGTACACATAAGTTTTTAAAAGGGATCGTAGTTCGGTATAAGTAAAACTTCTTCATGATGTCGAAATGCGGTAAGTGTAATAAATTAATTAAAAAAACTGAACGAGTTTATATACAAAAAGTGAAATAAAAATAGACCAATAGGAATACAAGAATAACATAATACAAACAGTATCAAAATGCGGGCGTGTTGTTACAAATAAACTGAGTTGTATAAACAATATCGAATGCGAGCGTTTTGTTACAGATAAACAGTTTTTAAGAACTATTCATTGACCATTGTTTGAAATTATGACGTAATACATTGCAGCATGCGTTATGGTAGCGACGTATTGCTACAAGTTATTAGATTCCACCCCTGTCTTTCTATGACAGCATATTATGAAACTGCCAAACATACTCATATTACATATTAGTTGAGATATGGCCGAATACTGAAACGTCTTTCAAATATGAAGTGGGACTTAATTATTTGGAACGCCATTAATTTTAAATTTCGCATACCAAATTTTGAAATTAATGACGTTCCAAATAATTAAGTCCCACTTCATTTTGAACGACGTTTCAGTATTCGGCCGTTAGACTGTTGATAGCTGAATATTGCAAAAAAAATATTAGAATACAAGTTTTTAGATTACTTCTTATCGAAGTTATAAAGAAAGCCGTTTATGTCAAGATAAGTGAAATGATCTCTTTCTGACAATAGATTTTAGTTCAAGGAGGTTCTTTGTAAAGTAGGTTGATAAATTATACCTTTATTTTCATCTAATGTTCAATGTTGGTGTATTTAAAAAACAATTGAATTCTAAACACTTATAAATAGTGTTTATTTTAAAGCGACGTTGGTCGTTGGCTCTTGAATAGTTAATAGATATCATCAATTTGGTAAATAA
Source organism: Nymphalis c-album (assembly GCA_963151315.1). Taxonomy (NCBI): domain Eukaryota; kingdom Metazoa; phylum Arthropoda; class Insecta; order Lepidoptera; family Nymphalidae; genus Nymphalis; species Nymphalis c-album. The sequence continues at coordinate 2,980,147 of OY720602.1, read as the reverse complement.
TTGCTCACTAATGTGTTTGACATTACACAAAGTATTCCTAATTCCTTTATTCAACTTGTATTATCGATGAAAATAGCTTTGAAAATTAAACTCTTCTTCTATACTTTTATTTGCAAACCATCTAATATAGATAAAAGCGAAATCTGCTATATTATGCCGCTGATATCTTTTTTTATATTATACAAAAATTTTCACTAAAACTTTAGTTTTAAAAATTTATTTTCAAAATTCCGATAACAACTTCGCTGACATTTAAAACGCCATTTTTTCTCGAATGACATCGCGTCACTTCAATGTCTTTGCATAATTGTTTTTAATTCTAGTGTGATTCGAAATTTGAAAATAATATTCAAATAAAAGTGTGGTATTAAAAACTGTACATTTATATACTTAGTCCGTTTGGTTAACAACGTCAATCACGTATATTTAATTGGTGGAAGGGCTTTCTGCAAGCTCTTCTAGGTAGATATCACCCACTCATCAGATATTCTACCGAAACAGCATTCCTTGGTACTGTTGTGTTCCAGTTTGAAGGGTGAGTCAGCCAGTGTAATTACAGGCACAAGGGACATAACATCCTAGTTCCCAAGGTTGGTGGCGCATTGGCGATGGAAGAGATGGTTAACAATGCCAATGTCTATGGGCGTTGGTGAGCACATACCATCAGGTGGCCCAAACGCTCGTCCGCCTACCTATGCTATAAACAAATATATTGTCAAGTAGCAGTATATCAGAGAATGTTACAACTGTTTTGCAACTTTTTTCACCACTAGCTGCTGTATACACAAGTGGCAGTCATTTGACTGATACGTGAAGGTTTCCTCACGATGTTTACCTATTTTTATTACCGAGCACTAGGGGCATAAATAAAGCACTCAGTGGTGCATTTGCGGATTCAAGCTGCGATCTTTATAATAAGTGCTCTAGCTGAATACATACCTGACGCAAGTACCACAGACCACCTATACTTAAATGGCATGTTCTTTAATTGCTAAAATAATAATTCTATAAGTAATGCCATATTCTGTGATAGGTCACGTTTCCTTAAGAGTTTCAAGTTAGAGTGGCTTGTGAATTGTCAAGGAGACGCCAACCAAGACTGACCCTAAAGACACTTATTATAATATTTACGAACGTTGACTGTTTTTTTTTTGCAGATTAAAAAATCTACTTTTAAATGTTCCATAATAGTAAATGACTGAGCTAGTCATTTTTGACTTAATTTGACTTTTTTCTTTCTTTTTTTTCATTATATTTTTTAGGTGAAATTCGTCAAAATTATTTCATAATAAGAATTTCTCGATACATGAAACTGTTGCAGTGACCTCTTATTTTTATTTTATTTATATTTTATTTGTTATCAAGATAAAAATTGCATAATTAATATGATTTACGAAAATCTAGGACTTTTTGAAATTTTAAGAATGAATTTTGTTATATGTACGTCGAAGTAAAAACAAAGATTTGTTTAAAATATCACAAGCTATCATCAAACATCAGGAGAATATAACTCATATTCTAATTACAAGCTTTACTTGCGACCGTGCCCTTGTCCTTTAGACACATGCATTGAACGCTCAATCCTTATAATATGTACATTTTAGTAATCCGAAAAAAATAATACCATTAGACGTTTTTAGTGGATTAGTGAATCAATCACGTGTCTTCTTCCTTCGCATGTCAAATCATTGATGAAGGAAAGAGAGAACTTAATGTAAGCACTAAACACCCGCTTAAATGTTTGTAAGCTAAACTGACAGATTATACGTGACTCTACCACGGGTTTTGGGGATAAATTATAAAAAAATCTTTCCATGGTGCTAGCCTATTGTGAAAAAGATATGCAAATTTTTATGATGCCTTAGTAGCATTGACATGTATGTCAGTCAGTTATTTTTATATATAGATATAATGTGTTTAATTTTTAAAGATCAAGGTTATCTAATGTACACCAATACTCTCGCTAAGTTGATAAAAATAATACAAAAATAATCCTGACAATAATATATATAAATGCACTATATATTTATAAAAAGAAACAACAGTTAGTAATTGTATACTAAGCCCCCACCCTCTCCTCTTAAAGAGGTTGGGATCTTATTCCATCACGCTGATAATGGACAAATGTTGCAGATTTTCATTCGACACATATACGTTTTCTCTGTGTATTATTATCATTCGACACGAGCACGAGATCCTTAAATATTATAAAACAAAGTCCCCCGCGTTTCATGTCTGTCTGTATGTACGCGCTAAACTAAAAAACTACTGAAGGGATTTTCATACGGTTTTCACTAATAGATAAAGTGATTCAAGTGGATGGTTTACGTGTATAATTCATTAATATTTTCTGTAAATTTGTTGAAATATAGCGAAATTTGTTGAAGAAGTCGGAAAAAAACGAGCATATTGGGAGCTTTCATCGAAAACGCTGTACAATCCCTTTGAGTTATAACAAAACAATGTATGGTGAAATTGTTCCCCTTTCATAGATCTACAAAAAAGTCCGCGATGGCATATGTCTATCTTTTAAGGATAGCTAACTATACCCATTTTAATGTTTAAAAAATGTTTACATAAAAATGGTCAAATTGGAAAGCTATAAAAACGGATATGATATTAATCCTTATTAAAATAAATACGTTATTTACTTTGAGCATTTAATGTATATTATAATTGCCCTTTACACCACCCAATTTAAATCAATATCTTAAGAGTAATCGTAATTTTAAAATTATCGCGCACTAAATAAATTCAGGCGGTCCAACACCCATCATTCAAACGCGTGATGCAACCGCTTCCTTAAATATTATAAAACAAAGTCCCCCGCGTTTCATGTATTTCTGTATAAACGCGCTAAACTAAAAAAGTACTAAACGGATTTTCATACGGTTACCACCAATGGATAAAGTGATTCAAGAGGAAGGTTTACGTGTATAATGCATTAATGTTTTCTGTAAATTTGTTGAAATATAGCGATAATTGTTGAAGAAGTCGGAAAAAAAACGAGTCGATTGGGAGCTTTCATCGAAAACGCTGTACAATCCCTTTGAGTTATAACAAAATAATGTATGGTGAAATTGTTCCCCTTTCATAGATCTACAAAAAAAGTCCGCGATGGCATATGTCTATCTTTTAAGGATAGCTAACTATACCCATTTTAATGTTTAAAAAATGTTTACATAAAAATGGTAAAATTGGAAAGCTATAAAAACGGATATGATATTAATCCTTATTAAAATAAATACGTTATTTACTTTAAGCATTTAATGTATATTATAATTGCCCTTTACACCACCCAATTTAAATCAATATCTTAAGAGTAATCGTAATTTTAAAATTATCGCGCACTAAATAAATTCAGGCGGTCCAACACCCATCATACAAACGCGTGATGCAACCGCTTGCGCGCCCCGCGTCCCGCTGTCGCCCGTACGCTAGCTGTTGCCCGCATAAATATAAGTAAAGGATAAATGTTTGCTTGAAATTTGAAAATCTGTGATTTGAAATTAATATGTATGAAATGCATTTCTGTTAAGAAAAACTTTAGTAACGGTTTTTTTTTTTATTTTGAAGTTGATGATTATTCTTTAAATAATCATCAGTGGACTTATTATGAATTCCTGTAGTTTGACTTAATATATTTATAGTTAATATTAAATAGCCCGCCGCCTATCTACGCCGTTGAGTATAGTTAAAACCATAAAAGAGCAAGCGTACAATTTTTTTTATTCTATCAAACTACAGGCACATAGGGCATAACATCTTCGTTCCTACGGTTGATGGCGCATTAGCGATGCAGGGAATGGACATTGTTTGAGCATGCACTATAATAAGTGTACATGTGATAAGAGTTCTCACTAAAATCAACCAAGGCGGTCATTGAAAACGACAGGTCTTAGAACTTTTGGTTGTCATAGGGTAGCAGTAAGACATTGTGTGTTTAGCATTTTGTTATTTGCACTCAAAATTATGGTAGCGTAGCTATTACTTTACGCCGATTTTAAGTGAGAGAGTGGTAACTCCGGCTGGGCGTGCCGGCCCATTCCGCTACAACCCGAAGGTATGCAACCTGGCACTATAAAAACCTACCTATTAATAAATTACATACAGGTAAAGTGCGTCTTTAAGCAATCGCTAGGGACTTGAAAAACCGCAAAACGGACAACCATCGATGACGTATTCCTGCATGCGAGTCGCACACCCAGCGATGAGCCGATGACCGAATTCTTCTCCCACAGTGTACTGCTGCATAGTGTCGCGCACTCACTTTGTCATCGTCGTAACTTTTAAAACATTTGTCCAAATGATATAGTGTAAGAGACAAAAGTTATCTTCTTTAAAATTCTTATTGTTATATTTTGGTCAATTTATAAATTAATAATTATTAATAGCTTTATAAATTATAGCCTTTTTGTTATTTTGATGTATTAGCTATATTATTGTAAAGTTTCATTAAAATCCATTCAGTACTTTTACGTGAAAGGGTAACAAATGTCCATACATCCATACAAAATTTCGTGTTTATTATATTAGTAGGAAATAGAATTATCAGTTATAAATTCAGTACAGGGCATATATAATAGTATTATATGCCCTGTATTGAACATATATAAACTGTACTGTATGGGCGAATAAATCGATTGGTGAATGTTTATATCTTATTGATTAAAAAATGCACGGGATAATTTTTTTAATTTACCCGTACGAAGTCGGGACGGGCAGCTAGTTAATTATAAATAAAAACGAAACAAATGAAAATTCAGAAGCGCTTGCCCGGATTGGGATCGATTAAGATTCACGCATTTTAAAAACTGTGTCACTGTTCAATAGAACTTATGAAAGGTAAATTAAAAACTAACAGGGATATAAGAAGGAAAGTGTTATGTGGTTTAAAATAAGTTTGCTAAGAAGACGATGTTCTACTTTCCTTTTACAGTGTTGCCAAGCTATTACAATTACCCTTGCGGCAGTGTGCGTAGCCTTAAATATTCCTTGTGGGTTACATAGATTATTAGGTAGCAGTATACTTATGTGAGCATGTCTATGTAAACACATTCGACAACATCGAATGAAATTAAAAATTGTGCGGTCGGATTCTCAGATATTGTTTCGACTCAAACCTGTTTTGAAATGTAGATTTTAATTGATTATATTATTGTATTTTTGTCACACCAAAAAGCACCCAACCTCCTTTATATCGACCTCCTAAATTCGAACGCCAAACGCATCGCATTTTGTAGCATTTGGTAGCAACAGTAAGAACGCTATTTCGTTATATGACGTGACCTTGGGCTACAGCCATTTCTCTCTACTGTAAGCCGCGTAAAAGAACTGTAAATATATTTTCGCCTGCGTGTTAATACTGAACGGTTTAGAAGTCAAGATAACAAACAAATAACGAACTGGCTTCCGCGTTTACAATACTAGTCACAATTTTATATGCATTACGTTGAGCTGATGAGAATTTATAATACGTTAATTAACATGAACTACTCACATTTTCATAGTTAATTGACGATTGATTAAAACATTTTCTTAGGTTTGACATGGTCAATCGAAAAGTAACATGTCATTTTAAAATTTCTAACGTTAATTTTCAATATTATTCACTTTTAAAACGTAATATTTAAAGAGTAGCAAGCAAAATATATTTGTCGTCGTATCGAAAAAAATAATGTATTAATTATGAATATCTCTAAATAGCAAGCGAAAATACGATCCGCATAATAAAAAATAGCCTTTTTTTAGATTCGTTCTCCGTCCAATTCATATTTTATACACCATAATTAACCATAAATATAATTGGTAATCAGTTCGTGAGCTATTTTTATCTCGATTGTTTTTGTTTTGACATTTTATTCATTTTAAGCGATTTGTTTCGTATGACGAAATAATTTGAAATATTGGGTTGCTTCAAAACAAAACTATGATTAAAAAGTTTTGTTATATGCAATGTGCAATTATAAACCTTGTTATGACTGATCCGGTAGGTTTATGTACACAATATATTATTGATAGTGAGACCTTTTTAAGGTTAAGTAAAAAATACACAAATGTATTCGAATAAATATTTATGCATAGTTTTTCCTTATTGTATAAGATTTTATTTATCTTCAATTATAAGTATATATTAAATAAATCTTTCAAGTTTATTTTAAGTTTTTCAGTTTTTGTTAAGTTTTCCCTCTTATTTTTAAACTGTAGTTTTTAATACATTATTGGTGGTAAATATACAGGTTGTAACAAAATTCGTGTCCGACCCGTGAAGTGGTTGTTAGGTATCATGAGTCGGTTCTCTTTATGTAATCATTTTTAAAATGTCAAGCAAAAATTTACCTCAAATAAAATTTAATTTAACTAAATAACGTCAATTACAATGCAAAACAGGCCCGGGCGTCAGCGCTCGATAGCTCTTACCTATCGGGTAGCTCGGACACGAGGTCATGACCTCAGTATTCCATGAAATTTTCGTCATTTACAATTGAAAATGACAATTAATATTTTTTTATAGGTAATTTTTTTGCATAATATTTTAATTTTTTTTACATAAATAGAACCGACTCACGATACCTAATAACCACTTCACGGGTCGGACACGAATTTTGTTACACCCTGTACATATATGAATAGAAAAATAAAAAACTGTTTAGTAACTTTTTCTTTTATACCAGTCGAGTATTTTTCGTTTTGTAGCTTTTGAAGAACTTTAGTGTTATCATTAAAAAAAATTGGAAATAATAGTAGAGCAAGAAATATTTATATATATATCCTAAGTAGTACTATAATTGCGAATTTGAGTAAATTTGTTACGTTTTTACGCCTAAACCTCTAAACCGATTTTAAAAATTCTTTCACCAATGGAAAGCTACATTAACAGCGAGTAACATAGGCTACATCTTGTCTCCGTATTGCCACGGGAACGGAAATGACGCGGGTTAATACGGGAAAAACGCTAGTATATAACATTTTTTTATTCGTATGATTTGATACATATATTCCTCGAATTTTCAAGAATGACTATGATATATTGGGCCGAGCTGAGCTACTGAGTATTTTTTGTCATAGTAACTCTACTTATTAGCAGTAATTAGTATTAGAGATCTGCATCTTTATAAACAAGTCATTAAGCCAACGCAGTAATTTTTCTAGTTGTCTTTTATATTTAAAGGCAACCACATAAATAATGTACCATACTAATAATACAGAAATTTACTTATAATAGGCGATAAGCCACTAAACTATAATATTATAATAATATTATGGAAATATAACCAAAATAAGTTAAACCATAAAAATCTCGTTTAGTTCTAATTATAAATAGATATGCATATTTCTTAAATATTATAAGCTTCCTTCAATATTTATACATTTATCACAGCGATTGTCAAAATACTACAACCGGTTCATTTAAAATAATATCTGAGACTTGAAAACGACCAGCGGAAGATACTACGTTATTTTTTTGTCAGTTTCGTCTTTAAGGTTCCGTATACAAAGAACTAAATCCTATCCTAGGCCTATGCCGTCCGGCTATATGTGTGATACAGACTGTAGTGTTATCGTAGCCACTATCATAATAAATAATAATAACAATAAGATGCCAAGATAGTATGAAATGCTTAGTAAATTAATCTGACTCGCATTTGGCCTATTTTAATAGGAAATAGTGGGGAAAAATCGTCGCAGTCTTAAGATATTTTTAAAAACTGTACTTTATTATTACGAGCCCGTTGGCGTGGTTGGTAAGACACTTGCCTTTCTCGCCGCAGGTCGTGGGTTTGATTCCCACCCAGGACAGAAATTTATGTGCATGAACATGTCTGTTTGTCCTGAGTCTGGGTGTAATCATCTATATAAGTATGTATTTACAAAAGAAAAAGTATATCAGTTGTCTGGTTTCCACAGTACAAGCTCTGATTAGCTTGGGATCAGATGGCCTTGTGTGAATAGTATCCCAGGATATTATTATTATTATTATAAAAGTATCTAAACAGTGTTTTTATTATACATATACAAAATGTTACAAATAGATGACATAGCAAGACGTAAAAAATAATAGAATGTTGTTAATTTTATCTAATAAAAAGATAAGCTTTATCGCCATAACAACTGTGCTGTTTTAAAGCGTGAAAAAATATACTACGCACATGTTTTTTTGTATGTGTGGGTGTGTTTATTAGATAACATATGATGCGTGTGTGTATGTGTGTGTTTGAACAAAGAATAAAAGCATTTTTTTTTAAAAAATAATATATTTTTCATTAATGTTGTGCTTATTATTTTTATGATTGTGACTAGGATCGCATGATATCTAAGGAAACATCTATTTACGTATATCTATGAACGAACGTTGTGACAGATTTGATTTTAGTTGTAAATCGTATTATTCCTTTTCAAATTTATTACGTCTAACTTCAATACAGAAAAAATATTTTTCTAACCATTCATAATAATGAACAATACCAATTTTTCCTCATTAATTTCGGTCTCCTCTTGTATTTGGATAAAATTTTAGTGAAAAAATATACTACGCACATGTTTTTTTGTATGTGTGGGTGTGTTTATTAGATAACATATGATGCGTGTGTGTATGTGTGTGTTTGAACAAAGAATAAAAGCATTTTTTTTTAAAAAATAATATATTTTTCATTAATGTTGTGCTTATTATTTTTATGATTGTGACTAGGATCGCATGATATCTAAGGAAACATCTATTTACGTATATCTATGAACGAACGTTGTGACAGATTTGATTTTAGTTGTAAATCGTATTATTCCTTTTCAAATTTATTACGTCTAACTTCAATACAGAAAAAATATTTTTCTAACCATTCATAATAATGAACAATACCAATTTTTCCTCATTAATTTCGGTCTCCTCTTGTATTTGGATAAAATTTTAGTGAAAAAATATACTACGCACATGTTTTTTTGTATGTGTGGGTGTGTTTATTAGATAACATATGATGCGTGTGTGTATGTGTGTGTTTGAACAAAGAATAAAAGCATTTTTTTTTAAAAAATAATATATTTTTCATTAATGTTGTGCTTATTATTTTTATGATTGTGACTAGGATCGCATGATATCTAAGGAAACATCTATTTACGTATATCTATGAACGAACGTTGTGACAGATTTGATTTTAGTTGTAAATCGTATTATTCCTTTTCAAATTTATTACGTCTAACTTCAATACAGAAAAAATATTTTTCTAACCATTCATAATAATGAACAATACCAATTTTTCCTCATTAATTTCGGTCTCCTCTTGTATTTGGATAAAATTTTAGATCAAAATATTTAATTTCAGTATTAATTTCTGTAGATTTGTGTATCACAGTAATTTGAGATAAGGGTTGAAGAAAACGTATTTCTAAAAAGAGCTTGCGTCAACTATTATATCCTAACCATGCAGCGCCAACACGAAATGGGATAAGAACAAGCGAATGACCTGCTTATTATTAGACTTATACTATACTAGTTCTCGCCTGCAGCTTCGCCTGTATGGCGCAGTGCTAGAAATAAAAAAAGATTTCCTCCCATTTGGTTCATGGGATTGAAACCAATATTGTAACTGTTATTCTTATACATAATAATAGGGTTTAAAATATCTGAATTCTTATGTTTTTCTACCAGATTTCATATTTTTTCCCATATTTGGCATTCCTTATGATCTTCTATAATTAAGGTATCGTTAAGGTGCTATAGATAGTTTCTATCGGGCTAATATACCCAGCCGTGTTTCATTTACAGTAGCAGCCTGTGACTGCGCGATTGCTGGGCCTCCTCTTCTTTTTTTTGAAGAGATGGTTTGGGTGCTGTGGGTTGGTGGAATACACATGTGGCAGAATTTCAGTGAAATTAAACACATGCAGGTTTCGTCACAATGTTTTCATTCACCGTGGTACTTGGCTTGAACTCACGATCTGCAGTTAAGATTCTCGCGTTATAACCACTGAGCCATCTCGGCTTGTGTTTCATTTAAAGCTATACAACTGTTAGTAATGTATTTGGCTTTTAGATCAACTTTATTCTGAATATATTAGGTCGGACGGCTTGACCTATTAAATTATATAACTTTGTAAGCCCGCCATTGTTTATAAACATGCTTGGTCTGTCCCATCTCTTAAATGTATTGCGATCGGATAAATTAAGACGTAAATGATAGATAGTAATTATTTTATATAGGCTTGACATTATAATCGTGAAATTAATGAATTATGTTTATCAAATGACATCATATCGGTTAAACACACGGCTATTTTATTTTGTCTCTCAGAGTTCTATATGTATTATGTATAAACATTCAGCCATCTTATCTAGAATAATAAATATTCTATGAATGTTTTGGTGTTGCACACTTATATACGCATATCTCATGTTTACACTTGTACGGCTTTGTGTGCGTGCTAAGCGGTGATCGTATTTATTTTAGACACCGGCGTGCCTCGGCTCAGTTGTTGGCACTCCGATCAGCTAGCTGTGTGTGATTGTGATTTAATATTTTAATTAAAAGAGAATATACCTATTTGAAAATGTCGGCGTCACCAATTGCAAGACAAGCGACGCAAAGTCAAGCAATACCATCGAGGAGAGTCCTCATTACAGACCCTGCCCAAATGCCCGATGTATACTCTAGCACACCAGGAGGCACCATTTACTCTACCACGCCTGGAGGTAGCTACTTATTTAAACCCTAATTTAATGTATATAAGATTCAATTTTGCTATTAGCTTAGAATTGGTATTATATGGAATACATAAATTAAATTAATTTATCGAAACACATTGTATTAAGTGCGTCCGTATTTGTGGTTTCTCTAACACGTGCTATTAACCTCCAATAAAAAAAAAAACACAAATAAAATCACATTCGATTTTCAAATTGAAATCCGTTATCATTAATTACATCACTAATGTCAATAAACATTACGTAATACCACGTGTTGAAACTGATAGTAACAAACTGGGTTAATAAGCGTTGTTATTAAGGTAAATAACCTTTAGCTTGCGTACATTGAGTTCATTTGTTAAATAAGATTAATATAGCCTCGTTGTGCACTTGGTAAAATTAGATGTGACGACGACCGCGTGTTTATCGGCTATGTCAGGCCTTGATATTGTATTGCGCTGCGCAATACGTGTCACTAGTATATAACGTTTTTTAGGTATTATTGTGTGTAAAAATATATTTAAAAAAAAACTTTATATTTAATAATTATATAATCTATATTCTAGAGGTTTAAAGTAGTCGACTGACTATGTTGATTTCTCATTATCGTCTTCGAAGCCAAAACAAATTCACTGATAAAAATTAATTTCAGAACTATATTTCTTTTTGTTGTAATTGAATGATATTTTGTTTTATATGATAAGGTGTAGCTTATCTAACATTAAGAGTTACTAAAGTGTTTAAAATCGAATAATGATAACGAATTATTATAGTGATTGTTTTTTTAGAAACAATTTCCATTATATAACATCTGTATGGCGATGTATTATTAAATATCTATTATTATTTTAATATTCATGTTGTTATAAAATTATCATATTATCATTAAAGTTATGTAAGTACATAATATTTAATAACAAAAAAACTAAAAAACAAGGTATTTTGTATTTAGTTCCGCGTCAAACGTGTAACATTATGTAAATAAGACGCTATATACGAATTTAGAATACATACAAGTTTGCTAGTCGTTTATAAAATCATTTACGTCGTAAAATTTATTGCAATGTTATTATATGTATGTGGCAAACACATTAAGATAATGTTTCTGTGAATAGAAATTAACATGGTGGTAGAGCTTTTCACAAGCTCGTCTGGGTACCCACTGATCAGATATTCGACCGCGATACGGCAGTACTTTATATTGTTGTGTTCCGGTTTGAAGGGTGTGTGAACCAGTGTAATTACAGGCGTACGGAATATAATAGCTTAGTTCCCAAGGTTGGTGGCGCATTGGCAATGTGAGCGATGTTTAACATTTCTTACAGAGCCAATGTCTAAGGGCGTTGGTGACCACTTACCATCAGGTGGCCCATATGCGCGTCCGCCTTACTATTCTATATAAAAAAGGAAAACTTATACCATAGCATAACCAACAAGGAAGGGTAAAAACATGGTTGATAAAAAATATCAATAATGAATTTTATTTAATTATAGACGATAAAAAAGCGTGGAGTTAGTATTCGTTGATCTTCGTTCGATAAATAAATATTTATTAATAATTATCTTATTGATAATTTATACTTGTGTAATATAAATAATAAGTTAAGAAACTTGTTTTGTTGTAGTTTTTAGTTTGACAATTAATAAGAAAGTGTTCAATATTGAATAAATTATTTTGAATTTTTGAAAAACATTTATATAGGTATGTTTCGTTATTCTCGTAATATGACAATTGAAAAGCGCTTTTGAAAAAAAAGTATATTCATTCGAATTAAAATAATCAGCGTATATAGTCCAGGCGATTCATTATGCTTTTTATCAGATTTTTGGTAACACTATTTTTCTTCTTTTTCAGGCACTCGCATAGTCTATGAAAGGTCTTTTATGATGTCGCTGAGACAGTCACCAATATCACAGACACCACCGAAGTGTTCTTTACCAGCTGCACTTTTAAAGAATCCATCGAGTGCCCAGCAGTCGCCTGCGACACCAGCGCAGAAACCACGTTCGAATTCCATCTCATTCGACGAATCACAGGAGACGTTTAATATGGATCTCTAATTTGAATAAGTACCTGCGTAATTCGTGCCTTTAAATAAATCTATAAGAAAAAAAAAGTTGAATCAATCTAATTGGATGATTTTGATTATTAATTCAAACATACCAAACGAATAAGCGTAAACAAAGGGATATGATTGGCTGTTAAATTTCTCTACAATTTAGTCTATGTCGTGTTTATATTCTTATGTAAGGATTTATTTAATGAGATCATTTATTAATTACAAGATTACATGTAACATAAAATAGAAATATTTGTTAATGTTTGTATTATGAAGTAAGTAAAGTAAAACTTAAAATAGGATGTTCGACTGCTTAGATAGTCCAGGGGCGAGTTCGTAAGGCTGTCGTGTGGTCCTGGGATCAAACACCGGCCACGAAAACAGTCATTGCGTTTTCTCAGTAGCCCGCTGGTGAAACTTGTTGATCTCTTTATAATTTTTTTAGCGAATTAATGTATTTAAGTAACGGAAAGTACCTAAGATAAGTCTGTTTACTTTTATTCGCTTGGTGTGTCACCGACATTATAAGTTTTTTTTTTTAATTATCAAAGGCATGAATTATATCATTTTATTGCTTGGCCACTACATATATAAATTTTCTAGTCACATATCTGACGGGATATTTGGACGGTTCTTTTTTATTACTATTATTTGTGATAAGGCATATTAATAAATAATAAAAATAAATAGTAACCCAAATCGAAGATCGACAATAATTAATTATTTTTTGGCTGAAGCAAGTATTTGTTAAAAAGTTATTGTTAAAAGTAGGTTTTAGCTTACGCGTGACTGAAACGTTATCGTTGCGTTAAGAACACAATCCTTTGCCATAAAAAATATTAAAAAAAAAATCACAATTTTTAATGGAATGGATGATAAGTGTTGGATATTTATTGTATTGAGGATAGTGAAAAAAAAATACAATATCTAAATTTAGAATGTCACACGTATCTTTTTTTTAAATCCCATATATAAATGGCAAAGGAAGCATGTAAATACGACCTAGATTTAAGTTGCGTATAACGCACAATTAAAAAGTATTTGTTTGTATTTCTAAGCAAGTGCCATTGTACTATAGAAGTTAATTTTAGGATAATTTACTTCTTTAAATGGTGTTGCAAAATGGGTAATCTCAGTATGGTTGAGATATACGGTAAATGTTATTTTTAGGTCACATTATTCATCAATTAATGTTTTAAATATGACTATAATGGTGTACTATAGTTACAGATCGCTTAAACAATGAGGCAATATTAATTAGAGCTAAAATGTCAGACACAGTTTTCTCTCTTTTTCGCATGATAAACTATCAAATAGATTTAACAAAGTGAGAAAGAGATGGATTAAGTAATTAAACTAATACGGTGATTGATAATTTTAATGTTAGTGTTCTAAAAGAATCACACGATGAAGTCATGGTAGCAGAAACAAAACATTTTAAAATTGTTTTTTTTTCATAAACTTAAAAATACTGTTGTCTTTGTCTATGGTTTGATTTACTGTTAACATCCCGTTCAAGTACATATCCAGATTATGTTATGTAGTTATGTATGTATCAACACAGACAAGGGGTTGTTATGCGAATTTCATAATTGGTTTAAAGGGAAGGGTGCATATTTTAAACAAAAAGGTCACAATACTCTCAGTAGTGAAAATAGTAAAATAATCTTAAAATCTCACCGATGTTGGATTAGGCTCTTGTGGCCAGTGACTCTAGTGATATTCCTAGTTATTTAAATGTTGACTTCGTAAAAATATAATAATATTATTAAACATACTGCAACTGTTCTAATGTTGATATGAAAATCTTGTTCTAATGTTAAAATGAAAAGTTTGTGTTATTGTCCAAATGTTGTTACAGAGCATTTACCAACTTTAATTGACATTTCTTTTTTTTTAATAACAGAGTATATAAGCATGAGTATTCTATATTGTTACTATTACTTGAGAGATATAGATAAAAAATGTGAGCAATACATTTTTATTTTTTATTGTAAGAAATATGTAACAAAAAGTTCTCAGAGACAGGTTTTATTTTTAATACTTGATTATTATGTATTTTGATATTACATTTTATGAACTGCCAATAATTACCATTAAAAAATAAATGTTTAAGCAATATTTTTTTGTGTTTCTTTTTGCTTTCAACATACATCATATAATTATCTTGCTTATAATTTATCAACCTCACTTTACCTATCCTAATATAACGAAATAAAAATAAATGAGATCGCCCAAAAAATATGTTATCGACAGAAATATGTCTATTACTTAATTAAAAATATATATTTTCTGTGACAAATCTGAGGTGAAATCTTGTGAACCTGCACCACCACAGCACAAAATCGGTTACTTCCGTCGAATTAGAATTTGACTACAAATAATATATGCTATAAATACTATAAACACTATAAATACCTACTACAAATACATCTACTTGATACATACTTTCATAAATATAATCATTACTGCATATTACGTAATTATATATCGTTGTAACACTATCTTATGTTTTTAATTTAACATTATCGAGGCAGACGTGCAAACGGCATGGTGGTAAGTGTTCACCGTCGCCCATGAGCGTCAGCTAAAGCAGGGGAGCGACCAAGCCGTTGCCTTTTGGGAACTACACTTCTTAATTCTTACATTCCCTCACCCTTCATATTGCAATCAAAAACGCAAATTTATTTTGAGCTCTACTGTCAGTAAAAACTACAGATACATACACTTAGAATTTTAAGTACCTTCAGCTCTGAAGGGTGAGTGAGGGTCAGAAAACCTCTTCAATTAATATGAAAATGCATCGCCAATGGGGTTAAAAAAAAAACTGTTTGGGATTTCCTAAAAAATATAGTATAGGTAGGCGAACGAGCATGGCACGAGGCCAATGGCATTGTAAGATATGTAAACCATCGTTTACATCTCCAATGTGCCACCAACGTTGGGAACTAAGATGTTATGTCCCTTGTGCCTGTAATTACACTGGCTCACTCACCCTTCAAACAGGAACACAACAATACTAATATATTAAAAGTATTGCTATTTTGCGGTAGAATATCTGATGAGTGGGTGCTACCTATCCAGGCGAGCTTGCACAAAGCTCTACCACCAAGTAAACGTGTAACAAAATATGTATGTGTCCTCTATACGGATTTTCATGAAACCATGGTACGGTGCTCTGCGTAATCCAGCAAGAGGGAAGAGGTAGCTAGCGTACATTGAAAATTCTAAAATTGTTCGTATTCATATTTGGCATTAATAACATTTGGAACAATACAAAACAGGGGTAAACTAGCTATAATTATAATTGTAACGTAATTGTTATCAAATAATAATTATAACTGACCTCATAACCATATGGATTAATGTTAATTTCAGGGAATACATTTCTAGGTTAACAATCTTACCCCCATTGTATAAAATATTTTGCATCATTAGTATGATTGACACATTGACCCTTTGCCATCGGGCCCATTATCCACACCTAGTTAAACCTATAATAATAATATTAACTTGTATTTCAGACATAACTACCATTTTATTTTTACTCTAGATAAAATGTTTTATTTAACTTAATTTATTTACCTATTTATTTTTACTTTATTAATGTTATTAATTATTTCTGTCTGTTTGAATGCCTCCTTAAATGCTTTCCAGTTATTTCAGTCTTGAGCTCGTCGTCCTTCTCCGTTTTCCCTGCAATCGGTACGATTTCATGAAACCTATATAAATACATATAAATGTATATAGAAACCATAGAAGCATTACACTTCCTTTTTTCTTAAAACAAACAACCAGCCCTGAGAAGAACCGGCGAAAAAAATTCAGCTGTGGTTTTTTATATCACATTTTCAAGGTCACAAAATATGAACCCTCGCGGTATGTTCCTGTTTCGCCCTTCCGATTTATCTATTTGTAAAAAACAAACCATCCCTCGCATTACACACAAAGACTGTACATATGTATAAACTCAAATTAAAACATGCACAATATGTGCTATTTTACTTTTAGTTAGTAAATCTTTTTGCAGACTTTCATTAAAAGACCTACAGAATTAAAAATATGGATCGCGTCTGCTTTGTTAAATGTGGACACCCTAATCGTGTCTAGTATAGACTAGAAAGTGCAAGATTGCCCGACTGTTGTATTGATTTTCACATTAATTTTGTCAAATAGGTTTATTAGTATATCACTGCTTTACTTATGACTATTATATCACAGGCACAGGAGATATAACATCTTAGTTCCCAAGGTTGGTGGCGTATTTGCGACGAAAGCGATGGTTAACATCACTTACAATCCCAATGTGTGTGGGCGTTGATGACCACTTACTATCAGTTGGCCTATATTGGCATAGTTATAGTTGGCATATACGTCCGCCTTTCTATGCCTTAATTTTTTGAAGACGTTGTTTTGATTAGTTAAACAATGCCGTGTCTTCTTCTTTCGAATCAATAATGATAGAACGAGATAAATCTGTGTTTAACTAAAAAGGCCGTGTGTGATTATTTTATTTCATACTAGCTGTGCCCCGCGGTTTTAGCCGCGTATAATAAATAAAAATCAGCCCAGAGCCTTCCTCGATAAAAGGACTATACAATACAAAAATATTTTTTAAATTCGAACCAGTAGTTCCTGAGATTAGCCGGATCAAACAAACAAACTCTTCAGCTTTATATATTAGTATAGATAACTTCAAATTTAAAATAAGTTTTTCTATATTTCTATGTCTACTTTTACTTTTAACAAATTTAGCAAATTCATTCAAATGCATCTTGCGATTTATTATCGAATCATAATTTAACGAAGGTCATTGGCCTTATGCGTGATGGTATACCAGCAAACCATCGTATATATACAATATTCTAATTTTAAACCCTATTACGTAGTAGGTAAGTTGAAATTGATTTTGTCACTTATTTTTTTAACCCTCTATCCACCCTCGCCCTTCGTCACTAATCTGTCTGGGACTAATCGCTCTTGATATTTACTGTTTTTGTATACGATATAGGATTAGAATTGAAATGTCATGGCATTTGTAACATTTAAATTACGAGATTTTAAGTATTCTTTAATATAAAGTAATATTCATTTCAACCCGATACGCATGTATTTAATATAGTAAGGCATTAGTAAGTAATCATTTATTTAAAATAGTTTTAACCGACTTCAAAAAAGGAGGT
This sequence comes from Nymphalis c-album, assembly GCA_963151315.1. Lineage (NCBI taxonomy): Eukaryota > Metazoa > Arthropoda > Insecta > Lepidoptera > Nymphalidae > Nymphalis > Nymphalis c-album. The sequence goes on along the minus strand of OY720602.1, from coordinate 2,962,229 downwards.
TCATAATATTTCTTAGGGACCTTCAAAAAAAGACCCAACTGTGCTAGTATTTTATATCAATAATCCATATGCGTTTTTATTAACAATCTGTGTGTTTATTTTTTTGTAGATATATACGAAGATGTTTATATTAGTTTTTTATTTTTTAGATTCCACCAACCCGCATTGGTTACCCACATGTCCCACTGCTGGGCTAAGGCCTCTTCCCTTTGTGAGGAGAAGGTTTTGGAGCTTATCCCTCCAAGCTGCTCCAATGCGGGTTGGTGGAATACACATGTGACAGAATTTTCCTTTTTCTGTTTTCCTTCACCGTCAAGCACGAGATGAATTATAATCACAAATTAAACACATGAAATTCAGGAATGCTTCCCCGGTTTGAACCCACAATCATCGGTTAAGATTCACGGGTTCTTATGACTGGGCCATCTCGGCTTTTCTACAAGTTATATGCTAGTATAGAAATATAAATCAAATTTAAAATACCCTAGAAGGTGGTTTAATTTCCACCCTTAAAATTCACACCATAAACATAAGTGTATGTCCAACATTAACATAAAAGACATGGTGTTCCTACATTAAAGGGTGCCTCAGACACTCAAGATCTCATCTCAGATCACAGTCATCGTGCTTTGTACTTTGTATTGCAAGAGGCATAGGGATTAAAAATGGCGTCAAATTTCTTCATAGACAATCGTTGCCTGGTGACGATGACGTCATGACGTATAAATATATATTTATTTTATTTTAAGCTATGTTACAATGTTGTTGTCAGTGGCGGATTTAATAAATTTTAAGGTATAGGCTGTAAATGGCTTGCCACCCTTTTGTTTCAGGGGTCCACGGAAGATTCGACAAAAAAAAGCTCAGCGACTTGTACTTGAAAATAAATTGGATGGAATCACTTTTTTTGCTGCACCGTTAATTGTGCAATGACAGGTATGAGTGAAAAATCTTTTTGATATTTAAAAGGTAATAAAAAAAAAATCGTTCCCCAAATTTCCCGCCCTAGGCTGAAGCCTACTCAGCGTGCTCGTAAATCCACCACTGATTGTGGTAAATAAAATAAAAAGCTTAAGAACTTAGACTTTAAATATAAAGGTATATCATATGTTAAAGATTGATACAGACAGGTTATATTATAATTTTTAGAATATCTTGTTGGTCTTGTTGGTCTACGAGTAGCTTAGCGTCACAGAACACGAGGTTTTGACCTCAAGTCAAGCAAAAATGTTATTCGGTTTTCCTGTCTAAAATTGGATATTCTACCGCAAAACAGCGTTAATTGCTGTTGTTGTGTTCCGGTTTGAAGGGTGAGTGAGCCAGTGTAATTACAGGCACAAGGGACATGACATCTTAGTTCCTAAGTTTGGTGGCGTAATAGTGCAATTTTAATTTCATATTCCGATAGGACGGCAATCCGACACCAAACCGATTGCTTAATGTTGCAGGGGTTACGTGCATGAGGCATGAGAGTAGTAACACTCACCAAATCCGGGTTGCTTTTATTTTTGTCCGGGTAATTAAACTTAGTCACGACCTGCAGTAGTCTAAATAGACAGTTTTTACGCAAAGGAAATCTTCGGAAGATGCAAGGTTCAGGTTTGCACATCTCATGTGCCTTGATTCTAAATTAGAAAAGGACACTGTGATTGTAAAAAATTAAAAAAAATATTATACCACTTGTGTCATTAACTAGATACGTCATGTTAAATATGTATATTGTATAGTATAATAAGTAGATCGTCATGTGTTTGTATTGTGAGGCTTCGATAAACTCATTAGCGAAGACCTGCCAATAGTGAAGTTTAATTTGTTTATATCAATTAACAATCCTTTCGATCATGTGGTTGAAGTAAATCACTATTGTACTATATCACTATTGTTACATGTATTTAACGAAATTATTTCACATGTATTCATACATAGTTAATATGACTTTGGATACATCAGATTAAATTAAAAATGTATATTATAATTATTATTTATAATATCCTGATAATAAAAATGAAAATAATATTGTGATCCAAGGTGGTTTAGTGGTTTGAAAACGTGAGTAATAACTGAAGATTTTAGATTTAAATAAGGTCAAGGCGAATTTCATGTTAATTTGTATTGAGGACCTGCATGCCTTCCGTTCCATTCATTCCATTCTTTTGAATGAAAGTCTATCATATGTATATCCCAACCATATTAGAGCAGAGTGGTGAAATACGATCAAAGAAGAGGGGAAACCTTAGCTTTACGTTCACTTTAATTTGTAGCCACAAAATAATCGTGAAATACCTTATTTGAAGTAATTAGATAATATATTGTTGTTGTAAGTTACTTATATTCTGATGCTGTAAAATTTGAAAATAGAATGTCAAAACAGGCAATTGATTTTTTAAATTAAATTTTTGGACAATGCCACAGGACAATCTTTTGGACGGGATTTTTTTTCTATAAATTTGAAATTTATAGTTTATTTTTATATTATTATGTGTTGTGTGCCTCAATAACAAAAAAACAGCCACAAGTATGCCATCCAATGTAATTGTATGGTAAATTCAGCCTAGATACGAGTATGCTACGCCCTTTTTCCATAATAATGATAACGGATTTCATAACAAATTGCATTCAAGAAGTGGGTCACAGCTTCTGTCCGTTTAAATAAAATCTGTATTGTTTTTCTTGTAACATTTATGAAAAAATAACTCAAGAACCCAATGTTTTAAAAGAAAATAATCACCGAGTAAATATATATACTTTTTAAAATAAATAAATAAGGCTGACTTCTACCTGACATTGTATTGATAACAATCATTATATATTTTTTTCTTAACTTAATTGAAAATGTAATTTTAACAGTGCACATTTTTTTTGAAATATTTAAGCAAGCGCTTGACTGTTATCACACCTGATGGGAAGTGATGATACAGCTTAAGGTGGAACGCGCATGCCTAGAAGGTGCCTATTCACTAGACTTAAAGGTACCCATATCGTAGGTGGTGGGAAATACGGAGGTCGGAAGGGTATTCCAGACTTTGTCTGTGCGTATCAGGAACGAGGACGCAAACCGTTTCGTACGTGTTTTAGGTACGTCAACTACGTACGGGCGCAGATCTTTTCGATGCCTCACAGTTCTGTGGTAAAAAGGTGACGGGGAACCAGATTAAACAGTTCCTGAGACCACTCTCCGAAATACATCCTGTAGAAAACCGAAAGACAGGCAACCTTACGACGGTGTTACAAGTTCTGGAATTTTGTGTCGACCAGTGTCTGGTTGCCAATGAGCCTTCTAAAACGACGATCCACTGAATCCAAAGCATCAAGCTGGTTCTTAGCAGAGTCGTCCCTTAAATGGCTGCAGTACTCCATGCACGATCTAACTTGGACTTAATATAAGGTCAGAAGCCACAAGCGTTAATCGTGCATCGAGCGGTCGTTACATACGATCGTGCGTATTCTACCCTCCACAATGGTGATAAAAAAGTGTACGACTTGTAAAAAGAATATAACAAAAAAAACCCCTGGAATCGAGTGTAGTCGTTGTAATAAAATTATACACGCTGATCAAATTTGTGCTAAGCTATCAAATAAACAACTTAATACCTTGCGAAATTCAAATAATATCGAATGGAGCTGTGAAAATTGTTTGCAAAATGTGTCCCGTCGATCATCCTTTATCATTCCTGAGGAAGATGTAGACGAAGAATGTGAAAGCGACTATTTAAACATTCATCAATCATTAGATACACGCAAAATTATTCAAGATATCTCTCGAGAAGTCAAAAAAACTATTCGTGAAGAGCTAGGTAACCTCGAAACATCACTGCAGTTTTTGAGCGATCAAATTACTACGATGGAGGAATCAATAAATATGCAAAATAGTAAAATAAAAAATCTTGAAGGTAAAAATAATGACCTACAAAATAAAAATAAAAATTTAGAGCTCAGGCTATGTGTTGTAGAACAAGAATTACAAAATATGGAACAAAAAAATTTATCATCGTCATTAGAAATAGCTAACTTACCGGAAAATGATCTACTGAGTGTAAATAACATGATAACCGCTGTGGCTTCAACATTAAAAGTTAATGAGAATGATATTCAGTTCTCAAGACGTATCCCAGGCAATAAAAATAAACCGAGCTCTATTTTGATTGAAATGAAATCGCAAACCGCCCAAAAACAATGGTTAAAAGCTGGCAAAGAAAAAGGTATTCTTACGATGGGAACTATCTTACCAGATGTTCCTAAAGAAATTGCTGAAAAACCGGTATATATTAGAGAAGCCCTTACTAAGTCTATGAAAACCCTATTATATAACACCAAAATGCAACTACGCGCTTCGTATCAATATATATGGCACAAGGATGGGAAGATATGTGTTAGAAAAACGGACAACAGCAAAATCTTTTATATTAAAACACTACAAGATATCAAACGACTGGAGAAGCCCGAACTAACCTAGTTTGTAATAGGGGTAAATATTTTTAATTCTCTTTTTATAAATAGTTAATTGTTAATTTTTTATATAATGGACGAATTAACAATTAAAGAAATAACTGATTGTAATTCTTTAAATACATTTTTTCGGCAATTGCCCGTTAATAATAATTTAAGATTTTCATGTCTTCATATTAATATAAGGTCTTTAATTAAAAACTTTACAAAACTTTTACAAGTTATACATAACTGTCCTTTTCCACTGGATGTCATTGTAATTACCGAACCGAATGTAACAAATAACATTGTTCAACTGTATCGAATCCCGGGATATAACATGTACTTTAAATTGCGTCTAAACAAGAAGGGTGGTGGCGTTATTATGTACACAAAGAATTGTTTAAAATTCACAGAACTTGATATTAATACATTTACTTTTGAAAATTTGACGGGTAGTCTAAGTATAGGAAGCGGGCAAAATGTTATTATTTGCTCAATATATAGACCACCATCTACAAACAGAAATGTATTTATTAGCGAACTACGCAGGTACATTCATAGTTTTAAAAACACTAGTAATATAATATTATTAGGGGACGTTAATATCGACCTTAAGAAAACTTGTTCATACAAAAATTCGTATCTCGAGACACTGAGTGAGTGCGGATTGATGTGTGGAATAACGGAATACACAAGAATAGAAAAAAAACTAAACATAATCACAAAATCTTGCATAGATCATATTTTTGCCCGTTTCTCCACAATATGCAATCCGTACTCTGCTGCAGTTGACATTGTACTGGCTGATCACAAGGCTATTATATTAACTTGCATGGGCGGAGATTCTTTAAGTAAACAAAGTAGTATACAGGTGGTTCCAAAAAATTATATTGATTTTAAAAAACTTAATGATACACTTAATAAAATCCAGTGGTCGCAAACTAATACGATTAAATCACCCGACAAAATTTTAAAGTTTATTTATGATTCTTACCATAATGCATGCAGCACATCGTATTATAAGAGTCATAAATTTATAAAAAATAAAAAATTTCGTGTCCCCTGGATGAACGATAATATTATACGAATGTGCGATAAACGTGATCAATTGTTTCACTTATGGAAGAACGATCCATATAATGCAAAGCTCAGAATTGAATATAATAAAACTCGTAACAAAATAAATAAAACAATAGAATACAAAAGAAATAATTATTACTTAAATAAAATTAAAAACAATTTTAACAACTATAGGAAAATCTACCAAATCATTAATGAAATATTAGGACGAATGTCATTATCTATTGATCAGATCATTCTTAAGGCATTTGAAGGTCAGTCAAAAAAAGTATTAGCCGACAATTTTGCACTTGGTTTTGATAAAGCTGTACAAAAAATTATTCCAAAATGTAATATTAAAATTTTAGATGATAAAAGTTATATTAGGCCCTATAACGTAAGTATGAAACTTTACAAAGCGACCGGTGAGGAAATCGGTAAAATTATAAAAGAACTAAATTCTAACAAGTCTCCCGGTATTGACAACTTTAAATTATCGCATATAAAATCATGTAATGATATATCTATAGCTATCGCAAACCTTATCAATACTAGTGTTATGACAGGAATTTACCCAGATGATCTTAAAAAAGGATGTGTCAGACCGATTTTCAAAAAAGGTTCACGTAATGACGTAAATAATTACCGTCCAATCACCTTGCTTTCTTGTTTAGATAAAGTTGTGGAAAAATTCATAAGTAGTAAAATATATAAATATTATAAAGATAATGAAATTCTAAATGTAAATCAATATGGCTTTCAGGGAGGTAAGAGTACAACTAAACTTCTATCAAAGTTTACAGACGAAATTTATGGACATTTAAATAATAAAAAACAGGTGCTAGCCCTTTTTATCGACTTTTCTCGCGCATTCGACACTCTTAATCACAACCATCTGATAAAGAAACTAGATGCGTGTGGTATACGAGGGCCCCTGTTGACATGGTGCATTAACTACCTTACTAATCGGACTTACGTGGTCAAAATAGATGATACCTTTAGTGATACTGTAGAGGCTAGAGAAGGAACAGCCCAGGGATCTGTCCTAGGGCCTCTATTTTTCTTAACGTATGTCAACGACATGAGTAATTGTATAATAAATTGCTCATGCTACCAATTTGCCGATGATACGTGTCTTTTGATGGCAGGAAAAGATATTAAAAATATACATCACTTACTTCAGCAAGATTTCAATGCCCTTTCTAAATGGTGTCACGATGCCGGATTGGTACTGAATCCCGATAAAACAAAATTAATTCATATTAAGTCAACTCACATACCCCAGCAGCCTATTCCAAATGTAACTGCTCACGAACACAGCTGTCTACACGATACTCTTACGAGAGGATGTAAATGCCCTTCTATAGAGACTGTCAAAACGCACATGTATCTTGGTCTAATTGTAGACAATAAGTTGAACTGGAGTCAGCACATTGAATATGTTTGCAATAAACTGCGACAATTTTTAGCAATTATAAATATTATAAAATCTCGAATTCCGTACAAAGTAAGACTTATGTTGTACAACTCTTTTGCGGAATCGTATATACAATATGGCCTGAGTAGCTACGGTCGAACATTTCATACTTATTTGAATAAATTATATAAACTTCAATTAAAAATCCTAAAAACTATTGTGTCAAATAATATTAAAAATACGTACAAAAAAAATGATATAAACCTTTTCCAACATTGTAAAAAATTGCCAATTCACCAATTATTTAAATTAAGCTTATTAAAAGAAGAATACTTTAATCCGGAATTTACTATCAAAGTAGAACATCCTATACGTACGCGTGCGATAACAAAAAAACAGTTACGCACGGTAAAAGCTAAAAACAGCTACGGAAAGAGAACCAATCGGTATTTAGTGCCGCGGTTAATAAATAACCTACCCTCGTACTTAAAAAAATCTATTAATTATAAAAACATAAAACAAAAGTTAAAAACATACTTTATGAAGGAGATTAATGAAATACAATATTAAAATGTACCTGCGTAGTTACGTTTTCACATAATTAGCCTATAAATCTTATTATTGTTATAGCCTGTCAATAAATTTATATTATAGTGTTTAATTTATAGTAGAAGCAAACATCGATGCTGGCATTAATAGCATGCAAGACAAACCACAGTGGTTTTTTTTTTGTATGTTTTTTTATGAGTGATAAATTATAATTTTTCTTATGTGATTGTGAAAGATAATAAATAAAAAAAAAAAAAAAAAGCTGTTCTGGTGTGAAGTACTGTTTGACCTTATTGAGAATGCCAAGTTTTTTGCCAGCAGTTTTTGCTTTGGATTCAATGCATTGTCCAAAGTTGAGTTTGGATGTTAAAGGAACTCCTAGAAGTTCAATGCTGTCTCTTATGGGTACAGATACATTTCGGAAAGTTGGAGTCAGGGGAATGGATATAATGCTTTGAAGTCACTTTAAGTAAATAAATATTTATAATTATAAAAAATGTAAATACCACGTATTTTTCATTCTCTTGCATTCAGTGATGAAATATGTATATTCAAAATTCTAAGTCACTGGCTCATAAAGAAAACTGTGTTGCACTACCTTCCAGACTGAGAATTTCTTGATAGAAAATGCACAGGCATCTAAAGAAAAACCTAAACTTTTTACTGGTCCGACCAATGATAGTGCAGCCAGCGACTACATCAACCATTAAAAACAAAAGCCAAAATATGATAATGTTCCTTTTTTTTATTCAACTAAAGACTTATTTTACTTTTTAACTAAAGGGTCAGTCAAAGTCTAATTCAAAGTCGCTCAGCGTGCTATGGAGCGAGCTATGCTCGGAGTATCTTTGAATGATAAGAACAGAAATGAGATTATCCGGAAAAGAATCGGAGTCACCGACATAGCTTACAAAATTAGCAGGCTGAAGTGGCAGTGGGCTGGTCACGTATGTCATAGGACCGATAGCCGTTGGAGCAGACGAGTCCTAGAGTGGAGACCGCGAATCGTCAAATGCAGCGTAGGGCGCCCTCCAGTCAGGTGGACCGATGACCTTATGAAGGTGGCGGGTACTGACTACTGACTGGATGCGGAAGGCGGAGGACCAGTAACTGGTAATATAATATGCACAGACCACAAATTAAAATATTTTATGTTTTATGTTTACGAAGCTGGTACGGGAATTGGGGAAAGGACTAGCGACACCGCTTCAGGATTGTGTCGAACAGCGGGTACTTTTTATGTATAAGATGTCAATTACGTCAAATATTAAAACAATTTTCTAATAATATTAACAATATGGCTGCCTATGCTTTTGATTGTGTAATACATGGTGCGTTAGGGACTCCCACGACTGTGACATTGAAAAGAAAATGTTTTCAACGTCAGTTGTAGGGTTTGAATAACAGTGAACTTGTTTTTATTTAATTAAAAAATTAAAAATACAAGATAACAAAGATTTATAATCATTACATCATAAAAAATATATTAAAGTTCGCGAACCAAAAAAAAAACGTTTTAAGTAGAAGTTGCAACCTTTTGTTATATTGAGTACGTCATACCGATCCAAAGATCGGTCGTCTTAATAAGCTTTTATCTGTTATATAATTATTAATTATATACTCTTACTCACTCACACAAATTTAAACGAAAAAGCGAGAGTTCCAACAAATGATTATATAAGTTCTTCTTAGTCGTCTTGTTTAAATTTTGAACATAAAAGATAAAACACATCCGAAATGATAATTTATTTATTATTTTCTTCTTTATTTTCTTTTTTTTTAACCGTCATAAGTTTTCTTGTGTATCCCCAAAGAATTTGGGGATACACAAGAAGAAGAGTTACATTTTTTATTGTATACACAAAACAACACAATAGTACCAAGATGTGTTGAAAAATATAATTATGATGAGTGGGTACCTACCTAGACAAGCTTGCACAAAGTCTAAACAAAGGCGAGTAACAAAGTAAATACGATTGGCGGAAAAACGAGAGCTAAGTTTCTTTTGTTTAAAGGGGCTAATCAAAGAATGACCAGTCAAACCTTAAAATAAAATGGGGTAGATATATATTTATCTACCCCATTTTGTTATATATATATATATATATATATACTATATAATCTTTAATATTATGTATAAAGCGTATGACATGACAGCAACCATACAACATATAAAAATAAAACTAAAGTACGTTTGCACGGCATGAAGCTGCATTCCGGTACCGGGAATCGAACCCGAACCCCCTGTGTGAGAGCCAGGTATCCTAGCCACTAGACCATACCGGATATAGAGTTACTAATTTATGATTCGCAATCGTTCCGACGAATTAATTAAAAAATAATAAGTTCGATTTTTTATTAAACTTTAGGAATTTTAGAAATGTCGACCAACTGCATTTAAATATCATATCAAGCTGGAAAATATATGTATTTATAATCAGGGTGATGGTGATTAAAATTAATTTACCTAGTATATTTGCTTATACTATTAAATTTATTATCATGCATTTTTTTGAGAAAAGCGCTTAATTATTAAGCCTCGAGCGAAATGGTAATTGCTTTCACTCCTATAATTAAAGTCCTCTCGCCAGCAATTCAATCACTATTCTTTCAGCAATTGCCTTTTCCAGTCTCGACAATAGTTTATTCAGAAAATTTTAAAGTACTTGAACGAAAATCTACTATTTATTAATGTCTGACGTGCGAATGACGTGACAGGTTAGTGACAGGTCTAGTTGGCTGCGGTCTCAAAAACCATTTGTCTAATGCCTTTTATTAATGTTCTGAACGAATCGTTTTTGTACATTAATAATTGAATGTTTTTGAGTACGAGTAACGGATCGTATAAGTCAATCTACAATAATACATACAAACATAATCAAACAAATCATTTAATGAATGAAGTGTCCATATAAAATACTTCATACATATATATATATATATATATATATATATATATATATATACTTAAACACGCACATTAAAATTGTACAATATACATAAGTCGCATTTCCATATAATTTTCCTTGAAGCACTCAATCTTACAAATTCTTTTTGTTCACTTGCTAAAGACCCATTCTTATATTCATACAGTATTTTAAGCTCAAGATTATAATTACAGACTTGTTTTGTATTCCCTAAGATCTAGTTCTAAAGACGTACACATAGGGACTAAGTTGCGTTGAAGTTCAATTTTGCTTACTTGGTTCTAGACGATAGACCCTTGACCTCATACCCTCAGCTTAGTTGAAATGATATTAAAAACATAGAATTTCGGTCAAGGGCAAAATTAAACTTCGAACATTAATATTTATATACATTTGAATTATTTCTTCGAATGCATTCGAAATTTAAATTTATACAGGAAATATATAATTCCAAGGAATTGATCGTTTATTTATTTATTTTATTTTAGGAATGATATATAATACAAACTTATTGCAAGTTTCCAAAAACTGTTCCTAAACTATATTGTTACCATAACGTCATTAATTTTACTAATTATATAAATATTATTTGCAATAGATTTTATGTTAATTATAATTGATAAGGGTTATTGTACAATACAAGAATATAAAGACGACAAATCGTAGTCCTTGATTTCCATAAAGGTCATATAAACTTATTTATATATTTTATTTGAGAAAAAGGCTAACAACAGAGATTTTTAGCCAATATATATATTTTTTTAATATTTAAATTTAAACAAAATCATAGAAAACAAAAACCCTAGCCCATTTTTATGAAAGTACAAAATACAAATTCTGACATTAAATATATCGGTATATATATAACATTATTAAATAATGAAAATCAGTTAATTTTGAGAGATCATTTATTTTGTTATATTTTTATCCTTGGTATTTTATTCTGTTTAGTTTATTAGAGCGGATAACACCGAACGTCAAGTCAATGATAAACTTGTTGACAGCGGTTGTACGCGGTGAACATTCGCAAACCCATTGAATCGAAATCGCTAATTATTAGTGTTATCCCTAATTGTAGAAGTAATAAGAGTTTGTATAATTAAAATTGTAACAAAATTCAACATTGCTGTCCATTTATTTGACCGTTTCTTGAAGTATAACGCACACCATGGATTCCCGTACTAACGAGTTCACGAATCAGCTATTAGATTCGAGCTGGCTTCCCGACGTTTATATATATAACTTAGATACAAATATATAAAGGGTTATTTTTAAGGACCCAGCAAACTCGCAGGACTAGATAGCTAACATTATAAGCAACCACTTTTACTTTTGTTCTACGACTTCGGACATAACCCAATACATGAAAAAAAAAATATTTTACAAGGTGTTGTCGTGACATTTGTAGGTCTATATTTCATTCATACAAGAAAGGACGACGCGACGCGTCGATCTTTGCATTGCGCGTAGATTTATAAACGTTCAAGCAAGAAATTAAATTAATACTTATTTTTGTATGAAAATAAAATCTAACAAATTATCGTCAAAGTCGTAGAACAAAAGTTGTTGCTTATGGTGTTAGCTATCTAGTCCTGCAAGGTTGCTGGGTCATTAAAAATAACTCTGTATATAAAAATCATAAGAATTTATTGGAAAAGTAAAGTTCAAGACACGCTTAATATAAACATGTCTTATATTTCGGAGCTTCTCTGTTTAGACTTTGTTCAATTAAATAGCAGTGGTTTTATGGTACATTGACCTTTGCACTCGCAAATGAAAAACATCGAAGCACAATGACAGCACTGAATCATTCATAAAATTGTGTCCTAATTACCTGGGAGCGCTAACACAAGTATGCCACCTATTACCGTACTCCCATTATATGATGGGGCTCGACCAGTTCAAGCACGGCTCAAGAACTCACTACATTAAACAACTATGTAATGTTGACATCCGAGTTATGGTGATACACTAATTTGATGCACGTATTCTTAAATCGTAATTATTATAGTTAGTCACTTTCTTGCAGATCACTCGGCCTGACCGAAGATCTCCTTTTTTAAGTAAGCTGTACTAACGAAGCAATCGTCAATCAATGAGTTACGTTATTTATATAAATTACAAGCTGTGCCTCGGGGTTTCACCCGCGTATAATTAATAAAAATCAGCCTAGAACCTTTCTCGACAGAAGAACCAGTAGTTACTGAGATTAGCCGGATCAAACAAATTCTTCAGCTTTATATATTAGTATAGTTTAATTAAATTAACTAAACTAAACTTTGCTCATATGGTAAGTACAGATTGTTCATACACGTGAACTTGCACAGAGTTCATGTTAAAAAGATGGTATTCAATGTTAGCTGAGTTTCGAGTTCGTTGTCCGTACAGTGCATTTACAGTGTCAGGGTCGTGAACGCGAGTAAGACTAAATTCTTAGTATATATACAGTCGATTCCTCAAATATTTATACTACATTTTTGACAGCTCCTTCATTATTCTTTCCAATGTACTTTAATATAAGACTTCAATATCCCTTTCATATCTGACACTTGCTGTTTACTTAAAATATTTTTCTTCATCGTAGAATACAATATATATTATAAAAGGGAATTAATGAAAAGTCGTGCAAACTTGGTCGTTAAACCCAGAAGGGATGGAAAATTTCTGCTAAGTTATGAATATGTACATATTAATATACTCATTAGTGTCTGAAGCCAACGTCATATTTGTGTTAAGTTTATAGCTACACTAAAGTAAGTTTTAAGTGAAAATGAGAGTAAGCTGTCTGGAGGACAATTCCACTAATGTAAATCGTTTATTAACGTTCTCGATTCGATTCCGACCCAGAGGCCCTAGCCAAGTTGACATTCTACAATTGTAAACGCTAATAGAAAACTAAAAATTGTATGTGGAGGACCACGTGACTTATCGTTGAGAGATGTCATTCTCATACATTTGTTTAGTTTTCTATTAGCGTTTACGATTGTAGAATGTCAACTTGGCTAGGGCCTCAGCTTCGACAATTCCTCTTAAAAAAAAAGATACAGACGAATTCATAACCTCCTCCTTTTTTTGAAGTCGGTTAAAAACGAATCAGTACGATGTCACCATATAAGTACAAAAGCCAAAAAATCATGTCAAAAAGAAACTTAATTGTTAATTTTTGACGTCCCACCGGACGAATCGAATCGCAACTGTCTGGTTGTATTGTAGAATAGGGAAAAAGCTAATTAACGTAAATAATTATTTTTTCGATTCGATTCCGAACGATTTCTTTAAACAGATTTCATTAAAATAATGACTAGAATTTTATGCTGCTTATAGAAGAAGAAGCAATTCTTCTAATTAAAACATCGCTTATGTGACAGTGAGTGCGATTTATATATTGTATTTTCATGATTAAATCTAGCAATGTATTTGATTGTGTTTTAATGTTATCTGTAAAAGCGACAGTCTAGCGAAGCCCTTTGTTGTATATAATTCTTGAATCTGATACTCAAAGTGTCAGCCACACATGGACTCAACTCACAAACAAATACGCTAAAATATTGCAACAAAGGTGCAATGAACTAAAATAACAAAGCGTAGACAATCAATCCAAATAACTCCTTTGACGTGAAACTAAAAACCACCAAAAAGCCAAGAGCATATCTATACTAGCATATAAAGCTGAAGAGTTTGTTTGTTTGATCCGGCTAATCTCAGGAACTACAACCACTGGTTCGAATTTAAAAAATATTTTTGTGTTATATAATCCTTTTATCGAGGAAGGCTGTTGGCTGATTTATATTCATTATATTTTTATTATTTATACGCGGGTGAAACGCGCGCAAATTCAATCAAACATATCTTCAAGCGATTGTCAAGTACGAACAAATAATGTAACGTGATGCGACATGAAACGACATGATTATTATATTTTTTTTTTTATATATATATAAGAGGGGGCAAACTTGCATGAGGCTCACCTGATGGAAAGTGACTACCACCGCCCATGGACATCTGCAACATCCGAGGACTTGCAGGTGCGTTGCCGGCCTTTAAGGAAAGAGTAGGCTCTCGTCTTGAAGGTTAAATCTCTTCTTTAAGATTGTTATATAGTTGTATTATAGTCGAAATATTTTAAAAATCTTTTTAACAAAGGGAATGAGCATTTTCGTGTATTGAATTATGAAGGAATGTTTAATCGAGTCCATTAGACCGTCTCGGCAAAGTTCAAACATTTCATGATTAATTGTAACACGTCAGGTACTGGATCGATCACTCTTATTTATGTAAACGAATTTGTTGAAAGAATGAAAAATTTTATATGAATAATTTGGTTGTATTTTTTTCTTTCGTTAAAACAAACAAAGGTAAACAAATAAACATAAATAGAATTAAAATTTCTAAATTTAAAAAAAGATACATGTGGTTTACTCGGTGGTAGAGCTTTGTGCAAGCTCGTCTAGGTAGGTACCACCCACTCGTCAGATATTCTACCGCAAAACAGCCGTACTTTGTATTGTTGTGTTATGGTTCGAAGAGTGAGTGAGCCAGTGTAATTACAGGCACAAGGGACATAACATCTTAGTTCCCAAGGTTGGTGGCGCATTGGCGATGTAAGCGATGGCTAACATTTCTTACAATGCCAATGTCTATCTATGGGTTTCGGTGACGGCAGTCGTAGTAGATAATATGCCACATTCAAAAAGTACATAATTTGCTTCCCGTGGGTACTGCAACCACATACTGAGGGATTTTTTTCCAAATATCCTGACCGTTGATCCTCGTCAATGCGCAATATGAGTCATGACTAGCTATTGCTGGATTTTTTTCTAATACTGTATAAAAACAGTAACGTATATGATTATTTTTAAAATTTATTATTTTCAATATCTTCGGAAAAAAAATCTGAACACTTGTTGTAAATAATACGAGAATTATAAATAGTACTTTATTTTTTTATAACTAAGGTTGTTTTTACAGCTTTGTATATGATATAGTATTAAACATATAACATTTATTGCAAGATTTCATCTACACTAATATATAAAGCTGAAGAGTTTGTTTGTTTATCCGGCTAATCTGAGAAACTATTGGTTCGAATTAAAAAAATATTTTTGTGTTGTGTAGTCCTTTTATAGTCTCATATATTGATAACGCTCACCGTTTACAAAAAATATGTAAAAAAAACAACACTTTCGACCTTTAGTCTTAATATTTTTAGCAGTTGTGGCATAGCTTAGGCGCTTTTAATACATTTTTCATTTGCACAAGTGTAAGCATGACCTATACCAATTTTCTATTTTGACTGGTAAAAATAACATAATTGATACTAAATTCAAATTTTAAGGATTTGGGATTTTGCACAAGTGTAAGCATGACCTATACCAATTTTCTATTTTGACTGGTAAAAATAACATAATTGATACTAAATTCAAATTTTAAGGAGGATTGTTTAATTATCGTGATCAAACCTTTCTGTTACATACTAAACTCTCAGTTTCAAGTCTCCAATTAGGGAACAGCTATAAATGACGTCACATGCTAAGGGGAAGCTGAGGTCAAACGTGACGGGGTGTGACAAAGAGACAAACTATTACAAGCTTTGAGACGGTAATATTTAAAAATGGATGATGGATTTTCCGGATAAAATAAAAAAAAGTTACGAATAAAAAAAAAGTTTTAAGCTACACGACCACTGACTAAGTAGTATTAAAAAAAATAAGTTGGTGGCACGGGATGCAGTAATTTATAGATTACATAACAATTTAACGCTATAATTATTGTATTACAATAACGATATTAATTATTAATATCCATAAACCCAACCAACTTTTACATAAGCTAGGCTTAAAAGGTAAAGCCTGTGGGAGACAATGGAAGTTTTCCTCATCTCGTTCCATTTATGCAGACATAATGTAATATGACGCGTGTCGTCGCGTGTGCCACGAGCTGTGATGACTTGATCTGAATATTCAGGATGCAATTACTATGTATTGATCCTTACTCACACACAATGTTTTATAACAATGTTGTTATCATATTTTAATGAAATAATATAAAATTTTATTTTTTAACGTTGGCATAATAAGTAAACACATTTGCTTTGTCATTTTAAAAGATTATTTGTAATGTAAAGCTCTCCCATGTAAGTAGATTATATTACGTTAGGAATAATACTTAAATAAAAATATATATGGTTTATTAATTACTTTCTCATATATAAATATATGGATAATAATACATATAATTTACATATCTTTCACGAAATAACGAATTATTTACTTTTTTACTAATCTTTATGATGATCATGAAGATCAAGTTTAAGACTAGCAATCTGCATATTTATAAATATACGAACTGTCAAATGGGCAACCTGATGGTAACTCACCACCGCTCGTAGACATGCGATGTAATATTTATGTTAAGGTTTTCTTACGTCCACGTTTGGCGTCACCAACCTTGAAACTAAGATGTTATATGATTGTGTCTGCATTCACTCAGGCCCAAATCGCATTATATATATATATATATATATATATAATGTAGAGATACTACTTTAACCCCTTATTATCCATCAAAAAAGAAAAAGAAAATCAGTTGTCAAGCAGAGGAGAAACAAAGCTGGTATTTGGCATTTGCGTATGTACAATTGTACATAGTATAATTCATATAGTATAGACTGATTCTAAACATAAATATATTTTTTTTAATAATCTTTGATCATTTTTTGATAAGAACTAATGATGAATATGCATTTCATAATGGACAAGTACCATCGTATGTTTATCGGAGTTACCGCTGTTGTTTCGATGTGAAGAGTGCTTGCTAACTGTAGGTATCTCGAGCGAGTGGAATATGCGCTAGAGGTCTAATTAGCTATGTATTATCAATGTCAGGGCCTATAGTAAAGCATCTAGAATTACGAATTTCAATAGCCCACACCACAAGCGTATTTTATTACGTGTCTATAACAGATACCTAAGTGGCGTGTATGAGTGTTCTTAATGTGCTGTTATTGTTTTATTGAATTACATTGAAGGTGTGATTTAATAATAAACAAAGAATTTTATTTTTATTGACAAGTGTTAACCTAAATAAATATATTTTTTCGTTTAACTTTTGGACAAATCAATTGTTTTTTAATAAAACTGTATTCAGGTCAGGCGCTGCAGTTGTTAGTTGAATTTTGACGACAAAAATACTACGGGAAAACTATTAGAGAGATTCGATTATAGAAAGCGGAGTCAGCTGTACCGTCTGACGATGCCGCAATATTATATAACGACTGCAGGTTCATCATCTCAGTTTGATTGGATACCTTTCGTACAAAACTCAAATCAGAGTCGAGTTCATCGCTGTCGTATAACATTCGATCGACTGGACAGCGATAGGGCCGACCGGCTTAATTGGAACCGAGTGGGTGCTCGATCGGTAATTCCGTGATTTACCGCGGAGGTGGTGTTGTTTACCGGGCGGCGGGCGGCTGTGCGCGGGCGGGCAGGGTGTCGCGCGTCGTGGGGCGGCGGCCCGCGGTCAGCTGGATGCGCGCGCCGCGGTCGATACGCACGTGGCGCAGGGCGCAGGCGCGCGGCTATCGAGCTCGCAAACGGGCCGCTGCCACCGCGAGCCACACACGCGATGCATGCGGGCACCTAGCGGATACACGCGCGCGGGCCTCATGGGCACCGTGCTGAGCTTCAGCCCGCGAGAGCGGCGACCGCCCGCAGCCGCTCCACCGCCCGACCGAACCGCGCTCGCCTATTCCTACGAAAGACTCAACAACGCCAAGAACAGGGAGAATCGCGATGAGCGTACACGGGATGAGCGGCGCGCCACCCTCGACGATGCCGCCAAGATTATCTCTGAAAAAACCGCCCTCGAGAAAAACCTTAAAAAGCATTCGTTATTTATCAACGCGCTATCATGGAAGAGGTTCTCTACCGCTAATAATAATAAGAAAAAGTTAGAATGCAAGAGCAAGAGCGTTTCAACGTTCCGAGCGCCCCTTACAGACAATGCCCCACTCGATAGGAACAAGAATGTCAGCGTCGGCGGTGCGATATACGCGCGGGCACCGGTGGCACCTCTACCGCCACCGCCGACGGAGGTAGCGCGCACCAATGCGCTAAATAATAATGTGTGCTACGCGGAAAAGCTACCTACAACTGCAGTAGGGACGGCCCCGGTGCCGGCGCCGAGGAAGACGGTGATACAAGCATCGACATCGGAACTGCTCAAGTGCCTGGGCATGTTCCTGCATGCGCGATGCCACCGCCTGCGCGACTTCCAGGCTGGCGACGCCGTGATGTGGCTACGGACTGTCGACCGATCACTGCTCCTGCAGGGTTGGCAGGTAACTATTTTGCAACGTTCATAATTAACATTATTTAAATCAATAATAATTATATTTATCAATATTTAGCAATTATATACTTTTCCCATCATCAATCATTTTTCCGAATGATGTCCTGCGCATTGCGCGATTTTATCTAAATATTGATACATTTCAGAAATAGGGTCTAGGTATTTATGACGTCGATATATCTAAGAAAAGGTGAGTGCAGAGCATCTGCATCGTGTCCGTGACATGTTTGTGAGATGTGGAGAGTACTTCCATAGCCATGAATACGTAATACTACTGTTCATCCCAATAACGCTAACATTAAAACACCACATTAAAGTAATTAGCTTTACAATTGTAACGCGTCCTTGTTATTAATAATATAAAACGTAATTAAACCAATTAACTATTAACATAAAAAAAATGTTCGCCGATAAAATTATTGTTTTTACTTAGGTTTATTTTACTTTTTATTATTTTACATATTTATTTTTCTTTAGGTCAAATATAATTCAAAATTAATTAAGAACAACAATTAGCAGATGAACACTGAGGACGGATAGCAATATTAACTTTATAATTTGGCGATAACTATCCTGCTTAAAAGGCAGTTATAGTCATTTATAAAGAAGTATTGCGTAAGAATTATCCTTTTATGTCTTCATCAGGGCGTAATATTCGATACTGTATTTTTTATTTGCTATTAATTTAATTTTGGTATATGAATAAAAGTAACAATGAACAAGAGAAATATCAATAGTTATGTTATTACAGACTCTTAATGTCCACAGCCCATAGCTGTGCAAAAGCCTCCACTATTCTTGAGGCTTGTAGCTTATCCCACGCTGTTCCAATGCGGATCGGTGATTACACGTGGTGAAATTTCATCTAACACAAATCTTACGTTGTCATTTACCATCAAGCAAGAGATAAATTATTATAAAAAAATCCCGGATTTGAACCTGCAACTATATCGGTTCAACTATATTCTAATCTCTAGGCTATCTTGGCTCAACGCGTTATACAATAATTATGTCAATAAAAATGTCCGCGATAATTATGCGGGGAAAACTCCCCGAAGCGAGGAGAGGTCGCGATTTCCCGCTCCAATTTGTTCGTACGCAGTGTTCTTGTGCTTCAGACAACACCTGGCAACACCTCACGGTCTCATGCAGGGCTAAAAATAAACATTAATTACGAACTACCTATATACATAGAGGTTTTTTATTTGCACCTTGCGTTATTAAGATCGTTCGATTTTTAAATATGTCGACCTCTGATGCGCAATGGTCAGTGAACTCACCAGGGTTATTGATTTGATTTCCGGTTGATACGTGAAATGACGTCACGCTCAATAAGCAAAACTATTTGATAAAATCTTTGTGAGATTTTTTTTTATTAATAGCAAGCCGGAAAAGAGTTTTTTATATTTATTATAATGCTGTTGCTTTTCTGTCCCCCTGGTTAACGACTTTCGTGTATAAATGACCGTAAAAAATCACGGACAGAGAGTCGCCGATAACGGCCTGGTAGTTATTTAAATGAATGGATATACTCGTACGATAAATTATAGTTGTTGGTTCGAATGACAATCAACTCTGGGATTCGAAGTGTGTATTTTGTTTACAAAACCCCCATTAGGAAAGCCAGTGAATTGAGCTGTATGTTATTTTTCTTAAGAGGCGGTTGGATTTGTTTGCATGGCGGGAATAAATTAAGCTTAAAAATATATGCACAAAGAACTGCATCTGAAATGTAAATTATATATGCATCAAAGGCATGTAGGATGCGTTTAAAAACGATTCCATTTGGCTTTGAGGATTGCACGTTTAATTTTGTACTTAAACTGACATGGTAGCAATTTAACAGATTTTTTTTTCTTTTAAAAGTGTATGACACAGTTATTAAAATCTATAATTAAAAAGAACGAAGCTTTTGATTGTAATCGATTAAAGACAGAACTTAAGATCGTACTACATTTCAATGATATTTTGAATAAATAAAAAAATAAATTTCGATTGTGATGCTGCCTGAAAATAAAACCTACACGCGTCCAACTACCAAATTCAATCAAATAATAAAAAGAATGCAAGCTTTGTGCAAGCTCGTCTGGGTAGGTACCACTCATCAGATATTCTACCGCAAATCAGCAGTACGGTACTTGGTATTGTTGTGTTCCGGTTTAAAGAGTGAGTGATTCAATATAATGACAAGGTTGGTGGTGCAGTGGCGATCTTGTTTTTTTAAATAAATTTACAAACCACTGTCTATGGGCGTTGGTAACCTATACTATAAAAAAAATGTGTTTGTGGAAATTTGAAAGTTTGAAAAAAAAAACGATAGGTCAAATTCTGTCATTTTACATTGAACTCTGCATCAAGTTTCAAGTTTGCTTTTATATATTCCACTATTCTTATTGAATCGAATTTATCATTAGGAAAGCTAAAACCATGGCGACGAACGGTTTCACAATCGGACATTCCATGAATTTCTAGACGTTTGTATTGAATAAATATTTACCCTGGCCATGTGTTCTAGGAAGCCATAAATAATTTAAAACCTTCAATTGATCTGGTAAATGTCCAAAATATATATTAGTCTCACCTAGCCGAATATTTGAACTACTTTGTTATTAATAAAACCAATGATATGAAACAAACATATTTTATTATTATTAGATCAAAGTATTATAATTTATTATTATATATTTATTTTTATTGATGTAGTATTAAAAATACACTTAAATATAATACTGTGATTGCCTGAATTTTTTTGTGTTATGAATTTATTGGATCAATGCTGTTTTAAGGCAAACGAGTAATTGGGCTACCTGATGTGAAGTGTATAACCTACCTTTGTGGAGTAATACTGACACTGTAAGGAGTACAATCATTTTTACATCGGTTTGATTTTTATATTGTTTGACGGTAGAATAAACAGTGACGGGGTAGTTATGGTAAATTACTTTTTATAAATATAATATATGAAGTATGGGTTAAACTTGACCCGATATGACCTCGATGGTAAGGTCTCGAATATTGCGAACACCTATCAACACATAGTAACACTAAGTTCATGTGCTTATTTTGTGGTTATAAGGTTAACTTGGTGGTATGGTTTTGTACAAGTCTGTCTGGGTAGGTACCACCAATTCTATCACGTCATATTCTAACGTCAAACAGAAGTACTTTGTATTATATGAAAACTATGTCAGTCGGTGTAAATTTGTATGTTATGGTTAATATTTGTAACAGCACCAATGTATAGCGGCGGTTGACTTACCATCCAGGACTTACCATTTCGAATTTTATTTAAAAAAAACTTTGTTCATCGCCTCGCTGTTAAAGGAAAACATCTTGATGCCTGCAGAGAATAATATTCTGCATCATGTATATCATCTCGCAGCCCTCAAACTTTTCAAGGCATTTCCAAGGAGGCATTTACCGCCGTATGCATCGACTACTGTTTCAGTTCTATAAATCTAAATATAAAACAGCGGAACAAAAACTTCTCGTATTTCGTAATAAAACTTCGTAATGTTCCATATTGTATTACAAAATTTTTAAATATTTAAAATGTATCGATTTTTCGACATCACGTGACGACGGGGTTGCTATACTCAACCCCTTTATACATTTTAATTTATTTTAGTCACGACAGTATATTGATTTTTAATTAGGTTATTAAACCCATACCTACCATATACATGTATTATATGACATAACTGCTTATGTAATAAACACCTTACGTTATATACTCCCCTAATCCAAGTTTATGTTTATTTTTAAAAAAAAAAACATATTTTTAGTTATATAAAATAAATTAAGAATAGTTAATTAAAAAATATTGTGAGATGTTTATATGAAAAACCTGTATAGTATACTGATACATAACTGAGACGTTAATAATTATAATAGAAGTAAAATTAATTACAACATTGCGTGTCAAATAGCCATTACGTTTAAAATTTCACTTAAAAGAATGTAGTTCTAAAATCTAATACAAACAACAAACAACTTAAAAGAAAAAAGAATATTCTTTTAAGTAAGTACTCAACAATGATAATGCCATTTCTCATTTACTATTTGTATTAATCGTATAATTAAATCGTAATTGATTATGTAATTATCCGAGATGGCCCCGTGGTAAGAACGCGTGAATCTTAACCGATTATCTTGGGTTCAAATCCAGGCGTGCACCGCTGAATTTCATGTCTTAATTTGTGATTATAATTCATCTCGTGCTTGACGGTGAAGGAAATCATCGCGAGGAAACCTGCATGCGTCAAATTTTATTGAAATTCTGTCACGCACACTCAACCAACTCGCATTGGAGCAGCGTGGTAGAATAAGCTCCAAACTCCTCGAAAGAGGAGAAGACGCTTTAGCCCAGCAGTGAGACATTCACAGGCTGTTACTGTTTCTGATTACGTAAAGCTATTGGTGTGCTTTTTTTTTATATCTATCTAAATAATTTTTTTTATATTAATTTTGTTTATCAAATCAAATTTAGTTAGTGCAGTGAAAAACAAAACCTTGCACTCAACTATCGTAGATACGCGATATTATCTATCGCGTATACAAAGAAAAATTAAAAAGTTTTTTCATAGAGTTCTTATTGTATAAAATATATAAAATGTTGAAGTTAATTGGATTAGCTTGTAGCGTTCTACGAGCTAACGTCTTTGAATGGGCGAATGATGCAGATATTCTGCAGTGAAATGATATAACAAGTCAGTGAGATGTGGAGCCAGCAATTATTAAAATTAACTGTAATTCAATATGATTTTTCCTAACATTTCTAGAATGCATTTGCTTAACTTTAAAATTCAATTGTAAAAACAAAAGACTAACAATGCTGCTTGATCGGAATTGAACTCGATTGATTGATGAACATTGATGTAAGGAGAGAACAAAGTTCTATTTTTTTTATTACGCCGGTTTTATAAATATTACTGTAAACAAATAAATGCATTGGAGCTTCTAACGACTTTGATAAGGCGTTTTTAAGTATATAGAATACGTATGTTCATTTTTTTATACCTGACAGTAACCGCTATATTATTATATAAAGTTATTAGTATTTTGTAGCAAAATTTATGTTTTTATTATTAAATAAAAAGTTTATTTATGTAAAAGTAACGTAAAGTAACAGCCTCCTGTTTTGAGGAGAAGGTTTGGAGCTTATTCCACCACACTGCTCCAATGCGGCTTGGTAGAATACACATTTGGCAGAATTTGAGTGAAATTTGACACATGCAAGATTCCTTACGATGTTTTCCTTCACCGTCAGGCACTAGATTAATTATAAACCCCAATTAAGCACATGAAAATTCAGTGGTACCAGCCCGGGCTTGAACCCACGATCATTGGTTAGGATTCACGCATTCTAGCGACTGGGCCATCGTGATTTTATTTATGTATAATTATGAAATTATTCAGGTAACTGTAATATTACACAAAACACTAGTCGATTGAGAGGTGATTTATTAGTAGCTTATTCGTGTTATCGATCGATTTTCAACTATGTTACACGTGCCGCTTATGAATAGTTCATTTTGAACTTAGTGGGTGGTTAATTGTGTCTTGACATTTGATAAATATAAAGTAGAATCATAGAGAAGACAATGAATCATTCTATATTTCATAGAAAAGGCACTGACAAAAGAAAATGTCGTCGCATGTTTAAATTAGTCGCATTATAACAAACTTAATTAATCAGTTTCACTGTTAATTTTTTTTTTTATTGCATAGGAAGGCGGACTAGCATATGGGCCACCTGATGGTAAGTAGTCACCAACGCCCATAGACATTGGCATTGTAAGAGATGTTACCATCGCTTACAATGCCAATGCGCCACCAACCTTGGGAACTAAGATGTTATGTCCCTTGTGCCTGTAATTACACTGGCTCACTCATCCTTCAAACCGGAACACAGCAATAACAAGTACTGCTGTTTTGCGGTAGAATATCTGATGAGTGGGTGGTACCTACCCAGACGAGCTTGCACAAAGCTCTACCACCGAGTAAATGAATAGGATTATAATAAATTGTTACTTTATCGTAATCGAATCGTTATCGTTTTAGTTTAGCAATTTTCGTATTCTACTAACAAAACGATCTAGTAGTGCTTCGGTTAGTTGGATCGGAATTGAATCATATCGCATCCGTAATAAATTAGAAGATGATCAGATTACAATACAATTGAAGTTAATTTATGTGAGAAATAGAATCGGCATTTATAAATTAGTAGTAATAACAGCCTGTGAATGTCTCACTGTTGGGCTACGGCCTCTTCTCCTCTTTTTGAGGAGAAGGTTTGGTGCTTATTCCACCAAGCTGCTCCAATGCGGGTTGGTGGAATACACAAGCGGCAGAATTTCAGGGAAATTTGACACATGCAGGTTTCGTCACGATGTTTTCCTTCACCGTTAAGCACGAGATGACTTATAATCACAAATTAAGCACATGAAATTCAGCGGGTCTGGCCAGGGTTTGAACCCACGATCATCGGTTAAGATTCACGCGGTCTTACCACTTGGCCATCTCGGATTTTTCATATTAGTAGAAATCCCCTAAAATCGTTTTTTTTTTATATATACTCGACATGTTTTAGGACCAAGCACTAGATGACTAGACTATTTTATTATGTCATGATATATATGATAGCAGGCGCATCCAAATCACTGCGATACTTGTGCTCGTGATATCCTCCTATCCTAATCACGATAGGTACTTTTCAATGCAGGATCTGAGCTATACGTGTAAATCTTTGCGTAGGCATGTGGTTTATCATATTCGGAGCGTAGATGCTGTAAAATAATTTTCACATTTGTAATGTATTAATCTATCAATATTATAGAGATAATAAATATACTTTGTGATCTATACAGGATATTTATAATTACTTAAGATAAGCAATGTTTGTGAAATTTTAGCAAAAATAGCAAAATTTAATATGAAAATATTGACAATGGTTAAACAGCAACTAAATGTACCACTGCTGGAAAAAGGTCTTCTCTCTTTAAAAGGATAATATTTCGAGGTTAACGTATTGTAACCAATCACCATTACGGTCCGAGAGGTATATAGTTATTGTATCTTTAAATATATTTTTCGACTACATTGCTGTCTCTTTCTGTGGCCTACTTTAAAATCGTTATATCCTCATCAATTTCTCAAGTCAAGCAAGGAGTATTATACGTAATGTCTTAAATATTTCAAAGCATAAAACGCTACTCAACTTGATGGCATAATTTTTCACCTCAAACAGCGGTTACGTTCATTCAATATGGATGGAGCGACCCCTCAATCGATACTCGTCTACGCTTTCTTGGCGTGTTGGGGTTTGTTTAGAGCGAGACGACGATATTGCGTGAGCCGTATTTTCTGTTTGAAGAGAAGCCATTAAAGAAATCCGCAGTGTAGTCAATAAGAAAATAAATAGTACTGAACAATATCATGTTTTTAATTATTATATATATTATTTAAGGTTTTAATTATTTGATTAAAATATTTATAATTGTATTTGAAGTTTAAAATACAACTACTAAGGCTTGAAATTATCTGCTAACATTCATAACTTACTATATGGTTAAATTCATTTGATGGTACCCAATGCAAGCAATGGGTAGGTACCATCCATTCGATTGGGTGAGACATGATGATCGTCATATTTTATTCAACCGCTAAAAAGCACTGCTTAGTATTGTTGTGTTTCGGCTTAAAGGATGAGAGATAATTTCAGGCCATGAACATACTATCTTAGGTTGGCGAGTCATTGGCTATTGGTTAATATTTCACACAGTACCAATATTTGAGTAATTGGTGGAAATGAGGTGGAAATTTGTATAATGTACTTTGGAATAAAATTATTTTTTATTAAATGTAGAAGCATCACACTTATTTCTAGTGAAACTAAATGCCACTGCGTCGGATATCAAAATACTTTGGTCTGAGAAGAAACGTCGAAAGAAATAAAGCGGATTACAATTTTCAATATGATAAAGAAATAGCCTGCAGGTGATCATTGCTTTCTCAAGTTATCATATATTCTGTAAAGTAGTAAAAGTTTCTCTGCGACATTCTTAAATAAGCATTTTTTTTAAATTGATGAATTATATATTTACAATATTTTTTGAACAATAAATCTTTATATGTTATAGCGGCTATGTTCTAACAGAACATAGCCGCATGATTGTGTAATTTCTGAACGACCACTTATTTTGAGATCATAATGTAGAAGGTTTGGTGCCAATAATGAAAAGGTAATCCAAATTAGTACAGAGGCCCTAGCCAAGTTGACATTCTACAATCGTAAACGCTAAGAGAAAACTAAACAAATGTATGAGAATGACATCTCTCAACGATAAGTCACGTGGTCATTCTCATACAACTTTTAGTTTTCTATTAGCGTTTACCATTGTAGAATGTAAACTTGGCTACGGCCTCAGGATAGATTTTATTCATCTTACATTTTCGTCGGTATGGCCGTTATGATATTAGTATTTTTGTACAAAATGAAAGAGGTATTTGTGTTTAGATCGAAAGCCATTTAATGATAAGCGCTTAAATAAATGAATACTTAATACTTCATTTTAAATATGAGTTACTAGTTTCTGACTTTAAAGCTAACACAGGAACAAACAAAAAGATAAATAAGAAAATACTAAGGATTCCTATTGAGTATTAGTAGTTTCTTGTACAGCTACGAGGTGCTACGGCTACGGCACACTTCCCCAGTATTCTACGCAATGTTCAGTTAATGTTTTAAAGAATGATACAAAATACTTAATAACATAGATGCAATTATTTATTAAGAGTTAATTGTGTACTTAGAAAGTAGAAGTAAGTTAGTGTTGGTTTAGTAAATTTCATGATTACCGTCTGAGTAGTTGAAAAAAAATGTCATTTTCTCATTTATAATATTAGCAATTTCGTGACACGCAGCTAATTGTATAGTAAACATCCATTATCATTTTGTGACTGTAATACAATTCGTGCAAACAGATTTGTTTTACGTTGTTTACATTACGTAATGTCTTCGGAGTAAGCGTATTCCCTCGAATGAAGGGCTTCGTTTGTATTGCCCTTTGGATAAAACCCTTCCGAATCAAGTGTTAATATTTGATAATGTTTGTATACATTTACTTAGTAGGCTTTATTTGTTCGTGGATTCACCCACGTGCTATTTGTCAGGTCCTTTACAGTACCCCTAACGATATCTTGGTGACGATAGAGCTTTAACTACCTAGATGAGCGCAAGCTCCACCAACCCACTCATCAGATATTCTACCGCAAAACAGCAGAACTTGGTATTATTGTGTTTCGGTTTGAGGGTGAGTGAGCCAGTGCCTTACAGGCACAACGGACATACTCTTAGTTCCCAATGTTGGTGGCACATTGGAGATGTTGTTTTTCTTGTGAGAAATGTACAAACTACTGTCTATGGTCGTTGGTGACCATCACCATATGCTCGTCCACTAAACTATACTATAAAAAACAGGATATAAATTATCTTATTTTTACATAAGTAATAGTGTAAATATAAGAATCGTGGCATATGAATATAATCCAGGCTATTTTTAGTTAAAATCAATACTTTCTGTCGTCTGTCGTTCTGTCGTCGTCTGTCATACGACGTGTAAATGAAATTATGTTCATAATAGGCAGATATTTTCACATGTAGACAATTTCATATTTATTAGTGTGGCATTTTATGTATAGTTTAGGCATGAAAAAAAGTGAACGCGAATATACATTCGGTATATTATTGTTTTTGTATCGATAAATAAAAAACTGAGCTTATAACTTTATTAAAACCCGGTGTTACCATAGCTTATAACTTGAATGAATGCTTAAGACCTTTAAATTATAATTTAGAAAAAAAAGTAGCTTAACACCCGAGGGAAAAAGTCGCAAAAAGGACGCGTTTCACATAAATATGTAACATCGATATATGTATATATCAATCTTATCATTATTTAATAATCATTAATTCATTACCTTTAGACATTTAGATTCTGAAATGCTTGTCACAGCCAGAATTACTAATCTCACAAAATGCTAAACACTTATTGGTCGCCTATTACGTCATCGGCTGCTATCGACCAATTACAATCCAGCTTAAAGTAAAATCAGTTAATTTGACTTTGATAAGCGTTTTAGAAACTGGACCAAAACTTTGTTTAATCTGTCAAAGCGGGTGGGCCCTAAATGAAGACAATAATTTTTAATTAATATACAATTATTCATAGACAATTTGTATGCTATATAGTCTCAATATTTAGTAAGACATTTATAGAATAGCATACGTTATTATAAGGTCTAGTTACACGTGTATTCTTCTAATACGATTATCATACTGATCAATATCAACATAATATATAGGTCACTTCAAGGTGAATCCGACTTAATATAGTATTTAAAATTATACTGTACTGTACATCTGAAATAATATGTTTTTTTTTTTGTACTTTTATCTAGCAAGGGAAATACTACTAACTAAGAACCTGTTAATGTTCTACTGTGAGGTTTCTTCACGATGTTTTTTTTCACCGCCAAGCACGGAATGAATTCAGTGAATGAATGACGGTTTAAATTAAAATAATGTCCCTTCATATTTAATTCAAAAATTAAATTGTTTTATTCCAGGACGTGGCGTTTATAAACCCAGCGAACGTGGTCTTCGTGTACATGCTTGTGCGTGAGCTGGTCGACGGGGAGCGGATAGGCCGTCCACAGGAGTTGCAGGCCGTGGTGCTCACCTGTCTGTATCTCTCCTACTCTTACATGGGCAACGAGATTTCCTACCCCCTCAAGCCTTTCTTGGTAGAGGACTCAAAAGACAAATTCTGGGATCGGTGCCTTCTCATCGTCGACAGACTGTCATTTAACATGTTAAGAATCAACTCCGAGCCTGGTTTCTTCACAGAGGTGTTCACAGAGCTGAAGGCGTGTGGTGCTGTGGATAGCACCCCACCGGCTCCTCAGCACCCCGCACCTGCGCCACCACACGCGATGACGGCTGCCTGACATACAGAGGTCGCTGTGCTCAGGCTAGCACTGACAGACCGCCCGAGTCGTGTTTGATGCCGGCTTTTTACTACGGAAGCTCTTGGTCAACCGTCGATTGTAAAGTGGACGACTAATCACAAGTATAGATAATTTAGAACAGATTGGATATAAATTAATACTGTATAACCTCGTGTGATCGATGTATGCAAGGATTGTCTATGTCAATTAGACAAAATTAAATTTTACTTTTCAAAATTATTTATTTTGGTTTAAGAAATAGGAAAAAAAACGTTAAAATATAAAAGATCTTATTGCCAAGAATTTAACGTTTTCACATGATTGACCGAGATTTTCAAATGAAAGTAGTATAAAACAAAATGGCGGTTACAATAACAGATGTGACTATATACTATATAGACAAAAACATAATATCCCAAAGATTTAAAAATGTGATAAAAGCAGAAAACATGCAGTTATTCAGAGCATTTATAAAAATCGTGAAATGTTACGATCCATACAACAAATCACCGATGCAATCCCGATTTGTATTTTATGGAACTGTTTCAAACTTAAAAAAACATGTGTGCAATTCAAACGTGGTAGAAGTGAAACCTTCAAAAATTTTGGCTTCAACTTTGTAATGCTTCCTATCTCATTTTCTTCCACGTTAAATCTTATGAATTTATGTGTTTCTCTTTTTACTGTCGCTTTTTCGTTTCATCGACTTTCAAATCACAACGATACTAAAGAAGTTTTCACTTCAAAAATAAAAGCAACTTCTGCAAGTTTATAGTTTGAACCAGTTCTATAAATAACAGCCAAACCAAACACTTGATTAAAAAAAAAATCAATACTTCCTAATTTGACTTTCGAACGTAACGGTAAGAGAATATAAAATGGCTGCTACCTCTCGTCGTACGTTTAGAAACAATTGAAACGATAGAACATTTAAATGTTCATTTGTGAGTTATTCAAACTGAATAGCAAACTGTACTTTCTATGTCTGTATTATGGTAGGTAATTGTCTGATAATCTTATTTTCCAAGCTGCTCACTCATAGCGGCGTTCTAGTCCAATAGCGCAGCGTTAGATAGTAAGTTAAGAGTTTCGTAATGTAGTGAATGATCGTATTGCCATATAGTTAGATGATATTAGCGAAATGTCTGGCAGGCGGGAGGATGCAATAATGCGGTAACACCGTCGTAATTAACCGGGAAACCCTTCTAAAATGTGTACGTACGTATGACCGGCTCAAAGCGGAATGACCTATTAAGGCAATGAAATATATTGTATTTAAAAAAATAGGTGAAATTTTGCGAATGAATAAGCGTTTTGTACAGTAATAACGATTAAATATATTAAGTCCTAAATAATAGTCTAGTTTAGAAGAAATGGCAGGTATTAAATACGCCTGAAGTGACACTCGGTCAAAACAAACTGAATTTCAAATAGCTTAATACCTAAGATAATTATGAGATCATACTTTCATCATTGATGTTATAGTTACACTAAAATTATTAAAATGTATACCCTAAGATATTCTTGAATTTATCGCACTTAATCCATGTTTACCAATCGTTTGTTTTATAAAGGTTATTAATTAATAACGATAATTTATAGGGCGTGGCATTACCAAATAACAAGAATATTATATTAATATATATTTAATTAGAAAGTTCAGAGGTTTATGATATTATAAATGAAATAGGTAAATGATACCAGGCTGAATATTATCAACTCCTGAGTATTCGGCAAATGGTTATTAAACAAGTGAAGTGTACAATTACGTCTTACGACCACTTAGGTGTACTATTATACCGGTAAACAGTGGTGGTAAAACAAGTGTATTTTTTTTTAAATATAAGCATGCGATTGTTGATAAGTTCCCATTATTTTAGAAATAGTATTTTGTGACATGTCATTTCATCATTATTCACTTCAAATATTTGCTTAAAATTGCTAAAACAATATGTTTAAAAAAGAAATATAAGTACATAAGTATCAACAATACTTACGATCGAATGTATATAACGTTTGCAGCAAGCGAATACTAATTTATATAACTTAGACTTATTTATGTTGTAACAAATGAAACCGTAATAAAATCCATGTAAACTTTTATATACACGGAAATAGATAGTTTATGTAAACCACCAAAGAATCGTTAGATTAAGTGCAACTACCACATGTTACTGCTCCACTAATATCCTAATGCATATATTATACAAAAAACAACTATTCAAACAATTAGTCCAATATTGTGCTTTACCCATAAATTGTGTTTTTGGGTTGATCAGTTAAATAATGCTGTCTTCTTTCAAATGTTAAATCAATGATCACAGAGAGAGATAAGTATTTAACTTAATACTGGCTACGACACCTATAAGCCGTTATTTGGCTTTCGACACATCAAAACTGTACTCCATCGGAGCGCGGTATACCAGCGCAACCATTTCTACCTCCATTGTGCGACGCTACAAAATGTAGAAATAACTTTTAAGAACTTAAACTGTCGAGTCAATGATTGGGGCTTTTTTGTCGATTATTTCTCAGTGGCAAACCGGATTCTGGAAGTCAGTAGTGTTTACATTCCCGTTTCTCATAAAGCACGTAGTTCTGACGGTTCTACGATTGAATTTTTTCGGTCTTGTCCGATTTGTCGATGTTTCGGATTATGCTGCAAACACACTTGTGCATTTTAATGCCACGTGCAGTTGGCTAGTCTCCTTTGAACTTGCTGTATTGGTCAGAAAGATATCATCATCAATTATGTATCGGTAGCTTAAAGTATAATTATTGATGTGATAACTAAGGCGCAATTGGACACTAACAAGTAGGAGCAGTTAGTAAAAAAGTAGGAGCATTAAAATCGAAGCCATAATATGTTTATTTAAATGAGTTTATCATATATAACTTCTTTGAAGAACTTTACAACGGATTTTGGATAAAAATGTTTGTATATTTAAACAATTTTGTTTTTAATAAATGTTTAATGCCTGGCCCTATAACAAGATAAGATATTGAGGATAAGATTTTTTTTTAGTAATAAAACCGAGTGTCCTAGTATAAGGAAACTGTTTAGTGAATGTAATAAGTATAGAAAAGTATTTATTGAATAAAGATAAAAGAATCTCAAAAAAATTAATAATATTCCAAACTCGTAATTAATTTGGTAATGTAGATGTCTGTGATGTTTATTGAATTTACAAAAGCTTTTGTTAGTGTTAGTTAGGAATATTGTTTTTTATTTTTATTTTGCGATTTTTGTTATTCTAGTCTATTGCCAGATATAATATATAAGCTAACGATTAGGGCGACCATTACATTTGTTAAAGTGTTATAACCCGTAGAATTAAAAATAATTTTGATGCCGTCTTCTAAAATGTATGTCTTAGTATTTATTTTCAAAAACGTTTGTTATTGTTTTTACTGGCTGTTATTTTATATTCAAGCTAATAAATTTAAAAAAAAACATCCTCATTCGTGCTGAATGCTGATCGTATTATTGTTTATTTTAAATTAAATAGTGGAATAATTAAGATAGTAATGTACATTCCATTTATAATTAATACTGATCTATTAAAAAATAAAATATAAGCTCCGAAATACATTGATGTCCCAATGATCTCCCATAAATATAATTCGATATTTGGATGTGTGCATGTGCAGACTTTGAAGGTAATACAGTTCAGGTATCTCTTCTAATTATTCATGTAACTCACGTTTGTTAATTAACCTACTGTAAATATACCTTATTATTAAAAAAAGTTTCGTATATACAAGTGTGGTGTTTTATTTTTCTTAATACATTTTTATTCTTTTATTAAAATCGATTATTAAAATATAGACAAAAGAATAAATAAAACATAAAGATTAAATCTTAAGAAAGTAGTTAACTATCTTTTAGTTCATAATACACTTGGTTAGATTTTATTTAGGCAACATTGCTTGGTAACAAAAAATAAAACAGTAATTAAACTGAGCACTTTTAATCGTAGGTAATGGTAATCAAGGTGTGGTACGAGTTTTTTTGATGAAAGTTGTATGAAAATACACATTCGAATAAAAAAACTTAATTTGTAAAACAAAACAAATTATATTTAGTTGTAATTTTAAACATGACTACCCTTTTGTATTAAATGAATAATTAAAACATCAAAATGTTCAATAAAATCAAAGAAAAAAAGTTATAACTTATCCCCATTACATTACATTAAAATACGATAAATTTGGCGTGAAAAAGCTCAAAGCTGAAAAAATACGAAAGCATACCACAGCGATTCTTAATGAAAATAAACCACCCATATGCATATCCGGCATCGTCTTCTGTAGGGAAAAACATTTTTTTTTTACTACCGGAAAGGCAAATGACTACTGCACCTCCACCGAGTCCAAACGCGACGACGGCCAGTACAGTCGGTTCGAAAGTGTTCTGCACTAGCCGCCCCTGCCATGCCGACCCGCAAGATGCCTCTTCACGCCTCGTTTGAAGAAACCCAGGTTATAAGAGGAGGCGATCACGTACTGGTAACGAATTCAATTTTTTAGTGGTGCGATAAATAAATTAGTTGCCAAATTTATCGTGCGCGATGCAATTGATGTCACAGACGGTGCCATCGAGAGCCAGCATAGACTTGTGAAAGAAAGGGTAAGCAGGCCTGAGGGAGAATAATTCACCTCAGAACACGACCTAATACAATCAATTGAAAGTGCTCAGCAGGCCTAGATAAGTGGACCTATTAACGTAAACGCCACTTATCTACAGGCCCAGCACTGCTATCTCGGCGTGAAACACTGCCGCACCGAACCCCAAGCTTCCGTGAAGCTGTTTTGATACCATCTTCAATATAATACCTTGGATTGAGGTCGCATCGAACGTCAATTCTCAGCATGGCAATTTTGCTTTGTATCACCAGCGTAGTGCCACAAAGAGAAGAAACAGGGGGAAATTGGTGATTTTTTCGCTGTGAAAGCGCATTCCTGTATTTTCTTGACGTTAAATTCAACAAGATTATCAGAATCCCACTTAGCTATGAGTTCCAACGTCCTATAGAGCTCAACAACAAGATCCCTCTGCCTCTCCTCAATTTCACACAAGTTTTCAAATCTCACCTAAAAAAGTTGATATTTGTTAAAGAAAGAAGTATCTTCGACCATGACAGTTTCATCAAAACCAAAGAGGGTTGTCAGCGGTCGGAACGTAACTCAAGAAGATATTGAATTGAAATCAATAATTTTAACTAGGCAAAATAGTTTTTATTATTAAATAAATTATCTAAGTGTCTGAAGTCATTAACGCAACGTAATTAAAAATGTTTTTTTATTAAAAAAAGATCAAAACACACATTTATATTAAAAATATCTTAAAATTAAATTCATTCATTTGTATAAAAAAATGTTACATTTACACAATTATTTATTTATTTACCTAAGAAACAATAAACACGAACAAGTACCTATATCAATAAGCAAACATAACTAACTTCAATCATCAATAGTTCACAAATAACTTTTTGTGAGTCGCATCCTTTCCGTGTAACTAGGTCCAATTAATAAAGGTATGCATGTTAATAAATATGCATGATAAATTAAATTTAATGTAGTTAGTTAGAGTATACTCTAACTACAGTAGTGCCATTCTCGTTCATACAATTCGGTAGACGGTTTTTTTATGTCTAAGTGCTTATTGCCATGGTTTATTGACTTACCGACTTGGGCTATGCTTTGTATGTCAGTAAATCAAACAGTGATCGAGTCTAATTAAATAAATATGTACTATATGGCTCCAATTTATGTTATTGCAGACTTAATTATATTAAAATAATAGTAAAGTAATAAATGATCACAAATCCAACAATAAGTGAAGACCCTCATCTGTGTGTTTTCCTAGTAATTGATTTGGAATTTCTCTAGATTCTTTAACAAGTTTTCCATTTGTTCAAATGGCATAGATTTTATTGGGTATTTTAGAAATTAAAAAGCTTTTCAACGATACTTGGTACTATTACACAAATTAAAATCTTCTTACGAAAGTTCAGCAATAATAATATAAAATTAATGTGGTAACTGCGTTTTCACAATTCGTAAATGTAATACGGATTAACGGATTCACCATAACTACTCTGTATATTTACGTACTCTGTTGAATGTTTCAATTTCTTGACAATTTGTCAATGTGATTTTTGTCATTAGTATTGTCAAATTTGACAGAATAACATACACAAATCAGCTGCGAACGGAGTTTTGGCGGTTAAAAAAAATATTTTAACCCTATACAAAAAGTTTAAAATTTTATATTTACTTTCGAAACTAAGAATAAATCGTAATCAACTTATTATTGTATTTCACTGGGTTTACTTCATTCAAACATTATATGTTATGTTATGACAGATTTCACAAAAGATACATAACAAACAACTTTAAAACTCTTGTATATATTTAGTTGTGTAAAATTTAAGTTTTTACAAGTACAATGGGTGATTATCCGGATCCTGATGAAGAATATGAGCTTATGTATTCAGACGATCTTGATTTACTACGCGACATGGATGAAAACTCAGGTTAGAGGGTTTATTCCATTTTATTTTAATCACAACCAGGTAAATGCTATGTATGTTATATATTATGTATGTCATATATTAATAACTTTGATAATAATTTCAGAATCGAATCCGGTTAGAAAAAAACTAATGCCCGCAAAGCGAAGCTTAGATTTTACAAGTCCTACTGCTAATAAGATTCCAGTTGTTAATGAAATATGTAATACTAATGCTACCAGCAATGAAAATACTTCAATAAGCTTAACTCCAAGCCTCCCAGCTTTGGATGACATCCTTGCCCCAAATGTTTCGAACAAGAGAACAGTTGAGGATTTATTTGGTGATATTAATGATATTGATTTTGATAATATATATTTGCCAAGTAAAAGACAGAAGACCGAGGAAGAAAGTGACATGGAGCTAATAGATAAAATAATTGAAAGTAGAAAATTGAGACAAATATTAGCTGAACCATCTTCAAGAGGTGTTGCTGATAAGGGACTGGATTATAATATAAATGAAAACCTCACTACCAATGTTCCGGGGTATGTATCATTGTTTATTTTGATATTGGAATATATATTTTTTTTTTTTTATTGTATAGGAAGGCGGACGAGCATATGGGCCACCTGATGGTAAGTGGTCACCAACACCCATAGACAATGGCATTGTAAGAATGTTAACCATTGCTTACATCGCCAATGCGCCACCAACCTTGGGAACTAAGATGTTATGTCCCTTGTGCCTGTAATTACACTGGCTCACTCACCCTTCAAACCGGAACACAGCAATACAAAGTACTGCTGTTTTGTTTTATTAAAAGTAAATTGTATTGATATATATAATAATTCTTCTGGTTATTTTTTTTTAAGTTGGCCTTTCATGGCCTTTACAAAGTGGAATGGCGATCGTGCTTATGTGAGATTGGAATACGAGGATATATGGGAAAAGTCATTGGATGCAGTAACTAATCAGTTATCATTGAAGACAACATATGCACCTGTTTGGGAGGAAGCTAGAAAAATTGTAAGATGTTTTTTGCTCTTTTTATTAAATAAAATTGCATCATCAAATATATCTACTGGTGAAATTCATTTATATGTTTTGTTAAACATACTTATTGTGTTTAATTACACTTAGTTTGTAGTATAATCTTAGTTTTACTTATACTCGTGAATATATTTTGGCCCATAAAAAGCCACTTGAAGTATTTCAAATATTTTTAAAGAATAAATTTAAAAAAAAATCACTGCACATTAATCTTATAAATCTTAACTAAATCGTCTTTTTGAGAATAAAGTTTCTTTGAACTCAACTAACGAATAACATTGTATAATTTCAGTTAGAAGCCAAGAAACAGCAGCAAGAAACACCAGATATATCTGAAGAAATAGTTACTAATGAAAATGTTAATGAATTATGGGTAGAGAAGTATAAACCCAAATCTTATGTGGACTTGTTGTCTGACGAGCCAGTTAATCGGGCGGTAATACATTGGCTGCACTTATGGGATAAGGTATATTGCTATCTTACCTACCTTATAAATAATATTTTTAAAATAAATCAAGGCTAATAAAAGGAGTGTATATAAGAATATATTAATATGACTCTTCATTTAATGTATGTTGTATGATCTGGTTACTGTGTATTATTGGAACCAAAAGCAAAAGTAATCAATACACATAATGCAAAATCGAACCATTGAATCACAGGTGTTCAAAGAAATGAATGATATTACTACAAAGTCATTTATACAAAAAGGACCAACGTATACTTGGTACCATTATATGTTATGCAAAGTTGTATTATTTATATTCATATATACAAAGTGGAATCAAGTATATATGTGTTTTTAATGCATAAAATAAATTTATAATTCCATTACTAATATATTATGCAAAATAGAACCAGAGGCATTCGGTTCCATCATTTGTAAAGAAATATTGTAAAATAATACTGTAAAATATTGAAAACTACTGGCTAGTGGTTCCATTTTGCATATAATGTTTATCTAGCTTTTCTTGTGTTTATTATAATAAAATACATTTTTCATTCATTTATTAGTACATTTCCGGGTTGTGGTTCCTTTTTGCATATGCAAAAACCCATCAATTACTATAGATAAAAGGGAACCACATGCATGTTTTTGTCATTATCTAGAAATTCGTAGTGAGTAGAGTGCAAATATGTACACATGTTTAAATAGATAATTAATAAATTCATGAAAACAAAATAAATATAATATATGTTATTTTTTTTAACGACGCAGCACATGTTTCTGTAAAACCTTAAAATCTCAGAAATGTGTTTTTGCGGAGGGGTTCCTTTTTGCATAAATACGGATAATTTATGGGCGTTGTAATAATAAATGTTAATATATTACTAACATTGGAAACTAATGTTATGACCCTTGTGCACAGGCATGCTACGAAGTTACACTGGGTTTCTCACCCCTCACAGATTAAACTATAATATATTAATTTTACAAAAAAATGTGTTAAGTTACCTCCTCCTAAATTTAATTTTGTGTAGTTCATAAGTATGTGTACCATTATTATATGTGCAACCTGCTTTTATATAATGTGTAAACTAAAAATTGTTTATATATTTGTACCAAAAAACTGATTGTATTATATGTGATGTTTCAGTGAATAGAAGACTTGATCATAATCTTATCTATGCTTTCACAATTTCAGGTGGTATTCAAGAAAGATGTGAAAACAAAAGAACCACACCAGCGTAACGCGTTCAGCAAACGCACAGGACAGTTTCAAATGAGTAACAAATGGAAGGGTAAAAAGGATGATGAACCAGAACTAGATGATGATGGTCGTCCACATCACAAAGTGATACTGTTGTGTGGACCTCCAGGTGTCGGGAAGACGACTCTGGCACATTTATTGGCTAAATTAGCAGGTGTGTGCATAGTTAATGAAATCTGTTGTAATGTGTAGTGAAGATCTTCATCTTTGTTGTTGTTTTTCAGATAGTTAATTAGAGTTCTCAAATAAACTTTTGTCACTAACCCATTGTTGTTTAGCTTAAAGCACCAGATAGACTTAAATTATATATGCAATCCTAGTAAGTTTTTGTTGTTTTTCCTTCAAGTATTGTAATGGCTATTGAAATAACTACATTATACTCAGAAATAAGACGGGACTTCAATGAAATTAATATATTATTTGCTATCATAAAATCCTTATGTATAATTTAGTGCGCGATGCTCGTAAGATATTTTATATGTGAATTCGTTTCCCGCCAAAAAGGGAACCTGTCATTGTTCTTGCTTACAGATAAAAAAATGTAGAATATTGTTGTTTAATATGGAAAATGACAGACACTCTTCAGTAATATTTAATAATAATATATATAATGTTCAATATTATTGACTCTTATAATACATGCTTATTATTAATAATTGTTCTAAAGAAGAACTATTCACATTGTTGCAAATAATTTTCGTTCTTTCCATCATTATTAATGTCACATATGAAAGAAGAAGTATTTACTTTTAAAACAATTTCATAAAGAAACAGTATCAAAATTTTCAGTGCTTTACTGCAAGTAAATAAATAAATGTAGTCTTAATATATACCTTGTTATTAATTTGTTTGAATCACTACAACAGCAATTTATTAAAACTATTTAATATTTTTTGAATAAAAATTAAATTATAATTGTGTCTTT
Organism: Nymphalis c-album; assembly: GCA_963151315.1. NCBI lineage: Eukaryota > Metazoa > Arthropoda > Insecta > Lepidoptera > Nymphalidae > Nymphalis > Nymphalis c-album. The sequence goes on along the minus strand of OY720602.1, from coordinate 2,922,279 downwards.
AATATACTAAATATATGCAAATTTTATATGCCTTGTCTTATATTTTCTAGGCTACAGACCAGTTGAACTAAACGCATCAGATGAGAGGAGTACAGAAGCCTTCCAGACAGCATTACAGAGCGCTACACTGATGCAGTCCGTCTTAGATACTGAGAGGAGACCGAACTGCCTCGTGCTAGGTAAAACTTTATACTAAAATATTCAAATTAATTTATTTGTGCAGTAGAATATACGCTACTTACAAATGAAACAACATTACCATTATACATTTAATGTAAAAGAAGAAATGCAATTATAAAGGAATTAGTAAAGTGCTTTACTTGGTTGTAGGGCTTGGTGTAAGCCTGCCTGGCTACCCACCATCATAAAATCTACCTCTAAACAGCAACATGTACTATTGTTGTGTTCCAGTTTGAAGGGTGATCGAGACAGTGTCATTATAGGCATAAACTTAGTTTCCAAGTTTGGTGGCAATGTAAGAGATGTTATTAATATTAGTTACACTGCCAATTTTGATAAGCGACAATGACCACTGGACCTCAGTGCACCCAGTGTTGTGTGATCATTATAATATATATTAATATATATATATATTTAAATTACAGATGAAATCGATGGTGCTCCGATACAAACTGTGGAGTTGTTGGTCAAGTGGTGTACCGCTAACATCAAGAAGGAGGAAGGCAAGAAGAAAAACAAGACGCAACCGTTGAGGAGACCCGTTATCGCCATATGCAACGATTTGTACGCAACTTCATTGAGACCTCTGAGGTATGATTTTTATTATGAAGTTAATTGAAATAATTTACCCTTTTGACAAATGTGTCTGTCTGTGTGCAGGCATGTTCCGATCTAATAAAGTACAGTGGGAGTTTTGATATTTTTTTTCATAAATAGATGATAAATCATACGTCTCCCACTATTCTGGATATAGGATATAATATTATACATGTACAATGAATCAAGAGTGTCGTGTCGTGCGCAGGGCGTGCGCGCTGGTGGTGGGGGTGCGCGGCGCGGGCGCGGCGCGCGTGGTGTCGCGGCTGCGCAGCGTGGCGCGCGCCGAGCGCGTGCGCGTGTCGGGGCGCGCGCTGGCGGCGCTGGGCGCGCGCGCGCGGGGCGACGTGCGCGCCGCGCTGCAGCTGCTCGCCTTCCTGCAGGCGCGCTCCCACGGACCGGTCTGCGCCCTTGACATTATTATTAATTAAGATGTGGTTGCGTTTTTTTATTTTCAGGCAGCGAACTTATTCTATTATGATGCAGTGTATGTGTTTTAACTTGAACTAATATTCGAGGAAAACTTAAAAATCTTCAAACATTTTGTACGGTCTTAAAATGAGCTATAAATAAGCCTTTGAAAATATTAACAGTACTTTTTCTATATTAAATGACGTTTAATATATTATTGAAATATATCGTAATAATTTTATTATTTCAGATAAGTGTAGAAGATGTAGAGAATACAGCGATCGGTACCAAAGACAATACCACGAGCATGATGCAAGCGCTGCAAGCTATTTTTACCATAGACGATAACAACCCCGATTCCATTCTGAAAACTATTCAAGCTGCAGGAGAATATGATAGGTTAGATATAGAACAATATATATATATATGAACCGGTGGTAGGTTTATGACATTCAATAAGCAAGTGTAACACTTCTATATTGAATAAAGATTTTTGACTTCGACTTTGAGTGCCAATATCTACGGGCAGTTATCATCAGGTGATAGTTTATTAGAAATGAAAAAGAGAAGTTATCAATTTGCCTTTTATTCACAGGATAATAGAAGGAATATTCGAGAACTATCTGGAGGCGAGAGTGGACTCGAGGCTACTCATAGCTTGCGAGACGACGTCGTGGCTGCGACTGTATGACGTCATTAATACATGGATTCAGCGAAACCAAAACTACTCGATGTATTCCTTCCTACCGCTCTGTATAGCGCGGTGTCACGGTTTGTTGGCGTCGAGGCAGACCACGAAAGTGAAGTTTCCTTTGCAGGCACAGGAGGTACTATAGTTTTCGCTACGGCTTTGTTTAAAAGTTAATATACATTTTGAAGTCTGTCTCAACAAAAAAAACTCAGCCCTGGTACCTCGTGTATCAATGCCGAGTGTGTCTCACAAATTAATTTGGTTCACCAATCAGAATGAGTTGGTTTTGCTAAGAGTTAGACCGCCAGGTGTGTGTGTGTGCGCAGACGTCGCGGCGGCGCGCGGAGCTGGAGAGCGCAGTGTGCGGCGTGCGCGCGGCGCGGGCGGACGTGTCGCGCGCGGCGCTGCGCCTGGACCTGCTGCCGCTGCTGCCCCACGTGCTCACCCCCGTGCTGCGCTCCGCCAACGTGCAGGTATGGATCCTAATTATATCTACCTTCACCTGATATATGTATCTGTATAGGCCACAAAAAATTGATATACCCAAGTATAGTCTATTTCAATGAGAATAGAAATAAATGTAAACAAACCGTATTTTTCAATATACCAAGTGATTTGCTTATAACTCCACTATATCATGCACTACAAACAGTTCTTGATTAATATATCTTCATTTCTAACACAACAATATTTCACTTAACTAATTAAATCCACTTAAATTTTACTTCCAAAGTTACGACAACAGTTTTGTCGACATTCAAGACGCCATTTTTTCGATGCACGAACCGCCATTTTGGCGGAGCGAATAAGGATGTTCGCTAAACGAATGGAAAATGAGCGAATTTATACAGATAAAAAATATATTATTTTAGTTCGTTTTAAATAGATATTTATTTACCTGTATATAATATGGAATATGAAATATTTGTAAAAAATATAGAAAATTACCTAACGTAAATAAAAATGTTATTATTTTTTATAGTAAGGTAAAAAAAAAAAAATTAATAAATCATCATAATTAATATGTTATAAATTTATAATTATTTAATTTTTAAATAATAAAAAAATTAAAATCTCAAAATATAGATCAGTTTTATGCATAGAAACACTCAATTTATTGTTTTGAAAATAATACAAGAGTAAGAAGAGAATTAATTAAGACGAGAATTCGTCTCTTATCTTTCGTATCATGTGCACGGGTGCTTATTCGGAATTATCAAAAGTTTTTTATTACGACCTGGCTTTGTTTAAACGGACTGTGATTGAACCCGATTCGACCTTTTGCTTTTGCCTACTGACTTTTGATTTGCCTTCAACACGGACTTAATTGAATATTATTATTTTAATTTGAAGATTAAGTTAACTTGTTAGTTTTAATTATATATATATATTTTTTTTAAATTTGAAAACTAAGAAATATATTTCAATTTTGTTTATTTAAAATTCATAGTGTTTTTGATTTGAGAAAAAAAATAGTTTCCTTTGAAAGATATTCAAAATTTGATTTTATCGAAACCTTAGTATTATAATATTCGTCACATAATTTCTTGAAAAGGCCACTTTATTATTAAAACATTCAATGTTTTTATTTTTATTCTGAGAAATAGATTTTTACTCAAATAATTAAAATAGGAGTGTGTATCTATGATTTATTACTTAAAATAACTACCTCTTTATAACTTTATTGACAATCATAAGAGGTTGCGTTGCATTGACCATATTTTAAAAGCTGAAAAATTGGATGGCATCTTAGATACCACGACTTCGGACCCTACAAAATTTACGATTTCAGTTTCTGATAGCTCAGAAACTGAATTTGAATAGATTTTTGTTTTAATAATTGTTTTTTTTTTATTTTACCTGTAATCCATATAACATATGCCTATTAAAATTAATATAAAATTACGTTTAAAAGGAAGTAAATATATCATTTCATACTTTATCAATTATTCAATGTCCATTCACTCAATAATTTTCTCCTCACTAAACTGATTCAAATGACATTTCAATTCAAGGTCAAAGTTGTTTGTTTACATTTATTTCTATTCTCATTGAAATAGAGTATAGCTTATTCCCGTATCTTTGGTACAGTACTTGAAGGCTTTCCTATCATGAAGGCTAACGCTAGGTTCATATTGCTGTGTCGGGGCGCCTTCTGTTCTGGCGCGGAGTGTTCATACTCATGTGTTGTGTTGAGGCGCGATCAAATCGCTCGACGCGCGCCAGAGTGGTGGTGGGGGAACTGTCGTGCCACAATGCGTCACAATAATAGTGTCAATCTAATCATAGTAAATGAATGTAACCGATTACGTTCTCGTGTGCCTCAACACACCACGACACAGCAATATGAACCTAGCTTTAGCTATCTCATCACAGTTTGAGAGTGTGAGAACAGGGTGTCCGTGTTTATGTGGCGCACTTGTTAACAAATATAATTGCGAAAATTCTAGTAACTAATTAATATTATTCTTGTTTTTAATGTGAATTTTTGCTCTTTCCCCAGCTCTGTAGCGAGACCGAGCGCAAGTCCCTGCGCACGTGTGCGGGCGCCATGTGCGACTACGGCCTGCGCTACACGCAGCAGCGGACGCCCGAGGGGCTCTACGCCTTCGTGCTAGAGCCGGATATATATAAAGTTGCTTTCTTTGGTATGGTTTGATTTGATATTTATATCGTGTATGTGTTTTTTTTTCAGTATTGGTTATAGCTACACTATCGGAAAAAGTTAAGTCGCAGAACAAATGGCTTTACATGCTTTCCAAGATACGTGAGTGTACACACTTCCAGATTGCTGCTGAGACTGCTACTGAGAATATTCGACAGATAAATCCAATAGCTTATTATTGGCCTGTATATATCTGTGACCTTATATGTAAAACTCTAGACTAGTGAGGTAGTCAATATCGTGAGAAAACCTGCATGTGGTGGAAACCGTATATACTGCCACATGTGCCAAGTTGCTAAAGGAGGCGCCACTGACTCGCGCCTTACGTACCCTCAACGTTACAGCCGATAAGGTAGATTTGTTTTGTTGCAGTCTGAGTGAGCTCACAAAGATAGCCATCTGGACTATCTCATATATTACGTAGACTTGTGCTGTATTATCGAATTGGGACCGTATCCTGTAATGGTGTGTACAGTGTTTGTAAATAAATAAATAAATGTGCACATACACATAAGCCTAAATTCCATATCACACCATCTCTTGTAACTATTATTATATGGTTCCAAAGTATAACTATTAAGTTTTTAAATGATTTATCATTATTTTATTATAGCTTCTATATGATAGTAGAAAGAGGTAGAAGTGCACAGATAAAAAATTGTGATCATACAATCTCTTTTTTATTCATTATTTTTCAGTTTATAAAATATGTTGGATAATAGTCTATCCAAAATTCATGTATTCATAATCCGTATAGAAATAGATGCTTGTTTCGCCACATATGCTATGAAAAATAAGAAACACAGATAACACAGAATTATCAACCTTACTACAGATTATTTATATAAAATGTAGGTGTAATTAATTTGAACAATGTACTAAAGATTGATGTTTTCAGGTAACGAAGAGAAGCTAAAGCCGTCTCCCGCCGTCCGACAAGCGATCGCGCGCGAACAACAACTGGAAATTATAAGGAGGAATGAAAATATGGTCAGTAATCTAAAAATGCTAAGCTACTAACTATCCATTTGAATTTCTTAGAAACAATATTCATTTACCACTCTAGCGGCCGAATACTGAAACGTCCCTCAAAGTTAAACACTACTTAACATTAAGAAGCTCCTAAATTAGTATTGCGAAATTTGAAATTAACAGCGTCTCAAATAATTAAGTTGCATTTAATATTTAAGTGACGTTTCAGTATTCGGCCGTATATTTATCTATACTAATATTATAAAGACAAGACGATTTTTTGAATGTTTGTTTGTAATGCATGAACTCAAAAACTACTTAACCGATTTTAAAAATTCTTTCATTTATAGAAAGCTACATTATCAGTAGAGCGAGCAAGTTACATAGGCTGTTTCATTTTCTGACGAAATAGCGGCGGGTCGCTAGTTGTGTTATATAGAAAGCGCTGATAACCAAGTACATATACTTATAGAGAAATAAAACATTAATCTAGTTTCATTCAAACGTTGGTATAAAATTCCATTGATATTTTACTCTCATCGCATCCAAAAAAGTTTCACTTGAGAAAATAAGTTGTGTTACTCAGTAGTCAGAAAGGTTACGTATAAACGAAACACCCCAAATTCTTACTCGATATTTATTCTCTATTAAAATAAAGTGACTAGTTATCAACAGACTGTCATTTATTTTTAATTAAAAGACAAGTTACATAGTAACTTAACTCTGAACTTTACTAAACTCTTTAACTAGATGGCGCCACATAACAAATACGTTTTTATTATTTTATTAAAATACAAATAGACGAGCCGGTTGGCGTGGTTGGTAAGACACTTGCCTTACACGCCGCAGGTCGTGAGTTCGATTCCCACCCAGGACAGACATTTGTGTGCATGAACATGTCTGTTTGTCCTGAGTCTGGGTGTAATTATCTGTATAAGTATGTATTTACAAAATAAAAGTAGTATATGTAAGTATATCAGTTGTCTGGTTCCCATAGTACCAGCTCTGCTTAGTTTGGGATCAGATGGCCTTATAATGTCCCAGGATATTATTATTATATATTTTAAAGACGCTTTGAAATCCATGTTTCATAGAAAACCTTAAATATACGTTATTTTATAATATTTTATTATAGATGAACCGAACCGGCAATAAGAATGAGAGATCCGAGGTTAAACCGAAGACGGACAAACAAACTCTTAAAGACGTTAAGACCCAGCTACCGAATCACCTGCAAAGGTTACAGCCGAAAGTCATCGAGAAGACTGCTACACCGCAAGTGAGTCGTTTTAGAATCTATATAAATAAAATGATAGAGGTCTGATATATTGTACAAATTAAAAACCTTCTATATTTCTTCTAGAATAGCACGTAAACAATTTTTTTCCCATTTCTCTACATTTAAAGCCATCATACATATTAATTGTTACATTTTATGCGATGTAAATTTTCAATGTACTATATATTTTATTATAAATGAATTAGTAAGAAGATAATAATAAAATTCATGTCACTTGTAATGCTACTTGTGCGAGACACGTTGTTGCTATGGCAAAGGTTTTTAAATTAAGCATACATTTGATTGGTACGTTTTACTTTATTTGATAACAGATGGCGCTGTATGTTTTTAAGTTGAAGTTAAGGTAAGGTTATAATCTATCTCGCGAGATTGTGAACTGTCGAAAGATTGTGAACCGTAACATACTGTTTACAATTTAACGTATTATTATTCGGTAGATTGTAATCTAAATTATCAAAATCATTACTTTACTTACGTACGTTGTTTAGGGGTGATTAGTGACAAAGTCTTCTTACAAATGCAAACTTTTTTTTTTATTGCATAGGAAATTAGGAAGGTGGACGAGCATATGGGCCACCTGATAGTAAGTGGTCACCAACGCCCATATACATTGGCATTGTAAGAGATGTTGACCAACACTAACATCACCAATGCGACCAACCTTGGGAACTAAGATGTTATGTCCCTTGTGCCTGGTATTACACTGGCTCACTCACCCTTCAAACCGGACCGGACCGCACAACAATAGTAAGTGCTGCTGTTTTGCGGTAGAATATCTGATTAGTGGGTGGTACCTACCCAGACGAGCTTGCACAAAGCTCTACCACCAAGTAGAATAATGACAGAAAGAGATTAATATATATATTTTAAAGAATAAGTATGCTGACGGGCGAAAAGTCACCAGTAATTGGTCATCAACGTCATAGTATTGGGTAGTATAAAAAAAAAGCATCAATAGACATTGGCGTTGTTAAAAATATTAACCATCCCTTACATCGCCAATGCGTTACCAACCTTAGACGACGAGAACTAAGACGTCATGTCCGTTGTCTGCTGTTAAACTGGCTCATTTACCCTTCAAACCGGAACACAACAATACTAAGCATTACTGCTTTGCGATAAAATATCTGGCAGGTAGGTGCAAGTACCACCAACTTGCTCGAGCCCTACCACGAAGTGTAATAATCGTATTAAGGACGTAGAAGTTTCGTATTGTACAACACTACACACAACTATTACACTACAATGTCAATATAGATAAGAGTGGGTGGTGGGTGGTCCTACCCAGAGGAGTTTGTTAGCTCTACCACTGAGGAATCCTACCACAAACGCTTACGAAGCTCCTAGACAAAATAAAATATGTCATTATACCATAAGATAGAACGATTTGGAAAATATCGCGAGGAAACCTGAAAGTTTTGGTTGACAATCCGATGTATATCTGTAGACTTCAAATAGTCATAGTCATAGAGTAGTGTATAAACTTCAAATAGGTAGTATTTTCAAAAAGTAGCGGTCCACGCCCAGCAGTGGGTCATTAACATTACTTTCTGTTTTTCTTACAAAGTTGTGCAAAAAAACTATTTCGCTTCGATTCGTACATTACAATATGTATGATTAAATAATAATAATCCTCCTGAACGATTTCGGCCACGGCGGCCAATCTCAAGAGAGATTAGACAACTGAGCAGGAGATATTATAGTGCATAAGTGTGTGCGCAAACACAGGTGCACTCTCTGTTCCCTAACTCTCATAATCCAATAGGACGGCAATCCGACACGACAGGAAAGAGTTAAGGCGCAGGACCCACCGGCTTTACTTGCTTTCCGAGGCACGGGAGTGTACACACTTCTAACTTCCAGACTCCGGACTGCTACTGAGAATTTTCGATTGAAAATCTTATTTATTTTATTGGCCCGACCTGGGATTTGAACCCAGAACCTCCGAGTTAGCGGCCTTAATACTAGACCAACAAGGCAATCATGATTAAATATCAAAGTATAAATCATTTACATGCATCTCAGCTACAGTTATACAAATATTAATAATTAAAACACTAAGTACAGGGTGTTCATAAAATTTTCCAGTGTCAGTGCACACAAGTCTACGGATGTCGCTAATTAAAACTGTGTTTGCTGAATCGCATCTCATTGTACGAACCTAAAAGCTCTTTCAGACGTCTTGTCAAAGAATAAAAACTTTTTTCGGTAAACCTTTTCGGATAAATATTGTACATTAGGTATATTATAATAAAAATGTCATATTAATAAAATAGTAAATGTATATTTTAATATTTTATATAAATAAAATATTGGTTGTGTTATGATTATTATATAATCTTGTTTATGTAAGTAAATTTAATAAAATAATTTAATATATACAACTCAGTACACGTGTCAGAAGTGAAATTGATTTGCGCCAATACGTCACCCATCAAACCGGATCACAACAATATTAAGCTGTTTAGCGGTAGAATATCTGATAAGTCGGTGGTACCCTGGCATATTGGCACAAAGCGCTACCACCTAGTTAAGTGTATTCTTTGCTCTTTCTGACTAAATATCTCAAATTTAGAAGTTATAAAATTTTATTAACTAGTTGAAACCGGTTTTTTGCGGTTAAGACCCACATAAACCACTAACCAATTTTATTGATACGTAACATATCTCTGCCCCCTAATCTTTGTCACGGAGGTCGCGAGGTAATCACAGCTATCTCCCGCTGAGGGCTCGCACAAAAAGAAATAATTAACCCATCTCATTCCCACTCACTCATTCCCACATTCCCGTTCGCTAACGTTTCATCGCTTTCATTTAACTCTTTCAAACGTAAACCAGCAATGTAATGAAAGAAGACACGTTTTTGTCTCCATTCAGACGTTTCATTAAAGGATTGAATGGTTTAAAGTTGAAAAAGTACAATAAATACATTATAAACTGTAATTTTATCCGTATTATAATGGATTCAGCTCCGTATTATTAAAATTAATGTACTATAGTTAAATTAGGTTAAAAAAAAAGCGCGCCGCCATCTTGTTAGTGCACATAAAAGTAAAGTGATTAATTCATTATTGGCGCGACTTATGATTTGTAATGTGTTCAAATGTTTTATTTCGATTTAAAGAGTAATTGAGTGAGTAATTAACATCAATTTATATGATTTGGTGTTCTATTTATGAATATACCAATTCGAGGTTCTTATAAAATCAGTTTTCACTTCTGGTGGCTAAATATATATTATATTTATTACACAAATATTTAATTACATTAATATTAAATGCAATTCATTAATTAATTTTATTAAAGACTAGCTGTGCGCCGCGGTTTCACCCGCGTATAATTAATAAAAATATAATGAATAAAAATCAGCCTAGATCATTCATCGATAAAGGACAACACAAAAAATATATTTTTAAAATTCGAACCAGTAGTTCCTGAGATTAGCCGGATCAAACAAACTCTTCAGCTTTATATATTAGTATAATGTTATCTTCTATCTTCAGCTTTATATATTAATATATTGTATTTTAAAATGGCAATGATTTACAATTGATTAAAGTAATTGTTGTAATAGAGCAAGATCCCAGGGCCGCCAGACGTCACGTATTTTCTGACGGATGAAATGTGGACGATTGAGTAGTGTTAGTATGTACTATGATCGTATGCCTACCTGCTAGCTTGGTCAAACGGCCAATTTCCAGGTATCAGGTAATCAAGGTACATATAAACATTACTTACTTCACGTAAATTCTGACGCTCCATTTTTATATATGTTCATCCGACAACTATTTTAAAACCTTTGACAAGAAGACAGACCGATCCAAGGGCCAATCATCCCCTAAACTAAATTTTAATATCTATGTGAGTGGGAGCGCGAGAGCATTATCTACGCGCATGAGACTGAGTGAGACCGACTGCGCTGTTAAGGCCATGAAAATTACTTGAACTGATATTTTATAATTTTTAGAACTTTTGTTGACAAGTAAATTATGGCAACAAAAATAAGAAAAAAAATTGACATATAAAAAATAATACTAGTTAGCCGTCATTTTTAAATATTTTTTCTATTTATTAATTAGAAATAAAAAATATTTGGTATTTTTAAAAAATATTATATTATAAATATTTTATTATATTATATGGCCTTAACAGCCTAGCCTATACAAAGTCACTATCTCTGTCGTTGTGTAATAATTTCCCAAGTAAGTTGTCTTAACTTATATATGTTACAAAGGATTACATGTAATATAAAATTAACATACAGTAGATATAAAAATGGATTTCTCTTTTAAATCTTAAATAGCTTATATTAGTCACTATTAGTGTTTGTATGGGTTACAATAAATTATGACGTCACATTGCTTGAATATTTCTCACCCATCATGGCGGACATCGATCAGCGTTCAGTTATCATAAAAAAAATTTATTATGACTGTAAATAAAAATGACATATTTTAGGTTTTATCCTGAAACCGATCGCTTTATAAGCTAAATAAACTATAAAAGTTGAGAGTGAAGTCGGGTATATAATTAGTTAGTAGTATTGACTGATTTTCTAATGGGTGGGATTATGTTGTAATGGCTAACTAATAAACATGACCGCTAATGTAATATTATGTGTATTTGTGTATGAATTGTTAATACGGCTCACGTCATTGATTGCGGATTACAAATGTCATTATGTAATGCAAACGATATCGTGTTCTAGTTATACCCACCTGTAGCCGTCGCGTCGTTATGGAACAGAGGAATGTGTTGAGCTGTTGTTTGTTATAATTTTTTTATTGGTATGGTGGGTTTGATTTTATTAAATGTAGTGAAGGATAAATCTATTTAAGGTGTTATTGAATCAGATTGTAATATAGATAACTATATAATAACTAGCTGTGCTCCGCGGCTTCACCCGCGTATAATGAATAAAAATCAGCCTAAATAAAAGGACTATGATAAAAAATGATAAAAATTAAAGGAATTTTTAAATTCGAACCAGTAGTTCCTGAGATTAGCCGGATCAAACAAACAAACTTTAGCTTTATATATTGGTATATATATTATAGTGTCAATTTATAAATGTACAGTAACAGCTGTTAGGTAATTCCACCATGTTGCTGAGATATGGATGTATGAAGCAGAATGTCACTGGACATATAATCGCCGTAAGCTAAGGCCTCTTCTCCTTTTTTGGGGAGAAGGTATTTGGAGTTTATTCCACCACGCTGCTCCAATGCGGGTTGGTGGAATACACTTGGACTTGAAATACATTTGGCAGAATTTGAGTGAAATTTGACACATGCAGGTTTCCTCACGATGTTTTCCTTAACCGTCAAGCACGAGATAAATTATAAACACAAATTAAGCACTTGAAAAATCAGTGGTGCCTGTAGTAAAATTAATATTATTTCATAATTCATTAATTTCCTTCTCTTATAACGAACACTCGATAGTAAAGAATGGAAATTAATGAATCAACTATTTATCTAATAAATCGTACCCGTATCGGTATCGTGGTAATCTTTTATAATTATTAATTAGTTTTAAATTATATGTCTAGAAGTCTATGTTATATGGGAATTAAAATATTCAGCGTTATAGATTCACAAATAATAAATAACTAGAAGAGAATTAAGTGATTCGTTACTTGTGGTGGTGGTTTTGTGCAAACCCGTCTGGGTAGGTTTTTATTTAATTTTTATTATTGCATAGGAAGGTGGACTAGCATATGGGCCACCTGATGGTAAGTGGTCACCAACGCCTATAGACATTAGCATTGTAAGCGATGTTTACCATCACCACCAACCATGGGAACTAAGATGTTATGACCCTTGTGCCTGTAATTACACTGGCTCACTCACCCTTTAAACCGGAACACAACAGTACCAATGCTGTTATGCGGCAGAATATCTGATGAGTGGGTGGTACCTACCCAGACGAGCTTGCACCAAGCTCTACCACCGAGGTACCACCGAATTATCAGAAATGCTACCGCTAAACAGCAATACTTAGTATATTGCGTTTCGATTTAAAAGCCAAGTAAGCCAGTAGAGGCACAAGAATCATAACATCTTGGTTACCAAGGTTGGTATGGCAATTGTGGTTATGTTTAATAATTCTTATCGCCATCGCCAATGTCTATGGGCGGTGGTGACCATCAGGTGGCCATTTTGCCTATCCGACTATCCATAAGGCGTATAGCTATACACAAGGGATATAAGATCTTAATTTCGTAAGGTTAGTTGCTACATTGACGATGTAAGGAATGTTTAAGATGCCTTACTAATATCTATGGGTGGCGATGACCACTTACCATCAGGTGGTCCAATCTCCCTGTCACCTAACTATATTATAAATATTTGAATAAAGAATCAGTACAAGAATCATGTGATACAGAAAAAAAAATATCCCTCCGGCCAAGTGGTCAGTATAACCCTGTATTAGTGCACTCAACGGCCATTAGGCGGGCGGTTCACGCCCAGCTAATAAATTTAGTCCCATTTGTCGGTGGCACGCGCTGACTATTTCTAATGCTATGTGAGAGCGTTTAGTTGTTTTTATTGTTGCTCTAATTGTTTATGGGATTAATGAAGCTGTGGGGCTTTGGGGTGTAATGTACATTTAGGTTTGTGTTAGAATTTAACAAGACTAAACTCGACTTGTGTTTATAATGGAATGTTTATCTTCAAAACTATTTTATATTTAAACCATTACGTAATAATATACGTGTTTATTTTATAATCTTACGAGTTTATGTTTGATTATAAAATATTTTTATACTTATACTGTTTATAAGTATAAAATAGGTTAAGGAAAATAAAAGCAGCGACTCAGTTTCAAATGAGATATAGCCACTAGCCTGTGGCTTATAAATATAATATAAATATGCAACCTTTTTGCACAAGACTATATTTTTGCTATACATACTGACTATAGTTTTATTAATTATAGATGATAATCCAACACTGCCTTACTAACCTTTATCTCTTCTGTCATTACTGGTTTGAGATTATAGAGAAGAAGACAGCATTTCTTAACTAATCTCACCTGCTTAATAATGTTTATGCGTAACGCCGATATTAATTAAAATGCATTATTAATTCGTATTAAAAAGCTTTTTTTACTGTCTCTCATAAATATGTTGATAAATATTTCATGAAAAATCGTTTGCAACTCAGTATAAGTTACAAACATATAAAAATATTCCGACAGCGATTCACTCAAATATGTCAAACTTTACGTTGTACTTATTACAAGTTTGGCATTGAAATGAAAACCAAAGTATAACTCAAAAATAACAAGAAAGTTGTTTTATTGTAACATTATTAAATAAATAAAAAAATCTTAATGTTAATTCACGACGGAGCGGATTTGTGGCGAATTGACGGCCGTTCTGCACGCCATTAGCGGACTAGAAAAAGTTATAGGAAAAACGTGATAGGCGCAATGTATACTGGGACGATAACATTTGTGTTAATTTTTTAACAAGAATTAGATTTTTTGAAATTGATTCATATTACAATTTATGTATTTTTTTTTAAATAGGTAGATAGATAAATGGCTCTCCTGATGGCCAGTGGACATTGGCGGTGTAAGAAATATTAACTATCCCATATATCATCAATGTTTCACCAACCACGGGAACTAACTATTGTACCGGTAATATCTCTTGTACCGGTAGTTGCACTGGCTCACTCGCCTTTCAAACCGGAACAACAATACGTAGTTGCATTTGCCCCTCCGCCTGCCTGTAACATAAAAAAATGCCGAGTGTCAACATTATTTAGTATTACGATGACAGATGCAAAATACACAATATATTATAACACTAAAAAAATCACAAACCAATAGTCTTCACGAATAATAATAATTGAAACGATAGATTAATTAAAATTTCATGAAATAAATTTCTTGTTTTAAATAAAGAATTGCAATAATAATTATCACCAACCAAACGGATTTGTTCAAGATTATATTTTAACCGCTATTTATAATTCCTTCATATTAAGTAAGTTTCGTGTGCGTTGCACTTCAAGTTACCCTCCAAAAGAATTCTTACCGAGTTTTTTAATAGCGTCGGTCTGAACCCTTTCACAATGATTAGACGTGACGTCCAGGGGCGGAAACATTGACAAATACTCGAAACAGCCCTCGGAGTAAATTAAAAATTACAACTTTTGAATTTTGACAATAGCGATAATATCGTTGCCTTTCAGATTTTACGTTTTTTGGAAAATGTTATGAATTATAAATGTTTCGTTATTGTAGAAGTAATTTACTGAGAGGTATCATTTAGAAATGTTATATTTGTTTAATATCTAATTGTAATAATTGAAAATGTTACTGCGTTCAACATTACGATATTATTAATATCTTAATCGGTTTCAGCGTAGGCATTCAAAGACCGAATGAAATAAATGTCTTTGTCCCTTTCATGTGCTTGTGTGTGTAATTTGTCGAATGAACATATACCACATGTGTATTCTAGCTCTCATTGGAACAGGGTGACCTTAACCTTAGACCAGCAATGGAATATTTTCAGGCTATAGTTTACTTTAATTACATAAATACACAATATATTAATCTACGCAGGTTTCAATGTAACTTTCAATAAAAAAAATGAATTTCAAACGATATACGAGTGTATTTACTTGCGTTATATCCAGTGACTTCATAAACCAATTTAGCGTACGTTCATAAATGTATACGCATGTCATGATTAAGGTTGCATTTTGCATTTATAATTTTAGTATAAAATAGATAGGAATTATTTGTACTTTTGTTCTAGAAGAAAACGAGCGAGCTCTTATTTGTGTAATTAGTAGATGAGTTAAGGAAAGTTAAAATTAGAAATACAATTTACTTAAATTTGAAATTGCCCAACAACAAACAATTAAATAAAGCAAACACCATTAAAACATTAAAACATTTATTTGAAACCTTAACCTCCATAAAGGCACTCCACGGAAGACTTGCCCCCTAAATGCTCCAAGTAAACGAATATACTGGGAAATTGCTCTCAGAGCAGATGTGATTGCGAGGCCCCGGATACTGGCAATCATCAATCTACCCCCTCGCCCCCTCGCCCGTATAAATCACGCTCACAATGGCCGGAGGAAGTTCTTAAGAAGAAAAACTATAGGTCATATCCTTCCTGGGAGGCGGCCAATCGGAAACGTTCGCTCCCTCACGAAGGGTTATTCGCTTAGGGCGATATTTTTCCACGTCGGCCCTCTGACGTCGTATCGTTCGTCATCCCTAGATTATGTAAGCGGAATTGATAGTGTATGGTAACGCAGTTCTGAATTATTAATTGTGTTTTTTTTTTAGGAACAGGCACAAAGTGATCTGGCTTGCTTTGATTTTTACATAATACTTAACGTTCGTAAATATTTATCAACAGTTTTAATGGTATCGCGTGATATATTCACGAACGGTCAGATTGATAAAATTATCAGAAAAATTAAATGAAATTCATATTATTTTGAACATGTAATAATAACAGCATGTGAATGTGCCACTGCTGGCCTAAGGGCTCTTCTCCTCTTTTTGAGGAGAAGGCTTGGAGCTTATTTCACCACGCTGCTCCAATGCGGGTTGGTGGAATACACATGTGACAGAATTTCAGTGAATTTTGACACATGCAGGTTTCCTCACGATATTTTCTTTCACCATCAAGCACGATATGAATCATAATCACAAATTAAGCACATGAAATTCAGCGATGCTTGATTGAGGTTGAACCCACGATCATCGGTTAAGATTCACGCGGTCTTACCACTAGGCCATCTCGGCAAACATGTAAAGTGTAAATGAATTATCATATGTCTATACACAGATATAAAAACAACATATAACTTAAGTCTACTTTAAGATTAATGTTTTTTCTGGTGGTAAAATATTTTTATAAAATTGAAAATAACTTTATAAAATCAAATATTAAAAAAGCCGTTTGAATATTAAGTATATTATATAAAATAACTTAAGTCTGAGCTAAAATCAACATGAAAATATCATTAGATACGATACACAAATTTCTTTTCCTAACGGATTCATTTGCGGCGCACGGCGGAATTTAGACGCTTTCCCCGCGAACGGCAAATTGTGAATTAGAACGCGTTTCCATTGTTACATCGGAGTTGTACGTTTAATAAAATGAACGTCACGATTTTTAATACGTTTAGATAGAATTTTAATATTTTTGTTTTATATGTTTGGTTTGTTAACTTGGTTGTAGAGCTTTGTCTAGGCTATTTATTTTAATTATCGTCAGTTATTATTATCATCAAAGAGCAACAATTTGTATTGAGGCGTTTTAATTTGAAAGGCGAGTGAGACCGTCTGTTTTCTTTCTTGGACATAACATATGTGTTCCTCTGGTTGATTTGGATTGGCGGTGCCTGAAAAAAATTTTTTAATATTTTTTACACGACTTATGTTAGTTAGTTAATAGTAGAAGTAAGTTTTTTACTGTGAGAAATATTTGTTTATCTCGGCAATAGTCGTTCAAACATAGTATGGAAAAAGGATTTATTATACCATACCAATTTGTTAATTGCCAATCGAATAATCACATAGAACGTTGACATTCCTTATAGTAAAAACAATTGTAGTCTACACAATGTCAAAACGTATATTATGTTATTGTTCGTAAATAGATACCGGCACCAATATGACCCAATATTTCGTGGATTTTTAAAATTTTAAATTATAGAACGTGTTCGATTTTCAAATGTAATAGACTTTATTGTCCAATGGAAACAGTACGTCAGAGCGCCGCGGGCGCACCGCTCCGCTTGTTAGCTAGTTTTTACGCTGCAACCCCTTTGTGGCGAATTGCATCAATGTACATACATACGGCGGTTCTCGCTTATTTAGTCCGCCAACTGTTGTTATTATTCTATCTTCAATCTTTCGGGTACAATTATATTTATACCGTCATTATTAATAGTAAGAACAATACGCATTTTATAAATCACTTCGTAAATCGAACGAACTATAAGTTAACGAACTATAAATAAGTTGTTATAATGATATGTGATGGATTTTTAAATCAATGATCGGTTTGATATTAACTATTCCTGTCTGTGTTTTTGCTATAGCTAATTATTTTATCGAGACGCAAATGATATTTTTAATTATAAACGTCAATTTTAATGCTTGACACATCCAAAAAGAAAAAATCCATTTATTTTTATAGTTGAATAAAGATTAGTTTAATGTTTATTTGATAAACAAAAACAGTTAGACTAATATTTAAGACAATAGTACTATATAGTATAATGTTAATATTTATGTCTTTCGGGGATTATTTGAATTTTATGTAATTATCGTTTTAATATTATCAAATGATCGCTAACACCCCGAAATAGACTTCCGTAATGTAATTTGACATTACGAACATAACAATTTTCATTTCTGTCCGCATTACGAGGATTACGGTCCCAATTTTCCGTCCCCTCGCACTCTATTATTGTAAATAATCTTGTCACTAATCCTAGTCCGATTACCGAACGGCGGTTCCAAATTCAAATAGGCTCAAATAATGCGGTTCGAAATTTAAACACGCGTGTAATTTACGAAATTGCGAACGCGCCATGTGCGGAGCCTGGGGCGTGACGTGTAAGTGCGTAACATTATTCCTGGCGCCGTGATGGCTACCCGTTCGGAAACCGAGCGACTTGCTAAACGAGCGTAACGCAAATATTCACGGGTGGGTTGAACAGATAATAAAATCTTTTACTGGCTCTATAGTTTTATGCATTTGTCACTAACGACAATTTGGCATAACTTCCTAGGGAGGCGTAGGATTTTTAATTTTTTACATAAAATTAGTTTTCATAATGCAATATTTTGTAATTTCGGTCATATCAATTTATTTAAAACTGTTAAGATTCGGTATGTATAAAAATGATTCTTAGGCTTTATGCAATATTTCCCCTTTTCCATTTTTTGAACCTATGTTCTATCTCAATTTATATAATGTTAATATTGATAACATTATCATATCCGTTATAGGCTGACGAAGCAATATTCAGAACAATTACATGCATAAGTGTATGCATCATAGACAACTGCTGCGTAAACTAAAATATGCAAAGTAAACATTGTAGGGTTAACACCACCCATTAAGAAGCCACAGTCTACTAATTTATGATATTTATAATTTAAAAAAAAACCTTTTTAAAAATGGAACAGTTGCGATGCGGTTATCGTACTCAAACATGTGCCATATTGTAATGTGTTTGATTAGGGCAAACATTGAAGGGCAGGTCTCTTTGACCGAGGCGCTGCAGGCGTAATGAGTAATGACCCGCACGGGTTAACTGCAATTTGTCTGCTGGTGTTTCTTTTGTGATTTAGGGTTGACTTGATTAGCTCGTGACATTAGTATAAAATAAAGAGTAAAAATTAAAAAAACCACGCAAGTTTTTTGTGTCTATTCCAAATATTTTAATAAAATAGGTGTATTTAAATTCTTCCTGTGGTAGAGTCTCAAAAACGAACAAATAACATCATGAGGAAATCAAAGCAAACCTCATTAAAGAAGAGAAGGTAAAGCTAACCCCAGCAGTGGGACATATACAAACTTTTATATCAGATATTCTTCCGCAAAACAGCACTACTTTCTACTGTTGTGTTCCGGTTTGAAGAATGCGTGAGCCAGTGTAATTAAAGGCACAAGGGCCATACAATCTTCGTTCGGCGATGTAAGCGATGGTAACATCTCTTACAATGCCAATGTCTATGGGCGTTGGTGACCACTTACCGTCAGGTGGCCCATATGCTCTTCCGTCTACCTATGCAATAATAATAAAAAAACTTTTTTTTTAATTTCATATTTGATATTCACTTTGTTATAAAATATTTCATAATAACATTATCATGTTTATGTCGGTCGCCCGAATTTATAAATTCGCTTCGTGAAATTTCCGTCTAATATAATTGTCGAATTTTATATTTAATTCATCGACATCGATCATTCATCCCCTTCAGGGAGTATCGGTTATTGATTTTAACTTTATAAGAAATCGTTTTAACTAATGTAATATTTGTAAAAGTGTTTTGTAAGACTACATTTTGTAGGTATATGATTGTTACGTATTAAAATAGGCGACACTTTCGGAACTAACATGTTATGTCCCTCGTGCCAGTATTTACACGCGAGTATATCTTGTTTTTAATTGATGCTATGTACAGTTTGCTTTCCGATGAATGCGCTCTATTTTATGTTCTGTACAACAATTAAATAACATAATCACTAGAATATCATATAAGTTCAATAATAACATGACAACGCAATGCAAAAATTTCGACTGACGTCTAATTAGTTTTTTACCCCCTAATTAGCCTTATATAGCACACTTGCATAGTTCGATTTGAAAAATTATGAGGCGATTCAAAAACTTATTATGTCATTTATTATTAACACAACAAGAAGAAATATTGTTTAAAAAAATATACCTTAAAGACGCATAGTGAAGAAAAAGGTCGAGGACAGGGCAAGTGTATTTAACCATTATTTCCATAATATTTTAGTTTTATCGCTGGACCTTTGTGCATTGTTTATGGGCTAAAAGGTCGGCTATCCGACGATATATTACCGCTCTACTTTATTACACCAACCATTAGAAATAATATGAAGACCACTTACACTATCAATAGGATTTTGTGGAACAAAAGATATTTTTATTATTCCATGATTTTCTCAATGGAATGGATCTTATACTTACAATAATTATAGAATTATTATTTTTTGTTCATGGTTCCGTCCGCGAAGGCCTTCAAGTTTAGTTTCTTCTTATTAATATCTTATTTTTGAAGTGAAACTTCTTTAGAATCGTTGTGATTTCAAACCGGATGCAACGGAAAAAACCACAGGTAAGAGACACAAATACAAAAATGTGTAGGATGAAGCCAGCAAAGAATGAGACAGAAATATAGATACTATTTTATATTGTTTATTTTGTCGATTTACTGAAGTTTCACTTCTATCGTGTGTGAATCGCACACACACCTTTTTATTTTTTTTATTTTAATGTCAACCCACTCCTGAGATATAACCGTCTCTTTCGCTCCAATGAAGTTTGGTGGATCCACATTATGCTAATTTTAATCTGACTCATGTAGGTAACCACGCGATGCTGTCCTTCGCCGCCCAACAGTATTTGAATTTTAAACACAAATTAAGAACATGAAAATATGAATTCGGTTAAGACTCACGCGTTCTACAATCTCTGCTATTTTTTTATATATAATTTTTATTTTAAACTGTTCATAGTTTTGGACTCAATTAAGTGTATTTCATTCGACTATTTAATATAGACACTGGCTCTTAGGCCAATAGTATGTAATGAATTTACTTGTTTTAGAATCTTTGTAAAATAACATTTATTAAGGATGTAATTGTGAGTTATGGATTGTAATTCCTTTTTTATCGGAGACAATATTTAACAGATTAATCTAATACGTTTGCATATACACAACATAATAATATTAGTGTTCTCAGCTAGCAATAAAAATATAATACGAAATAATTTACATTTGAACAATTCGTATCCTTTCAACCCTTCCTCGTGGGATTGTTTGTCAATTTATCTTTCACTGTTCCCATAAAAAGTTTCCAAATAACCTCCGCCGGTTCGTATCGCTCGTAAACACAATATCGTGAGTATTGTGTATTTACGGACAAATAAGTATTGGGAGCGGGCCTCGGGCTCCGGGAAACTATGAAAAATGACCGGCAGAAAATTGTACGGATTCGAGAGGATTCGAAAACGATACGACCTGATCTTGAGAGAAACTGGGGCCGGATTCGCGATGATTTTATATTATATCTCTCATTTTTCATAAATTGTCTTCGCTACAGTTTTCTTTATAATTACTTATTGTGAGATTTCTTTACATAAAATTAATACTTAGTCTAAAATTAAATGTCATTATTATTATTATTATTTACTTTTGTCAAGAGAATAAATCGACCGATGTTTTATCACATGTTCATATGTGATAAAAGCACACATTTGTATAATACTTATGGGCTTGGTGGTATCGAAAAAAACCTCATAAGCATTGTGCAGATTATAATCTGACTCATGCAGGTTGTCTCACGGTGTCCTCCTTCACTGCCGAGCACGATATTCATTTAAAACTCAAAATAAGCTCACAAAATAATCATTTACTTATAAGTAGAATCACAATTCTAATCATAAGTAAATGATAACTTGCCGTTAAGCAATAAGTGTGAATTACTTCAGACAACCCCTCCATACATAAAAGCAATTTAAACATAATTCGTATCAAAGCCGGTCCTGCCTCATCGTGCACTCTATTTTCCTATTTGCGCGGCAGATTGGTCGTGATTGTATTGTTTGCGACCTCACCCGCCCCGCCCCGCCCGGCGCGAAGTCGCGCGGAAAATGTGTTGACTGACTGCTGAAATACAACGTTGAGTTGCAAGAGTAACATACGCTTAAACAAAGCTTGGAATATTATATATTATTAAGGGGTTAAAGATCGTATGAATTTTATTAATCAAGAACTAACATACCTTTGGAAAATGGTAGAAAAGAGTTACTACCGAGGGTATTGCCGGTTACGATTATTTTTTTAAATTTATTATAGAGATTAGATACCATTTGTGACTATATCGGTCTGATAGTATGTTTACCTTAAATTTAATACTATAATACACTACTGGAAGTAATTAAAAGAACAAGAAATTTTCCTCATTTTTCCACTAAAGTTTGAAAGGCTGTTTCTCGGTGAAAAATATCGTGATAAAAAAATAGCATTTTGAAGCTTCATTCTTCTACTTTTAAGAACTTGGAAGAATACTTGGAATGGAAAAATAAAAAATTCTCCAAAAACGGGGACGTATTTTTATAGCGCATTAATTCAAGTTTCCAAAACTATCCCTATCCATTTTTTTTTCATTCAACCGTCGATATCTTCGCAAAAAAAATCACACATAGGCACCTAAAAATCAAAATTGAAGCTTAATAAATAAGCTACACGATATTTGCAATGATCGAATTGAAAAAAAAATTGACAGTCTGTGCACAATCGTGAAAAAAAATTGCGAATTAGTTCCTTCGAGACGTTTCATCAATTTTCTCAATAACCAAAAAGTATAAGAGAAAAAGTTCCTTTCAATGTTTCCAGTAGTGTATAACAATTCGAAAGTGCTTTTATGAACCTCCTTGAAAGAACAATATTTTGATTTTGTTAACCCGCAAAGACTCATTTTGCTGAAAATAAGAATAATTACAATAAGGAGAATAATTACAATTATTATTTACTTTTGTGTTCACTTATCGCCTTGTACACAAACATCTTATATGTAGGTGTGTTAATTTAAAGTAAAACTACACACACATAGGTAGATTCACATACACACATACCTATACATTTATTTGTTTAAAACAATAAACGCCTCATATTATCAGCGCCGAAGGAAGGAGTAAGATCCTATTACCCCATAAGGACTTTTTGATCATCTCGCGATTGACAATAACGATATAAATTCCTGGCCAATCACCGATCGTTGGGCGTTACGTATGTCGTAATGTCTAAGGATAACTTTTATGAGAAGAAAATTGTGTTTATGCTCGCGTGTGTCGCGATTTACCGCCAGCACCGAGGCCCGTAATCAGAAATATTGCTATACAACGAAGTTACCCTCTGCCCCAAGTCATAAGTGATATGTATTCAACGATACCAAATACATCTTTATTAATTTTTAGTCTATCAATATTTAAAATAATATTTCATATTTTTTTGTCATTTATCGCGGTAGAATGGCGGCGCAATAAAAATTATCAACAAATATGGTAAACTGTAGACAAAGTATTATTAATTTATATGAAACAAACATATTTGTACGAATATAAATTAAAATATAAGCAGATATAATCCAAACGTAACAAGAGTAACTAGTTTCCGGTTAATTTTAAACGACATATACACAACTAATATTTATTTTTGAATGAAAGAACTTTAATATATTTTACAATATTGAAATAAATAAATACTCAAAATAAATCTGTCGCAACTTAAAAAAAAAAAGTAGTGGTGCCTCATCATGATGAATTCTAACGATACCTATTCGATACATCCAACCTGGTCAGGTATTTAAAAGTTATGGTGAAATAAAAAACTCACATATGGGGCAGTCGATTGACAAAGGTAATCAATTAATGATTTTCGTTTAAATCTAAATGTGAACAATGATTTTGAATATAGAATATTTACTTGGTGGAAGGGCTTTGTGCAAGCTCGTCTGGGTAGGTACCACCAACTCATCAGCTATTTTACCACAAAGCAGAAATACTTGCTATTGCTGTGTTCCGGTTTGAAGGGTGAGTGAGCCAATGTAATTACAGGCATAGGGGGCATAAGATTCCCAAGAAAGAAAGTAGAAGTTCCCAAGGTTAGTGGCGCATTGGCAATGTAAGCGATGGTTAACATCTCTTACAATGCAAATGTCTATGGGCGTTGGTGACCCCTTACCATCAGGTGGCCCATATGCTCGTCCGCCTTCCTATTCAATAAAAAAAAAGAATCTATCGACACCTTAAACACACAGTAATTGCTGTTTTCTATGTATCATATAACATATGCTATATCAGGAATTATATCAATATATATCCTTAGTCGTTAGCAGTTTTTTCGCGTCAGCGTGTGCTTTACAACCAGCGCCGGAGGCTTCGAGTCGTTTCAATGTTATTGTCGATCTCACTCGGATAACCAACAACTTATTGGCTTGATATTGCCCGATCTTCGGCTCTGATATTGTTTTGCGATCGATCTTATTTGTCTCGATTATAGTTTATTTGAATGTTTATTTAATATGGATCTCATAATAAAAGTCAAAGTAAAGCATATCGTTCTACTGCTGGGTTGTCTCATATTCTTTGTGCAATCCCGTCTGGGTAGGTATCACTCGTCAGATATTCTCCGCCAAAGAGCAATACTTATTGTTGTGTTTCGGTTTGAAGAGTGAGCCAGTGTAAGTATAGCCACATTGGACAATACTTCTTAGTTACCAAGGCTGGTGGCGATAATGCAAGGAATGCTTAATATTACAACGCCAATGTCTATTGGGCGATGGTGCCTATTAAGTATCCGATGGCATCTCTGCCTGTACGCCTGCCTATTTTATATGAAAAAGAGATCTGTTTGCTCAAATACAGGATAACAATTAATGTAGCAAAATTTAATTCGATTTACACAAACTCCATTATGATGTTTTCCTTCACTTCCTAAAATAATCTCAATTTTAGCACATGCAAAGTTATAGGTGTTTGTCCGAGTTTGAATGGGCAATGTCCGTTTCAAATTCTCGTATATAGCCACAAGGCTATAGATCTGATATATGTTGTTACCGTTAGCGTTGTAATAGCGTTTTTATTTTACCTTGCGTATTAAGGTCAAAATTTTAAATAATTTAAAAAGTAAAAATTATATCATATATTTTTATTCCAGTCATAAATGTTTATAATTATTAACTCCTATCTGACGACCTAACATTATAGTTTGATAATGAATCAATTGTGTCAATGGTATGTAATGATTTATAATTATAAAAAATATAATAATTCAATGTCTATAGATAAAATCAAAAGAGGGATATTCGTTACGTTATTTAAATAAAAAATCTATACCAATTTAATATTTATTACGCCCGCTGCTACGAAGCGCTACGAACACATTTCGCATCTACGCAAAAAATACTTTTACTATTAATATAACTAATATTTAATTTTATATGATTATGCTTTCATCCAATTTAAGTAACTAAAATATGTATCATTTCTAAAAGATACGATAATTACCTAAAAACCTCATCGTGATAATAATTCGTAGCTTGAGTCGAGAACATTCCACTCGGAACATAGGTGTAACAACATCGTTACCACAATCACCACTAACGATGTCTCACATCTAGACACTCAACTTTACCTACATAAACTACTCGAAACAACCAACCAACAAAAAAATAAATTCACACTAAATTACACCATAACCCACGAACATAGATGCCATATTGCCGTGCGTTAATATTGCATAGATGATTTTGTTACTGTACATATTGTACATCGAGGTTCTATAATAAAACTCGGAATAGTACGCAAAAAAATTAAGCTGTTTTAGTCTTTAGCGACTTTAAAATAGATACGGAATTAGCGTGAGGTATTGATGGGGAGTTGTGTGATATGTGTGGCCGTGTCGTTGTGATTTCTAATTGGAGCGGCAATGTGTTGTGGCCGCGGGCGCAGCGCAGAAAGCAATTTAGAGGAAAATGTGTTTTTTAATTGTACTGTGACGCGACGTGGTTTTATGAGTGGAGTAATGAGACGTGTAGTGTCTGTATTTCAAAAGTATTTTTGCGTTTGTATTGTATTACATATGATAACTTGTTTTGTATTGTTTCAGGTTCATAAGGATTTCTTCGGGCGTATTGTTCCGATATCTCAAGTACATAAACAAGGTAAGATTTTTATTACATATTATGTAAATAGGTTATTATTAAATGTGCATTTGTGTTGTGTAATTAGTCTTATAAATAATTGTATTTAAATATGATAGTCATCACTACGAGTATTACCTTGCAGCTTTTCTTTTTTATTTAAAACAGTACTCGTAAATTACCTTTCTTCATAAAAAAAAAACAAATTGAATGATATACAGTGTACTTGCTGGGAGAGCTGTGTGCAAGCTCGTCTGGGTAGGTACCACCCACATCAGATATTCTATCGTAAAACAGCAGTACTTGGTACTGTTGTTTAGTTCCAAGGTTGATGGCGCATTGGCGATATAAGCAATGGTTAACATCCCTTACAATGCCCATGTGTTTGGGCGTTGGTGACCACATGCCATCAGGTGGCCCATATGCTCGTCCACCTATGCTATAAAAATCAAACATTCTCAAACTCTTCTGTGAGATAAATTAACGCCAATAATAAGACAAATATAACCAATCGAATAGACAGGCAATTCCTTTGCCTTAATGTCATTATTAAAAAAAAAACACTAAACTAAAATATCTTGTTCACGTTTTTAATTAAGATAAAATACATTATACGATATAGAAGTCATTAATACGCGATGTCGTTATTACATATTATCCCGAACATTATCACATAACGTTACAAGTGAGCCTATTATTTTCAATTACGCCCGCCACCGGGAAGGGTTGTTAATATTCATTTGACGTCACCCGCCGGAATCGAACACCTGATCCCGCCGTAATTGTCCGCGCCTAACCGATTGTCTACCATTTTGGATATTAAACGTATAATTCGGTCGGGGATACGTTTTAATAGACATCGTTGAATTGTTTTGTTAAAAGGGTCGGAGTTCACTATTGAATATAAATATCTTTAAAAATTGTATAATTATATTATGCGAGTATAATACGATTTATACATTGATTTATTATAATTGTATATGTTTAATGATAAAAGAACTTTCATCTCAATCTAAATCTTGTTAAATAATAACTTTTATCTAGCTCTATGTGATATAAATAAAATAATGTAGATTTTCGACTACCGTAAAGAATTCAATTTTTCTAAATTTTAGAACTTATTCCACCACGTTACTCCAATGCAGTGCGGTTGAAAGACATGGGACAAAATTTCATCCGAGGACAAGATTAATTTGATAGTGTAAATGGCATGAAAACTCAGTTGTGCTACCCTGGTTTGAACCCGGTGAAACCTGCTACTTAAATTAACACATCACCACACACACACTGAGTCATCTCGGCTCTCACATATTATATTTAGAAAAAAATATAAATGAAATAAATATATACTGTTACTTAATAGGTTACGTAAATTGTCTCCTTGTCTGTTTTGTTATAAAGCGTATAAATAGCACTTTAATAGCGTTTATAGACTGGCCCTTATTCTAAGCCAAGACAAAATCCGCTTAGATTCTCGTGCATCCATCGCTTTACAACAATCGCTTTGAAGCGCTAACTTGCCTAGTTAATAGTCTCAACGCGATTTGTAATGGGATAGAGTGAAAATTCATCTTCCACCTACACAAATTTTAACGTCGGTTTGGAAGCGAACATTTGGTGCAAACTCATACTTCCGTCTAGTATTACGATTGGCTTTCAAATAAATTAATTGTTCTCAATATAAATAAATTACATATCGTAAATTAAGTTCAGATACTTCGTAGCAACCTTCTACGATGCTACGTTAAATCGTAGAATAGCTACAATTTATATAAAAATATATTTATTGATTTGTTTAGTTTTTAAATATTGAATTAAATGTTGAGTGAAAAAATAATTTTATTACAATGTTTATCATTGATGACGCCATTAACGTATATGATTTATTGACATAATAAACTTTACTCATTCTTCATCAATAAAAATACAAAGAATCAAACACGTTACCATTATCTCAGATTTGTCATTGGCTATCATTGTGCCAGACGATTCTCATTAAACCTATATTATTTAAATATATAATAAAGTAATATCAACCAGACCCGGAGTTATGTCGGAGCAATCTCCGACGTAACTCCGACCAAGTTATAATGAAGCGGTCTAAGTTGATTGTTAAACGAAATCCCCTCATTGTTTGATTTAGACAACTCCCATTGTATTCGTTTCACTCGATTTAAGTTGAATATTATTAATGCTAAGTTAACATTAAATGTTGAATCGATTTCTGAATTTCGATTAAGTTTCAATAATTATAAGTAATTCCAATGTTATTATTTGTAAATGATGAAACTAATTTGTTTGTTATTTTTAAAATGTCTGCATTAGATGTTATTAATTACGTTTATGATTCAATTATATTAATGTTTTTAATTAAAAATGATAATGACGATAAATATAAGTTTTGATCTATTTCCAAATACTTAGAATTTCGTTATATATTTTTTTGAATAAAGTTTAATGTCTTATCGATATTTATCTTATTGCTCTTATTATATTAAAGAAACGACTCGTTTTGCTTACGTATAGTAGAATTAACTACAAGGCATAATTCACAAGCCACCATTGACTTGCTAATTTTTATAAGTTTTTATATAATGATAGTATACATTATATAAAAAGTGTATAATTGTCATATAATTATAATTTATATATTTTTTTAGAAAAAAGAAAATGTAAACGTTAATTAGACAATTATACCATCCGTAAGCAAAACGAATAGTTATTATAATCTTTTATAGTAAACGGGTTATAATCGAGCCGGTAATAAAAGCAAAGGCGATAAAAATACATTTCATATAAACGATATTTCGTTAAAAATATATACGAAAATTCATAAAATAAAAACGCGATGGTGAGAATACATTGAATTTCCCTTTCGGTTAACTTTTCAAAAACTATTTCTATTAAAGCCCGCGTATGAATGTAGCTCATTAAAGCGATCTTCACATCAACTCCGCCATTAATTCACCGTCGTCCGTATAAAGCCAGCCTAAATTAAAATGCTACACTAGTTACTGAGTCTCGCTGTGAAGCGGAGTTATTAACGTGAAACGGACAAGTGTAAGTTGATACATACTGACGGGGGTCCCTACGAATATTGCCCAATTGTGTCGTACCATTTTATCGTATATGAACTGCTTTTACCTGTGTTATTGGTCTTCTAGTTTATGTGGCTGGACAGCCTGAGGTCTTCAGTTCGATACCGGAGTCCGATTAATATTGTTTTTCCTAGTGTTATTTATAAATGTCTAATTTTTTTATCTTTCATCTGAAGTATTATATTAGATTTTTGTTTTATTGTATATATACAGAAATTGACGTCTTGTAAAATTTTCTATTTATAAAAAAAATCTATTTGTAGAAAATTTTACAAGACGTGAATATTTCTATAATAAAGTAAAAGTTTTACTTTAGACTTCATCCTGTTTATACAAAGTGCAGCCCTGACTACAGAGTTATATTCATTGAAACAGATATACAAAAAGTGTTGCCATAGTGAAAAATAATATAAATACCAAACGTAGGTTTCTTGACTGCCCGCGGTATTCCAAATCTCCCTCGCAAGAGATTACATAATGCGATAGGTTTGTTCAGCGCAGTCGGTGGGCGTCACAATGCGAGCTATTAGCGTGTGCAAACAGGCTCGGCCTCCGAGTAATTATACAAGTTGATTATGTTCACGCGCACGCCTCCCGCCGACGACTTTCACTGGTTTTCGTATTAAATACCTTAAGGTCTATAAAATAATATATTCATTACTATAATTTATATGCTATATACTAAGCGTTAGGGCTTTGTTCAAGCCTGTCTGGGTAGGTACCACCCACATCAGATATTCTACCGCAAAAAAGTAGTACTTAGTATTGTTACGGTCGGTTTGAAGGATGGGTGGCCAGTGTAACTACAATCAAGAGAGTCATAACATCGTTACTGTGGTCAGTGGCGCATTGGCGATGTAAGCGATGGTTAACATTTCTTACAATGCCAATGTCTAAGGGCGTTGGTGCCCACTTACCATCAGGTGGCCCATATGCCTGTCCGCCTATCTATACTATAAAACAAATATAGTTCTTTTTGTTTATTTCTTATAGTAATGAGTTAATGTTTAATTTCCTTTTGTTTTTATTTTGAACTAAGATGTCATGTCCCTTGTGCCTGTACTTACACTGGCTAACTCACCCTTCAAACCGGAACACAAGAAACGAGCTTGCTTTGTGCAAAGCTCTACCATACATATATTAAAATTACAAAAAAGCAACAACAAATGTATATCTATATATACAATAGCTACAGCTAAGGCTAAACATGTCCTCATCTAAACAGGTTTTATAATATCCTTCACTGCACGAACGATTCTAAATATGTTTTCTTCCTCAGATGCTGTAACCGATGTTATATCTTCAAGCACCGTCTTCTACCAGTATAGAGAAGGATTCAACAACGCTGTCCGTCGCAATGTCCGTCTACGTGATTTGTTATAACGCGTATAAATTAAGAATTAGTCCTCACCCAAGGAGCGCTGAAGCGCGCTATTCACCTTCCTCATTCGGTCAGGTTCTTCGTCAGATCAAGGGCCCACATTGCTTAGTTTTTATAATGAAGTAAAATAATGTTGAATCACCCAAGAACTGATTAAAACTTGAATTTGAATTTGATTTAGTTTTCCGCTGCGATAACATTAGTGACTTAGGTGGCGTATCGGCAATGTACCTGCAAGTCCTTGGATGTTGCAGATGTCGATGGGCGGTGGTAGTCACTTTTCATCAGGTGAGCCTCTTGCTCGGTTGCCCCCTCTTACATAAAAAAAGAATTGAATTAATCTTCTTGTATATATTGGTAGTATTCAAGATAATGATGTGTATAAAATAATTTACTTGGTGATAGAGCTTTGTGCAAGCTCGTCTGGTACCCACTCATCAGATATTCTACCGCAAAACAGCAGTACTTGCTATTGTTGATCTGATTTGAAGGGTGAGGGAGCCAGTGAAAAACAGGCACACGGGACATAACATCTTAGTTCCCAAGATTGGTGGCACATTGGCTATATATCGATGTTTACAATGCCAACGTCTATGGGCGTTGGTGACCACTTATTATCAGGTGGCCCATATGTAGGGCCGTCTACCTGTGCTATCAATAAAAAATCTAAATAATGTGTAGTTCAAAAACCAATTGCGTTGTATTAATTGTCTTTGTATTGTATTGTGTATGTTATTGTTACAGTCAATGAGAGTTAAACTCGATAAATAACTTCATTGTCATTTGATATTGTACAGCCGTGTAAATTATTATTGCTTTGTTTTTTTTTTAATAAATATTTTTCAAAAATAAAGTTGTTTTATTAATTTTAAATTTTCCCTCTACAATAATTATATTTCATTTCTATTATATTCATAAATGTAAAAAAGTCCTATCTTTAGTTTCGTTAATAAATTACGCTATGGTTTCTTATAAGTATTCACTTTAGCATATTATACTGTTAACGATGCGTATAAACTATAAAGCTGTCATTCCCTGTAAGATTGAGCGAGTCAATATCGCATGCCTTTATTAGTACGACACAGTAAGCATTACATCGTCTTCCTACATGTTGGAACCTCTTGAAATATATATGTATAATAATAATTTTAACAACATATATCAATTTCAGCTTTGGTGAAATATCGTAAATTTTTATATTTTTAATACTTTATAAAACTCGAAGGAACCGGAAATAACCATCTGCCTTTTCATTTATGAATAGAAAAAAATGCAAACTATAACATATTAAAAAAAAATTACGATTTTTGACTTCGGGACACGCCCAAAGGAATCCTCGGAACCGGGAATAGTGAATACCCATTTCAGTTACTGCATGTGAAATAGTATACCTAGCATAAATTAGACTTTGCTAATATACCGTAAGTCTGCCGATCACTGGCTCTCAGGCCATAATGACTGATTATATAAAATTGAAGGAAAGGGTTAAGAGCCACATTAAAAAATTAAAAATAAATATATAAAATCGTTAAAGTCCAAACTAAGTCCAAGTTAAGTCTTATAGTTGAGCGTTGATAGTTATTGCAATGCCTTCTATTTTACGTATATATTTTAGATGGTAGGGGTAACAATTGCAGCTGAGTCTTGATATCTAAATAATAAAGCATTAAAATTTAATGCATTGTTCTTCCATCAACGGCTATAACTCAAAAACTTTAATACAGCCGACATCACCTGCATTAGTGTTATTAAAAGCGTAAGCGTTGAAATCCGCTCCGAACTTACTTCATAAATTCATCACAAATATATTTACGAGTGTTCACGTCAAATGTTATGACAAATGACTTTTGTTTAATGAATTATTGTTCTTCTTCGTAATTATTTAACGTTTAGTTAGTAACTGAGAGCGTCTTGTCGGTTCTTATGTATAAAATATATATTCAGATGAAATACCGTTCAAGTTGTAGAGTCGCACTTTTATATTTAAATACCTTTTATAATAGAGCAGAAATAACGTTTTAATCAACTAAATCAAAGAGAAAATGCTGCTAGCATTCTTGCCACCGTTCCACGCGGTCACGACTTGTATAATAATTACTTTTAATTTTTATTTGTATTTAGTTAAGGTTTTAATGTAAATAAAAAACACTAAATATTTAAGTAGGCTGGTATAGTCATTTTACATTATCGTTATTCTTTTTGTCTGGTAACACTATAATATAAATGAAGTTTATTCCTCAAAATATGAATTATTACAGGGTCAGTTTATCAGGGTCACTGGAAGTTAAATTTTCGTAATGTGATTATAGATGAAGAGATTTTTTTTAGATTGCTTTAGATTTAATCTTAATAACATTGAGAGACGTGCAGTGTTTGTTTTACAAAAAAGTTATTGAAACTAAAAATCAAAAATATTTAGATATTAATTCAATTCCAACAAACAGGAGTTTATTCTAGGTGTAAGAAGTCATTCTTATAAATAAGCCGCGCCTCCAAAGTTTCAGCAACAACTAGTAACGTACTACTGCACATTTGTGCGGCCCTGGTACCTGTGACAATACCACAATAACGATTAAATCCGGTAACAATTCTTTACGTGTTTCGGTCGGTCATAATAATTATAAGTAACTGCTTTACAATCGACATCTTTACATCTCTGCGGCCCTGGTACCTCGAACATCTAACAATAAGGCCTCTGCCTCGAATCTCGCGGGCAGCGGGGCGGCGGCGGCGGCGGCGCGGGAGCGGCAGGATCTTGCGCGTATAATCAAATGGACCGGCCCTCGAATACAGCGGTGCAGGAGCGGCGCGGGGGCGGGCAACGAGCGGTGCACTCCAGTCAAGCGGTGACCGCCCGCGTTGCGCGTCTGCATTGTAGGTCTGTGTTGTACATTTTTTTTGTGACGTATCAAAATGTCTTCGGACGTGCAAGAGCTAATTATTTCGGCAATCTTTGAGAGGACAATACAATTACAAATTACAATTTCGTTGTTTTACTTACCCAAGCGTCAAGTATAATTTTTCTGCTGGAGATATACCTCTAAATGATTTGGATTAATTCCAGACTCTAAATCACTCTTGATAGTTTCAAGAATATAGTCAAAAGTTTCTACACTCATTCTGGTGTAGTCGTAGAATTTGTCGGGATTTTGTCTCTGTTCTTCATAATTTCGATAAAACTCTCCATTTATTTTCCTTGCCCTATAGTAGGGATCCACTTCTTCTTTTGCCCACAATAAATCGAGCGTTAGGAATAAATTTGAATCAAAAAGATGTCGCCGTTTTTCAGACATTTCGTTCGCGAATAAAAACAAATATCTCGACAACACAACCACGAACACAACACTACACCGCTATAGTGCCGCGCGATCTGCCCGCTAGTTTGGAGAACAGGTATGCGTTGCCCGCCCCGCTGCCGCGCCGCCGCCGCCGCCGCCCCGCTGCCCGCAAAATTCGAGGCAGAGGCCTAACGATTGAGCCACGTAGTTTACGTTTCGACCTTATAAATAAATAATTATTTAAGCGCTTCAAAAACGGCCCGAACAATAATAATAAGAGCACAAATACGTTGTGTTTTTCATAAAATTAAAACAATTATAGTAAATATAAATCAATTAGCAAATATTATAATTGTGGACCAATGTTTACTACAACGCGCCAACTATTGTAATTTGAAACAGACGTCCACCGTTCTAGAACAAGGAACGCATGGAGTAGCATCATTATTATTGTTTGTATATATATTTTTTATATTAGTGTGTTATTTTTGTTTGTAGATTTCCTAGCGACCCATTTCACTGTGCAGAATGGGAATGACAATAAATACTATTGTCGCAAAAGAAAGAGATGTAGAGATATATGTAGCCTTTTAACAATACGAAAATTAGTTCGATTCATTCATAATCTATCAAAGATTAGACAGAACTGTAAAAACGCAAAAGCGTAGATTACTGAATCTGTTTAAAGGGAATTAAACATACATTACGTTTAAAGAGATGATGATTTTCTATATATAGCATCCACCATATTATATAATGCATCCACCTCGTCCGCACCTTCAGTCACTCTTATTTGCAATTTAATTGTAATGGAATAATAATTCGGTTTACCTAAATCAAATTGATAAATATTAATATTTTTATGTTCTAAATCGCGTCCATAAGATTTATTTTCATATTTTTTATTGATGTATTGTTGATCGAAGTTTTAAATAATTATTTACTTATGCTGCTTTTCAATCGAACTCCTTGAAGTACAAGGCCCTGGTACATCGAACATCCAACAATAACGATTGAATCAAGTTCACGAGTTTGCGTTTCGACCTTATAGTTACTATTTGACGTTAGCATATATGAATACCCCGGTGTCTTTTATTTCAAATTAGATATTGGAATAAAAAAAAACAAAAATAAATCTAAACTAATATTGAAACATAATCCTTGAATTAAAATAAAAACGGAAACCACTAATACTTGGACCTTGGAATAATAGTGCCAAAAAATTCATCCAAAATATTACTCCACGCCTTATTGGCTCCACTGGTGACAGGAGGGCTGGTTCATTTTTCGCCCAGAGAATCGGAATTGCGATTCAAAGGAGAAATGCTGCTAGCATTCTTGCCACCATTCCACGCGGTCACGACTTGTATAGTAATTATTTTTAATTTTTATTTGGGTTTTAAATTAAATAAAGATAAAAAAATGGCGGCAGTCCATAATCGTGCGCCACGAATTTGAGGTGGAAATGTGTTGTATCTGGTAGAGCTTTGGTTCCTGATCATTTAATGTTCTTACTTACATTATGATAAAATGCGCCGTTTTTGAGAAAATTAAGAAAAACTGTATAACCTCGAAATTAGTTAAATATGAAAAATACGATATATTCTGTAAAAGCAACTTAACATATAATTTGGTCCTTGATCAAAACAATATCACTCACAGTAAACTGAAATGCACTATTTTTGAGAAAATTAATAAAAACATTTATAACTCGAAACGGGTTTTTTACGAAATTACTGTGATTTACGGTAAACATAACATAGATAAAAAATAATATAAATAATTTATGATCATGTAACAAAACGTTTCCCGCCAATTTACGATAAGTTCGATATTACACATAAAATTGTAGGCAAAGGCAAAGTCATGTAGGTTAGGTTATGTTAGTCTTTTAAAGTACATCGCCAGAACCGAATCGGCCCATGTTCAACTAGTCTAAAAATCTAGGCTTTTTGGCTGTATGTTAAAGACCGGTGTATAAAGTCTATTCTCGATGTATATAATCTGTGCCCATGAATGTTAGGCGGCAAATAATTTTTTTTAATGAAAAGTTCGAATGTCAACAACGCTCGTAGTGATTAAGTGATTATTTGTTATTTTAAACACTGATTTTGAAGTCTTACTTGAATTAACTTATATATAACTACTTTTACGTGTTAAGTTGCTTTTACAGTGATAGATTATGTCGTATTTTTCATATTTACTCTACTAATTTCGAGGTTAAACAGTTTTTCTTAATTTCCTCAAAAATGGCGCATTTTATCATAATGTAAGTAAGAACATTAAGTGATCAGTGAACAAAGCTCTACCAGATACAACACATTTCCACCTCAAATTCGTGGCGCACGACTATGGACTTTAACCAAAAAAATACTTAATTGGTATTTATAAAGTAAATGTAAAATTATCAATATGAACATAACGTGTCTAAGTCTTCTTTTATGCGGTGGCCCAAAAAGTACATTCCACGCTCACATTGGTAGTAAATATATTGTGCAAAAAATTTAATTATTACGTAGTTTTTAACCTTGGACTTGGGACTTTTTATTTGAAAATATTATGTAAACCAAAATGAATTTTAAGTATCGTTTGTCAAATTCCGCCATAATGGACCGCAGACAAAATTATAATCTATACTTATTGACAGCAATCTTAATAAAGTATTTTATGAAAATATTTACGTTCTTGTCTATTCTGTTGTAGTGCCGAGTTTTTTGGGTTGTATTTATAGGAATTTAATTTCCCAATATTTACGAACACACCACTACTCATAGCTGTGATTTAAATTAGATTCCTATGCAAACCGCCATAAATCGAAAATGGCCATGAACTTTATCATAACACATTAGTTTATGAAAACACTACAAAATTAACGAAAACGAATATTATTTAATAAATAGCTTTTTTTGTCTGTATGTTAATATTAAGTATAATCACGTTCAAACGATTGCACGAATTTAAAATAGTCGATTACGACTCGATTGTTTACTTTTTAAATTATACATAAAAAAGAAATTAAATTTATCAATTAATATTAAATAAAACGGATGCTAGTGTAGATAAAAAAGGGTATAAATAAATAGCCATAGATACGCGTACATCATATTTTTTTATTTTTAATAATGAAAACAACTAAATACTTGAAGGTATCTACGCAAGCTAGCTACAACATATTATATACAATTTTATTTCAATCAACCGGACGCCACAATTCCACGTCTTGTGCATAATGCAGTTCAACTTCTATCCCCACTTTCTCGTATTTACAAAATGGCATCCGGTTTTACATATTACTACACATACATACTTTTTTAATTTTTAAGCCCTTTTAAAATTATACAAATAAATTTTTATCCAAGCAAAATTACTTGAAATATTTTTTCGATTTATTATATTAACAGTACTATAACTTTTCATGACCATTGACACATACGCGTTGGAATAAAAAAAATCGTTAAGATACATATAAAAATTGTAACAAACATATTTGTTTGAAATAAAACTTCGTAAAATTTGTGCTGTTTAATAAATATGATTTATTTTTATATTATTGATATCAATCCATTAAATTGTCATATTTTTCGTAAAAATCTGAATATTTGAAATATTATATTTCTTCAAAATATCAATACATTTTTATTTATTTTTCATTTTTACACATACATAATACTGTCATAATGTAAAGAATAATAATGATTGAATATATTATAAGCTACGTACTGAGTATTTACAAAGCGATCGAACCATTAACGTCAAAACTTATCTAAGTCTAAAGATTATTATAACTTGTATTAATGATTATATTATTTACAATAAAACGTTTTTATATCTACGAATAAAAAAATATTCACAACAATTTTGGTCAAATACTGATTTCGGTAAAATATAAGTATGTACAAAAAATAATCTTATCTTAAAAATAATAAACTAATACCGTAGAGTAATAAACAAAACCTTTTGGCATAAAAACGTTGTACACGGAAACGTGAGCATTTAAAAAAAATCGACTTGAAACTTTACTGTATAAATTTAAGAAGTTAAACATTAAAAATATAAATTTCAAAACAAAAATTAATGTTCAAATGTAAGGGTGAAATATATTATATATATATATATATATATTTTTAACGTCAAAAGTGGAATTTTACTAAAAAAAAAGACAGATGTCAGGATGAACATAAATTTACTTTAAATAACAACAATTCTATTCAATCCAATCAAGGCATCAATACTCCATTCTACAAATATAAAAACACAATCAGTACAAAAACAATTAAAATGAAAATAATAGCGCTTACTGCAGATTGCAACAGTCACAAACCAGAACCCCCTCGCCACCGAGTCCAACCAGCCAATGTGTCAGCCATCAAACTCGGCCGTTTTTTTATAGTGGAGTGTGACGTTTGCAAAATGCAACTCAACCAAGTAGGTTCGATTCTAACAATATATATATATATATATACTGTATATTTCGTAAGTATCAAGTTTTTCTTAAGATTTAGTCTTTCAGCGAAATAACACATTAAACTTTTGAACATATAGTAGGAATATTATGTTAGAACCAGCGAAATATTTACCACCAAGCGATGTTGATTCTATTTTGTTGCGTGTATTCTTAAAATGTTATAATTATTTTAGTCAATGTCGCATATCACTTTCTGACATGTCACGAACGATTTCTGCGGTGAGTTTCGAGGTTGCTCTTGCAGAGTAGTCCTATTGTACGTCTTGCTGTTACACTTGTTATGTTTTTATTTAACATTGATGATAACACAGTATGGGGTTATAACCATCGCTCCCAACCCATTTAAAAAAAAATAGAAAATTGGTGCTCAATGTGTATGTTTCATATTTAAGTTAGTTGAGCTGGATGTGCAAAGGCTAACTCTTTACCCAATTGTACAATACATAAATTGACCTCGCTGGTCTACTGGCTACATGTATAGCCCCAGACACAGTGGTCCTAGGTTCAAATCCCAGGTCTGGGTCAATAAAATGTTATTGAGATTTTCTGTC
The DNA here is from genome assembly GCA_963151315.1 of Nymphalis c-album. NCBI lineage: Eukaryota > Metazoa > Arthropoda > Insecta > Lepidoptera > Nymphalidae > Nymphalis > Nymphalis c-album. Next base: position 2,883,228 of record OY720602.1, on the reverse strand, counting down.
GAAAATTCTCAGTAGCAGCCAAAGTGGAAGTGTGTCCACACCCGTATCGCGGAAAGCACGTTAAGCCGTTGGTCCTGCGCCTGAACTCTTTCCGGTCGTGTCGGATTGCCGTTCCATTGGATTATGAGAGTTAGGGAATAGAGAGTGCACCTGTGTTAGCGCACACACTTGTGCACTATAATATCTCCTGCGCAGTTGGTTAATCTCCATAGACCATAGGAGAACCCTAATACATAACTATAATTACATATGGTTGATGATAAAGAGTACTGATTTTCTAGAATCTACAATCCTAACTGGATTTTTGTCTTTTTGAATGATGATTGAGACTTAAAACTTCAATACTCAATTAGTTCACCCTTAACTAACTCTAAATCATCAAATTCATAATACTGCATATAAAAAAATAAAAAAAAGAGACTAGGTACGGTAACTGAAGTATATAATACATTTCTTATGTATCTATGTTCTATATAAATTACTTGTATTGAATTTGCTATTGTAATATGGCTTAGTATGGCACATTATAATGGCGTTAATATTATAAATATGGCACTAGAGAATTCACGATGATTTCAATTAAATTAACTTACATAATATATTAAAGTTTTTAACGTGTTACCTAAGTATATGTCGCTATATCTACATTTACATTTAAATTATTTGTTCTAATATAACAAATGTTAACAATATGAAATTGTTTAGTTATATAATTCTAAGTTCTAAATCTTGTGCTGATTTAATGAAGACATTTTTTTTATATTATAAGCACGACCAGATGTTTACATAATCAATATTGCATTGATAGTCACGCGAGGCGATAACTCCCATTTCGCTCTAATTCGCTTTACATATTATTTTCTTTTACCTTATTTTTATTTGAAATTTTGAAAGCAATGCGTACTTTTAATCTATACTCTATTCTCTACATATAAACATTGCACTGGGTACATGATTAAAAACAGATTTGTCTCTTTCTCTCATCATCGATTTTACATTGGAAAGAAGATGACTGCATTGTTTAACTAAGCACCATCCAAAACAATATTTATAGGTAAATGCAAATGTTTTGCTATAACAGTATTGAATACATTGCTTATCATTTTATATTTTGCTGCATATCTCTTTATTACAATAGTTTTAAATTAAGAATCTTTGAAATTCCAATATAAGAGTGCAGTATCCGAGTAAGCTTGCTGCTACTAATCGCATCGAAAACAAAATGGCTATACTTATTCTAAGTGCTTCGGTGGATCCGGTGGTGGCGCTGTAGACGGTGGCTCGTGGAGCAATGGCAGCGGTAATGGTGGTAATGGTAGCGGCAGCTGAAATGCGCGTGATTGGAAGTTTGCTAGCGATTGCAGCAACGCGGCGGAGTGTTCGTGCGCCTTGCGTCGGAGCTCAGCTACGCTTGACGACCGCGCTTCCTCTTTAGGACAGCACGGACACGGGGCGCCCCATCCTTAAATACAGAAATTAATTTATCCATTCCTTTTGATTAATTATTTATCTAATAATCTTAATTTCTACTAATATACTCATAACAGATATAATTACAAGTAATATAAATATTAATATAATAGTATAATAACAGTAAATTATTTTTAGTTAAGGAACTTTTTCGACTTGGTTATTGGAAAGGATGCAAGATTCTTATGTTAGAAAATTCTCTAGAACCTAATAATGTTGGCAGTTAATTTCGTGTTGCGTTATAATTACCTTTTAAAGGGAAGAATGGCTGCGACAAATGATTCAAGTGCTGAGAGAGATGAGACAGGTGCGGCGGCAGGAACAGCGGCGGCGGCGGAGCGGGAGCGTCACTGCTCGCCGGAGACGAACGGAACGCACCGCTGTAACAAAATAACAGTTGTAGATAATATTCAAATAATTGCATATTTAACACATTATTATATAGGAAAGAGCGATAGTTACGATCGGTTCTAATAGTGTTTTTTTTTGTTTATTTAATTTTTCCATGAAGCACTTAAAAAGAGAAACCCTATCTAAATACAAATTTGTATCTATGTATATATGTACATATACCCACCCATGTACATATTTTATACATATGTATATATACAAAATAAGTGATCAAGTGAGAGGCCCATCTTCAATAAAGTTTTGCTCGGTAGCCAGAGATGCGATGAACCGGCAACGGTGGAAGCAAATAATCCAAGCCAGGTGTATACCATCCACATACGTCGATGACCACGATTCTCAGCCATGAGGGAGCGACCAGAGAGAGAGATACATATACAAGAATTGTGCATTGACTATTTATATTATAAGAAATTTACGAGTAGGTATATAGCGAGAACTCCCGGCATGTAAATTGTATATCATATTAAAGCTGCAGTATATGTTCTAACATAAGTGTAGGTATAAAAAAACACATAATTATATTCAATCGTCATCATTATCGTTTCATTAATTTTAATATTCTTATTAACGTAGACTATTGTTTTTGAACAATTGAAATACAACAACATTTATTAAAATCTAAAGATAAAAGTTCATAATAATAATGAATTTATAAAAAAACTTATACATCGTATTAGTTAGGTTTTTTTTGATGGCCACCTGATGGTAAGTGGTCACCAACTCCCATAGACATTGGCATTGTAAGATGTTAACAATCGCTTACATCGCCAATGCGCCACCAACCTTGGGAAACAAGAAGTTATGCCCCTTGTGCCTGTAATTACACTGGCTCACTCACCCTTCAAACCGGAATACAACAATACCAAGTACTGCTGTTTTGCGGTAGAATATCTGTTGAGTGGGTGGTACCTACCCAGGCAAGCTTGCACAAAACTCTACCACCAAGTAAATTTTACAGCCAAACAGCCATACTTAATATTGTTGTGTTCCGGTTTAAAAGATGAGTAAGTCAGTGTAACTACAGGAATAAGGGACAAAACATTCTAGTTCCCAAAGTTTGTGACGCTTTGTGGATGTTTAAGTTTGCTTAATAATTTGTACTTTCCAATTGTAATAAAAATAAAAAAGCATTGCATTTTATCTATCTATACCATCAAATGAGAAGGTTTATTTCGTTGTACCTAACTGAAAATTCTTCTTAACAAAAATATACACATAACCTATTCCTTCTTAATTTTACTAAGCTTTGAATTTTATTAGTAGATGAATTGATATTTAATATAAGAACGACAAATTCTTGTATTAAATATTTTATTTCGCAGTAAACATATACAACTCTACCTTTATTATCGTAATCGAATAAAGTGAATGTACTTCAAACGAAAATGAAAATAAAAAAACCGTAATCGGAATCTGCGGTCTCGGGACGGTCTGCGAGGAGGGGATTTGCGTACATCAAAGAGCTGACGTCTCATTGCATCAACGATACACTCTTGCCGTTACGAGACCACCGATACCTCGAACAGTGAATATCTAGGGAACTTTTAAATTATATTAAATGAATTGAATTAAATAGAACCTAACGATTAATTTATATTATAATGGTGACAAAAGATTACACCTAGTAGAGCATATTTTTAAAATAATAATAAAAAAAAAATATATTTTGTTCTCAATTTTGAAAGAGATTCTACATATTATATCTATATTATTACATAAAGCTGAAAAATTTATTTATTTGTTTAGTTAGTTAGGACTAATTAAAATTTTAAAGCCAAATTTTTAATCGCGACCACAGATTGTTTATTTGGTTACTTTATTGCATCTTATAATTCAACTTTGCAGCATGTTAACCGAACAGCCCGTGGCGTAAACAGCATAGCAAAAAGCCAACCCACCAAACTTTCTCCACAAACTGATAATACCTGGAAGTATTTCGAAAATGTATTTATTAAATAATAAATTCTAAGAGCATTGCAAGGTAAAATATAAAATCATGTTGAATAAATCAGAATCAAAGCTAAACGACACGAGAGAGGTTCATCAGTGTAATTCAAAACAGTAGATCGCGTCAGAGGACAGATTGAGACAATGAAATGAACGGCCGAGGTGTCGCGTCGCTCCGACATTCTCTTAGTGCATACTTGATGTACCGCGACCGTGGGCCGCGACTCACGAGAGATGGCGGGATGACTATTGCACAAGTATAGTTAGTAGAGTATTGCACAAATATGTTTCTACAATGCAGTTATATTTAAATTTAGAATACTCAAAACTCAAATGAATGAATTAACGGTATCATCAAATTTTATATTACTTACAAATTTCTGATATTTTAATTAAAAACAAATTGATCGAAAATTTTCTACAATTTCAAGAGAATATAGATATATTATTAGTTCTGTATATTTGTTATTATTTATTTGTACACAGTAATACATTACCGTGTAAATATTGATCATCTCATGAATAGAGAAAGAGGCCTTTGTTCAGCAAGAGCAGTACATCTAAAGTAAGTAGGGCTATAATATCATTATTTGGCTTAAACATAATAAATTAATAATAATTATTATACCTATGTATATTAATTGCATCATTATTAGAGTCAATTACACGAATAAATGCAGCAATAAATCGCTGTAAAGCATCGCTATCGCTTTTAACTTACAAATAAAATTCCCCCGGGCACTCGTTCAATGGAATCAAAGGATTTGCGTTCATTACAGATGGTAATAATTGATGGATGGCACGGGCGCGGCCACCGCACGCCGGAGACGCTTTCACCGATACGCGAAACGCTAGCACTCTGGATGTACCCCGAGCGATATAATAGAATCCGACTCTGCTACGAGCTAATGCAACTTGTATAAAATGAATGGAAAGAAATGTTTTGCACGTTATTTCCTTTACCTGTTATGGAAATATATTTTAAAATATTTTGCTATTATTTAAAAGGAATACAATTTTGTACCGGTATATAACATTTAATTATTAACTTTTGTTAATAGTTAAATAAAATAAATCGCATTTGTCTTTATATATAGTGACATAGATATTATTTATCGTACTTTTAAATAAGTCAAAAATCCGTCAAGGTAAATTTTTAAAGCTTGTCCTTGCGTTTCATCTTTTAAATGACGTCACAAGAAATACAAATTACTAGTTATTCCTTCGGTCGCATGTTACCTGACCTCCCCACCAGGTCAGTTATTATGTATAAAAAAAGCTAACCTGTCTTTAATAGGGTTCAAGCTAGCTTCATACGAAATTTCATCAAAATCGGTTCAATGAAGGCCGTGTGCATAACATACAAACCGAATTACTTTAGCATGTAACAATATTAGTATATAAATCGGCCGAAAGTTGACAGCTATATAGATATACATACTAGGCATGTCATGACGCGTCATATCCCTGTTGTTGAAACTTCTAACACAACTATTAAACCTATCAGTAAGCAAAATGAATTGTTTCTTGAATATATAGCATTATAAATATAAGAAGTTTTTAGAATTATATTTTCTATCGTAATCACAACATAAAAGCACCCAAGACACCCTGGCCTATATTAATATTTTAAAATCTAAAATGGGTTCTGATGTTATTAAAATGAAGTATAATAATTCTCTTCACCATCTTTAATACCTAAACACGAGATTCCATCGCAAGGGTCAATCCCGAAGTTTGTCCGCGTGTAACGAACCGTACCTCTATTAATTGGTTTGAGGGGGGCGTCTCCGAAATTGTCCTCCTTGAGGAGTTGATAATATGAATATTCAACTAGCGAATTGTATACAAGGCGTGGAACAAAGAGAATTGATGCTATCTTAATACCGTTACTAATTTTGATTAAAGCACCCGAGGAATTGAGTGAAGCGACTGTTTGTTTTGTCTTTGATTAAATAGTTAATTAAATGTGTTTAATTTGTAATTGTGTTTTCATCAAGTTCTAGAAGTCACTTATTTTGACATTTATCACGTCGTCTTATTTACATAAGATTTATTTACATTGAGGATTAAAATATTTATGTTTATATAAATGAAAATTAAAAATACTTAATATACAAACTATGACAAGAGAGCTAGCAGTATTTATATAAAATAATATTGATAAAAAATGTGTAATTAAGTTCGCAATAGGTGGTTTTAATGGTCATAAATACTATTAAATTTATATAAAATAAATTTCCGTCCGTTTAGAGCTTCAAGTCCTGGGGTGTCATCGTTAATATGAAATCATATAAAATAAATAACTAGTCTTAGTGCCAGCTTCTAAATCATTCGCTCAAATAATTCTTATTTCTATCTTCGTCTTCCTTCAATGTTTATAAATAATCTTAAGTTTCGTTAATTAATTTGATGTAAGTCGAATTGGTAGAGTTTAAGGTCCTCAGTGGTTTGGGATCATCTAATAATAATCACTAAATCTAGGTACGATGCCTTACAATATAATCTACATACGAATGAGAGCCGTAGAAACGTAGCAATTTTTTGTAATAATTAGCGAGTAATCAAATCTACGCTAAAATATTATTTTTTATAATATATACAAAATAATAATCAAATAATCTGATACAATATAATTTATCCGATTTATCTTTTTTTTTATAGCATAGGTAGGCGGACGAGCATATGGGCCACCAGATGGTAAGCGGTCACGCCCCTGGACAGTGGCATTGTAAGAGATGTAAACCATCACGTACATCGCCAATGCGCCACCAACCTTGGGAACTACGATGTTATGTCTCTTGTGCCTGTAATTACACTGGCTCACTCACCTTTCTGACCGGAACACAACAGTACCAAGTACTGTTTTAATCTATCTAATCTCTAATTTAATCTCTTATTATTGACTATATAACCATTCATAGTGTATCGGTAGTACCGAATCCCGTCTTATATATAGAACCCTTCTCGTAGGTACATGTAGGCACATGTAGGTAGAGTCGGATGAAATAACATTGTTCAATTATTCATGCAATTAACTGATTATAGCGACACAGGGGCCATCCCGAACTATCACGCTGCGAGCATAAAGTGTGACTGACTTCACGCTTATATGAATTTGTATACAAAGTTATACAAATACTACTAGCTGTGCCCCGCGGTTTCACCCGCGCATAATTAACAAAAATAAGCCTAGAGCCTTCCTCGATAAAATGACTACACAACACAAAAATAATGTTTAAATTCGAACCAGTCGTTCCTGAGATTAGCCGGATCAAACAAACAAACTTTTCAGCTTTATATACATTAATATAGAAATATAAAAACATGGATGTTAACATATTTGAATTGATTAAGTCTTTTTGTTACTATGATAATTGGCAAATATATGTATTTTTAATGTTGCTTTTTATATTATCTACTTAGTTGTAACTCGATGCTAGCCGTGGCAATTGGTTTTTATACACACAGGACGTCTGCAGAGCCCTGGCAGTTTAGTTATGTATGTACTTCAAAACAAAATAATTATATAATGAGCTGTAAATATTTATTATAGGATACATACAATGAAGTAGTAATGGAGTAGTAGTTAAATCTAAGTTTTATCTGATTATTGATATGGAAACCTCTAGAATTTCGACTACACACAATACCTACTATCGAATGCAATTATGCAACATTATTAATTGATCCAAACCAATAACCCAGTGGATCAATTACGCGAACGAATATCAAAATTTTAAACCCGAGCTTTACGAACTATATTTAGACGTAAAAGTGTTTTTTGATTGATACGACAAAAGTAAATATAAAAGTTGAATTTAAGTTCATGACACGTTTTTATATGTAACGGTTGACTGAAACGATTCTGATGCACTAAATCAGGACTTCCACGACATAAGTTTATAATAATAATCCTAAAACCTGTAATTACACTGGCTCACTCACCCTTCAAATCGAAACACACACAAAGGAAATTTGCGGAAGAATATCTATTGAGTGTGTGGTACCCAGATGAGCTTGCACATAGCTCTACCACCAGTGAATTCCACCAATGAACTCATTATTATAAACTTTATCATCTTTATATATTCTTTATGATACTGTTAAGATCCAGTTACACTACGCTAAAATAAATGGGCTAAATACAATGACGATATATGTATGTACCTGACAATAAATACCAACTCAATTATCATCCAATTTAATAACCGTAATATCAATAAATGATATATATTTAAAAAGTATATTGTAATTTTACAAATGTAAAAGTCAGTAACGTATTCGAAGCGAGCCCTTGGGATTAAATCATATTATAGAAACAAAAATGGCTTTTAACGATGGCTCGTTAAACTCTTTCTCATTATTGTTATTATATACTATAAAACAATACGTAATGAACACTTTTTAAGTATACATTATATACACAACTGTCTGTGAATAGCTTAAATGGAAGAAGGCTACTCTTTGTGATATATTGTATGCTATCTTATTGTCATACCAACCCTTGTATATTAGCATTTTAAGAAATATTAACCATCTCTTACATCAGTAATGCGTCACCAATCTTGGAAATTAAAGTATTGTAGTAAGTATTTACACTGGTTTACTCACCCTTCAAACCGGAACACAACAATACTAAGTACTGCTGTTTATCGGTAGAACATCTGACAAGTGAGTGATACCTATCTAGTTGAAGTTGCACTAAGCCGTGGTAAGGCAGGTAAAATTTAATGTTACAATATTTTTTTATATTATTTAAATTAAGGTATTAAAGAATATAATTCATTATCATTTGCCTTAAAAAGAGAAAACATTAAGTGGTTTCGTTAGAAACACTATTGTAACTTAATGCAGAATGCGCTGTGAGTATGACGATAAAACTTCATTTTTTTTTACAATATATAAACAACGTGAAAAAACCACTAACTCGTATAGGAACTATTATTTTCTAAAAAGAAAGTCAGTCATGTATGACGTGTTGTATATTGCTTACATTAGGCTCTGGAAGTTACGCGTTTATACCAGTCAAGTCACTCGCCCCATCGTGATATTATTAACACTTAGCGTAGACAACAAACAATAACTTTGTCACTTTGCTTCGCTCCGCTAAATTATCGTCAATTTATCGTCTTGCATAATTAATTTTCATTTGCTCGTACGTATACAGTTACAAATCTTACAAACACATATATACATTTTACTTACTTTTATAGAGTAATAGTTTTATTTAAATATCAGCGTGAAACTAGACGAGTATAATGCACTTACCTAGTCTTGATATTATTACCACTTAGCGTATACAACAAACAGGAACCTTGTCGCGTCGCTTCGCTAAATTAGTGTCAATTTATCGTGTTGCATAATTAATTTTCATTTGTGAACGCGTATACTGTTACGGTACAACTATATTTTGATCATTTATTCATAGCTCCGTGTCAGGCATTTCATGACGCGTGTTTCATGTGCAATTGAATAAAGCGCATGGCTTTTGCTAGTCACTACGGAATTTGTTTTAAGGTGACGTCACGGCGCCATGTTTGATTAAGGTTTATCATATATGGAACGGAATTAGTGGATAAATATATGTAATCACTTATAAGATTACGGCTAATTAATTTATTATCGAAATGAATAACAAATGGTTATAATTAATGATAATAAAAAATACATTTTTGGTATCAATATATGGTTTTGGTATAATCAAGCAGGCCGATACAAATTCAAAATACTTTATTCAAAATTGAAGTATTACACTTCCTTATTAATTGTCAAACTAGAAACTACCACCGGTTGGGAAAAGAAAAACTGGCGAAAGAAAAAAAGAAAAAAGAAACTCAGCCCACAAGCTTACAAACAGTTACTGGTCTGATACTTGTCTAAGAAACAAAAACCGGAAAATAAAGTACTGAACTATACTAATCAGCTAGAACTTAGTTACTTAGTTTGACATTAGTTAGGACGTAAATCTTGAAATGCGCGCATCACAACAGTAGTTCACGGGTACAATACCGAACAAGAATCCTGTCCTTAAATTTATATATCCGTCATAAATAAATGTCATCGCAGTACTGAAGAAAAACATTACAAGGAAACCTGAATGTTTCGGCTGTAATGACTTGTATGTCAATCAGTGAACCAGCGTAGTGGAATAAACTTCAAGCTTAGTAAACTTAATTAGTTTAAACTAAAAAGAAATAACTCAAAACACTTACACGCGACTGTAATAACTCAAAGAGAAAGCTAAAACGTTCCAACACCACTTTATGTACATCTTTAAGGAGTAAATTTAATTTTAAGTGAAAGGTAGGCAGGGTAGGAGGAGCTCCTAATTGCCAATTTTCTCTTTACGCCATTTTTTTCTGCTTTTAAGGAGAAAAATTCGTTAATGCATATTTAATCGCCGTAATCGCCTCTCCCTCACGAAATTACGAGACGCCCGCTTTTTATATTTTTAATATTTACAAAGTAATTATTTGATTTTTTTTCATTTAATGTTGATATTACTTTAGTAGCTGAATTCATTATTGTTTCATTAATTAGACATTGTGTATTTTTTTTATTTATTTAATATGGTAAAAAAAACAAATAGGTATTTCTTTTATTCGTGTTATTAATATTTAGGTACATGTATGAATACAGGTATGAATACTAGTTTCACTAGTAAAAAATCAGTTAGCAGCCTTATTAAGCTATGCCGTGTCTGCTTCTTTCAAATGTGATATTAATAATGAGTAAAAGAGATAAATCCATGTTTAACTAAACCCCCGCTAAGCAGTTATTTATATATAATAGACGGAAATAGACCACCTGATGGTAAATGTCACTACCGCCCATAGACCAGTATAATTTTTTACGTCGCCAAAACGCCACTAACCTCGGGAGCTAAGGTGTTATGTCCCTTGTACATGTAGCTTCACTGCCTCCCTTTAAGCCGGAACACAACACAACATAGTATTGAACTAGTTATACAAAGTAAAAAAAGAGTGTATGTACTTATGTACACGCGTTAGAAGTTATACTTCTTTGGCGTATGGGAAAAAAAAATAACTAAAATGCAGTAGTGATTAACGATAAATATTAAAATTGATAAAAAAGATTTTATTTAAATAAAAAAGGTTTTTTTTTTTTTTATTGCAATGGAAGGCGGACGAGCATTTGGGCCACCTGATGGTAAGTGGTCACCAATGCCCATAGACATTGGCATTGTAAGAGATGTTAACCATCGCTTACATTGCCAATGCGCCACCAACCTTGGGAACTAAGATGTTATGTCCCTTGTGCCTGTAATTACACTGGCTCACTCACCCTTCAAACCGGAACACAACAGTACCAAGTACTGCTGTTTTGCGGTAGAATATCTGATGAGTGGGTGGTACCTACCCAGACGAGCTTGCACAAAGCTCTACCACCAAGTGAAGCTGGTTTTATTAACGTAATAAAAATACTAGAATATACAACTTGAACATAGTTATCGATTTTCATGCCACCTAGAACTAACTTCACGATGTAGAATTCAGGTGTCGGTGTGCGCGCGCATCGTAAAAATTCACTCTCATCAGTTTTCTCCATCGCGCCAAAAGAAGTATAACTTCAACAATACGAATCCGTAGGTTAAAAACATAGTTCCGCCCAAACGATTGAGCTGAAATTCGGCACACACGTCTTGTTTGTGACAATACAAACCAGTAAACTACTAATTAATTATTTTAGCACAAAGATTATAAAAATGATATAAAAATATATATTTATTTTAATAATTTTATAAATAGCTATCTTATTTAAATATCGTCGAAAAAATAACTTTCAACGTTCAATCTATTGTAAGTTTATCAGTATTTCAAAAGTCTCATAGTTTTAAATTTATTAATCATTTTACGTATATTATCCCTTCATAATACGATTACATATTAATCTTATACATACAAGATAACATATATTTATATGGACCTACATTGAAGTCATATTATGTAAATAGTATAAAAGGTCTGTATTTATATTTTTCGCGATCAGTAACAAGCAGCGCTGCGTAATCTACATTACTATCCCAGTCAACTATCCAGTCTCAGGGGCACACAATCATTTTCTTTGAGCCCGCTGTAATCCACCGTCCCACCTCATGTATAATGCGTGCATATAAATTTCAATTTTAAACCCGCGCTGGCTCGAGTTACAGCCATTTGCGGAATTACGCCGGCCGGGGGTTAGACCTCTACGTGACGGGTGCTGCTATACTTTCTTTTTTAATATTAGATTATATAGCTCAGAGTAAATTCATAACTTTGAGATGGTACAACATTTTTATAAAAGCATCTATGGAATGTTTAAGAAATTTGACACGAAAGGTCATTGATTCCGTTTATTTGTTTATTTTTTATAGAATAGGTAGGCGGGCGAGCAAGAAGAATTCTGATTGTAAGTGGTCAATAGTTAGGTGGTCAGCCATAGAAATTGGCTTTGTAATAAAGGTTAACCACTTGCATCCCCAATGCGTCAATCTTTAGCCTGTAATTACACTGACTCACTCACCCTTCTAACCAGAACACAACAATACCAAGTACTGCTGTTTTGCGGTAGAATATCTGATGAGTGCGTGGTACCTACACAGACGAGTTAAAACAAAGCCCTACCACCGTTAAATTTATGACTCTTATAATATGATGATACAATAATACTATGATACAACTCCAGCGTACATACAATAAAACCGCTTCATCTCTATCTGCGTCTGATATTCGAATTTATAATAAAAAAATAATCTAAAATCATTTATTTCGTATACGTATATTATGAAAACGTCTTTTTACAGTTGAGCACTAACACTATATCAGAGTAAGACACTGATTTAACAACGCGGACAAAGTCACTAAATAATGATAATCTATTACAAATATAGTGCAAGATATTGTTTAATTGAAGGAGTTAATCTCGAACATATCAATCCGATTTAAAAGATGTGAGTTAGATTGCCATATTGAGCCGACGGCGACAGTAACTCTATCCGTCTATCTGTTACGCTGTCACCACCAATGAACCGAATTTGCTATGTAGTTTGCTATTATGCTTGAACCATAAGGAAGGATAAAGGCAAATTTTTATACCTAACACCTGTAAAGCGCTCGCTAAACCTGCGGTCGAAACCCAGAGCAAAAACTGGTAAACTATATAACATTACTCTATCCCATTAGGATGGAATAATAACGTTTAACCACGGAGTAGTAGCTATAATTTATAAAAAACAATTTAATCGCATCGCCGTCGTCCCGTTGGATATAAAAGCGCCGTGTTTCACAGTGTCTAGTAGCGCAAACGCTGAGCACGTAATCATGTAATGTGTTTGCGACGAGTACGAACACCCAAATGTTTCAGTTATATTTCACTATGCATTCGTTTTGACGTATAAATTGTATTAAATATATTACCCTTGCTAAGGAACGCTGAAATGGAAATTGATACAAAATAAATAAATTATATTTACTTACGAGAATTTTAGAACGAATTTAATGTACCGTATTTTTGACGTGACAACGTCTTATAAATTGGTTTGCCGGGTGACACTTCAAGAAACTGCGTTACGCTCCGCTCACGTTATGCGCTCACAATGAGAGCGAGTGAGAGGCACGCGTCCCTTCCACTCGGGCATGGTTAGCCCGCCTAAGAGCGAGAGAGACAGACATAAAAAGTGTAATTCAGTGCGAGATTCTTTGTATAAATTAATGTTTTAAATATAATTCTTTGTATAAATAAATGTTTTAAATTGTTACTATTATTTCATCCTTCTTCCTACTATACGAATGAATATTCACATTAAAATTATTTTACCACTCAAAGTCGTTGTCACGTAAAACTTTCGCCCGTATACCGACTTTACAGGCAACCAATTTTTTAAATAGATTATTCACATTCATAACGATATATATATTATAAATACCAGATTTTTGGAGTTATTAATTTTTCTCTGTACCCCTTTAATTAAGAGTAAAGCTGATACCAGTTAGGTGGAGTAACGATAAACGCAAAGTAACTGGCAGCGGGTGGATATTGAGAGCTGAAGATCGAACTCAGTGGCGTGGCATTGGAGAGGCATATGTCCAGCAGTAGACGTCGAAGGGTTGATGATGGTGATTATACCAGGAGTAAGGAGTACAATAGTCCAAGCGGTTAAGATTGAATCTATGACTTTAACATCGCTAGCCGGCTCCTTAACTTTCGATTACTTGATTTCATTAATTTATATCTATATTACAACGCTAATAAAATAAAATAAAATATTACATATATTTGACGATGAATTAATTTTAAAATGATACATGAGACACGTACATATGAGAAAGAAACAACAATATCCCTTATTCCTTATTCATTATATATTTTTTAACTTATTTATGAAATAAAATAAAACGAAATAAGTAACAATGGCAGCCGTCAATAAGACAAAGACTGGCAGTCAATCCGCGGTAATCCACGGCATAATAATAACATTTGCGATCCGAGCTAATGCAGCGCCCTGCCTCCCAGCGGACTTTAAACTGCTTACGGATTTAAACGACCCGCTCGCTTTGTTTATAAGCAGCGGTGAAGGTAAGTGGTGAGGCTTACTTACGGAGAGTTCTTTTCATATATACTAAGTTCGATTTCAATATGAATTTTAAATGTAATAAAAACAAAGTACTGTATTCAAAAATATAATATATATTCAATTAACACGTGTGTGACTCTGTCAATAACTAATCATTTTTGATCAATCAAAAACCTTAAAACAATCATCACCGTTTGTTACATCACATCAAAGTTTGTTATCAACAAAAGGTTATCATAATACAAAATCTTAAAACGAAAGTATTAATGCGTACGCTTTGAACCATGATGAATGAAATCACTAACTCTAACGTGTCATTAATAAATAAAAGATTAATATAGATTAAAGAGTCTAAAAAGTCAACAGATTCTCACAATTAGAACAATCGTTCACATTTGTTCGTATAATACATATAAATTGATATAACAATATCATCTCTTCCCTGCCTCATAAATTCTAATAAAACGCCGCTCACTTATCAAATTAGAAAAATTAAATGTGATAAATAAAGTCCAATTAAAAGTTATTGCGTAAAAAAGGCATAAATTAATTCGTTGAATACAGATGCGATGACAAAAAAAAAACAAGCGAGCGAGTGAATGAGTACGCGTCAACTCGTGTAATTTTCAAGTGTTAAGAGGGGCGGGCACGGTAGAGGTGTCACATTGATTTTGAATGAACGAACGAACGAATGATACTTTCGTGACGTGACATTTTATATTTGAAGTCTTGTACGAGTATGTTCTACTTTCGTTACTTTATTAACTTATTTATTATTTGTCGTAACAAATCTAATCCATATATAAATAAGTAGACAAAGGTAAATTCGTCAACTGAGCAATAGAAACATGTGAAAAAGGCGTACAATTTACGAATTTCGAACACAGGACTAGTACTAGTTCAATCAAAATCATATATACAAATATGAACATAAAAACACTAGATTTTTATTATTAATTCTGTAGATGTACTGTAGGTAAATATAATGAAAACAAATACAGGCAAATTTTCTCGTCTACAATTAAAATAATGAGTCACTTCATCACACGTGTCTAAATTACGAACTAAATTGTATTAATAAGACCGCGGCTCGGAAAGGGTTCTGTCAAATTAAATGGTATTTCGGTCATTTCCATCAATAAATGATTTTAGCAATTTGAACCTTACTGCATTGAGAATAGAATTATATTCACTAGAATAAAAAGAAAGATGTGGGTCATTACCATAATGTCAACTTTATTTGTTAATTGTTTTTTGAGTTATGTTTTAATTAAGAATAATGAAAGCTATTCTAACGAAATGAATAAAATTTTAATGTTAAAAGTATGGAAGAATATAATTAATGTATAATTTTCTTCTTATTTTTTTTTTATTTACAAAGGTAAAATAAATATACATGAGAATATCCAACGGAATTAGAAATTTAAAAATGTCAAATGGAGAATTTACTATATAACTCTTTTCTCCCAATTAAATTACACAGGTATTTTAACTAATTACATAAAATTCAATTTATATCTTTCTTTGTATGTACTGTCCAGAAGATTAAACAAGAAGAGTATAAGATTATGGAAATTGTCAGAGCAAAATTAATAACTTTTAAAAAAATAAGCTTCCACGACATGTTTTTGAAAACAGTTTAGGTATTTTTTTTAATATCAATATAATTTATTATCGCTTTTGGCCTTACTGTGTAATAAAATTATATTTTTCAGATTAGAATTTTCAATAGCTGCTCTGAAGGTGTCAGAATAAGCAAATTATGCTTGTAATAGTGTATAATATATTATTAAAAAGTAACTCTAAAACGACGAAGAATTCCGCTGCGTTACCATTAAATAAAAATACTGATATTAAAAGACAAAAGTTAAAGAAAATTAAAAAAAAAAAACAAATAAGAAAAGAATTCCTACATCATATTTCAATATTCGCCTCACTTGAAGCAGTTATACAAAATAACATTACACAATTCTGCAGCGCTTATGCTCGTATAAACGTCATTTCCAAGACAATTTCCCTCGTAGCAACGTAAAAATAAACTACACAGATAAATAACGACGGAGGCGTGCCTAGCAAGGAGGCTATTATGAAAAATCGTAACGCATTTACTGAGCGGACTCGAATGTATTATTCATGGAGGATATTTCGCGTCGGATACCTGCTATGCCTATTTATAAACGCTTGGGGTGCCACGCCCAGGTCGGCCAAACGTTAGTTTAGGCATGCAGTTGTTGCCTAATGTTTATTTGGGTTTATTAACTTGTCAATCGTAACTCAATGTATTATTTTTTTAAAGTAATACATAGGTTTATAAAATATGCTATATTATTTGCATACGTATAATATTAATTGGATTGACTTTCCTAACTCGTTAACATTTGATATAATCCTGTAAAATACAGAAGTGTTTGTATCGATATATAAAATATGCTTTATTATTTATTAAAACATGATATCGAACAAATTGGATTTAAATTACAAAAAAACACGTTAAAGCATATAAAGAGTGTTTATCTCTTGACAATTGTATCAAACTTACATATAAATAAAAATCAATTTGAAGATAGCTCAAAATAACAGTCGAAATAAATCCGTAAAATTCGATTTGTCCTCGTAAATCAATGCGACACGATTGAATATCAAAGAGCGACATTATCTAGTGTCGCGCGACGGCAAAGGCATATTAAAGCGAGTCACGAACGGTCGCGACGGTAACGCGTTTACCCCACAAATACCCTGATTGCTAACGACCCGGCCAGACGCCAAGGAAATCTTATTCCGTTTCTCTATTTATCAGTAATGGCCTCCGATTGTCGCTACGAATCTTAGTGTATCCTGTTAGCAAAAATAACTTTGATTTTTCTATCGAGAAACGATCGTTTTTATATAGTTTTTATTTGGATTTGAACATTGAAATCGATTTGATCGTTTTCAAATGTAGACAGATAGGTTCGTCGTCTGCAATATTTATTGAGGTGATCGGTTAAATATATCTTATCTATATCTATGTTTATCTATGCGTACTATGAAACAAGAAAACATTAAGTAATCACTTCATTTTCTGTTCGAGAAAATGGGCAACCTTATGGTTAATACTCATCATCAAACCCCACACCCTTGTTCATGTCATTATACTGGGTCACTCACACAAATCAAAAACACAGCAATGTATAATAGTGTTACCGCTTCACGGTAGAATAATGAATGATTGGGAAATAAGCATCCAGACAGGCCTACGCAAAGCCGCAGCTACCAGCGATAAAATAAAGATTATATTATAACATACTAAAGTAAAATTAAAAGGCAGATATAAGGTATAACACAGTTATGAATATCTTCTAGCAGATACAGAGATATTCGGCGTAACTTAATGTTTCTCTAAGAGAATTTCGCTCTAAAGCGATAAGCTCTCGGCGCGCTCAGTCTCGCTCACCGTAAGCAAAAACTCAATTATCATATTTTATACCTCATAATACTTACGAAAAAGATATTCAATTATATAATTTTCCCTCTGGAAAGGGAATCCCTTTTCATTTCTCATTTGGATTTTTCTCTTAAGCAATTACGCGCGCGCCTCGGGGAGCGCGAGATTGGTTCGCGAGTATATTTCTACGTCCGACGCGAATGCTCTAATTTATCTTTTAACAAGCAGTGGAATGTTATGTTAACTTATGCACGGACCGCGTTGGCTCTGTTTTCGTTTAATAAAAGTGTATTTCGCGGATGATTTTATGAGTTTCGGCGAGTTATGAATTTGTTTGCGCGCGGAATAGAAATGAGCTCATTTCATGCTCCCGTCCGATGCGTTGCGCAGATTAAGAGTTTTCTTTATTACCTATTTACATGCATAATACTTGGAAATTAATGTTTTAAATTTCATCTGTATTCATCGTCGGAATATAATGATACTTCGCTTAGTTTATATACAACTTCAGAGCTGTTGAATGATCATTGCATGTATGACATTGTAATTGAGAACAGCATTCGTGTCAACAATTCGATCCATCGAAGCGGTTCTAGAATTCGATTGTAGAAACTGTCGAATCGGATTCCGGGAAACTTGCGTAATCGCATCGCGCGGCCGGGAACACAAATTATTCGAGCGCCGAAACTCGGTAACTTCGTCAACCCTATAAAGGAGGTAAAGAACAAAGCGGAACCACAATTGGCCGTACCCTGAACCGATCGTACCTGAGTAGATGGAAGTTTTAAAAATGGCGGCTCTTTGAGAGAGAATTCGATAAGGCCTCGCCCGTGGGACGCGTAAATGCAATTTGCCAGGAATCGCTCGTGCCTTTGACGTCCTCGCGACTCTTCGTTTGAAGATTTGCTTGTTTGCTCTTAACGCTCGTGTGTGCTTACGTAAATAGGCTAGAAAAATTTAATATTGACACGAATGGATCCTTCTATGAGAAACAAGTTTATATATGTAAATCGGAATAGCAATTTATATTTCATGAAACTTTAAATATCAATCTGCTTCATTATTGGAAAAAGTTTAATAACTATATATGTAATTTATTTTAAGCGGTTATATTTTCTTTTCCAATTTCTACAATGTTTCACAATAAAAAAAAAATTAAAAGTATTTTTTTTTAGCCGAGATTTGCCTAGTCGTTAGAAATCTTAACCGATGATCGAGGTTTCTCTGTGATTTATATATTTATAAAACTTTTCAAAGCTGAAGTATAAAAATGCTGCAATAAGGAAATTACATGTCGAAAGTTATAATTGGTATGTTTTCGCAAGCTTTATTTAACCCCTAGTATTTCAATGCACACAGAATAAATATTATAGTTATCATTGCACCATAAAATATTATATACAATAAGTACATTATTTACAATAAAGTAAATGAAATAGAGGCGTGCTGTGCAAATTGTTAGCTAGCTGGAAGTGATGAGAGTCGTAAATGGATCAGCATAATTTTTATTAGGTAAATCAGTCTCTGGGAGGGAGTGACGTGAATTATTTCAAATGCCAACTTTGTAAGTGCCTGCTTACTCGCCACCCGCTTGTAGTGAGACCATGCTACGAACACTCTCAGCACTCTTGTAATGTGTTACTTTCACACAAAAAAAAACCTAGGATAAAATTGTATTTTATGAATTATCTAACTATGATTAGTTTCAATTAGATTATCAAATAATATTAATAACTTATAAAAACTTGAGTTGATTATTTTTGTCAAAGTAACATAAGTATATAATTTAGATAATGACATGTTATAACTTAATTTTGTTATGACTTTTGATGTAGGTATGTTCTCAACCGAATTTGATAAAATTCGATTGAGTACATTAATTAATTCATATTAATATTTATCTGCATCAGTAGTTTTTAGACATTTTGAAGTTCATTCCGAACAAACAAACAGACTGGCAATCAGAAATGGAAGTTTTGGTTTGGGTAACTCACAAATAGCTATTTTACCTTCAAACGAGGCATTTTGAAATTAGACAGACAAATTTTATTTATTATATATATTATAGATTTAATCAACACGTTTTATAAGAATACATTATAAATATTGAACTTTTTAAACAGGATTTATTCAGTGTCGTAATAAAATAGAATAAAAACAACACTGTCTCTAATATTATGAAATAATGGTCACCATAACGTCCGCATTGCGATGCAAATTGCGGGGAACGATAGAGAAACTCTGCGCAAATAACTTAGCCAAATTATAATTTGTTATTTGGTTCAGACACAATTAACGAACTCCTAACTTCGTAACGCTCTGTGACTGGCGTTTTAATTTGCTGTTTTATGAGATAAGTTCTGAATCTTCAGTTTGTTTCAGTAGCTTCATCTCGTCCTACGTTTGTTGTTTATAGTATTCATCATGTTCACATACAAAACCATGTAAAACTAACTACATATGTACAAAAAGTAAACAAGGTTGTGTCTATCATCTATGGAAGGAATAAAAACGGAAATATATTTTTTTATTTTCAATAATATAGCCTAAAAATTGATATCAACATCAAGCTTTTAAGAAATTAAAATCACAGTAAAATATTATGTACAATTAAGTTATGTACATATTTGGAATAAGTCAATAATAAAAATAAATTGTGAACCTTAAGTTAAATAAAATGTAATTGTAAGTAACGATATTAAAGCTTATTAGAAACCCTTCATTGCTAATTAGAAATACATTTTGAAAGAGGCGTATTAAATTATTTTTTAAATCCAAACCTAACGATTAAAACCCTTTGAATGTGCTGTATGGTTCGCAGCCCGCATTCGGTCAGGGAGGGTGGTCGTTTTACCACTCAATCCGACTGTGAGCAACTGATTCATGTTACCACTTTAAACGTCGTTCCATTGTATGCAGGCGTCGCTAATCTCCGAAAGGGGTGAAAGATTTAAAAGATACGAAAATACAGTTTTTTAGATTTTAGCATTATTTTTTATAATTAAAAAAATCGCAAAGAAAATAATTCGTATTTATTTATTTATGATTTAAAACTATGCAACTGTTACATTTGTCAATATAAATTAATCTATGCTCGTAAAATAGATTTTAGTAAAGTAATGTGCTTTTAAATATGTATTGTTATCTCGCGGCTCGTGTGATAGTGGTATATACTACCGGTTTTATATAATATTATTGTTATGATATGTATATTCGCGTAATAAATATAATCTATATCTATATTGTTATTGGTTTAGTAAGTCAATCATTGCGTTTGGCATTATCATTTTAACACGAACACAAAGCTGCTACGCTTCAGTTCAGCGTGTCAAAATATAAAGACAAGAACACACAGGCGGGTGGCACGCGCGCGTCACGTGCTCGCCAAACTAAGAGTCCGCGCCCGGAGCGCCCAGCGGGGTGCGCGCTATTACACACCCGACGGTGCCGGTGATTGTTTTTTCGAATTTTATAACAATATTGGTCAATGTTTACGATCGTTACATTTAATTTCAGAATAGGTTCGAAAATTGAATATTTCAGTGATATTTTAGAAACCTAGTCTTTGAACTATATTTTATAACTGTAGTAGCTGTAGCCTAAAACCATTCGAGCGACAAAAGGACTATACAACACAACAATAATTGTCACAGTTGTTCCTGAGATTAGCCGGATCAAACAAACTAACTCTTCAGCTTTATATTTCAGTATAGATTTCATAGTTCGGATTTACTTAAACTGATTTGTTTCTTTATATCAATAATAATTTACTTAGAAAAATATAATTCCGTTTTTTTTATAAGCTATTTGAAGCTTACGTGTTTATAGCGAAACAAAATTTAGTATTTCAATCTATTGAATTAATCAACAATTTTTAATAAACTCGAAATGACTTAACAATAGCGTCAGCCTTCAGGAAATCCAAGATCCAATTACGGTACATTTAGCATCAATAGTGAGCGCACTCCTGCAGTCGCGTGTCATTTGCTTTTTGTTTATCCACCAACTTCGGCTCAATTTAGCGTTAAGTGATCGCTATTGCCTTTGGGGCGACACCCCTGTGGCTTAATGACTAGCTTTCCGCTTTTTTTAACACGCGACGGGTCGCTACGATTATTTACGGCGAGTGTAGACGCGCCCTATTGTCCGAGCACTTGAGTAGAATCTGTTACGCTGATTTTGATGAAGTCAACGATTTATGGTTATCGATTATTTTGACACGAGATTTTTATGTGATTTTTATTTTGTTTAAGAACTCCCTTTGTTACATCATTTTATTGAGTCGATTTTGTATATATATGTTTATTGAATTTACAATCGATGCGGCCCAGTGGCTAGAATGTATGATTTTTACCCAAAGGTTGCGGGTTTAAGTCAGTGCACGCATCACTGAATGTTAATGGGCTTAGTGGATATTGCTGTTATAAAAATAATTAATTTAAAATAACTTAACGATTTTTTTATTCTTTATAATTATTGAAAAAAGAACTACATTATAATAGATATTCCATTCCAAAATTAAATCGAACTTTGAACGTGGTCTCTTATACAAGTAGCTAACAATAGCAATGGAATTAAGTGTAAGATTACTAACGTATCATAAACATAGATTGTAACGAGAAGAACCGGCAAAACCCTTTATAAATTTATCAGTTATAATATATCTTTATTTATTTATAATACAGGTAAGTAGACGAGCCGATGGCCCACCGCCTATAGAAATAGGGACGTAAAAAAAATTAACCGTACTATACATCACCAATGCATCACCAATCTTGGGAACGAATGATACGAATATGTTACCTCTCGTGCCTATTGTAAGTTCACTCATCCTTCCAACTGGAGCAGAACAATACTAATATTGCTGTTTGGAGATCGAATATCAGATGAACGGCCAGCAAGACTTTGACTAGAAACCGAGCACATCCTCTGAAGCTTCATCTAATCTATGAACAATTATGTTCCTACTCCAGATAGCATGTTATATGTATAATTACCGTCATACATAGCTCGTTACATAGATAGTGTTGTGTCGGTCTGTCGGGATGCATGATCCAATTGTCGTCCGCTAAATTGATACTCTATTTGGCCCAATTAAACATTAATTAAAGCCACAAATGAACACCGAGCCGCACAACTGTTATGCGCACTATGACATGACCACTAATCAAGTTGCCTTTATGTACTGACAGAATTGAGTTTTTAAACGACTTGGGTTATATTGTATTGTTATATTATCTGACTGCCTCGTTGGTCTAGCTTGTAACCTCTTTGTAAGCTCTTCTCTGATTATTATTTTTAATATATTATTGTCCTTATTTATGAATTAAATTGACAGTTTTGATTCTGTACAGTTAAATACGTAACACTTGTATTATTTAAGATATTATTGAAGATAGGTGCATGTTTTATCTAAATAAATAGCGTAGTATATAACATAGCATGACTGAGCTAAAGTGAACTATATTGCAACTATGAATTAGATATCAATATACTGATTCCTTTAGGGCTTGAAAGTCTAACTATAATTTACCAAAATTAAAATAATTTAATCAAATGAGAAATCATTAAAGTGTCGATAATTTCACACCAAAACATACATTTGGATTTCATTTATAATTTCTTCAAATGCTTAGATACAAATTTAGAGCTTATTATATAGAGAGATACTTAGAGCTTACATATTCATTACCTAAGCTTCTATATAATACATCAACATTAAAGTAATTATATTTAAAATATATATACATTGTTATAATTTTTTCTATCGACGACGAGTTTTCGACCTCGGCTTCGTTCGCGTACGAGAGGGAAAGTGAGATGTTACGTACCCTATCTCCCTTTCTGTACCACTGACAACGTGATTACAAAATTTCATTATAATTGGTTCAGTAGTTAAGGCGTTAAAGCGTAACAAAACTCACTTTCCCATACACAATATTAGTAAGAATATTTATTAACATAGCACTTAAATAATTTTTTTTTTTATTGCATTGGAAGGCGGACGAGCATATGGGCCACCTTATGGTAAGTGGTCACCAACGCCCATAGACATTGACATTGTAAGAGATATTTTACATCGCTTACATCGCCAATGCGCCACCAACCTTGGGAACTAAGATCTTATGTCCCTTGTGCCTGTAATTACACTGGCTCACTCACCCTTCAAACCGGAACACAACAATAGCAAGTACTGCTGTTTTGCGGTAGAATATCTGATGAGTGGGTGGTACCTACCCAGACGAGCTTGCACAAAGCCCTACCACCAAGTACAGTAAATATAAATTAAAAATAATTAGTGCATGTTATGTCGTGACTACAAAGAATTATGAAATAATATACAAAAGACAGCATTGCAGCAGACTTTGGCATTGTAAGAGATGTTAACCATCGCTTATATCGAAAATGCGCCACCAATCTTGTGAACTTAGATGTTATATCCCTTGTGCCTGTAATTACACTGGCTCACTCACCCTTCAAACCGGAACACAACAATACCAAGTACTGCTGTTTTGCGGTAGAATATCTGAGGAGTGGGTTGTACCTACCCAGACGAGCTTGCACAAAGCTCTACCACCAAGTTATTAATATATGAAATAAAAATTAATTATGACAATATTGCTTAATTATTATTTACGTTAATTCATTGAATGATAAGGATGAAATAAAATGCGTCTCAGAATCGTTTAATTAACGACATTACAACGAATTGACTTAACTAGTAAAGCAATTAGGGAATAATCAACGCGCGTCCACTGTTGCCAGTGACGTGGATTAGGTGATCTCAGTACAGTCAATTTCAATTTAACGTCAACAGAGATGGATAAGGATTATGAACTCAAACAGACACAGTTACGGTATTTGTGTTATTATAATTGGACTTAGTTACGCAAAATAGATTCTAGCCTTCAAAAATCGATTTCTGACTCATTATCAAAACACAGTACAGAAACATGTGAATGTTCCACTGCTGGGCTAAGCTCTCTTTTCCTCTTTTTCAGGAGAAGGTATGGAGCTTATTCCACCACACTGCTCTAATGCGGGTCGGTGGAATACAGGTGTGACAGAATTTCAGTGAAATTTGACACATGCAGTTTTCCTTCACCGTCAAGCACGAGATAAATTATATCACAAATTAAGCTCATAAAAATTCTCTCGGAACTGGATCGGACTTGAACCCACTATCATCGCTTAAGATTGACGCGTTCTAACCCATTGGTTAGAATGCATCAATCCTAACCCATTGACCACCTCGGCTTTAAAGTTTAAGGTTTATTGAGTAAGTATTCAAATACAATGCGCAAATGAACCTATTTTTTTTTACGAAACAGGGAGTCGAACCCACTCTCTTTACATTAGATTCAATTACAAGTCACCGTGCCACTGGCTGCTATTATAAATTAAGCTAACGATGCTTAATCTTGTTTTTCCACATTAAGCATCTGGCAGCGCTTGGTGTTACAGTATTAGCGAACACGTACGCGTCGACAAATGCGCGCTAACATTGTTAACCCGCTGAAAATCGACACACGTGGATTCCCTTTAACGCGGCGGCTTTAGCTACATGTTATAATATGAGTTTTTTATTTCGTTACAAATTGGTTTTAGCACCTTGCAATTTTATATAAAAAAAATTGAGCCTACTAATGAATTACCTTAAAAAAATTGGTTGCCTGTAAAGTCGGTATACGGGCGAAAGTTTTACGTGACAACGACTTTGAGTGGTAAAATAATTTTAATGTGAATATTCATTCGTATAGTAGGAAGAAGGATGAAATAATAGTAACAATTTAAAACATTTATTTATACAAAGAATTATATTTAAAACATTAATTTATACAAAGAATCTCGCACTGAATTTCACTTTTTATGTCTGTCTCTCTCGCTCTTAGGCGGGCTAACCATGCCCGAGTGGAAGGGACGCGCGCCTCTCACTCGCTCTCATTGTGAGCGCATAACGTGAGCGGAGCGTAACGCAGTTTCTTGAAGTGTCACCCGGCAAACCAATTTATAAGACGTTGTCACGTCAAAAGGTCTTTTTATTCTTTTGGCTTCGTATGTTTTACTGAAATGTCAAGTGTATTTCAGTTTAGTTTTCACCAATTTAAACCTTTATTTTAATATAATTTCAGGGATTATAATGTCCGATTGCAAAAGTGGCGTTGTTTCTTATTCAAGTAACTACAAAAGTATTACAGAGGAATATTGTTCTATACTTTTGTAGATGTAGTGCTGTGTTCTTTTTATATTTAATTATTGAAAAATGGAATAAAAATGGTTATTATAAAATATCGCTGTATAATGCTCGTTTATTTTGTGGTGCCGATTAATTGTACAACTTCTAGTATTTTTTAACATTAAAATAAAATCCATTATTAAGAAATTGTAGCGTTAGTATCTATGTAACGTGTGGAACCAAATGCACACTGACGTAATTACGTCACTTTTATTGGACGAATAGCGCGGGGTCGAATGCGGTGCCCTTACCGCGAGTCGCGAACGGGTTTATTGGCGCGCGGGTGAAACGGACTGATGTAAATCTATTTGTCATATTAATGTGGGCAATTAGACCGGCATGCGGGCTGTAGGGTTGCCAGTTCGCTATAAACACATACACGCATGATTATATTACATTTTTTAGACAATAATAATTATTATTATTTTTATTTGACTTCATATTGTATTGAATAGTATTATATTCGTACAAAATAAATAAGACTACATAATATATTTCAATTAGACATAAAGAAAATATTTAGACATATATTAATCGTACTTAAATTTGACAGCAAACGTCATTGCTTATTATTACAATCATAGTGCAATACAATTTCTTTTTTTATATTATTGTTGAAATTTTAATTTTGAATTCGTAGCTGGCAACCCTAGCGAGAAAGGGTTGCCGCGAAACAGTCGCGGGTTCATTATACCGTACAATTGTACAAATGAAATGTTTAATTGACGCGTTTAATTAGATCTCACGATCATAATACGCTTTTTTGACTAATCGAATGAGTCACTGCGGACTAAACAGGATCATGAGATAATAAAAAATTAATTGTTCGTGTGTTTAATGCATGACAATTTAAATTTAAACATCGTTAATAACGTTCATATCATCGCGGTGGTAACGCTCTGTGTAAGCCTGTCTCAGTAGGTACCACACTCGCCACGTGATCTACTTCCAGCAATACATAGTACTGCTGTGTTCCGGTTGGATAGGTGAGTGAGCTAGTGTAATGACAGGCAGAAGGATTACATCTTAGTTCTCAAGGTTGGCGGTCCCAATATTAATTTCGCATTCGTTATCTATTACCTGGGTCGAAAAGGTAACCTTTCTTATGGGGTAAAGCCAACAAAACTGTTTATGTCTTCCTTCTAATAAGTACTCCGAATATTAAAATGAAAACAACACTTTGTGTATTAACATGTCTGTTTGTCCTGAGTCTGTAATTATCTATATAAGAAGGTATGTATTTACAAATTAAAAGTAGTATTTGTATATCAGTTGTCTGGTTTCCAAGATCTGCTTAGCTTGTGTGAATAATGTCCCAAGATATTATTACAAATAAAATATATAAAATAATTGCTCTTAGTACTAAAAATTGGTTGCCTGTAAAGTCGGTATACGGGCGAAAGTTTTACGTGACAAGGACTTTGAGTGGTAAAATAATTTTAATGTGAATATTCATTCGTATAGTAGGAAGAAGGATGAAATAATAGTAACAATTTAAAACATTTATTTATACAAAGAATTATATTTAAAACATTAATTTATACAAAGAATCTCGCACTGAATTTCACTTTTTATGTCTGTCTCTCTCGCTCTTAGGCGGGCTAACCATGCCCGAGTGGAAGGGACGCGTGCCTCTCACTCGCTCTCATTGTGAGCGCATAACGTGAGCGGAGCGTAACGCAGTTTCTTGAAGTGTCACCCGGCAAACCAATTTATAAGACGTTGTCACGTCAAAATTAAACTGTATTCAATATAAAATCAATCTGAATGAAAGTGTTCGATATCAACAACATATAATATTTACGTGTTCACAGATTTCGTGTGTAAATTCCTGTCATAAGCCTGACCGCTCTGCGCATTAACGTTCGGATACTGGACGACGTTGGCCATAATCCGAATGACCGGTAACACGCCTCACTCACAAAACAAAGTAATAACATTAAATTATTTTCAATGATATACTTACTATTAAAAACATAATATTCATAAACGATTTATGAATATGAAATTGTACATTTGTATTGATTATTAACATAAAGATATTTCAATTACAATTAAAAACTTTTTGCATGTAAACTTTTTAATGAGTGTGATTTGGCATTACAATCTTACTCCTTTGTTTTTATAGAAAATTTTTAAATACATCAAAATATTACTCTCAATATGTATTGTGTAATTCACTAAACAATATATTTGATCAATAAGCTATGATGTTAACACAGCTCGAACTCTTAAGTTATTAAGTGAAACGAACTTAACCCTAGCCGATCATTGGTAAGTAAGCTCTCTCGATTCGATTAAAGTAAATCTTTGGACAAGTTAAATAAACTTTAGTAGAGCCGGGCGATGTTTAAGTTCAAAATTCAATTAACATCGACACGAGGAGATATCAACATTTAACTAAATTGTATTTAATATTTTAGATGTATGTCATTCATCTGAATGGATGAATCAATCGTATACTCGTATTGCATTACGAGATTAATTTATTCAATTGGTGAACTTAATAATCTTTTTTTCAGTTTTGTGTGAGACCAAGTGTGTTTTATTTCTTAAGCTATCATAAACGATGACATAAGTAGCCAATGTATTTCTAAATAAGCCGTTCTTGAATATATAAGTTTAGAAGAGGAACATAAATTTCATATTCTGACATAAGAAAATTAGAAAAGAATGTTCGTGATATTAATTCAATTTTTAAATCTAATGTAATATTATATATAACAATGCAAACAACTTTAGAAATAAAACCGACTTATCATCCATAAAAGTATTATATGTACAAGTAATATATGAATGTAAAAATTTAATAAACGAAGGGCCAGCAGGTTTTTTTTTGGTAGTGCCATGCTGCATACCTTCAGGTTGTAGCCGAATGGGCCGGCACGCCTGGGGAAGTACCACTCTCTCACTTAAAATCGGCGTGAAGTGGTAGCCAAGCTACCGCGTTTCGTTCGGTATGTGAGAGTTCCGGAGGCCCAATTCCCCCCCCCCCCAACAAAATGAGTGCGCAGAATAAAGAACAACTACCCCAGGAGGGTACCATCTGCGCCTGCGGTGGACAATCCCTCTCTGGACATCCATGCTCAGGACATACACCACCTGAGCAGGGATGCCCAGGCTGCCCTTCGAATTCTGGGGGGGGCAATTTTGCGCTCTTAAATGGTCGGGGCAAACGGAGCAGGCATCTTATGGCAACCCCTTCCACCCTCACTGTGGACTTCTGCAACATTAGGGGACTGAATTCCAACTTAAACGCCGTCCACTTCCATCTCGAGACGGCGAAGCCGGCCTTGCTCTTTTTAACCGAGACCCAGATATTGTCTCCGGCGGACACCTCATTCCTCTCCTACCCGGGGTACAAGTTGGAACATTCCTTTGTGCCACGGGCTGGAGTGTGTGTTTACGTCAGAGATGATATCTGCTCTCGTCGCCTCGCCCATCTTGAAGGGAGGGACCTATCCATTCTATGGCTGCGCGTAGACTGCGATGATCATCCGCGAATCTACGCGTGCCTATATAGGTCCCATAGCGGTAATGCCGAAACTGACCGGCTCGTTGAGCACATCCAATGGGCTACAGATTCCGTGCTGCAGCAGATCCCATCCGCAGAGATCGTGATTCTTGGCGATTTTAACGCCCACCATGCCGAATGGCTTGGATCACGTACCACCGATCATGCGGGGAGATCTGTGGTCGATTTTGCCTTGGCATATGATCTGACACAACTGGTTACCTCGCCAACGCGAATCCCAGATGTGGAGGATCATACACCTTCCCTGTTAGACCTTCTGCTGACCTCTCATCCGGACGGGTACCATGTTTCCGTAGAGCCTCCTCTTGGCTCGTCGGACCACTGCCTTGTCCGGAGTACAGTGCCGATTACACGCACCTCACGGCCTCGGTTCGTGGGTTGTCGCCGTGTGTGGCACTACAGGTTAGCGGACTGGGATGGGATGCGGTCCTTCTTTGCATCCTACCCATGGGGGCGGATTTGTTTCTCGCCGGATGATCCCGATGTCGTTGCTGACTCCGTCGCTGATGTGGTGTTTCAGGGTATGGAACTCTTCATTCCGTACTCTGCAATACCCATCGGCGGCAGATCCCAGCCTTGGTTTGGTCGCTTCTGCAAAACGGCGTCACGTCGAAAGGTAGAATGCTATCAAGCCT
Source organism: Nymphalis c-album (assembly GCA_963151315.1). Taxonomy (NCBI): domain Eukaryota; kingdom Metazoa; phylum Arthropoda; class Insecta; order Lepidoptera; family Nymphalidae; genus Nymphalis; species Nymphalis c-album. The sequence continues at coordinate 2,852,991 of OY720602.1, read as the reverse complement.
GGGCTGAAGCATCGGCATCGCGTGATGTAAATACCAGCGCATTTAAAAAGGAATACAACTCTGCCTCCAGGTCTTTCAAAAGTGTTATTGCCAAGGCGAAATCGGAGCACATAGGCAGGATTGGCGAGAGATTGGTGCGTCTTCCTTCGGGAACACGTGCATTCTGGTCTCTCGCTAAGGCTGTCTTAGGGAATTTCTGTCAGCCCTCCCTTCCATCTCTGCACAGGAGCGATGACTCGTTGGCCCATTCTGCGAAAGAGAAAGCCGACCTTTTGGGATCTCTCTTCGCGTACAACTCGACTCTTGATGATCAAGGAAAGACACCACCGACAATCTTGCGGTGTGATACCTCGATGCCGGAAATTAAATTCCGGCAGAGTGCAGTTCGTAAAGCACTTTTTTCCTTGGACATCCATAAGTCGAGTGGGCCCGATGGCATTCCTCCGATTGTGCTGCGCACTTGTGCTCCCGAGCTGGCACCGGTCTTAACGCGTCTTTTCCGCCACTCTTACACATTAGGCGTTGTCCCGAATTCTTGGAAGACGGCTTTAGTGCACCCGATCCCTAAAAAAGGCAATCGCTCTGATCCAACAAATTATAGGCCTATTGCTATCACCTCCTTGTTCTCCAAGGTGATGGAGTCCATCATTAACTGCCAGCTCCTGCGGTACCTAGAGGAGCATCAGCTGATTAGCGACCGCCAGTACGGCTTCCGTCGGGGTCGCTCAGCTGGTGATCTTCTAGTTTACCTTACTCACAGTTGGGCTACGGCGGTTGAGTCCAAGGGGGAGGCATTAGCAGTCAGTCTGGACATAGCGAAAGCCTTCGATCGGGTATGGCATAAAGCGCTACTCTCCAAGCTTCCATCCTACGGGCTTCCCGAGAAATTGTGCAAGTGGATCACCAGTTTTTTGGCAGATCGGAGCATCAAGGTCGTTGTCGACGGTGCATGCTCTGACTTAAAATTCGTCAATTCTGGTGTTCCACAAGGCTGCGTTCTATCACCTACTCTGTTTCTTCTGCATATCAATGATATGTTACAAATCAGTAACATTCACTGCTATGCGGATGACAGCACTGTAGACGTCCATTACACCGGCCGTGCTAATATTTCTCGGGAACACGTCGACGAGTGTCGGAACAAACTTGTGTCTGAAGTCGAGACCTTGTTAACCAAGGTCTCGGACTGGGGCCGACTGAACTTGGTCCAATTCAACCCCAATAAGACACAAGTTTGCGCGTTAACCGCTAAAAAATCTCCTTTTGTCATATCCCCTCATTTCGAGAATACTCCCCTTGCTGCCACAGCCAGTATCGGTATACTTGGCGTCGAGATTTCGAACACTGTTCAGTTCCGCGGTCAATTGGAAGTTAAAGCCAAATTGGCTTCTAAAAAGCTTGGAGTGCTCAACAAGGCGAGACGGTACTTCACGTCGGACCATCGCCTAAAACTTTACAAGGCGCAAATTCGGCCCCACATGGAGTACTGTTCTCACCTCTGGGCGGGAGCTCCCCAGTACCAGCTTCTTCCTTTTGACCGCATTCAACGTAGAGCGGTTCGAATTGTCGACGATCAGGCTATTACCGACCGGCTTGATCCTTTGGCCTTGCGTAGAGATGTTGGGTCACTCTGCATACTCTATCGCATATATCACGGGGAGTGTTCTGAGGAGTTGTTTGGATTAGTCCCGGCAGCTGAATTTCACCACCGGACATCGCGCCAGAACTCCAAATTCCATCCCCATCACCTCGATGTCTGGAAATCCACAACAGTGCGTTTCTTAAGGCATTTCCTGCCTCGCACAATCACTCTGTGGAACCAGCTTTCGCCGGCGACTTTTCCGAACCGATATGACATAAAAACCTTCAAGAAGAGAGCGTACTCTTTCCTCCAAGGCCGGCAACGCACCTGCAAGTCCTCGGATGTTGCAGGCGTCCATGGGCGGTGGTAGTCACTTTCCATCAGGTGAGCCTCCTGCTCGTTTGCCCCCTATTACATAAAAAAAAAAAAAAAAAAGGCATGCTTCTTAATACTTGAAAAGTGCGCAACAAGAACGCATAAAATAAAAAAATTCTTCATCGTCTTTTAATATAGTTCCAAGGTTCCATCTCAATTATAATAAACTTTATTAAGTGTTTGTTTGTTTGTTTGTTTTTGTTCGTACATTCAGAAAAAAAAAGTTATTTTTTATATAAAGGTTTAAATTTCTACGTGAGTATATAAAAACAATCCGAACTCTTTAATTAGGACCGACTTCATTATTCAGTGGAAACATTAACGATATACAATGAGTGACCCAAATATTGTGATAATAGATATATTATTGTGGCTACTTTCAATCACAGTCAATCAATTTAAGGTTAAAATGATTTGAATGTGTCTTATTACTATTAATTAAGTTTATTGTGACTGGCTACATTCGCTACGACCCTGAGGAGCGAATCTGTAACGTATAGATGTCAACCAATAAAGCCAAAACTTTATTTCTCAACTGATTTGATTGAATTGAAAAATAAATATGTTATGGTAAATTTTAAATAAAGTATTTGCCTCAAAATGTCCCCTGCCGAGCTAAGATCTTCACTTCTTTGAGATGAAGGTTAGGTGCTTATTTCACCAGGCTACTCCCGACTTGAGTTCATCTCGCTCATCCCTCCCGGTGACGATGTATAGGCCACTAAGGTATACAGCTATCCGAAAAAAAACATTCTACTTCAATGGAGATTGTTAGTTTCCTTTCAAAGACTAGATTAATTATAAACATGATTAAGAGCCTAAGAAACTCAAAATGTTATATTCATAGAGACTTTTACAAGTATATACTTTTAAAAGTTGCATGGAACGGGTATATATAAATCAGAAAGATATTTAAGATAAATGAGAATATTTTCAAAATTATTAAATTGTAGTTATTACAAAGAGATATATATTTATTATGTCTTAGTACATATAATTCTTGAAAACGAACTAAAGAAATATTCGTTCAAATACATAACTTTTTTTACGCGTTGTATCATTCGGGTGGTAAATCAGCACTACTTATAAATCAATGTTTCATCACAAACAGTAAACCCAGATTAAGTCTATCAAGCAGAAGTGGTCTATCGTAAATTAAACGCGAAAAATTTTCTTTATTGCCTCCATTACTCTAACCCGTTCATTTATGAGCGTCAGCGCAACATTATTACCGTTCATTAGACTAACGCTCGCAGTAGCCTTAATGAAGTAATTGCTGAACAACCCATCCTAACACCTAAATAGTGCAATGCAATTTATCCTCTATAACATTGGTATACGCGCTAGATTCCCACGAAAACTCGTTTCGGATAGCTGTGGGTTGTTTATGTACCCGTCGTCATAACTCGACCACCGGCACTGACGACACACGCTACGGAATTGGGTATGATTCATTTTGGTCCAGTAATTAAATTGGTTACTGTACGCTTATGTGTTTGTAAGACATTTGATAAGATTCTCCATCTTCTAGTTATTTGATTCAAACATAACAATTATAATCACTTTTACTTATATGTATAAGTATATCCTCTTTAAATCAAAAAAATCTCACTCCACGCTTTTTTTAAGTAATATTATGAAATTTATTAAGTGGCGAATTTAATTAAAATTAAATGATTAAATTATCTTGGATGAAAGTCTAAATTCGAGACCGTAGCAGTTGATCCTCTATCATAATAAACTAATATTAACAGTAAACATCCACTTACTGGTCAAATGGTGAAAATATATGATGCGCCGGCCGCGGCTCCGGTGGCGCATCCCGGGAGCCAGCACTGCCCACTGACGGCGCTGGTGACGCACAGCTCGCCTCCGATCTGTAATGTTTATTTTCTGCTAAAAACTATCCATACATGATGATTCTACACCTAAAATGTCATTTTTATGGATTAATAATTCAAAAGGTGAGGCCTTATCTCAGTTGTGGAACAATTACAGGTTGTTACCAAACATTCGTTATGATGGTAGGGCTTCGTGCAAGCTCGTCTGGGGAGGTACCACCCACTAATTACATATTTTACCGCGAAACGGCAGTACTTGGTATTGTTATATTCCGGTTTTAAGGGTTAGTGAGCTAGTTTATTTACAGGCACAAGGGAAATAGCACCTTAATTCCCAAGGTTTGTGACGCATTGGCGGCATTGGGGATGTAAGCAATTGTTAACGTTTCTTACAATGCCAATGTCTATGGTCCACTTGTCTAATCAATACAAAAAATACAAAAGACCTTTAAATCTACTTAATAGATAACAAACCAGACTGGACGCTTTATGATTACCTATCAAGCCTCGGAGATCTGTTAGGCGAACGGTGCGGCGAGCGGCGCGGCGAGCCCGGGGTGACAGGCGGTGACGCGCGCGGCGACACACCCGCAGACATTGGCGACGCATCCCCTGACCCGCGCGACATCCCACATTCTGAAGAACCCTGCCAAGAAAATCACAATAGTTGAATGAGACGAGTACGAATAAACTAGATTTTGTTAATTTGTGAAAAACTTAGAAACGTGTTCTGAATTTATAGTAGCCTAGCTTTTACTCGCGTGTGAAAAAAATGGAGAAAGAGGGTGTTGTGTAAAAATTATATTATCCTAGATCAGTATAAAAGTTGAGATTTTAGAATAAATGTATAGAAATCCCAATAGTTTCCGTTTATAAAAAGTTTTATCGTTAATAGCAGACGAATTTAAACTTTAAAGGCACTAAAATTAAGTAATTAATATGTAATATACCTTGTCGTCTGCGAGGTCTCTTTTGGCCATCACCTCAGCGCCCTCCCTCTTCCGTTGTTCCTCTTTCAACCTCTCCGCTTTCCGCCATTTCGCCCTCCGATTTTGAAACCAGACCTGTTGAAATATATTAATACTATAGATCTAGAATTTGTTTGTTTCACAATCACACCGTAACAACCCGGGCTGCCCGCTCCTACTCAGATAATATAAAACAGTGATCATAGACAAGGGTTACTTTTTACAATTATCGACCAACATTAGCAATATATATTTTTACAAAATTAAAATATATGCATTTAAAAAATTCTTCCTTAAAACTGCTTTAAATCAATTTATCAAATATATTTCTCATAGATTTTTTTCAATACAGTCAGTGTTTGGAAATATTAAAATTGCAAAACATCATCTAACATTTATGAACATCATAAAATACAACACAGTAAAAAAATCTATAAGCCTTTATCCTCTAGAACCGAGCTGTCAACATGAGGCTTTAATAATACATCATTACAACCCCATTTCGTTGGTATTATAACTCAAAGATTACCCATCACGAAACCATAAGGGAGCGAACCCCAACCAGCTAAATCGAACTTTGTTTCAATGGCTGAAACAACCTACAGTAGTTCCAGATAAATTGGATGATGTGTAATCAACGCTAGGATTAAAGAGCCTTATATTAGAAGATGGATTGTGCTACGAGAGATCAAGCTGTGTTGGCTGCTGTAAGCTGGTTAGTGCGGCGAGAGGCGAGCCACATTTGCCGGTGCAATTTTCGCAATTTACTTTTAATAAGCCCTCTGGTGGGAGAGTGCTATGAAATCTCATAGCGATGGTGTCAAAATTTGTGTAGACTCGAAATTAGGCACTAACTTAAATTTGTTGTTACTTTCATGAAGGCGTACTGTGTTTATTTTACTATGTACAAAGCGATGAAGACCCGCGACTTTTTTTGATTGAAGATTTAATATAATATATAGTAGTATCACTTCTTAACGATACGGTAAAAAATGTACTTTATGATTTTTAATTTGGACTTAACTTGGGACATATAAAAAATATATGTGTATTTAAAAATGCACATACCAAAAAACTTTTATTAAGATTTTTAGTATATTATGTTGTAAGAATAGTTGGTTTTAATTGAACAAAAATAACGATACGCATTACATCAATGAAATTAATCGCAATTTGATCAACTGATACATATGAATGTACAAACTGACATCGCGATAAAAAAAACTGAGAACTCAAACGTTTGATTTTATAAAAACCTCATAACTGCAAAAAGATATAGACTTTAGTAGTCTCATATAAAATTTATTAAAACATATATTGTATGTATATATGACATATACTTGGAGTAATAGTGCCAAAAAATTCATCCAAAATATTACTCCCCGCCTAATTGCCTCCACTGGTGACAGGAGGGCTGGTTCATTTTTCGCCCAGAGAATCGGAATTGCGATTCAAAGAGGAAATGCTGCTAGCATTCTTGCCACCATTCCACGCGGTCACGACTTGTATAATAATTATTTTTAAATGTTATTTGTATTTAGTTAAGGTTTTAATATATGACATATAAATTATATGTTTTCTATTTCATCATCATTTAAATTGTAGTGTGACTAGTGGAAAGCTCTTCCTTGGTTTTATTTACCGTTTGATCCCCCGATATTAGTTCGGTGTAAACATTGGTCCTTCGAGCCGGATAATTAGTGAAGAAGAAGATACTAGCAGAGGTGCCCTCTGGTCATACACGGGCACCTCTCCAGTCCTATCGATATTTTGGTATTCGTTGTGAAGCAGTCACAGATAAACCACAAGAGTTGGTGCTGAGAAAAGGATAGATGTGACGTCAGCAGGACGCCAACAAAAAAATTCAAAAATTGCAACAGCTTTAAGAAGCGCTAGAAGAAAGTTATACCATATGGAAAGGAAAGTGTGTTATAGTGAGTGATACTGGAAAACCGTGAGTAAACTATTTCAAATAACATTTAAAAGGAAGTAATATCGTAAAAGTGAATAAATACAAATTTGAACATTGAAGAATTCATAATAAAAATATTGTAGTTTAGACTTGTTAAATAATAAGGCAAAACTCTGTTGAGACGGGGAACCTACGCCCGATTTCATATAAATGTTATTGTAAACAACACTTGTAAAATTTTCAAAATTATTTTATTGGACTTGTAATATTTATTTACATATGAAGTAAGTTGTCTTAGAAACCAATTTGTGTTATTGTTAATGTGTAATGAATATTGTGTTTTATTTTAAATTGTAATTGGTTTGAAGTTTGTGTAATTCTTGTTGTCAATTTGCTGTCAAAATGTCGTTAGCGTCGCTTATTAGAATTCAAACAGATGTTTATAAAAGACTATTAAATGCTCAAAATAATTATAAAAACGTTTCTAAGGACAAGATTACTCAACCGTATGTGGAAGTAATATTAGAACATTTTGAAGATTTGTGGTCACAATTTACATCAACCCATACTGACATTGTAAAAGGTTATGATGACAAAGATGTAGATTCAACTTTGTATGTAAAAAATAAAATGTATGATAACGCTGAAAATGTATATATAGATATGAAATGTCAATTAAAATTTGATTTACTTAAGTTAAAGGATGAGGCTCAAAGGTTTAACACGTCAAATACTTCTGAGTCGATTAGTAATGGGAATAATATAAAGTTACCTAGAATAACGATACCTACGTTTTCAGGTAAATATACAGAGTGGCCGACTTTTCGGGATTTATTTTCGTCGTTGATAGATAAAAACGATACTTTAGATAAAGTTCAGAAATTACACTACCTTAAAAGCTGTCTCACTGGAGAGGCTGAGCAGTTACTTAGACACGTTCCGATATCTGACATTAATTACGATAGATGTTGGTCTCAGCTTGAATCGCGATACAATAATAAGAAATATTTATCAAATTGTATCCTTAGTAGATTATTGAATCAAAACAACATACAAGCGGGATCAGCTAGTGCATTAAGGGAATTGCTAGATACTTCTACAGATTGCTTAACTGCATTGACTAACTTAGGTATAGATATTAATTCGTGGGATGTTATAATTATTCATATTCTATCTATGAAATTGGATATTGAAAGTAGAAAAGCGTGGGAAATCAATGTAACTGGTAGTGTTGACACGGGAGAACTACCATCATTTGAGCAGTTCAAACAATTCTTGACGAGTCGTTTCAGAGCACTTGAATTTTTAGAACCTAATTTAAGCTATGTAAACCAAACGTCTGTCATTGAGCATAAAGCAATGCACATTACTACTGTTTCATGTCTATATTGTAATAAATACCATAAATTGGGAAAATGCAAACAGTTTTCAAAACAAAGTGTAGATACATGTCGTAAATTTCTTGAATGTAATAAATTATGTTTTAATTGTTTAGCTCAGAATCATATTGCCAAATATTGTCGTAATTCAGCGAGATGTAGAATTTGTGAACGTAGACATCATACTCTGTTGCATACAAAAACTAAGTTTGAAGAAACTGATACAAATGTTAAAAACCGTAGAAACAGTAAAAATAATAATATAGTCGTAAGATAGTACACGTATGTAATTCAGTATAACAAATAAATATAAAATAAGATTGGACTATAAGGCCATTATGATACTTGTCATATTTTGTTACATTTAGCACATGTATCATGGTGGGCGGTATGTAAAGTATATTATATAAAATAATATCTTTGGTGGGCGGTATGTATAATGGTATGTGTTACTATTTTCTAGCGATAGATGGCGTTAATAAAATATGTCAGTTTTCTGAATCGCGCTGTCTAGATTCGCTAATCAATACATATAATGTCAAAGAGATTTTGTTAAATTGATCAGACACAATAAATTGTAGTGTGACTAGTGGAAAGCTCTTCCTTGGTTTTATTTACCGTTTGATCCCCCGATATTAGTTCGGTGTAAACATTTTACGTCAACTTGACAAGACAACTATAGTGAAAAAAATTATAATAAAAAATATATAATTATATTATTATGTATTATTAGTATTGGCTTTTAAGCGAATTCAATACAAAATATTTCTTTAATATGAATTGTTGTGGATAAGAAGTGTCTAAAATCTGTGTTGAAATACTAAAATATTTCTTAAAATGTCAAATGCATGTAATGTTTGCAAATTTAATGTACTAGTTACACAAAAAAGAATTAGCTGTATTAAATGCCAGACCAAGAACCACCTTGAATGTATTGTTCAACCTGGGACTAAGTCGCCCGTTGTAAGAGGACAGTGGATTTGTACGACCTGTAAAAATAAGTATCCCTCTACATTACTGGAAAGAAGCGTCACTAATATAAATAAAAACACTGAAGAAACTGCTGCTTCTAACAGCGATTGGCTGTCAGCTATAAAGAAAGAAGTGCAGGAAATTATTACTCAAACTGTTAGTGTTGAATTGCAAAAAAATCGTGAGGAACTGAGCGGTTTGCAAAACATACAATCATCTATAGAATATTTATCGGGTCTTTTCAATTCAGCAAAACAAGAGTTGGAAGAAACGAAGAAGGAAGTTCAATCGTTGAAGAAAGCTAACAGTGAACTTAGAGAAATCGTAAACAGCCACGCAAATACAATCAATATATTAGATAAAGAGGCAAGAGCAAACAATATTGAATTGCATTGTATACCGGAGAACAGGGGCGAAAACCTGCTCAAAACTGTAGAACAAATTGGCAGAGTAATAAGCACCAATATACCTGAAGGAAGTGTCGTTAAGTGTACCCGCATAGCAAAATTAAATAAAAGCTCACCACGCCCTAGGTCTGTTATTGTGAAATTTAGCTCATCTTTACTAAAAGACAAGTTTCTGGCAGGAGTAATTAATTTTAATAAAGCAAATAAAAACGACAAGTTAAATACAGCACATCTCGGAATAGCTGGGCAGAAGAATCCAGTCTACATTTCAGAGCATTTATCTTCTACAGCTAAAGATATCTACGCTGCATCTCGTATTTTTGCCAAACAAAAACAATATCGTTTTGTCTGGTCAAATAACGGTAACATATTCATACGAAAAACGATATCTAGTGACGCTATATTGGTAAAATCAAAGGAACACTTGCTTACATTAACATAAACATTGTATTATTGTATAGATAAATTTTTGTTTGTAATATTATTATATATTTATCCTTAATTTATCATTAATTTATCGTTAATTTATTGTTAATTTATTATTACATTTATTTTAGATATAACAATTACTGTTAATGGTTAATAGTTTGAAAATATTTTATCAGAATGTTAGAGGGTTGCGAACTAAAACAAATAGCGTTTACCTTGCTCTGCTTAACTCATATTTTGATATAATAGTTTTCACAGAAACATGGCTTAACGATGGAATATCAGATAATGAGTTATTTGATGATCGATATCACGTATTTCGTCGAGATCGTCAATCAAATAATTCTAAAAACTTGAATGGTGGAGGAGTATTAATAGCGGTCTCAAAAATGTATAAGTGTTATAGGGTTAATTCATGGGAGACAAACTGTGAGGATATTTGGGTGAATATAATTTTAGACTCAAAAACTATTTCGTTATGTGCCGTATATATACCATCACCGCTTAAATATGAAACTCTTGAATGTTTTACGCGGAATATCGAACATATTATACTTAACGAACAATTACCAACTACGATAGTAGGGGATTTTAATATTCCTTCAATAAATTGGAAACGTGAAGATCCTAACATTAGTAAACTGATTCCATGCAATAATAGTCAAGTAATATCTCTTATTAATGATTTTATGGCGTTAACAGCTCTATCACAGCATAATTGCATAAATAATTCATACGGTAAAATACTGGATCTTGTTTTCAGTACTGCTAATAATGTTAAAGTAAAACAAAGCGGGTTTTCTGCATGCTCGGTCGACAAATTTCATCCACCTCTGGTAATTCATCTTGACGCAGAAAATAATACATCTTTACTAGTCAATAATTCTATAATTAAATACAACTTTAGAAACGCTGATTACGAAACAATCAATGAGTTTCTTGCGAAATTAAAGTGGGAGGCTCTATTTAGTAAATGTAATAACGTAAATGAAATGACTGACACCTTTTACACTGAATTGCACAATATAATTCAGAAATTGATTCCAAAGAGAAAAATAAAAAACAATACGCCTTATCCAGTGTGGTATTCGAAAAACTTAATAAAAAGACTAGCGGAGAAAAATAAATATAGACTATTTTTTAAAAAATATCGTAATCCTATGGATGAAATTCAATTCAAACTATTAAGAAACAGATGTGAAATTTTGATTAATACAGACTATAAAAATTATTTAGATATGGTGGAGTGCAATATTAAAAAAAATCCAAAATTCTTTTACTCATACTTAAAAAATCTTCGTTGTAATAAAAGCGATTATCCTGCGTTGATGACTGTTAATGGTTGTTCGTTTACCAACGGTTCTGATATTTGTAATCAATTTGCAACACATTTTTCTAATATATACATTTCAGCCAATTTAACAACTACACGATCACTAAGACCCTTAAAATCAATATCTATTTCCGATTTAGACAATACACATATTCCAGAAAAGAATATCATTCAAAAGTTAAAATGTCTTGACGTTAACAAAGGAGCAGGCCCAGATGATATTCCACCCATATTTGTTAAAAATTGTGCCTATTTACTGGCAAAGCCTTTGTTTTTAATATTTAATAAATCACTATGTACAGGCGAATACCCAAGTGTATGGAAACATGCAAGAGTAGTCCCTATTTTCAAAAATGGTGATAAAAAAGACATTAAAAATTACAGACCAATATGTATATTGTCAGTTTTTTCAAAAGTATTTGAATCGTTGATTTGTCCGGTACTTACATGGCACATGAAATCATCAATGATAGAAAATCAACATGGCTTTTTAAAAAAAAGATCCACCATATCAAATTTAACTCTGATTGTTGATGATTTATCAATGGCAATAGATAATTCTGAACAAATAGACTGCATTTATACAGACTTTGCCAAAGCTTTTGACGTTGTGGATCACTATATTTTGTTAGAAAAACTTAGTAGCTACGGTATCAATGGTAACCTTTTAGTGTGGTTTAATTCGTACTTGACGGGCCGTAAAATGAATGTGGTTATCGGAGGTTACCAATCGCACACATTTACTGCAACATCAGGAGTACCACAGGGCTCTATTCTTGGACCAATATTATTTGATATTTTTATAAATGACATAGTTCAGTGTTTCAAGCACTGTCAATTTCAATTATACGCTGACGATCTTAAGATATACAATAAAATAAATGATGTCAATGACTCTATAAATATCCAAAATGATCTAGACAGGCTTTCGGTATGGTGTGATCTTAATCATATAAAATTAAATTATTCGAAATGTTACAGTATAACCTTCAGTAGAAAGATAAATAACACTAATTTTGATTACAGTATTAAAGGTAACGTCTTAGAGAAAGTCAACCAAATACGCGATCTTGGGATTATTCTAGATAATAAGCTAAATTTTATATCCCATATAGATAACATCATTAAAAAATCACTCAAATTTTTAGGATTTATTTTAAGAGCTTCAAAAGACTTTAAAAGGTCTTCAACCAAAATAACATTATTTAACACTATGATAAGAAGCCAACTTGAATATTGTTCAGTTGCTTGGAGTCCTCACTATCAAGTACATCAAGATAGAATTGAAAGAATACAAAAGAAATTTTTGCGTCATCTGGCTTATAAAGACAATGTTTTTCAACAAAATTTTCATTATAAAGATCAACTAAAATTATACAAAATCCTGTCACTATCTAATCGTAGAGACATAATTGATTTATGTTTTTTGCACAAAATTGTAAATGGGAGTATTGATTGTCCAAATTTGTTGAGCAGAATAAAATTGGCAGTACCAAGGTACAACGCTAGAACTGTCACTAAAAATAAACAAACTTTCAGCCAAAGATTCGCAAAAAGTAATCTGGGCAGAGCAGCACCCATTAACAGAATGGTAATCAAGTATAATAATATTTTCAAAAAAGCTGGTCTAGATATTTTTCAACAGACTACTACACGCTTTAAAAGACAAATAAAAAAATATCAAAATACTTAATGTAGCCTATAATTTATTTATTTATTTATTTTTTTTTAAAGATGGATGACTATTTTGTTTATTTACTTTATTTAATTTCATTATCAATATTTTAAAACTATTACTTTTAAATAATACTAATAATAATAATTTATAATTTTTTGTTCCTATGCATGTTAAGTTAGCCTATAAGTGAGGTATGCAATTTTTATATTTATGTTATTTACTATTATACTATGAAATAAGAAACTAAATTGTATACAACGTTGGCTTCCTATATAATAAAATAAAAATAAAATCATATATCTACATGTTGTTTTAATCTTTGACACGTCTCAACTCGAAGTGACCCTTAACGGCGGTAAGCTAATTCAGTTAAAATAATAATCCCGCCATAATCCGACGAGCCCTAATAGTTTTTATCTCTTACGAGGGTGGAATTAATATTTCAACACGTTGAGACTACCCTCCTCCCCACTCGATTCCCTCTTGAATTACAATGGGCTATCAAATAAACCAGAATTCGTTTGTTCGTTACCGCTAATCTCGAAAACGATCATTGCGAATTTAATTTCATTAAAATACTTTAATTCATATAACGATAATAATATTAATAATACTCATATAATTCGTAAAACGGTTATAATTGACATTATTATTATTTACTTGTTATTATAAGGAATTGGAGATAGTCCATTGGATCACGGGAATCTTTACCTTATGTATACGGGTTAAAATCCGAACAAACACATCTACATTTTCATGTGCTTAATTTGTACTTGGAAAAATTCATATTGATGGTGAAAGGAATCATGATATGGAAACCTTAAAATAGGCATATGTTCAAATGCGCATTCGAACAGCGTGCAGGAGGGCGGCAGTCTAGGCGCCTTTCATAATCGTTGCCTATGTTTTGTTACTTTTTGATATGATTTCTTTGAAGAAACTAACGTTCTTTGACAATATCACACACAAGTGCTCTCAAACGAATTATTATTAGTTATTTCTCTTAAATAACAATATAATACGTGTTTCTACCTAAAATTTGCGAAACGATTCTGTTTTTTTTTTGTTTTGTGCGTGTCGTGTGCCAAAACTTAAAATACGCTTCCAGATTGTACATGTACTTACTTAATTGGAACTACTTCTATACTACATATACATATATGGGGACAATGAGTTAGGGACAATTTTTAAGCACGGCCTTTAATCAAAACTTAATTGTACTACAATAAATATTCTAATCCAGTTTATTATATGTAGAGCTTCAAAAGTTAATGTCTTAACTTAGTGTTTTAAAAGTAATAAATATAAGAAAACAAAACATATGTTAAAAACTCCATATATCTTTTCCATCTTGTCAGCAAATATTTTTATAGATATTTGATTCATCCCCCATTGTGACAAGGTTTTAACCTCTAAAACACATGTCACAACATAAGACTATGTCACTCTTAACTAACATCAACCATTTCTGAAAGACACCCTTCATCTCTCGCTACTACCACTTAAAGTACGCGTAAGGGGGAGACTAATAAATTGTTATGGACCAACGTAAACTTGCCGTATTATAGCTAACTTCTAGCGTAGATTTTGGTCCTTATTTCATTGGTATTAAGGTTGATTTCGGTCGTGATTAGTTTGATTACAAGGGGTGTTCCGAGCAGTAGGGGTGCGGTAATTACCTACTGTTCGGTAAGCGACGATTGTTTGCGTTTGCTACACGCTATGAGTGGAGTTAAATAATAACAAATACATTGTTTGTTAAGTGTAATGAGCCTTTAGCGGGCGGTCTCATAATAGCTTCTTTTATGAAGGTGGTACAATAGATTCAGACATAATAGCAATGTATTGTGTTGTTTCAACGAGTTTTATAGCAATTATGTTTAAGCGATTGGGTGTGATGTTTGTTACAAGAGACCCAATACCACTTTTAATTTCTAAATTAACCTTTAAATAAATATTATTATGAAAAATAAATGGAAGATAATATGAATTTTCTATTAAATTTAAACGATATCAACAGAAACAGACAAAAACTAATTACACATTCGCACGCGTCGCGAACTCGCCACTTTACGGAAACGTTAAAACTTAAACCTGCATCAGCAACTTAAAAAGACTGAAAACATGCCTGACTGACTTAAAAGTTACGAACGAGCTAATTGCGTCAGCGTACCGTAATGTTTTAAAACACTTCATACGAGAGATAAGGCGAAAGTTAACGTTAAAGACCGCTGAAAATATGTTCAGAAAATCGAGGGAAATTATTTAGCAGTTGCGATTTTATGATTACGATACGATATATTGATTCGATTACAAAACTTATTACCTTTAAACACAAAATCTTTTAGACTGTATTATATTTTATATACCTAGTACCTACCAAACTTGCTCTTAGGAATATTTAACACAAAAAAGTAGGTTTCAAAGGAAAGCTCGAATAGTATCTGTAGAGATATTATACGGTTTAGTTTTTCTATAATTTATGTTTGTAAGTACCTAACATGAATTTGTAATTATATTGATATAGAATATACAGTAGTGTAATATCGATAACTTATATATTATATGTGTATATGCATGTTAATTAACATTCATCTGAGTAAAAAATAAAAGATTATTCTATATAAATTTAAGTCAATAAATAGACTAACAAAAACTCTTTTAGTCACAAAAATCTTAATATTTACTGTTTCTATTAAGTAATCTATTAAATCATCGTATCGGTTGAGTTGTCGTAGCGTCGACAACTTTAGCACACGTTTATCGTATCGTCTAGTGTATAGTAGATTCCGAGACTGAAGACTGAGTGAATACGTAGTCGTTGCTAAGTGACAGGTTACATGTCGGGAAGTTCTCGAGTTAACTCTAATGTATTGAAATTGCGTGTTTCAGCCTCGTCGTTCGAATTTGATTGATGTAGCGTAAAATGACGTAGTATGCGAGAGAAGTTTAAAATCTTAATGGAAAACAATTTCGTTTTCAAATATATTTATAAAATTTTACATACGTGATACGGTGGAAGTAATTCATTTTCCTATAAGTGATAACGAAAATACATTTTTATTTGTATATCGATTCAAATAAATGGTACGATGACCTACAAAATAATTTCGACATTTTCAAGAGAGACTAGTCAACGCAGGACATAATAATTGCATCTCTATTATCTCACTCTCAATGACTTTACATGTTCCAAGTCATGAAATTGTGAACAATCCTAGCTTTCAGATTTCAGCCTGCTATTGAGATTATATCTGCAGGAAGTTCCAATATTCTTGATTGGCCCGACCCGGGATTCACAGTATCAGCCCAAGACCTTAGAGGTCTGAAACTCTATAAGCCAGCCACTAAGTACAGTCAAGCAGTTGAGAACATACATATATGTATTTAATAATTATAGTTCATTAACTGTTCAAAAGCAGATAGACGGGCAGATGGGCCACCTTAAAAAAGTGGTCACTAGCGACCATAGACATTGGCGCCGTAAGACATATAACCATTACACCACCAATTCGCCACCACCCACGAAAACTAAATTGCTTGTCTCTTGTGCACTAGTCACACTAGTTCACTCACTACTAAGTAACTACATAATGCTGTTTAGCGGTTGGACATGACGTGATAAATGACTTACCACCAAGAAAACTTAAACAACTTGTACGCCTGCATCATCAGTTTCCAAATTCGAAAACTTTATCAATAATATTAATTTAGTTTAATCTCCTCTGAACAAGAGATAGCTTTGCGAATTATTCTCTGGACATATTCTTAATAATTAGCAAAGCTATCTCTTGTATGCAGTACATATATAAAATATATATTTATATATTACTAAGGTAAACACGGAAAAGTTTATCGTCGAATCGGCAAATTGGTATTACTCGAATCTTCTGGTTACAACTCATATAACAAACTTTTTTGCTTTTCGTTAAACAAGTAATTTCGGATAAGGCACGTGTCATATATTATAAAACAGATCTATTTCATATATTAATAAACATAGCATACTTCTAATAGAAAATGATTTAAATCATCTATAGTTAGTATTAAATGAGACAAATAAATCATCCTAGAAATTATACTTAAGGTTTTAATGTAAATAATTAAAATTTTGTAAATACTAATAAATAACTACTACTACTATACTAAATAATAAAAACTTTGAAATGTTAACCGCTCCAAGTATACAAATTTACTGATAAAGAAAATTGTCAACATGCGTAGGCGACAAGTTTCTATCATCATAACGATGAATATGTGTGTAAGTATATAAGTACTTTCAATAATTATAATGATTGCAAACATACCAAGAAATAAATTACCATTTCAAATAGAAAAGCACTGCATAAACACCCAATAAACATATACAGTTCGTTAATGCATTATAATAATTCATATATCGAATGCGATATTATACGAACAAAAATAAAAGTTCGGAAAAATTCTTATCACATCACGAACAAATTAATCTCCCACTCGGATTATACGAATCATTCTGATCCGACTAACATCACAAACTTCTTACCGTTTTGTTCAGGAAGTAAGTAACTTTGGATGCGGCTTGTTATATATTTATTACATTATATTAACCACCTAGCTAATGTCTGTGACTTCTTTCGCGTAAACTTGAATTCACATTGAGTCTTTAACACGCTAAGCAAAAATAATTGTGTTATAAGTTGGACGTGACGGTTCACCAGCCTGTGGCATCGTGAATGATGAAACGATTTTGAATTAGTTTCTTTTTTTGAAAGGTGACTGATTTAATCTTGGTCATTTTCAATCATGGGTATAGCGGTTCTTTTTTTTATTGCATAGGAAGGCGGACGAACATATGGGCCACCTGATGGTAAGTGGTCACCAACGCCCATAGACATTGGCGTTGTAAGAGCTTTTAACCATCTCTTACATCGCCTATGCGCCACCAACCTTGGGAACTAAGATGTTATGTCCCTTGTGCCTGTAATTACACTGGCTCACTCACCCTTCAAACCGGAACACAGCAATAACAAGTACTGCTGTTTTGCGGTAGAATATCTGATGAGTGGGTGGTACCTACCCAGACGAGCTTGCACAAAGCTCTACCACCAAGTAAATAGGTTCCCCATGTTCCAGTACTCTTTCCGGTGGATATTGCGGTCCCATCTGATTGTGAACGGTCAGGATCATAAAGACGATCGCATGAATTACTCCTTAACTTTCATTTACATTTTTTATATATGAATATAACCGTTACCTGTTTTGCCTTATTTTCGTTTTAAGTATCTAAATAGATAATTTTCAATGTATAAAATTATAAGAGTATAATGAGTACAGAAAAATAGTTTTTTATTAAATTAAATCATCGTATTTTTTCTTAAATTTATTCGTTTTTTTTATCAAGGAATACCGTATCCAAGTTTACAAATTCTTAACCACTAAATAATTAGATTCCTCGTTGAGAGTGGTGTAATTCGCGTAAAATGAAACGTGTATCGTAGCTAACATGTTTACTCGCAAATTATCCGCGTACCAGCTCCTTGAGGATGAGGAAATTTTAATCGGATGCTTACTAATTGCGGAATATCTAAGACAGTAATTTTGTGAACGTGATCTTGATCTCTGTTTAACGATTCCGTATCTCATATCACGTAAATTGGATTACTTTGTTGCCTTTGTTTATTTATTAAATTATTATTAAACCTATTACTTTCATATTTAAGCGCTATTATGCCAAAGTTGGAATCATTTTCAAGAATATTTTTTTTAACATTTCATAAACCCAACATGTCGAAGGCATAATTTATACATGGTAACTTTTTAACGATTTAAAGGTGTATAGTATTGTATAGGATCCTTCAGGCTCATCCAGTTTATGAAATATTTGTCAATAAATATTATTCATTATAAAGCTACGTAAGAATAATTATTTCTTTTTTTTTCTGAATGTCGTGGTAGAATCTACATTTCAAACCAGTCATCATTTTACATTCAATTTAATTCTGTTACACTATAATTCTAAAATAGAAAAAAGAATAGTTTGTTTTTGGCACAGATAACAAAGCTTAAATCGATAATAGCTATGCAAATTAATTTCTATATGCAAACAGTATCCTGAGTCTCTAATATCGAGACAAAATAAATCTTATTCCTACATACAACAGTAACAATTTAAATAAAAATAAATGTTTCCACCACGATCACGTACAATAGCAAGTTAACAGAAAGTATTGACTTAAACTTGAGATGAAATTGAAAGAGCATATTAGTGGAAAATTACCTCTCCTTAATCTTTATTGCTTCGAGATTCTGTTTAGTTTCGAATATAATCTATTTGAATTTGACTCAATATAATGCGAGTTATGGTTGAGGGAATTTACCGTAAGATTTATTTAGTCTTATATCAAATCTGTTGAAATAATTCTAATCAATATAAACTTTATTGAAAGAGAGTAACGAGTCAATTTAAAAGTTTTTATTATTCTACAAATAAAAAACAAAAAGCTCAGTGCATATTAATAAAATAGAATAAATTTAAATACTGTGATTTTCAAGTGCTTAATTTGTGTTTATAATTCATCTTGTGCTTGACGGTGAAGGAAAACATCGTCAGGAAACCTGCATGTGTTAAATTTAACTCAAAATTCTGCCACATGTGAATTCCATCAATCCGCATTGGAGCAGCGTGGTGGAATAAGCTCCAAAACCTTCTCCTCAAAAAGGAGATGAGGGCTTAGCTCAGCAGTGGGACATTCACAGACTGTTACTATTTTGATTTAATATTAACGCATTTTTATCATTTTGTAATTCTGTATTGAGTATTATAAAATGCCTGCAAATAGTTGTCTTATTTTATTTAAGATAACTTCCATAATTTTTAAATTTATTCATTATTTTAACTAAACTTAAATTTAGTACTTAGTATTAAAACTATTTAAAATCCGATATTGCTAATTTTTTTTATTAAATTAAATTGTTAACTCATTATTGTTTAAGAATACATTTTTATTAAATTTATGTGACTTTTCTAGTATACATAAACTATAAATTTAACTATGTACTCATACTAATCAATAAGTTATACTTATGACTTATAAATCATGTTAATAATTAGATCAATTCAGTTCATCGCATTTATTTTTATTCAAGGTATAACAAAAGAATTAAAATATCTGTGACTTAACGAACTATGTAGTGGGGACGATGGTTAAATAATAATTAGGGGTAAGGAAACATCCCACACGTATAGTGTTACACACAATGGAAAAGGATTAAGTCTAGTTTGTACTTATAAATTTATAATTAAGTGAAAGCTTATCTTGACAACTCGCCTACCGTTATGATTGTGACAGTACTTTATTTGGCGTGACTTGGTGTTTTTACATTATTGTACAAAGTAAAATAATATAAACAAAAATGATTAGAAATGAAAATAAATTATTATGCATGAAAATACTAGATTTACTCGGTTTAGGTGGTGATGACCACCCACTGATTAGATATTCTACCGCTAAACAGCAATACTTAGAATTGTTGCCCTCCAGTTTGAAGAGTGCGTGAGCCAGCTTAAAGACACAGGGAACATTTTCATTCCCAAAGTAAGGGGCGTATTGGCGATGTAAAGAATTGTTAATATTTCTTAGACCGTCATAATCTATGGACGGTGGTGACCACTTAAAATCACGTGGCCTATTTGCTGGCCCGCCTAATTATAACATATAAAAAATTCGTATATTTGCAGTCGTTGATTAAGGCTGCATCTGCTATTAACTAAAATTTACGATATTATGGCATATTTGAGTAATTTTATGATGTTTAATATATTTATTACACATTTGTAATGTCAAGTGTTTTGAATAAAAAAAATAAAAACATATTCTGAGCAAATGAGTGCGCAAGGAAAAAGAATGTCATTTAATTTACACCCCCGATTCAATTTGCAAAGGGTGTGATTGATAAAGAGAGACGTAGCGCTCGAGTGGCTTAGTAGACACGGTATTAGTGAATATACAATTTTAATTAATTACTTTATATTTAAAAAAATATAAATTTTAATATATTCATATTTAATTTCATTGGTTATTAAAAATGTAACTCTTAATTTTAATGATGATCCTTATAATCTACAATGCGAACAACTAGTTGTTGTTTAGTCAGTAGCAGTTTAACATTTAATTTAAGATTCAGAAGTATGAGTATTCGCTTGTGCAAGCCTTTTTAAGGCCTTTGCTTGAATACTTTATTATATCGTTTTAAGTAAAACAAATGACAACAGAGGCTGGCAGTCCGTCCGCAATACGATCCCATCTATACTATCCTATTTGCATAATTCTCCGCGAAATAAATAAAAAAAACTTTTCTATTTATTTAAGAACTTCTAATAAAAAACAGACATCATCGCCAAAACAAGATTAACATAGGTATGTATATTATTATTTAATCCGGTATTACCCTTAATATCAATTAATGACGTCACAAATTAAAACGATATTTTATTTATAAGTTATGTGTCAACTGTCAATATACGTAACATTTATTTAAATATATTTAGTTTTATGAAACAAAGAGTTGGGAATATCGTCCCGTGTAATTCACCCCAATGCGTAAAAACATTGGTTGCAGTACGACGCGTCGTTAACAATTGTCGCACGGGGTTGGGTTGCACCTTTGGGATTTGTCAGATATCACAAAACTTTATTATGATTAAACTAATTTATACTTTGACATCAGCGTTAATTTATAATTTATTTATTTTTTGTAATGTATAATTATGTATTTTATATTAAGCTATTTTTTTTTATTATAGCCCGGGAGGCCAAATTACTCTACTCCACCTGATGGTAGTGTCCAAACGCGACGACGGCTAGTGCAGTCGGGAAGAATGATCTGCACTAGCCGCCCCCGCCTTGCCGGCCCGCAAGATGCCTCTTCACGCCTCGTTTGAAGGAACCCAGGTCATAAGAGGAGGGGAACACGTGTGCTGGTAAAGAATTCCATGTTTTGGAGGTGCGAAAAAAGAGTTCCCAAATTTCTTCGTTCGCGATGGAATTGATGTCACAGTTAGGCAATGACATCGAAAGCCAGCACGCGACTTGTGAAGGAAAGGGGAAGCAGGAATGAGAGAGAGTCTATATCTGTAGTATTCATGTATTTTTTCTCGAGAAATGTACCACCGTTTTTATACAGAAAACCCCCCGAACCTGCCTGAACGCCTATCTACCACCGATGGCTTTGTGACCCGTCTGTGTTTTACTACTGAGGATGAAGTCTTCAACTCAAATAGAGAGGAGTACAACAGAACATTTACGGACATTTAGTTAATTTTATTTAGACTTTTTTTTATTTGTTCCTTCTTCTTTCTTCCTTTTCGAAAGAACTGATTATGTAAATCAGGGACCCATAAGTGTTTCTAACAGTTAACTCGAATAAAATGTTTTAAATTTTACAGTGATTTCGAACTTGATTGAATTTAATTTCTTGAAACGAAGAAATTTAGCAACAGTGCTATTCTGTAACACCTCACATGGTAACGTTTTTGTTCTTACGGAATAGATCTACAATCGACAAATGTAACCAAGATTTCATTTCAGGATTATTTTTTTAGAATAGGTAGTGACCCGCATATGGACATTGTAAGAAATGTTAACCATCGCTTACATCACCAATGTGCCACCAACCTTGGTAACTAAGGTGTTATGTTCCTTGAGTCTGTAATGCCTATAATTACACTGGCTCCGTCACCCTTCAAACCGGAACACGAGAATACCATCTACTGGTGTTTTACGGTAGAATATCTGATGAATGGGTGGTACCTACTCAGACGAGCTTGCACAAAGCCCTACCACCAAGTAAGTTAGGTAGTAGTAAGTAGGATATAGTATATATTAATTTAAGACTATATAAGTACTATACAAGTCAGCTAAGGAAACACTATAATATACCTAGCAATAATAATACGGGAATCTTTTAAAACCAAACAAAAACATACACATTACAAATTGACTTTTAATCGCCTCGTTAAGTTGCGCGTGCGACACAAGCACATCTCACCTATAACTAACTATGTATGTAGTTATAAACCCATCTTAGCTGACATCGACTCCAAAAGTAACAACAATTGTAAATAAATTATCAACCACACAACACATTCGTACCTACATATTGTTGAGTAGAAAATAGTAAGTTAATTATCAAATTATAGAAGAATACGCAATTATTTTTTTACTTTTTAGTGCATATTAATTAGTTTTTCCTATGAAGTCGGTTTTTGTTTTGTTAAAATTTTTATTTATTTTGAAAATAAGATTTTCCTGCATTTAATTATTCAACAGCTCATCATCTGCGCACAGTTTACAAAACACTCAAAAATAACAACTGAAGGGCTACTTCATAATAATTATAGCTTCATTGGCAGCCCTTAAATTCCAATAAGGTTACGCTCTTCCAGCCCTCCGTGCGACACAAGTGGAGTTGTTCTGACGCCCTTGTCCTTTGTCGTTTGTTGTTTACACGCCATTTGTCTCTGTTGTTTTGTTGTAGAGTGCTTCGTCAATGTCATTGAGACGGAATTGAGAATTTTAGCTCGTAATTTGAGATTTTCACTTTTAATTTGGTTTTGAATACAAAAAATCAAACTTGGATTTGTTTTTATTTATTTACAACATATTCATTGTGTACGTACTGTAAATAATATAAAGATATCCGAAAAAAAAGTTGTACAGTAAGAAGCAGCCAATGGATCTTCGATGAATCCTTTGGGTTACTAGGTAGTACTAGGTAGCTGGTTTATGTTATCGTGTGTAATAATGTGGGCAGTTGTAAAAATTACGTTACCGGTTGCCCGCTGTCCGCGTCTAAACTTAGCAGTTTTTAATTTATTTTCAAAAATATTACCAAAATAAGCGCTTAAAATTAAGTTCCAGGATTCGCCCCGCACATACTTAAGAGGTTACTAAGACCTAAAAAAAGGTGGAATATTTCGTAAATACTTCACGTTTTGGTACTTGTGCAATGATACTTGCCCGGTTCGAAGTCGACATCTTCAATTAAGATCCACGTATCCTACCCATTGGATATCAAGGCTCTTTGCTATAAAAAATATATTTTATTATTAATATTTTTGTTTTGAAATAAAGTATTCGAATAACGTGAGATGTCAGAAAACATCTAATCATAACTGAAAATACTCTGTCAGAGTGAAAATTTGATACCATTTAGGGCATTTAGCGAAACGGTATGTTACTGACGTAATCCAATATGTCGGACAGCTGCGCCTTTTTATATTTTTCGGGCGAATTATCACCGACACTCCGACGAGGATGCGAATCAAATTGAAAGCCGACTCAATTATACTGCTACGAGTATAGGGATGTCTGTTTTGTTTTGGAGAGTGATTAAAATAAGCCGTTTGTGATGTTATTGTTGAAGTTTTATTTTTTTAACTATTCATTTTAAGTTTTTTAAATATGTATCTTTTAAGGCAACTCATGACAATATAATGTTTTGCTTATCTGTGCTATTTCGTTCTAAAGATGAATGATAAATATAAACTAAAGTTGTAAATGCGAACTCTACCTGTCAGGTTACGCTGTCATGGGTAAACGATCAACATTTTAATGAATTTTATGAAATTTTATGTGAAGTAAATTGTAAGCTTGAACCCCTAAGAAAGGATATACCGGCTCCTTCTGTTACGACGAAAACTAGTTATAAATAAAACGACAAATATTATCGCATAGTTACGCTTATATTTTAGTAATATAAGTATAATGATATAGAGACGAAAAAAAAATCGAATTATTTTTCCAATCAAGGAACGTCAAATTTGGTGACGATTCCAGTTCGATTCAAGAATAATAAAATTTATAATTTCCAAAAGTTTGTTTTAATAAAAAAAATATAGCATATTAATTAATTAATATTAGTATTAATTTATATATTAATTAATAAAAAAAAATACTATAACGTTTTTACCCTAAATATAAATATTCCGTCGAACTGATATTTAACTGATTAGAACATATTCTATTTAAAAATTTAAAAAAAAGAAATAAATTTAAAACAAAATAAAGACATTACGTGCGTACGTTTAAAAATGGAATTGTTTCCAATGCAATGCATGCGCATTTATTTATATTAAATTCCTTACAAAAATTTACTTCAAACATAATGATATTAACTCTAATAAAATATGTCAAGCAATATCACTTACAAAAACAGAAACATACATATTTACTTTTATTATTTCAGTACAAAAATTCATTTCAATCTACTTAAAATCACTCAAGGTATACCAGGTAACCAGTTTAGACCCACTTAGCTAACGCGACACCCCTAATCCCAGGGCATTCGGTGGAAGGGGCATACCGTAATACCATTTCGAGATGAGCGACTTAAACGCGTTATAGATCGCCAGTATAAACTGGCCTTTGGCACGTGTGCCTTGTACGTTTTAGATAATAAATTTATATGTATATCCCAATCGAATATAATATATTCAAATGTTTATTCAAACATTCAATTTGGTCATATTATAAATATAGTAAATTGATCATTTTAGTAAATAGCTTAAAATGTGACTGATTTTTTTAAATTGAAGCGGTTAGCTAATTTTCATTAATGACAACATGATGTGTAATTTATTAACTTCCATTTACTTATTTGAGATTACATCTTTGAGAAAATTACTAAAATTGCATGACAACCTCATCACTAAGGCAATGATCTCTTATATACAAAATTGTATATTATATATAAACAAACCGCATTGGAGCAGCGTGGTGCAATAAACTCCAAACCTTCTCCTCAAAAAAGGAGAAGAGGCCTTAGCTCAGCAGTGGGACATTACTATAAACAAAAATAATACATACACACTATGTAGTTACGAAAAATAACATTCTACCTAAGAAAGTTAGAATTGAAAAGAGTTGTCGTGATCCGGTCGACAGCTGGAGCAATCACCTAGCATTTTTGATAATTACTTACAAAAACAGTTAAATATTGTTAAATCAAAGATGTTTCTATTTCATGAAATTCAAAAACGTTCAATTCTCAAGTCATACGACAGATCCAAAGGCCAAGCAGGACTGGTCACCTGGAGTCCAACTCAACTGTTTTGCGGTTTCGGCAATTGAAGTGTATTCTGACAATACTAGTTAACTAATGGAAGTGGATATCGAAGTAC
Organism: Nymphalis c-album; assembly: GCA_963151315.1. Classification (NCBI taxonomy): domain Eukaryota; kingdom Metazoa; phylum Arthropoda; class Insecta; order Lepidoptera; family Nymphalidae; genus Nymphalis; species Nymphalis c-album. The sequence goes on along the minus strand of OY720602.1, from coordinate 2,826,953 downwards.
GAACGGAATTCAATATCGACTAGTTTCGCTGAGTGCACTTGTTTGGCACAAATTGACGTGTGACTGTTTTATGAGGGTCTGATGTGATATACAGCTGTATTAATACGACTCAAATGATATTTGAAATACGTACGAGTTCATTTTAAACATAAATGCTTGGTTAAACGGTTGAGTGGTATAGAGATTGATAAATGCATTCGATATTACGTTTAAATTGATATTAAGCTTTATTTCAAGTGCCTTAATTTTAATATTACTCTTAATATAGTAAAATTAAACAAAATTTTCGAAATATTAGATTGTTTTTCTTGTAATTTTTTGTTAAATTAATTAACCATTATAAAAAATACTGGTCACACTAATGGGCATTAAGAGTCCTTAAATTCTAAAGAAACAACTTATAAACCAAACCACACACTTATTTAGTACTAAACCCCTTAGAAATCGTAAAGCGTTACCTAAAACCATTACCATTCAACTGATTTCCGAGTCACATTCAAAGCCCATAAAACGCGCACGGGAGCGACAGGCGAGCCACTAAATTGTAGCTTTTGCGTGCTCCGCCGACGGAATTGGGCAATTTTTACTTCGGCATAAATAAAACACGCCCGTTGCGTCGGCCAATTTCACTAAAACCGGGCGTGACGGTACCGCCTGTAACCGGTTATATCCGGTTGGAACCAGAGCGTAAGCGTACATAATGTAAAAGACATTACAGTATTATGGGTATGCTCAAGACTATACGCATGATGCTTAGGACAGGCAAAGGTATACAAAAAACGATGCCACAAATATTTTAAGTCTATAAATATGTATAAATTCTCTTAAAAATACAAAGAAAATAACTGCTCAAAATAATACATTTTTAAGATGAAAAATGGGGACACTTTTAAAATTAATTTACTAAATTGCATGGAGAATTAAGAAAAAGAAATTTCTTTCGTTTTAAATTAAAGTGTCACGCAGTCACGTTATATGGCAATATCAAGGTGTATCGTTGAAATCAATTTAAATTATAATAAAGTAATAGCTTTTAAAATATTCAAATATAGTTCAATACCATTTGAGAAACAATTCGACGAACAATAACCTCCTTTTAAATACAATACAACTTGTATGTTCAAATAATAGGTAAAACTTAAATATCTTAAATAAAAATTGATCTTACCTGTACTCTTGCTTCAGTGAGATTGATTTTGAGCGCTAGGTCTTCTCGTGTGAATACGTCCGGATAGTGAGTCTGCGCAAACGCAGTCTCCAACTCCTCCAGCTAATTGATAAACAATATGGCTTCAATCAAATTAAAATTAAAAAAAAATATATAATTAAAAAAAACAATTCAACTAACGCATTGCTATAATACAAATATGAAAGTGCTGACCTGATTTCGATTCGATATAGAAGTTTTTTTACAAAATATTCATAAATATAATAAGCTTATTTAATCTAAGTCTCAATGGCCACGTTTTGAAATGCATGAAATAATATCGTTAAATACTTTATTCTATATTTGACATATAAGTATATGGTTATCCTTGCGAACCTTCTCCAATTCGAATCATTGTCATTTTCGTGTTAGTATAACCATTGAATACAAAAAAATAAAAAAAAGATACTTGGAATAATTATTAGAAGGTTATTTATTAATATAATTATAATCAAAAACACAAATATATTTGGAATATCACTTGGTGGTAGAGCTTTTTGCAGGCTCGTCTGGGTAGGTACCACCCACTCATCAGATATTCTACCTCAAAACAGCAATACTTGGAACTGTTGTGTTCCGGTTTGAAGGGTGAGTGAGCCAGTGTAATTACAGGCACAAGGGACATAACATCTTAGTTCCCAAGGTTGGTGGCGCATTGGCGATGTAAGATATGGTTAACAACTCTTACAATGCCATTGTCTATGGGCGTTGGTGACCACTTACCATCAGGAGGCCGATACGCTCGTCCGCCTTCCTATGAAATAAAAAAAATATATATTAATAAAGAATAACTGTTCATTTCATATTCTGTGCATCTCACCTGTTGTAGAGTAAAAGTTGTGCGATTTCGTCGTTGTTTTCGACGAACGAAAGTGTCATCGTGTATCGCCGGGTGATAGGAGTAGCTTGTATCTGTCGACAATAGCGTAAAATTATTTTTACTTAGATACTTATATAAAAATCTTATCTATAATGGTATAATTTAATCTTAAATACACTCATAAAAAAATAATATATTCCAAATTATAATATAAATGTACGTTGGCCATAAAATAGCATAAAGTCCGGAAGACCAGTCCATTACGTCAGAGTGCTAAATCGTAGATCGCCCCAGACATTATGTTTGAACGATACCAGCCGTGGAATTGATGGTGGAGACACCATTGTAGGGTGCATACAGAGTAGGTTTTATGACTTTCTGTTTAACCACTTGAGTGCTCTCGTGGATAATGTTTTTTGAGTTTATTGTTTATTGTTGTTTATTGTTATATATTGAATAGAAATAAATCATGCCGTATGTTTTTATGAACACACCGAGGCAATTTGATACAATTTAATATGTTTTTATGTGTTTTAATCGATATAATAATACCTTTAAGGAAATAAATAATCAATAAATATATTCTTGGTTACTTTTAAATAGATTTCTTGGTAGAATGAATAAATTATGTTTAGATATATACAGCTATATATAGGTATGCCTGGTGAATGTAATAATTTTTCAAATTGCTTAGCATCATCGTATATCAAACATATTATGAACTCAGATTTATCTTAGTTATTAATTTACGCTATAGCAATACATATAAAAAAACAAACTTTTAACCATCGTGCCCATAACAAAAAATTAAAAATATTTAAATCTGGAAGAACTCACTCCATTACTCACCCTTGAAATGTTGATAACCGACTTATGACAAAATAATTTTGATGCGAGTCGCATATCACCTTCTGATATTTCAAGACCTAACGTTTTCTGCGGTGAGTTTTGAGTTTTTGAAGTGAAACTTCTTTAGAATCGTTGTGATTTCAAACCGGATGCAACGGAAAAAACGATAGGTAAGAGACACAAATACAAAAATGTGTAGGATGAAGCCAGCAAAGAATGAGACAGAAATATACATACTATTTTATATTATTTCTTTTGTCGATTTACTGAAGTTTCACTTCTATCGTGTGTGAATCGCACAAACACCTTTTTTTTCTTACAGAATTTCCCTACAGGTCAATTGACATAAAAGAAAGACTAGTAATCGCTGTCACCCTAGTGCGATAGAATCAATGACAAACGCTAGGGCGGTCCCCCTCATAGCTTTCCTATTATTCTTGCCGGTAATGTCATTCCGTTACGAGAAGAAATTACCCTCAATGCGTTGGATTACAGCTGTCTTCGGTGGTAATGACTTTATCACTTCTGTTATTACTTGCGCTATTATTTTGTTATTAAGTGAAAATTGTATAATAATAATAATATCCTGGGACATTTTTCACACACGGTCATTTAATCCCAAACTAAGCAGAGCTCGTACTATAGAAACCAGACAACTGATATACTTACATATACTACTTTTCTTTTGTAAATACATACTTATATAGATAATTACAACCACTCAGGACAAACAGACATGTTCATGCTCACAAATGTCTGTCCTGGGTGGGAATCGAACCCACGACCTGAGCGCGAAAGGCAGGGTATCTACCAATCACGCCAACCGGCTCGTATATGATCGATTTTTATATAATCACAGTATGTTAATTTATTATATTCGAGCTTTGAATGCGTTTTTTTAAACAATGTTTTCTCTATTAATAATTGAGATTTATTTGTATAACAAATATACATTTACATTTTGTTGTTCTTAAACATTCTATTCGTGACATTGTAACAGTTTAACAAATTTTTAGGAATTACATTTTTTAATTACCTATTATTAAGAAATATTTTTAAAACATATGACCTGACAAATATTTTATATCAAATAATGATTCAGTTTATGGTTCATTCAAATATTTGATTATTAAATCATGTAAAATATTTATTTTATATAATATAAAAGTAGACGAAAAAACAACAACATCGATAAAAATCGAAACACATTTACACACTACATACAAATAAATTGTACAGTTTGTAATGGTTTGAATTTAATATTAAGAACATAAAAAAAGAATTGAAACCTTATTTAAATTTATGAAAGCCATAATTAATTCTATATTTATAAGTCCTTACAATTTAATACTTATCCAAAGCGCAGATTACGACTTTGTAAATATTATATTAATTGAATATAAATAATTAAGCGTTCATCAGCGAGTAGAAAAATCCCTCGGTGGCGGAAATTAAAAAGTGTTCGGCTTCCGGCGGAACTCGGCCCGCTTTAAGTGCAGCGGGAAAGTTTGACCGCGTCGAGAGCGATGCAATCTGGAAGTCTGTTGGGTTCCGTATGTTTCTTAACGGTTATTTTAATTATAAACAATATATAAATTAAAAATATAGTATATTTTAAATTCGTATTATTTGAAAATACTTTTAATTCTACTGCAGCTTAAAAAGACAATCTCTCCGGCTTATTTTATTTTATCTTGCCTATATTTTGTTTTTGATAATATTGAACAGACTATTATGTTTAATTATAAGAAGTTGGTTTATAAGAAGGACTAGAAGAGAATTGGTAGTTACCTTCTTTTAAATCTTTTTCTTTTTGCAATATTTCCATTAAATATATCACACATTATTTTTTAAATATTTATCTGTCAAATTTAATTTTTTTAAGTTTTTTTTTTTAAATTCTTCATTGTGTAATAATTCTTTCATAAATAAATAAAAGCATAATTCATAAAATGAAGGTAATGAGGTGTCCAGTTATTGAGTCCGTGATTGCACTAATGAGACCGCTGGCCGACGAGCGCTTCAAATTGCCCCTACATATTTAATACTTTCGCTTAAGCCGCTTTTTATACCCGCTTTTAAAAACTTCCTCCGCTACCAATTCGTTAATAGATTTTAAAAATTAATAAATTTACCCAATTCGCGAAACGGCCGGTCCCCGTCATTTTACTAATAAAATAACTCGTTTAAGTTCCTTTGATCGGTGCGTTAGTAAAAACGTGACGCGCCGGGGCTAATCCGAAGTGACATGATGCTTATTAGGTTAGTTTGTAACAGAGTTAAAGCGAGCGGCGGCGCGACTCAAAAACTATTTTATGAATAATAGATGGCGCCGGCGGCGACCAATCCCAGGGGACCTGCCACGCCCCCTGCCACCCTACGCACCCCCTCTCGGCTCCCGGCACCCCGGCCTGCCTTCTATTCATTAGCACATTACCACCCCTTGGAGTTTGGACACGTGAACCGGTTAGGATGGAAGAATCTGATTTTTACCTCTTTAATTCAACTTGTTACGGAATTTCAATTTTTGGCCGGTCTAGACATAGTTGCTGTGATAGATTTATATTGTATATATTATATTCATTTCATTTCACAAATACGGATTAACTTAATTTAACCTACATCGTTTGATACTAATTTTCTTATATCAAGTAATAAATTCGTCATTGACCCCACCTACTTAAACAAAACTAAGCAATGCACAATATTCCATTACTCTAATTAAAAACAAATATAAATATGATTAAGTTCAAATAAAAGTAATCAAAATAGAATCCAAGAAGTGAAATTGAATAGCGAGTTGGAACAAGGGAATGATGAACCGACGTAACGCAGTTAGTCTGGGAGCTGTGGCTTTTACAAACTGAGTTAGGGAAGTTTGCCAACCTACAAGTGAGCTAATCGACGCTCTTGGACTATGCAATTACGGTATGCAGTTACTACTTTACTTGTATGTGTAAGAACGTATTTAGAGATATAACGTATATACAGGTATATCATGTAATATGTACGACTCTACGTGTCTATAAAAAAAATCAATTCTTATTATTGTATTATTCTATACAAGATTATTTCAATGATTGAAAAGCGTGAAGTTTGTATGTTTTTTTACTTAATAAAAAAATAGTTTCTTGTCGGATATTTTTGCAAGAATCTAATTACATTCTGAAACAGCAGTAATTTTATGTTTAATTTATCTCATAAGCCACGATTCTAACGTGCTCATAAAAGTCAGTTTTAATAGAGTTTTATTCTAATTTTGTGTAGTTTTTAACAATTTATTTGCAAGCCCCGCTGGGCCTCCGGGACAAGTACTAAGAAACAACTAACAAAAACTATCCCACACCATTAGAATATGTCAAAAATTCATTTTGAGTATCTGTTATCTTATCTTAACTTAAAAATGGTGCTACAGAAATAAATATTATATGATAATAAAAATATCAAACAAATAATTTTATGAAATAAAAAATATTAATATTTGAATAAGCTTTTGTAATGAAGTATTACATAAAACACATACAGAAAATGAATTCAATATATTATGTTTCTTTGCTAAGCTCCTAAGCATAAGACATATTCTTTATTCTGTTAAAAAAATAATGCCTAGAGGCCTAGATGCCTATGCGTGGAGATTGTTATATCTTGTAAAATGTATAGTACTTTATACTAGTTGATTATTACTTACAAGGATGTGAAGCAGTGAAAGGGTACTCCAGTGTGGGCAGGCGATGTTGGTGCGGCGGCAGGCTCGGCGGGCAGTGGTAGCAGAATAATCCACGACCAGCAGCCCCGCCGCTCGCCAGCTGAGCACAAGTAAATGAAACATTATATTTAATTTACATAATTATATGTGAATACTGGTATATATTTACTAAGATAAATAACTATTGTAGAACCCGAACACGTTGAATCGTGCCAGAAATGCTATAAAGTCAATCATAATTGAAATCTTAATAATAATCAATGATTGAAATAAACAAAATATATATTATAGAAAACAAATGACTTTGATTCAAATTCTAATCAATTTTAAAATCATACAAACATATTATGTTTATCTTATTAATCAAGTTATCATTTTTTTATTTAATTTATTTAACATTATATTTAAACTATACGACGTATCATATCATGTCATATCATATCTGTACATCGAGGTAGAGTGATATGATAGAGTCCCCAAAATGATTTTTATCTTCAATGTGTGTGAATAACTTACTATTTATTTCCTATTTCGTATGCTTTGCACTGAAATTATAGGTGCAAAATCTACTTATCCATAAACAACTAAAGATGTTATGTTATAATTATTAACAAAGTATAATAAATATTTTTTCTCTCAACAGTTCCCATACATATATATATTTAATACGAAACATTGCAAACACCGTTTGAAATTCTGATCACGTATAAATATCATTGCTCTCAGCACTCCGATCTAACAACCCACATTAGCATAAAAGTGCAAACAGACCGACATATACTAATAATAACAAGGCGCTACAACCAAAGGTGTTTGATATCGTGCATAGAATCGCCTATCATTTCAATAATAGCGCAATTGTATCCGCTCCGAACCCCAATAACAGATTGTTTCATCTTAGTTACATAGTTTGATTGAATATTAAGCGGGATGGATGATATGGATGGCGATTGTTGATAAATTATAACTTTGTTTCAATTTATAGTTTTGTCGTCAAACGAATATATCGAGAATTGTAAGTGAATGAAATCGTTCTGAAATAATGAACGTAGTTGTTTTGATTTGTCTCTTTTCACAATAAGCTATAAATGTATATTGAGATTAACTAAAGAATAGCTCGGGCTTATTCAATAGTACTTATCCGATTGATTAAATGAAAGAGATCGAAATGGCCGATGACTCAAATCTCAGCTAGTCCCATTTCGTGCTTATGAAATAATATTTATAATGAGTAACCCTGCGTGTGTCGGTTGAAAAAATACAACATGAGAATCCACTATCTTCGCTGCCCCAATACGATCTGTATTGTGAAGTGGGATCGAAAACCCCTAACTGTATGGTTTTAAATTTCTTAAGTTTTTTATGAAATTAACAAATATATACAATCATTTGATACAAACAATATATGAATAAAACATGCTTACTGGTTTGTTGCGTGTACGAATTGAAACATTTTACAGTTTTGGCTATTGACACTCACACAAAAGGTTTTAGGCATATAACCATGGAAAGTACGAGTGACAATTGCTTACTAATAAAAAGCATTCTATGGTAAAGCAAATAAATGATAAGTTTTTTTTTATTATTGCAGGAAAGCGGACGAGCATGTGGGCCACCTGATGGTAAGTGATCACCAACGCCCATAGACATTGGCGTTGTAAGAGATGTTACCATCGCTTACATTGCCAATGCGCCACCAACCTTGGGAACTAAGATGTTATGTCCCTTGTGCCTGTAATTACACTGGCTCACTCACCCTTCATACCAGAACACAACAATAGCAAGTACTGCTGTTATGCGGTAGAATATCTGATGAGTGGGTGGTACCTACCCAAACGAGCTCGCACAAAGCTCTACCACCAAGTATGAGTTGATTTTTACATTCAACATAAATTCTAAGCCGGTGAGTGGTGGTAGCTTTTCATTTAACTAACCATACAATGTGACTTTTGAAAGTAGTTGTAAGAGTTTTAATAAAGATTTAATACAATATTTGTTATTAAACTATAATATATGTGCATTTCTGTTATATAAACACAACGTTATCTTGAAAAAAATTGAATAATATCATCCTTACGTCCTTACATCAAAGCAAAAGCCGCTGAAACGACTTATGCAGTAATATAGAAGCAATATACATCCATATAATACTGCAAGTCCGTAACGTCGTGCACTGCGATGCACCAAAGCAATTTGCTGATCGAAATTAATTGATTTATGTGCATCGTGTCCTTTATTGCAATAGTAGTGATGGACCGCGTCCGCTAGCAGGCCGCGCAAAAAGTTTTTATTCATATTTTTACTCAATCGCTAAAAATATTTAAATTGTTTATTATTAAAAGAAATATTTGCTAAAGTATTTCAATATTAGTTTGACATTATTTTATCAAGAAAACAATTGGTAACTACGTAACTTTAACTATGGATTATATATATTTAAATATATTATTCAATTTCGATTAAAATTATATTTTTTGTTTACATAACAAATCAATAGATAGAAGGTACTAAAAAACAACTATATATTTTATTATAAAAAAAGTAATAAGCCATGCAAAAAAAAATTAACTGGAGAATAATATAGGAACATTTGTTATTATATATTGATATAGCCTTTATATACCGAAACAGAAGGTTCTATACTACATAAAAAGTCAAAATGTGTTCTTTCTCTATCGCTGTAATTTGATGAAAAGGAACGTATTAGGTATATATATTATTACTTCTATATGATTCATCTTTGATAATTTTTTACACTTAGTTATATAACTTTATTTGCGAAAGGAATATGACAATGAAATTCAATTGTTCACATTACTAGTGACCCACGTGCGAATTCGCGGCGAGTCGTTTATATAAATGACATTAATGGGGCAATGAATCGACTAAGCGATGCGCGGGCGCATTCGACGCCGCTTGTGACGTCAGCTCACTGTGGTGACTTCGGATTTTATAAAACAATATTTTATATTAAAATGTATATTCAGATTCTTTTTTGTGTAAAATATATTATAAAAATGGGGTACAAGCGATTAGTCTTTCATAGTACTTTTATAATTCCTTAATATATACGTAGGGTACTTGTAAATGTTAATTAAATACAAAAATTATAAAAAAAGTTATGATATTATTTTCTTGGTAATAGTTTTATGCAAGACCGTTTGGGTCAGTTAGTACATATTCTACCGCTAAACATCAATATTTAGTATTATTGTGTTCCGGTTAGAAGAGTCAGTGAGTCATTGTAACTGTAGGCAAACATCTTAGTTTGTAAAGTAGCACATTGGTTACAATATTAACCTATTGGTTAATATTTCTAATGGCGCCAATGTCTATGGGCTGTTGTGATCACTTATACAAAAAATACTATCAACTAAAAGATTCTAACTTAAAAATGATCTACTACTTCAATAATCTCAATGATCTATTATCAATAATTTTAAATTTATATAAATACATATATATTAAGGTAAGTTCTTTTTATTTACAAATAACGAACTATGGGCAGAAAAGTGTAGGGTCTTGTATTGGTTCGTCCTGTCTACAAGCGTGGGGGTTAATCCTCTTATCCTATCCATATTATCGACTTGTTACCACTTGGAGCAAACGCGTTTTGCTCCAACCTTGGCAGCGGGAATTTGATTAAACCAAGGTTACCTACATTTTATAATAGTCACGTTTGTAGGTACTAAGATTTTTTGCTATTCATTTATCACATTGGCGTACAATATTAAAATTAATTATATTAATATTAAATTAAGGACAATTTTATAAACAAATTTTTATATACTTTTAATTTCATTTTTTTTTCTTTTATTTTTTATATAGATGACGATGATGGTGATGTTCTTATCTATAAGCCACGGTTGCAATTCTCAAGGGAAAATTAGGAACTGCGCATATGATATTGCAGTACACCAGTGTGTGATAAGTATTTTTGCAAACCTTATTCTCTCACACTTACAAATCTGATGGGATGGCAATCCGACAGGAGTTCATATACATGAATGGTCTGTAACTTTATGAACAAGCGACTAAAGAAGGTTTTATTGTCATATAATATTTTTTGCACCATCTTGCGAATATTATAAGGGTGAGCGTAAGATTATGTGTTCGCGCCAAAATCTCTAAACGTGATCAAATAAAAGATTTTTTATCAACATAAAATGCCCTGGAATCCTTATGATAATTTTATTTATATTACTTCAATTTAATAAAATACAATTTAAATCACATACTAAAAAAACTAGTGCATATTTTTGTCGACATGTTTTAATATAGAGAACACTGTGCAGGAGTGTATTGGCTCGTCCTGTCTACGCGCGTGGGGCCCAAACCACTAATCCTATTTATATTATTGTGTCATTACCGCATTACACCCACCGCCACATCCGTATCTGCTGCACCAACCTTGAGGGAAATTGCATTTTGTTATGCCAATGATATTCGCTATTTTTATCTTGATTTCAGGATTATGCGATTGAAAACATGAATAGTACTCATTATTATATAAAAGAGGAACATATATTGCTGATGCGGGTAAATAAATACTATATCACATACAATAACGACTTTGTGGCTATATGATTAAAAAGTTAAAAGAAAAATAATTAGAAACATTGCCTAATTAATAAACTAACGTTTAGACCGCGAATACGCTCGCGCCATGTTCGAAAATCCAGTTAAACAGGATCAAAATGCCAAAATATGTTAATGTAGCTGTGATATAGTATGAAGAAATAACTAATATTCGCAATACACACAACCTTTAGTATTAGTGTGATTATTATTATTCTAGTAGTTAATGATTAATATTCGTGCACATCAGCACAAAAAATTAGACGACGAGTTTGCAAGCTAGTATTATATATCATTACCACTGACAAAGATATATTTTTTTAATATCTTAAAGGCTATTTAAGATGCCAGACATACGTCGAATATAATCTTGATTAAAAACTATTCATTGATTTTTTAATATATAATTATAAAACGTTCTCACACGATTCTCGACAAAAACGAGATACGAATCACACTCATTCAGCTACTTATTTCATTAATAATATAATGAATATAAAATCTAAAGCTTATCATCTATTATTATGAATTTAAAAGAAAAACTTTTCGTCTTTCTAGCATTCATACTTTTTTTTTAAATCGTATTTTGAGGCGAGACTATTGACACCGGTACGACACTTGAGTAATATGTCAAAGGTTCTTTTGAATAATGCCGGTGTGTTCCGTGTGAGAACTGATTTTTATCTTTAAAAAAAAAATTGCATGTCAATTCAAAGAGGTTTTAATATTATTCAAAAATGACCAATTATTTTTGAAATTTCTGGAACATTGATTCAGCGTTTACGATATTTATATTGGTTTGTCGAAAGGAATACATTTTTATTTAATTTTGTAATAACATTCCGCACTGCATAAAAGAGCTTTGTCTCACTTTACTTTCATAGTCATAACCCATAAATATCAATTCGTCTAAGCGAGATCACAACTCAGTAGTCACTTTCTTAAAGGTGAGCCCGTTTTTCCCTTATTAGATAGAAAAAAAATCAAAACTGCTACTGAGGATTCAAACCCAGGACTTACAGATCATCCGTCGCTGTATAAGCTAATCACTAAATAAAAGATAAACAAAAAATGATCATTAATCCTTTAATGTTATTAAAATAAATCATTGACAAGTTAAAGAAAAATACAATAAACATCTGAATTAAATTTGAAAATGGAAGCTTTACCAATTTAAATTATAATAACGAATCCAATTATAACTAAGTACAACATGAAAGCCACTGCATAATTATCCGATTTGATACGAATTAATCCAATTGATTCATCGAAGTCGAATTGAAATTAAACGATACAAAATGTAATTTCGCAGTAAATTGTGTTTGCGTTCGTTATTGAGATTGAACCCGGTATTTGATCAACGAATGCTGGCAAGATATATTTAAATTTCATTCGTTCGATTTTTAAATATTGATACATATATTTTTTAATTAAACCAACTAAATGACTAGATTTATAACTGGTACGTAATTTTGTTTATACGGTAATATTATTCTCTCGGTACTTTTAGATATATTTTTTATATTTAATAAAAAAAAAATATTTTTTTTATCAAATTATGACATAAATTTATATTAATGCGAGACACGAAGGTGAAACAAAATGTGACATTCTTAATTTAAATGCAGATAGAACGAATGACGTATAAATTCATTCAATCCAATTGAAACAAATTATTTTACGATTCAACCCGCTTGGTATCGAACAAAACAATCAATAATATTTAATCACAGTGCCTCTACAGCTCGTTCATTTAATATCGGAGTTTTATAAAGTGTAATGGAGATCAATTGAACAGTTTAAATTAACTATTAATAACGGACAATGATTCTATCGGGGCGCGACAATCGGATCCGTACAGATAAAAAATTAAACAGACTGTAGTAATTATACAGCCGATAGATTAAAAAATATATTAATATTCTAAAACACGTCATTTGTTTTTTATACGACTTTTGTTGTTTCAAAGAGCTTATGATTTCTGATAGCTTATGATGATACCAACTTCAAACCAATTTTATCCGCCGTATAATAATATCATAGAAGAATTTAAAAGTATTATATCTTTGGAATGAAAATGAATGAACACTGAACCTTTATATACGGTAATGGTATAAGGTAAGGGATTCGAATTTATATTGGAAGTTTCCAATAAGATATAATATAGAACGAATAAAACAAATAATATCTGTTGCTTTATTTCAAAATTAAGACAACACTGCACGATATTCACATTCATTACTGTTTATTATTTGAATGTTGGTAGAATTAGATTAAAATTTAATAAAAAAATGAGTGTTAGCCCTGGGTGTAGCTGTCAGTCACAATTTGCGTAAACGGGTCTCTGTGGCCTCTAATCGGTTTATAGGACGATATGCTGGATATTCCTTTTGATCTGTCTGTATTTTTTGACATTATACATTAATACTATTAGATGTACCTACTGTATAATGGAACAAAAAACAGAAACTCTCGTATAGATAAATCCCTTTATGAAAAGTTTAGTTTTTATTTAATGAATATATGTAACTTGTATTTTAGTATAACTTTTATACAAACCATAACTTTTTATAAATATTCCAAATAATATTAATAAATATTTGGAATTACCTCAATCATTAATTAATATATTTTATATTTTTTTAAATATACATAGATAATAAAGATAACAGTTAGAATTGTACACAGTATTTTTAAATAAATTAAATAATATATATACCAAAATTGTATTGTTAATTGTTGTTGTTGTAATTGTTGCCACCGTATGAATTCTGATTAGAAATCTCATTGACAGCTAAGCTCTAAGTGGATTAAATTTACATAAACAAGATAATAATATAAGTTTATCATCATAAATATCATGACACATAGTATATAGTATCGATGAAACCTATGTAGGTACTAGATCGTACTCAAAGCAATTACAATCAATTATAATGCGGACGCAGCGTCGCGACGCAATTGTCGTTTTATTGAATAAAGATCGCTTTGTGCGCGGATGACATTGTGCTCTTTTATTACGATTATGATATCTGTGGAATTATATATGAACTTTTTTCTAGGACTCAAGTAATAAAATATTTGAAAACACTTCTTAGGCTGAAGGACGTAGATAATACATACAGATGAATGTTCGGCTGTTTGTTATTGACTTTAATTGTAATATCTTTGAAATTATAATTAAGATATTCTTCCTATCTATAGGTGTATAATGTTGATTAACTCTTTTAATATCTCTAGAGACTCAGCCTAGTTGGCTAATAATATTGTCGATATTGAGCCTTATTGATCTGAGTCAATTTTGGTAACTTTTGTTTAAATTATCTAAAACTAGCTCTGCCTGTGGTTTCTTTCGCATTCAGTCAATCACTATAAGAGTTTTATTATATATGTTACTATTGGATAGATAGTAGTTTCAGATTTTATTGACAACAGAAACCAAACTCTCCTCTTTATAATATTTTACGTAGAAGAATAGGAAGGAATATATATTAAGGAAGAGTTTTAATGATGTAATACTCTGGTATCATCTCTTTTCGCTATAGTAGTATTAAAATTCTTGGAGAAACAATACAGATAAAGTTACATATATATAGTTTGTGGCGAAAACCTGAGGCCCTTGCCAAGTTGACATTCTACAATCGTAAACGCTAATAGAAAACTAAAAATTGTATAAGAACGACCACGTGACTTATCGTTGATAGATGTCATTCTCATACATTTGTTCAGTTTTCTATTTTCTATTATTTTTACGTTTGCAGACTGCGACTTGTTAAACAGATTGAAAGTTGAACACCCTATTTTAAGAAATTACAAGTAATGACTCCATTAAGATTTATTAAAAAAATTGTTTACGAATACAAACAATATTGAAAATAAGGAACGATAGCAATTTATTTCCTATCAAAGTAAATGTAAATGCACGCAACTACAACTCATTTATACTATAATGCCCTTGTCAGTAATTGTGTCATTTTAAGCAAACCACTAAATCTTAAGACGCTTATAACGTAAAACCTCTTAAAAAAGACACAACTGCCGGGAATCGCGATTGTGGCTAGACACGCTTGTTGCTATATATGTATATTGTTTTTATTTATTTTAATTCTATGTGGACAAAATAGAAGAACGAAAGTTGACGAAGAAATAGAGTTTTCCGACAAATCGCAACAAAAATCCGTTTCAGAGGAAACGTACCTTTAAATTACAAAATATTACCAAGATCGGAAGTTCCCAACATAATTTGTCACAAACTTAATACCGAAGTATCGGGATTCGGGATGCTGTTCTGAAACCGAGTCAAACTGATTACATAATATCAACTTCGAGTTGATAGTCTTGAACAATATTAAGATTATTATATCATTCAAATATTTTGTGGTATTTCCGCAATATATGCGAGATTAAAATTTTTAGATAGTATAAAACGAAGTCACCATTCTTTTTTTTTTTTTTTTTATTGCATAGGAAGGCGGACGAGCATATGGGCCACCTGATGGTAAGTGGTCACCAACGCCCATAGACATTGGCGTTGTAAGAGCTGTTAACCATCTCTTACATCGCCAATGCGCCACCAACCTTGGGAACTAAGATGTTATGTCCCTTGTGCCTGTAATTACACTGGCTCACTCACCCTTCAAACCGGAACACAGCAATAACAAGTACTGCTGTTTTGCGGCAGAATATCTGATGAGTGGGTGGTACCTACCCAGACGAGCTTGCACAAAGCTCTACCACCAAGTAATCACGTCTTTCAGTATTATTAATATTATTAATATTCTCTTATATTCGGATATGCGGATACTATTGAAATTATTGATAAAATTTAAATCATAAGAGATACATCAAATTAGTGTACTACTTCATCGTAAAAGGAGAACGTAGCGACGACATATTACATATTATTTAGGTTTTTAGTTAGGTATTATATACTTATTATTATTTGAATATATAATTTACAAACACAATAAACTTTACAATTTGCAAAAACCACCCTAAAATATTTCCTCACCTTTCTCACTCGACGCAAAGCTGCCCACCACACAGGCCGCGTTTCCGCGCTGCACGGCAATGGACAACCTTTGCGCCAAGTAAGACTCGGATATATAATTTTACTTATCTATATAATTTTACTTATCTATGTATACTTTGACTGTTTTGTCGGTCTAGTGGTTGGATACAACCCGCCCTGAGTTCAAACCCCAGTCGGATCATAAAAAGTTATTGAGTTTTTCTGTAGAAGAAGCCGTTGGACCTGCTGAACTGTTTTTGGTCATGTCGGGTTGCCGACTCATCGGATTATGAAACAGATAGACTAGAGATTGCACCACTTTACTATGTCCTGCGCCACTGCCCAGTGTTCTTTAAGATTAGCCGCATTATATCTATAATAAAATGATAGAGGTCTGCAGTTGTGCGCGCATCAACTACTGGATAGACTTCAATTAAATTTTCTAAATTTTATTTCATAGACACTTGGCCCTTATCAAAAAAAATGATTGCGATATCTTCATTTAATAAAAATTTATTAAAGTTTCAAGAAACAACGATTTTTACATGCACTGCGTGTTTAGTGATGTTCGTTTAAACAACGTATATTTTTGCTTGCGATCTTTTTGGTGTTTTTTCCTTCGTACATAAGAAAACTTTATTAATATATCAAGCAACGTGAACAAAGTCGCGGGTATTCAATAAATATAAAGACAGATTCAGATCAGAAGTAAAAACCATGATTGCGTGAAATTTTAACACAAGTGTGACTTATAATTAATAAGAAAAACAATATAAACATACATCAAATTACGCTTCCAAACAAATATTAGATATATTAATAATCAGACATAGAGTAAGGAATCCAACAGCGTTGGGCAAACAACTCAATTTGTATTACTTAACTATTCACAAAAGCACATAATACGTGGGGTAGTTTCAAAGCGTGCACATAATTCCACCGGTGGTAGGTTTAGCGAGATCGAGTTAAAGTTAAATTTCAAAGCCTTTTCACCTTCCTCAAACTAAGTTTACGTACTTCAAAAGTTGATGTATTGGAGTTACTGATGTTAATACAAATATACGTTTGAATATTTGAACTAAAATGAATACTGGTATTAAAACTTGTTTCACAAATGGCGGTATTTTATTATTGTATGGTGAATTTACATTTTATAATTATAGTAACGATATAAACAGAAATCGTTCGAAGTAGTATTATAAATAATTTATTAAGTTATATTAAACCATGCAATTGAGTTTTTCAATAGGTATATAGTTGTTTTTTTTAAGTAATTTAGTAATAACTAAAGAAACAAATATACCAGAACATTTTAAGGAATCTTAAGTATCAGAAATTTTATAATACTTCTATTTTAGAAATAATCGAAGGTCGTTTAATTATTCGTAGCGGTTTCGTAGAGACAGTGTAGAGGTATATCATTCGATATTCTACATCGGATCTACACATAATTATACAAAACTTTTATTTCTAAGGGAATTGAAATCCTTCGTAGCACTTTCGTAGAGTCTCCGTAGATCTATATGAAAGATGTCTTATTATTGCGTAAGAGATAGAATCATTGCGACGGGCGCCAGCAATTATAATCCTATACATGTCAATTCGAATAGCACTCGTCTGAGGCCGGTTATAGTCTTTATTGCATTTAAATTGAAACAATTATGATTTGTAATATGTAAAACTATAATGAATATATTTTCATATATATTATCAATGTTTTTCAAAATTTTTAATTATATTCTTTGAGCAATTAATAGTTAAATCAAGTTGATTTATTTATCTTTTTTTTCTTCATCCAGTAATTAATGTCATATTATTATAATGGACATGTACATATGAGATATATACGAGTATATATATGAGTTTATTTTTTATTTTTTGACCTGATGGTTAGAATTCACTTTGATATGAAGACATTGCCATTGTGAGAAGTATAAAAAATCAATATTATCCAACCACGGACTCTACTCGTACGATGTTATCCAAAAAATCAAAATCCATATCCTTATATTTCCTCCAGACCGATTTCGGCCACGGCGGCCAATTTCAAGAGAGATTAGCCAACTGCGCAGGAGATATTATAGTTTGTGCGCAAGCACAAGTGCACTCTCTTTTCTTTAGCTCTCATAATCCGATGGGACGGCAATCCGACGCCACCGGAAAGAGTTCAGGTGAAGGACCAACGGTTTAACGTGCTTTCCGCGGCACGGGAGTATAACTTCCAATTTCAAGACTCCGGGATGCTACTGAGAATTTTCTGACAGAAAACCCAATGATTATTTATTAGCACGACCTGGAAATTGAACCTAGGACCATCGGGTTTGCGGTCATATAACTAGCCACTAGACCAACGAAGCAGTCAATGAAAAAACGAGGAAATAAATATATACTACATTCAAACAAGCTCACCGAACTACCGAGAAGAACCAAAAAGAAATTCAGGAATTACTCTTTACCTACTTTTAGATTACAGAGACCAGAGTGTATATTTGCGTCTGTAATTACACTGGCTCACTCAACCTGCACAAGGCTATATATAGTATTAATAGCTGAAGTAAAATATTTATTGAGTGAGTGGTACGATAAATCACCAAAACCAAAGCCACGAGTGTTTTTAATTAGGATAACTTTGTAAAAGTTTGTAGGCGGAATTTATCTTTTGAATATATGCAAAAACATTTTAATTTACATATGTACATCACATAGCGCCGTCATAATTGCGTCGGGCGCCTGCAATTGCATTTCAATATGTCCACTGTAATTGAGCTTATTGCTGGCGGCCTTTTATTGGCCTTTATTGTATTACGCGACTGATTGATCCCGCTCGTTCGATATTCATAATATTTGGCATCTCGCAAACGATGTATCTATTTTAAATACATATTTGAATATTGTATGTCGTTATAATAACTTATTGAGTCAAAGTGAAAACTATATCCGTGTCGGAAAATGAAATGAGAAGAATACATACTTGAAAAGAACCAGCGAAAGAAACATCGGGATTTCTTGTTTTTTACGTTTAAATGATTACAATTTTAACTATATGAAATGAATGTACCTATATGAACGAATATTTAAATATTTAAATATAACCTAATTCGATGAAACTATAAACAACTATATAACAACAAAACTGTCTAATTTTTAAACCTTTTGCCAACGCTTCATTTTTCACTATAAATAGTGTAATGTTATTTACATTTTAAATATATTTTAAACATATTATATAAGTAATTGTAATATTATAAACATATTGTCTCTTTAATCAACTGTTAGCTGTGTCACTTTTTGCTTTTATAATGAGAAAAATGTTCTGTAGTACTCCCTAAAATATATTAACTATGTAATTTGAAAACTAGAACAAGATATTTATGCCTAGCACTTTTTAAAATAAATTAAGATTTTTTTTGCAATTAAAATTATCCGTAATCGTACTCGGGAAAGTTCAATTAAATTATGGTACCTAAATCAATCAGAGAAAAGGACCGAAATTGTGCGATTATTTTTAAAATGAATGATATGATAATTGTATAAAAAGAAACCTTTTTTTATTTTGGTAAAGAAAATAAATTAATAAATAAGAAAACAATTTGACTATCTCAACACGTCGCTTATTTATAACGCATACGAATAATAAATTTATAATAATAATAATTAGCAATTTCTAGCTTATTTATTTTCAATTTTCAATTTATATATACTTTATCGTAGATCCTTAAGTACATAATTAGTAACCTATATTGAATGCCGTTTTTATAAGATTTTAATTCAAACGTCACTTTTTACAAATAAATATCGACATACGATTTATTTCACGTAAGTAAGTATATTTGATCAATTTATTGTTGTATTTTTTAAATAATTAGTATAATTTAAATTTAAGTGTTCTAAGTTATATAATTATTAAAAAGTACTTTTAAAATACTATTCTATGGAGATTGAGTTCTATAATATATAATAAATAAATATTCCTTAGCACAAAAAGTTTGTTCAAGTTTAGCTCAATCGGATGGAACTATATTCGTTTCAGTCGCAAAATTCAACTGTTACACTTGTAGATAATTTTATGCTTGAATAAAAACATTTGAAATTAAAATAAAACTACAAAAAAAATCACTTGTTATTTAACTATTTTAATCCAATTTACCTTATTAGCGTCTGAAAATATTTTGTTGCGTTGTGGGCGGGAACTTTTCCCGCCTTACCGCGTGCGAGAAAGCGCGGTCACCGCGCTGACATTATCACCGTGCGTTCAGAAACACGCAAACACTCGCGCGCCAGACGAGCGACTGGCGACCGACACCGCACTCGCCGCGAATACCGAACTGCGAGTAATCGTTCAGAAACCGCCCTCGCCAAACATAACCCCACCCGCCGTAAAGAGCATTTTAGCACGCGCCACCCCCGCTCCCGCGCCCTGATTTAATAGCGAACGCGGGCACTGATTCACTTAGCGGAACGCAACTACGTACTCTGTCTCACTCGCTCCTGTTTCAAAGTCAATCTACACAGTACTCTTTCTCTTTCTCCCGTGCATACACAAGACGAGCGGAGGAACGAGACGGCGACGCGGTCGCGGACACTTCTTTCTTTCAACTCGATTTGCATGCGGGGGTCGCTCAGCAAACTTTATGTCCTCGTTTCGTAAATTATTTATACGTTTGAAAATACTTTTAACGTGCTCGGGACACCGAAAAAGATTGCGAGTGAATGCGAACGAGATAAATTAAGTGACCGGCCGGTCGGATTACAGCGCGGGACGCGGCGATGATAATCAAATTTGTACTTGTTCTCTGATCAGTTCTGAAACTTAATTTTGATGTTACTCGATCCGTTCCTTCGATATAAATCAAATTGACGTCAACTTTTCTTTCAAGTTAGATTACGGTCGCCACTTCTGTCGATGCTAATAAATATCAAATTTAATAATGTTTCAATTATTGAATTTTATTTATAGTAATTATATTAAAATATTAATATTTTCAATATATTAAAAAATCCTTGAAAGAAATAAAAACTGTCATAACCAAAACGAATTGCTTTAACAATAATCGTTATGCTGTACATTATTTATTTAATATTAAACAAACAAACATACAAAGAAAAATCGTTTTTAAAACAATCGGATCAATTGGTTTACGAATGTAAAGACAAACATAACAACATATTTTTAATTTAAAATACATAAATAAGAAAAAGATTTTAATAATTGACCAATTCATAGAGATTTTTGTCACGATAATTTCTTTCACGACCGAGCACGAGCTATCAAATTAAGAACATAAAACTCAGCGGTGCTCACTCGAGTGTAAACTTGATTAAACCACTGGACCACTAACCCACCATATAGTAAGTTCTTACTAATTTAAAACATCTGTACCTATCGTTAATAGAAAGAAAAGCTAAGGATACGTTCTGAAACTGAAACTCAATTAGTTCCCGCCAAAAACGAATTCTATTTTATCTGTGTTTCAGCCACTAACACACCTTATTGGTCTCAAATTCCCATTTCAGTTAACCTATCCAATTAGCAGTATTGCATTATCTGTGGTAGAAACTAACTTCTAATGGCGCTCGTGACCCCTTTATCAACTAAAGTTACACTGGTGTTACGGACTCTTCTATAAAAACATTACCGTTTTATATTTCAATAGATAACAAAATCAAATAATAGAATATGCAGTAAAAGCAATATAATATAACCTAAGAACAGTAGAAATTATTACCATTATCATTAAGTGACTAACTTATTTATTTAAATGTGTGTTTTTCAATAATTTAATTATAATTTAGGTATAATCATACATATTTACACAAGTTAGGTACAAACTCTTAGTAATTCAAGCACTAAATTGAATTACATTTTTGTTTACCGGTGGATCTCTGTGTAGGCTCATCATATATGGTACCATCCACCACACAGTAGAGCAGAAGAATTATAGACACAGGAAACAACATTATCGATACTGTAGTGGGCGGTAGGTATATTGAAGATGTAAGAAGTAGATAAAAATTAAATGTGTTGCAACAATATTTTAATCAATCTTTTGGCGATAGTGACAACTGATCATCATGCGATCTATTTGTTTGCCTACCTGTTGTTCTTCAAATAAATGTTTTAAATATATCGGTTTTAGGCTCTATAAGTACATTCATTCAGGTATATAACTTTAATAAAAAAAATAAGATTGCAAATTTAGTAAAAATATAAGTAAGTAAGTTATTAGGAGAAAGAATAATTCTAGAAATTTTCATTCCGTGTTTAATTACTTTCTATAAATATAATATATATAAAAAAACAGCCTTGTAATTGTTTTTCTGTCGTATGGTTCAGATCATTAATTGACAATATACGTTGCATACGCTAGCTAAGCATAAGCTTTCTAGCCTTCGCAAAAAAAAAACAAATATTAAAGTTCCTAAATTATGCTGTTGTATGTTTATTTAACACTGCTCCATAGTGCCTAATATGAAACCTCAATTGTTGTTCAATGGTTTTTTGAAAACAAACATTACATTACATTAATCTTTACGAAAAAAAATTGATTATAATACTATTATCGCATACATTTCTTACTCATGAGGGTGTTATCTGTTTGTCGGAACCGGAAGTAAACATTATTAAAATAATTTTGGCAAGAAAACATACAGTTAATAATAGTACATACATTACACATTGATAAGCTTGTTCATAAGACAATCAAGTTTCATACAATTACAGTAGGTACATGATATTTATCATAAATTATATTATATACCTAATTTATAATAATGATATATTATAAATTATAATACATATAAAAATTCAAAAACTAAATCGGTAAATAGAATGGAGCCATTTGTTTTGTAAGTCACCTTTGTCCAGTCAATTTTCTTCTCAGATAGAGAATCATAGATATATGTCTAATTTATTTTGAGTTTTCTGGGAACCTGTTAATTTTCAAGGAAGAACTGTACACAGTTTGTGCATTAGCTTATCATACCGAATTCACAAATTCCTTCCACCTCTGATTTACCTACCACCTTTTCTTTGATTCATGACAGTTATCAATTCATGTTTTTATGATAATAACAAAAAAAAACAGCGTTCTAAGATCTTTCATGCTATACATATTATATGTAGTTAAAGACATACGTTGCACATATTTGAGTGACTTCAAGTTAATTTCGAGACCTTAAAGTTTATACGACATTTACCGCAATTAATAATAATTACGGTTTTTGTTATATACTTACATAAGAGCATTTAGCATCAGACTTTGAACGCATGTTAATTTTCTTAATTTGTCATACCTACGAGTAGATGTGCCATACCTTTGTGTAATTTATCAACATCATTTACGATTTAATTATTGAACATATTTATTTGGCAAATTAAAAATAAAGGAAAAATCTTTACATTATTAAATGCATTTCATTTTTTTTAGTGTTTCTTTAAATTTACTATCATACTACATTTAGTTCGTAATGTCATCATATTTTTTCTTGTCACGATAAACAAATGATGTTTTCAAATGTCATTAACAAATTAAACTAAGGCAATCCTAAATAAGCTGCTTACAAATCACAATGCCGATTTAAAATGTACTCTGTCTTATTCTTACTACGTTTGATAACAGAAGTCATTGCATTTTGAACCTTATGAGGCTCAACACAAGCTAACTAGGATTAAAGGAAGGAGATTTTCAACAATAAACAAATCTTTGGTGAGGTGTAAGTGACAATAAAACGAGAGCTTAGCTCTCGGGACCGTCTTGAAGTGGAACGGTGGAGGGCATGTGGAAGGGGGGAAAGGAGGAGTCGTACGTCTATCTCTCTCTGGCGGGTCGCGAGTCGAGTCATCCGTTTTATTTCTTGTTTGTCTGTTGTGCCGTCCCCATTTGCTACATAATTTATTTTGAGCGAGCCGCATTTAAAAAATTGCCGTTCGTTCATGTTTAGGCGGCAAAATGGAGTTTGCGGACATCGAGCAGTCGGAATGAAAATAATATGGTAAATGATTTCATTTGAACGGTCTTTTCATAATCGTCGGCTTAATGGCGCGTAAGGCAAGACGCCATTGTCAGTTTCTATTTACGCTGAATTTATTTCGCGGCTTTTTATTTTCTTCGGTTTTATCGCTTTACTCCATACATATTTACTATTTACTTTATTTGTTCTCGTTAATATAATGTCTTCAATTGTTGTAATTAATATTTAAATTTTCTATAGGTACATTATGTTTCGGGCTCTAGAACTAATTCGGATTAAATTTGCAAAAGTATATTATACTTTATTAATTTATAAATTTAAATACTACACCATGTCATAGTGCTAGTACATGGTTTCTTACAAAGCAACATTTATATGCACATTGCTTTTAATAATTGATTATTATATGTATTAGAAATACATTATACACATAGGTATGTATTAAATACATTTAAAGAAGATAAATAAGTATTTTAAAGTCGACATGTTAGACAAGTAAGTATTTAACGTAGTAAGTATAACATTAATGCCTTAAGTTGATCAAAATTTCAACTTAAACCGGGTTATACATTATTATTAAGACAAATTAATCCCTAGATCAGCTTCGCTTAGTTAATTTTTCATGCTTTGTAATTTAAGACAATCTGTGGAGTTACTACCACAGATAATAATTGGGAAATAATATCTAAAAACCTTCTTGGATTTCGCCTCAAATCATTTTGATGAATATTAATTTCTGCACAATAATATTGTACTCAATGGTTTTAATATTTTTTTAAGCAAATGATGTTTAGAAAAATCATTTTTGTTTTTATTTTTGAGTTCATTAAAGCTTTACAAAAATCAAATCGCCTTGCTTTGCCTTGCCTTGATTTGCAACATTCAATTTTTGCCACGGCTTCTTAAAATTTATTTTATTATTTTCTACCTACGCATTATTCACAATAAAAAGTAACAGCCTTTGAATGTCCCACTGTTGACTCTCCTTTTTTGGGGAGAAGGTTTTTGGAGCTTATTCACGCTGCTCCAATGCGGGCTTGTGGAATACACATGTGGCAGAATTTGAGTGGAATTTGACACATGCAGGTTTCCTCTCGATGTTTTCCTGTCAAGCACGAGATGAATTATAAACACAAATTAAGCACTTGAAAATTCAGTGGTGCCTGCCAGGGTTTGAACCCACGATCATCGGTTAAGATTCACGAGTTGTAGCCACTGGGCCGTCTCTGTTTTCACAATATCTGCTTTCATAATTCACAATAATTTAGTAATATTTACTTCTATTTTTAATCTAAAGTTAGAGCCTCTCGATAAGCTATTATTGGTAATAGACGTTAGCTTTATAAAAATATTAAGAGTTTAGTTAAATATTTATTTCATACTTTCTGACATTATTGATTTGTCATTTTAAAGAAGAAGACACACCATTGATTTACTAATCATTCGCTACTAAGGGTGTTAATTTCCATAGTGGTGAATGTATTGACGGTAAAACAGAACAAACAGATATTGAAAAATATTAATATTAGGTACCGTTACAGTTCCCATTATAAAAACAAACGCTTTCAGTCATATCAGGCAAATGATCTAAGTAATAATCTCATTATCAACAGCTACAGCAAAATCAAAAATCATTATTGAATATACAAGTGTTACTATTGATTGTCATAAGGAAATAAACACCACAGACCTGAGAAGAAGCGGCGAAAGAAACAGCGGGTTTTTTATATCTCATCCTTTACGTACCTACAAGTACAAGTAATATACAATAACAGATTTGGTATTTTTTTATTTGAAATGGCCTGGAGGTGATCGTTTCATTCCCATGAAAAAGTGATTGCGTGTTTTAAGAGCGTCAAATTAAAATACATCTTCAAATATATGATGCACATAAATAAACTACTGAAGTATTATTAGTAAACAATTCTGATATCTGGCAAATTGTTTATTATTAATTAATTTTTTCGTACATTGTATAATTCAGTATAATTTATAGGTTTTTTTTTCCTGTATAAATAGGTAGTTTTTCTGTGTGACACGCTAACTTTATACAATAATAGCGATATACACAATATTTTATGAAAGCGCTGAATTAGCAACAGTATTACAGTTTTCTTTTAAATTTTCAATTGTTACCTATACCTATTATTTCTTTATTGACGCGACAACGTCTAATATATCGATGAACGCTGGCTGCATGCACGAAAAAGGATGACTCATTGTCCCGTTACGCTGATTGTACGCTTGCGCCGCATCTATCTCTCTTTCACTCGATTGGCCTATGCGTGATTTACTGTTAAAATAATCTGTTCGTTAAAGTAATTAAAATATTTGAATTAATGAGTGCAAATAAAAGTAAATCTATTAATTAAATTGTACATTTCATTTCACTCTTTCTTTGTATCCATACAGAAGAATGTGAAATGTAACGTGAATTATTGAATTATAATAAAAATGATTCAATTTTATTCATAAAAGTATGCAGTCATTTAATCAATGTTTTGTTATGACGTTGTCACGTTAAACTATCGTCCGTAAACCGACTTTACAGACAACCATCTTTTTTTTTGACATCATCAAGTAAGTGGAGTGTAGAGACATTATTAATAACTGTATTATTGATATTTACTAATGTAATTTAATGTACTGAATATTTACTACAATTGTAATTTCTGATTTTAATATGCCAATGGTGTTTATAAATCAATAAGTAAGAACAATATGAGTAGTGAATTATGTAGAATATTACTACAGGAAGAAAAAGGACACAATAAAACTCCGAATAGACCAGAATAAACTGGATAAGGGCAAGTGATGATCAAATAAGAAACTATGACTGTATAACATACTAGACAATTTCACTTGGTGGTAGAGCTTTGTGCAAGCTCGTCTGGGTAGGTACCACCCACATATCAGATATTCTACCGTAAAACAACAGTACTTGTTATTGTTGTGTTCCGGTTTGAAGGGTGAGTGAGCCAGTGTAATTACAGGCACAGGGGACATAACATCTTAGTTCCCAAGGTTGGCGGCGCATTGGCGATGTAAGCGATGGTTAATATTTCTAACAATGCCATTGTCTATGGGCGTTGGGGACCACTTTCCATCAGGTGGCCCATATGTTCGTCGGTTCTGTCGTTTAGCCTTGAAAGCGTAATAGACAGTTGCTTTCGCATTTATAATATGTATTAGTACATATCTTAGGGTTTTTTTCGGTAGTTTATTCAATTTTATTATATTAGTACCGTGACCATTTTATTAAAATATATCGTTTAGATGTGAACATAGACAAAGACAAACAGACCACAGACAATATTATTGAATGTATTTTTAATGACTATTATTATCTCTCTGAAATTTTTATTTGCAAGTATGGAGGGTAGAGGTAAGGAGAAACATCTTTATACATGAAAAATGTCCGCCGATAGCAGAAAATTAAGGTGGCGCCACATTAGCATCAGGTTAAATTTTAAAGGAAGCGCCAATTTCAAAATACAAACTTACTATTCACAGATCATGAAGTAAAATCAACAATTCTTTAAATTTATATTTACTACATTGTACTCAGCAAGGTAGTTGAAATTTTCAATAAGTAACTACTTTAGTCGACAATAATATTAAAAATTTTAACTCGGCATACTTCAGTTCGTTTAAAATTATTGCTATATTCATACCATACCCTTTGTCTACATTTGCAGCTAACAGCTGGACACTTTTATAAGTTTTCGACCTTAAGAGATGGTTCTCCTTACCTCAAGCCTCCATATTTGCAAGGTAACAATGAAGTACAAAGATAAACATAAGAAACACTAAAAATAAATATCTCTTCCAGATAACCTCAGACTTTTAAACGGATATAAATATAAGAGCAGTATTTCAAAATGTACCATAC
The DNA here is from genome assembly GCA_963151315.1 of Nymphalis c-album. NCBI lineage: Eukaryota > Metazoa > Arthropoda > Insecta > Lepidoptera > Nymphalidae > Nymphalis > Nymphalis c-album. The sequence goes on along the minus strand of OY720602.1, from coordinate 2,798,919 downwards.
TCACTAATATTAATAAGAGATTAGTCTTGTCCGTTTATTCGTGTTTTTTTTTCAGTTTCAGTGAATTCGAGACGGGCTTGTTAATAACGATTCTCTTCATGAGTATTTACATAATATAATACCTTTTTTCCGGCAAGACTCGCAAATCTTCTTAAACTTTTTTTGACGAGAACACGACTCGCGAATCCTTGGTACTGGTATTTGGTACATTGCCATCAATAACTGCAGAAATATTCAAATCAATCGGATAAACGATGTGTGACCGTATAGGAAGAAACGCATACGAAAAACATATATATATAATTGCAAGCACATCTTATTGTGCTTATTGTGCAGTTATATACAGCTCACACCTCTTCGCGTAAATAAAAAGTCAGTTAAGTTAGTTAATTAAACTCAAGTTACAATTCATATTTAAATATATCTATTTACATGAATTTCTGCGTTGCATACTTCTTACAACATGACAATTATTTTAACAGTATCAGTTCCGTTTAAATTTCCTGCACTTGCAGTTTTCCTTTTACAATTAATCATTTCTTCCTTTGTATGATACAAAATTGCAGTATGGTTTATTGGGGTCCCACGAGGATCCTTGGTCCAATTGCCATTAAGCCCACCCTTCTTAAAACAACTAAAATGAACAATAAGTTCGTATCATATTTAAATATTACAACAAAATACGTAATTTTAAGACAATTATTGAGCAAGTCATGATCGCGAGATTTTGTTGTAAAAGTATCTGAAGTATCACAATTCACAAACCATCTTACTAATGGATCTCAAAAAAGAATAACACTATACATTATTTATATTTAATCAATTTAATATGACCTAAAAAGATAGGTTAGGTATATATAACAAAAAAAATATTCTTGTAACTAAATTAAACTGAACATATCGGAACGAGTATTTTAATCCTTGAGCAATTTAGTTGTAGATATTATTCAAGTCAGGTGTAGTTTTACGGTTAATAACGTTTGTAGTAAATATGTCTTAATTTTTTTTTTAATAGAGAGAGTTCATCTTTAATAGCAAAGACACGCAGTCAGCGGATATGCACTGTGATGTCACATACTGTCTACAAATCGTTGCAATCAAAAAATATTGTACATGAATGACGCTTTAAAAACACTACTTATAAACGATTAAAAAGCTTAGAACGAAATATAATATAAATACAAATTGGCAACGACGAAACAATTTCTTTATATTATGTAAATAAAAAAAATTTAAAAAAAATCATTTACAACCATTGGTAAAATCCGTCGAATCCTATGATATAAACTGTTTTACTAGCGAAAGTATTGGTGAAAAATAATGACAGACGAATGAGTCGACGAAATGCCTAATCGCTCTATAATAACTACATCAGTGTTGCGTAATTGTATATCCTTTGTCCGCACCCCCACACCGAAGGGCTTGCTTCTAGTGATTTATTAAAGAAAGCTTTTAAACCCTTGCGGTCTTCGTAATGTTGGATATTTTTGTCTTGAATTCCATGGATCATTACGACCCGATTTGCCCTATTAATTCAATGTTCGTCTGCCTTTCTTTGTCATTTTATTTTGTATCAATTAATTTTTTTATATAGTATGGGCAACCGGACGCGCTGATAGGCTCGGTGATGGGAAGCTGTCACCACCATCTAGGTACAGAATTTAGCGCGGTAAGAAATAATAAATATTCCTTACATCGCCAATACACCATTAACTTCGGGAACTAACATGTTATGACCCTAGCGCCTCTAGTTACACTGGCTCACTTACCTTTCGATCCGAAACAATGTGAAAAATAACGCCACCGTAAGTAAAGTAAGGTAGGTAGGAGGCCTATGCCAGGAGGCACGCCGAATTGCGAGACATACTATAGCAAATAGGGCTGAAAAATATGTATTGCCAAACTTGTAGCGAATTCGGAATAAAAGGGCTTTATTATTATTATTATTATTATAAGTAAAGTAAAGCGACACATCTAATCAATACGGAAGAAAAAATTATAAAGATATTAAATTTTTAAGAATTTTCCGTGTAACTAAACAGAAAACTTATCTTTATTATGTTAATGTATGCTTTCATGCCAGAAAGCAATTTTAAATATAAATAAATGAGTAATAGCATGAGTAAATAGAAATAGAAAACACGACTTTGTTTCCTGATAAAATGAAGTAAAAAGATATCTAAGATATATATATTATATGATAAACGCCAAAACGGTTTATTTATTTAAATTTTTTATCGTTAATAACCGTTATAATTTTCATTGAAACAATCTTCGAAGTTCGATAAATAATGCACATTATTGTTCTAAATAAAACTATTTCGTTGAAATCTTATATAAATGTATGAATGAATGAATGGCACCACGGAACAGTAAAAGTCATTCGCGAATTAAAATAATCGCGTATTCAAATTAAGGCAATATTCATACACCACTAAGTTTTTACAAGAGATAAAAAACAAATTATTAAACAGTTTTTCATCTCTTACTTATCGTCAGCGATAATGAAGGAATCGAAAATTTAAATATTTTCTGCATGACTCATGTTGCCCGTTAACAAAATCTCAATAACACATTTTTTTATATATATAAACAATACATTTTACAATGTTTTAAGCGATACCGCTCACGAGCAACTTTGTCAAGGCGACAAAGCCAGTTTTGTCACAGTCATGTCACCTATCCATAGCGGAGTGCGCTCTCGTAGGGTGACAGTGACAAAACTTTTGTCGCCGCGTGAGCGCATCTCCATACAACTCCATGGACTTGATGAGGGTGACGCAACTGTCACGAAGACAAAAGTTGCTGGTGAGCGCGCTGCCTAATACGTATTATACCTTTCTTTGTTATCATTTTAGGAATCCAACTCGTAATATTGTTCTGTTAAGCCCTAATTAACATTGGTATAATATAAACATATACATTGGGGCCTCCGCCGGTCTCATTATGGGATAGCCATATACATTATATAAATTTAAGTCCTACAAAGTGAACAGCTAAATATCCATTATCCAAACTCTTGAAAAAACATAAATTAAACTTATATATATAGTTTTGAGAAAATAAAGTATTTTTAAAAACAATCCCAAAAAAGCTAACTACGCCATCTATCAAAAAATTATAGTACAATCGTAAAATAACAGATAATAAAAACATTTATTATTAATTATTGCGAGAATCAGTAGGTTTTTATACCACTGTGATAATATTTAAGATATTTATTTTATTTTGGTATAAAATGAAAACCTGATAGATCAAATTGGAAAATTATATGTTATCTGTAATTATATCGATATGTGGAAGCCAGTGGAAGCTCTGTACGCGCGTCAACTAAGGTGTTTGTGCTGCCATCTCTCAAATTTGTTCCAAAAACTACTGTCGGTAAAACAGCACGTACGATCATAAACGAAAATAATTTATTTTACTGTTTCTTTTGTAATATACATCTTTCTTTCATAATTTTTATACATAAAATCGAATTTAAATTAATCCCTTATGTTCTTTTTGGAAAGAATTCATTAAAAGACGTATTTTAATTTCAGAACTCATATTTCGCGCCCTTAAAAGGCAGCCATTTGGCTTTACTGCGAACCCCGCGACAGGAAGTAAGTGATGAAGGTGCTACGCAGGCGCAAATTGACCTTTCGGTTGAAGAACCCGTCGGTCACATGTGAGTGTCGATAAATATCTTAGTTTTATCGTGTAACTGCTTACAATAGTCTTAATAATTGTTTTCGTAAGTATTTTCTATGGTGAATATAAATTTGTGAAATCAGCTCAATGTAGCAGTGTGAATTATGTGTAAAATTAGAAGATAAGTTAAAACGCGGCGCCGGCACGTTTGTCAAATTTGCTATTTTTCTTTTATGATCTTGGTATTGCTTACAAAAGATGACATTTATTATTAATCTTATAAATGAAATGTTTCTTTGTTATGTGTAGCGTAGTTACAGTTTCTCCTATTTTAAAGATATCAGTGTATATTTGTGAAGACACGATCAAGATGTCCTTTTGAAAAAAGGCACATGTTCGCTAGCATACCACACTATGTCATACACATAAATTAAAAGTGCTAGTCCAAATTCGCTTTTCCTAAATTTTTACAGTTATTACATACATAATATTGACTTTTCTCGATTTGTACAGCAGCTTAGGTTTTCGCTATAAAGCGCTAGGTGGGGTTAGGTCGCCTGAATTTTCATACTGCACTGCATAGGTAATATTTTCATATGTCTACTGTCTAGATAACGAAGACAGGCGTGACCAGCTATTGTCTAAAAGGCTTTAGTGAATTATTATTTACAAGTGCGTATTTTTTATGCTTTTCATTGACATAAATTGTGTGTGTTGTGTTTAGCACATTTTTTCGCTGGATAAAAGTGCATAGCTTTGCAGTATTCATATTATTTTAAACAAATTTGTGAGAACTATATCATGAGTCATCTCTTAAATTATTTTCTGATATGGTTTAATAAATTATTACTTTCACGACATTCTAATAGTATAAATAATAATTCATTTTTAATATTTTTGAAAGAATCTGTGATTCACATTACTGTGTAAATTATTATCTGTGAAAGTGCAAGTTCATATGAATATGTATGTATATCAAATTTTAATCAATATGCTATCTGCAGAAAATGCAATGTGGTTTTGTATGTTCATTGAACAGTAACACCATACCCATTTCTTTGTCATTTAATTGAAAACATAAACTTAGATCTTTATTGCTTTAGCAACTATCATTGATGAAATATTTCAGATAGTTCAAAATTAATTATATCCAAGACTCTGTTCTTTTGAATATAGTCTGTGGTTTGATGGTGGAATGATGATGAATAATAGATCAATACAGTTGCAAACTGAGAAAAACTAAGCTATATTAAGAGCTGAATCTCTTTATATTTGCATTAATCCTTGAACTTTAGCTGAGATAAAAGCAAATTAATAAATAAAAGAGTGTCACACATTTTAATTCAAATATGTACATAACTTAGCATATGGAAAAAAATTACTACTTATTTCTTATATAGTCTGTAACAGTTACCAAATTCATTATTACCTTATTGTCTTTAATAATCAATAAGGGTGAAAAAATTATATCTATATTAAGTTTTCATATGTTTTTTTATCTTTGATTCATTATCATAGCAACACATACAATACCTAACTACTAATGAAATAAAATTATAAGTATTTTTTCTATTCCAAAAAGATTTTCATCACCTTCTCAAACCTCATGGTGTAGTTCATTGACATTTGAGGTCAATGAACCGTGCTAATTTGGCCAGATCACTTGTGTCATGTTCCACGGTTAATGGCAATGTTTATCAATTAGAGGGTACTACAAAGGGTATTTGACTTAGAACACAGCTCGTAATTTGGTATTTTTGTATTTTTTGCTTTTGTTAAATAATTAAGATTTTGATATTCTCATTTATAAGTAAGTCAGATTCGATTTGTACTGAATGTCACAAGCAAAATAAAAATTTTAATGTTCGCATTGATTACCAATATTTGATTCAATTTAGTTGCTGCATTTGTACAATAAAATTATTTGATAGGTGGACGTTAGTTGTGTGCTAGGTCAGAGTTTTAAGATGTTAGTGGATCATTTAAAATTTGAGCCCATAGAGTCGCAACTGCAATTAAATATATTGTTTTTGTGCTGCGGGTACTCATAAACTAAATGCCACTCTGAATATGCGTCTCATTTCACAACTGTGATATGGGATCACTGCTAGGAGTACAAACTTTCTTTTCAAATTAAGATTGTCTCACTTATTTTTAAGTGAATGCTATAGTCGTTTTTATTGAATTTCCCCAGATCCACATATTTAAAGCACCGCACACAACATGGGTGACATCGAAGACACACACTTCGAGACCGGGGACTCCGGCGCCTCCGCCACCTTCCCCATGCAATGTTCGGCCCTCCGCAAGAACGGTTTCGTGATGCTGAAGGGACGTCCCTGCAAAATCGTTGAAATGTCTACATCGAAGACAGGCAAACATGGACATGCTAAAGTCCATCTTGTGGGAATTGATATATTTAATGGAAAAAAGTAAGTACCATATAAATTATATCATTCTATTGTAATATTTAGTGTTTAAATTATTATTATGAAAGTCAGACATGTTTATTTATAGTAAGTGTAGATTTTTACTAAAGAATGCAATGACTCAAATCTGGACAAAGAATATCCTGTTATAATTAACTTGTAACTTACTGTTTTTATAGTCCATCCCATGCTCAACTGTTACAAAAGGAATTTGTTAAATTGATACACATAAAGAGCAGGTCTTTGTTTGGTGATGGACATACGGCCCGCAACCATTGACTATTTCGTATGCAACTTTGTGCATCCACATACAATTGTTACATTTATTTGTCTCTGTGGTCAATGTTTTGAAGTATTTAATTATAGAACTGAATATGCGAAAGAGAATTTATTTACTTGGTTAAGTCAACATTTCAATACATCAGTGAAAAGAAATGAGATGTAATTAATATGGTTTCAAAGGATCTTAAATTAATTTTACCGATATATTTGATTGTACTATATAAATGTTCCTTATTGATTATGTTAATAGATATTAATAGACAATATAAGATCGTTTTAGGGAAATATTTTCTAATAATATGTGTCCATTGATTAATTTAATAAAGAGTCATTAGTAAATTAATCAAAATAAGTTGGTATTTATTGATTTTTTAGGATAAATATTTAATTCTAAATTGAGAAGAAAAAATTACAGAAGCAGTTTTTTGCTTACATGAAGTATTGTCAGGAGACAGATACTGTTGAAAAGTACAGACAAGAAACTTAAAATAAACTTAGATTTTTTTTTATTATACGAAATCACTATAATGAACAAAGAATATATCGATTGTTTACATGACAAATTGACTAGAACTATCTTAAATATGCATCTTATAACATTTCTGAGGTCAAACTTAGACTTGAGATTGAATTTCTTTTATGTGAATAGTGATTTAGTCTGGTTATTTAATAGAAGACAAACAATGTTATATCGTAATCAATTATTATATAAAAAAATTATAAACATTTATCATTTTAGTTCTTAAAATGAAATAACACTATTTTTTAAATTCTCTAATGATTACTTGATTAGGTATCTTGTTAAAACTTATTACTCATTTTTGACAACATTAGATAAATTATTAATCTCTTATAGTATTAAATCCCATGGTTGATAAGATCAATATTATAAGCCCAAGTCTTAAATTATGTAACTGTAATAGTCAGTTCAACTAATAATGGCCGAATTTGGATAAACATTATTCAAATAATTTACGAAATAAATTTGTTATATTAATTACATAAATCATATAATTAATATGAGACAGAAGTCCAATTTTTATATCGAATATTTATTTTGCGTGAATTAAGCGATTTCATGACATAAAACCAATACAATATCATAAAATACGAGTCCATAGAGTCGCGAGGGCGATTTATATCGCTTTCGTGCTGAGGATACTCGAAAATTAAACACCAGTTCCGGCTATGCGTCTCATTATACAACTGTATTTTGGGATCACCGTTTAGGAACACATTCATATTAAAAAATAATGTACTAAATTATAAATATTTTAATACAATATATTAGCAGTACATTTACTTATTGATAGTGGAAGTAAAAACCATAAATAAAATTTAATAACATAAATGAAATTAAAATCAAACAATTGGTATTACCTACATGAATCTTAGTTATTTTTATAAAATTAGATCGTACGTGCTATCCAAGAAATTCGATCGATTTACATTTCAATTATATTGTAAAACTTCTAGTTTCCATCCATATAAAATATTTAAATCTTGTTTGTGAATTAAAAATATTCTTATTATTATATTTTTGTTAATTACAAATTTATGTTATCATTATAAACTTTTTTTAGTTGTTTATGTATCTATATACTTGTCTGGTAAATAAAAGCGAGTTAATATTATATACATTGTCCGATTCGATATGCTTCGGAAACACCATATGTTAAATTTACAAATGTTCTCACAAAAGGTCGGCATTTATTATTCACGTTAAATGTTGAACTAGTTCTTTGCGACGTAAATTATTCAGTTCCGCGCCTCGTGTAAACGAAACTGCAATCGTTAAAGATCAATATTATTTATGAATTCAAAAATAGAGCTCTTATTGATTTTTCTGTCACCTTAACAACTTATTCATAGGTTTTTACGTAACATTTGTCTTCGTCTTTATCAATAATGAAGTTAAGAAATTAGTTTCGTTTCATTATATAAGTAATAGTGTTTTATTATATAATATCTCAGCCTTATTTAATACTATTGAAAAGCTATGTTCGGAAAAAGGGTGTGTCTGTCATACGAACAAAGCGACGCAAGTTAATCAATAAGTTTTTCATTTTTACATATTTTGATGAACGCTCTTATTTGTTCAGTTGGAGTCATACATTTTTATACAATATATTAATTTCGTAATTTATTTTCAAGGCTTGCATAACAATTATATTCATTTTGTTTTAATTTAGTTATCACAACAAATTATGATACATTGTAATTTAAACCTTCACCAGATATGAAGATATCTGTCCATCGACCCACAACATGGACGTGCCCCACGTGAAGCGCGAGGACTACCAACTGACCGACATATCGGACGACGGCTACCTCACCCTGATGGCCGACAACGGAGACCTCCGCGAGGACCTAAAGATACCCGATGGAGACCTCGGCACCCAGCTGCGCTCCGACTTTGACAGCGGCAAAGAGTTGCTGGTGAGATTTTAATGACTTTCTATATTATTTACTATATATTATTCATTTGGATTTATGGCATATGAATATATTGGTTGTATAACCTCAGTAGTGGAACTCTTAAGATCCGGACCCACATAATATGAATCTGTTAAAAATTCAAAACTTTAAAGATGTATTCAATTTGTAATGCGATCGGGGTGTGTTCTTTTTCTTTCTACAACAATATTACAATAATTCCTAGAAAAGTAGGTAAAACGGTTGTGAGATGTGGTTCATTAAAAACTAATATCCGGATAATGTCTTGAATCGTTCTGAAATCTTTATTTATGTAATAAATGTATATATTATTATAAAAAAAATTGGTCATATCCCAAAACGGAATTAGGAAATATGTTTTAAAATCTAGACAAATTATTCGGTATTAATGCCATTATCGCTTTGCAAGTGGTGCGTACAACGAAGCTTCACTCGATTCCGAAATACTTCACAAAAATAATAAAGATGGTGATCCTATTTACTTTTTAAGTACTAATTATTATATTATGGTTATGACTAGTTTTTTTGTTCGAGTGTAGAGTCTCTGACATATTTAATAATATGTTGGTGCTAAATTAACTCGTAGATAATAATTCCGCCCTTTACCTGAGTTAGTGTTTCTTGCTAGCTATATGGAAAATGGGTTTTGAAGACATGCGATAAAATTATAGCTTAGGCGGTTTCAGAACGTTAGAATTAATATCTAATTGAGTGTGAGACGGTAATTACACATAGACATAATAAAGTGTGTCTATATAGTACAGGGGATAATAATATTTTTGTATTAAATGTGGAAATTAACGGGTAAATTGTTAGAAACGAACACTTTCACAGTCGAAAGATCAACCACAAAAAACACTAGGTCTCTGGGTTGTGAATTTTTTTATATAACATAACTTCATATAAAACGACTCATATACAACCCTGGTAATTTAATAAGATTAAAATAAAACAGGTTAATAATTAAATTGTTTTCATATCTTACCTGTGAGTTTCTTCAGTAAAAAAAAGTATCCTATATTAATAAAAAAAAAATAGGTTGATCTATTGCTATGTGATAGGAAAACTATCAAATAATATGAAATATTATAAACGGCTAATACTTGGCCAGATTTGCTAAAAACATTGTAATGTTACGTTCTAATTAAAACTTAAAGCTACATCTTATGACTCATTGGTTTACCACACAAAACTTAAAGATAATCTTATGATACACTGTTTTTTTTTTGCTTATTACTTATGATTCACAATTTTTTACCTTTTTAAGAGTAGACGCTGCTATCGGCTCTTTGCGAAATATATTCAATTAGTTTTTACTCGCGTGGCAGTGTTAGATTTTACAAAAATAGCCTGTATATTCTTTCTTGAGGTTCAAGCTTGCTTATCAAAATTGGTTCAGCCGTTTAAACTTCAAAGTGAAAAAGACGGACAGACCTATTGCATATGTAGTATCGATTTTTGACCTAAATAATGATGTAACTTTATGATAATTTATAATATCATGTAGAACCATAATATGGTAATGATTTTCATTACAACTTTCGTGAGGTCAAATGTTTATCGTTTCAGTTGAACTTTGCTGAATTTGACTGAAATTGCTTAAACATACATGTAAATTTTCCTTAATTTAAAATCATTGCTGATTTTATGAGTTTCCTTTGTTATAAACAATTAAATATTTTTTTCTGCAGTTTCGATGAACATTAATATAAAAATTAATTTGTTCTACTCGTCTTTCACCCATATTTAATGGTAAATACTAAAAAATTAAGTCTTCATTGAAATTATTCATTAAAAGATCGTCTAAATGAAGTAATTTGCTGTATTATGTTACACCTAGCCTCCTGATCTATAAGTACAAGTCTGTGCTTCTTAATGATGTCCCATAGACTTCTAAGGCGTTAATGTAACGAAATTTAGATTGTTCAGTGTAAAATATATAATACTTTAATCTCTACCTTATACAGTTCGTATAAAAAAACAAGTTTTTATCACCATGACAGTTTTTCTTGTAAGCTTAATAGTTGGTCCAAGTTATCAATTAATATAAATATGTAGAGATAGCAATGATTGATGTCATGAAAGCATTTTTTTAAATATTAATTAGGGATGTAACGATACATGTTTTTCCCGATACGATACCGATACCGATTATAAACGAAAATAATCGGCGATGCCGATACAGATACCGATATTGATGGCTTAGTAGATAAGTGCTTCATGTATGTTAAACAAATTTGAAGAAAGTTATTAAGATATTGACACCACATTCTAGACATAGACATACAACTATCTCCCTTCAAAGTTATTTCATATATATGAAACACCATATTATTATGTATGTATTTAGGTCCTAAAGACTGTGAAGGAAAAATACTTAATTAATAAAATTCAGTAAAGCAAATGAAAAAAATAATATTTATTGGTTTCAAACAAAATCAATCACATAGTTATTAAAAAAGATACATAAAGTCAGTAATTAAAGTTTACTTTTGGTAGATTTTTGTTAAGAAAACAAAGTTTATTCAAATTATCCGCAGATAATCTGTTCCGCAAGTCATTTTGTATCAGGCCTGCAGTTGAGAAGAGCCGTTCTGAAGCAACTGAGCTCATTGGATAAGACAAGTATTTTTTTTAATTTAGGTTTATATTATTTTTAAATTACGTCGCACGCGTCGTTCGTTTCGCGCACATTTAGAACTAGTTGATATCGGCCGTGTTGTATCGGCGATACCGATATATCGGCCTGCCGATTATATCGGCCGATATATCGGTATCGGTATCGGTATCGTTACATCCCTAATATTAATATAGCTTATCGCTAAAAATGTGCTTATCAAGATTAACTTTAAATTTATATTTAAGTTTACTATATAATGTTATGACCTGTGTTCATTAATTATTATGACTTTAATAATAATTAATGAACACAGGTCGATTTATGAATGCATAGGAATATTGACAAGTATTACTGATGAATTATGATGCTATAATTTCTAAAATATTAAGTTAATACTTGAAGAATGTAATAACACGAGCATTTTCCGTTGTTCCAGTGCACCGTGCTGAAGTCCTGCGGCGAGGAGTGTGTGATCGCAGTTAAGGCAAACACGGCTCTCGACAAATAAACCAACTCAGCATTTATAGGGATATAACAAACATATAATTTTTTTACAATCAACAACTTACATAAATGTAAAACATAATATTATGTATAATTTAACGTAAAATATGATCGTTCGACGCCGGTCCGTCGACGTCCGCTTCCGTCTCCGCGCACCACTCGGCGGCGACAGTCGACGCCCAGGAGACCTCTGCTCAACTTACCGTAACGAGTCCATCGACGCCGACCGGCAGACGAGACGAGAGCGGACGGACGCGGAACTTCACGTTTGTTTTGTTTTGTTTGTTCTCTTTTCGCTTACTACGTCTCATAGTTACGTTGCGAGTCGCCGAAAGTTTGCCGCGCGGACACCGTCGGGGAGATGGACGCAAACTTGAAGTTATCATCGTAATTTATACTAATTTAATCGATACATTAACAGGACCGATAAAAAAAAGGATAAAAAATTTCCAAAAAAATAGAAATAAAGAAAAATTCTTGAATGATGTGTGTGATTGATCTGTCCTCTGTGTGAGCGCAGCGCGCCGGAGTCCTTCCGCGTAACACTCGTCATCTGTTCAAATTATTTCGTCTCGATAACTTATTTTCGTATAGAGCCATCTATACCGCTTGAATCACCTCCCAAAATTCGCCGTCACGTATCGATACCGATCGGTGACAAAGACTGACCACTGTCACTTGAAAATACAATAACTTCAGTCAAGACTGAAATGCATTTTTAGATAAAATAGTTGATTATTCTTATATAAACTTAGCACTAGATGAATACGTGCTGAAGTCGGCCTTTCCTTGCTCTCTTTGATTTGAACATATGATCTATGTTACCGAATGGCTCGCTATAACTCTAGGTATAGTTCCGGCCGTCGTTTTGCAAGTGCCGCCTTCGGAGGCCACGTAGGGTACTCTGTGCACTTGTATATCCTTTAAAATTATCGATTTTTAACATCAAATTGTCAAAGACGATATGATATACTAAATATTATGTAAGAATGTAAGGTAAGGCCCTATAGAAAAGATATTTTTTTATGCATTCAAAATTCATACATCGCAAATTATATTTTAACTTTTAGGCTGTTCGACTTGAACGAGTAACTTTTGTTTTGTTCTCAGTTTTAAATGTACATTATTTTCGAAATTGCATAATCGTTATTGTTGGTGATTTTTTTTTATAATTAGCAGCTTGTAATCAAGTTTTTTATTTATAAAACCGAACTAAAGTATTTGTAAGGACATCTGCCGATGTAAAATAAAATACTTTAGTAATGAGTATATTTTTCTTTTATGGACAAATTTCACCTTCATATCGCTTCCACTGAGTTCGTTTGTAAGTATTAGATTAGGTTGCATATTTTCGTACTTTACTCGTAAGAGATGAATTTGTTGTAAAACTATCTGTCGTTTGGTATTAGCAAATTTGTGGCGCTTTATATTAAACATTACTAATTCGAAAGTAGCTTGGTGACAATCGAAGCGATACTGTCAAGTTTACAATGTAAGTAACTATTAAGCAATTATTTACTTTTTTACGGGGCAAGGGTTGGATAGTTATCTGTGAGCGATGATATTAAGTGATGAATTGTATATACGTAAGAATTGAATAAAAGAATAAATATTCAACATTTGTGCAATTTTTTACGTATATTATTTTGACATTGTGCAACTATTACCGAATTAATAGCATCGGCTAGTAAATATATGTGTGCAGTAAATATTTATTTAAAAGTCTGTCAAATTAAAATCTGTACAAAAGGAACGTCCGTGACTTGTAATTCTTATTTTATTTTACCCCTTTTTGTTTTTTTAGTAAATTTAAAATTTGAATGTACGGAACTTGATAAAAATTCTACTGTTAGATTTTTTTAAAAGAGCAGACTAAAAATCTTACACTGGTCAATCGCATACATAAAAAACATACTGCATAAGTGTTCTGATTGACTATATTTGTCGTGTAAATAGTAGTGGCATTTTGTATTCAGTGAGGCTTCAGATAAGAGTCCATATTATGATCGATCGCAGTCAATTTTAGCCGACCAATCACGGATGCCAACCCCTACGCAAGTATATATGTATATACACAGACATATGACCGTAAATTATCGATCCAAGTCTATGAGCCGGGCAATAAAGAATATCAATCACTACGCATGTGTAGAACACACGTAGATGCTCAACACGGCTGTATTCTATACCTTCGCTCTCATAGTCGAAGGATTTCAAATGAACGCGGGCGAGCATGCGCAGTAACCAGTCTTACGCTTCGGAAAGTCGACATGGAGGAGCTACTGAAAATTACGTAAAAGAAAAACCTAATCACTTTAGTTGAGCTAATTCGAGTCGAACCTCTCGCCTCTGAAACTTATATGCAAAGCTATTTTACACAATAGATAATGAAATCATTTGTAATAATGTTTAAAAAGTTGCAAGTTGTCTTATCAGGCATTACGAAGACTACAACGAATATTTGCATTGAGCAATAATTTATCTATAAAATTTAGTACCTATATGTGCTTCAATTAATTTATTGCAGATTATAGTTTAATAATATGTTAATACGTTTAATATGCATGCACAGCAATCTGATCCACAACACTGCCAGAGAATGGCAAATATTTATGTTTCGTAAGCTAAAAATAAAATAAGTTAGTAGTAATTATCATACTCAAAACAACATCGTTATAATAGATAAATTACAATTTATTTAATATACAATAATAAGTTTTAAGACGTGATATTATTAACTTTTAAATCCTGTTAGTCAAGTTTGTTACAAATACTTTAATATTAAAAACTGTTTTTGCAAAAGATCTTTAATTTTATAAGCGTAACACGAAGATATATCATAATTTATATCGAAGATGTAAATGAAGACTTCGACATCCAACGACTTGATTAAATTTATTGCTAAGATAAATTAAATAACACATTAGGTAACAATACTATATCCCAATAAAGGCAAGCTTGATGAAATTTCATAACTATACTTGACAATAGTTAAGATATTTGGTAGTAGATATTCAATATTATCAATGCTAATAAGTTTTGTGTACAAGTTTTTAATTATTATTTTCACAAAAAAGAAAACTATAATATGTATTACCTAAGTCCTAAAATATAAGGAAATTTTATTAACTGGTAACCCTGGATTATACGTTCCCTCACATTGTCTTTTATACACAGGTCTATCAACTACAGTTGTGAGGGTACTTCGGCTTAATGACCGCTGTTCTGTTTAATTTACGGCTGCCAGAGGCATGACGATCGATAGATGGATGAGCCGAGCACTTTTTCAAATAAAAAAAAAACAGTTAAAAAACAACAAATCCATAAAATTCAACAAAACGATATGACAATCATTAAATAACAATACTTAGGAGAGAAAAATATACGCCGCGTGTCACTTAACCCCGTACGATAGCAACGACGTACAGCGGCCTTGACGCGAAGTAAAAACTATATCACAATCGCACCAATCTCTCACCACCAAAATTGGGCTCCGTTGATAGACCTGTATACTAGACCGTGTTCCACAACATCCTTGACAGATTTATTTTCTTTTTCTTATGACATTACCTAATGTTAGCAACCCCAATGCTTAACAGTAGATTTACTTTTTTCATATGTAAATTAGCTCTGTCTTCTGTTGATTTTCTAATTAAAGGAATTATGTTTCCCTTTAATTAGCAGCATCTTTTGTACTATGCAATATTATTGGACAAACACATAGACCAAAAATTTAATTTACCATCCATTCGCTTCGGCCATTAATTCTTATAAATTAAACTATATGTATATACAGTAAAGAGTTTACTTCAAAATGATTCACTCGTCTTGTCCTGAGTTAGCAATGA
The DNA here is from genome assembly GCA_963151315.1 of Nymphalis c-album. Lineage (NCBI taxonomy): Eukaryota > Metazoa > Arthropoda > Insecta > Lepidoptera > Nymphalidae > Nymphalis > Nymphalis c-album. Next base: position 2,783,146 of record OY720602.1, on the reverse strand, counting down.
ATCTTTGGGGCGTGCGAGGAACAAGGACACATGAAAAGGGAGGATCCTCCGACCAGACGGGTGTTGTGTCTGGTGGGCTACTGCCCGACGGTTGTTTTCAGGTTCTTGTATATATGTTCAACCGCTCTTATAACTATAATATCGCTATGTAGGATACGTCAGTTTTTAATTCGTATGTGGCGAGCTAGATGGCGCTACAAATCCAAAGGTTAGCAATGGGCAATCTCTTGAGTACACAAGTTTTAAAATAGTATTGGATAATCCAATTAGTAGGTAACTAATAGTAGCATTTATCTGCAGTTAGAAGATAAGGCAGCCAGTAGAAAACTTTTTATTAGCCTTATTGCTAGATTTAATTTTTAAAACGATAATTAAACAAAATATTAATACCAAAAATTATGTAGTAATAAAATTAGAAAACTTTGTAACAAATAATCTCAACAATGGTCACACATCTGATTCTTCAGAAGAGCTATCCGAAATTTCAATAGTAACAAACGGATCCTCTATCTCTACCACAGTTGTATAATGGTCACCAAGCTCTTCTAAAGTTTGATTAAGCCTCTGCTCTAATCCTGGTTCCTTTTTCACCTTTATAGTACACAGATCATTTGCTTCATAATTTCCAACTGTTATACTATTATTTAAATTAATGTCTTCTTGATGTGTTTCATTACTTGTAGACGCTATTTGTCTTGATCTACTATTTGGTAAATCTTCATTTTCACTTTCATCAGACGAGCTGTCAAAATCGCTGTGTGAATGGTGAGAACATTCATCATCCTCTTTTACTTGATTACATACTGCTTTATCTCTTTGTGGTGGCATATTTTGCATCTGTGTATACCTGTAATGTTATACAAAATGTTTATTAAACATATCTACAATGTTAGTTTACTGCTTATAATAAAAGTGGTAGGTGTAAAGAATTGACAATATCTCTTGGCCGGGGGAAATAATAGTGAAGAAGTCAAAAATATTTTGTTGGCTGTCCCACTAGTTTTTTTTTTAATTAAATAATATTAGCAATGGCCATTTTTATGGAATTACTAATATTCCTATTTACCACTCCAATTATGTGTACGGCTTGAGTTAGGAGTGGGGATGACAATAGCCCAAGGGGTCAGTATTGAACCTTCTATGTGGCTAGGTAAACCACTGCACTATTTACGTTGAAATTAAGAGATTGCCTCTTACCTTTCGAGTATCTCTTTTTCCTTCTTCACGGCTGCGCGCTTGTTGGCGTCCAGCCTTGCCAGCAGCTCAGGGTCGCGATCAGCGGGATCGTCACAATCCTCTAGCTTCACCTTGCTCAGCAGGTCGCGCCACTCTCGTCTCTGCCGCCGCTTCTGCAGTGCACGACCACAATGTGTGAACAGTGCACTAGCTGTTTGAATTTGTATTACAAATAAAACAAATCAAAATGAAAAAATATATAAAGAAATAGCTAATGCACAAGTATTGTCACACAAATAAAAGGTATTATTTTTTTGATTTTAGTTAAAAAAAATGATTACCTTCTTTCATGATTTGCTGCTTACTCCATCCAAGGTTTTCTTTCTCATTTGCTCTCAGCACACATTTGACAACATCACGAAAGTTTGGAAAAATTGGATTCCCATCACTGCCAACATTTCTATTAAGGAACTTTTCCAACCTCCGCACAGGACCTGCCGGGTGGCCATCTCTCACTTTTAAGTATATTATTGATTTTCTCACCGGTACTTCCCCAGTTAGCTTACACAGCTCCTTATATAACAAAACTATACGCGCTTTAAACCTTTAAGAACACAATAACAATAATATTTTCATTAAGTACCAAAGTTTTCAGAAATTATTAAAAAAGGTTTTGGAAGCATTGTTTTAAAAAAAAATATCAGAGAAAAATACAAAAAAATAAACCAGGAGTATTATTAACAGCTTAAACAAAATCATAACATTAATAGTAACAAAAGTTTACTAGTAGTTTAATAATTATAATCAGCAGCAAAAAAATATTTTCTGTATAAAAGATATGTTACATAAAAAGATATATCAGTAGCTTATCAGTTTTATTAAATTTTACGTTAAATTAAAATTTATCCACTGGTTTCATGACACATACACAAGCAAATTTTAGTTAGATATGTCTAATGTTATAATAAGGTGATATTTCATGTAAAATACAGACAAACTTCAAAATCAAAATTGACAAGTAAATAAAAATTTACTGATCTTCTTATAAAACGAATACAGTCTTTCATTTGTACATGTGGAACATTGTACTAATGGGACATCTATACTAATATTATAAAAGTAAAGAGTTTGACTGTTTAATGGACTACGTAATTAATGTAAAGTTTAACCTGGACTAAAATCAAAACCTGTCAGTCCTGTTTGGAAATTGCAGCCTTAATGGAAAACTTAGACTTTATTAACATTACTCTATTATTGTTCATATTTAGTCAAACTCTACTTTTAGTTTATGTGATTTGTATTAACTGGACATAAAATAATTGTATAAAAATATTTTTATCTTACCTTTCACACTTAACATAAGGGGAATTCTTGCTATCCAGACACACTTCCGCCTCATCTAACTGAGCTATAATCCTTTTACAGTGGGCTATCTCTTTTTCGATTTTTTTAATTTTTTCATCATCATTAGTTTGTAAATTAATATTATATTCCAATTCTTTATGGGGTATGAGAAGTTTATTGTCATCAGTATTTTTGTATGGGCTGCCTATATCACTGTTTTCTTTCTCTCCACAAACCAAATTATCATTTGAGACCCAATTTCTTTCAGAATCTTTACCAAGCCCATTTGTCGAAACCTCTTCAACATAATCTAAATCTATAATGTCTGTTTTTTGTCTTTTACTATTTCCTGCATTTTCACTTTTTCTTTTGCATGATAATGATGGCAGTTTATTTTCTGAAATATGTAATGTAAATATAAAATATATAGAAGCTACAGTTTTCATTTGAAAAAAAAAAAGGTTTTTTTAATATTAATTATTGACTTCTTTTAATGATTATTTTTGATGTTGATGTTAATGCAGAGAGAGGAACAGAATGAATTACCTTTGATTTTATTAGTTAAAGTTATCAGTTGTACTCTTTTCTTGGTGTTACTTGATCTAAGGATATTACACAAGTCTTTTATGTGGGAATACTTATATTTCGGTTCGGTCTTTAGAAGATTATTTGCTCTTCTTAAAGCTTTTTGAAACACTTGTGATTCTATAAATGTTACATCTGTTTTCCTATAAATTTTCAATAATGTTCTATTGATAACTCTTACCATTTCTTCTGAATTGTCTAATTTAAAACATGTTTCTATAAATTCAGTGAATAATGGATGTTTATCTTTAACGGATATATTTAAATTCGCATCTTCATATATCACCGACTCTACAACCTAAAATAAATAATTTTATTTTTGTTTTTATTTCAATGTATACCATGTGGTTCTATAGACATTCTATGTGGTGGCAACCACAATCATATCCCAGATATTCCCAAGATTAAGCGACAGGTTATCTAATCTTTTTTTTGGCAAATTACTGCACTGACCCGACGACGGATATATCGAATAAAGAATTGCGAGTGATTATATATTCCTTAAAAATAATTAGGTCTTTTTAATTAGGAATTAAAATACACTTACACAATCATCGTCATTATCATTTTCTGATAACTCAACTATATCCCCAACATAATTCATCTTTTTTAATAATTATAGTTTTTATCGAACAATATAACTGTAACTGTCGCATCAGTTATTTACAATTTTACAAGATTTGACATTTATAAAATATATATTCATAAATTGCGGTTGCGACTGGCTGATTTTGGCGGACTCAGCACATGTCTGTCTGTTGTCAATGTCAATTGTCATTTATTCTGTAAAAGTGTAAACCAGAGAGTTTATACTTGTCCAATTGTCCATAACTTACTTTTATAGGGACTTGCTAGCAGGGACAGATTTTCATATAGGTCGAGTAGACCGCGCCTACGGCGTTGTAATTTAAGGGAAGACAAAACCTTTACTTCCTATACATCATTCAATTTTTGATAACAGGAATTGTGAAGTGTTGCACCGCGCATGGGTAGAATAAGGTATTCATCATTAGTACCCAGTAGTCCAGGTGGATCCCCAGGGCTCTACGGGAGACTCGACGCGCGACGGGAGTCTACGTTGGCGTGACTAAAAAATGGGGTTCACAAAAAGTAAGCGGGGTTCCACGAAAATTTATTTGCTTTCGATACTGAAGAACTAAAGTGTTGGCTTTACTTCACCTATCAATGTAGGCAGATAATATTTTAAGAAGCTCAGTGTGACTGTTACTAGTAAAAAGTCCACTCACAGCACAATTAATTAATTAATGGCTGAATACTGAAACATCTTTCAAATATGAAGTGGGACTTAATTATTTGGAACGCTATTAATTTCAAATTTCGCATACTAAATTTTGAAATTAATGACGTTCCAAATATCCAATGTCCCAATCATATTTGAATGACGTTTCAGTATTCGGCCGTGAGTAACCAATCAATTCTCACTTTTTTTTCGAAAACTATTAATTCGTGGTTGGAACTCAGCCGCAACGCACCATACTTGCCGAGTTTTGAAGATATGGTGGAAATGTAGCTGCAGGGGGTCCACCGGAACCAGCTAAAAAATTCTGGGATCCTCTGGTCTACATATGTTACAAGTGAATAGACATTTAAAAAATTTAATGTATTAGACATCTCGTCTAAGTGGTAAGAACGCGTGAATCTTAACAGATGATCGTGGGTTCAAGGGCAAGCACCACTGAATATCATATGCTTAATTTGTAATTATAATTCATCTCGTGCTTGACGGTGAAGACAAACATCGTGAGGACACCTGCATATTATGCCAAATTTCATTGAAATTCACATGTGTATATCACCAACCCGCAATGGAGCAGCGTAGTGGAATAAGCTCCAAACCTTCTCCTCACAGAGAGGAGAAGAGGTCTTAGCCCAGCAGTGGGACATTCACAGGCTGTTACTATAACTACTATATTAAATTCGGAACGTGCGTAGTGGGTGGAAGGGGTAAAGAAAACGATCGCTGCGCTTGTCGCGGCAGAAATGTGCAACAAAAGTCAGTAAACAAACAAACTTGTCAATGATGTTGGTTTGAAATTTTTGAAAATGGGTAATTATTTTGTTGTATCGTAGACTGCAAAAATAACAGCAGAAATAGTCAGTGCAAATTTTATGTTTTTCCTAAAGTTTCTTGGAAATTAGATCAAAGATATAAATAAAAAAGATAAAAACTATTGCACTGACAAAAAATCATTTGAAGACCAGTTTACTGAAACAGAAAGCCAAGAATTTGCTAGTATTTCATCAATAAAAATAAAAATGAAAATGAAAACTGGCTTAACATTTTTAGCATTGAGTGTGTTATTTGGTATACACAGAACTACAATTTCATACTTTAATCTATCTTAAAAAAATTAGCTTCTGTCACTGCTAATTAAGTCGTTTTATCTGTTAATTTAAACGTTTAAACTTATTTTAAATTAAATAGCTATTGCTATTAGTTCTCAGTTCTTCTACATTCCTTACATGTTCTGCTAACACCAATATATTTCCTTTTAGCATAGTTTGGGACTGGAAACTTATTGTGTGTTTTACACTCTCAAAACCAGTTTTTTATAATAACGTCCATTTTTTTTTATAAACAGTTTTTAACAAATTCCTCTATAAATACCATTTATTGTCTTTTTTTTCCCTTTTCTGGCGTGTACAAAATAAACAAGCTCTTTATACAATTTTTTTGACATATGCCCCTAAAACTTCGTTTGGAACTTTTGGAAGATGGCGCTAATGTCGTGCACGCTCCGAATATAGTATTTGCATTTATTTAATTTTAGCTGTTATGATTACATTTATCTCATTTTTGTATTGCTTTTATTTTATGTATAATCGTAATTCTATTATATTAAATTACAATTTTTTTTTATTATAAATAATAATTAAATTTTTATTATTTAAAATATTAGGCAATCGTGGTAAATACTTTTTCCATACCTGTCAACATATTAATGTTTGTATTGTAATTGTAATGACGGGAAACGTATTCCGCCTCCTAAGGCGGAATTGAAATGTCTTCAATCCGCTTGGACCTACTCACCTGAGCGTTATTATTCTATGGTCCACATGAATAGTCTAAATTCCTAACAACCTTCCCAGGTAAATACAGAACAACTCACAATGGCTTAATCACAATTGGACGAATGGTTACACGAACAGATTGAGGACAAACTTTGCATTGATTTTTCGTGACCACCCCACCAAAAATTATGAATATTATGAAACAATGGTCAGTTTCAATATAGGATTAACACAATCATCGATTATCACTGCGGTTATTTATGACTTTTGCCAAAAGATCTGACGTATATTTTTAACTGCTGCCACAATTTAAACTGATAAAAAGAACAGATTGACGCCCGAAAAGCTGAAATGTTACGTATTCTGAACAGAAATTAAAAATTATTTAAATTTGGTTACCAATTAATTCCACACCAAATATTATTTGATCATTATCGTATATCGTTATCAATCAATCGTAATCACTAAGTGATAATAACTCATCACTAGTTTATATTATATTTTCAATCAAAATCACGTTCTTATACACAGGTCTATCAACAAAATTAGTGGGGGTACGTCGGTTTAATGTACCATGGTTGCTAATCAGTTCAATTTACGGCCGCCAGTTGCATGACGATAGATCATTCAAAAATTATTGTATATGAGGAAGATAAAATTATACTATTTGTCCAAAAATATACAAAAGTCAACAAAACGATATAACAATGAATAAATAACAATACTTTGGAGAGAAAAATATACGCCGCGTCATTCAACAGGGACGAGCCGCATATTATATTGATAGTAAGGACGTACAGCGGCGTTGATGCGTAATAAAAGTTATATCACAATCGCACCAATCTCTCACCACTGAATTTGGACTCGGTTGCTAGCCCTGTATACAAGACCGTGGTAAAAATAAACCAATCTAAGAATGATGAAAAAAAAAATGAGTAAAAATTGACAATATCAGATAAATATACTTTATTTAGAGAGGCCAATCCAAAACTATTATTGTATTATGAAGAAAAACTTATGTTCTCTGGATACAATTAATATTGCAACATTAACAATTGGCTTAGAGCTTACCATGCATTAAAGTTATATTAATAACATACTGATATCTTATTGTATAGAATATCTTAAATTTAAAATGCGATTTTCGAATTAACAATAAAAAATACTAAGCAATAAAAATGCAATCAAAGAGATGGACATAATATTTTGGGCTAATTAAAATTTTAACTAAGCTTGTATTCAAACCCTCACTACTTATGTCAAATAACACAATAATATGGACATTTATGAGCACCATAATTGATGCTTATATTAAAATTTTAAAATGTCTTGATACCTAGATATTGATAACTCATATTATTTATAATAGATTACTACATTTTCCATAATTGTTGAACTTTACTATGTCGTTGTTAAATATTTAACCCAAAATCTCCAACTCATCTGAAACAAATAAATATTCCATTGTAAATTACTAAATATATTTTTAGAATTCTTATATTTGTCTTCATAGCCGTGCAGGAAATGAATTATAATCGAAAAATAAGCAACTGAAATCAAGGGTGCTTGGCCCAGTTGAACCCATAATATTTTGGTAAAATTAAAGTGTTTTAATCACTAAGTTATATGGGCTCTAATAATAATGTTTCTAAATAAATCTAATAAATAAAATATTTGTATATAATAATTGTGTCATGTATAATACCAGAGTACTCGCAGTCTCAGTCGGCGCGAGTGACTTGTCTGCGCTGGAGCAATGCCTCGGCCAGATCGTGCTGCAAGGCCGCCTTCTGTCGTGCCACATTAGCTGGCACCGTCGATCGTAGACCATTAACAATGTCTTTTGTCTTTCCTTTTAAAAAATTCACCACATCATTAATATTTATGAAATTAGAAAATGAATGATAGTTGATATGATGTGAGTGTATTGAGACTTGAGCAGTGTGTTGAACAATTTGAATACTATTATTTTTATTTCAAAATCAACAACTAAAACTACACTAATAAATAATCTACGTCATTTATAAATAATCTTATTATGTTACTATTTTAGTTTTCATCTCTATTGGTTCCGAGTGCTTAGAGCATATTAAATGAATATTTATCCTTATTTTAAAATACTATAAATATATTAGTAAATTTAGTAGACTTAATGTACAGCTTTAAATAAGGACAATACTTATAATCAATGAGTACAGATTTTAGAAGAATACTAATAAAAAGTATACCTTTGCAGTTTTAATAATTAGCTAATATATTACTAATTTATATAAAATTTAAGTAGTCATACATCAATTAAAATAGAAACACTTACCGAAATAAATGTCATTTAACGTATTACGTATCTTATTTTCCATATCTTCCACCATGCGTCCGATATTAGCAATGTGTGGAGTGACATCACTCACTGAAGAATCTTGTTCAGCCTGTTAAAATTAATTCCATTTCATCATTGATAAAGTAAAATTTTATTCAAGAATATTGTTTTTATCTAACAAATATTACCTGTAGTGAATTTCATATAGGAAAATAATGTTATGAACAACATAAGTTTTGCATACCATTAACATATTTAAGTATATTTTATTATTTATTGTATGAACTTGTTGTTTTGTTCAATAACTAGTGATATTAATAATATTGCTGACCAACCATATTTTGGCAACAAAATCAAATATCCTTGATAAACCTTTTACACTAGAGATATAAATAAGTAATAATAATAAATTGCACTCTAATAACTAATCCTCTGAGATGACAATCTTGAATGGCCTGAAGTCTAACAATGTTCCTTGTTTTCTAAAACATTAGATAAACTATTAACTTTTACTGTCTTCTGTCTGTCCTCTTTGTCTGGTCTTGTATACAACTGCATGTCTCTTATACTATTATAATAAAGCAGATAATTTACAAGAAAAAATGATTAACCTATTAGTCCAGACATGGTTTGTAAGTACTAAAAGTAAAAAATAGGTACAGCCAGACGCCAGTTTGTCCCAATGCTGGTTTAAGGACTCTCTTTGAGGATAAGGTTTGGCTCTTACTTCACTATGATGCATCAATGTGTTTTAGTGAATACACATGGCAGAATTTCAATTAAATTAGACACAAGCAAACTTTCCTCAAGACGTATCTACCTTCAACTCTACTATATATCTATATACTACTATACTCAATATAAAAAGAATTATAAGCAAATGTCATGTTCTATGTGTGTAATTTTCATGTAATAGCATATGATTTAAGTCCATTATAATATCTATGACTTATTATATCCCTCAAGTTATTGCATAGTAAGGCCTTCATTAAGTCTGTTTTGTTTTTAAGTCTTATTTATTTGTAACAGGTTTAAATGACTTCAATAGTTACCTGTCTGGTGAGACTCCCCCCTAAGTTCATAGTTCCACTCCCTTCCTTGTTAGTTTGAAGCCAAAGCATAGCAGTTGAGGTCAGCTTGTAATGAGCATTGCGACCTGAACTCTTTTCCACCACTTCAACGACATGGATGGAGTCCCAGCAGCCTTTAATTTTTTGGGATCCATCTCCGGCTTTTTTTATTAGAATTACACCTGTAATTGATTCATAAAATTTTTAGTAAAACATTTGTTATTTTAATTTACCAACCATGAAATTTTAACAAAAAATTTGTAATCCTTTAATTGAAACAAGTTTTAAGAAAAGTAATATTCCCATTGAATTTAAAAAGCATCAACTTCGATATATAATAGTTTATTTATAATGCAAAAAGTTTGTGGCATTTTTTAACTTTCACTTTTAAAAACCTGTTTGTCGGAAAATTTATATTTAATATGAATAGTATAATAAAATGAACAAACCTGCAAAGCCATGATCCATGTCCCATAAATATACTGAGCTAACTCCACCTTCGAAATACATCTCCCTGTACTGATCAAATGCGTGATTTGCCTCTATCTCTAATTTTCTCAGTCTCTCAGAAGGCATTGAACCATCTTCTAAAGGAGGGTCGTATGTATTCGACCATGGAGACCGATACGAGTCTCCATCTCTGTTGTAATCACACAGCAAGTAATCTTTCCCGTTACTACGGTCCTGTGCAATCTTTAACGGTTGGTCTACCGATGATAACAAATCCTCACATAAACTCGGCACTAAGTCGATCAAATCAGTCAAATTTTTCTCGATCTGTTGAGGAGGCAACCTCCTCATTAAGTCTAGGGCACAATCCATCTGCTGTTCTGTCTGTAATAATATATATCAATGAATAAATACAAATTATCCTAAATAGAGCAAGTATTAGTCATCACAACAAATATATCGTTTTGTTATAGAACATTAATAATATATTTACCATGGTACAAATGAAACTTTAAAGCAAAAACCGTTTATTTATTATTAAAATCAGAATAATAATATAAGAATTAATCTGAAAACGCTAAATTATAATATTCCTATTTCTATGGAGTATGATTTAAGAACTTCGCTGAAGTTAGTGAAATGACATTAATTTAATGTTGCTTACGTTCAAAACAAAAAATATATATTACGTGAAATACTTACGGTCTAATTCATAATATGTTATCGGCGGCTTATAACCTCGCTACAAGTATTAAGTCTTAAAATGTCATTCATAATAGGTCAAAAATTCTTACAAGTTCTATAGCGCAACGATAAAGTTATACAAGCTAGGACCCTACTATAACGCTTCGATATTAGCAAAAAACTTGGTCAACTGACGTTTGCAATTGACATTTGATTTCTATCTGTATTTTCAAAAACAAAACAGAAGTACATTTATTATTATTTTATTGTGTAAATCAACTATATTTTTTTTATTTAATACTTATTTTATTTATATTAAAATTACATATATATGGGTGTTCGACTGTGCTGCCATCTGGTTTCAATGTAAGTAACATATTCAATTAAATCTTTATATCTGTAAAGTGCCATCTATTAGCTAATTCGGGACTTAAATAACAGAGGAAATATTATTAGCAACTTTTTGTTCTAAACAAAATGTAGAATAATAAGTTGTAATTAATAATTTAGAATCAATTCTAGATAATACCAAGATTAATTTTCTTATTTAAATCATTTTGGTATGTAGAACGCATTAAGCTGGTCACTAACATAATACAAAATAGTAAATACATATAAAAAAATAGCGTCTTAAATGTCGGCAAAACTGTTTTCGTAAGTTTGGAAGTAAAATTAATGTGGATTAAAGTAGTTAAGTGAAATATTGTTGTGTTACAAATGAAGATATATTAATCAACTACTGTTTGTAGTGCATTATATAGCGGAGTTATCAGCAAAACTCTTGGAATATTGAAAAGTATGATTTGTTTACATTTATTTCTATTTTCATTGGAATAGAGTATATAACGTTAACACTTGTTCTCCGGACAGATTACTATGATAAGTAACGAATTAAAAATCATTTTAACATTAATTATGTCTGTAATAAAGCAATCAAGGGATTATTATTGATAAAAATAAAATTTCCGTAGTAAGTCTCACAGTAAAGGTTTGAAAATATCTTATTTCTTTAGACGATCGTTGTTAAGTAATGTTGTTAAAGAGAACATATAATTCAGTTTATTCCTATTGAGTGTCTTATTTTCTCATGGATTCTGGAGATAATTCTGATGGGGCGCCGACATATACTACTTTTCATTTGTAAATATATACTTATATAGGTAGATAAATAAGTAAATGTAAATGATTAAATAAAACAAAATAAGATTTTATTTTATAATATATTTTTGTAATATTAAATTTTCTGTTTTAAGAGTACTGCCTTTAATATCAAGTTTTTACTTCTAATCTTCTCATTTTCCATTTGAATTGCATGCAGTTCCCTCTAGTATTCAAGTTCAAATGCAGCAATTTGTTCTGCAGGTGATTTTAGTCAATTGATTAGTGGATCTGAAACACTGCAAATTGAAATATTTTAGTATTAAAAGAACATAGACATTGTAACCTGGGTTTAAATTACATCTTTTTATTGATATTAATATACTTTTTTCTTAATTTTTCTAGGTTTTGGACCCATTTAAGAATTTGCAGGCATGGCAGGCGGTGATGGATCCAACAATAGTGAGAAGGTATTGGAGGAGGTGGTGCCGCTACTGTGTCCACAAGTACTGAAATAATAAAAATGTATTGATAAATAAAGTGATTTCTGTGTGTATTAAAATTTATACAATAACATACTGCTTTAACATAGTTTGTTTTGTTTTCTTTTCCACACTCATTCTAAAAAAGATGATTAAATCAATTGATTCCATTATAACACTACATCCATATTAAAAATATTTGAATTATACTTACCATATCATTTGAGTTACCGCTGATGTTCTTTCGCCGGTTCTTCTCAGGGCTGGGTGTTTCTTTTAACAACCGATAATAGTACATACCCAGTTTGACAATCAATAAGAAAGTGTAATATTGTATAAAGTATTTTGAGTTTGAATTAAATTTTCCACAAGTGGAGAGATGTAACATTTCCTGTAAAGATGAATTTTCATATAACAACACAATAATATTTCTTAAATAACTAATTGCAAAAAGCATGAGTGATTTGTATCTCATTATCAAGATAGAAATTCCTACCATGTAAAAACAATGGGATGCAATATAAATTACATGATTTATATTATCAGAGTCAAATGCATTCTAGTCAATAGTGAACTCGTTAGGTCTTCAGATCCTTTATCAAATCTATTAAGAAAATTTTAGAAAGCAAAAACAGTTAATTTTACAAATGCATGCATGAAAACTAGTGAAAAATTATTGACTTGCGAATATAACAAAATTGTAACACTAACCTTATCTTCCTCTAGCCAATTTTCACTTCTCTGCCTTTTTTGTATTCGTTTTCATTTTAAAACTTTCCTCGACAATATAATTATTATAATTTGTTGATACGATTAAAAATCATAATAATGACACAAGATGTTTGATATTTTTTAAATTGTACCTGTCCACAGATAAAAACTCGGTGAAACCATTCTCTATCATTCAATTCATTCATTCCATTTTACCATTTTTTTACGAAATGGCAATCTTGTGTACGATAATAGCATTTTACTTGTCGGAGGTTGTTCAAATGATTTTGAATTGAAAATGTTATCGAACGTTTGATAGGCTATAATGACGTTTTAACAAATATCGGCTTACACCTTCGATAGGGGTTTTATTATGAATTAGACCGTTAATAGATATATTTGTTAAAGCCGGGGGTAAATTTTTATCAGTCCGTACTGTTAAATAAACATAAATTATATTTTTTATATAAAATATATATGTATATAATATAATATATTGGATATCGGTGTTACTATTCTTGTAACATTGATAGCACATACTAAAATGTAATTTTTATCTGTCTTGGTCGCTTTTGATTCAACTCCTTAAGTAAGACAAGGATAACTATATAATTATGTTTTAACTTCTATTATTTGTGCCACTCTTTCTGTCTTTCATGTTTTTTTAAAGCAACTGATTCCATATCCTGTAAGTAAACTGTCAGTTTGTCAATCCAATGTTGTTGTGTCAAACTTTTGTTGATACTACTTTTTGAATAAATAGGTATTGTATGCTAATTTACCAATAACTTTTTAAATGAAATAGTGATTTAATTAAAGTTTTATATGGTTATTCATTCATTAAAGTGCTTTTCTTCATAAATTATTCTTTGTGCTTATCAAAATGATTCATGATATGGGAATGTTCGGTGCGATATAACACCTTAGCGCCTGTTATACGTGCCGAAACGGGAAGTAAACTACATAACTACATACCGCTGGGCTCACACAATGATCAATTATTAATTATTACGTTATCTTATTAACATCTTTTAAAGGTTATGCAAAGAAACCATCTAAGAATTGGAAACTTTATGAGAGATTTGGGAGTCTGTAAATCTTATGAGGAGTAAAATAACTTTTAAAGTAAAGTTAGAATCTATATATTTTTTTTGTGTACTTTCTTGTTATGTTCATTCATATTTACTTCTGTTATGTATAAGTCCAAAATGTTATTTATTTAACAATTAACTAATTCTTTTTCAGATAGTATAATATAACTGTGTCATGATGCCAACTCAACTGGTGGGACAGGACAATCACTCAAATGATGTGCGAGTGAAGACTGTGTACAGCGGTGATGTGTTCATCACTTATATTAACCAAAACATCACATTAGAGGAGTTCACGCAAGAGATGATGGCGATATGCCGTTTTGTGCCTGATCAGGTATACATAAAACAATATTTTCACACTAAACACTATTGCAATCAAAGAGAGAATAAAGATAAATAAAACTTAAATTTTTATATATTAAAAGTTTTGCAAATAACTTGGTGTATTATACACCACAAACAGTTCTTGATTAATGTATCTTTGTGTACACACAACACACAAGAACACAATTCTTTTCTACTTAACTAATCATATGCATTTTAATTTTACTTTGAAAGTTCTGATATCAACTTCATTAAAATTGAAATTTCATAATGTATACAATAGATTATTCAAGATATTGACCAATTATATATTATATCAATATAATGGCAAAGAAGTTTATTTCCCTTTACTCCTTCATTCATGTGGTTAGAATAGGTAATAGATATATTATTAGTTAAAAATAAAGTTTTGTAAGCAATTCTTAGTTGAATGAGATACCTGTAATACCATGTTTTAATAATAATGTGTACAGTTATCTGGTTTTATGTATTGTGAATATAATTAAACTTTAATGATTTAAAATATTAATAATGATTATTTTAAACATTTGTTTGTAATTAAATAAGTGTGATAGTTGGCTTAGATTCAATCATAATAAATATATTGTTGTTTAAAAGAAGCATTCATTATATACAAGACATGTGAATGTTTCTTTTTAAATTTATATTTGCCTAACATCTTCATACAACAATGTTTAAATAAAATTACATTATTGAAAATTAAATAAAAACAATAGACGATATACATAACATACACATACATACCTACTTAAAAAATTATCAGTTAATAAAGCTAAATCAAGTATTAAAGCTAGAAGCTGAAAGCTAATTTGCACTATATTACATAGGTATTTCTAAAATTGCATAAGCCTTTAACTATTAGTTTAAATTTAGTATAATTGTTTAGTTGTAAAATGTATTGAAGACCTTAATTAATTTCTTATTAGAGATTTGTATATTATGTATAGAAATTTAAAAGTGCTAGTAAGATAGCAATCTGTATGTATAAGGATTATTTTTTAATTTTTAATTTAATGAAATCTATAGATATATATTATTATTATTTTGTTCTCAATATAGTATACAGTATTATTTAAAAAAAATACATAATCTATAAAACCTGAATAACTTTATATTATTCAAAAATAATTTATTACATACAATAAGACTTATGTATATATACTAGTTATTGTAATTCAAGTAACCCGGTGTCATCGCACTTGTAATGTCACGCTTCGGTGCCGTTGTTTAGGCAAAAACTAAATGAGAACAATTTTGGGTAAAATAACATAAAAAAAGGTGGGAATAATACATAACTTAACTTATAATTTAGGTGAAGTGAAATGAAGATTTAAAACCAGTTTTAAAAGAATTCAACCTCATGTTTTAGTTTACCTTAAGAATCACAGATGGCGCTAGCAACATTGTTTCAACAATGAATTGGTTTTTATTTAGCTATTGTGTTTTTATATTACTGTAATACAATTGCCATTTTTTATTAATCTGGATTGTTACTTTTTTATACAGTTTAGATGTTTCAGATTAGAATTGATTGTAATATGAAATCAAATAGGTGTCTTATTAAAAAAAAATAGGCCATAAATATTAAGTATGTAATGCTTGTGTTAGTAGTGGGTACGACAATATCAGGATTGAACCCACGACTATAACGCTACTACTAAACTAGACAGGCTAGTTAAGCAAAAGCTGTAAAGTAGACTAAAGGAGATGTCCGTGTTGAATCGTTTAACATTGACCATTATATAATTTTTTTTTTATTAAAAAGTGCTTATAAGAGCCTCTTTCAATAAAGTAATATTTTTTTCGGTTATGGAGACTCAAGCAGACCAAAGACCCAAGAGACCCAAGCAGGGTATTCATGTTTTTACTCTTGTGCTTTCCGGTAAAGGAAAACGTGACATAATTTCCCCATTTCTGTACAAAATATTCATGTCATATAGACTCGACTGTCGACGTATCATGATAATTATTTTCGTCGATTTAAACATGGAGCTGAAACTATTCTTTATGGTAAAGCATTTTTAAGGTTATGCTATTCCGATAATTTTACATGTAAACCTGTTTCGCCAGGTTTTTACAATGAAATGGGTAGACGAAGAAGGTGATCCCTGCACCATATCGACGCAGCTGGAGCTGGATGAGGCGTTAAGGTTGTACGAGCTCAACCGGGACTCGGAACTCACTGTACACGGTAAGTTTCATAATTTATTCAAATCTGTCTTGTGTGTGCAATCTTTTTTACTCTTTCCGTTGGAAATAAAATGAATTAGGTATGGTCTAAAACGCTAAATCGACAAATTGATTGATACATAGATAACCTTGTAAGATGTATAAGGGCTGTATGTTATTAATTGAATTTTGCGTCACAGTTTAAGATTTAATCTTCCATTATTTACAGCTTCCGGCTTACTAACAACAAACATTGTATCCATTTTTAATCGAAAAATATATTGTATAAGTATATCTCTTAGTTATCGTTTAATATTTAGAAGGTTTATATATAATTAATGTGGTAATGATCTTATTAATATTCATTATCCATAATCCATAATCATTCCATACAAAAAAAAAACGAATCTCCAAACTTTCCCCTTAAAATAAGAGGAGAGCAGTGGCTAGCAGTGGGGACTTTACAGTTTTTTTACTTTGGTGTTTTTTATTTAGGGCAGTGTCCCATAAATTATTTTAATATAAGCGAGCGAACAACTAGCGGTGACAAAATAATTTAATACGTTAGCTGCGAGTGAATGCGTCAGGCTATTATTCAGTTTTGAGATAATACTTGTGTTGTTGTGTTGTTGTGCCAGCATTAACATAGAAACATCGCTAATTACAAATGTTATTAATATAATTTACTCTTAATTCTAAATCTGAATAAATATAGTTAAGACAAAGATTTCGGGATGGTTGGCGTGTTTTGGGGGAGGCTTTCGTCCAGCAGTGGACGGCGATAACCTGAAAAAAAGACATTGTACCTTTTGTTTTCGACCCGGTGGTACATTTTTTGACAGTCAAGTTTAACGCTTCTGTATAAACATTTTTGACATTATATTGTGTTAGATTTTATGGCAGTTTCTGGGAATGTATTAAGGATTTATTTCCTGGCAAATTATTTGTTCGAAATTCGAAGCGTATTTCAATGTTTGTCATTTCCATCGAAACATTAAAAGCTACATCGGTAACGTTATCGAGCGCGCCGTACCGTCCCGACACCGAGCTACGTACTTATCGGGACATTTCGCGTAAATGTACCAATTTTCACACTGTTTACCCGGGAGGGTATTGTAGATTTTCGCTATAAAATTCTTATCTGCCCGCATTGCGAATCCGGTCGGTCGTCATTTCCATATTGAGATTGGTATTCCGACTGTGCCGTTTCACTGGTTTTTTCACCGAAATCCCTGATCACACGTATATCGAGTCACGTCCAGCAGGGGGCTGCACGACTAATAAGTTTGTTTCTATTCGGTTGATTGTTTTAGTTTTTTTTCATCCGGATAGCGCAACGCAACGAATCATCGAGCGTCGATACCTCAGATGTTTTTATTTTTCGTCCGAATTTCGAATCAGCTATTGTCCTCGTGATGTATTTGTTTCTCGTATATTCGAAGAGCATAGAGCGGATATTGTTCGAACGTATATCCCGTGAGGATTTAGGAAGGCCGTTAAAGTTGGAACGCTCCAAACCGAGGGTAAATAAAACGGAAGCGGCCCAAACTTATATGCAAACAGGGTCGGAGAAACTTACTCTAATAAAGTACAAACATTGCGGAACGTTTTGGCGCCCGAGCTGAGGTCGAGTTTGGGCGATGCTCGTCGCCGTCGCAGCGTAATTAGGGATATTTTAATTAACTTTGTGCGCGTTATGAACGCCGATTTCAAATCCTATTTGTGTTAATTGAATGTATGGCCCGTGTGTTAAGCCGCCTTTGTTTGATATTCATTAATACGTTCGCTCCGCCAGTTTTATAATTGCTTCTCAGTTCTCTGGCCGATGTTAGAGATTGAACAATGAAGTATAAAATGTATGTTGCGACCTGATGTGTTCTAATTTTAAATTGTTGGTGTTTTATCTGTAGGATTTAAATCAAATAATAAATTGTATGAATTGTCTTCGATCTGTTATGTAAACTGAATGCTTCTGAAATTGATAAGATAATATTAGACGCGCCTATAAAGTGATTTTGTCGGAAATGGGTGAGCCCCCTGCTGGTAAGATAGCGTCACGAACTTCCGCGCTAATTAATGTATCCTGGTGTAATTTCGCGCCACCCGCCTCTAAGTTTCAAGTGCCGCCGTATTAAATTCATAGTCAGACTGCGTCCCGTTATTTCAGCTTAATATTAAGTGTTGCGGCTTAGGACATTTTTGTTAGATTAGATAATTTAAATAAAATTTGAGGTCACTCATTAATTCTACGGTATTTGTTTTGGCGATATCATTACGTCATCCAATATTAACGAAATTATTGTAGACTATAATATTAATTGTCTAGCCATTTGCGGCCGAAGTCCTACGTCTGAGTATATTTTCTTCTCAAATTAAACATCGCAAGTGATTTTAAGATTATTTGAACAAGTGCCAATATAAACGTTCTGCATAATGGTTATCATAAGTTTTTTTAACAGCCATTATGGCACCATGACGATCACGAAATTTATTAGTAGCCAATGTCAGATATAAAACTTTACTAAAATTTTTGATAACATTAATAATGACGTAATAATAGAAAAAAATCGACTGAATTATGTATTTTTATTTGACGTATAGAACGAAAGGCGCAACTATACGAAAGGTTTTGTGGAAAACAAACTCGCACGACTTCGTTACACGAATCGGGGTTTGAATATCATTACGTTCTACGCGATTGTTGAATCTCGTCTCGTGACAAGGGGGGGGGGGGGAACTGATGAATACAGTATGTTTTATAATGAACTTGGAGTATTTTCGTCAATGTTTCATAATCGCCTTATATTGGAATTATAAATAGTCATCGCACTATAATATATATAATATCTTGGGACATTTTTCACACACGGTCATCTGATCCCAAACTAAGCAGAGCTCGTACTATGGAAACCAGACAACTGATATACTACTTTTTCTGTTGTAAATACATACTTATATAGATAACTACAACCAGACATGTTCATGCACACAAATGTCGGTCCTGGATGGGAATCGAACCCACGACCTGCGGCGCGAAAGGCAGGGTATCTACCAACCACGCCAACCGGCTCGTCACTGTATTGTATACTAATAATATTAAATAAGTACTGTTGTATTGAACTCATTGTATTGCAGTATTCCGGTTGCAATGTTAAATGAGCCAGTGTAATTAAAGGCACAACAATTATATCGTCTTTGATTATGCGTTCTTGTGGTAGTAATTCATAGAAGGTGAAATATTTTTTTTGAATGTTGCTGGTATTGGTAAAGTGAATCACTATAGTGTTTGCTGTTTACTGAAGAGACTATATCACATGGTCATATTTGAAGGAAAATGTCACAAGATTGCATGTATCCCACATGCAATTTTCTTGTTTTCAATGTTTTCACATTTCGGAGTTATGTATATTCGACTATACACAATGAGATAAGTTCTGCATCATCTTCTCTGCATTCTTTGTCATATTTAGAGATAATTATTTTTTTCCAAATATGTACATTTAAAAAATATAATTCATATACAAAGGTGACCACTCCCTAGTGATCTGTTCGTCTAACTTATTGCGATCCATAAAAAAGTATTTCATCTACTTAAACGATGCTAGCGAGTGTCGAGTTGTTAATTTAATCGTCGACTATATTGCTTCGCGCCCCACTTACAGTTAAGTACTCTCTGTAAATAACGATATTAAATACGAACTTTAATGGTGCCACTATTATTCGTGTCTTATACTATTCGATTCGAACGTATATATACTATTTGATCGTAACCTTATTTTATAAGTAATTGAAATGCAACAATCTTCCAATGAATTTTTGACGCTTTAGCAGAATATTTGGTTTTCAGAATACATCCAAATCTCATTTCATAGCATTTCTAGATTTTAGTTAATGTTAACTTAATACGTCTATTTATCGTTACACGTGTTACACATTTTGTGTGTTGTACGTGTTACAATTAGGACAATATTTTTTGCTATTAAGAGTAAAAGTAGACAAACTGGTATTTGCTAAATTATAATTATTACAATTTAGAACTGCAGTATCTTCTAGATTTAAAAACGGAAAGCACGAAGTGTTTCTCTTGGTGAAACCTTATCTTAAGCTTTTAAACTAGAAGAACCGTACCGATATTCCTGAAGATAATTATTTATCACAGCTTGGATCGATTCATTAACTTTATTAAAATAATATTTGATTTATATCTTTTTATTACCGGGTTTTATCCGGGAGTTTTATTTTATCCGCCAAATAGAAATAATTGGTATTTGATGTGTTCCGGTTAGAAGCGTGAGTGAACCAGTGTAATTAAAGTGAGGGACGTAACATTTACGGTGCCGTAGCTAGCGGTGCATTAACCGTGTAAGAAGTGGTCTATACTATGAACTAACTTACCATCAAGTTCATATTCAATCGCTATATAATATAGTTAAATTAGTGGTAAGTCTTTGTGCTAGCTTGTCTGTTTAGGTGCAATCCATTTATCATTAATTCTATCGCCAAGCAGGAATACTAAGTATGTTCCAGTTTGAAGGGTGAGTGAGCCAGTGTAACAATGTAACAGGCACAAGGGACATAACATCTTCGTTCCCAATACAAGGTTGGTGGCGCATTGGCAATGTAAGAATTGGTTAATATTTGTGATAGCGCTAATGTCTGTATGCGGTAGTGATTACGCTTATCATTAGGCGGTCCACTTGCCATCGGGTAAGCAGATAGGTAATGCAATAAAAAAAGTTTTATAGTAGTATAAACTGTATCTCAGATTCAATTTTTTTTAAATTAATAATCTGTATACTGTACGTTCAAAATATAATCCGGTTTGATAACGATCGTATAGTTTGGGTGATTGCATTTCGGCGAATAGCCGTGTATTTAATTTAGCTTAGTATAATTAATTTACTAAACAATAATTACTACCTTAATTAAATATGCAAAATTCGTACAAAATTTATTATACATTCAAACTTTAGTTGAGTATATGTTAATAATATGTACATAATTATACATAACAGTCTTTTTTTAAATGAATAGATCTTCACTGACGCGTTGTTTGATCTAACTCTTTGTGATTTGTTTACTTTATTTCTTATGTATATATATATGTATCACAATTGGATTTTTATGATTATTATGACTGTGTAAATTTTTAATGGGTCTATAATATTTAAGGTTTAAATGTAATTTCTGAAGAAAACTTTAATTATTATAACGGCATAATGTGCCTAACCAATTGAGGTACTATCCTCATAGACAGGCACAGAATAACCTAGAACAAAAACAAACATAAATACCTTCAATCATATTAAAAGATTTTAAAGATACATTATAAAAAACAACAGGACGACGAAATTTTAATTCACTGAAAGCTCTTTCCAAAGATTGGTTCCAAAGGATAATGGAAGCCTCAGTACATTACATTACAGTTCTTTGATTTGAGTCGGCGATTTAGCTGTGACGGGTAATACCATTATGTGCCGTGTAACATGTTCGGTGGATCTAAGCTCGCTTTGAACTCCTATCCAAATCCTTTTATGGTATTGAGCCTAAGTTGGCTGTCGTTGCAGTGCATTCGTATACAAGTTAAACTTATCTTTGAACATAATTGACTTTTGATAAGTGCTTTGTTATTTTGAACATACGTTAGCACAAGTATTTGATATAGTCGGGCAATGTCCGCGCCTATGTGGGCTCCGTCGATCCAATCCCGTGACGTATCCTCGTCGCCGCGCCAATTTCAACTGCTCATAAAAATTACGATCCAGTTTATACTCGTTATGATTACTAGCCTCGGTCGATCGTCATCTCGAACGAGCTAGATGAAGCAATTATTTACGATAATTATATGTATAGTTACACTTATTATTTGGGCTTTGTTTTTAAATTATGTAAAACATGTTAGGTCATTGTTCCAACTTTGAATGCTATTACCATTTTAATGATCGATGAAGGCCGTGACGTCTAATTGGCGGCTCCGCTCTGACTCCGCTCGCATCGCTCGAGAAACGTTCGAAACAGTGTCGTTGTGAAAATCTCTGCGCGTACGCGTGTTTTTCGCGCGCCAATGCGCCATCTGTGCTCGATCGCGGCGGCGACCGAGCCGTCGTCGGTGACAATTTCGCATTTTGTAATGTCCGCGCCGATGCAGTGAACGTGGTGTTCGCGAGTGCCGTATTTATGTGTTTCGTTGGTGATTACGTGAATAGTGTGGCCAGAATGGAAGCGTTGACCTCGACAGCGATCGTATCGTCCGGGACGTCGAAGGCTCGCATTGCAACCGGCGAGGTGGTTTTGTGTTTGTTTTTGTTCGATAGCGTTGTTTTGCGCAACGTTCTCGTCGCGGCACGGTGTTTCTGCTTTTGTTTATACGGTCCCGCCGGCCCGGTGTCTGAGATAATACCGCGGTTGACCTACATCACGCTGTACCGGTCTTCAAAATTTCACCCACTTTTCCGCCACGGGTTAAATGGTTAAATAATGATTAAACATGCTCCCAGATATGAGGGTCGAGTCGTATTGTTTCGGTGTTTGTTTTGTTCCGGTAAATAACCGGCGTAAAGTTTGCGAATCGTTTCATGTTTTGAATTAAAATCGTCCGTGTTCGAATCGAATCGATATCAATATATAATAGTTGTTATACGTATGTGAGTTCGTTGTATCCTAATTGTGTACAGTTTGTTATGCATACAGAATGGATTCTCTCATGCCGTTATCTAAACTGAAATAGTTGATGAGAAATTTATAATGTTGTTTTGTACGCGTTGCAAGAGCCTTTATGCAGCTCACTAGATATAATACATACGTACCAAGTTGACCTTCTAATTACAAAAAGTGTTAAATCTCTGCTAACAACTCGCTCGTGTACGTCGTTTTCTTAAATAAATATAACTTCTAACGCATTTAGCAGATTTAAGTCGTTTTAATTTAAAAGTAGTCTAAATATATCGTAATATGAAATAAATAAAAGCATCATAAGACGTTAATAACATAAAACATTGATACAACTATGTACAATTATTCCTTTTTTAAATATTTTTTTTTTATAATGATATAACGATTTCTGATTAATATCTAACCTTGCATCGAATCGCGTTGGCTATTATTGTATATCAAGGGAATATGCATGAAAATGCATTTTGCTTACTCGGTAACATAATTATTCGCGAGCTGATAACTTGATTCTTGATCGAATTGCATTTGTAATGTGTATAACAATTGTCTTTGTGGTCGTTTTAAAAACTGAACGCAATGGACATTTCACTCATGTTATATTAATTTCGAATTAATTACAATTGTATAAATGTATTATAGATTAACAATACGAAAGCGTATGTTATTAATGATTGCGAATGTGTATCTTAAGCGAATATATACGGAAACTTTACAAAGCAATATAAAATGTATATTTAGTTGTCTATATAAAATAACAGTAAAGTAACAATTTGTAAATGTCCCCGTGCTGGACAAGATCTTCTCTCTTGAGAAGGTTTAGAGTTTATCTCACTAAGTTTATCCAATGCAAATTGGTGCATACGCATGTGACGGATTTTTTCTGACAGATGCAGGTTTCTTCACAGTGCAGTGAGATTGACGTGCACGAGATTAACTATAAACGTGAATTTATCATTTAATGATGCGCGCCTGGGTTTGAACCCGCTACCTCCGTTTTGAACTAGCTCGTGTAACTCACTTGTATATAAAAATAGATGTTTCATTGTTTCGTACATGCGTTATTAAACAATAAAACCGATTAAGTTGTTACTTTGTATTTATGTTGTTAACACTCACCTGAAGGTTTCTGGTAGGGATGTAACGATACATGTTTTTCCCGATACGATACCGATACCGATTATAAACGAAAATAATCGGCGATGCCGATACAGATACCGATATTGATGGCTTAGTAGATAAGTGCTTCATGTATGTTAAACAAATTTGAAGGAAGTTATTAAGATATTGACACCACATTCTAGACATAGACATACAACTATCTCCCTTCAAAGTTATTTCATATATATGAAACACCATATTATTATGTATGTATTTAGGTCCTAAAGACTGTGAAGGAAAAATACTTAATTAATAAAATTCAGTAAAGCAAATGAAAAAAATAATATTTATTGGTTTCAAACAAAATCAATCACATAGTTATTAAAAAAGATACATAAAGTCAGTAATTAAAGTTTACTTTTGGTAGATTTTTGTTAAGAAAACAAAGTTTATTCAAATTATCCGCAGATAATCTGTTCCGCAAGTCATTTTGTATCAGGCCTGCAGTTGAGAAGAGCCGTTCTGAAGCAACTGAGCTCAATGGATAAGACAAGTATTTTTGTGCAAGCTTTTTTAATTTAGGTTTATATTATTTTTAAATTACGTCGCACGCGTCGTTCGTTTCGCGCACATTTAGAACTGGTTGATATCGGCCGTGTTGTATCGGCGATGCCGATATATCGGCCTGCCGATTATATCGGCCGATATATCGGTATCGGTATCGGTATCGTTACATCCCTAGTTTCTGGTATAGTGCCGTCAATGTAAAATAGGTGCGCGCTTCGTATCACATAACAGATGAAAACCAAGCTAATAGCTAATATGCTTAATTTTACGATAAAAGATTTTACTTCTATATGTGTATATGGTATGTTTATATAAAATAGGTTTCCAGGAATATTGCCTGAACGCGACCAAATTGTTTATCCTTAATTATTACGTATAATATATTCTTAAGAAATTGATATGAGGTATAAATTGCATTCCAACGTTGATTTTCAGAGGTCGCCATGTCTGATCCGACATTGACCTGATTCAAGTGAATTATTAATATTTAGGATAAGTTTTATATTTCTTGTATCAAGGTAATTTTAATATTGTTTTTTTTTTTAAAGAAAACTTGTTTATGTTACAATGGAATTGTCTCTTATTTAAACCAATTACATAAATTGGCCTTTACCACCGTTGTCGGTAATTGGTAACAAAAATACTTACATATATATGTTCATATTTACGGTTCAAGTGAACAGTCTAATCGTATATCGGCCTATACTTACTCCCGCCTAGTCGAGATGTCCCATTGGCTAGAACACGAGAATCTTACCTGAAGGTTTCCAATTACAAATAAGGATCACCACTGAGATTTCATATGCTTAATTTTATTTATAATTGATTTTGTGATCCGATGTGAAGGAAACTTCGTCGTAACAACCCGCATTGGAGCAGCGTTGTGAAGCTCCTAACCTTCTCAATAAACGAGCGAAGGTCTTAGCCCAGCAGTATGTTATATACAGGCTGTTACATTATACCAACTTCCATTTTTATATATATAGATTAGTTTATTTTATCTCGTTCGTGTATGACTCAACAGATGCGGGCCACTCAATAAACATGTACCAACTCCCAACAACTGGTTCTCTTTGTTCCGAGTTATTAAGTTAAGGAAGTAGTTAAATGCGATGTAATTTAAGTTTGGCATTTTATTACTAAATTAATCGTTTTTATTCCATGATATTAGATTTTGTTTCTTAATTTAAAATTACTTTTTTTTATTCTAATGTGACACGCTTTACTTATCAGCCATCTACATTAGTACTCGTAAATAAATCGTATGTTCTCGTCTAAAAAATCTAGTCCAATTTTAATATGTGAGTTGTTAGGAATTGCTATAAAACAAATTTGTTCGCTGTTCGCTACGTGTTCGCCCAGTTATATAAATTAGACCATAATCGATATTGAAACTTGAAACATATTATATGAATTTGCATGTTTCGAACTTTTTTTCCTACTATATCCAAAACTTCGTTAATACATAAAACTAATGAAAACAAAAGAAAATAATTTGATAAACAAGAGGATTTAAGTACTGACACTGAACTATTTTTGTTTGTCTATTTATGTAAATATACCTACACCTCCTTTTGTTGGCACCACCAACTCGAAATTTATTCTACCGCCAAACAGCAACATTTAGTACTGTTGTGTTGCAGTTTAAATGGTGAGTGACCCAGTGTAGCAGTTACAAGGGACATATTATTTTAATTTCCAACATTGGCGGTGCATTAGTGATGTAAGAGATGGTTAATATTTCTTACATTTCTATTGTCTATAGAAAATGGTGACCATTTACTATTAGGCGGCTCGTTTGACAGTCCGTCGACCTATATGATCTGATCTTAAGTGCACATCGTTATTTAGATTTTGAATGTATATTTGACTACTTTTTATTTATCAGTATTAATTTTTTTGACGTGACAACGTTTAATAAATCGATGAACGCTGGCTGCATGCACGAAGAATTGTCTCGTTACGCTGATTGTACGCTTGCGCCGCATCTATCTCTCTTTCACTCGATTTCTGTCATTTCATCAATGTTTTGTTATGACGTTGTCACGTTAAACTATCGTCCGTGAACCGACTTTACAGACAACCATTTTTTTTGGGTCTACTGGATGATATGCCTATAAAGGATGTGAAGTGTAAAGGATATGAAGCATGTCTTTCATAGTTCTCTTTTTATTGCGTTTTTGTCACTTATAATAAAACGTCACACGCTTAAGTAACGCTTTATTATAATTAAAAAGAACTTTCGTTGTTTAATAATATTTATTTATTAGGAAGCTAACGTTATGTATTAAGAAATACATTTGATTATTGCGCATATATTTTATCAATAATAACCTAACTAAACATATTATTGACTTAATATCGTAATGATTAAGTAAAGTACACAGCTGATTTATCTAGAGTTTTTTCTCATGCAAACCCGTTTGAAGTCGTGAACAACTCCTATCAAAGCACACTATCAGATCTCCTGACCTGTACCGCGGCCGGTAAATATACATTCGTAATGTATTACGCAAAGAACTTTGAATAATATTAGTAAATGTTATTTCTAATTTGTATTTATTATTAATGCTTGTTTACTACTGCGTCTGAACTTGGTGTGAAGGAAACACTATAATATACCTAGCAATCATAATACGGGAATCTTTTAAAAACAAACAAAAACATACACGTTACAAATTGACTTTTATTCGCCTCGTAAAGTTGCGCGTGTGACAGAAGCACATCTCACCTATAACTAACTAAATATAGTTATAAACCCACCTTGGCTGACATCGACTCCAAAAGTAACAATAATTGTAAATACATTATCAACCACACAACACATTCGTACCTACATATTGATGAGTAGAAAATAGCAAGTTAATTATCAAATTATAGAAGAATACGCAATTATTTTTTTACTTTTTAGTGCATATTAATTTGTTTTCCCTATGAAGTCGGTTTTTGTTTTGTTAAAATTTTTTATTTATTTACAAGTTAGCGTCGCCCGTTCACACGGTTATATATGAAGTGCTCAACATTTGTTGATAATGTAATTATGTTAATAACATACCTTTGAAATTGCCGGTTCTTCTGCCGGTAGAATCTGCATTCGGAACTGTGGTAACTTTAACTTAAATTTTAATATGCTTATGTATGATATGCTATATACTTTAATTTTAAAAAGGGAAAAAATGTTGTACCTTTTTTTGTTTTGTCAATTGTTGATCGACTCAAATCAACTTGTGTGCACAACGTTTAATGCCATATAGTTTTTCTTACATTAAAGTAACTTAGGATTGTCGCCGGAAACGAATAAATGTTTAATAAATTAATTTATGCATTTTTACATTAATGTTATATTAAATCTAAAATCAAATGTGTAATCTAATGTAATGTTCATACAACAAAATAAGTATTTATAAAAGAAGCAATACGAGATAAAAAAGTTATAAAGCGTCCGTCCTTGTTAAACGTAAGTTTATTTTCTCGCCATACAAGTGACTCCGTTGTTATTTCATTTAAATTTAGCTTATACACTAAGGTACATTAATGTAAATCAATTTATATAAATAGCTTAAAAATCACGTCGTCAAAACGAACAAAGAGCAAAACCTTTAGATTATGAGAGAACGCGTGGAAAATTTTTCAATTGAAAGAAATTCAAATCGCTCGGCGTCATGGCGCGCCGCGATAACAAAGCGATGCCATTAGGCGCTCGAATGACACAAAGGAAGAATATAAAATATATTACGATTCCCCTTTTTTATATATTAAAGGACTATGTAAATATTGTCATCTAATTTTGAACGTTTGGTTATACTACTAATAGCTGCCCGGCCTGACTTCGTACGGGTAAAATAAGGATTTTATCCTAGTGCGTCGGCGTAGCGTGATTTTATAGAGCCTTGCTCGATAAACGGGCTATCCAACACAAAAAGATTTCCGATTTGCCGGATCACAGAAACAAACTCTTCAACTTTATATATTAGTATAGATGTATAAGCAAGACACGAATTCATAAAATGCAAAAGTTCAATTATTTTCATTTTATTTCATAGGTGGACGAGCATATGAGCCACCTGATACGGTCACCAACGCCCATAGACAATGGCATTGTAAGGAATGTTAACCAATGCGCCACCAACCTTGGGAACTAAGATATTATGTCCCTTGTGCCTATAATTACACTGGCTCACTCACCCTTCAAACCTGAACACAACAATACAAAGTACTGTTTTGCGGTAGAATATCTGATGAGTGGGTGGTACCTACGCAGACGAGCTTGCACAAAGCCACCACCACCGAGTAAAATGGCTTCAACAATGCTATTCTGTAAGAATTCAATTCATTACTCACCCGTGTAGTGTCGATAGACGACTTATGGTGATACACTAATTTGATGCTAGCTTTCTTGAAATATAATAATTATAGCATGTCTACAAGTAATGTATGTAAACATAAATTAAATAAGCGTAAAAATGTAATATAAATATTACATTCAATTAACGACCGATTCAATTTAAAATACGAATTGTATATTTTTTGGTCGTTAAGAATATCCGCGAATTTTAACGCTTCATGCTTAACGGTTGTTAAGTAAAGAGGTTTGATTAATCCCTGTAGGAAACGAATTATGAAGTTCTACCTCAGTGTATTTCTGAATAAGAAAGTTTTTTTTTTTTTTGATGTAGCAATATTATTTAAAATACGATTATAGGCTAGGTATAGAAACTATTGCGTAAATGTAATTTGTCTTATTTCTTTTAATTGGCCTTAAGATGATATTTTGTGTTACAATCGATGCAAGTTCGTTTTTTGTAAAAAATAACTAAAATTTCGATCAGTTTTTAAAAATAAACATTTTAAAAAGTAAATTATATCCAGGTTATTTACGCGCGTGTTACAATTACATCCGCTTTCACATTTTTCACATACCATTGCAGAAAGAAGTTACCTACTTACAAATAATTCGATAATTTTAATGGCCTCGAGATATTCGTATCCTTAATCGACTATATAACATGTTTACAGTCAACCGTCAAATCTTACAACAAACGACCATGTGTTCCGCGATTACTTTCACTCAAGGCCGAAATACCTAATTTGTCAATATAATTTGATCTTTATTCCGTTGCAATAAAATCTATGTCACATAAGGCATTGTGACATTCTAATGTATATCTTATGCAATTGATATAGAGTTCGAATTGATTAAATGACTTGAGTTCTGCATCACTTGATTTCCATGCGTGCAGTGTTTGTGTCACTTTCCCTCCTATGGTATTTATTAGAGACGGAATCAGGGTTCTAGGTATAACATGATCTAGACTGTCGTACTTAAGAGAAAGTGAGTAATGCGACCGTTTGACAGCTTTCTATAAATAATTTTCGGTTTAATTTTAGTTTATTGTCAAAATAAACAAAAACAATGAATCGTTAATCTATTACATGAATTTGTTTTGTTTAATTTTTCAAGCTCATTCGTTAGACGGAAGCATGTGATATAATACTATTATTCTTAATGATTTAGGATGTTTATTATTCAATCAGGGTCGAATAGGTTCCTGAAATTATTCGTAAAAACCGATATTCATATCATGTCATGTGTATTCCTTGTTGGAGATCCTAATAAAATAAAATAAAATAAAAAATAAAAATTCAAGCATTCGCCAGTTACATTAATGTTACCATTAGAAAATATTATAAATTTATTGGTAACAAAATGTTATTAGTATCACATAATATAGACGTTAGGAAATAACAACATTATCGTGTTATTAATTGTATTTACAATTGGATACAATGCTGGTCAAACGCAAGTTTTGATGTTAAAAAATCGGGCCAACATGGACCGGTCGTACGCAATCGAGCAAATACTTGTAATGTATCGGAACTGCCTTTTTTGTCGAATGCGATGTTATTTATTAAATTACCCGACTTTGAAAAAAGGGGAAGTTGGAAATGCGGTTGTATTTTTTTTAATACGTCAATACCGGAAATACGTCATTGACTTACCTACTTGGTAAATATTTTTCTTTGTTTGGGCGGTTAAACTTCCCTTTTGGTCAAATATAACTTTTAAAAAAATCTTACGCTAATGGTGAAAAAGTAGGGGATGAATTATTTTAAGGGTTCGAATTTTATTTGGAGTAGTTATGTTTTTAACAGATAATTAATTACACAAATCATTTAAATATCGTAATATATTTGGATTTAAAAACAAATACTTTTTTAAGAGTCCAGATAAAAATATGTATTGATGATTTATATATATAGTTAATTGTTTTTCGTTGTCAAATTTTGTAATACGTTTTCTTTGTTATTCAATAAATGTGTGTGACCCTTGTTATATACAATGGAACACCGAATTACTTTGACCTCTAGGGAGGATATCCGAACACAAAGGAAACGGAACAATTACAAAGAATAGATAAAGTCTTTATACACATTCGTGTTTTTTCTACACTTTGTTAAACATTAATTAATGTATATTGTTTGTGCGCAGTAATACGAATACATCTTTCTTAGTTTGAAAAAGTCTTAAAAAAACTCATGCAAGTATTAAGTTGCATAAAACTATTTAAAAATATATTACTTACTTCTCCTTATTCCATATACTTTATATAAATTGTACTTTATACTTTATATTAAAACAAAAAACGTAATTTTTATTTAGATTCACTGTAATTTTATTGTTTCCATGTAAGTGACTTTGTGTTTTTTTATGGAGATATAGATGCTTAAACTCCATTTTTTTTGTCAGCCAGTCATTAGTCATTATATGTTAATTGGTTAATTACAGTGTGTTAGGATATTGTATAATTATAGTATATTATCTCGTAATAGACCCTATTTTTTAACCCATGAAATAAAAGGGTAAAGGTACAAATAATGTCCTGATATCAAACGTCCAATTGGACAAAGTAATGCCCGTAACGACATCGTGAAATTCAATTATTATTAATAGCGCAATTCCATAAACTTTTTCATACGACAATCGTTCCAGTTATAATGCAACCGTCCTTTATTAGAATGGTAAGGTTGTAACTCTCGTATATGGATTTGTGTCCCCTCTCGTTCTAATCAAGGATGACGTCAACAATCAAGATGCCCTCTCCCATGTACCGACGAATAACTCACACGGCTAATGTACCAATTTATTTTAATATGTTACACATTAGGTTGGGGGTATACTGAGACTTATTTTCTGAATGTCGAATTTATAATCGAAATTCCGTATATTTTCATTTGTAATTTGATTTTCCATATAACAATAGTTTTTACTTAAGTATTAGTTTTTTATTTTATTTATGTACTAAGAAAAATACGGTAACAGCCTGTGAATGTCCCACTGCTGGGCTAAGGCCTTTTCTCTTCTTTTGAGTAGAAGGTTTGGAACTTATTACACCACTCTGCTCCAATGCGGGTTGGTGGAATACACATGTGACAGAATTTCAGTGAAATTTGAGAGATGCAGGTTTCCTCACGATGTTTTTCTTCAACGTCAAGCAAGAGATGAATTATAATCACAAATTAAGCACATGAAAATCAGTGGCGCTTTTTTTTAATTTACGATAATTAGTTAAGATACACGCGTTCTTACCACTGGGCCATCATAGTTGGCTTGGAATTATATTTTGAAAATAATGCTTTTCAATACATGATGCAATATTTTATTATCGCATTAAACGATAGCAGAATTCTGTAAATTCTTCTTAACACAAAATAATAATAGTTTTTAAATAAGGAACAATATGTTCTTTAATTGCTAAATTTGGTTACAATTCTTGCTAAAACTCGGCGACCAAAACATTAATGTATTAGTTCGTATAAGCTCCCATACATTTGTTTGCGTTAATCGGCATTAGAGTGTTGGATTTATCGTTGTACCCTTCTCCGTAAATGAAGGAAAAGCCTTTCGAAAGCAGTGAGTCATTTTCGGGTTTCCAATTTGCTTATGTTTTACATGTGGATTTAATAGGGTTCGTAGGGAAAATGTGATTCAATAATCAACGTTCGAAGGCATTAAGTTGCATTAAATTGCGGTGGTTTATCCTTACCTATGTTATTAATTCGAAAGTAAATTTGTTTGTTTTTATGTTTTAACTGCTCCACCGATTATCTTAAATTGGTACAAAAAAATGCCTAACAACACCTAGGTTACCATATATTTATTTATTTATTTATTTATTTATTTATTTATTTACTTTTCCACATACCGAAAATAAAATTACAGTTGCCCAATTCGTCTTTTTCGGGTTATTAACAATAGATAGATACAAAATAAAAAAACAACAATACAAAAAATATAAAAATACAATCATACAAAAATAGAATACCATAAAACATAAGAAAAATAGAACAGAATATATATTAATACAGATAGTCAAAGTCACAAATCTTTATTCAATGTTGAAGTGTTACACTTTCTTATTGATTGTGATAAATCTAGCACCGGTCCAGGAATAAATACTTGATGTCTGAGAAGAACCAGCGAAAGAACGTCAGCGGAATTTAGTTCTTTTTTAAATTTATTTTTTATATCAAAAATTTTAAACTTATAAAATCTTATAAGAGTAAGAAATACTTAGACTACAACCGCGGGTAGAAGAAAGAATGAAATAATGTCCATTATGCCAATTACCAGACAGACTTATTAGCTCTTTGAATAGTATCACAGCAATACAAAGTATATCGACCTTGTTTGTAGGGTTTGCTTAGCGCTTGACTAAGTATTAAATGAATCGTTATTTTTCATAACATATAACTTCCGATGTAATCAAGTTTTGGAAATAAATTTAGATTAAATAATGACTGCAATTAAAATAGATAAATGCGTCGTTTCCATTTAATATTATGTTTGTTTAATGATTAATGTGTCAGATAAGGACAATGGGCTCAATTCAACAGAATGTTTAATTTGGACGCAGTTAGGAGATAATGTTACTAATAAATAACAATATATAAATATACATATTTATTATAGTCTTACATTTCATTCGATGCGATGATTTTGTTGTGGATATAATTGTTAACAAATTTATCGTATAGCTTAAAAACGCAAAATTAACTATTTACTATTTATACATAGTACCTCACTGATACTTTCTTTTAACTCCTTATTAATCTAATTGTTGTATATGGTATTATATAAGAACAATTAAAATATACAATAAGAATCAATATATAAAACAGTGTGACTATTTTCTAATTCAGTTATTTAATGTTTTTTTTTTGTGTCATTTTTGGTACCTACATAACTTACAATAGAACTGGGTGTGTCTAAGACCTTAATAACTGCTGAGATAATTGGCCGCAATTGCTCAGGCCTCCTGTGCTGATTTAGCCCAATAAAGTGACTACATACCAAATAGTGATTTTGATGTGTATTAATGATTGAAGGAAAAAATAATTGATATCATTTTTGAAGATTGTATATAGAGTAGATTAGAAATCAATATAAATAAATAATGTAAACAATAATATTTTTTTTGGTAGATTCGATATAATTGTTAGGTTTTCAACAAAATTGAATATTTTGTAAATCGTTGCGTTCGTGACTTGTAGCAGAATTCTAAAACAACTGAAATTGAGATTTAATTGTTTTTGTCATACACATGTCCCATCGTCCCACGACACTGTCATCTACAACGTTTAGAGACATTTCCAAATATAAAATATTGCAAGGGTCATTGACCGACGTGACTTTTTTTTGTTACACGTTGGTTATTATTTATAGTCAACAATGATTCATCATATTAACTTGTCCTATTTACGTAGGCGATTTAAAAAAAAGCAGATTTATGATATCTATATTCAAATCATATCTATTGAGATATCATCAAGAGTATTGCTTTTAAAAGTTACTGCGGCTTACTTGCAATTATGTACTGTATTTTTGATAGTCATAAATTAATTCTTTTTCGTTTGTATGACGTGTTATAAACCTATATGTATATATTTCTCAACGCCGTATAATATATTATATGTCGTAGTGTAGCACTAGCAGGAGATATGTTAAGTATAAATCAGTAGCTTAAGTCTTACATTCATTATACAAATTTCATCAAAATCGGTTCAGTGGTTTGAGCCATGAAAGTGTAACAGACCGTCAGACAAAAATGTTACTCGTGTGTATAATATTAATTAAGATTGTAAGTTATCTAAAATAATATCTTCTATGAATTGAAGCTAACAACCTAAAACGAATGTTTGTGTCACATTTATCTCGTGTTTATTTTATACATTTAGCAAATGTAGCGTTAGATGTACACAGCGTTATTTCTGACAAAGTAACGAGACGCTCGGTCATGGATCGCTAGCCGTATCCGGTGTGAAAATAGCTTAACTAGCGTCGCGAGCTAAGCCGTTGACACACTGGAGCCGTATATAACAATCATAATGTTTATACCCCTGGCCTTATTTTTTACGAAAGTCGAAATGTTGATGATTTTGTAATTTCTAGAGAATCGTCATCGTGAGATGATTTGGGCAAAAAACAAATGTTTTATGCTGAATTTAAAAATGCAATTCACATTTTAAAAAAACATTAACTAACAAGAGAATCAATGACATGCCGTTTTCTATTGGATTTCTATTTTTTAAGTATTCATGTTATAAGTCCAAACGTTCTTTGTCATTGACAAGGCGATGTATCAAAATATTCCAACAAATTCGTTGCAAATAAAGCTTTACTGCTAAATTTGGAAATTGTAAACTCGGTCTTGTACACCAAAGGATGTTAGATCAAAGTGATTTTACGTTCAAGTCATACCTCCGCAAATATCATATGATTTATGACATCGACTACACTCATGGTTTTAGTTGTTATTTTTTTAATTAAAAATATTTTGTGTCGGAACACTTTGCTGGACATACGTTAACGTTGGTTGCCGTGAAGTCGCCATGAATTCGTAAGACAAAATTGTCGCAATGTTCAAAAATTAGGTGTCAACAAAACGGCAAATCAATGAACCCACGATCATCGGTTATGATTCACGCTTTCTTACCACTGAGCCATTTCGGCTTTTGTCTATAATTAATTTAAATGTTATGCTAAGAAAATAAATATAAACTTATTGTACGAAACAAGAATATATAGATAATTAAAAAGCGTGACGTTACTATTCATTAGTTTTTATACAAGATATATAAAGTTAATTGTACATAGTTGACAATGTAATGACAATGTTTTATTAGAGAGAATGTGTAACTAATGAAGTTATTGTCGGTTTTTCTCGTGGGTACATTCCGATATATCTAATTCAATTTAACACGATTATTCAAAAGGTCGTGTAAAAATTATCTTACTGATAACAATTAGTAACAAGTCATCATAATACTTTTGACAATTACTAAACCTTTAAAAAAATCATACCCTGTAAATACATAGATTGCCTTGTACAATTTATTTTACATAAAAAATATATTTTGTGTAAAAATTTCGCTTCATAATTAGGTTTAGAAATTAACGCGAAACAACTTCAATCACGGTTTAATATAAAAAAAAATACAGAGGAATTGATAACATCCTCCTTTTTTGAAGTCGGTTAAAAACACGTGTACTCGACGAAGTGTCCTATATGTGAAAAGATTATCATATAAATAACGTTTTACATATTACCGAATGTGTTTCAATCATGCCGTATCAGAGCTGCCAGGAGCGAGATGGAATCGTAAACTGGAGACGACTTACAGCCTCTAGGGAGAATCCACTGAAATCAGGAAATTGCTAAAATAAAATGTTCCTTACCTTTACTGTTATTTTTAGGGTACCTATACACGTATTGAATTGAGTTACATTATGGAAAAAATTATTGCCAACACAGCTTTTAATAATGTAGTGGAAATATCTAGACCACTGGGTTATTGATGAGGGTACGACGGGGAAGGGAGACATTTCGATTTTGGCGAATTATTATTGTAATATTGTATTTGTATAAACTATGAAGTTTGTAGAGGGTTAAATCAATGGTTTCATTATTATTTTTATAAATTACTTGCACTAAATTAATAAGTTATGTACAAAAAAAAAATGAATTGTATTGTAAAGTATGGTAAATATGGTGCTCAAAAATTAAGAATTATTACAGTAGTAAATATTTTTGTAATGCAAAAAATAAAAATAATTAAATATTTAATTTAAATATTTAAAAATATGGATGTCAGTATAATCAAATTCGCCATTCAGGAAATAATTACGAACACTCCTGTGTGTTGTCACACTGCGTAAATTCCTTATTTATGCCAGTTTGATTGTTTCATATTAGTCGTAATAATTTTGACTTAGTAATTTAACTGTGTGTATTGGTATGGACCGTATGTGATCCGCTTAATGTTGACGTAACAGTTTCACCTTGAGAAGACCTTGCGAATTTTTGGAGAGGCAATATTCGGCTTGATTACCAAAACGATTAGCGTATTATTTAAAGTTGTGGGAACGTCTGTTTGCATTGTTTCTTAATGTTTACATACATATATAAAAAAGGGATTTGTTCGATTTAAATATTATAATACTTTTAATTAATCATTAATGAAGATCGTTAGATACTATTTTTAGACGTTTTAGTTCGTGTTTTATAAATTAATTTGTTACCTAAATATTTTATTACCCTCAAACAAAAATTGTCTATTGTTGTATGAATATTTTATACCCGACTATTCGAAATCGTGCACGAGCGATCCAAAATTGTTATCTGAGATTGTGTTCAACTATCGGAGAATAATATCGATAAATTATACAATTGTTTTCGTATTATCCGTTCCTATACACTCGGTACTTACTTTGTCCACAATTCTTAAAGGAATAGAAAACCATTTAACTTTTCAAGCTATTGAGCACAAAGGTATTGTAGAACGAAACGGGTTGATCGCTTCTAATGTTCCTGCTGCGTCTGTGAAAGGGACCGAAATAAAATTTTACTGGATTTCACTAACGGACTCTAGATTTCATGTCATCCATAATATATCGATATCCGACCAAACCGGAATCAACCTTCGATTCGATAGTCCGAAGTGATATTATCTATTATAAAAAACTTTAGGTTTGATACATATTAGGAGTACTATTGCTTGACTTTATCGAAGCATTTCCTAAAATGAGCGTCTAACCTTTTGATCTGTCACGTATTGAAACTTATCGGACAAAGATTTTGTAGTTGGCCAACTGGTTTTACTGATTATTTGATGACGTATCTTTGTATTGGATTTTTTTATATATAAGCGATTTTTTTCATTCCTTAAATAATCCTTATTCTAAACTGATTCTTATAAAAATAAATAATAAAACTTATAAAATATATTTATTGATATTCGGGACGTCTAATATTTACGACCTATATACCTACTAATATACTTAGTGCTACTACAAAGGATATTGTAATATTAGTGTGAAATTTCAGCTTCCGTTTTAGAATGGAGCTTATAGGAGCTTGGAGCTTTAGTATTACTGATAACGTTTACGTGTCTGTAATTTTATCTCGACGCCGCCGAGACAATGCCGCTTTATTCCTGGTGACAGATGGGATTTGCCACCCACCTCACCTATAACAATCTCAACCTAAGATAAGCTGACTCATTTTGAATTTAAGATAGACTTTCCTTAATGTAAAATTTATAGATCTATTATCTTGTTACGATTAGTAGTACGATCAAGCAAGAGTTATGTCAAATTAAAAAAAAGGGTTTTAGCAAACTAATTGATTTTATTATCAGACACAAAATTACCTCGCCTCAACTCAGTGCAAAGCTCTAAAAGTGAAATAAGGAATGCAGTGATGGAATTTATAACTCACCTTGGTACATTTAAAATAGTGAAAATGATCGTGCTTTCAAACATATTCCGCGGAAGCCATCCGCAACAGCAAATATCTAATGAATTGAGTGAAAAAAACGTTCGAGAAAAATCTTCAAAATTAATGACACAGAGTTCGTTAACTTTAAGACAGCGAACAAAAACTCACGACAATATAAAAAAGACACTTGAATATGAGGACGAAAACGAAACAGTTCTTAGTGAAAAAAGACTTTCAACCAGTGTTGATGCCATAGTTACAAACAATGATGCCAAAAGTAAAGTGATATGTAGTGCCAAAGGTTTATTAGAAACAAATTTAGATGATCTTTTTAATGATATAAAAATAAACGACGACTGGGCTGTCGAACCAAAGAGTTTGGGTGCAAGCGAACCTATTTTAAATTTTAATGAGCATGTTACGAAAACTATTAATAATCGGGAATCTCTCGTGTCAGAGAATGACAGTGATGGTGATACTGCGACCGATAGTGATTGTATGGATGAAGCAGCTCGCGAACAGAGGAAATGCATGGGTGCACGTCGTTTCGGCCACATGCTGAGAAGAGTTTTATCTCGTAATGGTAAGTAAATGTCTGAACAAGATAGTTTTGTTTTAGAAAGTAATAGTAATGTTTTTATCAACATTAGAATGATTATAATTAGTGATAGATCGATACTATAATGAGATATAATGATATTCAGCAAATGTCATTGTGTTCAAAAGAAAACAAATGATTGGAAAATATTTCCCATAACATTTAACAATGAAGTATAAGTTGATGTAACTTTCTACCGAGCCCGAGCGTCATTGATACCTTTCAATAACAAATATCTAATGGTCCATCGAAAGAAAATAAAAAAAATCATTGACAAAACGTCGAGGTTGAGCGTGTTGAATTGAAGCGGCGTCGTTCATTTATTTGTTTTCAATTGTAGCAAATTGCTTCTGTCGCTCTGATTGAGATTGTCTCGTAAAATCTAGTTAGGTTCGTGGCGATCTTATCTCCTATTCCCCCCTCAAATTGTTGTCTTATTAATTTTTCTTGGCAATTTTTTTTTATTATAGTCTGAATTGCTTTAGAATTTAACATAAAAAACGATTCATTTTGTAAACATTTAAGGGCGCTACAAGTTGTCAGGCATATTTTAAATTCAAGAGCTAAAAATCATATATGTATAGTTGTATGCTGATAAAGCTTTTCTACGTTACACTTATTATCGCGAAATTTAATAAAAGTGAGTTTAGACTTACTTGTGTTATAGTATACGAAAGTGAGTGAGAACAAAATTATCATAATAATACAAATAACGTTATTATGTTAATGGGTTGGTACAGGTTGACTTTAGATCTAAAATTGCAATTGTATTAAAAAATACAGTTTTATTTTTAATTATCTGCTTTGTTCTGATAATTTGTTCAATTTATACCCCGTAACGTGACTTATTCGTTAGTAAATTCGCTTCGTAGGTTTCTACGCTCAAGTGCCTCATCAATATTACCTGAGACTGTAACTATATCAAACGGAATTAGTAACGCTAGAACCGTTAACTTGTGACGTCACGATATCGTTCAGATAATTTTTTTTTGTTTTTTTTTTATTTTTTATTTCATAGAAATGCCGACGAGCATATGGGCCACCTGATGGTAAGTGGTCACCAACATAGACAATGGCATTGTAAGAAATGTTAACCATCGCTTACATCGCCAATGCGCCATCAACCTTGGGAACTAAGATGTTATGTCCCTTGTGCCTGTAATTACACTGGCTCACTCACCTTTCAAACCGGAACACAACAGTACCAAGTACTGCTGTTGACGTAGAAAATTGAATTGAACTGATGAAGTAGAAAATTTTTTGAATCATTTTAATTTCACATTAGTTATTTTCTGATTCTGATTCTGTGTAATAAACTGTATTATATTCACTGTAATTCGTTTCAGTAAACAGAGAGTTAATTTTATATTTTGATGTTACAAAGTTCTGCCTACACCTACATCATTCAAACATATATATTCAGAACTCTCTTCCCGACTGTACTGGCCGTCGCGTTTTGACTCTACCACCATCATGTAGAGTAGAGTCATTTGCCTTATCGACAATTATAAAAATACAGAATATGACATGATACAGGTACGATATATACAAATGTATGTATGTTTGTCACGTTCATAATTTAACATAGAACAACGTGTTCACGATTTACTGTATATCCTTTCATGTAATGGTTCTTCCCTCGAGATATATTCAGGGGTTATATGTTTTTTTAACACAGATATAGTGTTTATTGACTATTCTCGAGAGCGCTTCAGTTTCTCGGGATATACTGTATCCTTTATATCTCAAACTAGTACCTAGTGAGTAGAACTTGTCATGACAATATATGCCACATACCTATTTATCTGTTAAACAAATATGTACTGTAATACATGTGTTATAAAATTCGTATTTAATTGAAGACATAAGTGGATTAAGGTGCTATGTGACATTGTTAAGCTTTTTTGATTTTGTTACATCAATGAACATCTTATGTCACTATACATATGATGGTAATTACAACTCTCACGTTTTAAACTAACGACCGAATACTGAAACGTCACTTAAATATTATATACAACTTAATTATTTGAGATACCGTTAAATTCAAATTTCGCATACTAATTTAGGAGCTTCTCAATGTTAAGTAATGTTTAACTTTGAGTGACGTTTCATCGGCCGTAAGAGCTATAAACGCGATAGATGAATGGCTTAAATATGTGACTAATTAATCAACTAAAAAACATAAAACTGCCAATTTCTTAACATCTTTTTTTCTTTCTTTAATCTGTCTCCTATTCAGGATTTAAGTTTTTATCAGAAATAATATATGTAATCTAGGCATTTGTATTGTTTTCATTATTTGTCGCTTAAGCAAACTATCATTAATGTTATTTTATGGGATAATTTAATGTAATTTTTTATTTTTAGTTAGCGGCAGAAGTGAAACTGATTACATAAAAACTTCTAATTGTTCTTTTTAAAAATGGAACACCAAATCATATGAATCGAAGTAAATAACTTAC
This sequence comes from Nymphalis c-album, assembly GCA_963151315.1. Lineage (NCBI taxonomy): Eukaryota > Metazoa > Arthropoda > Insecta > Lepidoptera > Nymphalidae > Nymphalis > Nymphalis c-album. The sequence continues at coordinate 2,741,410 of OY720602.1, read as the reverse complement.
ATTATTAATGTAAATCTTAAAAATCCAAATAATACATTCATTAAATCACAAATCGCGCCAATTATATAATTAATAAATTACCTTAACTTTCTGTCCACCAACAAAATGACGATATAAAATTATCTCGCCTCTTTTTTATAACAACGCTGTTGTATGATCTAAGAATCTCCTACTTATTTTATATTTTGAAGTCAACCTTTTATCTAACCCTTTATTGTTATATTCAAAAACCTCTTTCGCTCATCTAATTATTGTCGCATCCTTGTTAGTGACGCACGTATAGATACTTATTATGTTGAATGCTAACTTTATGCGACTATTTCGTGTTTTGTCAATTTGGAACTTCGTAATTTAATTATACAATTTCGTAAATTCTACATGAGCGTACAATTCTGAAATCAAATTGTAATGTAAAAGGTATGTGTATCTTTGTTTGTTTGTTTGTTGTGTTATAAAATATTTGTATTTGATGTATTTAAGTTGAGTGTTCCTTTCGTTATAATTTTTTGTCGTATACAAACGCAACCAAATAAGTGATCTTGAACACTGCCAATTTCCGGATTTCGGGTTGCTACTGGTAATTTCTTGACGGAAAACTTTAGAATTTTTTAATCGTAGAATACATATATTGTTTCCACTGAGAAATGTAATATATATATGCAACATATTTTGATATTCTACCGCAAAACAACAGTACTTGTTACTGTTGTGTTCCGGTTTGAAGGGTGAGTGAGCCAGTGTAATTACAGGCACAAGGGACATAACAGCTTAGTTCCCAAGGTTGGTGGCGCATTGGCGATGTAAGCGATGGTAACATCTCTTACAATACCAATGTCTATGGGCGTTGGTGACCACTTACCATCAGGTGGCCCATATGCTCGTCCGCCTTCCTATGGAATAAAAAAAAAAAACACGTCATGGAGATTTTTTTTTTTCGTGAAGCGACCCGAGCCTTGTATCTAGGACCTCGCGATCAACGGCCTTAAGCTAGTCAGATCAAAGTATCAGTCCTCCTTTGGTAATAAGCAGTGCGGTAAAATTTACAAATGTTCTAAATTTAAATAAATTTACGAAGCAATTATTGTTGTTATTAGACTTATAAAGTAACTAAAAGTTTAGCAATTTGATGATAAACCGGTTACGCCTTCGGAGCTTTCTGTTTAATAGTCGTAACAGTTAAAACTCGTTAACTAGCGGATACTGGCACCAGTGAACCAGTATAACGTTACGTGAATTCTACTTGCGCTTTCAGTGTAGTAAAACTTTAAATAGAATATCCGTTATACTTTATTAAATTTATGAAAGTTCCATATTCGAATTATTTATGTAACGAAATGAAATTGTAAATTATTAAGCGGATCATTAATAATATTGATACAGAATGAGTGCGCAAAGGGTCTTTTATGATTTTTTATATATCTCTACAATATAATACGCAACATTTAATGCAAATGGAAGTCCATTCGTTATTACAAATGAGTTATTAGTGTTAACAACCATTTTTATTTTATCACCATTGCATATCGATTTTAGACAGAAAAAAAAAGTAATTTGATATAAAATATTTTTCATTTTAATCATTTTATTAAAATTAAATACTTACGTAATTCATTCAAACTTGGTAACAGTTTTATTATATATGGCCCGATCAATTTTTTTTTTATATTAATAATGTTAAGTATATATTTATACCTATCTTCGCCTAACATATAACATAAACATATTTACAACTCTATATAGATTATCGTGCTATTAATTTTTATTTAATATGTTTTAAACACATACGACATATTTAAAGATCTCGTTGTTTACAATGTTTTGTGTTACATACATATATATTATATATGTATAACTGTGAAAAATCTACATACTTAATATTATAACGATGAAAATATAGTGAAGAAAATAATGGATAGTTTTACAGGTATTTTGGATTAATACCAGAAGAAAGAGATTGAAAGAGAGAAGAGCATTTGATGATATTTTATTTCAAGACTAGATAAATAGGATTGTTGATCTAGTGATCCAAAATATCGTGAAAGGGTCACTAATTTACTTATAATATAACAATACACAATTCAATCGATTATGTCTGATTATAATTCAACCATTGTTGTCACGGTCTATTTAAAAAAAAATGGGGTACACAAAATTGATTGTCCAATTGTTTTTTAACAGTATCAATCAACTAGTTCAATTTCAGATTATTCTACTTTACCGTATGGTGTAGTGTTAAATGCTGTTGCTGATTCCGTTTCTGCCCGGAATGGTTATTTCTATCATATAACCAGATCTTCTAAAGATCGTTGAGGACCCTAAATAAAGCTAATGAATATTATTTTAATTTCAATTCTTTTTAATCAGATCTTTAATCAATTATTATTATTATTCGAATATTATTAAGTTGGTGACAATCTTCATATATGGATATCTGATAAGCCTATAATAAACATGCGAAGTAAGTATGCTTAGACTTTAGTCCGCCTTTTCTTTCAACAATATTATTTAGGTCAATACAGTTTACAAAAAAAGTCATTGATCAATTTCTCATTATAAAAAGCTGAAAAATAATTGAGGGCCAAGAACTTGTATAGGTACCCAAACTATTTTTATTGTAGGTAAACAGACAATTGGACAATTTTGTTGGTATTCAAGCAATTAATATCACTTTATATAAAACCATTTGGTATTATTAACAACGGAAGCAGTCAACGAAATGTTGTATGTTCGTCTCAGTGTGCGTGACCGTGTTGAGCATGGCTTTCTTTATGGCGCACCTACGACATGGTCTATCAAGCAAATGGTGCGGGCGTGGCGGATTTACGAGTTATGTTAGCCATGGAAAGCCATAAATATTACCTAGTGTAAAGTCGGCAAACGGAATGGAAAATCTTATAATAATTTCTGCATGAAAATACTTCAAGGCTAATTACATACATAAATTTATAAACATATTTATTTATACAGGAAATTAATTACTATTTTTTATAATGTGTGTAAAAAAATGAAAGTGGGCCAGTGGGACAAATATCTGGGCAAAGACGCTGGTGTAATGTGGGTGGACGGATGCGGCGAAATTTAATTTCAGATTCAAATTCAGATTTCGTTGGTATGATATTTTCATCTTTAGTACTAAGCAAGAGATAAATTATAAATACGTATTCCGCTGCCCAACAGCAGTACTTAGTATTGTTGTGTTTCAGTTTGATTAAGCTAGTTTAGGTACAGGCTAAGAGAACATCTTAGTTCCCAAAGTTGGTGACGCATTGGCTATATAAGGCAAGGCTATTTCTTTGATTGATGTGTATGGGTGGTGTTGATTACTAACCATCAGGTGACATAATTGCCAAACGACTTACCTTTTAAAAAAGAACTTGAAACAATTTAAATAATCCTCAAATATTCATATGTACTTTATGTATTTATGCGGTAATATATATGACTTAAAAGAGTGAAGTTAAGTTACTAGCGGTTTCGTCTGAGTAGAATTCACATTCGAAGCCGCTAGTAGCATACGAATATCAGACGAGACGTGTTTGTAAAATAACGTAACAAAAGTCCTCGTAAAAGTCAATTTCAGTAAACTATATCTGAATTTGAGTTGAAATTTTTATATTATGTTTTATGAGTACAATATCATATATATTATATATACTCGACGAAATACGAATATGAAAACAAATAAATAAATATGTTGCCAAATAAATAAATAGAGAGGGGCTTCAAAAATAATATAAATATATTTTTCCTTTAATTATAATAATATATTAAATATATAAAATGATATAACATATTATATAAGCTCTACGCATAGAAGGTGAGAGTGGTATCTTGCCCCCGAGTGCATAACAGATCGTCAAGCCGTCTGCCGTCACGGCGTACGTGCTGTTGAAATTCTCTAGAGGCGCCATTTTGTTGTTTGACAGCAATAATATACAGATTACAGACTAAGAATAAGTACTAGAAGAAACCTTATCGCTAAGTTCTGTTCCTTAAGGTAGAGAAAAGAGAATTAAAAAGGAAGGTTGAATATATCATAAGTAAATATGTATAAATACATATATTACAATCATTTCAATCTTTATCCGCTGTTGGTGAGCAGAGACTCAAATTAAATTTAATTATATTTAAAAAAATAAAATTCTAAAAGTAAATGTGTACACGACACGTTTGTTTCGCTTTGTCTGACCGCACAATTTACAAGCTCCAGTGCTGATTGTTCGTTAATTAAGCTAGAAACGGAAGCATTTATGAAAATTACTTTATTTTAATTATTTTTACTAAATATCGTTTAAAATTAAATAGTTATAAACAAATAAGTTTCAATCTTTAAGATTTAAAATAAACATAAATAAATAATGTTTTAAATTTTCATTCAACTCATAAATATTGCATTATTAAAACCATAAAACTCTTTACTGTTGTGATCGTTTATATAAACTCTGTAAGTTGCTTTTATGTACTACATTATATGTATATATAAATTAAGAACATTATTTATCGATAGTAATATTGTAACGTTAAAGAGTTTGTTTGCTTAAACGCGACAATATCACGATCCGGGGCCTACCAGTCGAGTATAATGTACATTATATTTCATTACAGAGGGTTTATATACCATATAATATAAAATAACAGCACGCTACGGGTCATGTATCGGTTTAGTAACGTTTAACGCGGGTTAAACCGCTCAATGCAGCTATTTAGTTGAGGTATTATTATTTTTAAAAGTGAATCGTAGCAATGTCCGTTTTTTAATACTCTTATTTATAATTTGAAGCATGCAGCTTGTGTTAAGAGTTCGTACGACATTAGTCCAAAAGGTCGCCTATATAGTCTATACCATTACGCTTCTAATTATTAACAATTATTCGGTAAAAGATGGATATCTTAGATATTCTTGAATCGCGTAATCTACCTCTAAATTATTAAGGTTTGTACCTTAATACTAAGGACTAGAATGAAGTGAAGCGGATTATCACCTCCGTAGTATATCTCTCAGCGCAGACTAGCAACCTTAAGCCATACTAGAGAAGGATTTTGTCTTCAAACACCCAAGATCGCGGTCTGTCACCCCTTTTGCTTTGACTTGAAGTGGATTACTTCGGAAGACATTTATAACCCTCAAAAGACCTTGGTTAGAGCGAAATGCTTCAGCTTCTAATGACATTTACTTAAGACGATTTCTTATGGTTCAAAACCAGATTCAGTGTGTATGTGTATGTATGTATGTGTGTATGATATCGTGCAAGTATAAGATACAATAATTAAGATATGTGCTTTCATATATTGTGTTGTAGCCTGTCAGCAAGTCGCGTCATCAAAAAACCCACAGTACGATTTAAACACTGCAATTGACAGTGTATTAATTTGAGATACGTACGAGTATGTTTGAGTTAGTACTAAAATAGGTTTTACGTGCTATCCAAGGCACGGGACTATGACATTGATAAATGTCTCGTACTTGGGGGACTTTGATTGAGATCATCTTGACAATCAAACTCGATAATTTTTATTAGACCCACCCTGACTGAACTCGCTCTGGGCTTAGCCCCGAAACAAAAGACGTCTAGTATTTAAGGTAGCCTATTTTCTTTTTAACCGACTTCAAAAAAAGGAGGAGGTTATCAATTCGTCTGTATTTTTTTTTTTTTTTTTTTTTTTTTTTTTTTTTTTTTTTTTTTTTTTTTTTTTTTTTTTTTGTTACTTCATAACTTTCGACTGGGTGAATCGATTTTGATGATTTTTGTTTTATTTGAAAGGGGTTGCTTCCCATGGGGTCCCATTTTTTTTTAGTCTAGGTTTGACAATGGAATCCATGAGAAAACCATATAAGTCGTAAATTTGCATGAGGTATGTGCGCGACAAATGGACGAATAACTCAATATCACGCCAACCGATTTCGATGATTTTTTTTTTATTAGAAAAAGTATACTTCAACGGTTGTTTGATGATAGTTTGGTTAGATTCTGATTATAGGATCCATGACAAAGTAACGGAAATCTTCAATTCTTAGTAGCAAATTAACGATACACGGCCGAATCTTTTATAGGCTATCTAGATTTATCATTCACCTACCATAACATCGTTATGGTCAAGTAATTATAGTAGTATTGTAAAAAACACTTCTTTATATACCGTCAATAGTTTTCGCAGCGCACGCGAAATAATAACTTTTATAGGCAACAGTTTGATACGTTGGGTTACATTGCTCCATTTTAAGTAGGGATCTATAATTTTTTGAAAATATAATATAGCCTATGTTATTCGGTAAAGACGTAGCTTTCTAAGGGTGAAAGAATTTTTAAAATCGGTCGAGTAGTTTTTGATTTAAATCGTAATAAAAAATCAAACAAAAATCAAATCTTTCCTCTTTATAATATAAGTTATGCATGTAAGCATTAGTATATATGTATATGTTTGTAATTGAAACATATTTGAACATCTCCTAAAAGTTGAGACCAATTTTGAAAATTATACATATATGTATATATAGAATCGTATAAGTACTCTTATATACATGTTATATTTATGTATATTTATATATTGATTACTAGTGTTTTTCCCGCGGTTTCACCCGCGTAGTTCCTGTTCCCGTGGGAATATGGGGACAAAATGTAGCCTAAATTACTCCCTGATAATGTAGCTTTCCATTGGTGAAAGAATTTTTTAAATCGGCGTAGTGGTTTAGGCGTGAAAGCGTCACAAACAAGCTTACTTTCGCATTTATAATATTAGTTAGGATAATATAGATACTTCCCCTTTTTTTAATTTACAGACATTCCGTCATATTTTATGGTGAAGAATGGTATAACACAACATCTATAAACATACAGTTTATTTAATTATTACTAGAAATAACTATTTGGTTATGTTATGGCTGCCCAACTAAATTACCCCACCAACTAAATCTATTTAATCAAAACATGTTAATTTATATTCATACATTTAACCATATTAACTAATATTTATTAATTAAGTACCAAAATGCATTTTTCTTTATGTTTCACTGTTTTAGTTTAATATATTTAAATAATAATATAAATGGCGCTGTCTCATATGAGCTGCACGTTTAGTAGGTCTACCCATATTCTACAAATTAGTGAGTGTACTTCAGATTCACTAAAAATCGAAAAATAAATAAAAATTTTAACAAAACAAAAACCGACTTCATAAAAAAACATATTAATATGCACTAAAAAGTAAAAAAATAATTGCGTATTCTTCTATAATTTGATAATAAACTTACTATTTTCTACTCATCAATATGTAGGTACGAATGTGTTGTGTGATTGATAATTTATTTACAATTATTGTTATTTTTGGAGTCGATGTCAGCTAAGGAAACAGTATAATATACCTAGCAATAATAATACGGGAATATTTTAAAAACATACACATTACAAATTGACTGTTATTCGCTTCGTTAAGTTGCGCGTACGACACAAGCACATCTCACCTACAACTATGTATGTAGTTATAAGCCCACCTTGGCTGACATCGACTCCAAAAGTAACAATAATTGTAAATAAATTATCAATCACACAACACATTCGTACCTACATATTGATGAGTAGAAAATAGTAAGTTTATTATCAAATTATAGAAGAATACGCAATTATTTTTTTACTTTTTAGTGCATATTAATATGTTTTTTTATGAAGTCGGTTTTTGTTTTGTTAAAATTTTTATTTATCTTCTAATATTGAAAAACTTCTGAGAGTTACACGAGCCCCTGGGATGAGGTAACCGGTTATGTGGGATTCTTATCCACTAAAACCAACTGCGAGGCCATCCCGGCTGCTTTGCTTCTTAGGCCCGTCTGAAATAGAACAAGCAACCTTAGGCGCCCATTGAGCTTGCTATGAGACCATTATTATAATACTACGCGACTATTAGTATAATATTACCCTGTAAGAAAACAATATTGCAGCTTTTTTTTTAAGTCGTCAATTTATTATAAATACGGATCCGGATGACTAGTTAGGAAATGCAGTCTTTTTCTTTCAAATATCAAATCACTTATGATAGAAAGAGAGAAATTATTGTTAAGCCAAACACATGATGTGCAATGTTTATAAGTAATGTAAATATATATCTCACGATATGCGTGTTAATTAAAACTTATTAAAGTGTAGTCGAGTGGAAATATTTACGATGTTCGCTAGTGGTTTGAATGTTAAGGAAAACATTATAACCAGTTCAGTCCAGAAGTTTTAATTTATGGAGGATAATAAAATAAATTATAGTGTTGGTAGCTTAGTACCAACATATGAAATCTAACAATAATCAAAAGCGTTTTTTCTTTTATGTTATACTTAAGTGATCACCACTGCCAACAATTGGCGATGTAACAAATGTTAGGCGCCACCTAATTTAGGAACTGTGATGCTATGGCCCTCATGCCTGTAATAAAAATCATAATTGTTTAGCGGAGCGACACACGTAGATATTTATCAATAATTTCTATAATTAAAACTAAAATAAAAACAAACTATACATTACTAACTATAAAATAATAAAAAGAAACAAATTAATAATTAAGTTTAGTTAAACGCTAATTTGGCACTATATTGTTTTTATTTAATTTTCTTTAATCATATCTATGTATGTATGTACTGCTAATGGTGTCGAGAAATAAAGATGTTCTTTATGTATGTATTGAATATACTGATTTAACATATTAATATCACTAAGGCATATTCATAAATACATTTTAATAAATTTAGAATCGTATTTTTTTTTTCAAAATCAAACTAAATAGCTACTATAAATTCCACTACTACAATAAATTCTACCGAGAAGAATCGCTGAGAATAATGTATCTTGTGTTTGTGATAATACAGTGAAACTTGGTTAAGTGGGACCTGGATAAGTGAGAAACCTCCATAACTGGAACTCATGCTGAGGTCCCAACACTTTGGCACTGAATTACCTCTGTTAGTGGGACGAGGTAAACCTCTATATCTGGGATTTGTTCTTTCGATTTATCATCATAGTTACCTCTATAACTGAGACATCGAGTAAATTTTATATGTATAAACCTCTGTAACTGAGATAACATTGTTTGTTTACTCATTCTTATTCTACCCACAAATTCCACACGTAATTCCAAGTACGTAAGTACAAGTTCGCTTTACTATCATACAGATGTTTATTTGAAAAATGTCAAAACGAAAGCTACAATCGTTATCATTACGTGAAAAACTGAAGTTAATATCCGTTTATGAAAGTGGGAAGACACACGAAGAAGTTTGTGCCGAATTTAATGTACCAAAATCTACTCTTTGTAGAATAATTCAGAGTAAACATAAAATTGAATCACAATGTTCTGAAGGACAAGGAAAACTAATACGTGTACGTTTATCAGAATATCCTGAACTTGAACAGTGTTTGCTAACATGGGTTAAGCAACTTCGTAACAAAAACGTTCCGGTATGTGGACCGATGATTAAAGAAAAGGCACAAGATTTCGCGCGAAGGCTCGATATTCATAATTTTTGTAGCAGCAATGGTTGGATGGAAGGGTCTAACTGAAATAACCTGTATTCTCACCTCTATTAATGGAACCCTCTGTAAATGAGACAGATATTTATTTATACCTGTATATCTGAGACACTGGGTAAGTGGAATACCTCTATAAGTGAAACGACATTGCAGGTCCCTTGATGTCTCACTTAACCAGGTTTCACTGTAATATAATATTTTTTGTATAATAAACATGTATACAGAGTGTAACAAAATTCGTGTCCGACCCGTGAAGTGGTTATTAGGTATCGTTAGTCGGTTCTATTTTAGTAACAAATTTAAAAATTTTAAGCAAAATTTTACCCCGAAAAAAAAATTATTTGACTAAATAACGACAATTATATTGCAACACAGGCGCGGGCGTCAGCGCTCGATAGCTCTAACCTATCGGGTAGATCGGAGACGAGGTCATGACCTTGTCCATGAAATTTTCGTCATTTACAAATGAAATTGAAAAAAAAAAATTTTTTATGAGTAATTTTTTTGCATAATATTATAATTTTTTTTACATAAATAGAGCCGACTCACGATACCTAATAACCACTTCATGGGTCGGACACGAATTTTGTTACACTCTGTATAAATATATTTAGAAAGAAGGTTCTTTTTAATTTTTTTTTAATGGATATGTCATATCATATACTTTTTAATGTTTAAAAATTATGTATTTAAAAAAAAAAATAAAGCATTACAGAAGTTCACGTAGTTGACTTTTGAATTATTTCTTAATTAGTTATTGTTTCAAGGGTATCAGATTCTTGTGGAAATATAAAGTTATGAAAGCAAAACTTTTAATTACATAAATCTTAGTCTTCATTAAGGAAATCACAATTAATAGCTGACTTGTATTGTGTTGTAATTAAACAGATAACTTTTAATAATTATCTCATATAAAATATTAAAATGAATTACTAGAAGATTTTATATAAATATTTTGTAATATTAAAACCGGCCGTAAATATATCACTCCAGCTCCTTTTGTTGTAGACGTAATTATTATGACGTCACGTAAATTATTCTCAACAAAGCTGGACCATTCACGAGTAGAAACGTCTCTCAGTTTATTCAAATGATGTGAATTAAAACAAAAGTACGCTAAGAAACTATTGTCCACTGTTAGAAGTGTCGTCTGGAACGAGTAATCAGTGAGCCCAATCCATCGCAACAATGGATAATAATTTCTATGTTCCAAGATAGAGGCATTCATGGCGTTTCAATGGTGGCAATCTCGAGAGTGGTCCACTATCTGGACTTGGACCATTGTACATGATAAGGGTCGACACATACTGTGATGTGTGAATTACCTCTTGTATGTATCTTATGGTATTAGTTTGCTGATGAAATGTTTTGTGTTATTGTTATTTGTTTATTATTAATTTTATTTGTTATTCATTCATCGATCATGACTACTATAATTATATAGATTTATATATACAGATTTATGCTTTTGTTTTTTCCTCTTAGTAATAACCGTTTAAAAACCGTTTAAAATACAAAGTTATTTAAATATTAAACATATATTATTATTTATCTATTAAAACATCTTCTTATACATCACAAAGTTTTATTAATAAAAAAATTAAAACGAATGATGAAGACGGTGATTCTTTCATTTGCATTTATGTATTTATTTTTCTTATTTACCTATTTTACTTATAATCATACAACACATATTGCGATAGTCAAAACAATATTGCAGTTATCAATGCTCTACTCAAAACGTTTCACTAATAATATATTCATAATCACGTCAAGTAAAAAATACTATATTTTTGAACTAAAGTAAAAAAATCGCAATCTTTATAATAGCTTTAAAGTTGATCGTTGTACATGTGATTATTATCAAATAAAATATTTTTGATTAAGGCTTGTCAAAATAGTCTAATTCAACTGTCAGTTTAACATTTTGACAGTTCATTTTCAGCTCTTGGTTTAGCGAATAAGTAGCGATCAACGCCTTCTCGAAGTTGAAAATTTGATTAAATACAATAATAAATGAATAACGGCCGAATACTGAAACGTCATTCAAATATGATTAGGACTCAATTGCTTGGAATGTCATTATTTTCCAAATTTTAGTATGCGAAATTTGAAATTCGAAGACGTTTCAAATATTTAAGCCCCCTTCATATTTGAAAGACGTTTCAGTATTCGGCCATGAGAGTACCAAATATGGATATTTTTTTTAAATATCCAACAAAAATTTAATATTGCATTTATTGAAAATCAAATTGTAAGGAACGGTATCTACAATTGAATCCGTTAAATATTCGTAAAAATCTATAATTAGTGTTAGGTACTTAAAGTTTTAAAATAATAAAATTTTACAAAATTTAATATTCGGCGACAAATTATAGATAATATTTAAGTAAAATCCAAACTATACTGCAGTAAGGTAAGAAAATAAAAAATACTAGCTGTGGCCCGCGGTTTCACGCCCGTATAATTAATGAAAATATGATGAATAAAAATCAGCCTAGAACCTTCTTCGATAAAAGGACTATACAATACAAAACAATTTTTAAATTCGAACCAGTAGTTCCTGGATCAAACAAACAAACTCTTCAGCTTTATATATTAGTATAGATTATTTACCATATATTTCGCGTCAAATATTTTGGTTTATTATTTGTTATATTCAATTTGGCGTTGTGGTTAACACAGTTGCAATAATTATGCAATTTTATTTGACACGACATTCATTAAAATATTTTATGTTCGTTGTTCGAAGTTGAAACGTTTACCCAAATACCACCCAATTAAGTACAATCACAATTTCATTGAAATAAAATATTTACTTTCATCAAACTATGTCAAATTAATGATACCTTTAATGTTATCTTCCGGATTACCAACTGCGCAGAAAATATTATAGTGCAAAAGTGTGTGCAAAACACAGGTGCATTTTCTTTTCCCTTACTTTTATGGGATGTCAAATGGATAATATACGGAAAGAGTCTTAAAGATTCAAGACTTCGTGTAAAACCTACTATTAGATATTCAACTGCAAAACAGCAGTATTTTGTATTGTTGTATTTCGGTTTGAAGGGTGAGTGAGCCAGTGTAATTATAATCACAAGGGACATAACATCTTAGTTGCCAAGGTTGATGGCGCATTGGCGATGTAGGCGATAGTTAATATTTCTTACAATGTCTATGGGCGTTGTTGACGACTTACCAACAGGTGGCCCATATGCTCGTCCTCTTACTAATATAACCAATATAACCTATACAATAAAAAAAAAACAAAGTAGTTTACATCATTTTTTGAATATTAGAACGTACAAAATGGCCGTGTAATTCCTATGTTATTCAATGATATCAAAATCATTTAAATATTGCATACAATGACCTACCTTGTCGAAATAATTGAATAATAGTAAAGTAAGAATATAATACCAAATTATTTATCAGATGGACTAAACGTTAAAAAAATCCTATTGTGTTGTGTAATCGGTATAGCTAATTGTTCGTTGATTCGTGGCTCACTTTCTCCATTGTTTTTGACAAGCGACCAGCACCCCGATACTGTACACTTTTACTTGATACACTGTACTAGTTCTTTGCGATGTTGTCTGGTAATAAATAGATAGACAGTCACATTAAAATAACTTTAAAATATTAAAATTAAAAGATTATTTTAATATATTAAAACGACAAAGACAATCTAGAATATTTACATTTATAAATAATATTTTCAAATTTAATCATGTACAATACATTATTTAAGAATTTAACTAATTATTATTGGACTACCTTATTCTAAATATTCTTTTAAATTATACTGCCGCAATATCAAATTGAAATTGCTTTTTTGTTGTTCTTTAATTTCCAAAAATTTATTTTGGATCGTCATATTTATTTTGTTTCTAATTACTTGTTTAAGATATTATAAAGCCTATACCCGCTGGTTGCACCACGTATCACCACTTCACTAAGTTATTTACAACTATCCTGCGATATACTTATATCGGTTCTATTATGTCATCTTGGATGTTCCCAATTTGCGTAGCAAAAAAATTACTATATTTATTACAAATTTGAATCACTTGTTTCATTTAGTTTTTCATTAAATTGTCGCATTTCGACTCTACTACCACTTACCATCAGGTGGAGTAACGTCATTTGTCCTCCCGGGTAATATATATATGCTATTCCTTAAACTATATCGACAACACGAACCTTAATAAGAAAAGTTATAAAAAACGGTACAACACTAATGGCCTATTATACCGCGATGCAGCTTGTAATATTTTGTCCTTTTAGTAAAATATATTAACATAATAAATAAAATTTCCATACTAAGATGAAAGCCGTTAAAAAGCAAATAGCTTCAGTGGTCCGGAAAATGATCTCCGTACACCAAACCGTTTGAAGTCCATAAACCCCGTGACGTAGGAAACATTAAAATGTTTATATCGTTTTGTTTAAATTAAATTTTACAATTTTATTATTACAGGTAAGTGCCCCGATCTGACCTCGGGTAATATTTGGAATTACCCGACCGATTTAATTAATTTCTTCAGCACGAAATGAAAATGTGAGTATTAACAAATGTACGTACGTTTGAAATTAAACAATGAGAAATATGGTTCTTGGTGATCGTACATTATTTATTTACAATTAAATGTAATTAACGAAGCTTGCACATTTTTTATAGTTTGTTTGAGAGAAGAATGCTAAATAAATGTCTATTTCGTGATAAAATATATTGAAGGCTTTATTTAATTAATAATTCATCGCAATTATTAGATGTGTTTGATTTTGATACTGTTTGATCATTTATCATTTATCATTTTTAGAATTTAGAAGAAATTTAATATTATTTACGATATTCTGCTATAAGGCGGAGCATTGGGTTTCATCTTAATGATAACACCTTAACTTCGTTTATCTGTATAATATAACACACATTATGAGAATTATTTTGGTTATTAATTTAGGGCATGTAACAATTATTTAATTATCTATACTTCTGTTTGTGTTTTTGTAATTTTAGTTAAAAGTAAGTGTTTATGTAGCCATTTATTAGGTTTATGTATTTTGCTTAGGAGCACGTTCTATTCATGTATATAATACATGCTTTTATATGTATATAAAAATATATTTTTATGCTGTTGATCGCTCAGGAGTTTCTGCGTCTGAAGCCAATCCGGGGTATATAATCAGGTCATGCTAACAATAAAAATGCATTGTCATCGGAACTGAACCAACATGTAAAATTTCGACCTTGCAGGATAAGAGAAAGTCGTTTTATCCTAAACAAACTAAAATTCAAGTAGTTGAATAAAAGCTTGTAAAAATAGAAATGGTTCGTTCATAATTCACTACAAAAGGTGAAAAATTTTACAATTTAAAAATCATCACATGTCCGCAAACAAGACATAATCCAGTACAGAATCTCATAAGCGAGCTTCGTTGCAAATATATCATAAATCTTCCGAAGATAAACTGCTTTTGAAAATGTTAAAGTTTTAGATGTATTTCAGCGCATGACGTCGCCATACATTTTCCATCTCATCTTGAACCCGTTCACTCACATCTTTCATACTTAAACTCTCAAATTTTAAACTTAAATAACTCTTAATATTATGTGAAGTATAGAATCGATATAATTTTGTATAGAATTAATATGTTAAGTATTGTATATTGGATGTCGATACGCGATCTTGTTAGTGATTTAGGCAACGAAAATATCATAAATCTTTCGAAGATAATCTACTTTCAGTTTGAAGTTTTAGCAGAGTTTCAGCGCTTCACAGCGGGGTCTTGAATTTTTCGTAGCGTTCCGCTGCTTCGACGCCACCTAGAATGCGATTGTCACTCTTCCCTTTCATACTTTATGCATATTTAAAAACATTCCAGATGCAAAGCGCTTCATGTTAAAAGTTCATCCGTTTCAGATTTCATTAATCTTAGAACGAACTGAATCTCAGACTCACGTACTAAGGTATTCAATATTCAGTTTTTTTAAATATTATATTTTCTTTTATTATGCATTGAAAATATTTTGTTGTATGAATCAATTCACTGCTTACGTATTTATTTACAAATTCACCGCAAAGGCTTTGCCTTCGGTTCGTATGTTATAATTTATTTTTTGGTTGTAGCGTTAACCATAACTCAAGTAAAAAAATGTCGTTGAATAAACCTATTTAATAGACTTTATAACATCACAGTGGGTGGCCAATAACGTTTAACGTGCAAACTATTGGTTCTAAAATTAAACAAATACATTTATTGAAAATAATGTAAGCTATTATGAATTTATACTGAGTCGGTCTAATAGAGCCATTTAATAAATTAATGGTATGAAATTTTAATAAGCAAAGTTATATACCATCGTTACCTGACAATATTAATTCTTAACAATAGCGCCGTCTCGTCTAAAGTAATCTAAGGCCGTTTCAATTTGAATATTTAATACCGAACATTTTCAAAGTAGACAAAACTTTGGACGAACCTTAACAAGAATATACTTATTGGTACTGTTAAAAAATATTATTTTAACAAATTTTTTCGTATAACAATTTTAAAACAAATGTATTTTTGCATAACTTTAGTTTTGAAAATATTAAATGATGGTATGGTATGGTGGATAAGGTATCTCTATGTATTCTACCGCAAAATAGCAGTACTTGATATTGTTGTGTTCCGGTTTGAAGGGTGAGTGAGCCAGTTTATTCCAGGCACAACAGACATAACATCTTAGTTCCCAAGGTTGTTGGCGCATTGGTAATGTAAGCGATGGTTAACATCTCTTACAATGCCAATGTCTATGGGCGTTGGTGCCCACTTACCATCAGGAGGCTCTTACGCTCGTCCGCCTTTCTATGCAAAAAAATGACTGTATGTTCGATTTTAAGGATGAATGTGAATGTAACTTGTTCTATTATAGGCGCAAGGGTTAGACGACGTCTTACGGCACTGCTTATAAACGTTAGGTAGCAGTTGTTTAATTAAACAATGCTGTGTCTCATTCAAATCAATGATGACAAATGAGAGAAATCTGTGTTTAACTAACGCGCTAGTGTCCACTTATTATCATTTATCAGTATACGTATCAACGGAATTCACGGTTATTGAGATAATTAACAATAATAAAAAAAACAATAAATAAATCTGAAGTTAACAATTTAACAGAACATAAAGTTTATTTAATTAAATATATTCATCTTAGTATTATAATTATATTATAGTTACGAAGTATGTATATAGTGTACTCGTCACGTACATATGTACACAGAAGTACAGAACGGCTGCGGAGACGAGGGTGACGATATAAAAGAGCGTTCTCTCGTTTTCCGTCACGGCATAGTCGGCGTCATCTCCTAGGATTGTCAATCACATCGACAATAAAAATATACAACAAATAACTCTATTATATATTCTAAAAGGGAATGCTCAAATATAGATTTATGAATTACGAAAAATGTACTGCGTAATCAATATATAAAATAAGTTACCCGAGCAAGCGTGACCGTATTTGATAAATCTTCCTCAGAACGATTCCTCTGTTCCCGCACACGTCGTTTTCGTCAGGACTTACAGAACTTTCAGTATAAGTCTGTAACAAATGCACGTAATACTTTCATACATCATAACTTCAAGAATAAATGCTATTCGTATCGTTGAAAATACCATTTATTAAGACTGCAGTAGTGTTAACGAACTGACAGGCTGAAATCTCTTTTTAATAAATACCGACGGAAAATAGCTTCGTGATTTATTTATTATGTCTGTCATGTTTGTAGTTTTAAAAGTTTTAAACGTCGCGTCGCAACAATTTTCTCTAACTAGTTCTAACCAATTACATTTCGCTGTAAATTACTTAATTATTTGAATCGCTGTTTAATTTTTAAGTGAAATAGCTATAATTTAATATCATTACATGCGAACGTTTAGATAACATGCATATATTAATTTAATTGAATTTTGTTTCGCAATAAATGAATGAATGTTGTATTGAAAAAAATATTAGTTCAAATTGAGTTAGACTACGATAATGCTATACATACACGACTTGATAAATTTTACTTATCGGCTGTATGTACACATTTTAGCTCTCTCTGACATTATTGATTTTATATTCGAAGGAAGGAGACGCAGCATTGTTTAACCAATCACCCACTTAGCAATATTTATAAGTAAAACCGATTTATGAAAGGGAAAGACTTTAGGTGTTTTGTTTGATCTTTGTCTTGTGTTGAATGAAAATCAGCTATATGTGCATCCACTAAACTGTATTAGAGCAGCGCGGGGTGGCGTGGTGATATAAACACCAAGCCTTCTTTTTAACCGACTTCAAAAAAAGGAGGAGGTTATCAATTCGTCTGTATGTTTTTTTTTTTTTTTTTTTTGGTGTTGTTACCTCATAACTTTCGACTGGGTGAATCGATTTTGATGATTTTTTTTTTATTTGAAAGGTGATGCTCCGAAATTGGTCCCATTTTTTTTTAGTCCAGTTTCGACACTGGCATCCATGACAAAACCGTATAAGTCGTAAATTTGCATAAATATGTGCGCGACAAATGGACGAATAACTCGATATCTATTCAACCGATTTCGATGATTTTTTTTTTATTAGAAAGAGTGTACTTCAAGGGTTGTTTGATAACAGTTTGGTTAAATTCTGATTATAGGATCCATGACAAAGTAACGGAAATCTTCAATTCTTAGTAGCAAATTAACGATACACGGCCGAATCTTTTATAGGCTATCTAGATTTTTCATTCACCTACCATAACATCGTTATGATCAATTAATTGTAGTACTATTGTATAAATCACTTCTTTATATACCGTCAATAGTTTTCGCAGCGCTCGCGAAATAATAACTTTTATAGGCAACAGTTTGATACGTTGGGTTACATTGCTCCATTTTAAGTAGGGATCTATAAGATTTTAAAAATATAATATAGCCTATGTTACTCGGTAAAAACGTAGCTTTCTAAGGGTGAAAGAATTTTTAAAATCGGTCGAGTAGTTTTTGATTTAAATCGTAATAAAAAATCAAACAAAAATCAAATCCAATCAATCCTCTTTATAATATGAGTTATACATGTAATAGACTAAGATCCGGCTGCAAGATCACTACGTTCATAACGTATAGGATCCAAATGTATTTTTTATGTTTAAATATAAATAGGAGAACCCATTTTTGCCAGGGTGCCAATCAAAATTTGCCCGCAAGTACTTTTAATTAAAATAATAATTATTGACTTTTTGCAAAAAATTTCATTCACTTGTTATAAGAATAAACTACAATCCACTCCATAGCAGTGTATGTAAATAACTCGTAAAAGTATGGTTGCCATTACCCACTCGGCCGCAACCTATTCGCAGCCAGGTCTAAAGAGGTCATATTTTGTTACGTTAATACGTTCATGACGTATTAACGTAACAAAATAATATATATATCAAATTGAAGCTATTTTTTTTCTGTGCATGACAAAATACCTCTGCCTGTGTAAAATTTCCCGCAAATAGGGGCTGCCTGCTGTTAAAGATTGATAAAAGTGAAAGAGAGTTAGCGTGTTACATCGGTAGTCAGCCGGTGGTAGCGATATAAGCTGATATTAATTATTGTCCAATCCTTATTTTTTGTAATTAGAACTATTTAATAAAATATAGAATGGATATAGTGCACTATTAAGTGCATTCGTTGACAGCTGGTGTTCTCAAATAAACAGCAACATTCTCATTCTAACCGTATTGTTTTGGATCTCGTCACAACATGCTTTTATTACGTGGTGAAATGAAGAAGTGGTTTGTGTGTGGTACAACAAAAAATATGCTCGACTTTAATAATGCATCTTCTAAAACGTGTTTGTCAGTGTTATTGTTTCGCAACAAAAAAAATATAAATACATAACATTTTATTAACTCACACAGTGTTCGGAGAAATAACAGTTTTAATATAAAAAATAAGCAAGAACTTGAAGCTTTTTGGGAAAAAAAATATAATAGTTCATAAAATTTTGGTTGAGTGCATATAAAATTAAAGAAACATAAAAAACATTTAGTTTTTAAGTGAAAACTTCTTTAGCATCGTTGTGATTTGAAAAGCGATGAAACGGAAAAGCGACAGTAAAAAGAGAAAGACACATCAATTCATAAGATTTAAGGAGGGAGAAAATGAGATAGGTAGCATTATAACAGTGTTTCTTATGATCGTGGTACCAAGGCATAGTGCCAAAAGTTTTGAAGGTTTCACTTCTACCAAGTGTGAGTTGCACACAGGTTTTTTTAATTATTAATCAATTCGATTACGCTCTGTAGAATGACAACCAAAAATGAGTATCTATGAAAAATAAAAACTGACTATTTATGTAAAAGAGGAAAAATTATGCGATAGGTAACAAATTAATTAAATATTCTTAAAACACATTTTTTTTGTAAAAATTAAAAGAAACATTGAAGAAATCTATACATTCATAAAATCTATAATACGTTTTCAGGTCATTTATTCAAAATCCGATTCATCGAAAATAAATCGTATTAAATAGTTCTCAATACAAAAAATAAGGATTGGACAATAATTAATATCAGCTTATATCGCTACCACCGGCTGACTACCGATGTAACACGCTAACTCTCTTTCACTTTTATCAATCTTTAACAGCAGGCAGCCCCTATTTGCGGGCAATTTTACACAGGCAGAGGTATTTTGTCATGCACAGAAAAAAAATAGCTTCAATTTGATATATAAAAGATATATATACGTCATGAACGTATTAACGTAACAAAATATGACCTCTTTAGACCTGGCTGCGAATAGGTTGCGGCCGAGTGGGTAACGGCAACCATACTTTTCCGAGTTATTTACATACACTGCTATGGAGTGGATTGTAGTTTATTCTTATAACAAGTGAATGAAATTTTTTGCAAAAAGTCAATATTTATTATTTTAATTAAAAGTACTTGCGGGCAAATTTTGACTGGCACCCTGGCAAAAATGGGTTCTCCTATTTATAATTAAACATAAAAAATACATTTGGATCCTATACGTTATGAACGTAGTGATCTTGCAGCCGGATCTTAGTCTATAAGCATTAGTATATATGTATATGTTTGTAATTGAAACATATTTGAACATCTCCTAAAAGTTGAGACCAATTTTCAAAATTATATATATAAATATATATAATCGTATAAGTACTCTTATATACATGTTATATTTATGTATATTTATATATTGATTACTAGTGTTTTTCCCGCGGTTTCACCCGCGTAGTTCCTGTTCCCGTGGGAATATAGGGACAAAATGTAGCCTATGTTACTCCCTGATAATGTAGCTTTCCATTGGTGAAAGAATTTTTTAAATCGGCTTAGTGGTTTAGGCGTGAAAGCGTCACGAACAAACTTACTTTCGCATTTATAATATTAGTTAGGATAATATAGATACTTCCCCTTTTTATACAATATACAGATATTCCGTCATATTTTATGGTGAAGAATGGTATAACACAACATCTTTAAACATACAGTTTATTTAATTATTACTAGAAATAATTATTTGATTATGTTATGGCTGCCCAACATCCCACCAACTAAATCTATTTAATCAAAACATGTTAATTTATATTCATACATTTAACCATATTAACTAATAGTACCTGGATGACCGAGCTTTGCTCGGTATTTTTTTATTGGTAAATTGTGTTTTTTCGAAATTATACAACGCCATCTACTGGAGTAGCTTTAGTGTTGTTGTGTCGTTGCTCTCAATTAAAAAAATACTCGCCAATAGATGTCAGGACGAGTTATTGATTATTATCGATAAAGTTGATTATTGAAAATACGAAGAAAATGACATTTTCTAAAAATGAAACCTAGCTAGATCGATTTATCGCAACCGAAACCGCCAACATACTAAATTTCATGAAAATCGTTGGAGCCGTTTCCGAGAATCAGATTATACATATATATGTAAAGAAAACCTTTTTACGGTTCTCTTAAGTTTGTCCTGGCCGCATTTTCGACACGGACAATTCGATGTCAAGACTGACATTTTATTTTAAAATAATTAATAAAATATTGTTCATAGAAATAACCTTAAGATTATTAAAGAACCATAAAAGACCTTACAAAGTAAAGGCTTTAAATGTTGTTTTATAATGGTTTATTTCCAACAATTGGGATAATAAAATAAAGACTTAATTGCGTTTCTCTGTAATTATCAAAATCTTTATTTAATAAACCAATTTACATTACATTAACTATAAAAAAAAATAACAAAACATTAATTTACCTGTAATTATCAAAAAAACAACATTTAAAGCCTTTACTTTGTAAGGTCTTTTATGGTTCTTTAATAATCTTAAGGTTATTTCTATGAACAATATTTTATTAATTATTTTAAAATAAAATGTCAGTCTTGACATCGAATTGTCCGTGTCGAAAATGCGGCCAGGACAAACTTAAGAGAACCGTAAAAAGGTTTTCTTTACATATATACAAGAATTGCTCATTTAAAGATATAAGATTTATTAAGTAAGTACCAAAATGCATTTTTCTTTACGTTTCACTATTTTATTTAAATAATAATATAAACGGCGCTGTCTCATATGAGCTGCACGTTTAGTGGGTCTACCCATATTCTACAAATTAGTGAGTGTACTTCAGATTCACTAAAAATCGAAAAATAAATAAAAATTTTAACAAAACAAAAACCGACTTCATAGGAAAAACAAATTAATATGCACTAAAAAGTAAAAAAATAATTGCGTATTCTTCTATAATTTGATAATTAACTTACTATTTTCTACTCATCAATATGTAGGTACGAATGTGTTGTGTGGTTGATAATTTATTTACAATTATTGTTATTTTTGGAGTCGATGTCAGCTAAGGAAACACTATAATATACCTAGCAATAATAATACGAGAATCTTTTAAAAACAAACAAAAACATACACATTACAAATTGACTTTTATTCGCCTCGTAATGTTGCGCGTGCGACACAAGCACATCTCACCTATAACTAACTATGTATGTAGTTATAAACCCACCTTGGCTGACATCGACTCCAAAAGTAACAATAATTGTAAATACATTATCAACCACTCAACACATTCGTACCTACATATTGATGAGTAGAAAATAGTAAGTTAATTATCAAATTATAGAAGAATACGCAATTATTTTTTTACTTTTTAGTGCATATTAATTTGTTTTTCCTATGAAGTCGGTTTTTGTTTTGTTAAAATTTTTTTACAGGGAGAGAAAGAGAGGAATGAGAGAGAGGTATTATAGTGCTACATAATTTGTCGTTTTCACAAACAAATTCCTGCAATACGAGCTCAGTGTAATTCCATTGTCTTATTTGTACTGTTCGATATTGCGATGGAATTCGGTGTTGGTAGAAACTTCGCCTAACCGAATATGGGTTTATTGTCTCGCATATTGGTTACGATTATTGCAAGGGCTCTTTGAATGGGTATTAGGGTTGTGTTATATAATAACTTTTGTTCTAAGAGTAAAGCTGAGATGGCTCAGTGGATAAAAGGCGAGAATCTTAATCGAGGATAGTGGATTCATATTTGAACAAGTACTATTGAGTAGTCAAAATAATTTTTGTTTATAAATCATCTCGTTAGGAAATTTGCATGTTATTATTAAATTGTTTTTTTTTAATAGGCTGGCAGTGCCATGTAGTGTAGTGCTATGTAGTCACCACCTCTAATAGACATAAAAATAGTATCTATTGTTTACATCGTCAATGTGCCACCGCTTGGCTGTAGGCTAAGAAGAAACTATTTTAAAATGATTATGAAGTATCAAATCGATTTTAACCAAGAGACAGTTGTAGTGAATAAAGCAAGAAACATTAGTTAGCTTTAAAAAATATTTTTTTCTCATTATTATTAGCATTTATATTGTTACGTTACAGACCAATTAACGAATTTTAAAATTACTTTATTTGGAAATTTATCCAAATAGTGCAATTGACGATTGTATGAAATTTCGTTGGTTCAAGCCAAAATAATCCTTACTATAAACAAGAGTGAATCTAGCAACGACAGTCCAACGTGAATTCATAAAATACGCTAAAGGCCTTCCAGGCAGGCAATAACCAAGGTCCCTCGTAGTTTTGGACCTGCAGCACTATAAACTTACCTATTATTTAGTACTGTGCCTTAACTTGGGTAGAATTTACTACACGATGACCTGAGAGGATTTCGCCCGTGAATATATCGAGACTTGAGACATTTATTACCTAAGTTTATGCGTCAAAACGTAAAATTGGTTAGAAATATATAATGTTGATTTAAGAAGTACTACTTTTTATTACTATCCTTTAAAATAACGCTTCTATTTAATTTAGAACCACTTTATGGTAACATTCTTTTTTCTTGGTTTTAATAAAGTAATCTTATTATAGATTTGGCTTTTGATAATTCTTTTTTAAAGAATTTATTTTTATTTCTATAATATACGTGTTTTTTGTATTTCTATTTGTATCCTAATGAATAAAGTACTAACTAGTTCTTTATACAAATTAAATTCGGATATGAGACAAAGTTATTTCTCGAGGGGAACCACCGTGTGTGCGCTCGAATTCTGTTTAATTTCAGTCGCACGGGAACGTTTGCGGGCTGTAATGAGAGTAAATGAAAACTTTCGAGCGCGAAAAGTTTTTTTTATGTACGTAAATGTTGGTACCATTAACCGTACACATCTGTGATGATAATTGTGTTTGCTGTCCCCGTAAAATCGTCTAATGAACGCGGCGTTAACATATTATATTTTTATTTTATAAATGTAAATGTTTTTTAAGTTGTTATCGAATATGATTAAAAAATATATAGTTTTATATTTTTTATTTATATAAATATATCTAATTTTTTTTCAGGATAAATAAATGGTTTTAGATTTTACTAATATAATATTAAAATAGCACTAATATTTTTGTATGCCTTCTTGTGAATGTTGTGACTGAAATCAATTTTATCGTAATGTCAAATTAAATCTTAATGTCCCACTGCTGGACTAAAACTTTCTCTCCCTTTGAGGGGAAAATTTTGGGCTTATGTGACATTTATCAAAAATTACATACAGCTTTTCAAATAATAAGTTGCACTTAATATTTGAATGACGTTTCTGTATTCGGTCGTAAAACTTCCTAATTTACGTGTAACAATTATATATACAATACTATTCTAAGAATAAAAGAATTATTTTAAAATGAATATCGAAAAGAAATATGATTAAAAATATGTTTCCAAGTTAAGGATGTTTTGATTCTTATACAAATCGCAGGGGCGCGCTCGGTACCAAATTGCGCAATATGAAAATGGGTCAGTTGCATTCGTGGAGCACAGCCCGGAAAGTTTTGGAACCTATCGTCGAATAAAAACTATCAGTAAATATCGTTTTACTAAACGCTGCGACTGAATGTAAGTGAAAATTTTTACCCTTTGCAGATTTTATGCAGATTTCTAGCTAATGTTTAAAAAATGTAGTTAGCTATTGTTTGGTTTATTTTTGTTCATTAATATATTGAAATTGTTTGTTAAAAACAAAAAAAAATGTGATCAATTGCAGTTGATTTATGCAAATAATATTTAACAGTATTTTTGTTTTAACTAATGCGAGTTGTCTAGTTATTTTTTTGTTACATAACTATGTAATTATTATAAATCTTGTATCACACCCAGTAAATTAATTTATAATGTTTGTTTTGTTTGAAATAGGTTCTACATTTTAGCTATTATTTGACTACTTTTTGATCTAGATGCTAATTATAAGGTTGCTGATTTCGAGGGTCTCGATACAAACCGCGGTTAAGTTTAGGGTAGCCAATAGCTTGTCTGGTCCGTTCTCGTTTTCGCAGTGACCCTGCTTCATCCACCTTTGCCTATCGGTCCAGGATAGCGGGTTCGAATCCTGCCATGCTATCTTTTTATTTATATCAGTCGGATCTTACGTCTAATACAGTCATTAAGTTCTTTCCTTAGGAAAAGACAGTGTAAGTAATAAAAAAACATCCAAGGGGTGTCTTTAAATACATTCTCAGTTACCGCCCGAGGGAGGAAGTTGGCAGTGTTACAATTCCGTATCTCGGAAAGCACGTAAAGCTGTTGGTCTTGAGCGTCAACTTTCTCTCCGGACGTGTCGGATTTCTGCTCCATTGGGCTATCTGAATAAGAGAAATTATAGTACATCTGTGTTTGAACAGAGTCTTTCAAATTCGCCTTTGTGAAAATTCGTTTGCAAGTAAATTACATTTTAATTAACAAAG
Source organism: Nymphalis c-album (assembly GCA_963151315.1). Classification (NCBI taxonomy): domain Eukaryota; kingdom Metazoa; phylum Arthropoda; class Insecta; order Lepidoptera; family Nymphalidae; genus Nymphalis; species Nymphalis c-album. The sequence goes on along the minus strand of OY720602.1, from coordinate 2,715,636 downwards.
TAACTACAAACGCTTCAAATAATTCGTGGAACGATCCTAAATATAATGTAAAGCAAAATTCAAACTTAAATATTAATCGAGAGTAAACAAGCAGGAAAGTGCTCGTAAATATTGCTCTGACTCCACGGGCGGGCCGCTTTCCGCCTGTTAAATTTAATGGCCAAATTAACCAACGTAGGACACATGCCCCGCTACAGTGTGTTCTTTGTATCATAGTTAACAGAACATTTATTTTAGAAAAGGTCTTTCCCTACAATCTATTTATTTTGTTTACAAGTCTAAATAATTGACTTTTACATACGAACAAAGTAAACAAATGTTACTGATTAACATATAAGTAATTAGTTGAATCAAGTGCATAGACGGTGGAGATATGAGGAGTGGATCCTAATCAAAGATAGTGTGTAGTTGATACATACAGATTGTAATTGTTGGAACCAATAATAATAATAATGTCCTGAGACATTATTCACACACGGCCGTATGATCCCAAACTAAGCAGGGCTTTTATAATGAATACAGGCAATTGATATACTACATATATTACTTTTCTCTTGTGAATACATACTTATATAGATAATTATATTCAGACTCATGACAAACAGACCTGTTCTTGCATACAAATCTCTCCTGGGTGGGAAACGAACCCACGACCTGCGGCGCGAAAAGTAAGTATCTACCAACCACGCCAACCCGCTCAATAGCTTTAATAAAAACGTCCTTAATTAAACCAAAACTAACAGTACCTTTCCATCGAGTTCAATCAGTAATAAACGCGTTCATTTGTAATTTTCATCATTAAAATGAGTACTTTTGTCTAGGTTGTATGCTCTCATTGTCGATCGTGACGTGAACGAGGCGTCTATAACAATAAACTTCGCCTAAGAGCATTAACTACGATTGCTTTCTCAGGGCTCTGAAAAAACATACAATCAGCGCGAACGATTGCCTATATTTTTTTAGGATCCTCATATATTGTAGTACATACGAAAATATGTCATTTTAACCGGTAAAGATAACGACCACTCAAGATTTGGTTGTTATCCTGCCATATACTTGGTGGTAGAGCTTTGTGCAAGCTCGTCTGGGTAGGTACCACCCACTCATCAGATCTACTGCAAAACAGCAGTACTTGTTATTGTTGTTCCGGTTTGAAGGGTGAGTGAGACAGCGTAATTACAGGCACAAGGGATATAACATCTTAGTTCCCAAGGTTGGAGGCGATATACAATAAAAAAATATATATATTAGCCAGCCCAATATCCATATGTATAAAATAAAAATATGAACGTACGTAACATATATATATATAATGGTGGTTGTATGGTTGGTATTATTTAATGATAAAATATTTCTAAATTATATATATTTTTTTTTAGACTTTTGTATCTGTCAAGTTAATGTAAAAAATAGAATCCAGTAAAAGTTACGACTCTTGAGATGTCTTGGAGCTTCTACACCACGCTGATTCAAGGCGGATTGTTTCGTTGGGCGGAATGCACACGTCACAAATTTTCAACCGACACCTATTTTTATTAATCTGTTGTCTCACGATTCTCCTTTACCGCAAAGCATGAAAATAATTACAAACAAAATTTAAGTACAAAAATGCACCAAGGTTTAAACTTGCGATTTTTGGTTAAGACCCACGTATTTTATTCAATGTGCCAACCAATTATAAAATTCGAATATATATACGTACAAATATGTGTCATGTTATTTTTGTTTTTATTTATTATAATACAACGTACAAGTTTAACAACATACATTTACTCGATAAATTAGAGCATTCAGAGAATGCTGTGTGCAAGTTAGTGTTACAATTTTCTCGTCGTTTCCATCAAAGCCCCGTGTTTATTGTGCAGTAACTGAAAACGGTGGCAGTCGAGTTTAAAAAAAAGTCAATTCAATTTATGTAAACGAAGGATTGGTTTATTATAGAAGTATTTTGATACAAAAATCATGTACAAATATTTATACAATTAAAAATAATATTTGTAGGTTTGTTCTCTTTAAGTTTGTTCTCTTTAGTCACAGTATGCGACAGCGTGATCGCGGGGGCGCGCGGGCCTTTGCATCACGCGTTAGTATTATCGGTGTAGGATCGCTTGAATTTATTTAGTGTGCGATAGTTTTAAAATTACGATCACTCCTAAGATATTAATTTAAATTGGGTGATGTAAAGGGCAATTATAATACACATGAAATGCTTAAAGTAAATAACGTATTTAATTTGTTAAGGATTAATATCTGTTTTTATAGCTTTCCAATTATCACATTATTTTGTAACAATTTTTTAAACATTAAAGTGGGTATAGTTAGCTATCCTTAAAAGATAGACATATGCCATCACGGTCTTTTCTGTAGATCTATGAAAGGGGAACAATTTCATAATACAATATTTTGTGATAATTCAAAGGGATTTTACAGCGTTTTCGATGCAAGCTAGCAATCGGCTCGTTTTTTCCGACTTCTTCAACAATTATCGTCATATTTCAACAAATTTACATAAAGCTTTAATGAATTATACACGTAAACCTTCCTGTTGAATCACTTTGGCCATTGGTGAAAATCCGTTCAGTAGTTTTTTAGTTTATCACGTTCATACAGACAGACAGGAACCGCGGGGGACTTTGTTTTATAATATGTAGTGATTATAAACGTTTTATGAATGTACTTATTCTAACTAGTATTTATATAAGGCTATTTTTAGTTTTTATATTTCTTATCATTTATTTGCTTTACTGAAAAAAATATTTTTTTTTTAATTGTTGAAACTCATTGACACGTTTTTCGTTTAAAAACTTAAATAAAAAATAGTAAAAATGTTTTATAATTGATATAACACTTGTTTTTAATCTTGTTTTCGCGCTGTTGCTGCATGTACTTGACTGGGTTTTATTGTTGCTTTATATACTTTTAACGTGTCAAGGGGCGTTTTTGAAGTCGTTATTATTGTCCAATGTTACTATTTATACGAAAAGCTCTGCGTGTGTCGTGTACAATATATTATAAATTATATGCGTAATTGTTTTTAATCTTTTATTCACATCGGTAGGTTGTAATGTTAGGATTAAGTTATTAATAACTTATGACAGAGCCATAATTTCGTGTTCCACTTTCAAACGTCACTATTGCTTTTTTTTTAATTTTAAAATACACGAAGGCAAGTACTTGATCTGTTAAAAAGTATTAACGCTCATATAAATAGGAAGTGTAAGTGTATATTAACAAACATTTACATACTTACAGTCAATGCGTCACCGATATGACAACTATGATCCTATGTCCTATACCCTGCCTTTGTTACACTGGCTCATTTATTCTTAAAACCGCTTAAAAACACCCACTCATCAGATATTAGTTCCCAAGGTTAGTGGCGCATTGGCGATGTAAGCGATGGTTAACATTTTTACACTGCTAATGCCTAAGGGCGTTGGTTACTAGTTACTACTTACCGGTGACGCATATACTCGCCCGCCTGCCTATGATATAAAAAAAGTCGGTCTTGCACAAAGCCTGTACTATAACATCAACATAATGTTACCGTCTATATCTATCTACACATATATAAGCTGTTAGACGATTTTAAAAAGTTATTAAGTCGAACACTCGTCGCAACACTGCCTTATCTGTAATCTAAACAATTTTCAACATCGAGACAAACATTTGTTTTTACGAAACACGATTAAATATCAAACACGTGAATTAGCATTAAACAAAGTTAAATTAACTCCGCCCTTAAACGTTTTTCGTTCGATATCGTACCGATCACATTTATCGGATTTTAAATCGAATGAGTTTCGCATGGGATGATTCAAGATTGAAATGTATGAGAACAGATAAAACACACGCCGCAATGTAGGCTAATGTGCGATTCTCGATTTTGTGCCAATTCTGAAAACGGTTTGAAGGGAAAGCTTTAGCACACCACTATAATGCCTATAATTTATTTTTAAATTTGAATAAAAAGCGAGCAACTACGATATTCGTAAATTTTCTTTTCGTATATTTTATTGACATTGAATACGTAAGTGTAATCAAATAATTGTGGACATGGGCTTTAATTAACGTATTTATTCTTAATTAAATAATCAGATCTATATAATTTATTAATTACATATATGATCTTTTATATTTTATGTAAATAGATATTAGGTATATTGTCAAAATGTATGGGAAATTTAAGTCATAGAGTTACTATCATCAATCATTTTTCCATATGTATTTTAGGAAGGAAATAGATCAGCCGATAAGTGGACTTTTGCACAATGAAATTGTCAGAGCATACGTTAAAACCACTCCTTTACACCGCCAATACGTTGCCGACACATGATTTAAGAAGTTATCTCTCTTGTGTCTTTAACTACACTGGGTGAACCATTGAACTGGAATATAGCGATACGGATGGTATTTGGCATTTGAATATAATTAATGAATGGGTTGTCCCTCCCAGGCGAATTGAAGCTGAAAATTTAACAGATTGATAAATTAATTTTATTCTATTTTTATTGCATAATTATAAGCATTCCTAAACACATGTTTATTAATAATAACTCAATAATTTAATTTTTAACTCAATATATTTACGAAGTGTTACAAATAAGCGGTGTTCTATAAAAAATGTGTCAGCAAGTACTGGTAGACTTACTGATAGCTACTGAAACTGATAGTATGATGGCTTCAATGGCCGTTTAATATCTTGATTAATGTTTAATATAATTATATAATATTAAGCACTTTGACCGGCTTTCATATAGCGCTATCACCAGAATAAACGTATTCACTTCACTTACATGCAGGTTTCCTGACGATGTTTTCCTTCACTGACAAGCACGACATGAAATATAATCGCAAATTGAGCACATGAACTTCAGTGGTGCTTACCCCAGTTTGAACCCACGATCATCAGTTGTATTAAGATTCGCTCGTTCTTAACACTGGGCCATCTCGGCATCACTTCACTTAATCACCTAATATTATAATGATTAGTTCTTAAGTCTCCTAAAACTCTTTGATATTTTCCGTCGCTTCGACAATTAAAACTTTACACAGTTTGGTTTCAACTTTGTCCTACATATCAATAAGCCCGCTCTCGTCTAAACCTATTGCTCGCGTAATGTCGTAAAATATTTTAATAGCCCTAAAACATATCTTCGAATTGTTTATATGAATAATATTTTTTTATAGCGGTAAGAAGGCAAATGTACCTTCTATATTGATAGCTAGTTGTATACTAGTCATGTAATAAAACTAACGTGACCGTTTTTTATATGTAATATTTATTGCCTGCCTCGTTAATCGGGCTAGCGTAAGACCGCAGAATCCGAGAGTCTGGGTACACACCATAGGTCAACCATTGAGAGTTATTGGGTTTGTCTTTAGGGAAATTCCCTAAAAATTAATAGTGTTTACACTCACCTCGCATTTTTGGAACCAGCTTTCGTCGGTGGTTTTGCTGAACCGATATGACTTAGGAACCTTCTAGAAAAGAACCTACTCGTTGTTTAATGGCCGGCTACGCACCGGCAAGTCTTCCAGTGTTGCATATCTCCATGGAGGGTGGTTGTCTCTATCCATTAGGTGATACTCCTGCTCTTGTTACTTAAAAAAGTGCATTTCTGTTTCGGCACACTCTTGTGCATTCATAAATGTCTTGTGTAGGCTAGTCTACCTTGGACAAAATGCCGTGGTCGAAATCACTTAAAATACAATGTAATATAAATTAAAGAAATATATTAATCGTCTTTGACATTATTAAAATTTAAATATGTACACTTTATTCGAGTGGGCTCTTACAAGCGCCTCAGAATCGTTATTATTCGAGATGTAATTAAACGTAAAGCTGCCAACGGTTCGGTACGTAGATTATATCAAGATGAACCGGCGAGAAACTCACTTGCTTATCTTTTACACTAATTAAATTTCACATTATATTCATTTTGTTATAATAGCATGAATGAAGATCGACGACATTAACTAGTCAACGGTGTTTTATCATTTATATACTTTAATTTTTTTTCTATTGTACAAGTCCGCCTCGTCCGCCTGACCAGCATTTTGGCCACCTGATGGTAATTGGTCACCAACGCCCATAGACTGGCATTGTAAGAAATATTAACCTCCGGCGCGTTGAGCTTTCCTCATCGTATTTTATAAAAAATAAGTTTTTTAGGGTTTCGTACCTCAAAAGGTAAAAACGGAACACTTATAAGATCACTTTGTTGTCCGTCCGTCCGTCTGTCTGTTTGTCTGTCAAGACCCTTTATCTCGGGAACGCGTTGGGAGGTATCGAATCAAATCAAATCAAATCAAAATACTTTATACAATATTGAAGTATTACACTTACTTATTGATTGTCAAACTGGAAACTACTACCGGTTCGGAAAGAAACACCCAGCCCTGAGAAGAACCGGCGAAAGAAACTCAGCGGGTTTTTTATTTTTTTACTTTTTTGCTTTTTTATGTTTTTTACAAAAAAAAAACGAAAGAAATAGCCATGCGGCGATCGTCTCATTCCCAAGGTGTGCTATCATCCATAAATTCATTAATTGTATAATATCCTTTAGCACACAAGCGTACCTTTACAATTTTTTTAAATTTAGCCACTGAATTATTTTGAACGCTTTCTGGGATCCTGTTGTAGAAACGTACACATAGCCCCACAAAAGAGTTACTGACTCTATGCAGTCGAGTAATGGGAGTAATTAAATCGAGTTGAAATATAAACTTAAGTCTGATTTAAAACTTAAGTCTGCAGTCTCTTGTAGCTGTGAAAAAATCAAACATCTAAGTTAATGTAAAAACAAGATACGGCCAAGATGCCGCAAAAAGACAACTCAAGGCAATCAAAATTGATAGGGTATTTCCCGTTGACCTAGAACTACGAAATTTGGCAAGTAATACCGTCTTATACTACAAGTATAGGGAAAAATCTGAAAACTATACATTTGTAATTAAATCATGCAAAAACAGGGTCATTTTGCAAGAAACGGCGGTCCAAAGTGTTAAACGCGTCATGTGGGGTATCGTATGAAAGGGCTTCATTGGCACAAGCTTAAACAGAGTGTGAATTATTTTTATGATGTATAATTTTCGATTTATGACTAAGAGTAAAAAAAACCTTTTTCCTTTTTTATAAGTAAAGGTAGGGACCTAATAATGTTATACTGTTATGCATACCTGCTTTGGAACCCTCGGTGGGCGAGTCCGACTCGCACATGTCCGGTTTTATTTATTTCAGTTGCCATCATATGGTCATGCATATGGGCCACCTTATGGTAAGTGGTCTCCTAAGACTTTGGCATTGTAAGAGATGTTAACCGTCGGTTACATGACCAATGCGCCAACCTTGGGAACTAAGATGTTATGTCCCTTATGCCTGTAATTACACTGACTCACTCACCCTTCAAACCGAAACACAATAGCAAGTACTGCTGTTTGAGGTAGAATATCTGATGAGGGGGTGGTACCTACCCAGACGAGCTTGCACAAAGCCTTATCTACTTTTATAATTTCACAAAGTGTGTGAAGTTATAAAGCTTAGCTACTTATATAATAATATTATATAAGAAAACCTTCTCGGAAATGCACTTCACTCACATTTTATGGTTTAAGTTTTATATTTATTGATTTAGCAATTTTTACACTTAGGCATTACACGATTAAAAACGTCTCTTACGGCCGAATACTGAAACGTCATTCAAATATGATTGCATATTAAATGAATTTTGCATACTAAATTTTGAAATTAATGACGTTCCAAATAATTAAGTCCCACTTCATTTTGAATGACGTTTCAGTATTCGGCCGTTTATCGATTAGTATAGATTAAAACAATTAAGACTTAAAGTTTTTCATCTTGTAAACAATATGAATTCATTCAGTTATTGGCGCTGACCCAGTTGATAATTAGCTGCAGCTAAGCCAAGGCAATTTTAACTCTGACAGAGTTAATAGCCTAGATAGTAGCCGGCTTTTCGCATTTTGCCGCAAAAACATTTGATATACGACCCGAGCTCCCTTCCAACTGGCCTGCGTCTAAAGTATAAACTGGTCAAGTGTTTTTAACAACTTACGTAGAACTAAAACATTGTTTTATACGAAGTTTCTGCTATCACGTTTCTATGTAGTCGAACGTTTTATATATTATTTTGTTTTCTTTTGTTTTCACTGAAACAACGATACCGAAGTAACTGAGTTTGGTTCAGTTTTATTAACCGATTTCTAAAAAAGATGATTTTAAGTTGTTTGTTTATGTATATTTGGTTTATGTATGATTGCGTATAACCTTTTTCTTTATTTAATTAATTATGTTAAGAAGTTGTGCGTTGGGTTCAGTACGTCTCCGTGTTTGTTGGTGCCATGTTTATTTAATTGGTAATCTTTGCCCGAGTTTGTTTGCGTATTTTTTTGTAACGCTTATACGTATTAACTGCTGAACTGATTTTCATGATATTTTGCATACACTTTGTCAGGGGTAGAGAAAAGGATATATAGGGTACCTAACGCCTAGCTCATACGCGAGAAAAACTTCGAGCGGAAACTAGTATTAATATAAATTTGGAATAGGAAGCAAGAAATCAGTCAATAATATTAATAAGTCATTTTATCAAGATTTATGTTTATTACATTAATTTATGATTAATATAATAATATACAGTAACAGTACAGTATACCTATGCTAATTATATAAAGCTGAATAGTTTGTTTGTTTGATCCGGCTAATCTCAAGAACTACTGGTTCGAATTTAAATAATATTTTTGTGTTAGATAGACCTTTTATCGAGGAAGGCTCTAGGCTTATTTTTATTTATTATATTTTTTTAATCAATTATACGCGGGTGAAACCGCAAGGCACAGCTAGTAGTAGATACATTTGAAAATTGAACTCCGTGATACTTCAGTAATGAATCTATAAACACGATTGAAGCTAATTACACGCTGGAGGAAATATAAGAAACGGCAAGCGTTTCAATATATTGAATTTATTCTCAGGAAGTATTTCACTCGCGTAAAGCGCAGTTGTTATTTCTCTCAGGAATTACTCTAAGTATTGAGATATTGGCCTCTTTTTTGCTGCGGAAAACGTCGATAACTTCAGCGGTTCTATCTTCATTGTCGGAGTGCTTGAAATCGGACAAAAAATATTTCTGTGCGTTTTAGAGTATTGTTAAAGTCAATAATAATAAAGTAGTGTTGTTTTTATGAAGTAAAATAAAAGTAACACTTTTTTCAGTCAGTGGGTTTTGCATTACACATATATGTGGTATAATTTCATTCGTCAATTTTCCTCGATATGTTTGCTCTCGCCGTATAGCAAGAGGTCAATCTATACATAAAAAAAATTAATATTTATAGTTTATAGAATCGTAAACTATCCATTTGACCACGTCATAATCTTCAGCAAAGTGTTGTGCATGAGCCCACAAAGGTTTCTAAGTTGGTACGACCAATCTTTTGATAATAATAAGTAGTTTAGTAATGCGCGCAGGGTACAGCTAGTCATACATACAAAATACTTGGTGGTGGCTTTGAGCAAGCTTATCTTGGTACCCATACTTATGACGTAATCTACCGCCCAGCAGTAGTACTCAGTATTTTCGTGTTCTGATTTGAAGGAGTCAGTGTACATATTTTGTCTATTCCAAAACATGTCTTTGTTCCCATTGCAGTTGACTTTGGAGTGATAGTACAAACAGTAAAAAAAAATTAGGACCTCGTCTTATTGGCTTCACTGGTGATAGGGCTGGTTCATTTTTCGCCCATAGGATCGGAATTTCAATTCAAATGAAAAATGCTGATATCATTCTTGCCACGCGGACTTGCTACTGTACTGTTCAATGTGCAGTACATCCGTATTTTTATTTGTGTCTATTTAAGGCTTTAATGTAAAACAATCTTATATAAATAAGAAAAGATTATTGTAATATATAATAACATTCTAGTTTAGTTTAGTTCGAAAATAAAGAGACGATATCGTATATCTCAATTCACATTGTTTTGTCAACATTAAAATAAATGAAACATCCCAATTTCATCTAGCGAACGACTTCTTAAAGTCTCCGTGACCTTTGTACAAAGGCTAAGCGTCCTTGGCACACGACGCGATTCCTCGAGTATAACCACTGGTCGCAGGCTCACCTCCCCTTTATAAGAAGCATCAATCATCGTTAAGCGGTACCAGAGGGACATTTACACTGGACGATTTTTTTTATAACATTTGTATGACGACAGTTATGTTTGTACGATAATAGTTTTCAAGTTATCGGTAGCATCTATGACCTCTGAGTAGTACTGTTATTACATTTGTTCCATGATTTTTTGATATTTTAGAAAAATTGTATAAGATGTCCTTATACTACATATGCATTATTTATTTATTAAATAAGCAATGAGTTTTATTGCTATGCTTCTGGTTTGAAGGGCCATTGTATATTACAGACAGAATGCAAATAACATTTTAGATAGCATGGTTGGCGGCGTGTTGCTTGTAATAAGTGGATTTTATATCTAGTCAGTATCTTTTGATGAAGGTTGCACATTTCTTTTTCTGCATTCCTAATATAAAAATGGTAACGGCTATTTTGTACTTTACTGATACAATAATATCTTTCAGCGTTTGGAAATCGTGTCGTTGCAGTGTATTATAATGATAATAAACTTGTTAAAAAGTTTCTCAAACTTTGGATAAAGAGAAAAATGTTAAATTGGACATATCTCGACTTTAAATGTTTTTAAGTATAATTTTATTATAAATGAAACGAAAAGACGTAATAAGTTTGATGATTTATATTTGTTTTGACATTGTGTGTAATGCGATTATATATATAAATGTGAGGGCTTATAAATCAGTATTGATAAGTGTACTTGTAAGACACCGTCTGCCTGTTTAATGTATTATTTCTGGGTGGGTATACACTATTTCAAAGAGTAAAAAAACAGCCTGTAAATATCTCACTAATTAGCCTTGTGTTATTTCTTCTTCTCTTTTGGCCATGTAATGGAGCTTACCACGACGTTATTTCAATACTCCAATGTTGATGGTGGATAAACATGTGATAATTCCACTCGACTCTGTATAACCTAAATACTTGCATAATGCAAGTTGACTTTTATCTGCTGATTAATATCATTATGTATATATGGTTATACGAATACGTACATTTGAACAAACAGAAATAATTGATGAATATATAAAAAAATGGTTGTCCGTAAAGTCGGTTTACGGACGATAGTTTAACGTGACAACGTCATAACAAAACATTGATGAAATGACTGCAATCGAGTGAAAGAGAGATAGATGCGGCGCAAGCGTACAATCAACATAACGGGACAATGAGCGTAACGGGACAATGAGCGTAACGGGACAATGAGCGTAACGGGACAATGAGCGTAACGGGACAATGAGCGTAACGGGACAATGAGTGTAACGGGACAATTTTTCGTGCATGCATCCAGCGTTCATCGATTTATTAGACGTTGTCACGTCAAAAATATTATATTAACTTAAATTATAAGTACTATTTATATTAAAAACGCACACACTCGTAAATAAAATAATGTGTTGTTTTCTTTGTCGTAGGATATAAAGACAATAATGGAAGTGTTTTTCGTATGTAATATGATCTTGCTCGACCCTACAACGACATTATTAGGCTAGCCTTTGACGTCTAGTGACATTTTTGTTATGTGTATATATAAAGCAATAATATGTTTTAGAGAGCTTATATGTTATGTGTTACGTCCTACGTCATAAGAGCAAGTTCGATGCAACGTATTTATATTGTATTTATTTGAGGTCGGTCCAGTGTGTAATCAAGAAAGAAAAAAATATCGACAGACTTATATATAAAAGAAACTTCAGTGAAAGTTTAGTTAAAGAAACGTTTAGGTACCGGAATAGATATTTCATTTAATAGATAATTAATTTATAATGTGTTTATTTTCCCTTTGTTTAATAATAATTCACGATGAGTCAATATATTATTAGTAAATTAGCGACTGTCACGGAGCGATGTTCCCGACAAGTTGACGTAAACCAATAGCAGAGTCCGTGCGATTTGCGGTCCTATCATCTAATTGATCAATCTGCTTCGACAGTTGGGAATGACGACAAATCGTGTTCGAGATCTTCTATCTTGAGACTTGAGTGGTGTTTCTGTTTGTTTGTTATTCGTTATGTTTTCTTACTTTATGTAAGTACGATACGTATAAATATTTGTAACTTTTTTTTTATTATATAGGAAGGCGGACGAGCATATGGTTCACCTGATGGTAAGTGATCACCAACGCCCATATGCATTGGCATTGTAAGAGATGTAAACCAACCTTGGGAACTAAGATGTTATGTCCCATGTGCCTGTAATTACATTGGCTCACTCACCCTTCAAACCGGAACACAACAATACCAAGTACTGCTGTTTTGCGGTAGAATATCTGATAAGTGGGTGGTATCTACCCAGACGAGCTTGTGCAAGATGAGCAAGTGAACTCGTCAACTTCTAAGAAATTATGAAAGAATAGTATCAATGTTCATACTATAAATTCTAATATTATAAAGAGGAATGATTTGTTTGTATTCGTTAAACAAAGAGACGACTGACCGATTTGAATAATTCTTCTACTATTGAAAAGTTTTTTTTGTCAGAAGTATCATAGGCTATATTATATTTCAAAACATATGATATAAATTTGATTTCAACTTGAAATTATGGTATTTATTCAGCACTGGTTCTTCAAAGGCTGTCAACGAATGCTTTCCGGCTCCCCCGCTTACATAAAAAAGCTAACAGAAAGCGCTATCAAGTTGCTTTATCCTCGTGCGCATATTTATGTATTCTTATAGCCTCAAACTGAATTCTACGCATGTAAAACCCTGGGCATAGTCTAGGCTACTATAATGTGAAAGTTCAACATGTATTGGATTAAAATATACATACATATATATTTCGTTATTTGTAGCAATTTATTTGTGCATTACACCGACTTCAGACAGGCTTCTAGTGCATATAAAACCTTTTTATAAAAACCTTATTAAGTTTTTTTTACTCTTTTGATTCAGTATAAAACATTAATTGGAGGATCTACTTTCATCCTTTGATGTTTTACTTGTGTACATGCTCACATAAGAGCCGGCGGGGTATTCAACGTATTACATTAAATTCACATTGAAATTGCTACTTTCAGTTATAAATTACGGCTCGCGATCGGAGGGAAATATTTTTGCTTTCCTTAAAATATACGAGAGTCGAGTGTTCGGTGTATTAGTCCGTGTCTGTTTCCATTGTGATGCGATTTCTCTGTATGGTAATTTTGGTTTTGGCTTAAACTTTCTTATCACCAATCTTTCTCAACAAATTAATCAATACATTTAGCTAGTAATGTTCTATACTTATGTTTTGGTGTAGGCGATTATAAGTAAATATATTCAATGTGTATTTAAAATAAATAGAAATTCTATCTCGTAGAATATTGATTTGAAGTTTTTCCTAATCACTACTAAATATAAATTTAAATTAACGAGCATGAGATGTAATTACATATATGTATATCAAGTACATGGAAATTCAGTTGTACTTACCGGAGTTTGAAACCGCAATATTTGCATATGATTTCAGTATTGAAGCACTATACCGTCACGGCTCTCAATTAGGACAAATAGAATATAAGTGATTCCTTAATGTGATACAAATAATTTTAAATAATCTTAAGTGATTTAACAAATATAAAAAAGATAAAGTTACAACTTGAATCGTGTGTGGCTAAGAAACCACTGGTTTGAATAAATCGCATATCGGTAATGTACATGCGCCTTAAGACAGCTGCCTTTATATTCGAAGGCAGTTCTTTATTCCAGTTATGGAAGTTATTGGCCGATATTAAAGATCGTATTTTAAACAATTGCTTTATACACGAGCTCACACATTGTGCTCTATTTAGTTCGCGATATGAGAGCCATATTTCTTGGTTTGGTTGCTTCCATAATGCAGTCGATGTAACCGACTGGCATGATGTTTTCTTTACGTCGTAGAAACGAATACGCTTTCAATAAATAGCCTTGTCTACTGTAAACCATAGCGAGGGAAATAAAAATATATAATTCATTGCTGATATACTTTTAAAGTTTAAGAAATGAATAATTCGATTATCGATCGATTATTCGAATTTCGATAGTTTTTATCGACAATTGCTACTTTCTTAAAAATATGTATGTATGTGTGTATGACGTATGTATGCATGTGTGTATGTATGTATGTATGTATGTATGTATGTGTGATTGTGTGTATGTGTATGTGTGTGTGTGTGTGTGTGTGCGTGCGTGCGTGCGTGCGTGCGTGCGTGCGTGCGTGCGTGCGTATGTATGTATGTATGTTATTTTTTTAGCACACGTAAAGCAAAAAAAATGTTTACTTAATATATATTCCGCGTGAAAATTGGTTTGACTATTTTCGTGATTAACGTATTCATTGACTTCTCTCACACATCTAATGAAGAAGCCACGTTTCTGTATTGTTAAAGTCATGCTTGCTACTGAGAGACTCACTGGCTTCTTCGCCTTTCCAAGAGAAAGGACGGCTCCTAGCAAAAACCGAAACTCACTCATTCAACCTTTAAACATAAGCTATGTCACCATATATACATACACTTATCGTAGAGTATTTTCCCTTCGTAGATTACCTGTTTTTGTCTTATAATAATTTTGAACTTTTAGTCTTGCCTGAAAATGTATTTTTATCTTTTCTCATTTTTAAATAGAATTTCGCTTCGGGGCACAACGATGAACCAAAATTCAAGAAGAGCTTGCGAAGTTAAAATCCACTTAGTCGGTTGGTGGCCGAATGCGGTTTAAGTTATTAACTTAATTAATATTCAAGTGACATTTTGGAGAAAGTTAAACATTATATTCGTATTTTATCTTATAAGTTATTATTATTCGCAAATTGTCTGGTCTTTATCAGTGTTCTTTGTTGTTGATTTAAAGGGAATAGTTTACGTAATGGCTTCAATAGTTTACTTTCTATAACAGGAGTATGAAGTTAAATTGTCTGTTACTGATCTGCCTGCAGGATCTGGCACGCGTTTACACTGTACATATAGTACAAAATCTGGTTCCGGTTTGAAGGGTGAGGGAGCCAGTTTAACTACGGGTACAAGGGACATTTTAATTTTGTTCGACATGCAGATTTCCTTACAACCTGACGCTTTCCTTGACCACGGAGAACCTTTTTCTTTAAATTCAAATTAAGTACATGAAACTAAAATACTCTACTCTACTATATATATCTCCTCTATATATATATATATATATATATATAGGAGATATATATATATCTATGTTACACGTTAAATTTTATCCATATTTCCTAACAAAAGGTCTTAATATTATTCTGAGTATAAATAATCCGAACAGTTTCCTGCTCCATGATAAACTATCCGCTCGGCGCCACACTTGTTTAATCCGACCATACAATCTTTAGGACATCTTTATGTCTTTCTTCTTAAACAGGTGACTATTAAGTGTTAGTATAAAATTTGGTTTATATAAATGTTTCTAAAAGTCATTCGTAAGAAAATATGTTTGTGTATTTACGTTACGTATTTTAATATCGACTTTTTAATTCAGATTTTAAAAAATACATTTAAATAAATATATCATCTTTCTATGTAATATTTTAAAAGTTATGATAGTCTATTCTAGTATGTAAAAGAACACCTCATAAAATATGACTTCCAGACGAGATATCTCAATCCCTTGTCATTGTATATGACCTAAATTACCCCAACAGGCATGAACACTTATTCAAGAGATAAATCATGAGAGATTTTTTTTCTGCCTTAATTTACTGCTTGCGCGGCGCCAACGCCAACTGTCACACCTTCGTCTCATTGTTTACACGTTTCTGACGTCACTGCCCCCTGGAAGTTACGTGATAATTTCGTTTAAATTTAGTTAGTTTAGTAACATTTGAATCAAAAAATCAAATTTTAATTGTCACATATTTTTAAAGTAAGTGTTTTAAATGAATATATTATTAGTTTGTAATCATGATGATTTTCCACCAACCCGCATTGGCGCAGCGTGGCTGAATAAGCTCCAAACATTCTCCTCAAAAAAGGAGAAGACGCCTTAGCCCAGTAGTGGGATAATCACAGGCTGTAACTGAGTATTCATGACCATTTTGCTATACATATATACAAACACTAACTCAATGTGTTGCAGCATAAGTATATAGGACGTGAGAACTCAGCAACATTATTGTATGTATTATATAAATTAAAATAAATATCCAATACATATTTGCATAATAATTTCAATCTAGCGATAACTTTGCGCGTCCCGTAGAACTTTCGTTGCACTTTAAAATATTAGTTTTTGACTTTAAATTCAGAAGTTTTAAATTAGTTCGAGTGGTTCTACCGAATGTTTAAAGTTTTCAGTTCGACGAGAGTAAAGACAAAATATTTCATTGTAGTTTTATTAACTGGTATGCTTTTAAAATAAATTACAATTCTATAAACTATATTTTTAAATATTTATGACGTTCCGACTTCGATTCATAAATTTAAAAATAATTTCGTAAAATTCTTCCTTAGTCTTCTTTTACATTATGAAGTGAAGAACTTGCGCAGGCTTCAATCTTTTATGTGTTATAGATTAAGCTGTAATTCCTAGTCCGTGAGTAAAGACATTCATTTACATACATATATGTATATATATGGCAATAAATTTGATCGAGAAAAAAATACCTTTTGGCACCTTTTGTCTTAAAAGAAATCTGTTAAATTATAACTGTTTGTGGTTTGCCGTTGCATTAAGTTCCAAACAAAATAATTGCTTGCGAAGAAAGATTTATTAACTTTTACTTTATGTGATTCGATTGGAATACAACATTCCAATATAAAATGGTTTTTAAGAAAGAAATGTTCAATTGAAATTAGACAAATAGTTCCTGTTTTGTATTCTCTATCGATTGCTCAGCCCTACGGGTGGAAGAGCCCCCATTGAAATGGATTCATTAGTCAAAAAGACGGGTTCCAATATTTTAGCGAGTGAATAGGAGAAATTATTTCGCATCGCGGCGGCGGCATTCATTCGATCGCAACGCGTTGCCGTTTCTATATTATTTGTTGGATTTTAATCTTTATTGTATTGGAATAAAGCTTTTCTAGTTAGTAATATAAATTGACATTTCAGTGTATTCATTTTTAACTTTGTGACTAAAAAGGGGGCGTTTGATGTGTAGTTGCATGGTCGCTTGATGGGATTTTCTGGCTTTTCTGGCGTTGGACACATCCGCAAAGTTCGGCAATAGTTCAAAGCCGTACAAAAAAAATCGGCACATATTATTTACTCTATCATAGTGATCCAATCGCTTAGTAAGTTTTATTATACCTCCAGTACATATAACCCTTATACTTTGTAATCTAATATTTGAATAAATACAATTTAAAAGAATAATTTAAAAACGGGTGAAACTGAGATGTTGAGAAACAATTCCAATAATGTTTAACAACCAAAATTAAAGCGTATAGCAATTCGAAAACCATTTATAAATCTCAAAAATCCGTTCCGAAATATTGAATATATTATGTTTCCGATGTGTCGCTCTACCTCGACCAAACAAAGCGAAGCATCAATACTAGGGTTAAGGAATGCACAAGATATGTCAAAAACAGACAGTGTTTCGGTGTCTAAACCTTGCTAGAGAAAACCGACTAATGATATGTAGGGACAATTCGAAATTCAAAATATCTGAATTTCAATGTAGATCGTTGAAACTTATTGTATTATAATTTTGATTAAGTTATAATTTCGAGTTAAAAAGATTTGCGTGACATTAAGATAATTCTCGTGTCACGTTTCGCGTCTAGTTCGTTACGGAAGATATCAATAATATATACGATTATTAAAGGCAGACGCCTTTAATTAGTTAAAGAGTATGGATGATAGACATAATTAATAGAACAAAATTTAAATTCGTTTAAAATTATATATGTATTTTGTATTCAATAAATATAATATGAATCTTATAGCAACTACATATATTCTAAAACCCTGGTCAAAGTAAAGTTAGCTATTAAAGGTGTCGATTGGCGGTGAAGCAATAAGCAACCAATGAGTGACTGCCAAAAGTCTGATCCAAAAATAAGAGCTATTTTTGTTGTTTATAATGTTGACTCGTATTTTTTTCTAAAGAAAATACAATAATAACATCATTACGACAATTCAGTTCACGGAAGCAGCTCGTTCCTGACTGGTATGACTCCTCATAATCGTAGAGCGTGACAAATCACCGAAACGCTTACAAGAGCACAAGATTTATATTTGATTTATCATTCACCATTACTTTATATTGCCACTAGGAGAACTGAACTACTGGATCCAAATTGCTTTCGTCTTCCCCAGACACTCTGTACAAATATTGATATATAAGTCTTATTTTTTCAAATTAGAATACGGATACCGTGAACATCCTCTTATATCTTGCCAACTGTATATGTTATGAATTCAAATAAAACTTTATGTTTTGGTAGTTGTTTTGTAAGAGTAATTGTATTTGCAACACGGGGAACGAATGAAAAATAAACCACCCTATTTTATGTGCCCTCTGCTTGTAAACATTTATTAGTGATATCCGTAGATTTTTGTATTAATATGCAATATGAATTATTAATATTAATTGTAATATGTATTTATCAATATTATAATGTATATTGTTAAGCTTAATATTCTTATGTTATTGTATTTGGTAGTATTTACTCTAGGGTAGAGCTTTGTGCAAGCTCGTCTGGGTAGGTTCCACCCACTCACCAGATATTCTACCGCAAAACAGCAGTACTTTGTATTGTTGTATTCCGGTTTGAAGGGTGAGTGAGCTAGTGTAATCACAGGCACAAGGGACATAACGTCTTAGTTTCCAGGCGTTGGTAACCACTTACCATCAGGTGGCCCATATGTTCGTCCGCCTTCCTATACGATAAAAATAACAAAATAAGTAAAATGGTATAGATATTATATCGGGCACAACTGAGCTTCCTCTTATAATTTTGATTGTTTTTCTGTGTCATGTAGCCGATTTTGTTTCAATTGGATATGTATAACAGACGTATTGTTAAGAATATATGAAAACAAAATTAATTTGACTTTAATTCAACAAGCGTCGTGTGATTGTATTTAACTTATTAGGAAATTAAGAATTAGGAAGGCAGACAAGAAAAAAGGTTACTTGACGATGATTGCTGACCGCCATAGACACTGCAAGAAGTAAAGACCAAACTTTGTACCGGAAGATGTTATTTCCTGTGTACTCTGTGTTCCAACCGGAACAGGTTTTGAACCAGGCTGACCAGCACGAAGCCGTTTATAATGAATGAATGAAATGTTAATCGTTAGTACAAAAATGTATTATAATTTTATTACTTAATAAATCGACTATTTGTTTCATTTAAATTACCAATAAAGTGATATAAATAATTTTGTTTTTAATTGATAAGAATCTTCTATTTCGAAGATTCCTTTGTTACTTATTCCACATTATAGAAACTGTTTGACAGAAGCTATTCACAAAACCCCGCGGTGGTAAATTTTAGGGTTGATTACAATAGTGTTTTAAAGTTTTCCATGGAATTTGGATGGAGATATAATTTTCAATTGATTCAGCGAAGTGTTAATTAATAAGTTGAGTTTTGTTTAAAATCGTTTATATCGAAATAAGAAGTTATGAAGATAGCTAATCAGTACTTTGTGAAGATTAATGTGTTATTAAAAAAAAAGATTTTAAATTTCATTGTTAAATTCTAAATATACCGTACATTTTTTTATATTTGTTATTTCTTTTCAGCGATAAAAATATTAAGTAAAATGTTTTAATCGAAGCCGTTGTCTATAGATTTTCTTAATGATGACGACATATTTATGTTTATTTTTGATCATTCAGACATTATAAAACGATTATATGTACCACATAAGCACAGGTAAAGTTTGAAATTTAAATTGACAACCCTACATTCAACTTAAGTGCTCCGATTTCCTCGTTTGAAAATATTCCACTCAACAAAACTATTCTTTCCTTACAGGTAAGTGACTGGCTTAATTCTACGATGAATTAGCTCGATTCGACAACCCTACTCGATAAATGCTGGCAGTTTCAGGTATGTACGGACTAACAACGGTTACACAGAGAAATACTTTTTAACTTTATATGTTCAAAGATTCATTTAAAAGGGAATATACGTAATATGTACTTAAAATGTGTATAGTAAGCTATCCTTAAAAGATAGATATATGCCACCACGGACTTTTTCTGTAGATCTATGAAAGGGGAACAATTTCACCATACATTATTTTGTTATAATTCAAAGGGATTTTACAGCGTTTTCGATGAAAGCTCTCAATCGGCTCGTTTTTTTCCGACTTCTTCAACAATTATCGTCATATTTCAATAAATTTACAGAAAATATTAATGAATTATACGCGTAAATCTTCCTCTTGAAATACTTTATCCATTGGTGAAAATCGTATGAAATCCGTTGAGTAGTTTTTTAGTACATCGTGTTCATACAGACAGGCAGGAATCGCGGACTTTGTTTTATAATACGTAGTGATGTATTGTTTATTTGTTACATAGCTAGCATAAGTTTTATAAAATGTATTTGATACCATTTCTAGTAACATTTTTGTTCAGAGTTCGCTACTGTCATCTGTATTCACCTTTATTGTACGACTGACGCTATAATTTGGTTTCGTTGAGGGAATTTTAAATGAGACTGACAAGAATGGTTCGTAGTTTCGTCAATTTACACGCAAGGATTTTTTCGAATCTCTCGATGAGTGATCGTTATTATTCTAACGGTACTTAAGTAGGTATAAAATAGTTGTAACCACATATAGTGTTGTTTCGTCTATATACATACTAAATTTGCATCTTATACGAACAATGAAGGACCTATTTATTTAGGACAATCAACAAAACATTTACTAGAAACAAGTAATACTTAAAATAATATAAAACAAGTTATTTATCATCGTCATTATCGGATTCACATCAATCTTTCGACATACATACATTATATATGTATATACGATACGCAGTAACAATTTAATACCTATATTAAAATGATCCTGCGTAAACTCTCGAAGACAATTTTATTAGATATATATAATAAATAACTATTTAGTATAGCGGCACCATACCACATACATAGCTATACTTTGTATAAAAATTGGTTCTTGACATATTTTTTTTAGTTACATATGAATATAATAATTTATATTGTAAATCCTGACAACGATATTAAATTTATCTATCGTCTGTTGTTTTTTTATTACATTAAACTCGTGTTTTAAAATCTAATTAAAATTTTAATAAACAATGCCAAGATAAAGTTTCAACATTTTAATACGCCATATAATATGTAACACAATGTAATGATCGTTACTTTATATACCGTGCAGCTTTTTGGTAGCCTGCCTTTATTATCGCTCCATAAATCCCGACTTTAATATTGATGTACTAACGTTTTACAAGCAATAACAACTCTTATTTCGTCAGTTTACAACCTAATATCGCTTAAAATCAACGATAAATTTTAGTCGTTTTTTTTACGGTTTAAAGTATTAAATATAGGGAGTTAATAAAAATTCTTTGTTATTCAGTATTAATTAAACATTTCATTCGCAAGAGATTTCGATGGTGTTTTAAAACAGTGTTGTTTTAATTTTCATTAAGGCCAGTGTTATAAGTTTAGTATGAATATATTTATACTTTTTATGTTCAACTGTAATTTTATACACAGTATTGTAATGTTATCGTCATATTTTTTAATGTGTAATAAATCATTTATTGCCATGATTAAATAAAAAAGTAATAAATTCAGTAGACGTGACTTTTTACATCGCAATATTTTTTTTTTACTTATAGAAATGATTTCAAAATTAATAACGCGATAGTTTTTGTGCCAAAAATAATATCTTTGAAAATATATAATCGTAAATAATCAAATTATTAAAAGTAATTAACAATAAATTAATTTACTTTAAGTCTTAAGGGAAAAAGAACTACTTTTTTTATTACATTTTTTAATATTGATTTATTAACTGTTGATAATATTTCCATAAACATTTTCTAACCCAGCGTTTAGAACAGTTCCATATTATTACAATTGCAATCGGTATAGCTTCCTATGAGCGATAACGTAACTATCGACGTAGCGAAGCGTTACCTTATTAGATCAAAAATTTCATATAAAATTATCAAACGAACGTAAGTTATTTATAGTTGTATGTATTGTCCCGACGAGTTATCTCCTTTCTGGACGCTTTAAAGCACTCCAGGGTCTCCTAAATCCTTTTCGGATGTCGCTCGCGAAACTTTGCGAATGGGGCTATTGTTTAATGTCATTTTTCATTTGTATATTCTATTTCCTAGTGCACAAAATTTATAGTGATTTGTTGTTTTAATTTAATATTGTAGTCGTAAATGAAATATATTTGAAACTAAGATTTTATTTTTTATAATATTTTGAAATTTACTCAGTATCTTAGTCAAATCAACTCAAACCAAATTATAATTTATTCAAGTAGGCTCTTACGAGCACTTTTGAATCAGTCATTTGACAAAATCAAATTATGTTAATGAAATTTGTCGAATTTTAGATTCTAACGAGAATAACCCGACGGGAAACTCAAAACTTACTCTTCTATGACATTTAATTACATAATTGTGTAATGTTATAAGTTTTTCTGTTATTTGAATCGATACAAATCCATCTGTTATACGTATAGACTCAATACTTGAAAATTAATTGCAAATTAAAATGATTTTTGTAATGTCTAGTTAAAATGTAAATCATTATATAATTATTTATAATATAAATTCCTGTTTCCTCGATGTTTACCCTGAACTAATACCCTGGGAGCAAACGGTAAATGAAACCAAGTCTTTCCACTAGTTATACTATAATTGATTGTGTCTGATCATTTTAACAAAATCACTTTTACATTATATGTATCGATTAGCGAATCTAGACAGCGCATTTCAGGAAACTCACAGATTTTATTATCGCCATCTATCGCTACAAAGTAGTAACACACATCATTATACACTCGATTTCAATCGTTTTATCATTTAGACAAAAATTTAATATACTTAATATGATAATTGAGTAACCCTCTACAATTAAGACATCTATAACTTTTTACAACAACGAGGTTTATTTAATGAATCTATACATATCACAGCGAAATTATGTCTATATTATAAATTTGCTTAAAATAATACTGAAGTTGCATTTGTCGGTATGTTTTGTCATACATAGATATGGAAATCAGATTGTTCGGTACAGACCTCGTGGATGTAGTAGATAATTTCTTAACTCATGATCCGTTCATATTGTTAGTTACCGACTTAGAGCGACCGGGATTCATTCTCAGCCCGGCCGAGAAAACACTCACAGGGCAAAAACGAAACCCTACTTGCCACAAATGAATGTATGTCATTTACTTAGTGTACATCACTACCATCGATATCATCCGGCGATAAGTAAGTTGTTCTTGTGATGTGCTCATTGCCTAAATTATCAAATACTTTTTTTTAAAAATAAAATGAAGTAATTAGAGCGATGATCTGAAATTAACGCGATCTGTTCGCGATTCGCGTGGAAGTGAGGCCAAGGTGTTTCTTCGTCCTCATTAAGATTCCCTCATTATCAAACACCATAAGTGGATATATATAGATTATAGTAGAGGCAGTATGGGATTTTGTGACTTATTACTTTAATGCTAAGATCAGATTTCAGGTACTTTGTGTTAGAATTTACGAAAAAGAAAATGTAAAATTATTTTAAATATTTCATATTTTTAGTGTTATCTATATTTGTTTAAATTATATAATCTTCTAACTTTTAGTTCGTTTGAAATATTTATTAATAAACATATTTAAAAAGGAGTAAAAAATTTATAATAAATAAATCAATGGTATTTACAAGCTGTGTTGGATTACCAAATAAATACATAAGTAGGCAAAGTTCAGCACCTTACCCTCCTTTGCTGGTTAACCGATTTGATTTGATCAGTTGCAAAATTATTTATTCCACCACGCTGCTCCAATGCGGGTTGCGTTGAAGCAGCGTGGTGGAATAAGCTCCATGCCGTCTCATCAAAAAAAAAAGAGGCCTTAGCTCAGCAGTAGGAAATTCATAGGCATATACTTTACTTTATAAAAAATATGTAACAAAGATATGTTTTTTTTCTACAATGCCCATAGTAATGATTATGGTTCAACTTCTACCACTGGGTGGACATTTGTTATTGTAAAATACTCAAATGTAACGTTATATTTATATATAAATAAAAACGTTTAATATTAATACTTTGTATATTTTTGATAAAAGTAATAACAATGATTTGAATATGTTTATTAAAGTCAATAAAATATATATCTTCACAATCTATGACGAAATGTGACAATTACTTTGGCAAGTTATTTATGGAATCGGAAATGTGACGGAGCGGCTGCTGTGAACGCTTTTGAAATATATATTGGAGCCTTGATGTGATAAGCGTTATTGATTAACATTTTGTATTTCGGCATTTGTTTTTGTTTTGGTCTCGATTGCTGTAAATATTCTGATTGAGATATTGATTAATATGCCATATATCATATATGTAATTAATATCGGTTGGAAAAGTTAAGATGCAAAAATCTATGAAGTCGTATGAATTTATTTCTTAAAATTAAAATAGTTAAGTTTACTATCAATTTCATAACTCACGTTAACCGATATATTAGAATACTATAAAGCCTTTAATCTATTTGTTTTTGAGTTCTGCAAGTGAACGTTACCCCACTGGCTGAATCGCAAAGACACAAATGATCATATTAGTAAACTTAGGTAATAATATTTAATACAGCATTAAATAATAATGATTATATTTCTGTATATTCAATTTCATATGATTCATATTAACTTCTTGTTTCATCATTACAATGTGATATTGTATGCAACAAATTAATAATCTATGTGACTTATTGTATTTTATTGGGGCCCAAATAGCAGCGCTATTGTCTATTAAATATTTAAAACATCATCGGCCGAATGCTGAAACGTAACTCAAAGTTAAACACTACTTAACATTGAGAAGCTCCTAAAATAGTATGCGAAATTTGAATTTAACGGCGTCTCAAATAATTAAGTTTCATTTAATATTTGTGACGTTTTAGTATTCGGTCATATATGTATTAATATTTGATGTTCTATTAATTTAATTTAAAAATTATGTACTTTATACTGTGTACTAGTAAAAATGGAATATCATATTACGTAATATGTAGCTCGTACCTAGAACACGTCAGGCGCCGTTCGTGATGTGCTCATTATACGTATACGTCGAAGCTCCTGAGGTGATAACTCGCGAAAATTACGACGACGCCTTCTCTTCATTAGCGGGCGCTATGGAGCGTGTTCTACAATTACTCCCTGAGGTTCATTATAGTTAAAATATAATTTCAATATAAAATTATTTAATAATAATTAAAAATGTTAATGTTATAACTAAAAATTTTAATTTTTATCTCTCCGATATTATATTTCAAATCAATTTTATTTATAATGTAAATTTTATAGATAAATAATATGGAAGTATCATGTTGATCATCGTAGTGGAACAAGCTGCAAACGATTACAGGAGAATTACTGTTATGTAATATGTTGTATCATATGAATCTGTGTATCTCTAAGCTGAACGGCTTGCTCGTACATCATCATAGTTGTCTCGAAGTTTTCGTTCTCAAATTGCATAGTTTCCCAAGTATTAATCATTACATAACAGAGATAGTACACGAAACTGCGAGTGGCTCTTAATCAAGTTAACCACCGAATTTGAAACTAAAAGCTATAGCACACATTAAACTTTTTTGTGATTTTTAACAAGTCTGTACAAATGTTTGCCTGGATAAAGTGTACGATAGATTTTTGAACGAACATCTTCTTCTCCTTTTTATGGATAGGGTTCGGAGTTTATTCCACCATAGTGCTTTACTGCGGGTCTGTGGATAAATATAACATGACAGTGGTGCTTACCCTGAATCGAATTGTCGATTTTCGTTAACAATCCACGTTGTTCAGTTCACTGTGCCATCTGGGCTTAATTTAATTAAATAAACAATATTATGTAATTAAAACTTGAGCCCAGTTGAAATCAAACAAGTAATATATATATAATATCATTTAAAAGCGAAGTTTCTAGAAGTTTTTATCAATGCGAACTTGATATATATATATATGTATTTCAACAAGAAATCCTCATGTTTCCAAAGAAAATTCCGAGTGTAAATATACGCTGAAAAGGCGGAACGGTGGATTAAGCATAGATCTCTGTTCTTTAGAGAAGAGGAACTTCGTCTACTAGCCTTACAATATTAAAAAGTTTTTTATTTTACTGACTTGAGTAACTATTTTAGATAAAATGAGTATGTATTTTACTTTTTTTTATATATGTGTAGTGTCAACTTTTAAACACATCATACTCGCCATACGCTACCAACGTAAAAGTTTTTTTGTTACTTGTACGAAGTAATCAAAAAAATATTACCATTGAATCTGAAGAGTTTGTTTGTTCGATTGCGCTAATCTATGGAACTACGATCCGGACAGAAGCAATATTTTTGCATTTACATATTCCAACTTTTGAGGAAAGTTATATAGGTTAACATCAAAATAAAGGTCGCATAGGGGGGAGCATGCTGCTGGTGAAACCGCATGGTGCAGCTAGTAATTTCATTGATTGTAGATTTATGACAATGAATAAAGCAAGTGTAACACTTGACTGAATAAAGATTTTTAAATTTGAATTTTGATGATTGTGTTATTACCTACTAATTCAGGCTGTGATCAAAAGTCTACTAACATGTAGAAATAACGTATGTTACGTTTTTATCATTGTATTAGCTTTAATATTATGAATGTGAATACATATCATTTGATGGATTTACTTGGTCGTAGTACTTTGTGCAAAACCGCCTCGCCCGTCCGTCTACTTTTATTAAACCAAAAAATAATATCAGAAATTAAATATCTTTGATTTAAAAATATATGTACGTTATTTCTGTTTCTGAACGTCATCGGAACAGTTGAATTAAATAAAAGAATCGCTCCACTGATATGGTCCCCGGAGAATCGATTTGATTTATTTCTGTGAGACGCTAATTACTGCATTAATTGATTGATGAATCTTCGTTTTCTGATTCGATATCAATATAATGTCTATGAAAAACTATTAAAAATATACAATAATGAAAAATCGTTACCAAATAAACAATAGGGTACATACATACATTGTCGTATATTTATTTCCTGGGGATGACGTAGGTTCTATTACGATATATAACTTGACCATAATGCTAATAATGTTTTTACTTAAGTATGCGACATTATTCACGTGTTTGTTAGATTTTTTAAGTAATTTATTTCATTTCTCAATAAGGATAGACTAAGAATGACTAAAAACAAATATTTTTTTCATAATGTATAAGTTATATGTTATGTTACATATAATTTATACTTTTATAGAGATATAATCAAAAAGTATCATGCGTATACATGTGAATATGAATATGAATGTGAAGTTTGATCGTAATGAGGCTTAGATGAATACCGGTGATCAATAAAAATCTTCTAATACTTTTCTTCTTTAGCGATCTTTAACGAAATCTTGTTTGAGATAAGTATCCTCCGTTAGTAGAATACAGCTGATTCGTCAAAGATGCTAAAGAAGCGGCGCCAGCATGAGAAAGTCGTAGTCGTAAGAAACGGTTACTAAAATATAATCTCATTATATTAAGATTCGACGTGGTCCGTAGCCGTAGCTCGTAGCATTCGTAGCACGTCTACGGGCGCTTAAGTCGACCAATCGCTATGGAATCCACTTGGAATACATTCGCACCGATATTATTTATTCAATACTTACCTCTCGAATAAACGATTTATAAATAAGAATTATTGGAATTTTTTTGCTTTTAATTGACGCATGAGTACATACATACGAGCTACTAAATAATTAATATTATACATACGGGATAAAAGTTGGTTGGCAGTTGAGACACACATGAGCCAGATTTTCATCAAACTCATGCTGGTTTTCTCGCGATGTTTTTCTTCACCTGCGAGCAGGAAATTTATTATGTAATGAATTTTCAGGAAAATAAAATCAGCTCTTCTAGCCACTAGACCAATTTAACTAATGACGATTATATGTATTATAGGATTATTAAATTCATATAGTTTAACGAAGAGTAATTACTGAGTTTACTATAAATGTTTGTATTAATAATTTTAATAAAAATGTTAACTTATCTATACGAATATATAAAGCTGAAGAGTTTGTTTTTTTTATCCCGCTAATCTCAGGACTACTGTTTCGAATTGAAAAAATATGTTTGTGTTGTCCTTCTATCGAGGATGGCTCTAGGATTATTTTTAATCATTATATTTTTATTAATTATACGCGATTTCAACCGCGGGGCACAGCTAGTTTAATATAAAGTAAAAATTCTGTTTATGGTGTGTTAAAAAATAACACGACAATTGTGATAAAAATGAAACATTAAATGATTTAATAAACGCAAAGCCAGGGATTAGCGAGTTCGTATCGTATTGAAACGAGACGCTAAAACCGAGTTCAGTGGTTTTTTTAATTAATTTTTCATCTCGGGCAAGCCCCGCGGTCGACGGATGGATCGTTAAAAATGTAAGTCTTTCATGTGTATGTACGTATGTATCTCTTTATATAAAGCCTAAACCTATATGGAGGATTGAGGTTATTCGTGATATTTTTATTGCTTCTATAACATTAAATTGTTATACTAGAATATTTGTATGGATAAAAAAACAAGTAGAAGCTTTTAAGCTCGAACACACATATAAGGTTCCCTATCGCCTAGCTGTTATTTTTATAACAAGAAAATTTAATTGAATTTTTGTTCGGATTTTAACCCACAATTTTTTACATTTTTAGATCGTATATCATATTATGCTATGAAATATTTTTAGTATTAATTTAAAAATATATTCATTCATGTATATTTATTTAATGTGAATTGAAGATTTCATTTTATTTCCAAGTTATTGAAATGGTAAATGAAATCCGCAGATATCGAATAGAGTGTAATCATATTATATCGGTCCTGCATACTCATATTTTTATACGAATGCGTCTCCCGTCTCCATCAGTTATACAATAGTACGTGGACGAAATTGTAATTTTTCCAATTTTCCCTCACGGACGAGGGTACAAATAGATAAAGTGGGGATCGCGCTTGATGTAGGTAATGTCAGATGATTTTATTAGCGTGTTACTTTTTATTCCGTTCCATTTTAATTTATATAAAAGAAAGAAAAAAAAGATACTGAAAATTATCTTTAAAACGAAAATTGTTTGTCTACATTTAAATGAAGTCTGTTTGTATTTTTGAGAATAATGAATTTCCTCATTAACTGGAAACGCTTTCCGGATGTCCGAATCGCTGAGCTATCAGTCTTTATAAATATATCAAGCCCAAAAACATCACCCGATAGTATATTAACACGCGATTACCTTTATTTATAAGCAACAGGTAAAAACTAACCAACAAGGAAGAAAAAAAAGGATTCGATTCCAAAAATATATATATTTGAGATGTACAAAATAAGTCCGCAACAACCTGAGAGTCTGTTACGTTGAATTATGAAGGTAAATATTCTGGCGATAGAGCTAAGAAAACTCTGTTAGACAATGCGAACGTGCGATAATGCAATGAGAGACGTGAGTCGCACGACGAGACCCGGGCAGCGGATACGTATATTAAAATAAAATAAGCCCTATTCGACCTTGAATACTAAATCTATAATAGACCACTTTGATGAACGTTTCACTCATTTAAATTCATCTATTGAATCATTTAAAAGTTTTATAACCAATGAGTTTAAAAAAGTTACCGAAACTGTAAACGAATGGACAAAAAAAATTAAGCTCGTTGAATCATCAATTGATATGGTCATGGATCAAGTTAATAATTTTGACAAGGAAGTTACAAAAATACATAACATCGAATTGGAGTTAAATGAGCTAAAGAATTCTATGAAAGATTTAAAAGATAGCCATTACAAGAATGAACAATGGGTTCGACGTTCAAATATCCAAATTAGTGGAGTTCCCCAAAAGAAAGGCGAAAACCTTATACAGATAATAAAAGTGCTCGCTGATAAGTGCAATTTCCCTTTGAACCCGGTTACTGACATAGACTTTATCACAAGAGTAGCGACTAAGAATGATTCCAATGACATCAGGCCTAAACCAATTATTTTAAAAATGCAAGCTCGTTACAAAAAAGACGATTTTTTGTCATTGCTTCGAAAATTAAAAACTATAAGAGCTTGCGATATAGGATTTTCAGGAATGCAAAATCAAATTTACGTTAATGATCACCTTTCTACTCGCAATAAAAGTTTATTCAATGAGGCAAAGCGAAAGTCAAAGGAAAAGGGTTATTTGTTTTGTTGGGTACGTAACTGCACGATTATGGTTAGACGCACAGAAAGCTCGCCTGTCCTGCACATCACTTCTGAAGATTGTTTAAAAAAAATCGTATAAGTGCGAAATTGTTTTATTTAAAACATAAGTTTCAAGTGTCTAATTTTATTTTGTTAGTATTTTTTCATAACTTTACTTTTTTAGTTAATGTCCATTTTCATGACTTTTTTAGTTATTATTTTATTGTTAGTGTTGTATATTCTTTTATGATTTTATTCGTATTATCTGAGCAGCGTTCATTGCGGGAATCATTTATTTATGACTTATTAGAAATAGAAACTATGAAGGATTTTTTATTACAGATATGTAATATATACAATTATTATTTGTGTTTTAAGTATTCAACATGTTCTTAAATATTTTTTATCAAAACGTCCGAGGTTTACGGACTAAAACTAATCAATTTTATAAAAACGTGCTTAATTGCGATTATGACATTATTTGCCTAACAGAAACTTGGCTTTTACCCGGAATCTTTGACAGTGAATTATTTGATGCTCGATATAATGTTTATCGTAACGACCGTGATTACGAGCAGTTAGAAATGACAAAGGGAGGTGGTACTCTGATAGCGGTCCGTCGCGAAATTGATGTCGATGTGAGAAATGTTCAGTTGCCTAATTTTTCTATTGCTGAAGTCACTTATATAAAAATTATAACTAAACGCGGTATTATTAGGAAAATTCTGCATCTTTTTTGTTGTTACTTTCCACAGAATAATTCTCAAACGGATTCACAGCTTAATTTTTTTGAATTTATATCTGATTTGATTATAGAAAATTCACAAGATGATATAATTATTACAGGTGATTTTAATATACGAGATGCTGTTTGGTCATTAAATAATAATAATTCAATTTATATTTTAAATCCCTCGGAATGTCTCCTTGTACATCAAATATTTGTTTTTATGAATTTTACTGGATTACAACAATTAAATTATATTCTTAACTTAAATAACAGGCTCTTAGACTTAGTACTTTCCAATCTGAATTGTAACATATCTCGTGTGGACCCTTTATCAGAACCTGAAGATGAACATCATCCTTCCCTTTGTATTAAAGTTGATATGAATACCATTGAGCGAAATTTAAATCCAGCTATTCGTGTTGTACGTCGCTTTCACAGCGCTGATTATGATAAAATTAATTTTGAATTATCTAAAGTTAACTGGCAACACGAATTTAAAAACAAAGATATTAGTCAGGCAGTTGATACGTTCTATCTTATCGTAAATCACATTATAGAGACATTTGTCCCGTCTAAGTGTATAAATGAGATCAATAAATATCCACGCTGGTTTACGCGACCCTTGATAAAATTAATTAATAAAAAATTAAAATTCCACAAAAAATGGAAAATTTATGGCCAACAAAACGATTATAACAAGTTCTCTGAATTACGACTACAATCAAAAAACTTAGAAGGAACGTGTTATAATGAGTTTCTGGAACGAGCAGAGAATAATATTCGTTTTAGCTCAAAACAGTTTTGGTCCTATATAAAGACTAAAAAAGGTCATACATCTGTACCTAATGTAATGTATTTTAACTCTCAAGTTGGATACAATGGACACGATATAGCAAATATGTTTAATTCTTATTTTCATTCAGTTTTTGAGGATAATAGTGGTAATCAAACAATGGATCACTATACTACTAGCGCAAATCAGACTATCATCAGCTCTATCGAGATTGTTGACAAAAAAGTAGAACGATATTTATCGAACATAGATACATCCAAGGGTTATGGTCCAGATGGAATACATCCCATTTTCTTAAAAAACTGCAGTAAAGTGTTATGTGTGCCTTTAACAATGCTTTTCAAAAAATCATTGGACAACGGATTATTACCAACTATTTGGAAAAAATCTTTAATTACGCCGATTTATAAGTCTGGAAATAAAAATGATATAAAAAACTATCGCGGTATTTCTAAATTGTCAGTTATTCCAAAACTTTTTGAAAAGATTGTCTATGATACGATATTTCCATTATTAAGGCCTCTACTTACCTGTAACCAACATGGTTTTATTAATAAGCGATCCACTGAGTCCAATCTGTGTGAGTTCTTGCATACAGTATTGAGTGCTATGGAAGTTGGTTTCCAGGTTGATGTCGTATACACTGATTACTCGAAAGCATTTGATAAGATATCGCACAATTTGTTATTACAAAAACTTAACAACATCGGTATACATGGTGACCTTCTACGTTGGCTTACATCTTATCTCCGCGAAAGATCTCAAGCCGTTGCTATTAAAGGATATACGTCTAGTTTTATTCCTGTAACATCGGGTGTACCACAAGGTTCTCACCTTGGCCCTTTACTTTTTAACATTTTTATTAATGACGTAACTAATTGTTTCAAAAATTCTCAAGTTTTATTATACGCTGATGACACTAAAATTTTTAAGATAATAAAAAATAATCAAGACTGTTTTCTTTTACAAGAGGATTTAAATAAATTAGGACAATATTGCATTGCTAATAATTTGCAGCTTAATGTTGACAAGTGTTGTGTAATTACATTTTCGAGAAAAAAAGAACAAATAATTTTTGACTATTCCATATTTAATACTAAATTAAAAAGGGTAACCGAGGTGAGAGACCTTGGGGTACAACTAGACAACAAACTCATATTCGATAAGCATATTGAGGAAATAGTGATGAAGTCGTATAAAATGCTTGGATTTATCTTTCGGCAAGGGGCAGATTTTAAAAATATTCATACCTTTGTAATTTTGTACAATGCTTTCGTTAGATCACATTTAGAGTATGCGTCAACTGTTTGGAATCCACAATATGCAAAATATATCAACTTAATTGAAAGTATACAAAACAAATTTATCAGGAGGTTGCGATACAAATTTACTTTTCCTGACTCTGTTTTTATGCCACTTGAAGAACGTAGAGAACAAAGAGACCAAATGTTTCTTTACAAAATATTAAATAATTTAATTGATTCTCCATATCTGCTCAGTAAGATTTTATTTAAATGTCCTCGTTTTAACGCTCGCTCTCAGGATACTTTTTCAATACCTATTTATAAAACTAATTATTTCAAAAATTCTTTTATTCTGAGATCTTGTAATAGTCATAATAGAAAATACAACCACATTGATCTGTTTAAAAATAGTTTAAGTAAATTTTATAATCTTGTGGAAAATACTTATTAGTAATTAACCATAACCATATTTACGTTAAAATTTTACTCTGTCATAAATAGTTATATTTTATGTAACATCAAAATTAGTCCACTTCCCTGTTAAAACAGTAGTGGAAACTTAACTGGCATAAGTGTTAAAATATGATTATTATATTAAGTTGTAATATACGATATGCTGTATGTTTCCCTAATAAATAAATAAATAAATAAATAAATAAATAAAGCGATCGTGTGGCCTCATAAAATCGTTTAGAGGATGGTCATGGTATTTTGATCGTTAAAAATCCCGTATAACTCGGTTCTTACTTATATCGGAGTCCTTTGGTTTTTACATGACTGAAGAATATATCTTGAGTCATATAAAAGATGTAAGAGCAATGAAAACTATGTCTGAATGAATACAATAAGATCGGTGTATCGACATGTGCATCATGTTTGTGTTACATGTTTACTATAATCCAATTATATTTCTGTTTCAATACCTTAACATTATAAGGTTCGCATGGTTAAGTATATCCAGACCTGGTTCTAGATATCGGGTTATGCTAAGCGTTTTATTAATACATAATTTACATTAAAAAAAATTGTCGAACATGTGGACATGCAAATGAGCCCACCTGAAATGCAAACCTACGAAATATTCACAATTCACCGTTACAGCGAAAATTCGCTACTAATAGCTTAAACTAAGATTTTATGTCCTCACTCACCGTTTAAACCGAAACAGAACAATACTTATTATATATATTTGGCGGAAGAATAAGATAGCGAATAAAATAAAGTAATTAAAATGACTATAAAAATTATGAAATATTTTTGTTATGTCATAAATCTGAAATAAAACGAGATGACACGTCGTTCGATACTTTGCCAGTTCGTTAATTTAAAATTATTTCTTCAGTGTTCAATTAACACGCGATTAAATGCGATTACAGGCAACAGGCAGCGGTTAATCAGACACACTCGGCTTGCGAACAAAAAACAAATTTATTATCACCCCGTTGTTTATCGGAGCGGTTAATTCTTCGTCCGCGTCGGTCTATAAATATAATATTACTTCTTAATCGCATGGACACAAGAGTAATTTGTGTTAGATTCGTAATTTGTTTACGTCTGACTGCTATCTTTGTCATATTAATAGTTCGGGAAACATTTACACGCTGTGTCACTTTTATCAGGCTTTTGTTTATATTATCTAGCATATATAAGAATCCCGGCTGAGCGTAAAATTTCGCGTAAGGTTTACATAAGCGTCGAAGGGTACGGCCCGGATATCTTCATGCTACCGTACGCACTAGCGTGTAGTGCGGGTGGAGCGGGCGGCAAAGATCAATCTCTTTTCTATTGAGGAGAGAGCAACCGAGCCGAGCCAAGAGTATAGCAGACGGGAGAGCGTAGCGAGAGAGATGCGTATAATATAACGAGGACCACCATCGCAGATTGCTATAGCGGATAAAAAATCCACATAACTCATTACCTCCCAAAGATCGTGTATCTTCCGAAGATTTCCCCTGAATATCAAATCTTCTTTTTTTGTTACAGTAATGGACCAAATCTGATTACAGTTGAAATGGCCGTAACTAGAACACGTTATCTTAATCCAAGATGGCGGGTTAAGTACCGGGAATAAGAAGTTGCTCTAACTTAGTATGAAGCAAGCTTGAACCCCAAGGAAGGACATAGGCTACTGCTTAATACTGAACACCTCCCCCCTCCTAATACTTGTGCAAAGTTGATATAAATTCTTCAATTACTTATATCTTTATTAAGCCGAACGTCCAACTAAACGTGAATTTTGTGCCAGGACAAAAACCTAAAGAGTAGGATTGTATCTACCCCGTAAACCATTGCGCTCTTGACATTTATCCATATCCACACGTTTTCATTAGAAACGGATGATGACGTCAGGTGTATTTGCAGGCGGTTTTATTAGAATTTATGATGCGGCCACGGTGCATCTGCTTTTGTGATAACCAATATCTTCTAATATATTTTGCTTTTAGTTTGAAATTGTATTCGTCCATAGCTCTTGCGGAAATTCGTAAGGAAATTATTTAAACGTATTCTGAGTATATTTTCACTTTGAAATATAATATATATTATGTATTGTAAGAATCCTCTTTGGTTTATTTTTGGATCAAACTTATTGACTGTTGACCACTGCTATAATGGATGTATTGTGACCAATTTCCCTTAACTCTGGCGGGAGGTCAACCTTATAGGAAATGTCATAATCATATGATAGGTGCGGCGCATTGCGCCCACCTGTCGCCGCGCGTGCGTCCCGCGGTGACGTCACGCCGACCGCGCCCGACCGCCGCCGGGGCCGCCCGACCGCCAGCCAGCCAGCCGGACCGGATTGATCCGCTAACACTTCACCGACACTTCTCCAACTGCTAATCAAAAGAGTCAAAAGTCTCCGAAATTCATAAAAACATAAACAACAGCAACTTACATTCATACATACATATCTGAAGATTCCAACTTTCGAACCAATATTTTCCAGCCTTGTCCAAACCTAATAAGACCAAATTAAAACACATCAGGGAGCGATCTCATGGCATGTCTCGCTGGCTCCTTATCTAGTTCTTAATCCAAGATAAATATTACATCAATCGGGGGTGGAGACGGTGGCGCACGCAGGCGCGGACGTCGCCGGCCCAGTCCCGCTCCGGCCGTGCTGCCCGCCGCACATCGCTCTCGCGGGCGCCCGACCCGGCGGCGACTCGCTCGCTGCCTTCTAGGACTCCCGTAAATAATCGCGCTACCGTTATCAAAGTTCGGACGTCCGCTGAGCGTCGAAGTCGAAAACGCGCTTCGAAACCCAACGCCGACCGTGCCGTATCCACGTGCCCATCTCGTTGCGTAAGTCGCGAAATCTCCGAAAACGAACTGAATCTCCTTTGACACACAAGAAAAACAAATAGCACACATCGAAATCGATCAGCGTATCATTGTTGGTTTGTTATTGCAGCCATGTGTGTTTATATTGCGACCGAAGTAAATAGTGTATCGGCCAGAGCGTGTTAGGGAGGTTAGAAGTGGCTTTCTTTTTTAATAGGTTAATCCGCAGACTGCGGGCGCGGTCTTTTTAACCTTACAGTACAAAAGTGCTGGTTGACCTTAAAACCGCGCGGCGACACCTGATTTGTTTGCGGCTAGAAACGGTTACAACTATGTTCTTTAATTGACGCTCCAAACATTCAGATTTGCGTGTTTACATCACAAGATTATGTTTGATGTACGAGTACGCTTTAAAACCACACTCGTACGACATGGGACTAATCTTCACGAGAGACGTTTTTATATTTAAATATCCCATCTACTAATAGTAACAGACGGTCGTTAATATTACCAACATAAGTATAAATAAATGAATAAACAAACTTCATTTGAATTCGGCACTTTTATATTCCGAACAGCCACTTCAATTTTTTTTAATCGTCTTTAACGACTTCTTACGCTAATTAATGGCGTCTGACGCTTAAGGAATTAGAAATTTCGACAAAAATTTATATTAGCTCTTAACGTCGCCTTATTAACTTTAAACGTAACTTCGTTTTAGACTTAATTATGGTAATTTTACCCGTTTCGTTTGTATTTTTTTATTTCATTCCCTTCTCGTTTATCTTACATTAACTGCTTCTAAATACGAAAATATTGATAATTCAGAGTTAATTAATAACTTTAATTGTAGTAAAAATTTACGAAAATGATTTAATTCGTTGGTAATCGTTCACAAAGTTGAGTATGTTTCAGTATCATTTGATAATTTTGAGTTATTTTATATAAAGTAAAAAAAAAACTTCACTCACTTCTTCACTGAGAAAAAAAATATTTATTGTAATAGTTATTGTAAAGAGTAAAATATTTATGATTTGAATATTTAAGTCGCAAGAAGCTTCCAAGAATATACTACAGCTATCTTCATAATTGTATGTACAATATGAAGACTACTCGTAAATAACATTAAGGCCATACCAACTCTGCAGGATATATTCTAGTGCACAAGTGTGTGCGCTAACACAGGTGCTTTCTATATTTCCTTATTCTTGACGTTAATACGTCAATCCGATACGATAACGTTTTATTGGCCCGACCCTGAATTTGAGGCCAGGACCTAAGAATATTCAGCTTCATACGACAACAAAGCTTTCAATAAATAATACATGTATATAACTATTATATATAACTAAGTATCGCATACCAATATACATGAATTATATTGAAAATAAATTTAATAACGAATGATATTAGAAATCTACATTTAAATTAAAATTGTTAGTACAGGCGGAGCATTTAATTTTTCATTATTTTTTATTTGCCTCGACCTGAAAACAAATGATGTATTGTTTTTTTTTATTTGAGAATCGGTCTTACTTTTTTTTGGGGTCTTATATCGTAAAACACCCTTTTTACATTGTTTATAATATCTTATTCTCGATACACGTATTATATTTTAATTCTTTCATTTCTTTTCATTTTAATTGCATACTCCATAACACAATTAAAACAATCATTAAAAAAGGTACAGCAAGGATCTACTGATATCGTACTAGTCCTTGTTTGATAGGTAATTATTTAATGTGTAATAGCTTTATTATTACACAAAAGAAGAGTATATAGATGATAAAGAAACATCGAGAACTTATATATAACGATTTATGAAAAGTAAATTAATATATGGTTATATATAAGTTCAATTTTATTCGAGTTACTTACGGTCTTCTCGATAGAATTTAAAACCGAGCCTGAGCCAGTATTCACATGGTTGGTGGCGCATTGACGATGTCAGGAATTATTTCTTACGGAGCCAATGCCTATAGGTGGGTACCTGATACCATCGGAAGGCGAAGGCCCATGTGCGCGTTCGTCTACCAATTGTATATAAAAAACAACATGAAGAAAAGTGTTAATCTAGTACAATGAAGCCATTTAACAATCTAGCGACACCATTCCTATATATTTCCAGCAACACAAAGGAACAATATATTCAAATGCAATTGCATTCTACCGCCGACTACGACTTTGGTTTATGTGCAATTTTGCTACAGCCGCGTAAGTAATATATTTTGATTGAAAAACCAATTCGATAATTATAAATTTTAAATTGTTAAAACATCAGATATGTATCTAACTTTCTATAAGTAATCTTATTCTCTACTAAATAGAGTATTGATTTTGATTATTCATTAGAAAACGGACCTCAAAACGAATATTGTACGAGAGACCATAACGAACTACTCTATTGCCTATTAGCCGGCGTTGTTTTTGTTATTGACGTATGTCTCTTTTATCATATTTTTTGCTGTTGTTCGAATTTTTTAATACATGCTTTGTGTCTATTATGTGTTTAGTTATTGCGTGCATACGCTATATACTTTTAGCATTTTAGTCTCTTGAAACTTCCGATGGTAACTCCAAATTTCGAATTTAAGAAACTTTCTTTCATACAGTTTTGTAAAGAATCTATTTGTGAAGATATTAAACTTTTATTGTTTATGGCTTCTCCAAATTAATATTAGTTCATTTTATTTTTATAAATTATTATTTTCAATCGTTTGCCTTTTCTAGTTGTGTAATAAATGTTGGTTAACTAAAATTGAACCCACTATAAACCAGTAATTGTTAGTTAAATATTAATGTAACAGATTGTAATTGGGTGGTCATTTATTATAAATTAATTAATTTGTATATATTAATTAATTTATTAATAGATAGATTAATTTTAAGCTGTTAATATTTTCGTAACATTTTTAATCTTAACGTATTGGTAGAAGGTTGCACAGGAAATCGAAATAATTTTTGTTTTAAAAAAAAAGATACGGGAAATTGAGTTTCTTTGAACGAGGTGTATTGAAACGAACTATAGCCGGCTTCGATGTCTACTTTACCTTGTTACGTACAATCCTTTGTTCCAATTTTGAAACATTATCATAAATTCATGCTCAATATGTGCATACGCAATATTGCTTGCTTGTTAGTTGTTATATCTGTATACTAACATTTTATATTGTTTTAACGACATTTTGTTCAGAAAATTCTATACTCAATATTGAAGTATTGCATTGGTAATAATATTCAAAGTAAAAACTACTCGAGGTTTGGTTAATATCTGTTTTAAAGAATTACCGACGAAGGCATTTTTTTTGTTATATTTGTTAATATAAACTGCTCTACGCAGTTTCACTCGCGTTAATCGTTATCTCAGTCAGTCATAGTGT
Source organism: Nymphalis c-album (assembly GCA_963151315.1). Lineage (NCBI taxonomy): Eukaryota > Metazoa > Arthropoda > Insecta > Lepidoptera > Nymphalidae > Nymphalis > Nymphalis c-album. The sequence continues at coordinate 2,675,676 of OY720602.1, read as the reverse complement.
GATGTTATGTAGTTTTTCTTTTCGATAAATGGGCTATCTAGATCAAAATGTTTTTTGAAATCATTGATGGACTCTTAAAACGCCTTTAAATAAATGTTGTTAATTAAAGTAAAATTATTAGTACTGTAAGATCGTTCGGTTAGGCATACAAACGTATATTACACATAGAAACTTCTAGATGATTTGAAATCTTATATCCTGACTAAATATTTTCACACGAGACGACGTGAAAAGATTTTCTCTATATATATTATATTGAAGTTTTGTCATGTACCTGTTTTAATTCTTTCATTAATTCTGAAGTATCTTAAATAGGACACATTATAATAATTAAATATTTTTCCATTGTTCTTAAACAAAATCAGATATGATTTTACTATTATTGATCGTTCCAAAGCCAACAGAGAGGCTAACGTAACCATAAAGTGAGTAAGTGGAAAAACTCAACCTTCAATGTTTTGAAATCACGAACCCCGACAATGTATCGTAACTATTGAAACATTTCATGAAAACAGTGTAATAAAGCCTTAATAGCCTAGCTATATTAAAAGTAACTAGGTTCGATTTTGAAGCTTTATAATATCAGTTAGACGCAAATGAAACTAATATTACTTATAATGCAATATTATCTGAAATAATATTTAATGTTTAATTTCAAAATAAAACTGTTTATGACAAAAAAATGACATTATTAGTTTTTTCATAAAAAAATATCAAATTTTATGTAATAAATGTAAGTAATGAGAGTAACGGTATCATTGTCGAGCATTAGATAAATGTTTGCTTCTATTTCTTGTTATTAAGATAAAACAAAGATTTCATCGTCAGCCAATAGCAGTCCGCTACTGAACATACATATGTAGGCTTCTGCTTAAGGCTTAAGTGAATAAAAATCATCGCTTAATTAATGTATGTACAATATGTAATAACATTGCGTATATATCTGGGATTTTATGCCAATGTCTAAAAGCGTCGGTAACCACTTACCATCAAGAGACACATATCCTCATCCGATAATCAATTACATATAAACCGTATCGCAATCGGGCAGACATACAAAAAATCCCGGCGAATGACTTAGTTCTATAATATGTATTGATATATGAATGTATAACATCGATATAATTTTCGTTTCAAGATTACACTCGAAATTAATTAAAATAATCTCGACTGTTTTAGACACACACACACACACACATTATAAATTGAAGATATGAAATACATATAACGAATTCGTTGAAAGGGTTATAATTCCCCGCAAGCTGCTAATCCCATCTAATTTCAACAAAAGGCGTTTAGTGTTTAATTAAACGTTCTAGTCTAGAACTCGATGACGCTAGAACAAATTGAGGAGCCGTTTGATACGCTACTCTTAATTAAATTTACTAATAGTTTTGAACACAGCGGCGCTGGGAATATATTTTATGTATTAATTGTTTAATATTTTCACTTTATTTTTATTATGTTATTTATTAGAATTATGTTTTACCTTTGTTCTGTATATCTTTAACAAATCTATACTAATATATAAAGCTGAAGAGTTTGTTTCTTTGATCGGGCTAATCTCAGGAACTACTGGTTCGAATTTAAAAATTCTTTTTATGTTGTATTCGTTTTATCGAGGAACGCTCTAGGCTTAATTTTATTCATCACATTTTTATATTGAAACCGCGGAGAACAGTGTGTTAGTAATAATTATTTATTTATCATATTAAAATAATTGTAATAGATGAAAAATTGTTAGTTCTACAGCTGTTAACGGCACTCTAGCTTAATAGCTTAATATAGTCACTGAAGGATAACTTTTGATAGTAACAATAATTAATAAGAAAAATAATTTAAAAAAAAAAGTTGAAGAAAACTTATTATGTGGGTGAGTGCTTTGTTTACATGCGTGTGTGTTGGCGTGTATTTATTCGTGTTGCATGTGTGTGTGTGTGTGTGTCAGCAAGCGATTACTTATATAAGGTTATTACATTTTTAATATTACTTGTGACCAAGTATGACGGAACTAAATACGGCAAGTTTTCATTTCCACTGGTTAGATAAAAAATAACTTTACTGTGGTTTAATTTGAATAGATTTATGTTTAGTTTAAAGTAATAGTATAAAAGTTACTCAGGACAATTTTATGACTTACGAATTAGAAGTTTGCCCCGTCGGTTTTTATGGCGTTTAATTTCGGAGGGTAAGCGCGACGTGCGTGCTAACAGACTGCCAATAAAATTAATTGAATTAAAAAAAAAAGCCTAGTAACCCTCACTCGAAGTATTTCAACCTTTATTGCTATAATTTGTGGAAATGTTTTAGAAAAGTTATTATACTTTACTATTATAGGCTTAACTCAATAAATGATATTCGAATTATTATAATTTAAAATTTTTAATATACATATCTAATAAATACGTACAACATAATCCATATTATTTATGTACGTACATAAATAAAAATTACATATTTATTATCCAAAAACTATTCCATATTAAAATTTATTGAAGTAATATATTATTTTAATCGACTAAGTTATAGCTAGACTTCTCCATATGAGGCAGACAGACGGACAGTATAAACTTGATAATAGTTCCGATATTTTTAATCGTATCTTTTAACAATAACAGATGTCATTTTTATATGGGCATTTCACCACTAATTGGAAAATCGCTGTCCCAAGCATATTTTATATATAAGATCTTATTTTTATTATTGACTTTTATGTATTAATATCAACAGTATAATACATATTCTTGGCCGGACATAGTTCATTTTTTAATACATATAATATTAAAAGCAATTCAAACACCTCAATTAACATATAGAAACAATTATAGAAAATAACCTCTACGATGTTGACAAGCCTTATTCATAAACAATTATTATTATGATTATTATAACCAAATAATTACATACGCATGGTAACTCAGGCAAACTTGCTAGAGTTAGTACATGTATTTATTAGAATCAGAAAAGTTTCAATCATTACATTCTCGTATAAATGTCCCGACTCGAATTCGACATTGAAACTCCTACATAAGTTTGATTTTTGAAGTTAAATAACGCTTGCTTTATATTCTAACGATAATAATTCTAGATATACCTAGGCCTAGGTATGTTAGGATTACATAGTTCACCTGTGTTTTACATTCAGGTCAAGCGAGGGGATTACACGCAACGCGTTGCTAATAAACAATGAAGATTGTCTTGATTGGAAATGGTATCGGAATATACGTTGCTGTTGTGATTGTAATATTACTGAATTTGTCGGTACGAATGTTTTTATTTTTAGTCAAATTAATTCCTTATTTAAGTTCATAATTATATTTGTTCATTGTACTGGATAATTTAATTTAAATAAATTAAATAATTATGGAAGTCGTTGACAGACTGCATGTATTATTAATTAACTAAATAACATTTTATTTAAAGTTTCTTTTTTTGTCATTTAAACATATGGATTTAATAATATTATTTGCTAATAATGTGATACGGTTTTAATTATATAATATTGGATATATTTTATGTCTGTTATTATACAATATATATTATATATACATAAGATGATATATGTCTTGATCGGTTGATTAATTAGTATATACAGAGTGTAACAAAAACCCTATGCGACCCGTGAATTGCTTATAAGTTATGTATAGATATATTGTAATGTGAAGGAACAATAAAAATGATTCTACGATATTTTGATCTTAACATGTTCACTGCAGATCCTCAATTATCACAAAATCGAACCATTTAAAGTATCTTTGTTTTTAATACACAGAGATAAATAAATATGATTTTATATGTTTTTGATAATATACAAAATTGAAGCGCGTAAAAGAACGAATGGATTATGAATGTATTAATGTGTTTGCAAAACGCTACGTAGTGTTAGTTTCTTCTCCTTAATCGCGTAGCTCTTGGCAGACGGTTGTGATCGTCTTTCTGACATGTCTCCATGTCATAAGTGCTCTGTCACATGCTCTCTACTCTTTTTCGAATCACTACTAGGCGCTCAATCGATATTTCCTTGCCGATTAAACTTGTAAAAAAGAACGTCACTTCTATTATACTAAGCTTTAAGGTATGTTTGGCTAACACAAGACCACTTTCCAGCCTATTTGACGTATAACCTAGAATAGTACATATGTAAACGTTAAAAGTATCAGTACATAGAAAAATGAACCCTACGGCTTATTTCACCTAGAGGCAAATTAGTTACAAGGTTTCGCATTTGTATGTACTAGGCAGTGTTAAGCTCAGGGGCTGTAATCATTGTAGGATCGCTATCGCTATTCACGACTATTGATCGGGAAACACGTGAGGAGTACGCTCAGTAGTTATTCTTAACAGTTACTTGGAACTAATCAGAGATTAAGTAAAGAGTTTTTAATAAATGTTTCAAAAAAAAGCAAATGTCATGATGGAATAATTTTTCGAAAAATGAATTTTGAATTTTGTCACGTGATGATAAATGAGATGAGTTTTAAATTATTAGCCCCAATGACTGATAATGTAAGGCAAGTATATTGTATGAAAACATTGTGGAATTTGATTGTAACGTTGTTTGAGAAAAACTATGTAACAAACCGACAAAATGACACAACAATACGGGCTACAATAAAGTTTCGTAAACACATTTTTATAGCATAGGAAGGTGGACGAGCGTAACTGATAGTAAGTGGTCACCAACGCCCATAGATATAGGCATTGTAAGAGATGTTAAATATCGCTTACATCGCCAATGCGCCACCAACCTTGGAACTAAGATATTATGTCCTTTGTGCCTGTAATTACACTGGCTCACTCACCCTTTAAACTGAAACACAGCATACAAAGTACTGCTGGTTTGCGGTAGAATATCTGATGAGTGGGTGGTAACTACCCAGACGAGCTTGCACAAAGCTCTACCACCAAGTACCTACCACATTGATATTACATACTTGGTGGTAGAGCTTTGTGCAAGCTTGTCTGGGTAGGTACCACCCACTTATCAGATATTAAAAAATCTTTAACATAAACGATTTCAAATGGTAATAATTTTATTTTACAATGTAATAAGTTTTGTCAAAAGAAACGTATCGAAATACATCCGAATTAATTTCCTCGACAGTGAATTAACTTACGTCGTAAAGAAATCACGCCAAATTGATTTCGCGAATCATTGTAAGAAAGAACAATTCTTGAAATTTTTTCTCTCTTCCAATAAAACGGGTAATAGAGCGTAAGATAAAAGACAATTAGACTTTGAATGAAGTACTTTATTAAATAAAACGAGGGCTACGTTTCTTATAAGGCATAAGCGTTGAGTTTTTAAGTAAACTCAGAAAGCTACGTTTAAAAATGTGTTAATTAATATGCGTAACTTAGTAATGACAATCATTTTCTTTAATGTTTTAAAACTAACTAATATTGTATTATATTTTGTACAAAAGGGAAGCAAAAAGGTCATGGTTAAGCTTGGTTTGTAAATACATCTATTTGATATTGTATTTAATATCGAATACATCGGATTTAAACTCTGAGAAGGAAAATATCTGAGATTTTCATTTTTATTATGTCTGCTCATAATAATCATCTCGCTCGCGGCGCTGCAGGAAAACTTGCATATGTCCAATGAAAATTTGCCGCATTTATATCATAACCGGGGAAGTAGCTTGATATAACGTAACATTATTCTGCTTACCGTCGTAAACTTTGCCCAACAGTGGGAAATATTTTTCTTTATATATATTCTGGCTTTTACGATCACGCCAATAAAAAACTTTCGGCAATAGGTACTTCATACATAAATCTAAATAGTACGGTACCCACAATCATCGAGAAAACTCGTGTAAAAAATATTCGTCAGTCATGATGACGATCATTACTTGATAAATCTATACATACATATAAATAAAATTGAAGTGTCTGTTTTTAATATTAAAATAACCGCTTTTTACTACATGCAAATGAATATATATACGGTATATACACCAAAATAACATTTTTTACAATTTTTGTCTGTCTGTCTGTCTGTCTGTCTGTCTGTTTGTTCCGGCTAATCTCTGAAATGGCTGGACCGATTTTGACGGGACTTTTATTGGCAGGTAGCTGATGTAATAAGGAGTAACTTAGGCTACTTTTATTTTAGAAAAAAAATGATAATCTATACATCTATACATATAAATAAAATTGGAGTGTCTGTTTTTAATATCGAAATAACCGCTTTTAACTACATGCAAATGAATATATATATACGGTACATACACCAAAATAACATTTTTTACAATTTTTGTCTGTCTGTCTGTCTGTCTGTCTGTCTGTTTGTTCCGGCTAATCTCTGAAATGGCTGGACCGATTTTGACGGGACTTTTATTGGCAGGTAGCTGATGTAATAAGGAGTAACTAAGGCTACTTTTATTTTAGAAAAAAATGATAATCTTTACATATAAATAAAATTGGAGTGTTTGTTTTTAATATTGAAATAATCGCTTTTTACTACATGCAAATGAATATATATACGGTATATACAGCAAAATAACATTTTTTACAATTTTTGTCTGTCTGTCTGTCTGTCTGTCTGTCTGTTTGTTCCGACTAATCTCTGAAATGGCTGGACCGATTTTGACGGGACTTTTATTGGCAGGTAGCTGATGTAATAAGGAGTAACTTAGGCTACTTTTATTTTAAAAAAAAAAAGGATAATCTATACATCTATACATATAAATAAAATTGGAGTGTCTGTTTTTAATATTGAAATAACCGCTTTTTACTACATGCAAATGAATATATATACGGTACATACACCAAAATAACATTTTTTACAATTTTTGTCTGTCTGTCTGTCTGTCTGTCTGTTCCGGCTAATCTCTGAAATGGCTGGATCGATTTTGACGGGATTTTTATTGGCAGGTAGCTGATGTAATAAGGAGTAACTTAGGCTACTTTTATTTTAGAAAAAAAATGATAATCTATACATCTATACATATAAATAAAATTGGAGTGTCTGTTTTTAATATTGAAATAACCGCTTTTTACTACATGCAAATGAATATATATAAGTACGGTATATACACCAAAATAATATTTTTTACAATTTTTGTCTGTCTGTCTGTCTGTTTGTTCCGGCTAATCTCTGAAATGGCTGGACCGATTTTGACGGGACTTTTATTGGCAGGTAGCTGATGTAATAAGGAGTTACTTAGGCTACTTTTATTTTAGAAAAAAATAAAAATAAAAATGATTAACTTTTTGTTAAGTTCTACGCGGACGAAGTCGCGGGTACAGCTAGTTATTTAATAAAATAGATTAATAATTATGTTCATAACACATAACTAGTAGGCATGAAAGAAACTGACTAGGTATTTTTAAATACTTAATTTATATTTTAACCAAATTCTTAACGTTTATTTTTTTTTGAATCATAAATATATATACACACGATAGTAACTACTATAGTATTGAACTGTTTCGTAGTTACTAACAGCCTCGAAGTCGACAGCACATGTTTTTATTACAGCATAATCACGATAAGTAAAGATAAACTTGTAACACCAAATTTCGACTTCGCAAAGTCAATAACATCTTGTCTTACCGGAGGTGGCTATTCAATTCTATAATAAAATCCCACAATTATTTACATTAATTAATGAAAATATTTAAATCTTATGTTCATAAAACGGTAATAAATATCTAATATTATCCGTTATTTAAAATTATATAGTTTTTATAAAAGCTTGGAGTATTCGTTGATTTTCATAACATTTTTTTGCTCGAATCTCCATTCCGAACTGCCCTAGACAAGTGGCTTTAACGTTAATAGTATAGAATAGAAAACAATAATCAATGTATGAGTTTGACATTCGCGTTCGCCATTTCGAGACGTTTCGAGTCGAACGTGAATGTCAATCTCATACATTGCTTGTTGTTTTCTATTCTATTTTATTAACGTAAAAGCCACTTGTCTGGGCCCCTGATGAGTTTCAATGTAATATATCTTATAAAATGACGATACAAAAGTGAGGAGGTGTGTGAGGAAGAGAGCTATTTTTCTCAAATATTATTAGTGTTATTTTTTATTAATTCGTAGTCCAAAGAATAATAGGAAAATAATTTGAAAATGATAGAGAGACAAAAAATGTTATGCCTACAGTTTCCGTGTTATGAAAACCCCTTCAATATTAACCCATATCGAGTTGTCCTAACCTAATAACACAATTCCCATACATCCTAAATAGGACCACGAGCGTGCTGGCTCTCATCGCAGCCTAAATATTAACATACATGACATTTCCATTTGTTTGCGATGCCCGTCCCCTGGCCTTGTTTTATTATGTATAATGTAAGAAACTATAGACCCTATGTGTACTGAGATAGAGACGCTATTTTGTCTATTTTTTTATTTATCCTTTATTCCGTTTTCGATGTCCAAACACAAGACGTAGAATAAATGTTGAGTAAATTATTTAGTGTTGAAGGGACTTGCGAATAAATATACAATACGTTTTTAATTCTTTCAGTTTGTGTTATATTATATTCATCGTGTGTTTATAAAATGATTAAATTTATAAATTTAAAGAGTTCATTGCCAATTGTGTATACATATCTTGTTAAAAATTAACGGTTTTTTCTTATGAACGCTCGTTGGTTGTTTAGTTATACACTGATTTCGCTCTTTTTGTTATTATTGATTTGACATTTGTAAGAAGACAACATTGTTTCACTCGTTAAACAAATTTTATAAGGAATGCTATAAATATTTAAATAAATTTTGTTAACTAATGAGGCATATTGCTCAATACAATTCTTTTGTAAATTCATACTTATATAGATAATTACACCCAGACTCAGGACAAACAGACGTGTTCATGAACACAAATGTCTGTCCTGGATGGGAATAGAACCCACGACCTGCGGCACGAAAGGCAACTATCTTACCAACCACGCCAACCGGCTCGTCAGAGAGATGTTTTGTATCTTAATTTTATAGTTACTCTGCCTCACTAACCGGAGTAGAGCAACTATAAGTATTGCGTTAATAAATAATAGCATATCACGATAAAATGGCGACATTACTCTTTCAAATATGTCAAGCGTTTCTATAGTAATAAGATTACTCTGTATGTAGTTGCATAGGAAAGTATCTCACTCACTACTGTAATAGTGTTATCCTGTTTAAGTTCGTGTGGTGCAACCGCACAAGTCTGAAGAGGCTTATTAGTCTGACTCTTAGCTTATGAAATGTAGTAGTATTTTATCATCTCAGTATTTTGAACGTAGTTAAACATTATCTATTATATTTATTTTAATGAAAAAATTCGAAAGCAACTCTGGTCAGTTCAACACTGAACCTATTTTAATGAAATTCGGTTTGAAGTAAGCTCAAACCGCAAGGAAGGACTACTTTTTATAGATAGACTAAGCTTTCGAGTTCGAATCTCTGACCAAGTAAAAACAGTTATTTTTTTGCGTGCAATTTTTATTAAGTGCGTAAATCCGTTAGTTTTGCGTCTAAACATAATTAAAGACAACTTCTATATGTAACGTATTAATCAAACTTTGTTAAAATATTTTCCAATATTAAAACCGTAAGATTAATACGCAAATAACAAATATTTGTCTATAAGGTCTAACTAATTTATATTAAAATACGTCTTATATGGTAACTGAAAATAATGGAATGTATGTATTGCGTTATTATTTAAAAATGCGTCGTGTTCTCATTGGACTTCTTAAAACTTGATACAATTTTAATAATATTACTGAAATCCCTAATCACAACGTGGTTGACACCTTCGTCATACGAGCTTTATTCCTTCAATTTGATTTACGTGACTAATACACTTAAATATGAATGGTTCTTTACGTTAGACTGGTACAATTTCGTAAATTTTCCAAAGTATTAACATCGGAGAATCACTAGCGTTCAATTAAAAGTAAATGTCTCATTACTTGGCCCAGACCTCTTTGTTGAGGTTTTGGAGCTTTTAATGTTGAGGTATACGTGGTCATGTGGCTGAATTTTATTTGACACATGTAGGTATACTTCCGATATCATCCTTAAACGCCGAGCGCAGAACAGAAAATAAGCACATTCTTTTGTTTACCGAATTTGAGCACGTAGTCAGTATTTTATACACAATATTCTGTCCATTGGACCTTCTCGGTTGCATACGGTAGTGTTTTTATTATTTGTTTATTTTTTTTGAATATTTTGATTAATCATATAGATAATATTTTGTATTGGTTTTGTACTGAATTAAGATTTTTTGTTTTCTTATTCTTAAATATGTATTTTAATGTTTAAAAAAACTCATATTGTTTTTACTCGGGTTATTTAAATTTTAATAGTGCTTCAATGTTATGTTTTGTAAATTAAAGTCAGCATACTCTGATTAAAATCGCGATTCGTAACCACGCACCCTCCTCAAAAGGGTCTTAATGTGTCACTCTGATCCATGGGGATTCCCGCCGTGCAACGATTGATATATTTTTTATTATATTATATACCTTTAATTATTTGTTTTAGTAAAATACTTTGTTATAATAGCAAACTTAAATTAATAACTAAATTAAACTAATTACTTAATTATAATAATATAAAATAATAATTGTAACTCTTTATGGTATAAGATATTTGTTAATTATTTAAAAAGTTAAGATGGCCCGCCCAGTGGTTTGAATACGAGCATACTAGATACAAACAAACAAAACGAAGATGATTAAGACACCCGCAGTAGTTCAGCGTGGTGGATAAAAATCATGTTCCTTAATAGAAGAATAGGCGTTTGCAATACAGTGGGATATTTTGAAATTGTAATTTACTTACTTATTGAATCTTTTTGTAGAGCACATTGGGTGTTTTATTTCATCCAAAAGTGAAGTTTCCGTGTCGGTATTTATGTCGAAATGATTATCGATGATGTTAATAAATAGAATACATCTGGACGTGTTATTAACATACCTAAACTCGGGATAAACTATTCTAATACAGTATAAGCTACGGGACCCAAAGGCTATGAGTGTATTTGGACCTCGCTTGACCTTGTGACAAACACTCGAAGGTTATTTATCAATAAAACAATAAATAGTAATCAGGAATACGTATGAGATTTTCCTTTGTAATAGTATTGAGAATAAATTCATTCAAATAATTAAAATGCACTTGGTAAGCTATAGAGGTTTAACGATCAAACGGCTGACCGCCGCTGAGTAACTACTGGTTTATAATCCTGTAAAATGGGCATTAACTTTCAATAAACTATTTACAATTCCATTTTAAAATACAAATTTTCGTCATCATTTTTTTTTATCAATACAAAATTAAAAGTATGTTCGACAACGAGTTCAATTATTTAAGCTTGTTTCTCTTTTTTATTGAAATGTTACTAAATATAATTAATTATTTTATATTATTATGTATATACTGAGATCACTATGAGTCGAGAGGCCCAGTAGTAAGAACGCATGAATCTTAACCGATGATCGTGGGTTCAATCTCGGGCTAGCACAACTGAATTTCATGTGCTAAATTTGTGATTATTATTCATCTCTCGCTTGACAGTAAAGGAAAAATGAATGTATCAAATTTCACTGAAATTCTGTCACATATGTGTTCCATAAACCCGCATTGGAGCAGCGTGGTGAAATAAGCTCCACACCTTCTCCTCAAAAGATGGGAAGAGGCCTTAACCCAGCTGTGGGACATTCATGGGCAGTTACTGATTCCACTATTAACACTAACCATAAAAGCTCAAAAACTTTTACGATGAAAATGTACAACAAAAAAAATTCCACGCGAACAAATCCGCTAGCAATACATAGTTACGTAATAGAAACGTAAATAACATCCAAACAAGTCCTCGTAAAAAGCGAAGGACAGCGCCCAAATAGCCGAGCTATCACGTATCGATCAAGCGTATCAATGAATAGAGCGGTCCCTTGTTTATCGCCTGTATCGGCGAAGTTTCCATCTCATTTAACGCGTTCCGAAACATGCCCCGGAGCGGTAAGGACTCGTGCACACGTGGTTATAAGGTTAACTTTTCCAGGACTGATCTCAACATTAATGTATCATCTCTTATTAGTAGTGACAGCCAGTCTATGCGTGGGCTTTTTTGAGTAGTCCAACTAATAAGTAAGGTGACACTCAATCTCTCACTGTGGTACATTCGGTAGTAGGATTTTGTGCAAGCGAATCTTGGTAGGTACAAAATATATGCTTCCGTCAAATAGCAATTGTGTTACGGTTGGAAGGTTGTGTGAGCCAGTAAAACTTCAGGCACAAGGTTAGTGGGGCAATGGAGATGTACGGAATGGTTAATATTTCCTACGGGGCCTATGTCTATGGTTGGTGGTGACCAATAACCAAAAGCAGTCCATTTCCGCTTCCGACTACTTATATTAAAAAGAAGACTAATAATATTCTATATTTCAACGTGTGCCAGTCAGCTAGTCTCGTTTATTGTAACAATTCACGTAACATCTTAAATACCGCAATTCGAAGCGTATTGAAAAATCAGGAAGATTGAATACTTCGTTATACACCAACTTCTTGAATAGGCAACCGATCCCCGTTCGACCTTCTATTGATTCATTTGCCATTTCCCGGATAATCAATAAAATAAAATTATTATTTGAAATTATTGAATCGATTCGATATAAAAAAACTTGCACAGCATTAAGTGTATTAAATCACTCTGTCTCTTCGAGAGTGGACTACTACTCTTCTCGGTTAGGTTAAAATTCCTCGGTTAGTTGACATATATTTGTATTTCAGACTGTTCAGACTAGATAAATTGACCCGTAGAATCGTGTTTCATATACTTAAATCGTTAAAATGTAAGACAAACAAGGTCATTTATGTGCCTTCATAAATATATATAGGTGTTATCGTTGCTTCTAACACGAATATGGTCATCGAGTGTAATGAAGTTTCAATGTTTTTAATAAAATTATTTACGTTATGTATAATTATCATGCATTTTATTCATTGAAGGTTAGTTAAATTCATTTCTCAAATTGCAACGAATAAAATGTAAGCATAAACTACTACTGTTTCATTGCTATTTAATTGCTATTGCTATTTTTTTTTATTTTATAATAACTAATAACACATTTTTGTAAGAATTACTTAAATTTCCAAGCTTTAATAGAATTATCATTTGTGATCCATTATAAGCAGACTTACAAAATTTTGTATGAGAAATTTGAAATTAATGACGTTCCAAATAATTAAGTCCCACTTCATATTTGAAAGACGTTTCAGTATTCGGCCATTAATCTTTTAAACTTTGCTAAAAAATAATTGCTGAAATTATTTTTTAGCAAAGTTTAAAAGATTAACACTGACATTACAGTATATTTACTACAATGTTATGTTCATTCGAAACTTTAATATTGATTATTTTAATAGAAACACTCACAAACATTGTATAAACACGAGAAGTAAAGATAAACAAACTTGTAGCACCAAGTTTCCGTCTTCGCAAAGTCAATATATCCTACTTAGGACGAGGTATTCGCTTCTACAATAAAATCCCGTAGACACAGCTTTGCCAATTCGAAAAATGGAAACAAATTAAATGAAACATAATTATGAAAACAGCGTATTATTTAATGAAAGATTATATTTTTGATAAAAAATCTTGGGAGTTCGTTTATTGTATTTTGATTCAGAACGTATATTATTTACCTGAGTAAATTTTTGAAAAATTAAAAAAAAACTTTGTTTCTTGCCGGTTCTTTACGTTATAATCTAGTTATATAATCAAACCTAACCTTATATTTAAAAATTTAATATTTTCACTTTAATCATAGCATCCAAACCATTTAGACATTAATATTTTACAGTTGATAACGTTATAATAATACCTAACTTGATATAAAATTTTTGTCAGTCAGATCAATGTCATAAAGCTGTCTAGTTGTTTACGAAGCCCGTGATTGATCAACGAGCGACCGCATCGCTTTATCTGCAACTATGCAATGCATCCAATTTCCTATACACGGTTGTTCCGACAACCTTTAGACCTCGTTACTAACAATAATATTTCTTCTTCTCTATCTTCCAAACAATGTTCTGCCTTTATTATTTTTTGCATAATTTTATTATGAGGTTACTTTGTGTTGTTCTAATAATTAATAGGCAGTTAATTTTTAACAAGAGATATTACTGTAATTATTGGCACAAGAAAGACTTAATTTGTAACATCTTTCCATAAACATTGTACAACATTCGTTATAATTGTTTCAAGTTTTAATAGAATGTTTCGAACTGTTAATAAACTTTCTTACAAAAGTTCTTGCATTAATTAGCCTGAAAATATATCGAAGAAAATAACGATATTGTGAGTCAAACTATCAACAGAATTAACCGCTTACGGTATTTACCAAACCGTATAAAGCGGAATATCATTCGATTTTATCAGCACAATGAGATATAAAACGAGGCTCACTGGTCGTGAATGGAAGGATTATTCGTGTGCCCGAATTAATCTCATCGCCACTGTATCGCTAGTTTGTTTCCCGGTCATTTAGAGCGTTATATCTGAAATTGCACGAGCATTGAAGCTCTATGTTTAAAATTGTAATTTAATTAAACTTTCCTTTTTTATGATAGATTTTGTCTAAAACTAATCAAGATGAAAATATTCATGTAAAATACGTAACATTTAGTCATTAATAAAAGCCGTAAGTAAAATTAAACACGACAAGAAGGCGCTCGTCTAAAAAGCGTAATTTGTTTCCGTTACAATATTTGCGTCTCGAATACAACCGAAAACAGACACGATAAAAACGTATTACGCGGTCTGAGGGCGCCTTTCGTTCTGAAATGTAAAGGCACCACAACGGCAACTTCCGCAACGAAACGCCAAAGTTTCCCCATTCGGAAGCTACGATCGTGCAATCAATAAAAAACCAACTGATTGAACGGACCGCCACGCCCGCGCCCGTACGACTCGGACTTGGGGATTAAAGTATAATAAAATTTACTACACATTTATCTAGTATTTTTATATTTAATATTATTATTGTTTTAGTTGTTATAGGACAGTAATAGTTTGTTATGAAGAAAGTCACAATAAGATCCCGGCGTTGGGAAGTTTAATGGCGGCGGCATTACGTTAATATTCTGCTTGAGACACAAATTTGTGCACTATACCGGAGATTCGTCGTGGCCATATTTCGCCTAAAAAAATATGATTAGTAAAATAGAGGTTTTATATTATACTTATATATTCATTTATAATTGTCCAATCTAATATTAAAATACTGATACATATTATAAATAAAAATGTGATTCTTTCATAATGCGATTACAAAGCTTTGTTTCGACTGAGTCGTCAAAGGAGATTAGTTTCGCTTACACAGTCCTCGCCCCGCTCTAATGCTTTGTATACTTATAGTCAACTAAGTCTTCCTATATATGGCTAGTGGTCAGTGCTAAACGGTTAAATAGTAAATTAATTAAAATGGCGTGGGGATATTGGTCGGCATCTTCTGTTCTGCCCGATCGTGGCCGGAGCCCGCGCCGTGCTGGCACGTCGGTGGCACACTCCCACCCTAACCCGCCGACAGCGAGAGAAGTTATGGAAACACACGACGAAAGCATAATACACACAGCATCAACGTCTAGGGATAGCCGTGATCACTCCGCTTCCCCGCACTCGTCATCGAACGGTGGTCACTCACACCATCACGAAGTGCGCCATGCGGTACCCGCCAGCGCCCTATTCGGCGAGAGTTATGGAGAACTTTCTAGAAGGCCCTCACTCGATCTCGGGTCAGTGCGAAGTGCTTTAGCCTCGTGTTCAGGTGGTGGAACGCTAAGTGCAGGGTCAACTCTAACGCGTGGTGGTACGCTCGCCGATTATCTTCCACCGACGCCCTGTCCTCACCACCACAGGGTGTACGTGGACCACCACAAACACTACGAACAACCAATACAACCTGTGCATGTGGGCGTGCCTCATCACTCACATTCACATGCCTCGAGTAGACATCACACGGACGACGAAGACGATCTCGAACCAGCTTATGCAACAGGTACGCTTTTGTAGAGATTTATATGGAAAACAATTGCTTCTTTTGTATATATGTATATAGTAGATAGTGGTATTTTAAGTCAATATACATAAATTAAGTTTTTCTTTATATTTTTCTGTCATTTACGTGACCGTTACGAAATTCGATCGTTAGTCGGGCGAGGAGGAGGACGCTACATTAGGCGCCAAATGAAAATGCCGCGATGAATGGTCCAACGGAAGTAGGCCACAGGCCACGAAACACATTAACGGAGTAAGACCGAAGTTTAATTAACACGATACTTGGGAATTGGTCGCCAAATTTCTGAACTTTTACTGCGCTAGCCCAGGATAATGTTCTTGAATAATAAGTGCTATGGCTATGACTATGGTATGACCTTCTTAAAAGTTAATGTCATCGCAATAATTATTATTTATTAGAAATATTTCTTAGTGAATAATTTATAACCAGATCTAAGAAAATGTGTTATTATAGTTATAATTCTAATTTAATCAATGTATTTGTACTCGATTTTGTTCTGCATGAAAAAAAGAAACTAAGTGACATAAAATAACAATGATAAAATCATATATCTATAAGATGCTCTCGACATACTCGGTCATATATTAACAGAAACGTTTCAAGTTTACATATCGTTAAATTGACACTTCATTATAATGTTTCAAATGAAAAAAACATACTGAAATATATATTTTTAACTCAATAATAGTTAAAAAAGCGTTACGTATTTTTATATTTAGTTATTGTATTTTTAAATTAATTTTGTTTGATTGTTATTGATGGTATTCTAGTTAATAGGTCATGTTTATGAATATAAAAAAGTCATGTCGGTATTATTAACAGAAGCGCAGATCGGATTAAACAATAGACGCGCTAGACAGATGAAAGCGACGGTGGGCCTTGATACGTCACTCACTGTACTTTCCAATGACGTCAGATATATTTCCTTTATTGCACAGGATGCGATGGGATCCGTGTCGTAATGAATTAAATTTATATAAGAATGATTAAGTTGGAAATTTTCTTTATTCTAAACAATGTGTTTTGATTTTTTTTTCAACTTCGCTTCGGTATTTCGTCGTTATTGTTAGGTATTTTCGTTCTTAAATACTCTCACAATAGGTAATTCTTATAGACAAATAGATTGAAAACAGAGTTATATCAACTTTTTGGCATAATTTAACCGTCGTCTTATACTCGCATTGTATGAGGTATGAGCCGCCATTCAACGTGCGGCCAACCAAAGAATCTAAGGAGCTATGTTTCTTGCGCATATAATTCCACCAAGTCACTCACAGTTCAAGCTTAGAACACAGTGATAATGTATGGTAACCCTCCCCTCTTATCCTTATCCTTAAATATTATAAAACAAAGTCCCCCGCGTTTCATGTCTGTCTGTATGTACGCGCTAAACTAAAAAACTACTGAAGGGATTTTCATACGGTTTTCACTAATAGATAAAGTGATTCAAGTGGATGGTTTACGTGTATAATTCATTAATATTTTCTGTAAATTTGTTGAAATATAGCGAAATTTGTTGAAGAAGTCGGAAAAAAACGAGCATATTGGGAGCTTTCATCGAAAACGCTGTACAATCCCTTTGAGTTATAACAAAACAATGTATGGTGAAATTGTTCCCCTTTCATAGATCTACAAAAAAGTCCGCGATGGCATATGTCTATCTTTTAAGGATAGCTAACTATACCTATTTTAATGTTTAAAAAAAGTTTACATAAAAATGGTCAAATTGGAAAGCTATAAAAACGGATATGATATTAATCCTTATTAAAATAAATACGTTATTTACTTTGAGCATTTAATGTATATTATAATTGCCCTTTACACCACCCAATTTAAATCAATATCTTAGGAGTAATCGTAATTTTAAAATTATCGCGCACTAAATAAATTCAGGCGGTCCAACACCCATCATGCAAACGCGTGATGCAACCGCTTCCTTAAATATTATAAAACAAAGTCCCCCGCGTTTCATGTCTTTCTGTATAAACGCGCTAAACTAAAAAAGTACTAAACGGATTTTCATACGGTTATCACCAATGGATAAAGTGATTCAAGAGGAAGGTTTACGTGTATAATGCATTAATGTTTTCTGTAAATTTGTTGAAATATAGCGATAATTGTTGAAGAAGTCGGAAAAAAAACGAGTCGATTGGGAGCTTTCATCGAAAACGCTGTACAATCCCTTTGAGTTATAACAAAATAATGTATGGTGAAATTGTTCCCCTTTCATAGATCTACAAAAAAGTCCGCGATGGCATATGTCTATCTTTTAAGGATAGCTAACTATACCCATTTTAATGTTTAAAATTTTTTTACATAAAAATGGTAAAATTGGAAAGCTATAAAAACGGATATGATATTAATCCTTATTAAAATAAATACGTTATTTACTTTAAGCATTTAATGTATATTATAATTGCCCTTTACACCACCCAATTTAAATCAATATCTTAGGAGTAATCGTAATTTTAAAATTATCGCGCACTAAATAAATTCAGGCGGTCCAACACCCATCATACAAACGCGTGATGCAACCGCTTGCTCGCCCCGCGTCCCGCTGTCGCCCGTACGCTAGCTGTTGCCCGCATAAATATAAGTAAAGGATAAATGTTTGCTTGAAATTTGAAAATCTGTGATTTGAAATTAATATGTATGAAATGCATTTCTGTTAAGAAAAACTTTAGTAACGGTTTTTTTTTTATTTTGAAGTTGATGATTATTCTTTAAATAATCATCAGTGGACTTATTATGAATTCCTGTAGTTTGACTTAATATATTTATCTTCTTCTTCTTTCAGTGCCTCTCCAACTAGTGAAGGTTAGCTGTCAGCTTCGCACATTCCACTCTGTCTCTTGTTAGCCGGAACAATTTGGATGCATTTGCGATCCCTGTCCACTCTTTGATGTTACATATCCACGATTTCTTCCTACGCCCAACACTTCTTTTTCCTGGAATCTTGCCCATCATTATAAGTTGTAATAACTCATATCTGGTATGTCTTAAGACGTGTCCCAGATATGAGACTTTCCTTCTTTTTAGTGTTTGCAAGATTTCTCGTTCTTTGCCGACTTGCCGTAGGACTTCCCGGTTGGTGATCTTTTGAGTCCAACTGATGGCCATCATCCGCCTGTAACACCACATCTCAAATGCCTCTATTCGTTTTCTTAGGTCCTCCTTGATTGTCCATGCCTCACATCCATACAGATATGTTTATAGTTAATATTAAATAGCCCGCCGCCTATCTACGCCGTTGAGTATAGTTAAAACCATAAAAGAGCAAGCGTACAATTTTTTTTATTCTATCAAACTACAGGCACATAGGGCATAACATCTTCGTTCCTACGGTTGATGGCGCATTAGCGATGCAGGGAATGGACATTGTTTGAGCATGCACTATAATAAGTGTACATGTGATAAGAGTTCTCACTAAAATCAACCAAGGCGGTCATTGAAAACGACAGGTCTTAGAACTTTTGGTTGTCATAGGGTAGCAGTAAGACATTGTGTGTTTAGCATTTTGTTATTTGCACTCAAAATTATGGTAGCGTAGCTATTACTTTACGCCGATTTTAAGTGAGAGAGTGGTAACTCCGGCTGGGCGTGCCGGCCCATTCCGCTACAACCCGAAGGTATGCAACCTGGCACTATAAAAACCTACCTATTAATAAATTACATACAGGTAAAGTGCGTCTTTAAGCAATCGCTAGGGACTTGAAAAACCGCAAAACGGACAACCATCGATGACGTATTCCTGCATGCGAGTCGCACACCCAGCGATGAGCCGATGACCGAATTCTTCTCTACTTTTACGTGAAAGGGTAACAAATGTCCATACATCCATACAAAATTTCGTGTTTATTATATTAGTAGGAAATAGAATTATTATATGCCCTGTACTGAACATATATAAACTGTACTGTATGGGCGAATAAATCGATTGGTGAATGTTTATATCTTATTGATTAAAAAATGCACGGGATAATTTTTTTAATTTACCCGTACGAAGTCGGGACGGGCAGCTAGTTATAACTAATTAAGTGAAATATTATATTCAGATCTTATAATTTTTATGAAATTTCTCATAGGCTCAATAAAGTAACAAAACTTAGCTTTGTTTACAAACATAACATTTGTCGACAACTGATTTGTGAAAAACATCAGCGTCCTCAATAAAAATATAAGAAGTGAAACGAGACTTTAACGTAACGACAAATTTTATTTCCATAACACAAAAGGCAGCAAGCGAAATTACTTCAAACGGTTTAACATTGTTCAGGTAACATTGTAGGCGTCCTAGCCCCCAGCGACGTAGGCCTCACTTCGACCTACTTTGAGCTAGTACCTATTTGTAGGAACACGTTTAAACTTTTAAAAAATGTTTCTTCCGGCTGTGTAAACTGAACTATTTTTGTTAAGCGAAGGCTTCATATTATTCTTTTCAAATTCTGACTGAAGTCATTAGCATCAATGTCCCTGACGTTTATCTTTTATCTTTTCAAAGATATAATATATATATATATTTGTCTATTCATACGATATGATGGATGCCGGTTTATATGCGAATAGCATTTATAAATCAATCTCTTCAATTTATTTAATAGATGATGTGCTCGTTTGAAATGTCTATTGAACTAAAGAGTACTATTAAAAGTGTGTATGCATTGATATATTTAAATGTGTTGCTTTTATATTTATCTGAAATAAGATCATTATATTTATGCTTTTAATAAATGCTTTTTGTAGTTAGCAATGCAGTGGAATTTTAATATTTTCTTAGCATCGTTCTGAAGAATTTTGTTATAAGTTTTTTTTTCGATGAAACAGTATGCGTCATGTCAAGGATGAGAGATTTATCGATTATGATTTAGTTGTTAATGGATACTTTAAATTTTATATAATATTTTTTTGTAACCAATTTAACGTTGCTGTCTTCTTCTTTCAAATAACAAATCAACGATATCAGTAAGAGAGCTGCTGAACAATGTTTCGTAAACTAAATCGTAAGGCCGGTGTGTTTTTACTAACCTTGGGAACTAAGATGTTATGTCCCTTGTGCCTGGAATTACACTGGCTCACTCACCCTTCAAACCGGAATACAACAATAGCAACTACTGCTGTTTTGCGGTAGAATATCTGATGAGTGGGTGGTACCAACCCAGACAAGCTTGCACAAAGCTCTACCACCGAGTTTCAAGAAAGGGAGTATATTAACAGAATGTAAATGCCCCAGAGCTGGGCTTAAGGTTTCTCCTCTTATTGAGAGGATTTAGAGCTTGCTGCTCAAACTGCTACAATGTATGATGGATAGACTTGTGGCAGATTTTCATTCGTAACATTGCAGAGGTTCTTGTCTGGTAACAATTCATCCATAACGTCCATCCGTCTACAATAAGGATTCATATTCTATTTCTATATCAAAGAAGTGTGAAACAAGAACAGATCAATAATAATAAATTTCAATATTTTTTTTTTCATAAACGATCCACATTTGCATAGCTGAGATATGAACGGTTGACTGAATGAATGCAAGAACGTTTCGCGGCGAATGTAATTATTCTCATTCACCTGCCGGGTAAGTTAACAGCGACCGAGTTGCGACCTACTTCACTTCATTCGATTATTTTACGCATTTTATAAATGGGTTACCATTTATAATATGACATATTGTCTTGTAAAATCGTCTGTTTTTAATTATTGTTATTGGTTTAAATGTGATGACATCGTGTGTTTTCGTTAATGTATATTAGATGTTAAAAACTAATTCATCTCAGATCGTATCAACGAAACGACGAGACTTACGGCCGAATACTGAAACGTCATTCAAATATGATTGGGACTTAATTATTTGGAACTTAATTATTAAGTTCTTACTTATGTACGTTACTGAGCGGCTGTTTAGTTTTCGTGAATTGAACGTGATTGCGCTCTTTCTGTCATTATTGATTTTACATTCGAAAGAAGAAGACAGAGCATCGTTTAACAAATCATACGCTGAGCAAAGTGTATGAATAAGATCCGTGATATCTAAAAGTAAAACTAATTAATGTTCATTAAGTAACTGATCCGCGCAAAGGCCCCCTCTGTCCTCTTAATGAAATTTGGAGCTTATTCTATCACGCCGCTCCACTGGGGTTCGATAACTACATGTGGGAGAATTTTCGATATGTGCAGATTTCCTCACGATATTTTCTTTTACTATCAGGCACGAATGCAATTTTAAATATATATGAAACTCGTTAAAGTTGTGGCGGATTTCAAGCCGCTATCTTTGTTTAGAATTTGTTTTATCGCGGCTATAATTTTTTTGTAATATTACATTCATTTTAATTATTGTTTTATGTTAAAAAACGTATACGTCGCTCACGCCACTTTATATATATGTACATAAGTGTAAGTATATTGACGTTTTTGTGGAGGTGAATATACCTTTTTTAAAATTAATAGTTTATTGTTTTTTAAATGGGTTTGGTTAAATGGTTTTATTATAAAATGTATAAGTCACCCGTACAAGAAAGTACAACTTACGTCCTTGATTTTAACCTGTACCATTTTATAACATGGCTTTCATAAAGGAATAGTAAATTGCTATTACAAATAATTGATTAATTTGATCATTGCATTATAAGAAACTTGACATTAAATCCCGCTCAGTTATAAAAAAGATGCTGTCATTTAAGTCATATTATATTTATGATGTAGTTAGTTATATGTCTATTAATATGTCATATTAGCTTCTATATAGAAATCTGTAACGGTATTTAGAATGCAGGTTATTTGTGTACAGCTTTGTGGAGTAGTGGTTACCTACTGTTATTGATTATGGCGCCACCGGGTTCAATACTGGTCGTAAATATTTGTATACACCATACGGGTGTGTACTGATTGTATGCATTTCCAAACCACAAAATTGAGTATTTCATTATAAGGCAAGTAGGTTTTTAATGAAAAAGTGCAATTTACGAAAGCGTTTTAAAACTGTGTGCAGATTAAATATGTGAGATAATATTTTTATGTTTTACAATAATATTAACTTAATATACAACTATGTGGTAGGCCTTAGCTCAAGACCGCCTGGGTAGGTACCAACTATTCTTACTCGATATTCCATCCTCAGTATTTTTTTATTCCGGTAGGACGGGTGACTCAGCCAAAGTGACTACAAGCACAAAGGACATTAAATAATTAAATGATGGCACATTGGCATTGTAATATTTCTTACGGCACAGATGTCTTTGGGCGTTGGTGACTTACGATGAGGTGTCACATTCACCAGTTCGCTTATCAATCTATATAAATAAAATGATAGAGGTCTGCAGTTGTGCGCGCATCACGGAAAAACTACTGGATAGATATCAATGAAATTTTCTAAATTTTATTGCTTAGACATTCGGCCTTGCCTTAAAAATGATTGCGATATCTTCATATAATAAAAAGTTATTAAATTTTCAAGAAACAATGATTTGTATATGCACTGCATGTTTAGTGATGTATGTTTAAACAAAGTATATTTTTGTTTGCGATCTTTTTGATGTTTTTTCCTTCATACATAAGAAAACTTTGTTAATATATCAAGCAACGCGGACGAAGTCGCGGGTATCAGCTATTGTTATATAAAATAAATTCTAGTTGAACATTTCTAGTTTAACGTTTGTGGATAATATTTAATTCGTAAATCCTTATGTTGTCATTAATATAAATACGGCTCAGTTGTCTAATAAAGGCAGTAATTGGAAGTGGATGTCAGATATATTGACTGTTGTACGTTCCGTAACGCGCGTTAATCTCTCGAACGTCATCACATATAACATTAGACGACAGTATTATTATTGAATGTACGCCTCATTAGAGCTGACGCGCGTTAGTTCCACGAATTAACTCGAGATTTTCAGTCAAAATGTAAACTATCATTTTATCTTTCTTTGTTTTTTATTATTTGTAACTGCCTAGTTGAACTAGTTGTTGATTTAGTAGGAATTCAGGGAAAGTCGTTTGTTGGTGAGCCTGAGTCCGAGCCTGAGCCTGAACTTTTTCTGGTCGTGTCAGATTTTCGCCCCGTCGGATTATAAGAGTGAGAAAAAAGAGAATATATATATATATATATGTTTATGTTATATATATATATATATATATATATATATATATATATATATATATATATATATATGTTTGCGCACACACTTATGCACTATAATATGTCCTACGCACTCGTTTATTCTGTCTCGAGATTAGCTGCCGTGGCCTAAATCGTTCAGAAAGACATCCTCATGTATAACTGAATATCAGTTGGGAAAACCTGCCATTAGACCTTGAAACTTGAAACATAATAATGTTTCATAATTGATCGCCACTAATGAGAGCTAAGATTTTATATATAAGTCTTATTTTTGAATAACATTGTCGCACCCACATTTTCAATCGAATCACAGAACCACGAAGTAGGTATACATAATATAGCTGTCTACCCCGACAAGCTTCCACGAAGCCCGTCCGTAATATACAGTTCATCCTAACTTAGTATATTCATCATCACATCTATAGTTCATTAAAGCTACATCAGTTAGCTGTCTATAGAAAAAATAATTATATATATTACTAGCTGCCCGTCCCGACTTCGTACGGGTAAAATAAAAAAATATCCCGTGCATTTTTTAATCAATAAGATATAAACATTCACCAATCGATTTATTCGCCCATACAGTACAGTTTATATATGTTCAGTACAGGGTATATAATAATTCTATTTCCTACTAATATAATAAACACGAAATTTTGTATGGATGTATGGACATTTGTTACCCTTTCACGTAAAAGTACTGAATGGATTTTAATGAAACTTTACAATAATATAGCTAATACATCAAAATAACAAATAGGCTATAATTTATAAAGCTATTAATAATTATTAATTTATAAATTGACCAAAATATAACAATAAGAATTTTAAAGAAGATAACTTTTGTCTCTTACACTATATCATTTGGACAAATGTTTTAAAAGTTACGACGATGACAAAGTGAGTGCGCGACACTATGCAGCAGTACACTGTGGGAGAAGAATTCGGGCATCGGCTCATCGCTGGGTGTGCGACTCGCATGCAGGAATACGTCATCGATGGTTGTCCGTTTTGCGGTTTTTCAAGTCCCTAGCGATTGCTTAAAGACGCACTTTACCTGTATGTAATTTATTAATAGGTAGGTTTTTATAGTGCCAGGTTGCATACCTTCGGGTTGTAGCGGAATGGGCCGGCACGCCCAGCCGGAATTACCACTCTCTCACTTAAAATCGGCGTAAAGTAATAGCTACGCTACCATAATTTTGAGTGCAAATAACAAAATGCTAAACACACAATGTCTTACTGCTACCCTATGACAACCAAAAGTTCTAAGACCTGTCGTTTTCAATGACCGGCTTGGTTGATTTTAGTGAGAACTCTTATCACATGTACACTTATTATAGTGCATGCTCAAACAATGTCCATTCCCTGCATCGCTAATGCGCCATCAACCGTAGGAACGAAGATGTTATGCCCTATGTGCCTGTAGTTTGATAGAATAAAAAAAATTGTACGCTTGCTCTTTTATGGTTTTAATTATACTCAACGGCGTAGATAGGCGGCGGGCTATTTAATATTTTTATAAATTAAATTTTACTAAAAGCCATTGAAGTAACTATAAATATATTAAGTCCAACTACAGGAATTCATAATAAGTCCACTGATGATTATTTAAAGAATAATCATCAACTTCAAAATAAAAAAAACCGTTACTAAAGTTTTTCTTAACAGAAATGCATTTCATACATATTAATTTCAAATCACAGATTTTCAAATTTCAAGCAAACATTTATCCTTTACTTATATTTATGCGGGCAACAGCTAGCGTACGGGCGACAGCGGGACGCGGGGCGCGCAAGCGGTTGCATCACGCGTTTGTATGATGGGCGATAATTTTAAAATTACGATTACTCCTAAGATATTGATTTAAATTGGGTGGTGTAAAGGGCAATTATAATATACATTAAATGCTTAAAGTAAATAACGTATTTATTTTAATAAGGATTAATATCATATCCGTTTTTATAGCTTTCCAATTTTACCATTTTTATGTAAACATTTTTTAAACATTAAAATGGGTATAGTTAGCTATCCTTAAAAGATAGACATATGCCATCGCGGACTTTTTTGTAGATCTATGAAAGTGGAACAATTTCACCATACATTGTTTTGTTATAACTCAAAGGGATTGTACAGCGTTTTCGATGAAAGCTCCCAATCGGCTCGTTTTTTTTCCGACTTCTTCAACAATTATCGCTATATTTCAACAAATTTACAGAAAACATTAATGCATTATACACGTAAACCTTCCTCTTGAATCACTTTATCCATTGGTGATAACCGTATGAAAATCCGTTTAGTACTTTTTTAGTTTAGCGCCTTTATAGAGAAAGACATGAAACGCGGGGGACTTTGTTTTATAATATTTAAGGAAGCGGTTGCATCACGCGTTTGTATGATGGGTGTTGGACCGCCTGAATTTATTTAGTGCGCGATAATTTTAAAATTACGATTACTCCTAAGATATTGATTTAAATTGGGTGGTGTAAAGGGCAATTATAATATACATTAAATGCTCAAAGTAAATAACGTATTTATTTTAATAAGGATTAATATCATATCCGTTTTTATAGCTTTCCAATTTTACCATTTTTATGTAAACATTTTTTAAACATTAAAATGGGTATAGTTAGCTATCCTTAAAAGATAGACATATGCCATCGCGGACTTTTTTGTAGATCTATGAAAGGGGAACAATTTCACCATACATTGTTTTGTTATAACTCAAAGGGATTGTACAGCGTTTTCGATGAAAGCTCCCAATATGCTCGTTTTTTTCCGACTTCTTCAACAAATTTCGCTATATTTCAACAAATTTACAGAAAATATTAATGAATTATACACGTAAACCATCCACTTGAATCACTTTATCTATTAGTGAAAACCGTATGAAAATCCCTTCAGTAGTTTTTTAGTTTAGCGCGTACATACAGACAGACATGAAACGCGGGGGACTTTGTTTTATAATATTTAAGGATAATATTTAAGGATTATACTACCTATAAATTACGTTTTAATTAAGTTTTGATTCCATATAAAATTATTCACTAAACAATACAACAACATAAATTACTATAAACTCGCAAAACGATGTTATTAATTGTTCCTATAAATTCAATAGTCAATTATGTTGCGGAAGTAACTATTCATATCGAGGCACGCGTTTATATGCCGAATATATAAATGTAATAAAAACGATTTTCCCATAAATTATATATTAACATTCGAATATTATAGGCATTGTTGGGAAATGAATTAAAATACGCCACGTTTCGCGTGACGGTATACATTGAACGTTGACGATTTTTATGTATTTAATTAACAGGTATTTATTGTTCGTAATTTAATATGAAGTAAGCTTTATGCGGCCAATGTAGGGGCTACCTGGAAATATTAAGCACTTGTAATTGCTTCTTTTTAAGTTCGATACAATCTTAAAAGTAACTGATTCATGTTAAAGGAATATTTATATTCAGTCTGTTCTAGGATTTTTTTTAAATACGTTAAGTATTAATAAAAATATAAATAAATGCATTGTTAACAATATTGTTTCATTGAGTTTCTTTCGTCGGCTTCTTAACAAGTGAGGTGTTTCTGTTCGAAACGGAAGTAGACTTTTGACAATCAATAAGTAACTGTAATGCTTCTATATTAAATAATGGTTGTCTGTAAAGTCGGTTTACGGACGATAGTTTAACGTGACAACGTCATAACAAAACATTGATGAAATGACTGCAATCGAGTGAAAGAGAGATAGATGCGGCACAAGCGTACAATCAGCGTAACGGGTCAATGAGCGTAACGGGACAATGAGCGTAACGGGACAATGAGCGTAACGGGACAATGAGCGTAACGGGACAATGAGCGCAACGGACCAATGAGCGCAACCGACAATTTTTCGTGCATTCAGCCAGCGTTCCCATGAACATGAAAATCCATATTTATTAGAGGTTGTCACGTCAAAAGAAAATTTTGACTGTTTCTTTAAAAGCAATAAAATCTTTGAATCAATTGGTTAAAAGAACGTTTTTAATCAGCTCATTTTTTATTTCTTAAAACCAGTATTACTTAAGAAATACTGTACAATACATTTTCGTAAAAAGTGTTTTTACGTAATAATCTGAACCCTTAATTTTATAGGTATCTGAATGTTCATATACGCGTGTGTGGGTTGACGGGATGTCATTAGACGAGCAATGTGCAATGACCCGAAGCGATGCATCCGTAATTATTATATCGAAAACCTTGGCACCAATAGACACCTCCGGCGCTAAATCGACATCTATACGTATAATTCATATTTATTAACATATATGTACTTAAAGTATTTTTCATGTTGAAACTGTATAATATATTAGATAGTATACATTTCACGCGCGTTCAACATCACTACGTTATTACGCTACGTGGGTCGTAGCATAAGGTTATATAGTCAACAATCATTCGGAATAATTTATTGTTTCGAGACGCTGCAAATGCTGATGTTAGCGCGTACAGACTGATAAACTCTTGAGTTTAATAAAACAGTACCCGCAGTATACTTAGGTATGTTACTTAAGCTGACATGTGTTGTGGACATTTTCTTTATAGTAATAATAATCAATTAATTATTGCTTACAGTTTAATATTATTATTAATTATTTAAGTCGATTATAATTCGATAATATCTTGTTTTTATAATAACACGGAAGTGTGTGTATGAGTAGACACTTTTTCATTATCATTTTAATAGTGTTTGTCACTGTTGCGTCGTTCTTCTGAGTAAATTCTTGCAAGGCGTTCACTGAAAAGGCAAGGCGTTGGAAGCGTTGCCCGATATATCGGACCTTCAGTCAGGTTGCGGATATAAGCTATCCTGTTTATGACGTCACACCGCTGCGCGAATAAACTGTTTCCTCATAATAATAACAATAAATATAAACTATCCGTTAAAATCTCTAAGCATATATAATTGGAAACTGTGAGCAATATGATAAATAAGACAGAATATGACATTTAATTTTAATATCCAAAAAAACTTTCTCATTAATATTAATGATACACTTATGTTCATTATCTGTTGCAGAGGTTAAAAAACATATAAACCATATATAATTACTATATATATAAACTTGGTAGATGCATATTTATTAAAAGACAATTATATAGACGTTAAATTCGATGCCTAACTTACAAAGACAATTCTAGAAGTAATTATTTACGCTTGCGGTCGACTTTGATGTAGCCAGTAATAAATTACGGCGTAGCATTTGACTTGGCTTTTTGGATATAAAATTTCTTATATGATCACATTGCGCGATCATAAGTATCTCGTTATGTTATATTCTTGTGGATTTTAACGAATAATTTCAATGTTTAATTTCTGATGTGATATCAGTAGTTACGTAACTTGATTTGACCATTTATAATAAAATGAACTGCGATTCATTTTAAATGAACACGTCAAATTTATAAATGGTCATTATCATAATTTTGGTTATTGAAGATTTTATCAGAAATGAAAGGCGGTCATTCGAAAACGATCCAATATTTGAAGTGAATGGCCCCAGAGATCTATCTCAGCGCTCACCAGATCCTATCTTTCAGCAACAAGTTCACACTTCATTGTTACTGATGAAAAATCGACTTTAATGTTTGCCAAATAAATCTCAAAATGAATTGTTCAATATCGTTCGTAAATCGTCGACGAAGAAAATTGAACTTTACGCCAAGTTCCTTAAGTTTAATTTCGATCCGATGAATCACAGCATAATATACTTCTTGCATTTATACGCGGAAATAGAAATTACTCTTCGAGTTGTTATTTTCATTACAAAGCATTCCCCTCGATTGAGATTTTTCGATGTTAGCGAAAGAATTGGTCTGTTGATACAGTTTTAATGATTGAATTTTAAAAAATATTCGTTATTTGAAAGTTAATTATACAATAAATAATTGAATTTATTCCGATATTTACTTAATGGTATTATTACTTCAGCATTACAAATCTATCCAAGCCTTATCGGCTCAGTGCGAATTGAATAGGTTGTGCAAATTTTCAGCTCATTGCGCTTAGTGAAACTGGCTTAGAATTCAATTGCTGTATTTGATTTGATCCACTTCCATTCATATGTGAACCTCTTTGGTTTAGTGACATGTTAAGCAGATGTAAGACACGGAGGTCCTGGGTTCATATCCCAGGTCGGACCAATAAAAAGTTATTGAGTTTTTCATTCGACAATTCTCACTAGCAGCCCGGGGTCTGGAAGTTGGAAGTTTGTACACTCGCGGGCGCTTAAACTTTTCCGATTGTGTCGGATTGCCATCCCTTCGAATAATAAAGTTAGGGAAATTATTCAAGTTCAAGAGAGTGGACCTGTGTTTGCGCATAAACATGTACACTATAATATGTCCTGCGGAACTCCAGCCAACTGGCTAATATCTCTTGAGAGGTAGCTGTGCCCGAAATCGGTCTGGAGGACGACTATTCATTTGTGAAGTTAATAAATACTTGTATTTTTTAGTTACCTACCCTATATTCCTATATTTATATTTTAATTAAACACAGTTCTAAAATTGTAAAATTAAAGTGCGTTAAATGATATAAAAGCTCGTTTCATATCTTATCTTTTATGACGACTAATTTTATAGATATCTTAGAATTTTTATAAGCAATAACCGCAGAATGACGTCATTTAAATATTGATTTCTTTAAAACTTCGGCTTTATGATAAGTGAAATGAACATTTAATAGACAAGACAAACAATAGATATAGAAAAGATATTTTTTATTTGAGTCTTGAAAATTATAAATTAAACTCGTCAATCCAGAACACAAACACTATTAGTACTAATGGATAAACTTTAAACTGCAGTGGTATTCGGTAAGAACTTTTTCATGGCTATTTAATTCTTAATAAAATGTCACATCGTACTAGCGTAAGGCTGCTATAGTGTTAGAGTTGTTATCGAACAGCACCGCTGAACATAGAACAAAGAGGAAATGATAAATATAAATTAAACACTATGACCTATTTGCAATAATATTCCAAGAACGATTATTAAGGTCAAACTGGATTCGATCCAAATAAAATTGGAAGCTATTCAGCAAGTAACATCGCGTAACCTAATTACACTGAGAGCACTCAGATACAAGATGATACGAACAAATAAACATTCATCGAATCGATACGATCGCATTCTTTGTCGAACAGTAATCGTTCAGTGCATTCCGTCCTAATCTAAGGTCGAAGGTTCGAATCGTTAGAGCTTAATGATTATTATCTACTTATCCTGAAAGACTGGGTGTATTGTTTTGGTATTATCTTGTTGATGACGTGATTCTGACGCGATCGTTAATTGATCGCGAATTCCCCATACATGTCGAATATTCGTCGATGAAAATCGTAAATGAAAACGGATTAAATATTAATAATACTACAGTTTTTTTTAATACGAATTAGGTTTTTTTAAAATTGATTTTGTACATATTGAAGTTACTTTGTTGGAAAAGTTTGAGAATCGTCGATTATAATATATTTAATTCCTTTATGGTATATATATTGTTCAGATTTTTCTTGATTCTCTTTTTATATTTGTGTTTTATGCGTTACCGGACCGGATACAGGATATGGGAGCTGGGCAACGAGCGTAAAACGTTATTTACTTATTGTTATTTAACTGAAATAAATACACGTTAAGTTAATACAAATAAATTATGAGTCGGTAGCTGTGACCTGCGTGGTCATAAATAAAGATATATTATATTGTTTTTAATCAACTTTTTGGATAGTAAAATGCTTACTATAAACATTGCTTTTTAGGGATTTTAACGAATAATTTCAATTAATCATTTCTAATTTGATATTATTTGGTAATGTAAATTAATTTAAACAATTATAATCAAATAAGTTGCTATGAATTTTAAATTAATACGTCACATTCAAAAAGGCTGATATTAGTATAATTGTTATACTAATATTCGTAAACAATCACTCTGTGGAACCAGCTTTCGCCGGCGACTTTTCCGAGCGATACGACATAAAAACCTTCAAGAAGAGAGCGTACTCTTTCCTCAAAGGCCGGCAACGCACCTGCAAGTCCTCGGATATTGCAGATGTCCATGGCCGGTGGTAGTCACTTTCCATCAGGTGAGCCTCCTGCTCGTTTGCCCCCTCTTTATATATAAAAATATATATATTATCACGTAATCTGCCTCCTAATACTAAGTACCTTGTATTGCTGTATTTAATGTCGATTGACCCAATGTATAACTGGAACAAGGTACGGAAATACTGATAGGGTTGCCTTTAAATGAAAGTAATCACTTACCAAGAGGCGACCAGCCCGTGTATTCGTATGTATGCCTTCGTGTGAAGCAACTGAAATTGCAATAGAAAAATGCGTATATTTTTATATATAATAGTAATAATCAAAATATAACCCTTTTTACGATAAAACCAACTTCTATTAAAATATTATTAATATATGTAATTACAAATATAATATAATTTACAGAATTGTATAAATTACGTACTACTACTTAATTTTAATCGTCAGCTATCAATCAGAATAATTAGAAGCAGCGCATCAGAATTAAATCAGCGTAAATCTCTGAGCACTTTTCCATTTATTTATTCATAGTAAGAATTTTCTAATTGTAGAATTACGTTTAAAGTTCTTTGATGATTTTTTTCTCAAGAAAAAGAAAGGTAAATTGGTAAAATAATTATCCAACTCAATAAAAAGTAAGGGAAACTGCCCCTTGCCTCCTTTTACAATTAACGGATTATAATTACCGGGGCGGTCACGTCGTCCACCCTCTACCCTACGCCGGCTGAATATATACGAGGCGCACTCCTCGCGCAAACCTTGGTCCTAACCCCCCGCCAATATGTCCTGTTATCTAGATTTATCCCGGTCTATGAGGTACCATTAATTTGCTACGTGAGAATAATATAAAAGTTATGTTTAGACATGACTTTTCGAGCACATTGCCGTACTAATATTAATTGGGTCTGCTTGTATAGTAATAATAATTAGATGTTTATTTTTTCTTTAATTAAATATTATTATTTAATAAGATTTATACTTATTATATTTTGTAAAACAACAACAACAACATTATTGATCTGGAATATATAAGTAAAGCATATATAAATATAAATATATATATATCTATATTAATAAATATGATTTTTTTTTAATTGTCTAATGAATAGCTAAAATACTACACCGGTACACCTACATACATAAAACTTATACTAAAAGTTTCGCCCGCTTTTAATTCAGACTATTGACGACAAATTTATTTTTATATATCATACTTTTATATACTATATATATTACAATTTAACATAATGATGTATTCAAATAAAGTAATAAAAACATTTCTTATTACTATTGTTACTATATAAGTTATTACTATATAAGTCTAATAAAATTTTATAATTTTATATTTATTTGTCGAATCCGGTCATTCGTACAGACACTCAAGGGAACGGAAAAGCGCGCCTATGGTTGTGAACAACAATAATGATAGAAGTTATGATGTCCCCGCCTCCGACATATTTATGTCTTAATTATTATTTAATATAATAATTACATTTAAAACAATTTTATTTGAACATATGTTTTCTTTAATGGTAATTATACTTCTTGATAAATGTTTTTTAATGATACAATTTCTACTAATAATACAGTCTTCGTAAAACATCAGAACAACAAAGCGGGTTTACATCAAAATTAACTTGTTAATTATTTCACGGTTGGGACACACAATAGAACGTCTACATAATTTATTTCATCCCCAAGTTCTGTTAGCGTCCCGTGTATAGTGCTATTTTGTACTGTCAACAAAAACATCATGAGTGGGGCTCGTTTGAAAATAAAATAAGAAAAAATATTAATTTTAGGTTAAATTTTAATTACAAGACTTGAGTATTTTTGATGATTCTATTCGATGCTGTTGGAAACTATGTATGTATATAGAATTTAAAGTTATGAATATAATTGCTATGGAATAACGCATTTATGCGCTCGTATGCCTTAGATTAGCGGTGCAATGTTAAAACGCAAAAGATGAGATTAAGCAGTATCTTTCGGCCGGTCGCGTGGTTGACTTTTTAGGAATACTTTTGTTGTTTGTTTTACGCTACTTTACGGGTCGCGTGGCGCTTTCATTCTCGATTGATGCGTTTTATTTTATTATATTATATAGGAAGCCAACGCTGTATACAAACCTTACTTCAAATATTAGAGGCATGTCATTGATAAATGAATAGTTAATCGAAATTTAAATAATCTTGCTGACCCTACTCTCCAGGCGAAGTGAATAGTTCGCTTTGTAGGACTGGCAGAGTTGAAGCCACACGTCTACATTAATGAATTGAAATAATTCATGTGATAGTGTCGAGAAAAAAGTGACACGTGTCAAAAAAAAACGATTTTGTCAATTGAAGCGTGACTCAAAAAGCTAGTATTTGTCTTTTTGATTATTAAAAATAATAAAAATATTTAATGAATCAGAAATATTTGGTTGACTGTGTTTTCTCACCGATATGTTAATCTTAGCTGCTTCGTAGTTATCATTTAGCTTTAGGTAAATATATGTAATAATATTTAAGGCTTACATTAACGTATATATTTGATAAGCCTGCGTTTTTAGTTAGTCTTTGTTTAGATTGGAAATTAGTGTTTTGAAAGCCTATATATATATATATATATATATATATGAGCTATATATATATATATAGGCTATATATAAAATACATATCATAAAAGTTCCTATCGCTATGTAAACAACTGTAACTTACTCACGCGAATTGCACATGACTTTTCTTGGTCGTAATTAACATGTATTATTCCTGTCAAGAAAACGTACAGAATGTTTTCTAAAATATCCCGTTAAATATATTTTTAAGCAAAATTCTGGCTTGCAATGCTCATAATGACCAATAATTAACAAACGTCAATTTTAAAACTGCAGCTACAAATCATTGTCTGTTTAAAAGTCTGTGTGCGTTCATATGTTTACCCTGTACTAGTATATATTGACAATAAACCATTTACTAATTATTTCATTATAAAACGGTAGTATTTATAAATAAAATAAAAAATAAAAATACCAGTTGATATGTCAATTCAGAAATATGTTTCAATTTTACTGTCGGTTTATATTAAGCTAAACGCCTTTTAGCGTTCACTATAACAGGACAAACAAACATCGAACCTCGCTCGAATCGTTATCGAAGCCTGTAGCGACAAATTTTATTTCATTCGGTAACCGTGTGCAAATCTCGAACCCACAGCTGTGGACATAAAACTCGCCAACATCGTGTAACCGCATCGAGTGCTTTGAATATGCAAATACCAAGTTGGCTCTAGCCCCTAGTGCTCTCGTCTCGGGCTTCGAAAGCGAACTTCCATCTCTAGTGAAAATATTATCTTACCTCCCTGTATTATATTTTGGAGCTCTTTCTGAAAGGGTTCAAGTATTGTAACAGATATATATACATATATATGTCTGTAGTTATATTATGTTTGGTTGCAAATGTGTATATATGCAGTTTTGTAATCAGATATATATTTTTTTATTATTGTATAATATGAAAGTTTGAGGTTCAAGCCCATTCAAGTAACATTGAATTTTCATGTGCTTAATTTGTAATTCTTCTCTTGCTTTGCAGTAAATGTTATAAAACTTATATGTGTCGTATGAAAGTCTACCACTTGTGTAACTACCAACTTGTTTTAGAGCTTCGTTGCTGTATAAGCTCCAATCCTTCTTAGAATTGAGAGGTTGTTACTTTGATTTTACTTTACTTTTATATAATTCTGTAAAACATGTGTTATGTAGTAAGTTTAGTACATACATATAACAGCGTTTCGATTATATAATGAGGATTTTTTAAAATAAAATACTACTTGTTATAACTTTAATGTATTTGGTGGAACAGCAAACAAATCAACTGCGATATCGAACAGAGAGATTTGTTTTGTTGAGCAAACGAACAAGTGTAATCCCATACACGGGGAATATAACTAGCTAGGCATCGTTTGAATATACCTTATTGAGTAGTTACTTCTGACGTTCTTAATTGTTATGAAATATAACGTACCCGTTATTGTATTATACAAGAAAATTATTCTATTATCTTGTATTAAGATATTCGAGCTATGTTCTTATAAATGCGTTATATTTGAACGATCAAGTAACCTCTCTGACAAATGCCGTAAAGACGACCACCCTAAATACTCTTGCTATTTATTAGTCAAAAAGCTCATGAAACCAAAAGCCACCAAATACATATATGAAAACTAGTACTGCGTTATTAAAATTCACAATACTTTGTCATAGTCTCGTATAAGTCGCTCCAACTAAACTTTATTTTATCAAGACCCTGGCGACCATAGGGACAACGTCCTTTGTGTATGTAATTACGAAAGTCTACTCATAATCATATACCCAAACAGCTGTTCAATGCATTATTTTTTAACGGTATAATAACTAATGAGCTCCTAAAAATGGATCCTACCGGTCATGTATGTTACGAAGTGAGTCTTGAGAATAGCACTGCTGTAGTGGACTGTAATTACACAAATATAAGTACCACTTTTGATTTCTAAGATATAATATTAATTACAAATTGTTTTTATTTTATAATTTTTATTTGTATTTATTGAAAGTTTTATTTTACTAGAATTCATAAATGAATTTATTAAAAATATATACAGGTATTGAAAACATAAATTGAATATAATATTAGTACAACTAAATATAATAAACGTAGCAAAACCATAAATGATATCTTGTATACTTTCGAGACGAGCTACTTCTATTTTGTTACGTGTAGTTTGGGTTTGTTACGTTGCTAGTGAACACGGTAACAAGATGCGCCACTACCCGCCAATTTAACTTGAACTACACGTAGAGGGTAACTTCCCGAATACGACGCTCGAGAGGTAAAATTTTGTTTTCTTATTTATTATTCTGTCTTCCGTCCGAGCCGGGATGGTCCAGTGACTAACAGTTAAATAATAAATAATGATTTCGGGTTTCAAATAATAATGATAAACTCAGAATTCATAAGACTTAGGTCAACATTTTTTTTATATAGATATGCGGACGAGCATTTGAGCCACCTGGAGGTTATTGGTCACCAACGCTCATAGAAAATGTAATTGTAAGAAATGTTAACCATTGCTTACATCGCTAATTCGCTGGCTGTAATTACACTGGGTCATTCACACTTCAAAATTGAACACAAAAATAAAAAGTATTGCTGTTTTGCAGTAGAATATCTGATGAGTGTGTGATACCTATACCTACAAGAGCTTGCGCAAGCCCCTACCTAAATGTATTTATAATTTACTTATTAGAATGTATTACTAAAGTACATTATTTTATAAATATAATTACAAATATTTGCAACTATATATTATTATAGATTCAGGTCAAAATCAAATTTTCGGAGAGCAATTAGGTATTTTTAATACAATGTAATATCATTTTCATTTAAGGTCTCAAAACACTAAAATGCGAACCCCTTTACTGTGAACAAGACCTAAGACCGCATTCTTAATATTTTATGACCTATTTAGGCATTCGGAAGAAACTAACTTTACAACATAACGGTAAATTTATTCAGTGAAACGACTTACTATTTATAGTCCACGTACATTTCGTGTTGCTTCAACCGTGCGCTTCTACTGGGTAGAAACAATTAAGTTATACATACAGAACACAGTTTCGTACATTGTACAATGTTACATCATGAGAATTGTAAAATTATACGGTCATGTCACAGAATTAAATAAATCATAGTTTAATCCAGCAGTAGGACATTCATATGCTGTTTTTCTTACTACACATTTTTATTTAATTTTTGTATACAGAAAACGTCGAAATGATACAAAAATTAAAACGTAATACTTATATGAATATTACTCATACTATGAAAAAACATATTAAGACTTATTTACTAGTTATTTTTTTATTTTGTAGACATAATATTATGTAAAATAAAAAAAAAATTGACAGCAAAACATTACCTAAATGTACGCTTTAAATTTAAACTTTAACAATCACCAATAACAATGAAATTAAGATGGGACTTGGAGCTAGACAAAAAGAATCATTAGAATCGGTTTATAAACAAAGAAGTGAAACCGGAACATACATAACAATGACATCCTTTTTGGCGAAGAAGCCAGAACTGAAACGGAGTTTCAGTGTTATAAATAACGAATATTCCTTACAAATGCAAACAGATCAATAATTCAAATCGACTGGACGTCTCCAGGTTTCCAATTTGTAGGTAATGCATGCATTAATGTCGATTACCTATTAAATCCTGACAAAGCTCTGTCGACGCAATATACACGCCTATTAATGGCATGCATGTTTGATCTCAAATATCACCTATTGTCTCTCAAACAATATACCGATTTGAGTAAATGTCAATTTTAGAATCTCGTTGTCTCGTTGGGAGATAAATGTTATTTCCCCTTATACAAAGAGACATTTTATTATGATACAGTTAAACGAATGTGTTTCTAGACTTTAGATATTGATGATAATGATGATGATGATGATGATATTGATATAGATGTCAAAGATGTGAACATTTCTCCTAATGAAAAAAAATAGAATAAAATAAGCGTGTGATTCGTATTTTTTTCATTTATACATATAAGTTTATATCAGAAAAATATTAATTACTATTCTTTCCGGCTAAAGGTACAATTTTTATTCGAACTATTGTAGTAGAACGGCTATGCAATTTAATTCTCTGAAATGACATTTCGAAAGTGATTGCCTATTTTGATATTCAATTATATAATATCTCAATTAAGAAAACGCAATTTTCGGTTAGTATTCACATGTCTATCACATTCAGCTAAAGGACCATAAGACATGGAAAAACTTACGTTATCAATATTGAAATAATGCTTATAAATAAGTATTTTTTATTTATTACATATCCATAAAACGCATATTGAAAGGCTAGTAAAATATTACAACTCGATTTTATACCTTTCTTATGTATGTTTACGAATGAAAATCTTGAATGATATCATGTTTCAAACCTAGTAATTGAATTTGAAATACCGAACTCTCTTCTCCGTTTGGAATTTCGCCCATTAAAATCATTCCATTGTGTATTACGAGTATAACTGAACACGAAGTAAAGAGTTAGATTTACTCTCGCTATAAAATTTGCGATTTTTATTGGTACCCTTAAAACATTTTTAGTTGATTTAATTTTTATTATGATTTTATTCACGTAGCGAAAGATTATAAATTACTAATAAATAAAGTAGGTAGTAAGCTAATATTACTATTTGCTGTGGAACTTTCAAATATCTCAATTGTCAAATATGAGAAGAACTGGTTCAATCTCAAAACCATGGGTTAATGTTGTACCCATTTTTAGCATTCCATAGCGTTACTTATAAAATTTCGACTTTGAAACGTGACAACATCTGGCGTCATTTGTCATGTCACAAAGCGTTAAAAAGTAATTAAACTTAAATACTATCAGACATGATAAATACATAATCTTCATTAGCGGCGCTGTAGTCCAGCAATAAAGCGTATCCTTATCTGACGTTAATGGTGCCTCGCCATATAGAACGACATACGGCCCCCACTTGAATGGCGCTATATGATCCTTTTGGATGTCCGCCAAGTATTTGTTATTATACGCGTTTATTTAACTAGTCAGTCTAGTGGCTAGCTTATGAAGGTATATCCTGTGTGTCCCGAGTTACGATTCCGCGTTGGGTTAATAAAACTTTTAGGATTTTTCTAATCCCGAGAGGTAGATCTCAATTTTTTTAGCTTTGATTTACACATGTTTATCATATAAACGATTCGCAATTTTGTTTTTGACTTGTACATTGATTTTATCACGTTGAAACCACGCAGGTGTCTACATGTGTACAAAGTTTCAACTCAATCGAATAAATGCTATAGTAATATACAAACTGGAAACATTCATTTCTATATAAAGCTCATTGTAAGCGGATTGTTCCGCGGTTCGCGGTGCAATGAAAAATGGTCACTACTTTTCGAACGACGATTTTTCCTTTTGTCGTTAAACCGAGGAAATCTTTGATAGCATTTTTGGCGATTAAATTTTGTTTGTATTTTATTCAAGGGGATCTGTAAAGACTAGTTGTTCGTTCACTTTAAATATTTATTTCCTACGTATTGGTTGAAACGCATTTGGTCTTTGTTTGAATTTGTTTTCGTTTATAATTTGAATTTTACTTTATTGTTCGTCTATGGTTCGTTCGTCCTGATGTTATTGAATCTTTTGAAGATAAAGCAAATATTCACTAAACATTGAACACATAAGTTGGTAATTTATTTATTTAAATTTGACTATAGATAAATAAAATTTCATAAAATATATTATTATAAGCGAGGATGTGGCAAATAAGGACTATTGGGTTACACTTACCAGGAATCCTGCCGACAAATAAAATATCTTTATGTAATTGTGTTCTCTTTTTAAATAATGAGACAATGTAAGTACAAAATGCTTGATGTCATATAAATTGGCCACTTACAATAATGGGATTCGCTCGTCTGCTTTCTTAAATAACTTTCTATATCATACTTAAATTAATTTATTTGATGTTGCTCTCTCTCTCTCTCTTTAGTCGCTCCCTCATCGCTGAGGAACGTGGTCATCGACGGGTGTGTCGTCAATTAATCGTACCCATAATTGTAGGTCAAATGGGTACAAATACATCACGCTGAACAAAAAACAAGAGTTTAATTATATACATAACAGTTATCAATAAAAATAACATCACATTTATTGTATTTTGACCGCAGCACTCAGATTACACGTTAGTCGCGTAAGTCAGCCGTGTATTGTATCAGAGCTTTCATTGAACAGATATGGAAATGGCTCCAAACATTATATTATTGTGAAATCAGTAAATGGTTGACAGAGGATGCAGTTCTATCCCTCCATCCATCCCTTGTGTTATTTAAAGCTGTTGCATAATAAATAAGAAATACTGTTTTTTTTTAATTAAACTAGTCTAGTATCGCATTGTTTTGTTAACATTTGTTTCATTACGATTATCGTATGATAAACATATCTTTCATTGTTTCCTTATATCGTAAACTGTAAATAAAACTCGTGAATTTTTGTTTTATGCTTATTCGTGATACAATATATAGTATAAATTATTAATTAATTTCCGTCTATTCATTGCTATATAATACTATTTAATCAAATTACCACAACCTATGATTCAGAATAAAATAAATTAATTAAATAACAGTTTATGTCGCACTCGATTCGGCTATTCACTTACACGTAGTTAAAAATGTCTCTTTGGTTTATTAGTGCTAAGTAAATTGTAAAGTCAGAAACCTGAGGTCCTAGAAGCGAACCCCTTGGTCGGCCCGATATACCGAGGACCCTAATAAAAATTGTTATTGGGTCACAGAAGCAAGAGTTAGTTGTGTTGTGTTTAAGGACAACGTCAGTAAGAAATATATATGTATTTTAAACTCGATCATACATTTTAAATGTTCATCTCACAGCGAACACACCTAAAATGCTGAGTTTTCTTTTTAATTTACAAATATAAATTATCAAAAATATTAACACAGAATGGCTAAATTTTTCAACCGCCCCTTTTGTTTACGCTGTAATTTAAAAACGTGATTCAATTCCGATGCACTCTAAAAATAGGAAGCGACGAAAGCGCTTAAAGTAGTTTGAAAGAGTGAATTAAAATTTGCATAATACTCGTATCTCGCTACCGTCGACGGAAAATGCTTTGACGAAATATTTCGAAGCTCACCATTCGAGATATTTATTTACCTGGCGTAGGAAATGTGAAAATAAAACGGAGAAACGGGAGGTAATGCGAGTATAGAGAAATAATTATGTTCATGAAAGGAATGCCCAAAAATACCAACAAATGTTACACTCGCAGCGCGCCTGTGCCTGAGCCTTTGATTCGAGGAATTTTGTAACGAAAACTTGTAAAATTTTACGTATAATTAAATCGAGTCCGGTTATGTGAATATAGAAATTTTCCAAGTGTAAATGAAATGTATGAATGCAGAATAATTCGTGTACAGGATCTTTTATGACTTTCTTTTATTATGTTATCTTAATTAAGTTGTTTATTTTATAAAATGATAATATCCTTATTATATTATTTTATAAATTAAAGTAACATAAGTATATCCATACATAATATATACAAGCTCGTAATATTACGTATTCGAGACTAGTAATGAGAATTCCTTATCAGAAACATCTGGTATTATTTATTGTCTTGAAATGGAATTTGATACTGTGAATTTTCATACCCTACGCCTTATAAGCGTAAGCGTAGAATGTAGAGGGGCACCTCTACATTCTACTACTATTTTATATATAATAGCCGGACCCCTGGGATATGGAGTTGAAAACAAAAGCTACGGAGACTCCGTGTGCTCCTAAGGGTGTAAGATATCTTACCTCCAGCAAGTACTGTTGGTCCTTAGTCAACGTCCGATCTTGCACAGATATTTATAAAAACAAACTTGTCTTTCATTACCTGTTTTAGTCCGTAGTTGACTTATCACTTTTTTTCATCCAGGCTTCCGGGGCTTACAAGACGGCTTCATAAGAAAGCTACTTGATAAGCGAAGCGGTTCGAATCCAATATATAAATACTTAATGAATTTTAGCAATTAAAAATTTATATAAAAACCTCATTCCTGTAATGTTTAGAATGTTACGTTTTATATATAGTGGAATACGAAGTACGACACGAATTATTTAAACGTTTTTAATTTATCACATATGTGCGTATTTATTTTTACTTTATGCTCTTTTATTTGTACATTTTTTATTTTAAACTTGTATGATCTATGCATGTATATCTAAATAATATAAAATTATCAAAAAAAAAGTTTAGATTTAATTTTTTTCATAATATTTATATATGTATCTACTATAAGAGAAGATTTGGCAATCGGTCGTAAGAATATTTTAATACAGCTGTTAATTTAATGAAAGTGTTCATTTATATAATATTTTCTTTTGTAAATGTTACTATAAATTATCCCTTTTATTTCAGGTAAGTGCTGTTTCATCATTCACGCTGAAAGCATCATTTATGTGAGTCGTTTAATTTCTAAATATAGTCGTCTAGAAGTGAGAAATAATTAATTTATCATTATAATACTAATGTACATCTTAGACATCAGGCTGTTATACTAAGAATTATATAAAATTGTAACTGTTTTCAAGTCGATTTACCAATAGTCTTCTTAAATACATCTTTGCCATTTCGGCAGCCCCACCAGCCCTCGGGTGTTGCAAATGTCCATGAGTGGTGGTAGTCACTTTCCATCAAGTGAAGCTCCGGCTCCAGTGCCCACTCTTACATAAAAAAAACATCATAAATAAATGATAAAAATCGTGAAATGGGTACATTTAATTGTGTTTGAATGA
Organism: Nymphalis c-album; assembly: GCA_963151315.1. NCBI lineage: Eukaryota > Metazoa > Arthropoda > Insecta > Lepidoptera > Nymphalidae > Nymphalis > Nymphalis c-album. The sequence continues at coordinate 2,632,059 of OY720602.1, read as the reverse complement.
TTCTGGTTCACCCTGACAGTTTTGAGCTATTAGTCTGGCCTGTAATTGCGTATTTTTTTCATTTATGATTATATAATACATGTACCTGTATGAACTACTTATATATAAAATGCCATGTAAAAAACAAGTGACTTGTAAAAAAAGACAATCCGTTATAGCTGATTTAATAATACTGATTCTATTAATTTCATCGCGTGTCTCCGTTTCTCAACTAATTTAAATACTGATTATGTAAATAGTTCTAGACAAGCGTGACACTTCAGTGTAACCCATCAACACGTCAGCAATGCTCTGCATATCAGACACGCTCGACTCGCTTGCCGACCGATATGGAATTGTAAATTTAGATTTTATAAGCGTTAAATTTATTTCATTTTTAAAATAACTTGATTAAAATATTAGTTATGTGTGAATAGTTTTGTTCACAATTTGACATTATTTTCGAAACACATATTTATGTATATATTCAGTAAATATATCCATTTATATTTGAAGGGTTAATATTTATTTGTACATATCTTGTTTCTAAGTCAATGAAACAGAAGTGTAAAAATTGGATATTTGAAAAATAACAAATGTAATGCATTAATTATTATTGTATATCAATGACTAAGCTATTTATGAAATAAATAAATATTGATAGATGGTTACTCATTTCATACTGTAACTAAATATATGTTTGCGAAAACATAAGCGTATAAAGTCACCAACGAGCGCACCATTCGATCACCACTAATGTCATGAACAGAGGACGTTTAATATAAGCGTTTGTGGTCTATAAATGTCTATTGAACTACTCTAATCAATCACGTGATACGATAAATATGAGGAGGTTCTGATAATAAAATAGTTGAATTATTACTGAACACAAAATCTCAAAATCAAAATACTTTAAACAACATTGAAGCATTACACTTGCTTATTGATAGTCAAACTAGAAACTAACACCGGTTAGGAAAAGAAACACACAGCCCTGAGATGAACCGCTTAAAGAAATTCAGAATATCGAAAGCTTATACTTTAAAAATCTTATTTATGTCACTATATTTTTTGCCTTTGTTAAGGAAGTTTGTAAATATTCTATTAGGGAAAGTCCTCCTGTTTTGCTTAAAGATATGCTTTGAACTCAATTCCACTATGCTGCTTCAGAACATACAGGATTCCTCAAAATATTTTCCTTCACTGCCAAACATGAGATGGCCTCGGATAAGATAGATATTAATAGATAATATCTATCTTATCCATTTATTCGTTTTTGATATTTGCTAATTAAAACATTATTTTTATTACAAAAATAATTATTTTTTTAATGGTTAGTGAGCCAATGTAATTAAATTTAATGTCCCACGTGAAATTACCAAATAAGATCCCATGGCTAGGCACATCAAATCCTCAGTATCCGTGTTTATGGCAAACGTAACTACTTTTCAGAAAAAAAAAGCACGCTGTAGAAATATGACTACAGTTTAATCTTTCTCAAAACTGAGCATTGTTTTAAATAAATGTGCGCTCAGAGAAAGCGGCTCCCATCAAAGTGTAAAAAGTAACGTTTTTGTATCGTTCCTCTTGCAATCTATCAAACTGTCTAAATTTTCTGCACCGTCGCTTTCAAGGCATCGTCTTTTACTGGAATAGGTATACAAAGTCGGGAATCTAAAATCAGAAAATGATTGTTAAATGTTTGATTTTTTTTTATTTTATACTGGGGTTTTTGTATAATTAATAACGTATTTATATAAACATTCACAACATGAAATATAATATTAACATCACATAATACAAAGTAAAAAAATATTATTAATATTATTGTTGAATTACTTAATTAGTTAAAAAGCGATTTTCTTGCCGTGTCTTTTAATTAGAATGAAATGAAAATTTATTAAATAACTAGGAAAACCCGATCTTTCGACGGTGGGTAATTAAGTTTGTGACAAACACCCTTCAAAACCTGCTATTTTAATGTATACAATTTCTATTTTATGTATTTTTGCAACATGCAGTAAAGTTATCTATTTGTGTGTGTGTGCGTTTGTGTGTCCGTTTGTGTTTATGTTTGTACGTCTGTTAATAATTTTAATTATTCATTTATATTATACTAAAAATTAACATCATTTAATTATTATTTATGCTGAATTTTCTTGTGAGTTTGATGATTTTTTGTTTCTTTTACAATAATAATATTTTAATAGGTAAAAACCTATCAAGAGTATTGTTAATTGTGTTATACAAAAGACTTGACAAGATTATTACAAAGGACTAGCTTGTTTTTTTTTATTGAGTTGCCGCTAACGTCTTTTTAGTGACTATCGTGGGCATAACCATATTGTTAGTTCTTTGTCTTTTAAATACTAGTTTCAAAATAGGAGGAATTTGTCCTATTTTTGAGTGGAGAATGTATAGTAATTTCGGAATTGAAATATAACTTTCAGAATATAATAAATATCTATATAAGGAAATAGGTCTCAATAATGAGAACGGTGATTTAACATTTAATTTAATCCGTTGAATATTAAATCAAAATGTGATCTCAAGAACCTGGTTAAATAAGAAATTGATTTGATCGATTGTTATTCGGAACTATATACAAAAGCAATTCTATCGCTTTTGTAAAAAAAAGTACGGGTAACCAAAAAGCTGGCATTATCTTACTTAATAATATCTTGCATGTAAAATTTACTTGTAACCAAGATTTTTCATATAGTTTCTTAATCCGTGTTACATTCGAAGTGAATGAAAACTCCGGTCGCCCTGAATCTTTAAAGCGTAAAGCCTTTATAAAAGTTTAGAGGATAAAACGACGTCCATTCATTAAAGTTATGATAGCGTTTAAAGGCGTTCCCGGAAGATTTTCTTTTAACGTGATATATTATCGGCGGCAAGTTGGCGAGGGTCCTTACAGCGTGAAGCCGTTAAGTATCTTGCTCGTTTTATTGTATCGAAAAATTATCGAGCATTAATTTTAAGAGAAAGAAAGAGTAATGAATGGCCGTTGAAGTTTATACATTAAATGGCTTATTGTGTGTTCGTGTCGCGGTGGTCTCATTATATCAAGTTTTCCCTCTCTTTCGGTGAAAAAATAAAGTCAGACTATATAGAAATATTTGAAATATTGGGAGTGTTAACTCGTATCGGCTTAAATGGTTTTTTTATGTGCTACTACAGATCATCGTAGCACTTGTAGCGATGTAGCTTTTGGTTACGTGCACGTAGCATCAACGTAGAAGATCGTAGCCCCAATGTCGATTACGGTATTATTTAAAGATTGTAAATACAATTGCAATTAAGTAAGAGTATAATTAAAATGAATATTAATATAAAAAATAAATTAACTATAAGGTTACGGTCCTGCTGTAGCTATTGATACAGCCTAAGGTGAAACTCGCTAGCCTAAAAATATATCTATTTAATCTTGCCTTAAACATACCCGGCCATTAACGATTTTGTACTCTACTCGACTAGATGGGATTGTTATTTATAAAACGAACAAAATAAAATTTATTACAAAAAGAAATAAGCTTTCGAATAAAAAATGCACATTTTAACTTATTTTTAGATATGCATGTTTTGTTTTATAAATGTTTATTGCTAGGATAAATGATCACGTGCATTAATTTTGCATATGTTTAATATATAAGCGCAATAATGTAAGCCGTTACAATCCTAATCGCACAATCAAATGGTATTAACTCTAGCATTCCACAGCTGCGTTGCCTACACGACGCTTGCAGTAATTATCACTACGCCGGTAATACTAACTTGAATACAACACCTGTAAAGATGCGAACAATGCACACTTTTTAATTTTCAATACTTTAAACCGATTGCATATTATGAGTATATCGCGAAAAAAATCCTTTTATTAGGTATAAATCGAATAGTAGTTTTTAAACGAATAAACTATCAGTTGCTTTTAAATATGTAATGTGCGCCAAATGTAGCCCACCGATTCACAACCTTTCTTCGCTCTCATTTAACGTATTATTTAATATAAATTTATTGTTCATAATGAAGCGATAAATTCATTCGGTGTTACAGTCTCTATTATAAATTTCGACGGGCGGTCGACCCGCGAATTTGTTTTCTTACATTCGAATAATGAAGACCTATCTTCGCCTAAAAAAGGACGAAATTAACGAGTGGACGAAGACAAAGATAGGGACAGTCGGAGGCTGCTGGATACGGACAATTTGCAAACTCATTTGCGTTATTAATAAATCCGACGTCAGTAACACCGTGCCAAGAATGCGGCGGCGGGTCGCTTATCAAGGGGTTTTTAATAGAGTTTTCGCTTTAAATAAAGGACGGCAGGACGGTAGATAAGGTTTTGTGACGTTGCCAACAGGTGTCGCCGGTGACGATAAGGTCTGAATAGTTTTTGCGGTATCGCTGTGCCGAGATAGCGACGTGAATGGACGAACAGTAACGCGCTTCGGAAGAGGGCTCGCGTTCACGTCCTTAATGTTAAGTAAACCGCCTTTGTTATACCTTGTGCTATTTTTGTTCGCCACTTGAAATGTTAGATCATTGTCCTAAAACCTCTGCGTGTTTTTTTTTTCAAATGACGATTAATAATATTTTAACATATCCAAATTTTATTTCTTTAAGCGATGACATTTTATTACCATTTTTTATATAAGATGAGATGAGACGAACGAGCATATGTTCCACCTGATGGTAAGTGGTCACCACGCCCTTAGACATCGACAATGCGCCACCTTGGGTTCTAAGAAGTTGTGTCCCTTGTGCCTGTAATTAAGCTAACTCACTCATCCTTCAAACGGGAACACAACAATACCAATTATTACTGTTTTGCGGTAGAATAAAAAAGAAATGTCAAATCCAGACATACAATTTTTATTTCCTTTCAAATTTCAATTAAAAATATTCTTCGGTTTTATGCTTGTTTTTTATTGCATAGGTAAGTGGACGACTCTATGGGTCACATGGTGGTAAGTGGTCAGCAACGCCCATAGACATTGGCATTGAAATAGATTTTAACCATCGCTTACATCGCCAATGCGCTACCAACCTTTGGAACTAAGATGTTATGTCCCTTGTGTCTGTACTTACACTGGCTCACTAACCCTTCAAACCGGAGCACAACAGTACTTGGTACTGTTGTTTTGCGGTAGAATAACTAATAAGTGGTCGGTGCCCACCCAGACGAGCTAACACAAAGCTCTACCACCAATAACATATTTTTACTTATTGTATTTATTTAATACTTAAATGAATATTAACATAGCGAAAATATTATAAATCGTTTATATTTTATATGAAAAACAATGACTCCCATGGAACGAAGCCTCACTAAAATATTTTTAAACAACCCCGTTAAGTTTAACGTATAGAATTTTCAATATTCTCCGTTGAATTGCCCACCCGACTGAAGAGTTCTTGTATAATCGGCTGCAGCCTCCGAAGCGTCTCGAACGCTAATAATGAGTGTCCTCGAGAAACTTACCTCTAATACTGCTTTTAAAATGATTATCTACTTATAAATTGTCTTTTAATGGTGGCCATCTCCGTATAATAGCTGTTTTACTATCGCTCCAAGACGTAGTTTGCGGGCTTTTCTGTTTAAAAATGAGGATTTTACTTCGGTTTTATCAGAATAGCTTCGGATAACATTATTGGTTAATTTAAATTTTGTTTTGTTTAAGTTTTTCAACATTTAATTTGGTTGCGTTTATTCTTACATAAATAAGACTAGTTTTGGTTTAAAATAACACAATGAACTGTGTCAGAAGGATAATATGCCATGTGTGTGTGCTAATACGTAATAAATAAGCTCCAAACCTTAAACGTAGAGCTTAATCCAGCAATGGTATATGTACAGGTTATTATTACCAATTTTAATACATATATTAATAAAAGTGGAAGCCGAGTGGTAAGAACGCTTATATCTTAACCGATGATCGTGGGGTTCAAGCCCGGAAGAATTTCATGTTCTTAATTTGTGATTTTAAGTCATCTCGTACTTGAAGGCGAAGGAAAACATCGTGAGGAAATTGGCATGTGTCAAATTTCACTGAAATTCTGTCACATATGTATTCCACCAACCCGCATTGAGGCAGAGTGAGGCAGAGTGAACTCGAAGACTCAGTTAGTTGTATCGAGCGCTAAGATCATTAACATATCAAGATTTCTCCAATTATGGTGAACGATTCATACAATGTTTCATTTTCATGTGTAGTGCATGATAGACAATTGACATAAAATATTTAGATGCACCACATGTGTTGAGACGAAATCTGGTACATCCAATATTAAAAGTTTACCAGTATTTAATATTGTAGCATGTGTCGCGTCATATTGTAACTATGTTTAGTTCGGTTACAATATGACAATACGGACGTAATGTCATATTCCGGCTGTGATGAGATTTAATCAACTTGTCTGTTACATTGACTTGTACAATTTCGTGCAATGACAATAAACTATGATGTGTATTTGTATAGTAATATATGAATAATGAAATTCGTCGAATATGTCTGATTATCTAATACATGTGTAAATGGGTGTTAGTATATCTGTTTCAGATTAATAGACTGTGACACGAATTTTTCTTCGATTTTTAGAATTACTATACTACTACTAAACGGTACCTAACTCCTTTAGGCAAAGTCGCGGGCGGAAATTAGCTAAATTATAATACGTATTGTAATTATATATCAATCATTCCTTTATTATTATATTTTAAAGAATATATAAAACAAACAAATAAAAAAGTATAATACTTAATATATTTTAAGGTAAATATTATTGAATGAAGTAAAGATATCTTCATTTCATATTCAATTAAATAAGGATCTTGCTTAATTCAGTGGAACGATCCGAGTCATCTAATTGGAGAAGTTTAACTTCGTGTAATCCTAGTTAAGCTTATTGCATGCATTAGCCTATTATTGCATTGGAATAATAGACTTGTTATGAACACATGAAATCTTCTATGTTAATACGCGTTCAATAAGTGCAAATAGTTTACACGATCGGATACATTTTAACCTCCTGAGATGTATGGGATGCACTTTTGTATTTCGTTTTTTACGTAATTTTTTTAAGCAATTAATTTTTTAAATGTATGAAATAGCCTACCTATTTCATACGGACGGGTAAATAAGCCTTCTGATAGTAAACAGTCGTCCATAGACATTGGTCACCGATCTTGGGAACTAAGATGTTATGTCCCTTGTAAGTGCACTTACACTGGCTAACTATGCTATAAATATAGCGATATAGTATTAAAGCCCGTTTACCAAATAATTAAAACAAATACAACGATTTATTTGATTTAAGGACGTCACCTTACTTATATATAAGTAATATTTTATGTTCATATACAGTAATAGATAAAAGCGTCGGCCGCAGCCCGCTCCTGCTATTTTTTTCATAATACATAAAACGCCATCTTTCAGCGTCAGGTACTTTAAAAATAAATAAATAAAAAGTAGTTGTGAGCTGTGAGAAAATCGAGCGATGCGAAAATAATCTCTTACACATTTTGTATAAGGCTTTAGTGTAAGCTTGTCTGAGTTCAACACTCATTCTCTAGCTAAACAGTAATACTGTGTTTGGTATTGTTTCGTTTTAAGATAGTTAACGTTTATATTATAATAATAAATATTTTATTTCATTCAAAAAGTTCCATAAAATTTTTAATCGAAATTAGTTATATTTTCATTCTTATAAATACAAATATTTGTACTATGTACCTGGTAAGCATATCAGTCCAATGAACCTATCCTTAACCTACCTTTACAAGTATGAGTTGTTACGTTTACTCAGTGGTAGAGATTTGTGCAAGCCTGTCTGCGTATGTACCACTCACTCAGACATATACAACTGCCATAAATCAATATTAAACATTGTTGTGTTCCAGTTTGATGAGTGAGCCAGTATAACAATAAGCACAGGAGAAGTAATAAGTTCCTAAAGTTAAGGCTATGTGAAGGATGATTAATATTCCTTTTATTATCAATGTATAGGGGCGGTGTTAATTTTAAATAATGAAATAACACAACTTATGAATCCGGATATTCATATTATACCATCTCATTTAAAAGTTACTTATAAAAAGGAAGTGAATATTATTAAAATTCATTCTCCAAGCTGTAGGTGAGCAGAAGATTGTACAATATAATCATTATTATCTTCAAGATTTTCAAAGAACAGGACCATAAAAAGTAATACTGGTTGAAGTTTTAAATAAAAGATTTTATCTTTTTTTTTTAATCATCTTGTCGATGAAATTAAAAAACTTACAAATAAAGTTACACGGTAACAAGGAAACTTCGAATATATTAAGTCTCAACACACACAAGTCAACATACAAGAATATTGACTTTATTTAGGTATGTATGGTATGGTATACTTGTATGTATATACATACCCATTGCCTTAAAATATATGTAACAAGCTTATTCGACTTCTATATATATACCATCATGAATATGAAGAAAATCTGTATGATAAGAAAAAAATACATTATATAGTTTGAAAATATAATTAGTATTATCAGACGTTATACAGTAAGATTATTACAATTAAAAACTTTTGAATAAACGCATAAGGAAAAAATATGTGGGGCTTGCAGGAAGATGTATTAGCATTGAACTCTTTTTTATTTGTGTGCATGTATTTTAATATATGTGTATGTAGAAGTTGTATATGTAGGTTATTAATTCACTAATTAACAGATGTTTTCATTCCTGACGCTATTTGATCTCTAATTATCTTTGTTATTTATCTGACGTTGAATAAACGCAGACATCTAAATTAATATGTTTTTCGCAATTCTGTTGAGTTTTATAATTATTCATACAAAGTTGTACATCACCCGCATTAACTTATTATATTTAATTAAATACAGGATGCTTACTTTTAAAACAATAATTCAATTCAAATAGTAAAATACGTTTGTTTTTAAACATTTAATAATTAAAAGTTGTGGGTTATAGGTATTACATTCCATTTCGTTGGCCTTACGTAATGATTTATTAGTCCCTCAAATATTTTGATTTATTAAAAAATAATGGCACGCTCAAATGAACAATGTTTTATGTTTTTATGGTAATATTTTAAGTATCAAACATTTGAAAATTGTAGAATAGGTTTTCAATAACATTATAATGAATATGATCCGTATTTCTTGTATCAAATATTTTTTTTATTGGAGTATTTAAATATTGATACCCAAATGTATAACAAAGAATATATAATGAAGTTAAAACATATTTTTTATACGTAGACCTTTTGTAAGGTATAAAGATTTATCTTAAAAGGCCGGGACCGCCCATTCCACGTCGTCGCCGCAGCAAAAACGGACACGACCTTCAAGAGGTTTTTGCACTATTTTGTCAAAGTTTAGGATTCGATCTAACGTACATATAAAGTAATTTAATATCACTTAGAAGAACGTAAGCGGGAAAAGGTTATGATTTATTTAAAAAAAATGTATTCGGGATTTTTCACAAAAATAACAACAACAGTTTACGACAATAGAAGATTAATACGGTGTGATACAATATTATTTGTATTACATGATACAATGACACTACATTTATAAAAGAAGAAAACAATTATAACGAAAGACATAGCAAAACATGTAACAATCAAACTTTAAATGAAATAAAATCATATTACATTTTTTATGTTAACTATTAAAATGTAATTTTTGTTAAGGAATATAAGTATTTTATGAATAAGTACGACTCAATTCATAATTAACTTTCGTAAAAAATATACCATAAGAACAACAAATGAAAATTAATATTCGATTAAATCAATTAAAAATGTAGAGCAGCGAGCTTAAAGGCTCTTAAATTAAGTGGTTCTCTCTCGTGTCGTCTCGGGTGTTCTCAACGTTCTTATGGTAAACATTTCCGAGTATCACTTATGATAATGATGAATTAAACACGATATGATGATGGATTGATCACCGTATTTTGTTTTATGAACAATTCAGTCTCATTATCCGATACGACCGGAGAGTTCAGGCGCAGGCGCTGTGTTTGTTTTTCGGAGTATTCACAAATATTTTTTTCATTTAACAGAACCGTTAGTAGAATAGCATGTTGCGTTGGCTACTCCTCAGTCGGTCTATATTAATAGTTTGAGAGTTAATTAAAAAGCCCCAAAATAAACATTTATGTAAGAGTTAGTTTTATTACTCAAAAGTCTCTTTTAATTAAGAACTTATGTCGAATTTTCGACATAAGCCTTTCTACTCAGTCTTTTCTTTCTCGGATAAAGAGAAAATATATTTTTCTACTAATTAGCACTTACGAATTTTTTATAACTTTTGTTTAATTTAAGAATACAAAAATGAACGAAATCTCAAAAACTGGCAATTTCTGTTTGTAGAGCACTCAAGTACACGAATGGCAAGGATTATTTCACGGTGCATTTTACTGTAGGAGCTTACAAATTTTTCATCTATGTGGATGAAAAATTGCGGGTTTTCGTAATTTTTAATTATTTGATTTATGTTATTTAAGCGTGGAAAAGAAGTTTTTGGCCGGTTTTTCTTAGCAGAATCTACAACGCAATGTTCTTCGCAACGATGGTGGCTTTACATTTACGTGTAATGTATGTATTCGATTTAAGAGTGTTTTTTTTTTGTTTCGATTTAAACAACAATAAATATAAAACATTAGGACTCGTTTTCGATAATATTGGATTGATTTAAATCGCGCGTGAGTAATATGATATAACACGTTTTTGAATACTGAAATATAAATTTTATTAAGCATCATTTGTCCTTAGTTTGGACGTTTTAAAAACAATGTATGCTTCGTCGAAGTATTTATTTTTTAGTCTATTTTTCTACTCGCTTAGTTCCCAAGTTTTGACCTACTTTATATTACTTAGATTACTATATTTGTATACGCTATACTCATTCTTTGAAGATATTCTCGAAAGTACTAAGTTAATCTTCATACAAAATTGATAAAAAAGTTAAGACAATTTTTTTATATATTTTATATATCCGTTCAGAAACGGATTGAATGTTAAGTTACCATGACATTCAATTTAATTCTGTAACGATATTCCAATATCAAATTTGAATAAAGAATGTTTTTGTTTTTTTTTTATTATTTTACATAGAGGCCAGACCGAATGTCAAATAAAAGTTTCAAGTTAATTTAAAAATATTGGCTTCGAACATATTGTAAATGAAAGACCAAACTAATATAGTTAGGCTATATTCATCGTGTAAAAGGTTTTGGACTGAAATGTACTTTTTTTTTAAAGTCAGTGCGAGTCAATTTTTTTAGATAGAAAGTGTAGTGAACGGATTTTTTGTTACTTAAAAATAGAATATATGTTGCAGTTTTAATCTAGTTAATACACTGGATTAGCTTTCCAGGATTACGTATTGTATAATTTCTTCTGAACAGGCTCGCTTCTCACTTATCATGAATACGAATGATCCGACAAAAACTTCTTATAGCTATAATACGAGATTTCGTACGTACGTTGTCCGGTACTCATGATGTTACAGCTACATACGATATATAACGAAAACTAATTGAGATCAACACTATTGATGCACAATGGAGGCCTCTACGTACAAAACCTTTTAACGAATCATACATACAAAATTTACTCGAATTTAACATTTTTAATTTATAGCGGTAATAATTTAGCGGCTTCTACTCAATAATCAAAATTCGCCGCACATTCGTTTGACTTGTCGTTATTTACAACCACATCGCATACATCGACGAGTCAAACAGCCGAATTAGGCCGGCAAATAGCCGACCGCAATGTTCGTACATTGCAGTATATCACGACCGTATTCCGCAGTGCGCATTACATCGACGGTCGACTTAGTTGCCACGGGCCCAGCTTACATGGTAAAACGGCAATGCAGTCGGAAATTAGCCGTTTAGTCGCTTACGAGGCTGAGCCTGCCAGCGGCAGTGACATTATGCCTCGATTTTGGCAGCGTTTAAGACTGTAAAAGTTAGTGTAATTTTCAGAACAACGTCATACATAAACTGTTTTAATGTAAAATACGCGTTAAAAATCAAAATTAAATACATATTTATATATGAATGTTTTTAAAAGACGATTCAAAATACGTTCGTAATAGTTTACTTTGAATAAAACTCAGTAAAAACTAATAAAACGCAAGCTCAATTCCCTTAGCTATGAATCATTCGGCTAAGCCATGATATAGCTAAGCGCGTGATAAATGCTGTCGGTCGTCTTTTGCTTATGCTAATGTTGTATATAATGGAAGTCAATGCGCATTCGTTTATTTATATTACTTGAGAAGTAATGTTTTAACTTCGTGTGAAACATTACACCTTTATTTTTGTATGTGGCAACAGAAGCTATAAATGTAAAAAAAAAGGTGTGTGTGCGATTCACACACGATAGAAGTAAAACTTCAGTAAATCGACAAAAGAAATAATATAAAATAGTATATATATTTCTGTCTCATTCTTTGCTGGCTTCATCCTACACATTTTTGTATTTGTGTCTCTTACCTGTCGTTTTTTCCGTTGCATCCGCTTTGAAATCACAACGATTTTAAAGAAGTTTCACTTCAAAAAATACATATTATATTAGTAATATTGAACGTAAACTGTTTTCATTATTAAGATATTTAGTCGATTTTTTTCTTGGCATAAGCCTTCATATTATAATATACTGATATAATATTAAAACATAGCGGCCGAATACTGAAACGTCATTCAAATATTATTTGAGACGAGAAGATAAATTTAAAATTAACGGCGTCTTAAAATTAAAGTTGCACTTAATATTTAAAAAGCCGAGATGGCCCTGTGGTTACAACGCGTGAATCTTAACCGATGATCGTGGGTTCAAACCCGGGCAGGCACCACTGAATTTTCAAGTGCTTAAGTGAAAGAAAACATCGTGAGGAAACCTGCATGTGTCAAATTTCACTCAAATTCTGCCACATGTGTATTCCACCAACCCGCATTGGAGCAGCGAGGTGGAATAAGCTCCAAAACCTTCTCCCCAAAAAAAAAAGGAGAAGACGCCTTAGCTCAGCAGTGGGACAGTCACAGGCTGTGACTTTACTTTTACTTTTTTTTACATAATATTTGAATGACGTTTCAGTATTCGGCCGTAAATCATGTACATGTATTATATATGTATAAGGAACAGTAAAACATCTCTGAACATAACTTTAAACGTCAACCGAAAGCATTTTGTGTTACAAGTTTGTTATACAATCTATGCAAATTTTCATTAAAGTCGGATCCGAATCCGAAACTGTATGAATATTCAAAACTCCTAAAGATCCGAAGTGAAACAATTGTAACATAACGCAAAACCTTTAGGTATTCGAATAAACTATGTAACCGTGTAACGTTATCGGTAAGAGCGCTTTGTTTTATTTATAGTGATTACGAGTTATCTCATGTCCGTTTTTAAAACTTGTACTTATACACGTTGTTGAGCGTGTAATAAGTAAAATTCTGTGTCTTCTTCTATCGTATGTCAAATCAATAATGAAAGACAGAGAAAGTGTAAAACTTTACAGTAGCTTAGCAAGTTGAGAGTAAGGCCGTAGATTTTTTTTCGTCTAGTTAAGAGGTTACCAATGACTATTTGGCCTAATTTAGATAAAAGAAAGATGAAATCATGAGTAAGATGTAATAAATGAATTAATTAATTATATATGAATTTTACATAACCCGAAATAAGACGCAAAATACATTTAAAATATGAGGAAACATATAAGAGTTTGCATATATACATATATAGTCTCAATAGACAATCATACCAACATATTATCCACCTGATACTGTTATATATATATATATATATATATATATATATATATATTTTATTTATTTATTATTTAAATAAATATAGTAAAAATAATGGTTAGCCATTTTTATGTAACGTTTTTAATATCGATTGGAAAACAGACACAAGCGAGATTTCTCTTCACAATCGTAAAATATCCAATCGTAAACCGGCATCGTAAACCACCTATCGTTAAGTTTTATGTAACTCCATGTTTTGCCCAAGGGTTTATATTCGTAGAATATTGATATAAGATAAGCATGAGAGCGTGACATATAAATTGAAAAACATATATATGTCAACAATACGCAAGATCTAATCTGAACCATTCATATTTTATATTTTTTTCAAATCAAATTTGAGATCGTTAATAGTAGAAGCATTACATTTAATTATTATTGATTGTCAAATTATAAACTACCATTTACGATTTTATAATACAGTTTTAGTGTATAAAATCAACATTATATATATGTCATACTGCTCGCCATGCCTCTCCTCCTAGTGAGAAGTCTTAGGGCTAAATCCACCACTCTGCAAAAATGCGGTAGATGTACATCTATCGACTGAATCTCGTTCGAACTAACAGCCGCATAAAATGAACTATAAACATAAATTAAACATTTGGGGGTGAAATTAAGAGGGTGTAAAGTACCTCGTCGGAGTAGGAGTCGTAAGTAGGAGAGGATCCTCCGACCAGACGGGTATTGTGTCTGGTGGGCTACTGCCTCGACTGTTGTCGGGTTCTTGTATATATGTTCAATCGCTCGGATAATTTTAATATCGCGATGTAGGATACGTCATTTTTTAGTTCGTATGTGGCGAGATAGATGTCGCTGCAATCATATATATCCTGAGTGCTTAACCGGTTCTGAACCGGCAATTTTCGGTTAATAATCACGTTTTAGGCAGTGAGACATCCCGGTCTTGTATTATCTATATTTGTGTAGACACGCTCGATTATTGAAGTAGACAAGGATGACCAAGTATTCTAGAAGCAAATTTTGAAGAAAATTTAAATTGTGATAAAATCCAAGTCTGTTGTACCGCGTGATGAATAAACAAAATGACATTTTATAAGCACTGAAAAAATATTTTTTATAAATAACGTCTTTCTCCTTCATTAATTAATAATTATTCATTAAAAGAAGATCGTCCTCAAACGCGGCGCTCCAAAAGTTTAATTGCTAATCGGTGCAGAATTGTAATTTTTGAAAATTAAAAAAATATAACTGCAGTTTGAATATTTCAACTCTCCGATGTTTTTCTTCGTTGAATTTTGTCGTGTTTTGCCCTGGAACATGTTGCTAATCGCTCCGCTGCATGATTTAAAATGTTTGATACCGTATTTTTACCGAAATGCAGCCATTTCACATAACGCATGCTGGAGTTAGGAATGTAACGGATTTATGGATTTTTAAATTTTGATATTTATACTGTATTTCTGTTAGGAAATTCATATTGCTTATTTGTTTTTGCTGATTACAATTTTAAATAAAATCGTTATTAAATTGTGGGTTCCTGTACAAAGGTTTCTCAACCTTATATCATCCTATTTTTATTAGAAGTTACCAAACCTTCTGAAAACCCATCAGCATATCTTTCCATCTCCATTAATGTATCAAATAAGACATCATGCACTATATACATATAATAAATAGTTAAACAATAGTTTCACTAAGTTATATGGTTTCATTGAGTGATATTAAAAACTAGTTCACTGCATTCGTCATGAAACACGTCTAGTTTTAAAATAAAATCGAGACTGCCGTCTGTGCACTTCCACGTAACCTCACTTCGCGATATATAAACACGTTTTTCCAATTACGCCGGCAAACTGTGAAAGCCGTGCGCCCGAAAACTGTGAGCTGTGTTTCGTGTTTCGAATTGTTTTAATTCAGTCGAATACGGAGGGAGTCAATTTATTAAAATATACTTATGTGTTACGTATCACACTTATGATCGATTTATGAAGTTACAGTAACAACCTGTGATTGTCCCACTGCTGGGCTTAGGACTCTTCTCCTTTTTGTGGAAGTTTGGAACTCATTCCACCACGCTGCTCCAATGCGAGTTGGTGGAATACACATGTGGCCGAATGTCAGTGAAATTAGACACATGCAGGTTCCTCACGAGATGAATCATTAACACAAATTTCGTATGTAAATTGAAAAATAATATACTTTTGTTGGTTACGAATATAACGTTCACGCAAAGGAAGTTTATGTAAAAAAATTATATCTACGCTAAACAATTACGTCATAAACATTCAATGACGTTTCACTTCACATAAAACTACAGGATCAGACATAACAGCGTCCTATACCTTAACAAATATTATCCCGTGGAGCAATACGGACGTAAAACAAGTATAAAAGAGCAATATCTTAACACACCCCAGTTCGTTACTAAAGTTACTCGAGTAATAAACGTCGGGTTATCCATAATTTTCGAGCCGAGTGAAATTCAATTTTTACCGTCGACCGACGGCGCGTGATGAAAAACAAGAAGGGTTGAACATTATTACTGAGCAGGGTGCATGCGGTAATTGAAATGTCCTCAGAACTCAACCCTGAATCGACGTTCTGAGCCTTTGATTCATTAAGATTTAATATTCTATTTAGAATTTCGGTTTTTGGATGATTCGTTTGTGATTGGAGATATTTTAGTTCGATTTTTAAATGTGTACTGTATAATGTACCTCAAATACACCACATATGCTTTATTACTATATAACACAAAGACTATATTATTAGGTAATTGGATTTGAACTGTTAGCCCCTTGTTTAATTTAAGTACTTTCCGGTTTTTCTTGAATTCATTGAAATACTTATAATATTGGAATGTCCATACACTAATCGTTAGCAGTATTATGAATCAAGTTTACTCCAGAGCCCAGTAGTTGTATAGTAATACATTTATATATGTAGTGAGAAGATATTATTTTTCTAATGCTTAAACTACTTAATACTTAATATACATAAAACGTATACCAGAAAATGTAAATTTCACAGCTTTCATACGTCGTAAATTTAAAAAATTGTTGTGAAAAGCGTTAGTTTCATGTTTTTGTATTAAATTATATACATAAACGAATATCACCAAACTGCTAAGATTGTTAGCAACGCAAATATCACAGCAAATTGTAATGCCATAGTTTTGACGGCTCTGCATTCATATTGATTCGTGAGAAAACCACAATTCTCGCATACCAACGGTTCGTGTTTTGCCGTGTTCGAATTATTTATTATAATAACTATTTATATATTGATGTCGTCAAGTTGAAATTGCTTTATACCCGCTTTTAATTCTGAAATCAACCACTTATTTAGTTTTGCGTAACAGTTTACCAGCTCGTATAATTATTATACCACACCCCGCAATCATGTTATTTTTCATTCGAATGACTTCTGTGGAGAAATGTTCGAAATTTAAAAATATTATTAATATTTGAATTAGTTTTTAATATTTTAAATGGATGTTTTTATTATTCCATATACATATACAAGTTGTGGATCATTGCACTTTATTGACTACCAACTGGAAACGCTTTCGTTCCCAAGTCAAAGGGACACTACTTTTTTTTTTTAATTTATTTATATAAGGACGACGAGTATAAAGTCTGTAACATGTATACATTGGAGTGTATAAGATGTGCCTGTAATTACACTGGCTCTATCAACATTCGAACCGGACTCATTGATCTTGGTTGGTAAAATAAATGGTGAGTGGGGGTAGGTATCACCCACTCAAATAGACTGGCCTTTGTGCAATGCTACCACCGGTGAATTCGTCTGTTCTATGGAGACTTATCGGTATCAAATTATACTGGACGACCAACATATGATAGTTTGTTAAAAAAAATCGAATTACAAAATATAAGTTACTGCCAGTTTTTTTTTACATATTATGTGGAACCAAACATAGAATGCTATTCTATACTATTCTTCTCAGTAGATTCTATAGATTTCCTCTAATGCATATCGTTGGTAGTCTCAGATTTAAGTACCTAGTCAACCGAATTTCGCTCGGCTATAATATAATTAGTTCAACGAAGTATTTAGTGAACATCTACATGGACTTAAAAAATGTGCCATATCGTTAGAGCCAGTTCCGAGATACACAATATATACATACGTATCTATAATGATTTCTTATTTAATATTACAAAATAAAATATCATGTAATAGACTATTTTCATTTAATTTGATTTGTCGTATTAAAAAAGTTACATCATAATGGATTACCTGCATGTAGTTCTATCTCACACGGTCTGCGAGGCTCACAGTGTGATAATTACACTTGGCCCGCAATCTGGACATTTGTCCTTCTCCGGATTTAACTGCATTCGTACGAATAAGTTATTTGTGAGCATTATCGATTTAACTTCACGTGAAACTAAATCATTCAATAAGCTATTAAGATAGATCTGTTTCATCGCCATTCCATCTGTCATTAATTTATTGGATAAATATTTAAAAACTTTGTTTGGGTTTGTTTTTATAATAATATGATTTTTTTATGTATAGTAATTATATTAACTTAGTGGTATATACATATTAACTTAGTTAAGCTCGTCTGGGTAGGTACCACCCACTCAACAGATATTCTACCGCAAAACAGCAGTACTTGCTATTGTTGTGTTACGGTTTGAAGGGTGAGTGAGTCAGTGTAATTATAGCACAAGGGAACCTTAGTTCCCAAGGTTGGTGGCACATATACGATGTAAGCGATGGTTAACATCTCTTACGATGCTAATGTCAATGGGCGTTGGTGACCACTTTCCATCAGGTGGCCCTCTCTCGGTGGGTGGTATTCTCATCCGTCTTTATATGTAATAATTTAATTTTGAAGAAAATGAAGGTATTATGTCGGTATAATTTCCTATTTCTTCCTGTTTAATAGTTTGCAATTATTACAACTTAATATATAAATATATTATGAGCCTTTATATAAACAATTCAAATTAAAATACTAAAGAAACCTTGTTAAATACACAGTAGTATTGATTAGTGGTCGATTATATTCAAGAAATGATTCGTTTGGCTTAAGCTCGGTAAAATTGCTCGGCAATAAAAAACGTTCAGTTAATTTCGAAGTGACATGTCATAAATAGTCGACGTTAACTGTCAAATAGGGTTTATATCAAGGCAAGCATTTTAAGTATCGTTTTTTTTCCAATTTTAAAATAGAATAGACAAGAAATAGATAGCAACTGTCTAGCTTAAAGGATAACATCGGAATTTGTTTTGTTGTACTAACTGAACTGAGAAATAAAATTAATAACAATACATATTTGCAATAAGTCTTCACCAGAAACTAATCAAGAATCATTTATGAAAAAGGCAAGTTGTGTAACTTCATACATGTATGCAAAACATGTTATATTTGTGTAGTATTAAAGTACAAAAATAAGAAATAAAGAATACAAATTTAAAATTTATTATGAATATTATTTATTTAACATTATTACTTAATAAGAACGTAATTGAACATGACAAGATTATCGGCGCTATTAAGTTCATTAAGATTAGGTTAAAATTTTGCTATAGTTTCAAAATAGTTAAGCACTAAATTCCAGTGCCGGGCTCGACCGCGACAAGTCCGAACTAAGAGGGCTCCATTAGTTTCTGTGTCTAAACTAATATGCTCTAATGCATACTCGCTTTTATCACTCTTAAGTAATATGCTTATACGAATAATGAAAACGAATTGGTAGTTGAGCTTCGTATAAGCATTATCTAGTTGTTGTGTTCCAGTTTGTAATGTGAGTGCACTAGTGTAACTACAGTCCTTAGGTACATAACGTCTTAGTTCCCGTCTTTGGTGGCTTATATTTTGGCTATATTTTGATTAAAAAATAAATAAGTATTTATTTATTATTTATGTTATGATTTTTTTTCGTGTCTCATATGTAGTTATATATATTTATTTATATATAAATAAATATTTATTTAATAAATTTTCTATAAAAATATACTTTAAAAGATCGTTAAATCACTTTTGAATATTTGGTGTACAAGAATAAATGAAAAAATCTACCAAAATATTGACAAAGAATTAGAATATTTTGCGAATATCCTATAATACCATAATATTGCGGTTTCAAAAATTCACTATGCATACTCTTTTGTAAATTGTAAATAATGTTGCTAAGCTTGTTTACTTGATTTATATACATTAGATTCTTGTTGGCTAACATATATGCTATGTTTATTTTGATTATGGTAATCACTATTTGCGTGTCTCGAAGGAGACGTTTACCGCATCGGACCTGTTTCTCAGAACAAACATTTGGTATTAATTGTTTGCAATAGGTTCAAAGGTTAACAATACGAAATATTGTCGATATATATGTATGTTAAGTAACACTGTAACTAAAAATACGTTTATTAATATAATAATTAATATAATAATAAATAAATGTATTTTTTTATTGCATAGGAAGGCGGACGAGCCCATATGCCACCTGATGGTAAGTGGTCACCAACGCCCATAGACATTGGCATGTTAACCATCGGTTACCAATTAAGATCTTATGTCCCTTGTGCCTGTAATTACACTGGCTCACTCACCCTTCAAACCGGAACACAACAATAGCAAGTATTGCTGTTTTGCGGTAGAATATCTGATGAGTGGGTGGTACCTACCCAGACGAGCTTGCACAAAGCCCTACCACCAAGTAAATTTAAAAATCAACGTGATACTATTTGAGGCACGGAACTGTAAACTATACCGTTTTCCCAACTGCGTAATTCTACATAAATATGTTGAAAGAAAAACCCAATAAAATCTTATTGAGATTCATTGAGTCCATGATCTCGAAAGTTCTATAAGCCATTAGACCAAAAAGCAATTAATTATGAAATACCGTCCCCTTTATTACCTTTATCAATACGTAGCGCTAATTCACAATAGATAGCGCTACACGACGAGATCCCTGTCAGACTAACGATACTCCATTAGCCTGTCTATGCCTTAATATACACTCTGTTTTTACAGCGTTCGTGTGTCGCACCCTTTTGTTTTCATATATAAAGAGATTCAATTAGTCTTATGTTTTATTTTGTATTATGTTATCAAATAGGTGACGTAAACCAAGTCTCTTGCAAACTCCAAACATGTTATTATTTTATGATGTTTTTTTAGCGATGGGAAAGATACTGCTTTCAACAAAATCAAATTAAATTTGAAATAAATGACAACAAATATGACTAGAAAAGAGAACAGAACTAATCACGACACCATCCACGTAAACTAATGAACAATATTATTTATATAAATATATACAAACAGAATATTAAAAGTCCCTTATGTTAATGTTATAAATTTGTATTTAACGTAAAAGGTATACTTTAAATTAGTGTATTATTGGATTAAATACTCAACAGAAGTAATCTCAATGACTATATCAATCTCAATTGAACAGATGATTTTAATCAGATGATATTTCTTTAAATTCCTTGAAATCCGAAATTAGACATAAAAACGGCTTTACGTGTTTTTTCTTAATTTTAATTAACAAGCTTGTGAAAACCCCAGTAACATTGATTGGCCCAGCCCGGTATTTAAACCCGGAAACTAAAAAAAAATAAAAAATCCTATGAAATAAAAAAATAATTTAAAAAAAACTTGCTATCTTCAGTCGCATTGGCTAGCGTAGTGAGTCAACATACATTTCATAATATTATGTTAATTATTTTTTAAATAATTTTAAAGATGAACTCTTCCAACGTAGAGTAATTGTCAGCGAGCCCTTAAAACAATATTCTTTTAACTTCACCTGTTACTAAATATAGGCGAAATTGTTTTGGCTACCGGGCCGTGGACTACAATGTAGAACATTACTATTTTCAGAAAGTAGATCTTTTTGAATTTTTACAAATATTTAATTATTTACTAATTAATTATTAATTGACGATATTATTTTGGAACTCTATTTGACAAATCTTTTATTTTTGAAAACTAAAATTATTGATGTTAAAATGATTTCGTTAAATGGTGATTTTATATAAATAATATTTTAATTAGTATTAAACTTTTTTTTGTGTGTTAAAAGTTTTGTTCGCTTTTTATTTTATTTTTTAATTTATGCCTACTTGTCATCATGTATTCTGAATTCCGTTCAATTTTTATATATTTGAAACAAAACTCTGTCTCTGGATAAATTGTTTCCGAGGCGGCAAGGATGGACAAAAACGTTTTTCATTAAATCTAAATAGAGCGGTGTTTTTTTCGGGACGGCCTCGGATGGAGAGTTAACTTTCAGCGCCGTCCCTCCGTTGACGAGTTGGAGAGACTTTTTATTTCATATATTTCTTTTATGAAATGCTTTGTTTTCGTAGTGGAAGCTAAACGTGATAAAAGTTTATTATGATTTTGGTGGTAATAACGTAAACAATGACAATTAATTGTTCAATGAAAAATATTTATCGACCTGACAGAAGTACCCCTTTAAAATTATGCTACATAACTTGTGAAAATTTTTTCAAGCGTGGATGACTAAAACATATCCCTTAGGTAAATAGTTATATCGAAGTAAGTTGGTAATAGTAACAATTTTTTTTCTTAAATCATTATTTTATAAAATGTAATATGTTCCATATCAGTTGTACTTCTCAAGTAAAATGTATTTAGAAAGAGATAGCCTAAGCTACAAAATAAAGAAAAATAAACGATATATAAAATTCAAGTAAGAAATTATTATGTTTTAAAATCTAATTTCATTCGAATACCCAGTGAAATGCTCTTTAACGAAGAACTCTCCAGAGGTCGATACGTCGATAAGCGAACCGTATTCTCGTATCGTAAAATAATGAGTTGTTCCTCCATAAACATACATATCCGACGCTCTAAGGACGTGTCGAACTCCGCTCATATTTCGACCTCGTTTCGAGAATGTCTTTCTTCGTCTAGCATTTTATCTTCAGAAACAAAAGAGGATGCTTTTTGTTTTTTTCTTATGTATACAGTTAGGACACGTTGTTCGTAGCTCTCTCCGAAAATGTACAAAAAATAGCTTATAAACCGCAAGGCGCCGTTGCGGGTAATAAACATAAAGGAATGTTATCTTTTAAAATAAATGTTTGCCTCCCAGAAATGCTGTACGCTCAAATATAAAATACACTTTTAATTAAAGCTAATATAATAGACTAACCTTTTTTTTCAACTAAATATTATACAACTGATAATTTGGTTTATTATTTCAATTATGTACCAAATATAAAATTAAGTCTCCCCGATGCATATATGTGTCTGTATGTCCGTGATTAACTCGAAAACTACTCAACGTATTTTCATACTTTACTCACCATTGGATGTAGTGGTTTATGAGGACGGTTTAGATGTATAAGTCAATAAAGTTTTGTGTTAATTGACTAAAATACGATGATTGTTGTCGAAGATTGTTGTTGTCTGAAAATGTCGGAATAAAGCATGCCGATTTAGGTCATTAAGCAGTCGAAATAGATATGTTTATTATGATATAAACGTTTTATGTAGACCCTTATTCCTTCCGTTCGAAGCCGACACAGGTAGCTGGTAATATATAAAAAATAACTATATATAGTCTATTAATACATTGACGAATATTAACTAAATTAAAATATTAGCTCAATATTTCATCGCAAATATACTGTTAGCCTGTTACGTAAGCACCGCGGAAGATATTACAACACTTTTCGTATACTTATGCGGGCCCTAACCAAGATTGATTTCGTCAATAGCTGGCGGGTTGAGCATCAATCAAACTGACGGCTAGTAAAAATGAAGGGTTCCGCACTCAGAGGCGCTCTTTCACGAAAAATAACTACACATAACTCGATAATCTTATATATTAAGATGGATGTTGTTATGTCTGTTTGAGATTAATACACTCCGACACCGTTATATCGATCACTAAGAAAACTGGCACACACAGACACACACACACACACATACATATTTGTATTTTAATGGATAATGGTTTTATACTATGCAGTTTGTGGAGTGCTATAACGTTCATAACGTCGTTATTTGTTTTTACATAATGTAAACTATAGGTAATATATTCTAAAACTTTCAGACAACGATATTGGAAAAATGTAACACCTCATATAAATTTAGTATTATTTCTGAGCACATACGAATGTTTTTTTTTTTGGACTTTGATAATGACGATAATGAGCTTTCCGTAGCCGTATGCTGTTCGTAGATTCTGCATCCCCAATCGGTATACTCAAATGAAGATTTGTTAGTTATTTTAAGAGCCTTCAATAATATGTATATATAACTACTTTAGTCGTATATAAAATAATGTGTGACCATTATTGAAAGTATTTTTTTTTTTTTTTTTTTTTTTATTGCATAGGAAGGCGGGCGAGCATAGGGCCACATGATGGTAAGTGGTCACCAACGCCCATAGACATTGGCGTTGTAAGAGCTGTTAGCCATCTCTTACATCGCCAATGCGCCACCAACCTTGGGAACTAAGATGTTATGTCCCTTGTGCCTGTAATTACACTGGCTCACTCACCCTTCAAACCGGAACACAGCAATAACAAGTACTGCTGTTTTGCGGTAGAATATCTGATGATGAGTGGGTGGTACCTACCCAGACGAGCTTGCACAAAGCTCTACCACCAAGTAAAATTGCGAAAGTGCACTTATTTTCAGACATCGTGAATCAAACTCCGGACGGCCCCGCCCGTATTTATGCCTCGATACAATACTTCGTCTGTTTTGTTGCGTTTTATATTTTTATTTTATTTCACATTACGTTATTACGAACATTATTCAATAAAGACTGGCTACATATGTATATATGTATTTATGCGGTTTCATATAAAGGAAAACAATTTTGTTTTATATTTCATATTACAGGGAACTTAATTGTTTTTGTATTTATTTCAATAACTGAATACAATTTCATTATTAAGGTTTCTTATGGCTGAAATAGTGCACTCTTTAAGCTCATTCTAATAGTGTAATGGCTCTATCTGGCACGATCGTGGCAAGCAGGCTTAGGACTTATGTCTAAAAATTTATTGTTCTTATGGTCTTTATAGCATACCATTAATTGTTCGACCTAATAGACATTGCTTGATATATTATGTTATGTGCATTTGTATAAGGATTTATTTTATACAACATATTTATTTTAGACGTTTGGTTCCGAAACTACTGTCATGATGTATATAACAATCGCACACGAAGGCTTATCGGCGCTTTTGTTTTCATCGAAGAAAATCGCGTTATTATTGATAACTAATGGATCATAACCTACAAATAAAATATATTAATAATATTTTTCAGCATAACAGTTAAAGCTTTATTTATTTTATAATGATTACTGGCTGGATTACGCGAACCTTAATCGCTGGTCGAAAGCCGGGCAAACATATCTGATTTTTCATATTACCTGCATTTATTGGATTGAAATATGGCATACTATGACATTAATGTGGTTTTAGTGGGCTAGATTCCCGGTCCCGGGTAGACGTAACCCGGTCCCCCTCCCCCATTAGACCCGGATACCTTTCTGAAGGTTTCCACTGCGTGAAAATAAAAAGAAATGTCATCCCTGTATACGCCAATTTGTAGCGGAGCAGCGAGATGGAATAAGCTCCAATCTTTTTTTTTATAATACTTTTTATTGTTTATGGCTTGCATACATTTGAATACCTTGTTTGACATTGTGTAACTCATAAAATGTGAATAGATAATGTTCATACACAAAGGGCTTAAAAGACGAATGTATTAATACCAGTTCATATCAATTAATACCAGTATATTGGCTGCATGTTCATATTTTAATATAATCTCATTAAGACAAGTTTATAATAACTCTATTGTTAATTTTATATATTAAAAGTCGCAACGGCTTTACACCAGAGCACCTATTCATAGCACGGCCAGAGACAGGCGCCGTATGGAGTGTCGTTACATAAATACTTTCATTCAGGAATGACATATTTTTTCAATTTTTAATTTCAAACTGCAGACGAAAATGCTTTCAGCAAGAATTTTAATTTTAAAAGCAGTATGCAAACTTAATTAGAAACTGCTGCGGGGCACTCGTAGGTCTTTTAAGTCCACTCACACACGAGATTAATTCGCCTCGAAAGTTTAATACGTAAATGGACGTTAGCAGTTCTAATGAAAACAACTAAGTGTACCGAATGATACTAGTATTAGGACGGTGGACAGTTCAAAACGAAAACGTATCAGATGGCCCGATTATATGTACGACCGTCAATGCGATTTGTTCTAAAAGCTAGCGTATGTTAATTGAATACAAACTGCTTTTAATGCCTCAAAAAGGTAATATTTTTAATACTTAAAATTATAAATAAATAAATAATGATGTTATAGACCTACATAAACAAAAAAATTAAATGGAGATAATATATTAACTTGATTTAAGTTTATACGAGTATGTCTGCAAATAGCGTTCTTATATCAGTATGATTGAGTAAAAGTAATGGATGATGAGGAACCTCCTTCTCGCAGTAAATCTAAACATTTATGTTATATATGAAGATAATAATAATAATAATATCCTGGGACATTATTCACACACGGCCATCTGATCCCAAACTAAGCAGAGCTTGTACTATGGAAACCAGACAACTGATATACTACATATACTACTTTTTTTGTAAATACATACTTATATAGATAATTACATAACAGAAGACTCAGGAAAAACAGACATGTTCATGCACACAAATGTCTGTCCTGGGTGGGAATTGAACCCACGACCTGCGGCGTTTAAGGCAAATGTCTTACCAACCACGCCAACCGTTATAGTTGAAGTTCTAAAAAAAAAACATAGAAAAATGAAACCTAAACTTGAAACGTTACTAAAATTGAAACTGAACTTATTCAACGTCATCAAGAAATGACTCGGCGATTTAGGGTTTGTATGCCATTGTTCGCGCATCAGAAGTGACTACTCCCTGTGGGAGCACTTCTTAAATGAAAAATATTTCTATAATATTTTAACCCTAAACGACCAATATAATGTGAGAATTAATTACGACGTTTTTGCTTATTACAGTCGGTGGCGTAATCTAAAGTAATTAATGATATGTAACAAAAAGTTACCAAAGATAATTAAGCGTGGGTTGCAGGTGCGGGACAGTGTCTAATGTGTACATAAATGAACATAAATTGGTCTGAAAGGCCTCGTGTACGTTTGAGTGTTACAATTTACTTTGTATAAAATGTTCCGTTTTTATGTTTATTTTTATTGAACAATTTATACAAAGTTAGGTAGTCTTAGCATGCATTATCCCATTACACAGTAAACATTAACTAAATATATGTATTCTTATTCTCTGAAATTTCAAACATAATATTAAATTAATAATTACTTCGTGGTAGACCTTTGTGCAAGCTCTTGTGGGTAGGTACCACCTATCAGATATTCCACCGCAAAACAGCAGTAGTTTGTATTGTTGTGTTCCGGTTGAAGGGTGAGTGAGCCAGTGTAATTACAGGCACAAGGGACACATAATCTCAGTTTCCAATGTTGGTGGCGCATTGGCGATCACTTACCATCAGGTGGCCCAAACGCTCATCCGCCTACCTATACAATAAAAAAAATGAATTGAAAGCGGCTATCATGAAAATTGTCTGAATCGTTTACTTGTATATTAATCATTACAAACAATGATAACTTCGGCATAACAGAATCTTACACAGTTCGTAAAAATATCTTAAAGTACATAAAAATATTTCTAGCCTAGCCATCTCTAACCATCGATACTGACAACGCAAAATTTGAAACGCTACCAACCCAAGATCATAAAATTGAATTTGAACGTGGATTATCCGTCTCATAAACACACGGCATGGTTTTGGCAGAGAAGAAAAGGGCCACCCCATCTTTACCCGTCGGTGTCGTAAGTGCCAGTTGATGGTTTTTTTGTTGAGTGCATTCAACAATCGAACTTATATGGCTCACACGTAATGTGGTGGGAATCAATATTTTACTAGAAGCATATCCACGGACATCTATCTCATACATAAAGGAATTTTTCATCTCTTTCAGATTCAGCGATGAAGGTGATGGTATCTCCTTAATCCCAAAATCTACCGACCCTTTAAGTATTACAAAACCCAAAGACAACTGAGAGTCATGTTTTGCGAGAACAAAAGCTTACAAGTGACACGACAGCAGTAGGTAAAATATAAGTGTAGCAATTTTTATTAAATAGCGGGCGTTGCAACGCAATATTATGCAAATGCGGGAAGACTGCGTGCCGGCGGCGATTTGGCGCCGGTCTCGTTACGTACTGCCTCACTGACAGCGGAGTAGTTTGACGTTAATATAAGACGTTTACTTTAACGATTATCCTTGAATATGTTAATTTTCATTAGTTAAGCTCGAATGAGTCTAATATAATATTGTTTCTTTAATTTATATGACGTCAGTATTAAAATTCAATACAGGCAAAGGTTCCCTTATTGACAGTTGAAGACCAGATACATTACACTAGGTAATAAGTTCGTGATATTATAATACGTCACGATATTGTAGTAAGTTCACAGGCTAACATAGTTTTCATGTGTCACCAAGAACGAGATTAATTTTATTAACAGAAATTGAGAACATGATACAGTTTGAATCAGCAATTTTTTATTAAGGTTAACGTTTTCTAGCCGCACGACTATATTGGCTCATATTATATAAACCACCAGGACCTTAATATGTATTATGAAATATACATTTATTTAGGAAATTCACCCATATACATAAATTTAAAAAGCAAGAGAAGAATTGCTCATTTTATTTTATAAGATATGACTGAACAATTTCATTCAATTGTCCGCTTACATTGTGACCACACATCGTGAGTAACGTTTGCACCAGCTTTATGAAAATCCGTAACCCGAGTCGTTCCACTGCATTTCTCTTAGCTCTGCGATGTTTGTTTTTATGCATAAAACATTTTCATATATAAGCTATATAAGAGATTTATGAAGAAAATGAAACATCATCTTCATATTGTTATCGTAACTCGTAACCAACGTACCGCATGTCCCATTGTTATATAAATATCCTATATAAGTATATGAATGTGACTGACTAGCTATTCCTGGCGTATTCACCCGCATTTTATCGTTACTGGTCGTCGCCCGTGTGTCGAAGCATAATGTTTATAGAATCAAATATATTTTCTATTCAAATACGCTCTTAAGAACACATTTGAATTAATTATTTACTTAATTCACATCAAATCAACGATATGATGATCTCAATTATAAATCTTATACGTATGTATAAAACTCTTCAATGTGAAGCGTTAATTTAGCGGTTTGTCAAGCGATGTAAAAGTCGCAAGTTCGATACTGATTGATCTATTATTGTCCCCACTTCTAACAAAAGCTCAACACTTAATTGGAGGTGTAAATAGGAATATCAGTTCCTTAAAATTTAAATAAGTAATTAGGATACAAAATTAAGTAAATATGATTATCAAACATAGAAAGTTATCTTCCAAACAGGCGTAGATCCTGGGATTCCTCCTTAAAAGGAGGTTTCAACAAGAAAAAATTGTAATAACGAGAAGTTTTTTTACATAATAAACCATGAAGATTTCGACTTTTAATCCGAATTTGTATTAAATAAACAGTTAATTGGATTATAAATTATTATAGCTGTGAAAATAACGTTATAGGTTTGTCCCGTTTATATATGCCCTTCACCGAAAAATAAATTCTGCACTCTGCATTAAAAAAACGCCAATACATTGCATTAAGTGCCAATACATTATCATGCAAATTGAATGCATTTCACGTTTCCAAGACCTCTTGTTTAACACTCGAGCCCCGGCCACGTTTTTTTTATGATAGTAATTAGTTTTACTATATCCATTCGTTTTCGATTAAATTATTAATTAATCCGATAAGATAACGATGTTTCTCAGTAGATAAATTAAATGAAGGATTCAAATTCAACTGATTTACCCAACCAGGACAGACATTTGTGTACATGAACATGTATGTTTGTCCTGAGTCTGGGTATAACTATCTATATAAGTATGTATTTACAAAAGAAACAATTATTTGTAGTATATCAGTTGCCTGGTTTCCATAGTACAAGCTCTGCTTATCTTGGGATTAGATGGCCGTATGTGAATAATGTCCCATATTATATTATATTATTTATACATACCATATTGTCTGAAGAATGTCTTGTCTTATTTAAGAATTTCTGTCTTTCCTTTGATGAGATGGAGCCCCCTTAACGATCTCTCAACAGTGAAACAGCTAAGTACACTTAAAGGATAATCAGATTTCATTACTTTAAAAAACAAGAGAAAGATATTGATATAAAAGTACTTCGAACGGTATTTCACTATCTAGCTCATTAAATTTTTTATATTCCATAGGGTGGACGAACGTATGGGCCACCTGATGGTAAGTGGTCACGCCCATAGACATTGGCATTGTAATAGACGTTAACCATCGTTTACATCGCCAATGCGCCACCAACCTTGGGAACTAAGATGTTATGTCCCTTGTGCCTGTAATTACACTGGCTCGCTCACCCTTCAAACCGGAACACAACAATAGCGAGTACTACTGTTTTGCGGAAGAGTAACTGATGAGTGGGTGGTACCTACCCAGACGAGCTCGCACGAAGCTCTACCACCAAGTGATGTATGTTGTAAACATGTATTGTTCGTTACATAAAATCGATCGTTATCGAATAATGATCGATAGTGAGAATCATAATCTTCCATAATCATAAACATGTTGAGTATTTAAGTAGTCTGTGAATGTCCCACTACTAGGCTAAAGCCTCTTCTCCTCTTTTTGAAGAAAGGTTTGGAGCTTAGTCCACCACACTGCTCCGATGCAGGTTGGCGGAATACATATGTGACTAAATTTCTTACAACATCAATATTTCATATACCATGAGATGTGAGCGATGGGAAATTTGAATTGTCCTTTATGTCTGTAACTATACTATGACGACGTATTACTATGATAGGTATTCCAAGAACTGCACAATATCATGATCGTGTACCTGGTATAAACAAAGAGTTTTGTCATATAAAGAGTTTCTATTCGGTGGTTTGTATCACTAGTATGTGTGTGTGGATTTTACGTGTGTGTAGTGAGAGGTGAGGGGTGACTGCACTATGTCATACTATCGCCAAAATATATATATAAAATAAATTATCAACATTCACAAAATACGATTTAGCTTAAATATAACGACTGCATAAGTGAAGTTAAGCACTTAAAAGCTTGAAATATAATACAGTTTAACAAGTTAAAATACCGACATTATTTTAGCTTGAGCTGTAAGTTTTGTATGTGAAAAATGGCAACATAATTTTCACACATTTCCACTTTTCGTTTTGCTCGAATTATTTAATTAAATTAATTGCACCGACATTATTATATTTATGGCGTTAATGAGTTGCAATGTTTTGAAATAATAAACATTTAATTGGTGCAAAAATTAGTATAGCCTTAGAAATAGACCTGAATAATAACGAAGCCGAGATGGCCCAGTGGTAAGAACGCGTGAATCTTAACCGATGATCGTGGGTTCAAACTCGGCAAGCACCACTGTGATTATATTTCATCTCGTGCTTGAATTATTTCACTAAAATTCTGCTTCATGTTTATTCCAAAAACCCGTATTGAGCAGCGTGGTGGAGTAAGCTCCAAAAACCTTCCCCTGAAAAGAGGAAAGGAGGCCTTAGCCCAGTAGTGGGACATTCATAGGCTGTTACTGTACTGTAACGTAAAATTCTGTTATATTTATATAAGTAATTGTTTACGATACGCATATTTTTTAATTTTATTATAGCCTGGTCTGCATAAAGTTTTTTTAGTATACAATGTAAATAAAAAATGTTAAACTCCATAACCGGCCCGTCGTTTTATTTGTTTCCGATGTTAGGCATCTGCCGCCGAATAAATATTGTTATTTGCCATTTTATCGGCTGCCATAAACGACTATCTACATTTTTGTACAATTTAAAAAAGGAACAATACTTTTCAATGCAAACAAATGAAATGTTTTCATGTTTATCTCGGGGATTAGAATTTTCTCCTTTCTGCTACTCTTCTTTACCGATGCTGTAATCGGCTTAAACTCTTACCTTCCCCGTTTGAACGGATAACCTTATCGATATTAGAGTTGGAAACATATGGATAAAAATATATAACAAACTTTTCAAAGTGCTGCTATAATCCTACTTTATTAAGTAGTTATATTCTGGTTAGATTTTTCCAATCCGTCTGTGAACATTGTATATTTCCTTCATATTATAAATTACGTTAATTTACTTATTGATATTATTAGTTTAAAGCTGGAGACAGTTTTTTTTCGTACAATGGAAACCAGACAACTGATATACTACATAATATACTACTTTTATTTTCCAAATACATACTTATATAGATGTACACCTAGTCTAGACTGAAGACAAAGAGACTGATGTTCATACACACAAATGTCTGTCTAGGTGGTAATCGAACCCACGACCTGTGCCACGAAAGGCAAATATTTACCAACCACGTCAACGGGCTCGTCTCTTGAACACGGCAATCTTTACGAGTTGTGAGTTCAAACAATGTTCTTAATTTGAGTTTATAATTCATCTCATGCGTGAAGGAAAACAAAGTGAGGTAACCTGCATGTGTCGGGTGAAATTCTGACGAAGTGTATTAATTAGCATGTCGAAATAGGCTCCAAACATTCCCCTCAAGCGGAGATAAGCTAAACGCAGAAGTGGGATATTTACGTACTGTTTCGAGTGTGACTGTTTGTTGTTTGTGTTGGTAATTATATTTAAGTATGTGCGTGTAAAATATTATTTTATTTAATTAAAAAGTATTTCATACAAGTTCACAACTTTTATATATTTATTATATCCATATAACATGATAAGCAAGTAACTAGGACACAAGCGAGTCGTAACTTAGTTACGTAGAAACCTTTGAGGCACCGCTCGCTAATTTAATCTCAAACATCAATTACAGTTTAAGTTGTATACAATTAAATTATATCGTTTTGTTCACTTTTAACTTGATTAATACAATTTCGTCTTAATTGTTTTGATTTATAAACTAATCAAATACGAGTAGTATTTCATCTTTCTTTCATTTTATCAGTATTTTAATAAACTTTTATACAATTGTAAGATTTCAATTTCTTTACTTTAAATAAATAAATTCTGAATTGTCCATTATGTCATTATAAATTAATATCGTTTGTGTAAATTTTTGTGCTTCGAGTAAGAAAATTAGTTGTAGTGTAATGAAATTACTTTGCCTGTACTACCTTTTTTATAATTTGAAAAACGATTATCCTGTAGTTACTCGTAACGTATAAATATTAGGCAACGCACCTTCAAGCCTTCAGATGTTGCAAGTATCCATGGGTGTTGTTAGTCACTTTCCAGCTTCCAGCTTCCAGCTCGTTTGCCTAAAATACATTTAAAAAAAAAAAACTTTGTTTTGTTATACGACTAAAACACTAATATGCAATAATTATAATCGATATATTTTAAAGCATTTGCTGCTTTAAAAGTGTCAATAAAACACAGGAATGGCTACAATCTCGTTTCATATTATAGTTTAACGTTAGTATTTAACGGGAGCGGATGTGTGGCGTCTATTTTACAGGACATTTAACGCGTTAGTCCGCATGCCGTTATCAAAAGACTCCGGTCGAAATCCAACCGGTTTTCCGGTCACCGTATTTGTTCGCTAGATACCGAAATTGTCTGCAGATATTTAAATTGTATGGTAATGTTATCGTAAAATTTTATTCTCAGCTTTAGTTTTCGTATAATAATATTGTTTTATTCAAACTTTTATACTATGTAATATATTTTTTAGTTTTGATTTTCGTTGAGGGAAAATAATGAAAATTAATCTTAAGGAGCAAAGTAAGAGATGCTTCGTACACACATCTTACCTTAAATGAAGACTCATTTCAACGCTCCACTCCGTTAATTACATTTCAGTGAATTATATCGAGTCCAAGTATGTAATAATTATTATAACTAATAAACCCTTTAACGGCCTGTGCAATTATATAGTAATTATTATTATGTTTTTAGTGTAAATATGTTATGTAAATTTATATGTAGGTTAATATTCTATAAATAATTATTAATTGCACAAATTTCTTTGTCAATTTATTTAACGTCATAACATTATTAAGAACGTATTTAAACATCAAATAGACTTACGAGTAAAATCGTTTGGTGAATTATAACGAAAATCGATCATGCCTCGACTCGCGACACGCGTTCAAACTAAATTGATATTTTAAAACAAAACGCTCGCAGTAATTTAGGTGACTTCTTTTTTAATTGACGCGATGACGCGCCGACACGAAAACAATTTAGGGGTGCCCTGTATCGGCAAATTGACTTGGTTATTTATGTCCGAGCGATCATGGAGCCTTTTGTGAGTCGGGAATTTATATTAACTTAACGTTCAGTCTTTTTAATATATTAAATTATAATACCTACACTGGTAAGCTCTATATTTTTTTTTATTGAATAGGTACGTGGACAAGCAATATGATTTACTGTTAGTAAGTGATCATATATGGTATTGGAAGAAAATCATCGCTTACACCGCCAATGCGCCACCAACCTTTGAAATTAAAATGTTATGTTCTTGTGCCTGTAATTACACTGGCTCATTCACCCTTCAATGTAAATTAAAAAATCCTTAAAACTAATGAAAAGTTATGTCCATGAGTCAGACATATGATAATTCTTATTATTTTCTTTTCAAACATAGCTAGCAAACACTGATAAAATTCTGTTTCCAACACTGAACTAATCCAGTCACGTTTTCTATGAATAAAAACCTTTTTATCGGTAAATAACTTTCAGAGTTTCCTTTCCAAACAATATGGTGTATTGAAAACAATCCATTTACCGGTGAAACTAGTTCAAACTCATATAAATAACGTTACAATTATAATAACGTATAACAGGTGCTTTTCGAAGCAATTCATCAAAACAATAACTAGTTTTTGGATATCAGTCACACGCTGCACGCAATAATAGCTCGTAGTAACAATAGTTTTCTCTTTATAATAATCTATATTGGTTTCCCTCAATATGTTGCCGTAATATCTACATATACTAATTTGTGCTTCGATATTTGATTTTCCGACAATTTAAATGTAAAACGTTAGATTTGAAATTTTCTCTCGATATGTTTTACATATACTTCTTTGAGTTTAATGATAATATTTAATTTAGTAACAGAGATTTATTAACAAAAGTTCTCCTTAAATAAATAAATAAATATAAACAGCCTTATGTTAGTATCAAAAACCAAACATGTAACAAATGGATTAAGTACAGGTTTTACCGCTAATACAGTATCGTACTCCAGTCGAAATTGTATCGCAACTGTGTACGACTGTACTACGGCGTCTATAGATCGTGTTTAGGATTTTGTCGAATCTAAACCATACACTGGGTTCTATATCATGTTTAATAATGTCAAAAAAATTAATACAACAGTACAATTAGTATTGTAATCAATCCATGTTTCTATCCATCTTTGTTAATGCTTCGCTTCGCATGCCTCGTGTTTATTTATGCATGCGTTTTAGTTTTGAAATGCGTCTATTAAAATATATCAAGATTAAGATACTCTAGAATCTAGAGAATTCAAAAGAAAAGATTAAATGATGATTAAATGAAATGCCTACAACTTATTTTTTTATATAATAATTTATATTATGTGATAAATATTTCATCCGGTTCTACTTACTGATCTAGAAAAGTGCGATAAATTTCATGTAGAACGTTTCCCATCATCGACATGTCGATATAGCCAGCGACGTGTTTCCGATAAACTTAAAAACATGAATGAAAACTGCCTCGCCGTCTACGAAGTTTGTATATGGTAATCAAATTTAAAAACAAATGTCACTATTATTCCTTCCAAGTGCCGAACGCGAGGAATCCATCGAACAGAAGTAAAAGCCAGTAAATGTCCTACTGCTGGGCTGCAGCCTTTTCCAACAAACTTCTAAATTTTATTCCACTACCCATGACGAAACTTGGCGTTTGATTGCTTGATAAATTTAATTTATCATATCCTTAAATATTATAAAACAAAGTCCCCCGCGTTTCATGTCTGTCTGTATGTACGCGCTAAACTAAAAAACTACTGAAGGGATTTTCATACGGTTTTCACTAATAGATAAAGTGATTCAAGTGGATGGTTTACGTGTATAATTCATTAATATTTTCTGTAAATTTGTTGAAATATAGCGAAATTTGTTGAAGAAGTCGGAAAAAAACGAGCATATTGGGAGCTTTCATCGAAAACGCTGTACAATCCCTTTGAGTTATAACAAAACAATGTATGGTGAAATTGTTCCCCTTTCATAGATCTACAAAAAAGTCCGCGATGGCATATGTCTATCTTTTAAGGATAGCTAACTATACCCATTTTAATGTTTAAAAAATGTTTACATAAAAATGGTCAAATTGGAAAGCTATAAAAACGGATATGATATTAATCCTTATTAAAATAAATACGTTATTTACTTTGAGCATTTAATGTATATTATAATTGCCCTTTACACCACCCAATTTAAATCAATATCTTAGGAGTAGTCGTAATTTTAAAATTATCGCGCACTAAATAAATTCAGGCGGTCCAACACCCATCATGCAAACGCGTGATGCAACCGCTTCCTTAAATATTATAAAACAAAGTCCCCCGCGTTTCATGTCTTTCTGTATAAACGCGCTTAACTAAAAAAGTACTAAACGGATTTTCATACGGTTATCACCAATGGATAAAGTGATTCAAGAGGAAGGTTTACGTGTATAATGCATTAATGTTTTCTGTAAATTTGTTGAAATATAGCGATAATTGTTGAAGAAGTCGGAAAAAAAACGAGTCGATTGGGAGCTTTCATCGAAAACGCTGTACAATCCCTTTGAGTTATAACAAAATAATGTATGGTGAAATTGTTCCCCTTTCATAGATCTACAAAAAAGTCCGCGATGGCATATGTCTATCTTTTAAGGATAGCTAACTATACCCATTTTAATGTTTAAAAAATGTTTACATAAAAATGGTAAAATTGGAAAGCTATAAAAACGGATATGATATTAATCCTTATTAAAATAAATACGTTATTTACTTTAAGCATTTAATGTATATTATAATTGCCCTTTACACCACCCAATTTAAATCAATATCTTAGGAGTAATCGTAATTTTAAAATTATCGCGCACTAAATAAATTCAGGCGGTCCAACACCCATCATACAAACGCGTGATGCAACCGCTTGCGCGCCCCGCGTCCCGCTGTCGCCCGTACGCTAGCTGTTGCCCGCATAAATATAAGTAAAGGATAAATGTTTGCTTGAAATTTGTTAATCTGTGATTTGAAATTAATATGTATGAAATGCATTTCTGTTAAGAAAAACTTTAGTAACGGTTTTTTTTTTATTTTGAAGTTGATGATTATTCTTTAAATAATCATCAGTGGACTTATTATGAATTCCTGTAGTTTGACTTAATATATTTATAGTTAATATTAAATAGCCTGCCGCCTATCTACGCCGTTGAGTATAGTTAAAACCATAAAAGAGCAAGCGTACAATTTTTTTTATTCTATCAAACTACAGGCACATAGGGCATAACATCTTCGTTCCTACGGTTGATGACGCATAGTGATGCAGGGAATGGACATTGTTTGAGCATGCACTATAATAAGTGTACATGTGATAAGAGTTCTCACTAAAATCAACCAAGGCGGTCATTGAAAACGACAGGTCTTAGAACTTTTGGTTGTCATAGGGTAGCAGTAAGACATTGTGTGTTTAGCATTTTGTTATTTGCACTCAAAATTATGGTAGCGTAGCTATTACTTTACGCCGATTTTAAGTGAGAGAGTGGTAACTCCGGCTGGGCGTGCCGGCCCATTCCGCTACAACCCGAAGGTATGCAACCTGGCACTATAAAAACCTACCTATTAATAAATTACATACAGGTAAAGTGCGTCCTTAAGCAATCGCTAGGGACTTGAAAAACCGCAAAACGGACAACCATCGATGACGTATTCCTGCATGCGAGTCGCACACCCAGCGATGAGCTGATGACCGAATTCTTCTCCCACAGTGTACTGCTGCATAGTGTCGCGCACTCACTTTGTCATCGTCGTAACTTTTAAAACATTTGTCCAAATGATATAGTGTAAGAGACAAAAGTTATCTTCTTTAAAATTCTTATTGTCTTTATCGTATGTTGCTGACATTCCGTGCCAAGATATAGTTATTTTGTCGGACTCAAAAAGCGCAATACAACATGTGGCTCGGTGTGCCTCGACAGTTCGAGGATTTCCGATAGCCTATTCCGTCATGCAATCTATGTATGAAATGATTGCACAAAATAGAAAAGTCATACTGCAGTGGATACCTTCACATTCCGGCATTCCAGGGAATGAAAAAGTCGACGCCTTAGCTCGAAACGCAACTACAGAAGGAATAGAGATCGACTGTGTACCATATTTTTCAGAAATACTAGGTTCCGTGAAGGATATATGTTGGAAGGAATGGAAACAGTATTTCGACGAAAGAGCCTTAAGTAAAGGAATATGGTACAAAACTATTCAGCCTACCTTATCACGGGCTCCCTGGTTTGCCAACAGCGGTTTGAGTAGACAAGATATTGTCACAGCACATAGGCTCCGATCCGGACACATTCCATTGAACAGAATCGGTTTCCTGATGAAGAAAATTGAGTCGCCAGTGTGCACAGAATGCAACCGAGTAGAGGATACCTATCATGTATTAGTGGAATGTGTGCGGATTGAAGCTGAAAGAGTCCTCTTTTTTATGCAATACCCGGGATATAATTTGAATAATGTGGGGGTATTCAACAGTATACTGGCCTTACCAACTTCTGAAGAGGCCAGGAAAATTTATAAAATAGTTTTATGTTATTTAAAGCGACGTAGTTGATTGGTAGGAACGATGGAGGTGACGTGGTCACTTTGTGACAAAACCTCCGGTTTAATTAAATAAAGAAAAAAAAAAAAAAAAAATTATTGTTATATTTTGGTCAAATTATAAATTAATAATTATTAATAGCTTTATAAATTATAGCCTATTTGTTATTTTGATGTATTAGCTATATTATTGTAAAGTTTCATTAAAATCCATTCAGTACTTTTACGTGAAAGGGTAACAAATGTCCATACATCCATACAAAATTTCGTGTTTATTATATTAGTAGGAAATAGAATTATTATATGCCCTGTACTGAACATATATAAACTGTACTGTATGGGCGAATAAATCGATTGGTGAATGTTTATATCTTATTGATTAAAAAATGCACGGGATAATTTTTTTAATTTACCCGTACGAAGTCGGGACGGGCAGCTAGTTAATTAATATTATGAACTCCTGGCACACATAATATTATAACAAAACCCTCTCGTTTGGCCTATATGTGTATATATAATTACAATTACTGAGTAATCAGTGTATAGTAATCTTAACTTCTCCCAGAACGGTCACGCACGAACTGCTATCTGGAGCTAAACGCGCCTCATGTGATCCATTAACTCCCTCCTCGAAGCTTCTCTGGCGATACACACGAACATCGCGAGTGTATTTATCATTTGGTCTTTAATATATATTATATGAGTGCTTATTCATCAGTTAGTATTGATTGATTGTCATACAGAATATATTAATTTAATTTTACGTGAATATGATATGATTAAGAATTAAGGAACTTAATAAAGGTAAGTTTCTTGCCGGCTCATCATAATAGAATCTACACTCCAAATCTGTTTTCTATTGAATTATGTTTAAAAATGATTATCGTAAAGTTCTCGAAAGATTATACTCGAGTAAAGTTGACTTTTGCTTTAATGTAATATAACGAAAGAACCGGATGGATAGAATACATGAATCTTAACCGAAAATTTCTGCCTTAAATCCGACCAAGATTATAATTCATCTCGTTCCGTTGCGACTGTAAATACACCGAGAGAAGCTACACGAGTCGAATGAGATTCGACAAACCCACAGTGGAGCGGCATTATGAAAACTTATAACCTATATACCTAACATATAAGTATAACATTCTATCTCCGGACATTAAAACTTCCTGAAAGTAATATGAAAACTGTTTATTCATATACTAGTCGATTTTCTTGCATGTTTTTCGATTGGCTATTCATGAAGTAATGTAATGGGATTATTTTTAAATGTATTTATATTTTAAAAGAAATTACAAATATTCTACAAACTACAGCGTCAACGCTGAAACAATCATGATTGTATTATGTAAGGAACTAATGTGTGACATTCACCATATAACGGACTTGCACATAGCGATACCACCAAGTATATTAATTAATATTACTAATAATATATAAAGTAAAAGAATATCCTCGAAAAATATAATTCATAGTAAATTACCGTGTGTCCGGAACATAGTGCCTTCGTTGAAGCGAGGATAGAGGATGGAGGATGCAGGGGTCGAGATTAATAAGTTCACCGCGTCTTACATCCAAGTTGAGTCTTAAAGACAAGTTTCGACAACTTGACGCTTTCGAACCGCACGACTCACAACTTAATACGAGAACAAGTGGTCTTATTCTAAACAAGAATCTATTACATTACATTTGTCATATGAATAATGATTAATATGTAAAATAAATTTAAAATTTTGGATTATAATTTTGAAATGCTAATATTCGGATAACAACGGAATGCAAAGAGTACACCAATATATTGTGTTATTTATTTTGATTTTTTCCAAATTTTTCTATCGATTCTAAAATTTAAGCAAAGTCAACTAATCCCATTGATATAAAACTTTAACATAACGATACTTTTACATTATTAAAGTTTTATTTGGAAATGTTATGACGAATATAAATGTATGATTTTTTTGTATGAAAAAAATAGACTTGGGGCGTTCGGACACGTTACCGGAGAGATGGATAATATGAAGAAATTGTTTCCGAAATAAACTTTTACTAAACGAAGTTGGGGGGTTTGGTAAACATTTAGTCTTATATGAAAACAGTAAACCTCTCATTATATTATTATTAGCGAAATTAAGATTTTAATATCTTTAATAATTTATTAATCCGGGCAATATAACAAAATATTCAATGTGTAATGTATGTATGTAAGAATATAATTGGTTAAATGTAGATTGCCAGGTTTCAACTAATATTTCGGT
The DNA here is from genome assembly GCA_963151315.1 of Nymphalis c-album. Lineage (NCBI taxonomy): Eukaryota > Metazoa > Arthropoda > Insecta > Lepidoptera > Nymphalidae > Nymphalis > Nymphalis c-album. The sequence continues at coordinate 2,591,041 of OY720602.1, read as the reverse complement.
CTTAATGTGGGAAGAAAATCTAAACGTCAAATGTTTCAGCGAATGAAAGATACCTCCGTTATTACAGGGCTCAGGCCCAGGTGTGGTTGCCGCTCCAGTTAGCGCAGTGTTGATGTGTGAGTGACAACTAGCGACGAGCCACGACCATAGCCACTGTTTGAATACATCGACGAAATGTTTGTTTTCGGGCAGATTTTTTTGCTACTACAGTCGCGTGAAATCCGAAACACATATTGATCGAAGATAATTTCGCTACAACAGTTTTTATTTAAATAGCTCTAGTGTATCAGTCAACGTTACATTAAAGAATTTTTCAACAATAACGTTCTATCTCAAAACTTAACTCTTTTCTCATTATCTGTACAAAAATTGAATATATCACTCGGTCAAATATATATATATTTCCTTTTTTAATTGCCTTTTGAGGTAGACAAGCAGACGGTGACAATGGTAAGTGGTCGTCGTCGGTCAAGAACATATTATAAATCGTATCGTTCTTGCAAATTAGAAGTTTTAATAATATGAATGATTACTTAAAATACGTTAAATTTACAAATTCAACTTCATTCAAACCGTAACGTATATATAAGTAACAATTTAAGAGGTACGTGTTATATTTATGAGGCAGATGTGCGTTAATATGCATGCAGCGTTTAGAATTTGTATTTGGCTGTGCCGAGTATGAATTTTTTAACACTCGTATCCAAGAGAAATATATACTAATCCTGTCGTGCTTTGAAATGTATTTACAAACATATATGTCAGCTCTGAATTTTAAAGATGGACTTTATATGCAAAAATATAAGCAAATAATAATTATATTATATTATAAAATAATAAATTATAATTGTCGTCGATGGACTTTTACACGTATGACACATTAAGATATTTTGATATTTGTATTATTTTTTAAATTAATTCCTACTTCAATGGTCATTCAATTTGACATAAAATCTTAGAACACTTCTTCGTATGAAAACATCAGTTCGAATTTTTCACCATGTCACTTTAGGAACGAATTATGGTAACCCTTGGAGCAATTCGCTCAGCTAAAAATATAAGCCTTTGTACATCAACTCGACTTGAAAGCATGACCGGGAATGAAAATAAGTGGAATATGACTCGGACTATTCGAGCGCTCGTGCCTTAAGTGACTTACCTAAAATTTTCGTTCTGACGCAAATTTTAAAAGACTTTTATATTCGACCAATTGCTATGCAAACTTTAATGTTTTATTCACCGAGCCATTTATTCGAATACTTCCCGAGGCCAATATTTACCTTTAACATCGCGATAGGCACTATTAAAAGTTCGGGTTCAAAGGAATTTCCGTAACTCGTCCCTTATTATATAGTTTTTGTTTTTTTTTTCGAAAGGTTATTTTATCTGTTATAAAGTAAATACCTTAGTAATTTGTTTATGTATATTGTTTTTTTTATTTATTCATTTAAAACAAGCTGAAGCTTTGGCATGCGTTGCTGTGTATGCTTATATGTAATCAATCTACTTGGCGATACTACTCTCTTGTCATTTATCATACGTTGATATTTGTGTTATGTGAGAGATTTTGACCCAATTGCTACAACAACTACAGTTGTAACTTACCTAAGTCGTAACTTACCTTAGATGAATAGAAACATTTATTTTTATTACATATTAGATTAATATTTTATCATAGTTTTGAACGATTCAAGCACTATTTTTAACAACTGATTCTTTCTGGATATAAATATTCAAATTGCGTAGTTCTTATTATAATAATAACTTTTTTTATTGAGACACTAGTCATACAGTAGCACTTATATCTGTTGTATCGTCTCGTATCTAAAAATACATAGGAAGCCAATGGTAGCATTTTAATTATGATTCTTAGACAATTCTACAATCCGTACGCATATCGACACTAACTTGATTTGCGTAAATATATATATATTTTTTGTGTATTTATAAAATTTTAATCATGAATTTTGTTTTGCTGACCGTTAAAAAAACATTTTAATCTTACTAAAAGCGTACTAATCAATTTATACCTAATGAGATATATAAGTGTATATATGAGTGTTCTAATATATATGTCTATGTTTTCTCTTAAGAAAAATGTATTAAGATAATACATCTAGATAATAAGAGACATTAATGTAAAATTTTAATTTTTCGAGCAAATACAGACATGCAAAAGTAAAAGGATACAACACAGAATGGAATACAAAACGTTATTGTACTGAAAACAAACAACAATGGAATCTGATTGAATTAAATAAATAACACACCGTCATGAACGCGAGGAACATCAAGCTTTATTGCTCCGAGGGTGATTTAATAATGCATTAGGACGACCACATACGTAACGTCTCGAACGACTATGCGTTTCTTCGGCTGTTTTTTTTTTGGCTTTTAAAAAGTGAATGTAAAATTTTAAGTTCAAATAGTAATGTTACGTTTTTAAGATTCTATCGCGTACAATATAATTATGTATATTTTTTATTTTATAGGTAGGCGGACATTCGGCCACCTGATGGTAACTCGTCACCAACCCATGGCGCATAGACAATGGCATTGTAAGAGATGTTAACCATCGCATACATTGCCCATGCGCCACCAACTTAGGGAACTAAGATGTTATCTCTTGTACCTGTAATTACACTGGCTTACTCACCCTTCAAACCGGAACACAACAATACAAAGTACTGCTGTTTTGCGGTAGAATATCTGATGAGTGGGTGGTACCTACCCAGACGAGCTTGCACAAAGCTCTATCACCAAGTATTTATTTTACCTTTAGTGTGAAATTTTAGTGTTTTAATGTGAAATCATCCTTTCAATTTTCTTTTTTATGTTATACACATGTAAACATAAACATTTATTATAACTAAAAATATATTGACTTCTAATGTAACTTTTCCCATAGAACAACCTGTTACGTGATTTCACTCGATTGATTCGATTACATCGTCAGTGTAATCGAATCAATCGAGTACGCCATAAAGTAGTAATAACTATTGAAACTGATAACCCACCTGTTGTAATCTTGATCAAGATTAATAAACAGACACGCCATTAACTCGTACAGCACAACAGATGAAGAGTTAATATTACACGACCTTGTTACAGAAGTGAGAGTCGGCTACTTATCTGTACAACAGATTGAACCCAACGTATGCAACTACCCTTAAAATTTTAATTTAAATCGTCTTCTGTTGAAATATGCTAATATTTCTCCGGCGACATGCGGTATTCATTAGCTAATGTTTCCAGCACAACCTCCAAGGGAGGCGTTTGAAATCTTATAAAGGCAGATGAGCATTTCTCGATTGACACGTGGAGCCTTTTAGCCCCGCGGCCCTTATTGTCTATTAAGAGACCGAGCGAGCCTCACGTTCGCTATGACGGCTTAATGGCTTGGTTTTTATGAAGTAACATTTTCGTAGCGTCGGCTGGACTTTTATCGTAGATACTTTATAGTAGTTTATAGTTTATTTACTAAAACGTATATGTACCAACTTCATACGACCTTAAGCATTTTCAGTTTTGGTAATTAATCATTCTGTTAATTATTTATAAGTGATATTATTCTATAATTTCTGATAAAGTCTCATTACCAATGACAAAAGAATGAATTCGTTTCTCTTTGAAATTGAAAAAAAGATTTAATCTCCTAAAAATCTCGTATGGTATTAAATAATAATAACGATAAATCTCTTGGAATATTGCACGATATTTATCTTCAGTCTGTTTTATAGTAGCTTGAAATATAATTTGTTTTTATTTATTTGAAATCCAACGTTATATACCAAGAAGTACATTTTCTAATGTGTTACAAAGTATATATAAGACTAGCTGATACCCGCGACTTCGTCTGCGTTTCTTGATATATTAACAAAGTTTTGTTATGTACGAAGGAAAAAACATCAAAAAGATCGCAAGCAAAAATATACTTTGTTTAAACATACATCACTGAACACGCAATGCATATACAAATCGTTGTTTCTTGAAACTTTAATTACTTTTTATTAAATGAAGATATCGCAATCATTTTTTTTTATAAGGGCCAAGTGTCTAAGAAATAAAATTTTCCGTGATTCGCGAACAATTGCAGACCTCTATCATTTTATTTATATAGATAACAGTAGTGTTGCAACAATATTTACCAATTATAGGCAAATTAAAAATACAAATAAAAGTCGCTGTCCACTTAAACGAATGAATGGTTATAAATTATATAACTTAGACAGTTTCACGATAAATCGGAACGAAAATTTGATGTCGTAACGTCAAACTGAAAACGGACTCCCGAGTAAAACAACCGCGATGATTAAAGAGACACTTATGTAATCGGCCACACATTAAATGACGCGGTGTAACGCAGGATTATTCCTGCGTTGATTTTAATCAAGATAATGTACAAGCATTTGGTATTTCTTCAACGTTATATTCGAAACAAGCTTTTTTTTTATTGCATAGGAAGGCGGACGAGCGTATGGGTCACCTGATGGTAAGTGGACACCAACGCCCATAGACATTGGCATTGTAAGAGATGTTAACCATCGCTTACATCGCCAATGCGCCACCAACCTTGGGAACTAAGATCTTATGTCCCTTGTGCCTGTAATTAAAGCTTTAATTAAACTAATATAAATTATTATACAATATATTCGAGTTTATTCGTTTTAGTACATTAATTTGAATTATAATGAACGCGATTAAAATAGGGTCTTAAGACTTCCGTGTAAATACTTAATATATAGTAATTACTTATCGATTATAAAAACAAAAAATATGCTACAAAGAAAAGCAGGTTAACTATAAACCATGCAAAGGCGGCCTTATTACTTACAGTGATACTTATTTTTTCTTAGAAAGATCAAAAGCTAGAGATATGTATGTATTACATATAATAAAATATTAAACATAAGTGATGTATATAAATATTTTTATAAATGACGAGAGCTTGTAAATAAATTAGACAGATCCGGTACTTCGGTCGCTAGCCCCTTCCATTACTATAACATAATTAATTTTATTATAATATATAGTAATAATATATATTAATTATATATAAAAGTAAATGATATGGCAGGTTGATCAACAATGATCGCCCTGTCTACGATCACAAACACTTACTTAATCTTTATTATAAAATACTAGCTGTGCCCCGCGATTTCAACCTCGTGTTATTAATAAAAATATAATGAATAAAAATCAGCCTCTAGAGCCTTCCTCGATAAAAGGACTATATAACACAATATTTTTTTTAATTCGAACCAATAGTTCCTGAGATTAGCCGGATCAATCAAACAAACTCTTCAGCTGTATATATATGTATATAGATATAGATTCTAGTTTCAAATTGGATTCAAAACCATATTTTATTTTGCTTAGTATCCTATTCTATTATTATTCTATTGTACTATTTATTTATTTATTTATTTATTTATGTTCATAGGTCTACAAAACAAAATGACAATCAATGAAAACATATGATTACATTTCTCTTGATGTAGACACGACATGCGCTTATAAATTAGCTTCTATTACAATTTATTTTATTTTTTAAATATTTTTTAATAAGTTAATGAAATAGTTTTTTTAATAAAAATTTTAATGAGGCTATAGAACGGTCAGTAAAAATATCATAATTGAAACAAATACTATTATAAGTGAATAGCCATATAAATGATCACCATTGTCGTCCGACATGTTAATTTTTACAAGATCAGTCAGTACGCACGTCCGGCGCTGGCGCTGTCCCAAAAGCAAGAGACCAAGTATGTCACTAGACAAACGATCACACGCACTACTGACAGATACACCATGAATCCAACATCAAATCATTAAGCTAATCTTTATATTTCCATTAGTCGGCTGTATAACAAATAGGTGCCCGTCTTACATCTTTTACAATTGACGTCTGACCACTGACAACCTATATAACGTAGCCACGTTGCGTATTATTGTCATTCTTATAAATGAGGTCGTATACCCGTGTAAATTAATTATCTCCAACACGGCCATTCTGCTCCTCAACGCGCTCTCGCGTTGCTTCTCGACGTCACTTCTAGCCTAGATGGCACAGCGCATGGCAAAGCGTTTACAGACAGCTTTCAACCTCACACAAAGCAAAGCGTAAAAGCTTTCAGCACGATACAAATCTAGCGTATAGCAAAGCGTTGGACCTTTTAGCATTGCTCAGCAGCAGGACTAGGAACACGTTGCAAAGCGTTGTAGCTTTCAGCATCAACCTTGGGTCAAGACAGACTTTAGCCTTACCCCATTGCAAATCGTTTTAGCTTTCAACAAATCACCAGGACAAAGCGATAAGGCTTTCAATCCACCTTTCAAAAATTTGAGTCCAACTTCACTGCAAAGCGTAGTAGCTTTCAACAGATCACCAGGACAAAGCGATAAAGCTTTCAATCCACCTTTCAAAGATTTGAGTCCAACTTCACTGCAAAGCGTAGTAGCTTTCAACAGATCACCAGGACAAAGCGATAAAGCTTTCAATCCACCTTTCACAGATTTAAGCCCAACCTGAATGCAAAGCGTGGTAGCTTTCAACAGATCACCAGGACAAAGCGATAAAGCTTTCAATCCACCTTTCACAGATTTAAGCCCAACCTGAATGCAAAGCGTAGTAGCTTTCAACAGATCACCAGGACAAAGCGATAAAGCTTTCAATCCACCTTTCAAAGATTTAGGCCCAACCTGAATGCAAAGCGTGGTAGCTTTCAACAGATCACCATGATCACATCCATCTTCTCTTCAATTGATACCCCTCAGGTACCAAACTAGAAGCATCGCCTACTACGGCAACATTTTACGGCACACGGCACAGTTAACATATCAAGTATCACCTACCTCTGCGTGCTTATCACACATGGTTAGTCCATATGGAGACCATACCGACAAAAGCTCGCCTGCGCGCTCGTCACGCTCGGTTACCAGAACCACGCATCGTGCGTGCCGCAAGTAGACTTCAACAGATGAACAAGCTTGTGCTAGGCCACCACCACCACGCGCCGTGTGCGCTACACACACCACCCGCAGACTCGCCACCCGCAGACGGTTTCAACACGAAGCTCTAGATCTGTGTAGGCTGGACAGCCCGCTGACTGAAGATGGTCAGCCCGCAGCACCAGTGGTGAGCAGACTGATGTATTGCACCCAAAGCACTGAAGCATCAGCTTCGTGAGCTACTCTGAAACATTGTTTATCACACAGTATCACTTAGCTCGGTCACTCCTGACCACATACTACATTTTAGGGGAAAAGTACAAAGACATCAAACTAGACAATAGGATGTATAAAATTTATCATGCTAATAGCCAGAGCCACATATTACAGTCATTCGAACTAAATTGCAAAACAACTCAGTACAATTTTACACAGCTTTCATAAATCGACCCTAGGAACTCCCGTATAAAACATTTAGCGCCCTTTTAAATCATTTCGCGGTCACATTAACACTAAATCTCCGCGACAACATTTCGCGCCCTAGCATGATATCAATAAAAATTCGATTAAATTATTATCAATCTCGAAAATACACAGAACAGTGCTGAGAACATTTGACTAATGCCTCTTTCCTTTACGTTTTGTGCAAGTTTCCCACCAAATTTACAAGAAATACTTTCTTTAATAACAGAACACTCAGCACCTGAATCATAATGTAATGTGAAAGACTGACTAGTAGGGTCAGTACAGTCTCTTATTACTTTAGATAATTACAAATATAAAACAAACGCTCATTATCACACCATTAGCATTAAAAGTTAGCGTGATTAAAAATATTGGTTTGATCTCACCGTAGTATTGATAGATCGTATCGCATCGATGATACGATTGTTCGGACCAGCATCGTGATTCATGGCAGCATATTCTTACGTGGAGCTAGCGTCTCTGCTGTCAGAGACGTGTTTGGCATGGTTAGAGCATGGCAGGACTCGGGGCTCGCCAACGATGCAGATTGAAGCTCGCTTTCACGTGTCCGCTCCTCTAGGTCTTAAAACCTTTTCAAAATCTCGTTAAGCGTATTAAAAGAAGGAATCGTGAACAACGCTTCCTTTTACTAAAGCTTTATCGCTTTGTCCTGGTGATCTGTTGAAAGCTACTACGCTTTGCATTCAGGTTGGGCTTAAATCTGTGAAAGGTGGATTGAAAGCTTTATCGCTTTGTCCTGGTGATCTGTTGAAAGCTACCACGCTTTGCATTCAGGTTGGGCTTAAATCTGTGAAAGGTGGATTGAAAGCTTTATCGCTTTGTCCTGGTGATCTGTTGAAAGCTACTACGCTTTGCAGTGAAGTTGGACTCAAATCTTTGAAAGGTGGATTGAAAGCTTTATCGCTTTGTCCTGGTGATCTGTTGAAAGCTACTACGCTTTGCAGTGAAGTTGGACTCAAATTTTTGAAAGGTGGATTGAAAGCCTTATCGCTTTGTCCTGGTGATTTGTTGAAAGCTAAAACGATTTGCAATGGGGTAAGGCTAAAGTCTGTCTTGACCCAAGGTTGATGCTGAAAGCTACAACGCTTTGCAACGTGTTCCTAGTCCTGCTGCTGAGCAATGCTAAAAGGTCCAACGCTTTGCTATACGCTAGATTTGTATCGTGCTGAAAGCTTTTACGCTTTGCTTTGTGTGAGGTTGAAAGCTGTCTGTAAACGCTTTGCCATGCGCTGTGCCATCTAGGCTAGAAGTGACGTCGAGAAGCAACGCGAGAGCGCGTTGAGGAGCAGAATGGCCGTGTTGGAGATAATTAATTTACACGGGTATACGACCTCATTTATAAGAATGACAATAATACGCAACGTGGCTACGTTATATAGGTTGTCAGTGGTCAGACGTCAATTGTAAAAGATGTAAGACGGGCACCTATTTGTTATACAGCCGACTAATGGAAATATAAAGATTAGCTTAATGATTTGATGTTGGATTCATGGTGTATCTGTCAGTAGTGCGTGTGATCGTTTGTCTAGTGACATACTTGGTCTCTTGCTTTTGGGACAGCGCCAGCGCCGGACGTGCGTACTGACTGATCTTGTAAAAATTAACATGTCGGACGACAATGGTGATCATTTATATGGCTATCCATTGGAATCTAGTCGTATATAAATAATAATTTAATTAAATTCAACCATAAAAAAATTATACACGAGGTACTCAGTCCGATATTAATTTCATTAAAAACTTACATTACGAGCGCGCTGTACAATCACGAGCAACTCTGATGAAAAATGTTTTTTTCTATTTTATATATTTTTAGAGAACCGTGATCGTGCAGTGGTTAGAAGACGAGAATCTTATCCGATGAATATGTAATCAAACCCGGGCAAGCAGCGCTGAAATTTCTGAAATGAAATGAAAATCTTGTATATGTTTATCCACCGATCTGCAATAGAGCAGCGTGGTGGAATACGCTTCAAAGCTTCTCATAAGAGAGGAGGCCTTAGTTAGTCTAGTAGTGAGACATGTATAAGCAGTTACTTACCTATTGTTTTCATTTACTCACGATAAATTTTAATATATTGGCTATGAAGTCGACGCTTTTGTTGCAATTATACATTTTTTTTTTTTATTTCAAAGCCAAATCGACGTTTAATTTATAATCTATAGTTGAAATGTAACATAAACTTATTCAACGTTAACTTATCCGTGTGATTGTACCGCGCGCAAACAATATACGCCTCTTATAAAATTCCATCGTCATGAATTTTTAATACTCGAGTTATGTTGCCCGCGTGTCGCTCCGAACGACTGTTTTGGGAATCACGTGATTTGCATCATTCCTACCCTACATGCGAATGTGTTCGGAATATCGGATGTATGCTGTCATTTTGTATAGTGCCAAGGGAATATTATTGTAATGTCATAAAAAGGGTTGTATGCCAATTTGAATTTCGATTTAATAGATCATTTCGTGCTTTCGTTTACCTAGTGTTCGTTTGATGTCTAAATACGAACGTAATAATTGATAGTTTATATGGCATATACATGACACATAATATGGCTGTTATAACACTTTCTTTTATTTTATTTTCAATTTTGATTCATTTTTAGTACTTATACCTAAAATATACGTTCACCATTTGTATAAGCATAGTATTAATTTTAAACATTTCAAAATCCACAAAGTGGGTGGTCTATTCAAATATAACCAATTGTATTTTTTATTATGTATTATTTACCCTACATGTCATTAGTGAAATAATGTTGTGTCGACGCGGTGTGAAGAAAAGCGAAAAGAGATGTTGCTTTATTGCGTCATATAGAAACTGCACTCGAGTTTGACCTTGCAATGTTACACTAGTAGAAATCAGACATTTCTCATTTTAGGTGAGGTATTCAAAGGTATTCAAGGTAGGTTTCGCGTGAATCTCTATTCAAATTTCCTTTTAAGTATATAATAAAAAATAAAAGGCATAAACAGATAAATTGACGACGTTTTAGAGTAATTCAATGAAAAAAGGAAGGTTTGGTAATAAAATTTCATACTTGTTCCGGATTAGCTCCCTTTCGCCAAAGGTTGTGTTACGACGCTATGTGACGTTGTTCCAAAAATTAACACGATGAACTATAATTATTTTAACAAACATAAATACTAAGCCAATGAATCTTTAACGTATTATCATAAAATATTTGAGGTCATTTCATGTTTCCGTCACAAGGACCGCTTCCATTATAAAAGTCTCTTCGTGTCGGTTGACAGTTGTCACCGGCCGACGTGGGTCACCTCCGTCGAGACTAGCGTTGACTGTAAAGCACATCATATCTAAACGTACACATGATTTATGGACTATGAGAGATTATTAATATTTTTATTATTTCGAAACACGATAATAATGTGTAATTTTTTTATTTTCAGGTAAGCGACTTATGAGACTCCTTCATTTTCCGGTGAAGATCCGTAAGTATAAGATGAACCATCTAAATGGATATCCTACCGACTTTCATTAGATGTGAAATCATAATCTTGGAATTACAATTTACGGGTATAACCGTCCTAAAATGCAATCAACTCTGAAATCTTTATTTAATAATGAAGCGTTACACTTTATTGATTTATTTATTGTTTGTCATAACTGCAAAAAGTAGAAAACTGCTGATGCTGCAACTCAGCAATGGTTTAAGGGCCGCCTAGCGACGTGAAAGTCGCAGGTTCGACCCTGACTTATAATCATATCCACTCCACACAACCTGTACGCCTAATTGAAGAGATAAACAGTTAACCTGTACTAATAACTTATATTTATTAGTAAATGCCAAAAATGAGGGTTTTGCGAGTATTCTTCTATTAATATTTATATTATTATTTTTAAAAAGTCTGTTAAAAAGTCTTTTCTTCTGTTAAACATAAATCCTTTGTATTGTATGAAAAGGAAGCAACGTCACGTAACGATAACGTCTTAAGAGCCTGTAGTTGACAGCGCATAGATGATACAGGTATATTTTATATTATATCCTACTATGTCTATTTGTACGTCACTAACTCCACAAAGGTGAACTTCACGTAGTTAATTAAAAATAGCCCCTAACAGTAAATATTAACAATATTTGCTCACGTAATGAAAGGAAAAATCCTACATTTTTAAAACACCTTTTGATAATAATGAACCTTAAATATGTAAGTGAACTTTTTAAATAACTCGGTTTACATTTTAAAAAAAAATTTTGTTATATACACGCGCTCTGGCCGACTGTATTCTCCTCTACCATCCGCATCAATCGTATGATTGTGAACAACAAAAAAAAGTAACAGCCTGTGAATGTCCCACTGCTGGGCTAAGGCCTCTTCTCCTCTTTGTGAGGAGAAGGTTTTGGAGCTTATTCCACCACGCTGCTCCAATGCGGGTCGGTGGAATACACATGTGACAGAATTTCAGTGCAATTTGACACATGCAGGTTTCCTCACGATGTTTTCCTTCACCGTAAAGCACGAGATGAATTATAATCACAAATTAAGCACATGAAATTCAGCGGTGCTTGCCCGGGTTTGAACCCACGATCATCGTTTAAGATTCACGCGGTCTCACCACTGGGCCATCTCGGCTTACAACAAAAACATCGCTTATAAAATGAGCATTGAGCATGATATACTTTAAAGAAGCAAAGTAATGAGTAAGCAAACCAATGTAAATAGAAATAACAAGATACATAAACTTCTTAGTTCACGGGTTGGTGGTGTTAATATTACTTGCATCGCCACTGCCTAATGGTCACCACATACTATCAAGGGGCCCATTCACCAAGCCTACCTATTACATATTACAAAAAAACTATCATCGAATTAATAAGAATCGCTATTGTGATCTAAGTTTGATTTAATTTGATTTACATTTGATTATTTAATGGTCATATGTCAATTATAACGAACACTTTCAGTATATCGATCATCGCTAAACGTCGTAATAGACATTTCTAAACTTGACGTCCTTGGTTGTTATCGATAGAAATCTAGGACAGTTGATACGTGCTCTAAATCAATATTTCACCGATCATTCACGTCTCTATCTCCTTACTAAATGTTACATTTCGTGCTTGACTAGTGAAGTGTTTACGATTGTTTTATTGTTCTAAGGAAGTGGGTTGTCGATATTTTATGAAATTAAGTGTTTTCATTGTTTCATTTTAGTGCGGGATTTTTATAACATGTTATCGATAGGACTATTATAATATATAAGGACAGTTAACTGCATTATTGCTAATAACATTTTCGAAACTTAAAAGATGCAAATAATCTGTAATTAATGATTCTTAAATTAAAAATTCAAATGTTTTAAATATTAAACAGAAAAAGTGCTAGTTATAAAGTTTAATAATTATGGAGGTAGAATCAAAACAGTATCTGAAAACGAGTAATAACTTCTTCTTCGAGCGCTTCCTGGAAAATATTTAACTTTATAATTGCCCTAGCTCTTGAAAATTCAACGTTCGTTACAAAATTAAAGGTATAAAAATATATAGCCAATTGAGTTTTTATGAACAAAGAAACTCGAATACTGACATAGTCTTCCTAAACATTAAAAAAAAAGTTACACTTATTTTCAATGGTATTTAATAATGTAACTCTAGTGACAGCTTCCATATCATTAAAATAATTTAAAAAAAAGTGAATATTAGCCTTGCATAAATTGTGAAACTGTAAAGATACAGATTAATAATGGTTCAGAGCAAACACGACGACTGTCTTCTCGAGCTGTTAGCGCTGCTCTGTGACCAGAAAAAGCCCTTAAAAAGGAAACAGACGAGGGTTGGTAAGTAAAGAAACTTAATTAAACAGAGGGTTTTTTTTTCTCAAGATCTTTATTGTCTTTGTAAAAGATTTAAGTTTTCTGAGTCAACTTAAGCTGGATCTTACTGAGTTTCTAAACGTTTCTTTTTTTAGTTTACAATTTTTTTATTCTGTTTTTAAAAATACAAATATTTCTTTATATAAAGTATACTAAGTATTTATCGTGACCTACTTTTTGCCACAACTTTATCAAAATAACATCAAGGTTACGCGATTTATTGTGTCGTGGCATAAATTATAAATCCAGTTAATGGTGAACAATACTAAGAATTGAATTATGATTGTTCGATATACAAATTACTAATTGATCGTATTGAGGAAATGACGTAAAATAAAAGAAAAATAAACTAATCAAACCACTATATCCCGCGTACTCTACCATTATCAGCTGTTTCACCTAATTGTTGTGGGCGAAACTTATCAATGTGATAGCGACTAAGACCTGATAACGATCCTACAGTCGTCCGCGAAGTAGCGCGGCCTGCTTACACTCAAAACTAATATTTATTTTCATTAAAAAACGTTTTTCCTCTCGACCTATATGTTGTGACAAAACGATACCGCGATTACACTGTAATATTTAATCTGTGTCATTTTCCCGCGGTTATTTTATTTACAAACACTGACCGACGCGACGCGCTTAATAATATTTGCGACAAACAAAACCCGACGTAAATTTAATACGAAGGGTTGTTTTAAAAATATATTTTCCATTTTTGAATTTCAATATTGTAATGTGCGAGTTGAGTTAAGTGATGTGCATGATGTCGGTTATCGAGTTATCGATGCGCGCGTGATCGCGGGTGCAAAATGAGGGGGTTTTGGAGTGAGATCCTGTATGCGGCTGCAAGCCACCCATTTCCGTCGGTGCCCGGCGATCTGATATCGCCTTTCGATTTGGATCGAAATGACGACTGTTAGTATTCTGTTTGCAAATATTACCGCTCTTGTTATTGTCCGGACTCGATTGCGGCTTAATACGATTCCTTTGTGTGTATGACATGGAAACATGATAGTTTTGAATTGTATTTTCTGTTACAAGCTATACAAAGTACAAAGTAATGTGTGTAAAGCTTACTATGTGTGTATATTTTGTGTACATAGAATTCATCCTTTAATCCTAATCGAATCACTTGTTCGTTGCATACAAAATAAGACGACAGATACGGTATCAATTTAAGATTGCACTTTTGGTTGTGTGATTTTTCTTTTGGTCATACGTGTTATATAATATAATTCTTAATTATATTTGGAATATAAAAATGTATTTGCATTTTAAGAAGTAAGTAAATTTTTCTTCTTTCTCTTAGTTATATTTTCTAGTAAAAATTATTTGTCTCTTTCTTTCAAGTCAATAGTCTCGTTTAAGTGAGAGAAACAAAATATCTTATACAATATAGCCATTGTCGAAATGATTCTAGTAATTGATTTGTATTTTTCTTTAAGGAAAATTTCGATGGGAATTTCTCGTTATACGACTGTTATAGATTAGTATGTGTAGATGTATCTTCATATCTTATCAATCGGATTATATTTGTACCCTTTCGTTTGAAGATGACCAAGCAATGCAGAAATGACATTTGAACAATATGTATCATTTAAAAAAAAAACAAATTTTGTAAAAAATATGTTATATTTTACGTGGTTTTACGTTATTTGATATTTATGTCAAAGGTAACAATAATACTAATAATAAATAAAAACGTTTTCACTTTCTTTTGCTATCCAAAAATGGTTCTCAGTTTTTACAATACATTTTGAATAATAACAATATTTTTTGTTGCAATCATGTCTGTGTACATTTTGGTACAAACAAAAATCTGCTCTTAAATCGACCTTTTACGAATGCATTCGATTCGAGTTTGAGCTCATTTTATCGGCTTTCTTGAGTTTTTGATCACGTGACCTAGATAATATTTAGTTTTCTATACAGTAGAATTATTTACATCATCATCATCGTCACGAGGTGAAATACCAGGAAGTGATGCTATATTGGCTATAATGATTGTAACCTTTAAAGCAAATGGGCAGTCATGTCGTTTATCACGTTGAATCGGGTTTCAACGTTTCATGAGTGAGATAAGAAGCAGTGGCTTAAAGAATAGTTTTGATGTTCTGTGCTATGTATGTAAATTGTCTAGATTTTGTATTTTGATATGTAAAAAAATCATTTTTTTTTTAATTATTTTATGGCATTTCACTTAATATGGCTATCGCATGCATGTTGATGGTGAACAATACGTTATCAGTGCACCAGTGTTACAACTGATAAGACTTTGTAAAACCGCGTTAGTCTCATTGTCTGACTGTGTTCAATATAAGGTTGTTAACTTCACGAGATAAGACGTCTCATAGAAAAAAAGAATAAAATGTATACATCTTAAGAAAAAAATATTGTACGTTAACATAATTTTGACGTGACAACGTCTTATAAATTGGTTTGCCGGGTGACACTTCAAGAAACTGCGTTACGCTCCGCTCACGTTATGCGCTCACAATGAGAGCGAGTGAGAGGCACGCGTCCCTTCCACTCGGGCATGGTTAGCCCGCCTAAGAGCGAGAGAGACAGACATAAAAAATAAAATTTTGTTAATATGAAATTCAGTGCGAGATTCTTTGTATAAATTAATGTTTTAAATATAATTCTTTGTATAAATAAATGTTTTAAATTGTTACTATTATTTCATCGTTCTTCCTACTATACGAATGAATATTCACATTAAAATTATTTTACCACTCAAAGTCGTTGTCACGTAAAACTTTCGCCCGTATACCGACTTTACAGGCAACCAATATTTTTTTTTTATATGTTATAATATAAAAAAATAATTAATGTTCAACCTGTACAACTCCCGATCCAAAATGCTATGCACGGAAATGATAAACCCACATGAAGTGTGTGTGTCGGGAAAAAAGTAGCGGCACAGAAATGAGTCAAAATGTTCCAAAAATTCGAAGTGAACCAAAAGTTACCGTGATTCAGGAACTTGTATTCTCGTACTAAGATTTATAACAAAAAAAAAGCTTTTTATAAATACATATTTAAGATTGAATACTTACGAAATCGTTATGATGTTACAAAATTAATTTACCGCAAGAAAATCAACGTTAATACAAGTTTAATACAGGAGTATAATTAAGTAATTAATGTAGAACTGAAACTAATATGTTAATATTACGAAATAATCAGCTTAATAACCAAAGTATGATTTGCCTCCGGCGAAGATAATTATATCAAATATATTATATAAGTTATTAATTATCGCGAATGGTGAGAGGTAATTGCTTATGTGAAAATAGGACTTTAATAACGCATCGTTAATTATTCGGTTGAAATGATAATAATTATTATTTTTTGTTAGTTTAGAATATGAACTTTAGTATAGAAAATGTTATTGATCCATCTGTTGTTTGTTTCTACTAGATGCAACTCCATAAGCTAAGTTATAGTTTCAGCGTTCAAACAATAATAGTCACCATGATTTGGTAGACTTACAATAGTCTGCCAGACACCACCATCTTGACTGTTTAAACCTTTAATGGTGGGATTTCTAATGAAATATACGTGTATATATTTTGAGATACGTTGTAATGGTATTAATTAATAAACGTACATACCTATCTTAGATCTTATTAGTAGATAGTACAATGAAACAATATAAACGTATTAAGAATTATAATAAAGACAGTAATGTGTAACGTTCGTTTGACTAACTTGTCTCCCATAACTCCTAGCTTACATGGCGACCCTGTCACCGGAGTTGGCCACGCGCGACTCGAAAATTGATACTTCGTCCATATTTAGGAGGATAATTTTATAACAACATTTTAATTAAGTTGAATATAGACGATAAATATTCTATAGTAGAAGAAGTCCGTTTTCATCTATAAGTATACTATTGGCAGTCAAAATATATACGAGAATAAAACTGCACAAAGATAGACTTACCCTTATACGTGATCTCAAGGAGATGCTCAATTTTCTTTCAAAATAAATTACATATTCAAAGCCAACAACCCTAAGTTACGAGTAATAACCTAATTAATAATATAGAAGTAGCATTCGTCGCATTTATATAGCGTTACGAAAGTTGACATTTCACAGCATTATCGCTACAATGCCTCTTATCTCCAAATGAAAGATAAAACGCGACCTTCCTCCAACGCAATGTACTCGTTTAAAAAACCGCGAGCTATATCAGTACCATTTCCAACTCAGATGAGCTATCATACTCCTCAAGCCCCATTATCTTATCGATATAAGAAATATCGATATACATTGAAATCACGCGCATTGTTGAATCGATTCTATTGGACCGCAGTTTATCTAATCTTTAGTCCAGTCAAAGTTTTACGATCGCTGCGAATAGAACGTGTTTAAAAATCGAAAATGAAATTGTGAAAATGATATATTTATAAATCGAACATAGTGTTGTGCGTTTTTGTCGATATGCGACTGCCGTCGGTGTCGTGGTCGGAGACGGCGGACTGTTTGCGCGAGTGTGCCTGGCAGTCGATGTATTGTGGACTGAGCTTGTGCGAACGGTTCGCAGTGGCTCAACATTTGTTGTCGCAGCCGTACCCGATCTTCGATGTCGTCATCGGCGCCCCCACTTTTAATCAGAGACGTTAGTAACCAATACGCAATTTTGATACAATACATGATGATGCGGACATAGCCATGCTTGGTTTTGCTGTTTGTTTTCTTTCACGGTAAACACCGTGAAAGAAAATGACTGCGATTAATATTTTTATGAAGCAGCGTGATGGAATAAGCCCCAAACTATCTCCTGGAAGGGGAGTAGACTTCTTTTTTTACCTTTACAAACGTAATGATTTGTAATTTATATAAATTTGAGTCATTTCTTCCTTGCCACTAATCCACTTCAAGTCTTAAACAACAATGATGTCAAGTTATACTAAAACATTTCCTGAAAGCTATTGTACTTCAACCTAATCAGTCTGCAAGAATGTCGCTCAATTATCTACATTAAATACCATACCTACCTACATTAAATATTATGAACATAATATTCCATTAAACGTCGTGAGAAGAAACCCATGTGTGGTTCCGACCCGCATTGGTGCCGCATGAGCTTAAAATCACCGTGAAAGTAGAGGTCCTAGCCCAGCAGTGAGATATTTACAGGCGGTTAGTTTATATACTTAATTTTCTATTGAAAATATAAACTTTACGAATGCCCTTTGCCTTGTTAAATTATATACGTCTTCCAATAAAAGAGTTACTCTTTATATTCATAACAAGCATAAAAGCTTTATGTGTTCTTCTAGATAGACGATTGTTCTTTGAGAGACGAATAAAATAATATATATGTACACGGAAAAACAATCAATATGTACTCGCTATTCCAAAAACATCCAATTGTATTATATCTTATTTCTATTATCAAATGTAAATATTACTTTATCTTGAACACGTATAAAAAGCTGAGGTAACCCAGTGGATTGTGCATGAATATCTCGATTATAGATCTTTGATCCAAATATGAGTGTCTAAGTGTTTAATATTCATCTCGTGTTCGGGAAAGTGTTGTAAGAAAACTCTCACGGGACGGTCGAATTTATTTCCTATTCTAATACGCAGTTAAGTAACATGGTGAAAAAATTTGAGCGTTTCTCGTTAAAATTATGAAATTCATTTGTCCAGCAATGAGCTATCAATCTTGTACTTCATATGTATTAATTTTCATAGACAATTTTAACAACTTGAAAAACGCTTTCACTATATAATTACATAGATATTTTAATTAAAATAAATAATAAATGATTGGATTAATTAAACCTTAAATTATAACTACCTATATTTGATAAAATTTATTCGATTGATTTAAATTCAATTACAAACTATATTTAAACATCGGAATTTTCAATCAGCATAGCGAACAAATAATTGTACAGTTGGAAGGCAATCGTCACTTGTTTATTTGTAAAAGTTTAAACGAGAGGTAAATCATTGTTTACTTAGTTAACGAGCCGAACCGAATTACTGAACGCTGTTCAAACTTAAATGTATTTTAACGATCGAATCATGTTTCTAAAGTTAAACATTGGGACATCGCCTTCGTCTGCCTAGTCTATTGAATCATTTCTTTTATATATTTTTTTGGTTTACCTGGGAAGGCAAATGACTCTACTCCAGTATACTCTCTCAGTATGATAGTTCTAGCGTTACATTAAAGTTGGCTATGAATTTTCATATAAATAAAAAATTGCCGATTTCGTGAGACGCCCGGCAAATGATATATACATACATGAAATTGATGGTTATTACCAGATTTATACAATAAGAGAAAACATATGGAGCTAAATCAATAAAGGAGAATGTTTTTATATTTGTCTTATTTTTATAAAATTAAAAAGCAACGAAATATATATGTATATAGCAAACGCGCCACGAAAACACGATGAAATAGAGAGTTTCAGCGGAGAAGGTGCACTACGGCTTAAAATAGCATCAAGCAATTTGCCGTCATGTCTTATGTGTCGGTCTTGTCCCTAACGTGCGTCATACACCAAAAATATTTCTATGTCTGCGTGTGAATAGCAAATATTGCTTTAAAGCCATCATTGTATGACTGTTACGATTTATTATGATTCTGATAATTTATTTACTGTAAGTTTTGACGAATGACGTTCAATTAGGTTTACAAAAAAAACATTATAATTTATAACTAAATATTATATTGAACATGTTGAATTTGGTTAAAATACTGTTTAAGATATAGTTCGCGAAATTTATATAAAAGAAAGATTGAATTCGGTTTGTTTATATTTTTGTTATATATATTTGAATAAAACTATATCAAGCGTCTACTACAAACTATTCGAGGCAAATATTACAACAATGGGTTGAAGCGTTGAGTCGAGGAAGCAGGAAAAAAACAATGAAACTTATGTTAAAGATGAGAATGGTTCTTATAAAAGAAAATGAACTAAAAGAAATATAACAATACAATTGTGTATGGACATACATAACACTTAAGTCCATTGTAAATGTTCATACATAATTCATGAACATTATTTTTTTGCATAATGTGAAATATAGTGTTTTCATATTTAAAATGGAGAGCAAATAAGGAGCCTTATATATGTCATCTCAGACTGTATATGAAGAGACACATTTAAAAACACCGTTTTGCAGTGCAAAACTGTGGATTACTTTGACTGAGTCTGTATCTACTGATAGGTATAAGGTTTGTGTCTTCAAATCCAAAGGAAACAAGTTCCTTCTAGCATGCTGCATCGTAGACCGTGTCCATGCTTTAAATCTGGCAAATCAACGATAATATATATATATGTAAACCATTCCAATAAATCGCCAACCGTAGCATATGTATATAAGGATTCCATTATGCTTACATACAAGCTGTTTTACTCCCCCTACCCTTCAAACTTAAACACAGTAATAAAGACTATTGTTTTAAAATAACGAAAGGTTATATACTAGGCCAGTAGCACTACATTTACGAGTACTTTTATTCATAAATATGGATGTAAATTACATTCAGCTAAAATAAAAATGTTGTTCAAACTAGGTACTTAAATTCCGAACACGAATACTCCTTAGAGCTCGTAATTTCAACCTGTATAAATTTTATTTCATAATAAAAAAGAATATATATATACCACAAATACTTTTGAATTAATATAAATCATATTTTAATTAATAAAAAGACTCACAAATATCTCAATTTCAAACTTTTCAAATAATACAAACCAATTAACAAAAAATAGAATGTATGAAACAATGGAATGAATTCCTATTATATATTTTTTGTTTAATGAAATTTACAACAACTCTGCAGTACGGCGCGATCCGCGATTTCACAATTTGAAATTTTAATATGAATTCCGTGATATTTTTAAAATGAAATAGCCTCTACTGTCACATACGCCGTATGTTTGTTTCGGATTTCACTGTTTGTGATTCTCTTTGCTCTTTGCTTCTACATTTTTATTTTTTTAAAAATATTTTTGTACGAAATATTCTTTTGATTTAAACACGTCAGTTTTTTTTCCGGTCAGTGACAAATATTAACGCCGGAAAGAGAGAAAGGGTCGTTCAAAATCGTATAGATATAGTTGCTGTATATAGTAATTTACATAAAAAATGATTAATTAATCAATTTTGATAATTTCCAATTTGTATAGTAGTAAAATGTATGTATAATAGTAAAATTATAATAATAGATTGAATGATGGTAGGATGGAAGGTCTCAGGAAATCAAACTCAAAAATCTTTATTCAATTTAGAAGTAACATTTACTTATTGAATCTACTACCAGTTCAGAAATAAACACTTCAGATCCGAGAAGAACCGGCGAAAGAAACTGTGCTTAGTGACTGCATAATACAAACCAAGCCAAGCCAGCCTGTAGTATATTGTAATATTTTTTTTAAATAAATAGTAATATTATATAAAAGCACGTATCGAAAAGCCTTTGATCTCTCCGATCGTGTCGTATTTATTGAAATTTCGATTTTAACAGATTCACATAATAGAGAGGTCATATCCGTGAGTGTATCTGTTTGCACACGCACTTTTCACTGTCACTATACGTTTTCTCATAATCTCGTTATCGTCAACTGGATTTTAATAACGACAAAGGGAAAACCTGAACAATATATCGTTTGAAAAAAATATATTCAAAATGTCAAAATATAGGCCTGAGCTCTGAGGTGGCAAAAATTATAAAGTACAATAGAATTATCGAGAAACTCCATTATTTTGAAGTCGATTAAAAGTAGATTAAAATCATAAAATGGTGCTGAAATTTTTAAGTTCCATTTATTGTACCACCTATAAACATAGACATAAATTGCATACAAGAAGTGATTTTATCACTAAAACAGCTATCTCTTTTAGATAACCTTAAAGTAAAGGAAATAAACCGACCTATGAAATTCATTCATCATTAGGTTAATGACCCTAATAAATTTTTTGCTACTAAAAAGTTTTATAATTACATATGTAATTGTTGTTGTTTTTAAATTAAGAATTAATTCTATTTGAGTTAATAATAGTTAACAAGTAATTTATTCTTTGGGGAATAAGTTTTCACTATACATGTTAAATCTCTGTAACATACGCACATTTAAGGTCGATCGTATATACAAGAGATACTTAATGCATACTTGTGTAAACCAGTTTGCTCGGATAAGCGCGTTTATGCTGATACGATAGCTAATATAAGCTCGTATCGTAATCGTAAAGATTTTGCAAGCACTGTTTTAGAATAGTGTATACAGCGTTACAGTTGTACTAAGCAAAATAGTACAGTTCACTTTACTACGTAGAGATACTGTATAAGTAGATTATGATTTATGTATAAGTATGGTAGTTTCTATCTTTTTGTAGATTTTTATAATGCAAGATTCTTCTAAGACGTGGTCTGGCAAATGGTAAGTGGTAACCATACGTTGGGAACAAGGATGTTAAATGTTCCTTGCGTCTGTAGTCACACTGGCTATCTTACCCTTCAAACCGGAACACAACAATACTAAGCTTTGTTGTTTGATGGTAGAATATAATTATAGTCAAGTTGAAGTTAATTTCGCAGAATGGATTATACAAGTAATTCGTTGTGTTTAGCCGAGTTATTTTATTTATTGAACTTGTGCGTTTCCCAACAAACGGTGCAATGTGCAAATTATATTGTCTTAGTTGTTTGCGTTTGCAATTACACAGTCTTAAGAAGTTTTTAGCTTTTGTTAAGTGCTTAGTGACTTGGTGCGCACGTGTTTCAGTGTAGGATTAAATATATTATGCATAATACGCTTGATTCATGTAGGATTTACTACTACCTTTAAACATATAAAAGTTTTTAAATTCAATATTTTACAATTATTCGCTTAAATTGTAAATAATAATATACATGCGTTTATTGTGTTTGAAGTTCCGTTTTAATTACGTTCAAATTAATAAAATATAATTTATAAATTGTTACGAGTATGTAAACAAATAAACACTGAAAG
The DNA here is from genome assembly GCA_963151315.1 of Nymphalis c-album. Lineage (NCBI taxonomy): Eukaryota > Metazoa > Arthropoda > Insecta > Lepidoptera > Nymphalidae > Nymphalis > Nymphalis c-album. The sequence goes on along the minus strand of OY720602.1, from coordinate 2,567,766 downwards.
CGCAATTTACGCGCTTAATTGAAATTTTTATTATTATATTCGTACAATAGCTTTTATACAACTAAACTTTGTTCGCGAATACAAGGTGATTGCAAACTTTTAAACATAATAATTAATTCATAAAAATTATGACTTAATTTAGACTTGGCAGACGGGCAAATGATATTTATTTATTTTTTATTTATTTTCTCAACACAAAGGAAATTACAAGTACTTTGATTGACTCAATTGAATTTATGAAATGAGCCATCTGATGGTAAATGATTACAACCGCCATAGACCTGACCTGACATAGATACATGGTGGTGTAAGATACCATTCCTTACATCGCCAATGCGCTACCATTGTTAGAAATTAAGATGTTAATACTTTGTGCTTGTTACACAGGTGCAATCGTGCTCCAAACCGGAATATAACAATAATAAATATTGCTTAAACTCAGATCAATACTCAAAAATATAAAATCCTTATCGACATACAATTGTACACATGTATATAACATAACATGTTATGTCAAATACGATAATATATCACCATAAACCAGGCTTTCGGAATGAAGTATTTTATGACTCGTATAAGCTATAACAGGTGTTTCTCATGACTATCTGCACTCCTAGCGAGCATATGATAAGATAGAACAGTGATAACTACTGTTACGCCGAATACCGAATGTTTTCAACGGTTTCAGTCATTCGATGTTAAAACAGTATATGTAATTATAATTAAACACAATAATTGGATGCTCGTATGTATATAAATCAGTAAATTAGTTCATATCTGTATGCTTTAAAATATTTAATAACGGTATTGTCTTAATACCGGTACTCATCTCTAATCGGCAAATCCTCATTGTTTATACGAAGTGTTTTATTATCATCAACTATAAAAAAATTAAAAACATCCATGAGTATTTTTTCAAATAAATACTAGAATATACGTAAATAACGAATTTAAATGATGTTTATTAATTTTAAATTTATAATAATTAATAATGTTTTAATTTATTTAACTCGAACACAACATCGTTTTAGAATATTAAATAATGAATATACCATAGTATATATTCGTATTCTTCTTTAAGAATAAATTAAAACTGATGCAAGACTAGAAACTATATCATTAGCTTTATATAATACAGTGTTACACCAAAATCAAATAACGTTACGGTTAGGTAAAGAGAATACGTAATATGAGTTAATGCTACGAGGTACGTAGACCGCTAGGGGCTACGATGCTACGCGCTACGATATTACATTCTAAGCGCCATCTTGTTGATCTTACATTAGCCATACTACTTACATAAATTATTAAGTACAGTAGTAATGGAGTAAAAGTAACAGCCTGTAAATGTCCCACTGCTGGACTGAGGTTTGAAGGGATGGTTTGGAGGTTATTACATCACGCTGCTCCCATGCGGGTTCATGGATATAATATAATAAATATATTTTTTTATAATTCTAGTTTATTAATTGGTAGCAGATCCATTTTTATTCTAAAGGCAAATCAATAATATCAAAATCAAATCAAATAAATAAATCAAAATATTCATAATAATTATTATTTTTAGATCAGATTTAATTTAATTTAAAGCAAAAACCGAAATTTTGACTCGCCAGAGAAGAAGTGACTATAAACATAGTAATTTAGATTAAAATGTATGTATACAGTATTAAAATTATCGAATAAACCGTCACTAGTAAATTAACAATGCTAACTAGTAGATAAATAATATAATATTATATACAAAATGTAATTATTTGAATATAATTTAGCTGAAGCATTGACGAAATTAAGATCTAGCTCCTCATACAATGTTAATACCTGCAGCAATGTTCTTCAGATCAGGCCAACTTTGAAAATACTCAAAACAAAAATATATATTAGTCGAAATAGTTGTTTAAAATTGAAATAGTACATGTAAAACGAAACACACATCTTACGTCAAAGTTGCCTTACTAGTAAGTAATTTTATATCGAATTATGAGTTGTACGAACTAAATAATAAATATAAATATGCTATCGTATCGATAAATGATAGCATTAAAACTTCGAGACTTGCTAAGTTGAAAGTTGTTAAATTGTTAAAGTAATGATAGTAAATACTGGTAGTTATTTCGAACTAACGACCTTTTTCTTTTAACGAACTTAACGTTGTGATGTTATAAAAATACCAGTTTTATTCATTTTATCTTTCCAATACTTTTACGGTTAATTTGGTTCTTTTAAAGACATAATATTAAATATATTTCAATTGTAAAACACTGCTATATACATATACATATGTATATTTATTATGATGTAGTGTTTGAACTCATAATACAATTTATATTTGGCATTATGAGGATTTTGAAGTGTGTGTGTGTGTGTGCATGGGTTGTGTAGTATAATATCTGACATGACATTATTACCTCAAACGTCTTCAATAACGAAATTAAATAGGTAGAGGCGAGATCAGGTGTTAGGACCAACAGCTCTACTTTTTCTTCGAGAGACAGGATCGCGGGACGTGTAACATAACTTTTCAACTTATAACTTTTTTCGCCCGATTTGAGCCCACGACCCCAGGCATCTACAGCCTCATAAGCCACTACACCAACGACGCAGTCACGTGAATATAAAAGCTATAAAACATATATCAAAACGTTGTCCTGTTTGTTTCGAAGCAATCTATCGTTCTAGAGCTTGATTTACAGTTTGTGAGTTAAAACGAAATGTCCGAGCTAAAATGGTTGGAACAAATGTTACACATTTCTGGACTTTCAATTATTTTTTTACTGATACGACAGACGAAAGTAGGGTAATGCTTTTTTCATCCTTTTGGATCTACATTGTTCGATACCGATTATGTAGAGACTTTACTGAGATTACCGTTCAGGAATCATAAGTTTTATTCGTTAATAATTAATGTTCGACTGTAATTCGGGGTTGGAGTTGGTGTGTGGAATACGTGGATTTTGCAACCCAAGGTTTCGCAAGGCTTTTCATGTGCTTAATTCGTATTTATAATTTCATCTCGTGTTCAACGGTGTAGGAACACACCGTCCTATTTATATCGCATTATATTTTGCCACAGGTGTGTCTATTAAACGTTGAAAAAGCTCGGTTGAATAAGCTCCAACACTTCTCACTTTATAATCATAATAAAAACGTCTATACAGTATTTGTTTATATAAACACATAACACGAACCGAATATTATTTACATGATACACGTACATTATGTTATATGATATGATAGTTACTGACATATTGTTTGAACGGATATAAGTCGTACACGCTACATCATTCTCGACGATGTAGCATAAAGAAATATATTATTTTTATACTCTGCAAAATATCTTTATATTTTGCCGAAGAATGTGTACATAAATGTTATCGATTTCTTTTTTCCCGACTGCTATTTACCTAAACTTATTTTGTCTCCAAAAGGTTATATCATTTTCGTTCAGTAAAATTCATCTAACTACGAAACTTAATGATAATAATAGACAGACAAATCATACGTCTGTATAGATTTGATAGGTTAAATAAATTAAAAAAAATAATAATACTTTTGCTCAAATCGTTATTGAAATTATAAAAAATAACAAAATTAATAGTTAATAATGGCATTAATATATAAATATACAAAGTCATGGCTTTTTTTCTTAACTACTTGCAATTTCTTCCAGATTTTTTTAAATATATTTTATCCTTTATCGTAAGCTTTTATTTCACGTACGTCAATAATTCGATCTTGAAGCCTTAAGCTATTGTCAACAGCACGCAAAAAAAAACCACTTCAAGTATTAGTATCAAATGTTTCACCTGAATTCTAAACCAGTTCCACTCGACCTATTTAATTTAATTTTGTTGCTGTTTGGTGCACACTGGTTTGGCTCATTGTAATTCAAAATGGCCGCCGTTGCAAGATGGCGGATTAGCTTTTTTATTTAACTTTAATTTTTAAATAACAATTAGTATTTTTAAAATATTAATTAAACTTCAAACGATAGGGGAACGATATTTAACTAATTTTTTCAAAGATTCAATTTACATTGTTCTTAAGACGGTTACCATATTGATATTTATTATAAATCTGTTATATATTTTACCTAATCTGTAGTAAGAGGCGTGTGTATCTAGCGTAACTAAAGTTCAAAATAGCATTAGACTGCGGGTAACTAACTCAATTCTAGACTGATGAGGTAAACGGAACGTTAACAGGAAATAGGGTGGTATGGATCACCTTGGAAATACGATACCGTATTATAGTTGGGTAAGACTTATGGTGCATTTTCACTGTTAAACTTTGCTAATTCTATTCGAAATATTAACAGTATTGTATCAAGTTACTAGAAACAAATAAAATCAGTTTTTAAATAATATAGTACTATTATTAAAAAATCTGATTTTATTAATTTATTGTTCTCGATATCGTTACAATATTAAACATTTTAAACTAAAATGTCATATCGCAGATGACGCAACGCTGATTTTCAGCTTTATATGTGAACAAAAAACCGCCAATACGTTTTAAAAAAGGAACACAATAATAATAAAAAAAGAAAATATAACAAAAAAACGAAAAATATTGTTAAATTTTAATTTTATTCATCGGTCGCAATATATGATGAATTAAATTCAACGACCATATTATAATATTAATTAATTTGTTGTTATCAATGTTTATATCATAAATACTAAGTCAGCAAGTATAGTCATATCTTTATAATAATAATAATACCATTATTATTCAGGGGCCCATAATTTCGTTACAAGATTACTTTTTCATAGCTACCATTAATAATATTAATTATAAATTTATGTTATTATTTATACATTTTGTTCTCGATTGCAAACAGCACATCGGTCAATCGAAATTGAGTTATACTTATTAGTATGTAAAAGCACTTTGTCATTGTATAGGGGTTGTATCCCGTTATTGACAATATATAGGGTTGTCAATAGTACTAGAAATCAAAACAACTAACTTATATTCATCCTTATTTATTTTTAACTTTATTTACAAAGAATTAAATATTTTTTTTGGTTTTCTATGTATTTTTCTTTATAGAAAGTAGTACAGTGATCATTTAAAGCCTTATAACAAATGACGTCATCCACAGGTTAACTGAAAATATTTTCGTTGTACACTAACAGTTTGGCAGAAGTGAAATCTTCTTGGGTCTAACGTTATACACATATGAAGTGTCGCATACAATTATTACATTTCTCATCTTCGGCTATAGAAATTTTAATTTTTTTTGTTGGCAGTAATTACATTTATTTACATTAAAACTAACTAAATACAAATAAAAATTAAAAATAATAATTATTATACAAGTCGTGACCGCGTGGAATGGTGGCAAGAATGCTAGCAGCATTTTCAATTAAAGTAGCATTTTGTTAATGTTTCACTGGACTCATTCCTTCTCTCCTTTTTGAGGAGAAGGTTTGGAGCTCATGACTAGGACACGTGTATCCAACACGTGTGACGGAATTTTGGTGAAATTAGACACATGTAGGTTTCCTCGCGATGTTTTCCATCACAAATGTATTTCAGTAGTTTCGAAAATCGTCAGCATCACTAAATCGTTTAAACCTACAATCATCAATTAAGATTCATGAGGTGTAACCACTGAGGCAACTCAAAACTTAGTTTAACTCAAAGTTATGCTGGTCGTAGAGTGTGATGGCAGCCCTAGCTCTCTATCACAGTATATCGTGTTCACAACACGAAAGGCTAGTTATTCAAATACACTAATGCGTCGTATAATTGAACTGTTCCGAATACAAAATTTTGGTATAGATTTTAGATAGGATTGTGTTTAGAATAGAAATTACTAATGTTTACTTATTGTTGTTGACGGAATGGTTTATATTTCTTACATCAATATCTACGGGCGGTGGTGATTTGCAAGTCCGCTCAACTATTCCTCTAAAATAGTAAACGTAATTTGTCCTAGAGTTTTATGAGAGTGCTTCTCGTTTGGACGAATTATGACGATGAACGAAATTTGTTTATTCCGATTGTTGCCTTTAAGATGATATATGCATTATTTACGGCCGAATACTGAAACGTCACTTAAATATTAAATACAACTTAATTATTTGAGACGCCGTTAAATTTAAAATTTCGCATACTAATTTAGGAGCTTTTCAATGTTAAGTAGTGTTGAACTTTGAGTGACGTTTCAGTATTCGGCCGTTAGTATACATACAATCTATAGATATAGTTCTGGAAATAGTAAGCTTTACATTGAACTGATTATCAGTTTAATGGTAATAACAGAGGAATGACTCAAAATTAAAATACAACGAAAAATATTTTCGTTTCTTGTGTGTAAATAATATTTAATTATAAAAATATTTTTTATAATTAACACAAATGAATTCCACTCTCGTATGTCGTACGCAGTTATTATCTTTTGTCCTTGCAATTCTATATCCGTCTCAACAATTCAAACCTTTTGTTTATGTAATTGCGCTGTCGTCTTGAGATAAAACTACGCAGGGATAATGGAACGGCGCTAAAACGTCGCATCCAATAAATCGCATTCTTTCGAAAATAAAGAGCGCGGAATCGTCCCAGGATCTCAGCGATAGAGGAATATATTGTTTAGTTGTCGTGTGTAATTCAACGGAATTAAAAGTTGGATTTATAAATGTGACCTTTTGTATATATTGACATACACAGTTACGACGTTTTAGTTCTTATTTGCAACACAAACAAGGACACTAAATAAAACTATATACATGATTTACAGATAATTTTAATAGAAATATAAATCGAATTATACCTTACTGGCTGAGCCACGCGGGTCACCCGCGTGTGAATAATAAAAATATAATAAAAAAACAGCCTAGAGCATTCTTCGATAAAAGGACTACACAACACAAAAATATTTTTTTCAATTCGAACCAATACTTCCTGAGATTACCGGATCAGACAAACAAAATCATCAGCTTTATATATTAGTATAGATGGGTTGTTCAAATTATTAACTGGACTAAATCGATTTGTATTGATTCAAACTTTAATTGTTTATCGATGTGAACCGTGAGAATCACATACCGAAATGCTCAATTTGAGTACAATGCGCTGTCAATGACGTAGTCCACGGACTTAATGTATCTAATTACAGTGGCTCGCTCAGCAGTATAACGAAGCGATGCTCGATACCTAATCAATTGGAACTTATCTATTCCGCTCAACCTTTCCGCTGTCGCGTCTGGTATGTCCCTTGTGAATTTCATTACATTGGCACACTTCACAGTCACTTGTTCGCGGCTGAATAATCAGCTACTGGGTTGTATCGAATTGAGCAAAACCATCAGGAAAAAAAAGTAATCGTCGTCTATAAATCGCTGTCCGTGAAAAACTCTTGTTATAAAAATCAAGTAAGATAAATCCTCCATCTGAATCCTAACGAAACTTTTTATACCCCAAGACGTTCCCAACTAAAGTTATTAATAAAACTTACTTTCCGCTAGTTTCCTTGTTGTTCTGTTTCAAATGCATTAAACTGATTGCTCTCAGTTCTCGTCTGCGTGTTTTTTTTTTCTTTCTTTCCTCGCTGTCAGCGAAATTAACTTTGCTCTTACAAATAAAACTCCCGTCGTGTTCCCCGTCTAACGTCTCTTTGTGCTCGTCTCGTTCTAAAAGAATTCCCGGATAAGGTGCCTGCGAGCGGTTTATTATGTCCTTAACTTCGTTTGTATTAAGCAACTAGCATTTACCATTTTCTAATTTACATCTCATTTAAAAAATCCTTTGAATAAAAAGTTTTATCTATATTTTATTTGATATAATTTATGATTTGTATGCAATACTTGATGTTAAAGTCATTAACAGTCTTTATATATGTCTCTTAAGAAGATTTGAAGCATAATAGATACTCATGTGACAATTTTTTAAGCGAAACATGTATAAATTAATTATTAACTTGTGCTTGCAATCATCGCATTTCCGTATTTCAAAGTTACTTAAAGCCTGATAAAAATATGTGATATGAAATGTAAAAAAAAAACAAATTAAGTAGGTATTTCTGTTCAATATATACAAAGAATAATAGACAATAATTAAAAAAAAAAACAACAATACACAATAATGTCTACAGTAGTAGAAATAAGTTGTTGCGAGAAATACAAGAAAATATTGTTAAAACTTGAAGCTTAAATAGACATATTGTGTGTTCTGCAAAACTAAGCCGCCATCCTCTTCAACTATAGCGAGCGAAGTATTAGCAAACAATATTTAAAGTTAAGATTCTTAGTATAGAAACTCGTGCGTAATATTGTTTTCTCCACAAACAAACATTACATAGTATTAAATAAATAGAAGTAGATATTCTACCGCAAAACAGCTTGCTATTGTTGTGTTCTTGTTTGAAGGGTGAGTGAGCCAGTGTAATTACAAGCACAAGGGACATAACATCTTAGTTCCCAATTAGTTCCCAGTTGGTGTATTTTAATCAACGTTGAATATTAATTAGTTATTATATAATTATATTACCGATTTATGGGTACATTTCCGTGTCTTCCTTCCTTTAATAATTATTATAAAATAAATTTCAAAGAATGAATATAATTTCCTGTTATTTTACAACGATCTTATTACGGAGTCGGTCAGCTAATGGCACTCGGATCGTCCGAGAGCTATAATTGACCGGCGACTCGGAGGGCACTCGATGTGCGGGCCGAGCCACCGCAATCACTGTTACCGACATTCGGAACTCACCCGTGTCCTGAACAGTTTACCTTTCGATACCGAAAGACCTGAATGGATATTTGCATGCGATGAAACATTTTATATTGAAATTTTGTTATCTCGGATATATTTTCGTAGGATCTTATTGTATCAGAGTTCTATATTTTGGAGCCTCGATTACTTAGTGGTTTGAACACGTGAATCTTAACCGAAGATTGCAGGTTCAGATCTGGCAAACGCAACTGTATTTTTACGTGCTTGTTTTATGTTTATAATTCTTTCCAAGCTCGGTGGTAAAGATTTCGTTACGGCAACCTGCGCGTATTGAAAATCTACCACACGTCTATCCACGCTGATTCCGACCCGCTTGGAAGCAGCGTAGTGGAATAAGATCCAAACATTATCATCTAAAGTAGATTTTTCGCTCTTGCAGCCACTTTTAATGATAATTTTACAAAATTAAATTTAAAGCTATCACCGGTTCGGAATGTAGATTGAACAAGAAACTCTTTTCCGAAAATCAAGTAACAAAGATTAGTAAATAAAATTTATTTATTATTAACACTATATGGAAAACAACTATCTCCACACTTTTTTTATTATCTATGTAAAATTTTATCGAGTTTTTATTGAATAACGGTTACATCACTCGAGAATCGGGATAGTTTCGATTTCAAAAGCTACTAAGTGAGTAACACGCAACACAGGAGAAATCGTTATATTTTAACTCAGTGAAAATGCATATACAGAATTATCAATAGGATATTATTTTAATTTTAGTGTCAGTTCTAAATTTAAAAAATATCAATTCGGTTATTTTTTAAACAAATACCATTTAAATTATTCTTGTCATTCATTAGCCAAAAGATATTTTTAACAGATTGTAAGACGTGTAAGACTTGTAACCATATTTTTGTGTGTTTATTGTTTCACAGTACTGACGTTATAATTTTTGTTCCAGTGTTTCCCAATGTCCCGCCGGCGCCGGGGATGCCCTGCGCGGGGGAGGATCGTAAGTACAGCCTTTGTTTTAATTTAATTGCATCGCAAACAAAACTCCGTAATGAGCGCCATTACTCACTCATTGAATAAACGAAAACTGCTCAACGGAATTGCAGAGTAAATACGTTCTTCAGTAAGGTGAAACGGAATGATTTGGATTGCTTTCGTTTTGCAATAATATTTATGTAATATATTGTTATTATTTACTAACTGTGCCCCGCAGTTTCACCCGCGTATAATTAATAAAAATATATAGAATAAAAATAAGACTATAATAACTTAAATAGATAAGATACATTTTCTATAATTAAGATAATGACGCATAATCTAAAGTCCCGTACTGAGCCTCCCTTAATTTACTAAAATAACTGTCTTAGTACCGATACCATACATATATGTAATAAATACGTAAATTCTCACGATAAATTCAAATTCTGTTCACCCCATTAAAAAAACATTCACACTGAATATTACAATTTTATTTTTAGGAAGACTTGGAAAGGTCAAATAAACGCAAAAAAAAATTGCGTGCAAGTAGACGGGAATTTTTAACAAAAACTCACCTCGAACGTAAACGTTCCGTATTTCGTATCATAACGCTCGGAAAGTACTCAAACAATCTACACGAGAGGCGAGAGCGCCCGCTTGCCGCATTACCATATGAATATCGCCCTACACGCCTCCCGCTATTGTCCGTACCCACAATTTGCTTGCCATAACAATACCACACGATTCAACACGTGTACACCGTCGATGGTTGTTTTACCACAAGGACGATTTTCCCGTGAACGATAAAACTTTGAATTGTTCAAGTTATTTATTATTTAAAGGAATGTGTGTGAGATACCGTCGTTCGTTCTAGGTCAAAGTCAACGTTCTCGCTGTAGCATACATAGATCGCTTACATATTAATAACCGTATTCGGATTTAACGCAGCTTAACGTATTCCATTAAATAACTTATAGGTTTACTTTAATTCCATAAGTTGAAGGGCTTATTGCTTAAAATTCAACTTATATAAAAATATAGGATCATCATTAAACAAGTTTTTTTGTAATTATTTCTTAGATGTTAAACTCGATTTTTTTTTGCACACTCTCGTATATAAAATTGAAATTGTGATTTGACTCGTTGAAATATGTAATAAATCCTTATTTATTTATTCGCAGACAAGCAAATAGGCCACGTGATGGTTACTTCAATTTGTCAATTCAAATTCAAATTCAAAATACTTTATTCAATATTGAAGTATTACACTTGCTTATTGATAGTCAAACTAGAAACTACCACCGCGATCAATGCGACCAATTATGAGAACTTAGATATTATGTCCATTCAGTCTGTTATTAAATTTGCTCACTGACACTTCAAACTGGAACCTAACAAAACTTTGTATTTCATTTCACTTTTTGCTTTAGTGTCAGTGCTCCCCACTCAATTCCCCGACCGTGGTGGTTTCACTCACCCTCTTGATAGTTCGTTTTCGTAAAATCCGTTCGTATCGAAAACTTACTGAGCACAGGGAACTTATCAAATTTCAAGTTTGTACGTCTTATCGTTCCAAAGAAAGTGGTACTCGACTCCAGAGTTCACCCGCCTTCAACCTCTTAGGAGTTGATTGGCGTAAAATTAATTCTTCGTGAATGCCCATGTAGTACGAGGAAAATACTTAATTAATTTCTTCTTAAGATCTTTCATTTCAAAGAAATGATCGAGCGAATGTTATTTCCAACTTGCGTTATATATACATCTACTACCCGCGTCCCAGGTACAATAAATATATCGTGAATAAAAGATTACCGCGTCTGTGTTTTATTTTTATATTATAGGTAGACGGACGGGCAAACGAGCCACTGTTGTAAATAGTGGCCGCCCATAGACCTTGGCGATATAAAAAATATTAACCAATCCTTACATCGTCAATGTGCTACCAACGTTGGAACTAAGATTTCATGACTTATGACCCATCCGACTGTAGTAGAACGGTCCTATTCTATATCTAAGGTATATTAGCCGTGGTTATTAAACACACACCGTTTGTTTTTCTAACAATTTTAGCTTTTATATGGTTGGATGATGATAATCAACCCTTTTTCGTCCACTGCTGGACATTGGTCTCAACAGTGGCACGCCACTGAGCTGAATCTTCAGCTCTCATTTTCCATCCGCTATCAGCCAATTTACGTATATCGTCACTCCACCTAGCAACTTGCTAGTTGGTTGTATTTATTGCAAAATAAATATGATTTATTTTAATCATACGCGAGTAATCATCGGTGGGATTATGATGAGATTTATAATCATAAATCACCGATGATTATAATAACAATTAATTATTATTACTAATGATTAATATTCCTCGTAATATAAATTCATTCGCTTAGCGTGAATCTAATTTCGATTGCCAGTCGTGGAAATTCGTTCAGTTGATAAGATAGCGATAAGTACGAACGACAGTCGGTACCATGCCTCGTTCCTTCCATGTCTTGTTCGCTGGATATTGCAAAATTTTTGACAGGTCTAACTTTTTTTTTAAATATGGCTTTTAGTGGTGCCGAGCACAGATAATTTCTATACTGCCATGAGAAATACCGTTTTCTATTAATTAACATTTAATGAGTGTCCAGCTGTCAATTCAAAATATTTTTTTTTAATCTGTTTTATATATTGGGACGTGAATATTCTAATCTCTAATTATAAATCTTTATACACTAAAAATATTTTTTATAATTTACAATCATAAGTACTTGTTTTAGTTTAAGTTTTCCTTTAGATTCGAATTGAACCAACGTAAATATTATAATCGTTCTTCTTCTAGATATCGATGTAAGTAGAAAAGTGTGAACCATATGTAATAGACGTCTTCATTATATTGCAGGCAGCATCTACAGGCGAGGCGCTCGTCGGTGGCGGAAGCTCTACAGAGTTAACGGTCACATATTTCAAGCTAAACGCTTTAATAGAGTGAGTAAAATTAATCCAACCATACCATTGTTACTATAAAAGATAATACCAGCTTTCGTAGAATTACTTGTTCATACTTTCCCCTCCAGCAACATTTAAAGCTGTGTGTACGACAATAGACCAAGGGCTCATTGTCTATTACAGTTTTGGAGGTCATGGAAATGAGAAAATAGCTTTTCTGAAAATTTATGTCCTTATATGCCCTTTTAAAAATTAGTTAGTTTACCCATTCATCACCCATTATCACGACAACACGCGTTGCATTGTTGTCAGTCGGTGTGAAGACCGAGTGGGCGCATTGGAAGAGATATTAATTGAGGTCACGTCGTTGATAAAGCAACGGGATTGCAAGGCACGCTTAATATCTTTTACAGTCTATTAAAGAAATATAATCCATTTCCTATCAGGTGCCCCATTTGTTCGCCAACTTTGTAATTAACCGTGATACATTTTTTTTATTTCCTATCTTCAGCGAGCCTTCTGTGCCTTCTGCCAAGACCGTATATGGGGACTGGGGCGGCAAGGCTTTAAGTGCATCCAGTGCAAACTTCTGGTGCACAAGAAATGCCACAAGCTGGTCCAGAAACCTTGCTCCAATGAACACGTCGATCCCATCGAGGTCAAGGATGACGCGAACGGAGAGAGTACGCTTGGAAGAGCTTCTTCTGTTAGGTAAGATCATGATCACATTTGGCAATAGAAATACTTCTTCAAAGGTTCTTCAAGCATCTTTGTGGCTATTTCCCGTTAGTATTGTAAAAGTTCTTCTTTCAAATCCTCAGTCAGTGAGTGGTATTGATTTATTTGTCGGTTGTGACAAGTTTTACGTAAACATTGTAAAATAAATGTTTAAAAGTGTCGATTGATTGTTGTGATTCTAGGTCTCGCGCAGAGCCCGAGCCACCGTTACCGGAGACTCCGCCGGCGCCTGCCTCGGCGCCCGTTCGCAACGAGGACCTCGAGCCGGGCTCCCAGCGCCAGTACTCGCTAGATGACTTCGAGTTGATTAGAGTCATCGGTCGTGGATCTTACGCCAAGGTATGATATTTTGCCAGCGGCAACTATTTTCATTAAAATACATTAATATATAATTAAGAATAGCGAACGATTCTATCGCTTTTAGTAGTATTGCAAATTAGTCTTGGATGCCTTTCTAAGCACATCAATACTGCTATGACTTGTAAAAATATAAAAATTTCATGACATATTATATATGTAAGGGACGACAGTAATGTCTTTCATTCAATTCTACGTGAGTTTCGATTCTATTATTATAATTATATATTACTGCAAAAAAATTACGATGTTATTAAAAAGTTAAATTTAGTATTAGAAAATTATAGAGATTAAGGAGAAAAAAATGGTTATATTACATTACTAAAATTGTTTTTACATTTCTAATTTTACATAATTACATCTTCAGGTGTTAATGGTGGAATTGAAGAGAACGAAACGCGTATACGCCATGAAAGTGATCAAGAAAGCCCTGGTGACGGACGACGAGGATATCGACTGGGTTCAGACTGAGAAGCACGTCTTCGAAACAGCTTCCAATCACCCGTTCCTGGTGGGCTTACACTCGTGCTTCCAGACGCCGAGTCGTCTGTTCTTCGTCATCGAGTTCGTGAGGGGCGGTGATCTCATGTTAGTGTATTTTTCTTTTGGAAAGCAGTAATTATTTAATCATTGCAATTATTTTCAAAATTCATCTTAATTTTTTTAAGATAAATTAATTAATCGTTAGTCAAAAATAGTTTAATAATTCACATAGTGTTGTTTTTCTTATTCGAATTTTAATACCTGCGATGATGCTTTGAAAAGTGTTTTAGTTTTAAGAGTAAAGAGCCACACAAAGAGTTCGCTAACGTCCCGTCTCCGTCGCCGGCAGGTTCCACATGCAGCGCCAGCGCCGCCTGCCGGAGGAGCACGCGCGGTTCTACGCGGCGGAGATCTCGCTGGCGCTGCACTTCCTGCACGAGCGCGGCGTCATCTACCGCGACCTCAAGCTGGACAACGTGCTGCTGGACCACGAGGGCCACATCAAGCTCACCGACTACGGCATGTGCAAGGAGGGCGTCCGGCCCGGCGACACCACGTCCACGTTCTGCGGGACGCCCAACTACATCGCGCCGGAGATCCTGCGCGGCGAGGAGTACGGCTTCTCGGTGGACTGGTGGGCGCTCGGCGTGCTGACGTACGAGATGCTGGCCGGCCGCTCGCCCTTCGACATCGCGCACGCCGCCGACAACCCCGACCAGAACACCGAGGACTACCTCTTCCAGGTCACACACGAACCTTGTTAGCTTTCCCCTTGAAACTCTATCGCTGATCAAATACAATATGCCATTGTCTATCTAGTTTTCTGGTAATTCATACTATTATCGTATATCGTATTTATTTACTAAAGTTTCTTGATTAATGTGTTTCGTTTTTATTACAAAGTTGCAATAATTTAGCTGATAATAATTCAATGAATTTCAGGTGATTCTAGAGAAGACGATCCGTATCCCCCGGTCGCTGTCGGTGAAGGCGGCGTCGGTGCTTAAGGGCTTCCTCAACAAGAACCCCGTGGAGCGGCTCGGCTGCGGCGAGGCGGGCTTCCTGGACATCGTCAACCACCCCTTCTTCAAGAGCATCGAATGGGAGATGGTACGTGACTAATTCGACCTTTTATTTAAATACATACATATTTGGGAAACAATAATGAATTTATTTATTAATTACTACTGATACTGTTTATTTTTGCAACTTCCAACGAATGAATCCAATTTTCACAGTTGGAGCTGAAGCAGGTGGTACCACCGTTCAAGCCGCGACTGGAGGGAGAGCGCGACCTCGCCAACTTCCCGCCGGAGTTCACCGACGAGCCCGTGCACCTCACCCCCGACAACGAGTTCGTAACCACTACCACCGAATACTGTCCCATAATGTTCCAAAACCAGTGCTCCTTCCTCAATTATATATATTTAATTTTGGGAAACATAACATATTAGTTCCCAATATTAGTGGAGATGTAAGCGGTGGTTAACATTTCTTACAATGCAAGCGTCTTTTGGCGTTGGTAACCGCCGTCCGCCTACCAATAAAATAGAAAAATCATGTGCGTAATTTTTGGGAAACTTCCATGTGTCAGCTAACGCGGAGAGCTCTAAATGTATAAAATCCAAGCATTAAGATAAGAAGACACTTGTCGAACATGTGTATGCTGTTGGTTTTAATAGCCTCGACAGCGTCACCCAAAAGGAGTGCGAGTAATTCTAGTTAAGATTTTCCGTTCCATTGGATTGAGTGAAGGAGAAAGTGCACATGTGTTTTCTTTTACACATTATAACATCCCCTGTGCAGTAGAGGATAAGTCAAGGTCATTATCATTTCGTGTTTGTTCACAGCACGGTGATCGCCGACATCGACCAGTCGGAGTTCGAAGGCTTCGAGTACGTGAACCCGCTCCTCATGTCTCTGGAGGACTGCGTGTGACAACACGCCTGCCGTCTGCACCCCCAACACCACCACTTGCACGCACTACACGCTCAGGTACAGCCGGCGAACTTGTTATATAATAAGACTGGAAACACTATCCAAATATATTGCAAGCTCTACAATAATTTGAAAAAACTGTGCGCCTCAATTTAGTTAAATTATTTTGAATATAAAATATCTAGAAACTAACATAACTTTACTAGATAAAACTAAGACAGATTGTGTGTGTGTGCGCGTCAGGCCTACGGGTACGCGCCGGACTCGTCGTCGTCGGACTACGACTCGGTGTGCTCGGAGCTGCCCCGCAAGCCGACGCTGCTGCAGCACATGTTCTGCTTGCCGCTCAACTGACGCCGGCAGCGCTCCCCCCGCTCCCCCCGCTCCCCCCACTCCCCCCACTGAACGGACGGACGCTTCACTGTTATACGTGCATGGAATACGCTATTCGGTGCCTCTGTTTCATTTTATATCTCTTTACTGTTTCTTATTATACATTCGGAATTGTGAGTATTTATTTACTTTTAATCACTAAGTTAATATTATTCTCAAAAAAGTATTATCCGTGTAAACGATTCGTTAGGTTGAAATATATTTCGTAGGTTTATAGTTTTTAGTTTACATTATTCCTGTAAATAATGAGAGTTAAACTACACATAGATTTAATAACGAAAGCAATCCTCCAGTTCTTCCATGAAAACATAGTGAAATACGACGGAATTGATTCGATTGGTTCGTAAACGGAGTTCGGTGCTCGGAGCTGTGCGCGTCTCGATACGATGACTACGATGTGGGCAACGGTGCAGATAATCGGCAGGCATTTGTCAAAATTGTACATATATATTCGCCCTTAAGGGGTTATGATAAAGACGATATTAGAAATTAAAATTTTGCTGTTCGTATTCGCGTTATATTCTTTTGTTATTAGATCAAAGTAATCGATATAAATGCTTGTGTATATACAAATATATAATGTACTATACGAAAATATATTGTATAAATAATTTTTGATTATCTGTAGTGTATAACACTTTGTTGTCGAAATAATTTAATAATGGACGTGATGCGATATTTTTCAAAAGTTTGATTTACGAAATATATTTGCAAATAATTAATAACTGGTAGAATACAATTCGGTCAACTCACACTTCACGTCTGTGCCAACTGTGATCAATAAAAGCAACGCATCACGTTTTCAAAGATAAGCTGAAACTTACGTTTTAAGCAATAAATTATATTGTAGTAGTTATCTATATTGGAGACAGGCAACCTGCTCAATGAAAGGCACGTGAGGAATTAAACGTAGTGAAAGAAACGCCCCGTAACGGAGCCAGTAGCGAACCGGTAGAACTTCCCTAGTATATATACATATATTCATTAAGCTAGTTCGTAGCTTCGCTTCGAGCACGAGGCGTGTACATTTGCAAAGGTCGATGTTAAAGTTTAAACCTTCGTATTATCGTTACTAACAGCTTTTCGAACGATACGGCACTGTGACGTCATCGTGTCGTTTCAAAACCTGTTACTATAATTGTATCGTGTGTAAGTTTGCTAGGAACGTGCGAAGCATATTGACGAATTCGAGTACGGAACACTTAAATATTCCTATCATATTTTTAAATGGCACGTTTCATAATCATGCTAACGTACAACGTAGAATATTTAGCGGCATGAAAGTTTGAAATTTATAAAAAAAAAAATATTTTTAATAGTGACGACGACGTCGATGATGCGTCATCACTCCACTCTTTAAATCCTATCGCAACGTGAAATTATTCTTATTATATATTAATGTAAAATATATTCCCTATCGTAGATCCTATTCCTCCTCTCGAAGCTAAATCACTCCTCTAGGTAGCCAACGAATTTTATACAACGTTTACTCGAACGATGTTATCATAAACTGCACTGAGAAAAAAAATTAAATCGTGTATATTATTATAAAAAATCTCGTAATATATATCGTTTATCGAATATTATAACAGATTATTGTTAACGTAGATGGAAAGACTTTATATATTAAAATTATCGTAACGGGTCGCCGTCGGAGCGTCCACGACTATTCTAAATAGTGCGTAGATATATCTATTAGACATTTTGCACCTATATTATAGTGATGTTCCACACGCGCGTCGATTCTTTCCGCTCGATATTATTGTATTGTTGAGTGTTGTGGTCACCTTCGTGCGTCGCGATGTCGATGTCGGTATCGATGTCGTTATGTTATCGACGCTCGGAGCATGCGTGTAGAGTTTGCGTTATTTTAAGTATTTAATTAATATTTTGATACTTTTAGGTATTAACGTTTTAGTTTTTATAATTGTTAATCATTCCACTGTCCGTGTGCGGCGTTGTTTTGGTGCATTTTTTATTATTAAAGTGACATCACATAGCGGCGTATTTAGCCTTAATAATATTGTAATATATGCGTTTTATTGCATTTCTTTGATTGTATTAAATACTGTGTATTAATTGTTTAGTTTAATATCGTTTAATATTCACAACCAAACATTGTTACTATGTAAATCACTTACTAACTGCATGACAAATGACATTAACGATTATTGTTATGATAACTGAAGAATTGTAATAAAAATATCCCACAAATGTAACATTTGCAACTTAAGTTCGATTTGAACAAATATTGTATTTTATTTAAGTTAATTAAGTTACGTTAACTCGCATGGAACAGTAAGTTTGAAGTTTGTATATTACACATTTATACGAGCTGTAAGTGGATTCGGGTGTCGTATTTAACTTCTGTTTGTATGTGTATTGTAAAACACCAATAAAATAATGTAACTTGTTACGATTTCTCTGCGAAATGCTTGGTGCGTGAATGCGACGTATTGTCAAATTAGACTGGTGAACTTGTGGTACTGTACTATTCTATGCTTAACTGAAAATAAAGAATGATTAATCTGATCTATGTCTTTTATTACATTTACCTTTATTTACCAAAAGAAATAAAATAATTATATAAAATATAATAAACGGAATCGAAACGTTCTTATTGGTTAAACGGGCGACGGCAACGTCACATGCGGTGGACAGATGAACTACTTCACATCAATATCCGAACTGGCCAGTCGATATTTTACGTGCTCTCATGCAGTACGCCTGTACTGTGTTCTCTATCATCATATATATATGCATATAAAGAAGTGTGAACGAAACGCCCTGATTTCTGCAGCAACTGGTAACTTATAGAAGACATGTGAAAGTGTAACAAAGAAATAAACAACCCCACCTCCAATTTATAATATTATATTTCGGATTAAAATAATTGTGCCGTGTGCACAGGAATGATGCAATAACGTAAATGTAACTACATTATCATACATCAAATAAGCCTAGTGCGTCTATTCCAATGTCTTTAATTAAAAACATATTTCAATTTAAGAATAAGTTTATTTCAATAAAAGTGCGTACAAGTAAACACAATACATAGCCTTTGGAAATACTACACATATAGGAATTTTTTAACTACTGTTTACATTACAGAAACACATTGAAATCAATCTAGTTAAACAAAAATTAAAAAAAAAACAATACAATGCAACATCTTACAGCGGTACTGTGTAATAAATACCCTCGCCTTTATTGTATTTCTATTTTACCGAATTTAATACATCAATCAAATATTGTAAGATTTTATTGATAAATTTACAAAAGCATTAGCTTATTTTACATCAGACCATTTTTTTCTATAAATATTAACTTTTTTTAATTATTTCCAAGTAAAGGAACAAATAACACAATTAGGTTTATTTCATATTTTTTTAGATTTATAATTTTTTTAACGATAACGATGTAATTCTATAAATGCATTTTCACAAAAAAACTATTACTTTAATAAATACTGAATTTATATAATACATTATACATCAGATTATTTTTAATACTGATTTTTATTAACAGAGATTTTTTGAGATTATTTGAATATATAATATATTGTAGACTTATTACTATTTTTTAATTTATATATTTCAATTTGGAGTAGGCAAAAGTTTTGCACTATTCAGGCTTGAAATATTAATAAGAAATCGAAAAGGAATATCTCTTCATGTTTTCGTATAAATATAATTTTGTTTTGTTTTGTTTATAAAATTGTCTATAAAAATATTGGCAGTAACTAAAGATTTCTGAACTAGTCTTCAAGTAATAACAATTTATAAGATTGACACTTGGAGAATGGATTTAGATTTTAAATTTAAGAATGTAATTTTTTTTTTTCATTATATTTAGTCCACTCCATTAAATCTATTTTTATAATTAAGATAATTTTGTAAAGACATCGAAACATCAATTAGTATTGGAGTTTATAGATATATACCTTTAGAATCTTCCTAGAAAAGTTATGAACTATAGTATAATTATACATACATACGTACAATGTTTAAACTTCCCTTCACCAACTAATTTGTTCTATATGACATAAAACAAAACATTTCGATTTTTTTTAAATATTTTTCATAAATTAGGAATGTAAAATAATACTATATTGGAAACTAAACTAAATTATAATGTTCTCTATTCGAAAAAATAATTCACTAAAACACAGCCGAAATAAACATTAAATATTATATTAACGAAAATACTTTTATGCATCACTCAAATATATTGTTTTTACAATTTACCTGAAACATGAAATTAATATAATACAAAAAAAAAACAATTAAATTTGTAAATTTTCAACAGAAAAAAATCTTAGACAAAAATCACAACATAAAATATTTTGAATACTTTAAAAAATATAATATTTGTGTGTAAATGTCACACTATCAAAGCGGCTTCTTGTTTGTGCTTCACATAACTATGGAACAATAAAAAATATCTCTGAGATAAAACAAATAAATACTCTCTTCTAGAATCCAAGGCTCTCGGACATATATACTCAAATATTTTAAATACTTTTTTATATTTTACTTATCGCCATTTTCTTGAGTTAGTTTCTGTTTCTTGGTAGGCGGCGACGACTCGAACATGACTCCCGAGCGCAGATCCGACATCAGGAACGGAACCTGGAATGTTCAAGTTTTTTGAATTGTGTGTTTGAATGTCGTCGAAATTGTAATCGGAAGTCACTTTAATTTTAAGTGAAAAAAATAGTTGTGTTAATTAAAGATATATCAATTTAAGAACAATTAGCAAAATCTACATTGTGTTTATGTTCGTCAGACGGCCCAGAGGAGGACGGCAGCCGGGATGGTTTCCCGCTGCGCACGCACTAGCAAGGAGTGCGGGGGGGCGAGATTTTCTTTCTCCCTGAGGGAAGCACCGCCGAGCCACGTCAGAGTGCAGTATGAGAGGAGCCGCGGACGCGTTACATCAACGCTATACTGCAGCCTCCGATCGCCAGGCCATCCCAGTGGATTTCCCTCCCCGCATAAGGAAGACGGATACCTTTTTGAAGGTTTCTACCGCTTGAAAAAAAAGTGAACTCCAGCCGGAGCCGTGCGCGTACCTTGTGCTCGAGGCGCATGCGGTGCGCGGGCGGCAGGGCGAGGCAGGCGCGCAGCAGGTCGGCGAGCGCGGCGCGCTGCACGCCGAGCGCGTTGTCGACGGGCGCGCCGCGCGCCACGAGCGGCGCCTTCAGCAGGTAGCCCAGCGCCGACAGCACGGCGTGCATCGAGCTCCACTCTGCCGGGTTCCGCGTCAGACATATTACCAGGATTGCCAGAATGGCTCAATGAAGATTGCTACCGATTGCCGGAATAGCAGGTCTGACTTTTTTTATTGATCTCGCTGGAAAAACGCCCTTTCGCGTTTCCCTCACAAAGTATCAACAAACAAATATCCACAAAATATCGTGAGGGGTGGGTGGGACTCGCTGGCGTCTGGAACTACAGTGCACTACCCACTAAAAACCAACGGTACCCTCACAGTCTCTCCCGTGACGCCCCGACAGTTGACCACACATGCGGGAATCCTAGTTGGGTTCTCCCGCTTATAGCCCACTTACTCGGTCCAACCGTCGGTCCGATACGCACGTGGGGAAAACACGTAAATGCGTTTTTCCAGTGGTAAATGGGGGTTGGATACAGTAGTTTATAATAGAACTAAAATTTGAGGCCCGCTAATTTGTGTGACTTTGTCATTTTTTTATATATTTATATATAGGGGCGATTTATAAATTTTATTCGCTATACAGATTTATTTACTTTTATAACACAGTAGCAGTATATATTTTGTAACATACCTTCAGAGTCGTTCCTGCGGTAGGAGACCCTACAGAAGAGATCGGTGAGCACGACGAGGTCCAGTATGAGCGGCACGGCGAGCAGCGAGTCCTCGCACGTGTTGTGCACCACGAGCGTGTTGGTCCCGTGGAGCAGGATCTCCGACGTGTACTCGTCCATGGCGCGCTTGGAGTCACCTAAGCGTATAGCATATTCAATATCGTTACTCATATACCGAATACATTAGATACCCAAATGTAAATTGTAATGGAACAAATTATTTTAACATATTTTAATATAACTACATGTCATAAATCTTGTTATTTCTTCTACACATTTTCTTGTAAGTATCTGTATAATAATTGTGGAAGCTATACACAACGCGTTTAATAAATATAGTGCTTCTGAGCTCTGATTGGAAATGTCAAAACTATAAAAAGTATTAAAAATTGTCTATGATCTCATTTGGAAATCTTTGATTTAAGATTTGAAAAACAACAAAAATATAATGTATATGTTTATAAAAAGTACAGAAACAAATAATAATGAGAATACTAACCCACATACGGCACGTACTTGATGACGACCACGTGGTCAGGCTTCTCCCCGGGCGCGTAGAGCTGCGAGTTGGACGCCACCATGTCGTCCACCACGTTGCTCTTCGATATCTAGAACCATAGACACAACGCTTACGTTATTTATTTATTGTGCATAAAATCTGCTACGAACCGTGAGAACTAAGATGTTATATCTCTTATGCGTCTGATTGCAGTGCTGATAAAGGTGTTGCCTGTAGAATAATGCACAATCACTGAAATATAAATTCTATTACCTCCTTAGAGCGGAACTGCCTCGGAGCGGACAGATTCTTGCCGTCGTTGTTACCTAGATGGTTGTAGCTCACGATCGACACCGGCTTTAGACCTGTTGATACGTTAAATACATACTATCAGCGCATCATTTTTACGGAAACAAATCGAACGTGTAAAAGATGGGAGACTTTGTAAACAGCAGTGCTATTCCGTATGAAGTCACTTCATTATTCACCTGTTAACGACTTATGGTGATACAATATTGATGTGTATGAACATAGTTATTATGGTCGATGTCGCATATCACTTTATGACATTTCTATTGTCAGTCTCCACTTGGTTACACTCTTACAGAATAAGCTTTGCTGGTAAAATAATTGATTTCGCAATAGACTTGGAGTTTTTTTTTGTATTCATTTTTAGTAATTTCAATAAACGTCATAGCTTTGCTATATAGAAATTACTAAATTATATTTCTCTTTATACTGTAATAAGCCACGTGAAACTAATATTTTAAGAGTTGTCATCGATTTGTTAGCATCAATTCGCCTTCATAATTTTGCTTATATAAAATAATTAATCTTTTTTGTTACGCAAATTTCCACTTTCTAACAATCTAATCTACACATTAGTCTTCTGATAAATATAGTCTAAATTGCAAAATACACAGACCGAATATCGATGTGAAGGTAAATGTCGTTCCATCATCATCATCCGCATATTTGGAGAGGAAAATTAGAATATTAGTGATTCCTTAAGTCCATTGCCAAAAATATATATAAAAAATCTTTAATTAGCTACATCGTACTCACCAGCCGAAACCAGGAAGTCGACGAGTACAGACTTGAGCTTAGTCTGACCGGACTTGAAGTCATCTCCGGCTACAAACACGCCCATTTTTTCGGCTCGCTCGATAACACCATCAACTATCGTGTTTTGCGGCGAACCATTAACGTAGCAACACTGGAATTTATTATACTATTCTTCATCTCTTCCTTTTTTTTGGACATTTATTTATATTAAAACCTTATATAAAAACAAATAAAGATTAAAAATAATTACTATACAAGTCGTGACCGCGTGGAATGGTGGCAAGAATGCTAGCACCATTTCCCCTTTGAATCGCAATTCCGATTCTCTGGACGAAAAATGAACCAGCCCTCCTGTCACGAGTGGAGGCAATATGGCGGGGAGTAATATTTTCGGTCTCTCTTCACTCGGCGTTGAAGGCAGTAATCGTTAGTTTTTCTAACGTATTGTCTATATAGGTACTATGTAACATGTGCTACTATTGTTAACTCACCCCTTCGTCGACAGCGGCCAGTGCGAATATCGTAGACGGCGATACCTCGAGATTGTTCTGACGGAGTGCACGCTCCAGATTCTCAGACGTGTCGTGAACACCTTTGGTAACATCGCAGAACCTATAATGACATATTTTGATTACTTAAAAAAATATTTATGATTAATCTATAGCAATGATTTATCCGAACTTTTAGATAATATAATATATATATATATATCTTAACTTTAACAAGCAATAAAAGACTCGACGGTACGATAAGTGTAATTCTATTGTAAAATTTCAAAGATATTGCTGTCCTTATTCACTTTAACGTAAGACAGAGACAGGAATATATATTTTTAATCAATCAATAGTTTAGAAATTATTACGGTAACGACTATTATAAGTTCTATTCGACGTGCACATACAATGAGTACATATGTATGAGAAACGCAGTATTTACGTTGACTACGCAAACAAAACGCGCAGTTGCAAGCTCACTTGACAAGGGGCGCGCCGCCACAGCCGACCATTCGATAATCGCTCCAATTATATCAATATTTACTCGTATAGTTATAAATGGCCTTTGAAGACCATTCATATACTATAAATAAATTTTCATATAGAAATATACTTCAACCCTATACATCTTCGTTCGTTTTGATGCAAAATTTGCATATTTTTGTTCTCAAAACACAAGATTAAAATCAAATGTATTAGATTTGTATGTAAATAATAAACGTAATTTTAAAATATCTCGATGAAAATTCTACCAATATCTTATAGTTCTTGAGTTAAATTGTATTGATTCAAACTAATCTTGTTTTCCTATTTACGTATTAATGAATATTAATAGATTTAAAATAAATTATTATTACATACAGTCACTGCATGACAACACAACAACTATTACTATAGGTAATCATTTACATATGTATTTCCTCGTAAGTCTAGTCACTAGTGGCTATTAAATCAAATGTTTGTATCCAATGTTGGGCCAATAAAATATTTTCGTACGCCAAGAAATTCTCAGCCGCAAATCGGACATTAAAAGAGGATACATTTATAATCCTGCACCTGAGACCTCTCCGAGTCGTGTAGGATTGTCGTCTCGTAACATTAAATGAGTAATCGAGTGCGTCTATCTTTGCTTCAACATTTGTACTCTATTATACTATTATCAACTTATATAAATATATAAGGCAGCGCTTGACTGTTATTACACCTAAGGCGGAGCGCGCTCGAAGATGCCTATTCACCCGTGGTGATGGAAAGCGGAGGTCGGACGGGAATTCCAAACAGCGGATCATTTTAATATTATGTACAATATAAAATATCTATAGTTCAAGTTCAAACGTCAATAGTGGAATGGTTTACCTACCGATGTAAAAACCATATGAGGTCACGTGAGCTATTGTACTTCCACTTCTAGAACATTACACAACATCTGAGGGGTGAACAGGAAGGGTAAACTCAAAACAAACGGACGAAACCGGATTTTTCTTTAAGTTTATTATTCAATACACTATTTCAAATTACATTTTAGTAATTGCCTTTAACACAAATACTTTGGTAAAGAATCAATTATAATTGTTAACAAATATTTTGTAATTGAAATAAACATACATTGCTTTGAATTATTTAATTTGTTGGTATCGATATGCATCGTAAACTAAAAAATTACACGACAATTACACAAGACTCCACCGTACCGTGTAATGCATGCGTGTAGGTATAAAATCTATTTATAGTTGACTTTGAAAACTAATCACAATATCGATAAGAATATTCACATAAAAACGGAATTATGAAAAACAAGTAGTATTGAATATTATTAGTAGTTAAAATATACAATATCAACATATCGATGTATCGATGGTGTTTCATGTATTCAGCCGAGATGGGCCAAAGATAGATACAACCCATAACTAAACAGTTATCTATTTGTCACAGAAAAACTTTGGGAACTCAAATGTATGTCCCTTGTGCCCGTAATTAAACTGGCTCACTCACCCTTCAAACCGGAACACAACAAAACAAATTATTGCTGTTTTACGGTAGAATATCTGATGAGTGGATGGTACTTACTCAGACGAGCTTGCACAAAGCTCAACCATTGAGTAATTACTTTAGATGGAAACGGAACCCAAATTTTCTACTTAGGAAAACCAAATACAACCAAAGTTAAAACTAGGTACTCATACAGGTACGTGATCAAAACGCAGACGAAATAAATGAAGATTCGTTTATTTACGCTATTGCTCATTTATTTCGATGTAGATTAAAAAAAAAGTATTTTTATACAAATTGACACGTAAAACATTATTTAAAATCGTGCGGCTACGTCCGTATTAAATGATATTGCAATATAATAAATAAAAAAACGTCAAAAGACAACGCATAGATTTATTGAACTATAACTATACGGTACATTTCCTTTTGGAAACGTTGCATTATTTCCACAAAAAGAAAACAAAACAATTTCGAGAGCACAGAATAATGAATTCTATTCATTTACGTCATGTTTCAAAGTCGAATAATGGGTGCGTTCATTGAAATACGATCCCGTCTATATAATTAACGTTGTGCCAAGTTCAATGTTATTTGATACTCTGGGGAGTGGAAAATTATAATGTTGTGATGGTGAATGCAATGTTTGTTTCATCGTAGTATCTAAGTATATTATACCTTATTCAAAACACACCGTAAATTTACAAATTGCATGCGATATTCTAATCGTTCTGCTATATTATATGCACTATAAACGGTTCTTGATTAATTTACCCGTTTTTGTTATACCATTTTTATATTCCAAATAACTAGTTATAACAAGATTAATTTAACTTCCGTAGTTCCGAATTTCCGATTACAACTTCACGGACATTTAAAACGCAATCTTTTCGCGAGTCCATAGTGAGTATCAAAGATTATTCAAGATCTCGACCAATGATATTGCATTAATTCGGTGTCAAAGTTGTTTATTTGGGAAGTCGAGCCTTCCTGGCTGATTTTTGTTCATTATATTTTTCGCTTGCACTTGAACTGGGTGGAAGTGTAAGGCACTCTATTCTCTGTACCCTGAGAACGCTTATCATGGTCATCGGATAATTAGTTGAGACGTAAAAGCTTAACAATTAAACAAACAACACCTTTCGCGTTTATTAGGCCAATGTCCAGTGATCACTTGTTTACGTTACTATTTAAATTAACTTCCCAGAATTTAAATTGTATGTTAACGACTATGAGATCATGCATGAACATATTTTACAGGACAGTAACATCAAATTTCAAAAATAGAATCATATATACATTTTATTTATTATAAAAAGGACTTTGTGGGTCCTTTAAGCATGTTTTCGCTTATTCTAATAGTTTTAAAAATCATAAAGGACCCATTTTAAAATGTGCTATTTATCATAAAAAATAGAGAAGAATGAAAACTATATCATTCGAGAGATACTAAGCACAAAAACTTCATCGATATTCAAGGCCAAAAAAAATTTCAACCACAGACTATACAAGTCGACTTTAACGCGTTTAATTCCAATTTTAAAAATATAGTTAACAAAGTAATAGATAACCGCGTAACATGACCATAGACCAACAATAGAGACAATGCGATCAACTGTAATCTTCTTTCGCACGATCGCTGTCTCACTTGTCCATCCTATTTACAATTGATTGTTATATAGATAAAATAAATTCAATTACCTTTCAGTGTTCGCCGTCCAAAGCACGATGACCCTGTCCAGCTTGTTCTTGTCCCGGAAGTCCTTTATGTCAGCTCGGATTTGAAGATATTGTTCATATCTTGTTCCAGGGATGAGGTTGACTGCGCGATCCGCCTAAAATACATAAATTAATATATAACAAAAACTATTACTAGGACTTTGTGCGAGCTCCTCTGGGTAAGTATCAGATCATCCTATATTCTAGCGCTAAACTGCAGTATTTAGTATTGTTGTTCCAGTTTCAATAGTAAGGCACACTAGTTCACGGTGTAACTACAGGTAAGACCCCTTTTCCTATAGTTACACTATGAACATAAAAACGAATGCTTACTTGCATCAAATGCCTAAGACTGGTTGCGCATTGGCGATGTATGGATTGATTAATATTACTTACAATACTAATGTGTATGCGCGCTGGTAGTCATTTACTATCAATACATTTTGTACATATGTATAATGCTTTACATTTTGTATAATCTTATTAAATTACGATTCAAAAATGACTCACTCAGAGCCTTAATGTTTGTCTTTACTAAAGTATAATATTTTTATACTTTGATATAAAAAGCTAAAAGCTAATTTCACGCCTGCAATCAAAGTCACACTGTTCCTATAGTTTATTTCCTTTAATAATTTTAATGTGAAGCAAAGACATCGCCTATACCACTATACATATATCATGATCTCATTAATTGCGCTAACGTCTTTTTAGAATAGAATGAATATCAAGTACGAAACATCACAATGATTTATACTCCTTTATGTTATGTCATACGAGGTATACATTCATTTACGTAATTAATTGATGACCAACACAAACTAAATGAAATTAATAATAATGAATTGCCGATTCTAAAAATAAACTGAAAACAATCGCCGATGCAAAACTAAAACTTGAAGAATAACAGGAAAATTTAGCACGACCTATGGTAAATAGGTTCAATTTAATTCATAAGAGAACATTCATATAAAACTGATAGGCTAGGTAAACTTGGTGGTGCGTGGTGGTTAGATACACGATGGCATATTAACAGCAAAAGTACTCAACAAATCTCAAACGCGCGAGAAACCACGGACGGAAACTCAGTCGTATTGTTTTTAAAGCATAGGTAGGTAGACGGGCCAAAGGACCAGCTGACGTAAAGATTTTTGGACAAAATATCTGACGAGTAGGTGGTATCTACCGCGGCGGGCTTGCACGAAAACCTACCACCAAATATATATTTACTCACACAGCAATCAATTTACTCGTGTCTACCGTTGTATTGTTAAAAAACGAACAATAACCGAATAGTTCTAAACAAATTCGATGTTTTAAAACTATTAAAGATCGAACAATGTTCGGATGACATAATAATTAATATGTACAATTGTACATGTTTGTAAAACATTACGTGTTATTTTGTAAACATGTAATCGCATCACCGACACAAATCCTTTGTGATGCGAAATTAAATTAACTTCAACAATCGTTTAAGCGACAATTAATGATCGATGAAATGTTGCAGTCATTTTCAAAACAAACAAAAAAACTTGCTAACATTTTTTATGAATAAATTTAAGAGATACGAATGCGTTTCACCTCTACTAGTTGGAGATTGATTGATTAACTTTCAAAAAAACTATGTGGGATTTATTTATTTATAAAAAATAAAGCGGTCCCTAATAAAGTAAGTAGTGGTAGGGGTATCTGCAAGCCCGTCTGAATAGGTAACACCCACTCTCATCACATATTCTACCGCCAAACGGCCAATACGTAGTATTATTGTGTTCCGGTTGGAAAGTGACCCAGTGTATGAAAAATCGGTTTGCTTATTAACTATAAGAGAACTACTATATATGTCAATATCAGCCGGCTTACTATGATTTTTTTTAAATGCAACGCTATCTCTCCCGGATCATATGTACCAAGCAAGATTGAAGATTAATAAAATAAAAAAATATAGAAATTGTACGTGGATGACGGTGACCGGGCCAGCCATGATGAAACTAAGCAATCATTTTCCTCTATGTTTCTTAAATTCTGTTCACAACGATCCATTCCGAAGTAACTCCATAAACAAAGTATGAATATTTTATGTTCAAGATAAACGTGCCGGTAACCTATCGGTTTATGCAAAATATATCGTTTACGATCAACGCGTCGTGAACGTTGATTGATTTAACATCTGCATCACGAATTAAATATAAAATACAATTATTAATATATAAGAATAAAAATAAAAGTATTAGATATACCTATTTTTATAGAAGTAAGAAAAACAAACCTTAAATCATATCATTCATGCGACTAAACAAACAAACTCACTTAAACATTTATAATATAAGAAACGAATCCTGTAACATCGAAAAATAATATATAAAAAAAAGAAACACGCAAAAATCGCGTGTTCTTTTTTACAAAACCTAACCCGCAGCCTTTGTCTAAAATCAACAACAACCAACTTCAATTTAAAAAAAATACAAAGGACTTTTACGTGACGGAAAATTACCAATCGCACTTTTAAAGTTTCAAACGAAACAAGCGAGCAAAAGAAACTGATTATACAATTCCCCCTCGACTGAACTTTGTCAAAGTTAAATGAGGCTTTAGACACTTCAAGGATCTCTCCAGTTCGTGTTCTGAAACGTGCCGTTGTACTTCGACTGAGGACTGGAAATATACGCGATACTCTCTAAAGGGATTATGTTTTCTATTCCCCGAACGTTAGATATCAAAATCGTATTTACTCAAGTTCGGCGTGAATAATGTCGGTTACACTGTAACATAGCACGTTGCACTGACGTAGGACATAGCAATTTACACGCGTTTATCGCGTTCAGATTTAAACGGAATTCATTGGGGTTAATACAATGTATTGCTTACGACTGTTACCAAGTAATAAATATATATAGTATATAATATAGTTAAATGGCGCTGTTTAGTAAAGAGGCTAGGCTGTTGATTGGGCGGCTAATTAAGCTAGTTTGCTGCGACATATAAGGAAATATGTTGCAACTTTTCAAACACATAATACACGATACATTTATTAAACAAAGTATTCATGTTTTCAGACACAAATCAAGCATGTTTTCTACACTTTTCTACGTCGTATGTAAAGGAAATACTATTAGTTTTTTGTTAATGTATTAATGTCTATATTTTCATTAATTATTATAATTCATTAATTACTAAGAGAATTAATCAATCATCAATTACATATTATAAAATCTAAGTGTACCGGTTATTTGACCAAAGAACGATAATTCTATTGACGTAAAGAACTAAATAATTACAGACACAAGGATTTACAAGGTAATACTAATGTAGAATAGTAATAATATGGCTTACTATATATTTCTAATTATAGCGACGATGTTTAATTAAAGTAAACTGTAGCGTAGAGTAATACTTGAAAGTGCATCTGTTACCCTTACCACGTTAGTATTGAAAATAGTTATTAATTTAAACCTTCTCCTCCAAAAGGAGAAGAGGCCTTAGCTCAGCAGTGGTTTTAATTTCTTTGTAAATGTTATGTTTGCACCATACAAACTCGTATAATGGTTGTTGTGTCCTTCTGAGAACAAATGTCTTCGTTTGTAAGTTAGCACATTTTACACTCAAGATGACTCATTGGCTTATAACACGTGAATTCTAAAAACAGACGGGTTCCAACCGAGGCGGTGCACCCCACTGAGATTTCACGTGCTTTATGTATTTATAATATTCATCTCGTGTTCGGAAATGAAGGAAAACATCGTGAGAAAGTCTGCTCTATTGAATGAAATTCGGTCACGTGGTATCACAAAACTTTGAAACTTTTACTCGGTGGTAGACCTTTGTGCAAGCTCGTCTGGATAGCTACCACCCCCATTCATCAGATATTCTACCGCAAAACCACATTACTTGGTAGTGTTGTGTTCCGGTATGAAGGGTGAGTGAGCCAGTGTAATTTCACGCACAAGGGACATAACATCTCAGTTCCCAAGGTTGGTGGCTCATTGGCGATTAAATCCAAGCCTTCTCCTTAAGAACGGAGCTTTTCGACCGGCATTGGAACATTTACGTTTTGGTAATAGAGGTCACTATATATGTATAGACTAGTTATCGCGCACGACATCGTATGGGAGAAAGTTATTAGATACCCTATGAACATTTTCAGTACCCCTGACAACGTTTCAAAGCATCATGATGATCGATTGAATAGTTAAAACGTGAAAGAGTAACAAACAAACAAACAAACACACGCACATTCGCATTCAACTTCAATGTAACACATAATTACACAACGTTTGTATTCCAGTGTCTTGCTACGTACGACCATTTTTAATCTATACTAATATATATGCTGAAGAGTTTGTTTGTTTGTTCCGGCTAATCTCAGGAACAACTGGTTTGAATTTGAAAAAATATTTTTGTGTTGTATAGTCCTTTTATCGAGGAAGGTTTTAGGCTGATTTTTATTTATTATTATTTATATTAATTTATTATATAAATATATATTATATTCTAATTATAAATATTAGAACAACTTTGTTCGATATGAAGCATAATATTTGGCGAACGTACGCAGACTTTATTCAGATGTGCCAAAACGTGACGTCATCAAAACCGACTTGTAATACGTAAAATTATATCGAGAATTCGTTGGCAATACTAATATAGATAAAGACATAATAAACTAATGGGAAATAATAAAACCAATAACGTGCTTTACGTCAGCGATACTCAAACTTTTCTTTATACGGGCCACGATTCACGAACACGTGACGCAAGAACAAAATATATCTAGGTAGGTACAAATTAAACTATGAATTTTCATCATTTCAATATGTTTCACACCCAGTGTCTATGACCACGAGCAGTTGTTTAATTCAAATTATTAAGGTGTTAATAAAAACATTCGAAATTTAAAATAGTTCAAGAAAGAATAAAAAAAAGACACAACGGGCTGGCGGGTCACAGGTTGAGTACCGTCGCTTTACGCGGGAACTAAAAGTATTAAATATAAATACATATACAGCCTATTCCAACCACAACAGTAATAAACCCAAATAAACAAATTTGACACTGAATTAATGCGATATCATTGGTCATCGATATCAATTGACGCGATTAATGAAATCGCGACATCTTGAATAATCTATGACATTCACTACGATACACGAAAAGATGGCGTTTTCAATGTCCGTGAAGTTGTATTCGGAACTTTAAAAGTTAAATTAATGTGATTATAACGAGTTAATTGGAATAGTGTTGTATTAGGAAGAATGGTAAATTAATCAATAACTGTTTACAGTGCATAATAATGCAGAACGATTTGACAATCGCATGCAATTTGTAAATTTACGGTGTGTTTACATTTATTTCTATTCCCATTGGAATAGGGTATACGCGTATTTTTAATGCCATATTCGTTATCAGCTCATTGAAATGAGTCTCACGTCGATCGAGGTATGGGCTACACGGAAGTACAGCCGAGAGCCTTTGTGCAATCTTGTTGTATAGTGCTGTGGTGGTCAGTAGAATCTACATTACGAATCGGTGGTATATTGGTGGTGGTCAGATATACATAATATAACCTTGTAAAACGAAGATTATGAAGTGCTTGTAAGAGCATATTTGAATATAGAATATTTTTGATTTTTAATTTAGAATTTTATTTAAAAAGTTCGAACTGACCTGGTTCGCTGCGATGAAGTCGGGGTCGTATATAGCGGGCCGGGGACGCATGGTCGCCATTTCCTTGCGAAGCTTCTGCTGGAGTTCGTAGTCGATGACCTTGGCGCGGACCATGGCGTCTGCCAGGTTCATCGGGCTAATGTCCCAGCCGTCGATCACTATTTGAAAATACATTTTATATAATATCTAAAATATACATTACTCAGTATCCAATAAGACTGGGTGCTAAGCGAAAGGGGCTTAGTTACCTCGTGTCCAATCGGATTATATGTATATTCATAAGAATGATTAATACATTTAATTGTTGATATGGCTTCGTACAAATTGACTGCGAAACAACGCATCCCTTATTCTACCGCCAAGCAGCGAGTTTTAGTATCGTTGTGTTCCGGTTTGAAGCGTGATTGAGCCAGCAGTCCTAAATACGAAAGATCTTAGTTCCCAAGATTGATGGCATATGGTCACAATGTGAGGAATAGTTAATATTTCTTACGTGGTCTATCTACGGTGGCGACCGCTTACCGTCTCAGTGGGCCGTTAGTTAGTTAGTGAGAGAGAAATGACTGCCTCGTTGGTCAGGTCAATAAAATGTTATGTCGAAAATTTTCAGTAATAGCCCGGAGTCTGGAAGTTGGAAGTGTGTACACTCCCGTGCCTCGGAGAGCACGTAAAGCCGTTGGTTCTGCGCCTAAACTCTTTCCGGTCGTGTCGGATTGCCGTCCCATCGGGTTATGAGAGTTAGGGAATAGAGAATGCACCTGTGTTTGCGCACACACTTGTGCACTATAATATACTCCTGCGCAGTTGGCTGATCTCTCTTGAGATTGGCCGCCGTGGCCGAAATCGGTCAGGAGGACCATTATTATTATTAGTTAGTTAGATAACCAAACCGTGACCCGTTTGTGAAAAGCCGATTATAAATAAGAAATAGAAATTGATCCACTTAAAAACTAGTATTGTATTACTAAAAAGTACATTTTTCTATTTTATTAATTAAAAAATGTATTCTTCTGAATGTAAATTACAATACAGCTCACATACAATCAATGAATCACGATAAAAAGTAATCAATACATGAAAAATTATAGTACCAATTAGCCGACATCGATTTTACACCGCGTCCTATATGCGCGTATGCGATACCTGCGCGTCGGAATCAGGACAATGGCTAATAGGTCAGAGCTTCGTGTTGTTATGTACACTTTTATTACATACTCCTTATGTTACGTAAAAGCCGAGATGGCCTAGTGGTAAGAACACGTGAATCTTAACCGATGATCGTGGGTGCAAACCCGGGGAAGCAGGACTGAATTCCATGTGCTTAATATTTGTTTATAATTCATCTCGTGCTTGACGGTGAAGAAAAACATCGTGCGAAAACCTGCATGTGTCAAATTTCACTGAAATTCTGTCACATGTGTATTCCACCGACCCGCATTGGAGGAGCAAGGTGGAATACGCCAAATCATCCAAACCGTCTCCTCAAAAAGAGGAGAAGAGGCCTTAGCCCAGCAGTGGGATATTCACAGGCTGTTACTATAATCATATATGTATAAAAAGCATAATAAAATTTCCCTTTCATATGGAGTGACTCATACGATGACGTACAAACAACGTCAATCGTTGTTATATTACACGTTTTTACAATTTTTATATTCGATTTTATGTCGCAATTGTCACGGTAACGAACAACTACTCTTGATCGTGTGATCAGCGCGTGATTATAAATAGATAATAGAACAATCGTTTAGGCTATATTCCTACAACTACATACTTGACACGGTCAAATAATTTAAATATATAGGTAGACTGGGAAACTGTGCCATCTAATTTTAACCCACCGTTTCATAGCCTTGGGAACTAAGATGTTATGTCACTAAACCTTATATTCGATATATCGATAGATTTTGGTTAAACCTAATGGATTTTGCAATACTATCGTTGTTACTGTCGAATGAATTACAATCGGTAGTACCGATAGTATTGTTGTTACCAATAGTATTGTTCACGGCGAGTTATCGATACTCTCAATAATATCGACAGTATTGGCACGTGACAATAATATCGATAAACTATCGATACCATTCTATTAACAGTATTAAAAATTGAAGGGTGCTTAATTTAACGATATACTCGCTCAACATCTTACGTAATCATGTTTTTTTTTTAATAGTTACAAAAAAAGACCTATTTATTTCTATGCGTGTTAAGTTAGCCTATAAGTTAGATATGCAATTTTTCATTAATTGAAATTGCTTAATACACATACTTTTAATTTTTTGATTAAAAAAAATTAAATTCGAGTGAGCAAAATTAAGCGTATAAATAAAATGTATAATTGCATAATAACATAGCGTATAATTCCGATGTATGGTATTAGGTAATGTAACATTTAAAATTATTTTTTAGGACAGATAATGTATTTGTATTACATTGTAAGGTGTGTCGGGTTCCTGTATCATAAAAAAAACAAATAAAACACTCACCCAAATCATCGGGATGCACCATCGGCAGAAGTTTTGACATCGTTACGAAGACATCCTCGCCTTTCTCGTCGATACCGAGACGTACCGTCGACACTTGCGTTATGGAACCCAACCTAAACAACAAACCATACTATTACTTGTTACAATCTATATATATACTAATATATAAAGCTGAAGAGTTTGTTTGTTTAATTCGGCTAACCTCAGGAATTTACGAATTTAAAAAATATTTTTGTCGTTTTAACGAGGAAGGTTCTAGGCTGATTTTTATTCACTATGTTTTATTAAATATACGCGGGTAAAACCGCGGTGCACAGATAGTCATATATAAAATACAAAAGGTACTGTACAGAATGTCATTTTCTATGTCTTTATTTTACACATAAGACATGAAACATTATACACATAATTAATACAGAAATAATGATATTTTAAATGATTACTGGACATGGCTACTTTCCTACTTTACTACCTAGCACCTGACTCCTCGCCCTCAAACATCGCCCGCCCAACTAGTTACCAAAAAATGGAGGAAATATTCATGATAGCTAACATAAGAATAAGTTCACAAAAAATGCGATTGAGTAAACATTTAACCTAAGGCTTCGTGCACATGACGCTGAACGCTGGATGTGAATTTGCGACTCGCAACCACAACCGCAACAGCGCCGCGTGTTAACCGTAAATTCCCGCATTGAACAATTAAACTGTAGGATAATTTAACAAAAGTCAATATCCAATGAATGATGACCTCAAATGTATTAAAAAACTAGCTAACTAACCAACTTTATATTGTGTACGTACTTATCATCATACTTTCAAATTATTAATACGCACAAAAAAATCCGTCACTAAGACGTGATGACTAGGCGAATAGTTCGTCGTCAAATTACACGGAATCGGTGCACGGCAACCGGTGCCAACGCGCCCCTTACTCGGCCCGTACGATTTTTATTATTTTAATAGAAAACAGTAAAAAAAAGATGCGACGCCATGTACACGAGCTTAAGTACGTATGAAGCTCGCACGGGGGTTATAGGCAATTGTTAGTAATATTATGTAATATAAAAGTACATTATACGCTAATAACATGGACATTTGTTTGTCTGAATATGAATCATCTACTTATTCTACCACAAAGCAATATTACTTCACATTGTTGTGGTGCAGTTTGATTGGTGAGTGAGCCAAAGTAATTAATTACAAGCACAAGAGATACAACTTTTTACTTTAGCTATCATATTAGGTTATTCCTTACTTACCAATTGGAATCCATTTGACCATTCTTAGTGTTCCATGTGAGTTGATGCTTGTTGGCGAGGACAGCTGCTGTGAACGTTGACCCATTGTTACCTCCCCAGCCGACTAACATCACTCCTACTTTTCCTACTTTCCGACCAGTGCGGATAGATAATGATGTGTGGTATGGCTTGGCCTATTAAAATAGAAAATTAAATCATTATTATTATTATGACATAATTTTAAGCTTATATGAAGTTAAAGAAAGTAAGCTATTATTATTTATATATTTGATATAATATATCAAATATGTACAATAAAATAACTAAGAAGGATATATAACTTATAAACTTGTCAAAAAATATAATCATTAATTTACTAAGTATAAATTAAAAGATAGGACTTTAGCAAAAATTGCAGGTTTAAAGCAGTGAAAGCACCAATTTGATTTTTAATGGTTTTATTTTATGTAGTGCATGCTTGGCGGCTGATGAAAAAATATAAAATTCCATCAGACATATATCACCTAAACGGCATCAGGGCAGAATAAATTCAAAAGATGCTTTGCATAGTTGTGGACCACTATTTAATTATTACTTTAAGTAGTAAATAAGGTACTTTTAAAATTATATTAAAGGTAGCCTTTAAAAAAATTGAAGTGTTATCTATATTATAAACTTTATTTGTATTACCTACTTATTAATAATCCAATAGGATTACATTACTGCTAGACTGAAAAACATATTGGGTCATGCTTTGGTAACATCAAATAAGAATGCTATTTGAATTTGAAAATTGTTTATACAATATAGTTGTGTATGTATATGTCTTGTAAAGAAAGTTGAAATCATTTAATAAAAAGAGACAATTTCTTGAAATTTTAGATGATATTTTAAATATATAAGGTAGTCACATAATAAAATTTATAAGCTTAGCGAAGGCTAATCTGTAAAGGCTGCAAAGGTTGTCTCTTTTTATTTTATTTAGTTTTAATAACAATGTCAACTTCTTACATATTATTAAAACTAAATATTACATTATTTATCGAATTTGAACACTATTTTGAATTTACATTTACTTTATTTTAAATATTAGATTTTTGTATATTATTCTATTAATAAAATCGAACATGATAGTAGGTAGTAGCAGACTTGAGTTTCCAAGAAAATCAATCAATCAATAACAACCGGCGCATTTCGATACAAATACAACAGTTTACTTACCACAATTTCATTATCCGTTTTTGTTACTAATGTTTCGTTATATTCGTATTCAGAAAATATGTAATCATCAGTATATTTCACGTGTGGCGATGAAACAATTAAATTTGAGGTTGTACTCATTTTGGATTTTTAAGAAAGTTTTGTATTACTTCTGTTGAGTAAATTTAAATTTTTATTAAGTCGATTTATATATGATAAATGAGTTAAATTGATATTTCTTTGTATATTATATCAATGAAGCCTTTTGCCGCAAATGTTTCGCTGTTTCAAAATCAAACCCTGAATTCCTGAACACACGTAAATTTCGCGACAGTCAACCACAGACTAACGCCTTATGTACTTTGTTATTTGGCGAATGCGTTTTGCGATACACTGATGACAGAAATCTGAATAGCCTGCGCCACACGCACGAAGAAGTGTAATAAACTTCAATAAAGTCACATGTATAGAAGTGGCACTACGATCGCCAACAGCTAAGAAAATTGTATATATAATAATAATAATAAATTCGTTCGTTAGATATGTGATAAATAAATAAATTAAATTAAATTTCGACCTTGTTTGCAATTATCTCGATTTTTAATTATAATAATTGTTACAATATCTGTCACCCTCTACAATATCAGACAATAAATATGATAGATTGTCAATTTGTCATAATTTTTAATTATTCCTAAATAAGAGTTGGTGAAAAGCTAAAACTTGATTTTCGTGATTCATAGTGTTGATTCACAATATAAGATATAATACCTAGCTGGAGACGCTTAGAATAAAGATATATTATCCCTATAATACATTATTATGGCAGGTAATACATATTATTTATAACACCGGTTAATAAACTTTAACAAAATTGTTAATTATAATAAAAGTTTTATATTAGAAATTGAATGTTCACTTGTTTTGTCCAGACAACCAAGATTCACCGATGGCGAATAATGAAGCTGATGCAATACCCAAAGTTGTGGCAGTGAAGGATAATAGAAAAGAAAATAACTCATCGCCGCCACCGCCAGCGACTCCACCACCAGGTGAAGAAGATACTCAAGAATTGATAGTGGTCAATGAAAATACCGAGCTTCTTGATCTAAACCATGGAAGAATTGGAAAAATTGAAAATTTAGAGCCACTGAAAAACTTAGAAAGGTAAACAGGATGTTATTTTCAAGTGCATGTTTTTATAATTGATTTATATATCATTAATATAAATCGGTAATAAAAAATTGTATTTAATTGGGTATATTAGAAAATTATTGAAAATTTTTATTCTGACAAAGCCCCAAAGCTGTAGTGTGTATTAACTGCCTTCTATTAACAGGTGTGTTTATATACCTACTTGTATATCCCTAGTAAATTTCCTATAATTTTACTACTATTACTACTACGATTAGGGCTTGCATTTGGTATCATACAGCAACTGACTAGTAATCTTTTATTTTACCAACAAACAGCCTTCAAATTTTACATTATACTATTATTATATTATAAACTTTAAAATCTGTACAATGCCTACGGATAAAATTTAAAGTTTTGATTATGAAAAATTTTCAATGTCATGTTTCTATACAAATTAACCACATCAACGAACCAACTATCATACTGTTACTTGTGTATTAATTATTTATATATTTAACTTCAGGTTATATCTCAGATGGAATTTCATAAAAAAGATCGAAGGGCTTGACACACTCACTAAATTGGTGGAGCTTGAGCTTTATGATAATCAAATTGTTGTCATTGAGAATTTAGATAACTTGGTTAATTTGGAGTAAGTATATAATATTTGTATTAAATATATTAGGGAAAGATGAAGATCCCTTTTCTTATCTCCCATGGTGGTCAATTACTATTTATGACCATATTTTAAATTCTAATAGGTTGATGGACTGGCAAATGGCCCTGATGAAACCATTGCCCATAGACATTAACAGTAAAAGAAATATTAACCACCTTTTTCATCCACCAACTTACTATGAAACTGAAGTACAATTTAGACAACTACTTCACAAATTTCTTTATATTTCAGGATACTGGATTTGTCATTTAACAGGATAAAAGAAATCACTGGACTTGATAAACTTCAGAATCTACGCAAACTATATTTAAGTTCAAATAAAATTACTGAAATCAAGAATGTAAATCATTTTCCCAAGCTAGAGACACTTGAGCTGGGAGATAATCGTATACGAGTATGTACATTTTATCTATCTTCACATTGAATATAATAAAATGTAGAATAATGCACTTAAATGCTGTTTATGTATAGTTAAACACTGATTTTAAAGAATAATTCAGTTTATTGTTGCTATCTATATCTTTCTCTATATTATCTATATCTTTTATTGTCACCATTGATTGGGACCCACATAGTTCAATCTATTTGTCTATGAAAGACAAAAGGCTAATGAATAGCTTTATAGCCATATAGTAGTTATTTTATTACCTAATACAATTGCTTTTGTTATTTCACAGGAAATAAAAAATCTCGAAGGTTTAAAAACACTAAAAGAGCTTTATCTGGGGAAAAATAAAATAGCGAAGATTCAAAATCTAGAAGACCTCTCAAGTCTAGAAATACTTGTCCTACAAAGTAATCGTCTCACAAAGTTAGAGAATCTTGAGCATTTAACCAGTTTGGAACATTTGTATGTGTCAGAGAATGGCTTAACTGCTATAGAAAATCTACAGAATCAAGTCAAACTTCAAACATTGGACTTGGCTGTGAATAGGATTACGGCGATCGATAACATAAGACACATGAGTGATTTGGAAGAATTATGGGTAAGTTATTGTGTAAGTTTTTCCTTTAAATGAAATTGATATTCTATCCAATCACTCAAAACTTTTTCAATGCTTATTGCTCTAAGCGTTATATACTTCTTGTATATTATGTATATAGAAATTGTCTACTTGATATAAGGGCATAACAAATGAATATTTCAATATGTTTTGTTAGTGGTAGTTTTTTTCACTTGGTGGAAGAGCTTTGTGCAAGCTCGTCTGGGTAGGTACCAATCACTCATCAAATATTCTACCGCAGCAGTACTTGCTATTGTTGTGTTCTGGTTTGAAGGGTTAGTGAGCCAGTGTAATTACAGGCACAAGAGACAAAACATCTTCGTCCCCAAGGTTAGTGGCGCATTGGCGATGTAGGCGATGATTAACATCTCTAACATCGCCAATGTCTATGGGCGTTGGTGACCACTTACCATCAGGTGGCCCATATGCTTGTCAATTAGTATAATCTACATATTTTTTCTCCACAACTTCTATAAGTATCAGTAACAAATAGCATTACTTTATGAGCAATAAATTTATAAACACAATATAGTGAGTAACATGTTTGATGTTCTTATGGTTTTAAATTGGAAGTTAAACTTTTTCATACAGTTATTATACTAGCAATAATATTAGGTTTGTAAATAATTTATTATCATTTTGATGATATTATTACAAAGCTATCTACAATTTCATAAGTAAATAAATTCTAAAACTGATAAATGTATATAGGACATTCTTAAGACTTAATACCTAAAATTACAGCATAGTTATCTAAACTATTATTCAGTATGATTTAATTTATTTTTTCAGCTCAATGACAACCAAATATCCGAGTGGTCATCAGTTGAATACTTGCAACAGAACAAGAAGCTAGCAACGATATACTTAGAGCGAAATCCTATTGCATCAGATCCGGCATATAGAAGAAAGATAAAATTAACTCTCCCATCGCTGCAGCAAATCGATGCAACTTTGTGTAGATAAAAATTTAATGCATTAGTAGTTTGAGTATCATCCCAGAACTGTAAAGTATAATGCACATTGTTTTGGACCAAAATTATTATTATTTGTAGGTATGAGGGTAGCTAGAATTATGTTTTGAGATGGAAATATTCCGTTTTGGTACAGTAAACTTCCGTTGATTTTTTTTTATTATTTCCGTATTTAAATTCGTTATATAAACCATGCCAGGATTTTAATTATTACTTATTTAGATATTATTAAATATTTTAGTTTTATTTTATTATTAAATAAAATGTTTTATAGGTACCTATCTACCACTGCCCATAGACACTGGCAGTGCAGAAAGTACACTAAAATGCCACGCGATCTAAGTATTATGCCTTGTGCAAGTAATTAAATTTGATCATTGACCCGTCGAACAAAGCAATACAGAGTATTGATGCTCGGCGTTAGAATAAATTATGACGGGTCTATGCAATAAATCTATTTAATAGCAAAAATTGTTCAGAATTTAATGTTAATTATCTGTGCTCCTACTGTAATTAGAAATTATTATAGTTATGGTCATGATTACAAATAACGTGTATAAAAACATTAATGTATTATAATTATTTTGTGTTCGTCTCTTAAATGTTATGGCAGTTTTTAGTTGCACTGTATTTTATGTTTATATTCATGTATTAGTGACATATTCGTAGATATAAGGTTTTTGCTTTTATGTATAATGTAAAACCATTAAAATCATTATTTTCACATTGTTTAAATGTAGATAATACTCATGTTATTAGATTATTCTTATTACTTGCATATTTACTGTTATTTGAAGGCCAAATTTAGAGATACCCACATTTTGAAATATTTTCTATTAAAAACAATTTAATTACAATGACGTCACCCTGTTGCCTAATATTGTGTATACCTGTGAAAGAACTTACACCTCAGTCTCATTAATATCCGTCCGCATTTTTCTATATTTACTCAAATGGATTGAGAATTATATTTTTGTCTATATCTAAAATGTGACATTCGTGACGCCTTTATATCCTATAAAATTAATATAAGAAGTTCCTATAAAAGTATCCTTTAAAAATAAAGTATTTAAAAAAATGAGAATTACAGTGACATTCAGATAAGGTAATTTAACAGGTTTTCTCTCTTTATCATATAATCTTGCTATTTATTAAAAATATATATAGTTTACATAACAGTATATTAATTTTATAGTTTATTTCGATGGCACAAAATGTTAATAATATTTCAAACAATACTATAGACTCACGTTTTCAGGCAGTCTCGGAGTCCTACGTCAGCAATGTCCCCAAGGATGTTCCAGATCGTCCCCTCAACGCATTTAGTAAAGTAAATTTCTAAGTATAATTACATTATTATATGTTATGTCTTTGTAATAAATCAAATAAAAAAACATTTCTGTATTTTATTTAAATTGATAAACTGTCTTTTGAATTATAATTTTGCAAAATATTATGAATATAATGTTAAGAAAATTGTGTTTTAATAGTTTAATTTATAATTATTGAATACCATAGTTCGCAGTGTGTAGAGCTGAAAGTATTTAGGTATTATTTTCAGTAGATTTATATCTACACCTAAAACGCACCAGCCTATCCTACCCATCCAAAATATAGTACCTAACCAGCCGCAAACTCATAATGTGACTTTAATAGCTTCAGAATGGGGGGCCTCACGCAAATATCAAAATCGCTAGGGACTCTAAGCTCGAGCCTGATTATTTTAAGATGCAGTGTGCGAAAACTAAAGTATAAGTATTGAGTTGTGCACTTAATGCATTATAATGTCTAAAGTATCACTGACTATGTCCCGGCAGTAAATATATTTTTATTGTTATAGATTGAATTAATTAAATAGTATAGATCCTAAATGTATATAAAAAAAAGTATTTCGAGTCATAGCATTATACTTCAGTCCAGAGAATCTGATCATCCTTAAGATATTATCTATTTAATCCTATTTCATTTTTGAAATATTTTATGAAATGACAAGCATATGTTTATTGGTTATCTGTACTGAAACTGACAATCTTGAATCTACATTTAATTTGAAGTGGGCATTATAGTAAGCTGTCAATTGTCATATTTTAGAATAGAAGTATCTGTTTTTCTGCAATTTCACGATTGTACAATTTGTTTTAATTAAGTCCAAAAAGTGAATTTATGATATACTATCACCACAATTTTTTATATACATAATCGCCGGAACGCAAGTTTACATCTTTATTATATAATTGTTCGAATAGAAGCAGTACAATAAATTCTTAGCAACATTGCCGTCCACGCGGAATTGTTTGTTCATTGTAATGGA
This sequence comes from Nymphalis c-album, assembly GCA_963151315.1. Classification (NCBI taxonomy): domain Eukaryota; kingdom Metazoa; phylum Arthropoda; class Insecta; order Lepidoptera; family Nymphalidae; genus Nymphalis; species Nymphalis c-album. The sequence continues at coordinate 2,522,928 of OY720602.1, read as the reverse complement.
AAACCTTGATCAAAGTAACAATAAAAACGTGTCGCTGAGTTTAATTGCCGAATATGGCTCGGAATCCGACTCGGAGGACACGAGATCGAATGATAATACAGGAAATGAGGACTCAGATGCTGTGGAACTCAGTGAGATGGTATTGAAAAATAATATTATAAATGCATGCGCTCACGGTCCGCTATCGGAAGGTAGCGAGAGTGACGTGGGGGTAACGAGACATATGATAATAGACAGCTCTGAGAGTGGAGTTGTGGAATATGATGTAACAGAGTACAGGGATGCTGACAGTGATTCGGACTCTAGTTCAGATGACTCTAGTGATAGTGATGTAGATTCAGTTAAAGATATTGAAGAAATATCTAGCGGGTAAAATCCTTTTCTTGCATATTAAAAATGTTATTAGAAAATCTTGTATATATTAATTGTCTTTATAGAATATTGTATATTTTTTGCTGTTATCTGTACTATACATTTTTAGAGATGAACTGGAGGGTAATAATCGGGGCAAGCTTGATCCTCTTAAAGTACATGGAGAACTAGGGCTGGATGACTTGCCACCAATAGAAGATCTTGCCATAAGTCTTCCAGCACAGGAAACGACTAAAATTGGAACCATTGCCAGTGTAGTTGATAGATTAGGTAAATATAATTATTAATTTTGAAGTTATTTAATATTTAAAATAAAGGGTTCTTTGTTACATAAGTTTCAAATGTTTATAATAAAATAAAATTGGAACCATTGCCAGTGTAGTTGATAGATTAGGTAAATATAATTATTAATTTTGAAGTTATTTAATATTTAAAATAAAGGGTTCTTTGTTACATAAGTTTCAAATGTTTATAATAAAATAAATGTTTTAACATATTCTCAGAAGAAAATGAGCAACTGAAAAGATGTTATTAAGTCTCTTGTTCACTTTCTATTTGCATGATAATTCACATAATCTTAAGAGACAACAATCATTCAATAGTAGTAGAGGGTAGGTATCACCCACTCATCAGATATTCTACCACAAAACAGCAGTACTTTGTATTGTTGTGTACTGGTTTGAAGGGTGAGTGAGCCAGTGTAATTACAGGCACAAGGAACATAACATCTTAGTTCCCAAGTTTGGTGGCGCTTCGGCGATGTTAGCGATGGTTAACATTCCTTACAATGCCATTGTCTATGGGTGTTAGTGACAACTTGCCATCAGGTGGCCCGTCCACCCACCTATGCAATAAAATAAAAAAACTGCAGGCTCAATCTTAGTTCCCATCAAACGGCGGAATTCACGATCTCTCGACTTATTTTAAATAAATAAAATTAATTTGTAATTAATATTACGAAAATTTGCAGTTATAGTTCGGGCATTCCCTGAGACACCTGCAGTGGATTTGGATAGTATTCTTTTTCTAGAAAATGGAGCCAAAGCATTAGGAAAAGTTTTTGATGTTTTTGGACCTGTAAGTATATTATAAAACAATAAGTATTGTATTTATTATTTACTATAATCATAAAGTAGTGAATGGAGACAAATTCATGATTCACAAACAATGGCACAGAGGCATAAGTCTCAAAATACAATTACTTATGTACATACAAACATAATTGCGATATAATATACAAATATCAGTCAATCCTTCACAGTATTGTCTATTTAAAGGTTAGGTATTTTCTTCTTTTGTATTATTTACTTACTATAGTATATAGTTTTTTTTTTAGTAGTTTTGTTTGAGGATTGTATATTTATAATATTTATATACACAAATTCAATAACAATTTTACTCGTGTAGTAGATGACCTTTGTCTGATGTTACAATGACTAAGTTAAAAAAATATATATATTTGTTGAATTAATTCTTATCATGTTCCTTATAGTCTTATATTATGTAATTATCTTTATTTCTTTTAATAAGTTAATTCAATAAATGATCAAATAAGTAATACAATTCATAATGCATCAGGCTTATTTATCACTCGGGCATGCTTAGTTATCACTTATTTTGCAACCTAATACTAATGCTTCATATTGCATTTAGGAAATTTTAGTTGAATATGTATTATGTAAAATGCTTAGTCAAACAAGTATTTAACTTTTACTCAACCAACTCTAATTAATTAGGTAACGGAACCACATTACTGTGTACGTTTCAACTCCCTGGAGCATGTGAAGGAGCGCGGTGTGCAGGCTGGCATGGAGGTGTTCATCGCCCCTCGCAGCCAACACACTAATTATGTCTTCCTCACCGAACTTATGAAGTGAGAATTAAGATTTGTAACTTCTCATATTATATACCAGGAGAGCATTCCTCAAGCCCTCTACAATTAATCTGTAACCAAAACTCATTCTCTAAGAATTTGTTTGAAGATTAATACAGCTCCATATAAAGCGCAAATTATATATTACGCCGAAAATGCCTTACTAAAATAATAGGAACAAAACATGTATTTTAATTTTCTGTTAGTCCTAGTAAAAATAAATCATAATATCGATATATACTCTTTTTCAGGGTAAAGGGGTCTGATGCATCATGGTTGAATGATATAGAACCTCCACCAAGCCACATTGACTATTCAGATGATGAAGAAGAAAGAAAAGCTAATAAAGCAAAGAAGGATAAACAAAACAAGCAGCCAGATTCGAGTGATAATGGGGAAAATTCTAAAAACCCCCCACCTAGGAAAATGCTCGAAGCGAGGCGTAATCACCGACCTTCAGACTCCAGCAGTAGGTTTGGTGGTTCAAGTCGTGGTCGCAGTTCGGTACCCCCCGGCTTTAGAAGGAATCCTCCTCATTTCACAAGAGCTCAAAGAACTTGGGACGATCAAGAGATGAGAACTCCCCCGCCGCATCCTAATGTAGACCCTGGTGGTCCATATCTCGCTCCGCCAACATTCAATCCAATGTATACACCTTTTAATCCTGTCACACCACCCCCATATGTGATGAATAACAGGCTTCCATTTGGTAGAAATCCAAGAATGCATGGAATGCCTCCGATGAACATGCCTCCGCCTTTCAGACAAAATCTGCCTATATTCGGTTCCAATTATTGCAGCATGCCCGGACCACTGCCGCAGTGGGTCCATGGCCCACCCCCTCCACCGGGCACGTAATTACCCGCAGTTTCACAGTTCAGAAAGTATAAATGATTATATTTAGTCAATAGCTAGTGCTGTGCTAAACAATACTGGTTTGCTTATCCAAATATCTATATTTATAATTAATAAAAACGTGGTAAACTGTGAAGCAGTTTTTATTTGTTTACTTTCAGTGTACTTAAATAAAGATAAAATTTCAGGCAAATATACACTAACACTGAACTGTAATGAAAAAGCATAATTTATGAACGACTCACTATCATCCTTGTCTTCGTGTATAGTTTACACAAAATGTAACATAATTGAAAAGTTTTATTAATGAGATGCGAGATTTATATTAACTCAATCGATTATTAAGATTTTGTATTAATAAAACTACTATAATTATTAAAATTAGTTTTTGTTTTATGGTACCCATCTTTATATTTGACTAATTTGATAGGGTTAAAAATATTTCATCCATTTGTTTTAGGCTAAGTATAGGATAACGATTTAACGAAGTATTTAAATTTTGTCAAATTGGTTTAAAGATTGTGTAAAGATTTGGTACCAATGTCTAATGTTGTGTGAATTGGTGATATATACACTTATTATATTTTCTTAAAAAATAGCAACTGTTTCATTGTTTTTAAATTAATTTTCCCATCCTACTAAAAATAAAATAATATTTTTTAAAACTATTGAGGTTAGTATTTTTTTTCTTTGCAATTAACTTTTTAATCTGTATTTTGAGGATATATGATTAACACAAGGTAAAAATTAAAGACGAATTATTTTGTGATTTCTTTATTAAATATTTCATTGTTAGAAATTAACTAACGATCGAATTTCATAAATGTTAAAATAATAAAAAAAAAGTTTATAATAATAAAGACTACAGCTAAAAAATACTGCTCTTGGACTATGCAGAACTAAACATATGTTATTATTTCTGCTGCCCTTGTATTGACGATAGTCAACGAAACTGGTTAAAATAATTAAAAAAAATTTTGCACTCACATGATCACAACGTAAAATGATAGCCATTTCACAATACAAGAATATAAAAATCTTCTCACATCACAACTAAACATAATTTTCATCTGATGTCTGAATAAAATATTGATTTTGATCGTTATAAAAAATTTCGAGTATAATTCATTGCGTAACTTAATCTCGTCAAATGGAACTATAGGTTATATTCAAACTTAGAATACATATTATATAAATTACTAAAATGTAGGTTATGACGAGATATAAAATTATTATTCAAACAATCTTGCTATAAAATTCGCTTTTAATTTGAATGCAGTGGTATCGTTAATATTTTTTTTTAAATTAGGTAGTGAACTGGCAGTGAACAAAATTTTGAATACATTAAAAAAATATATTAAAATTTTATAAAATGCAATTAAATTTGATTGTTTGAATGCAAATATAAAAATAAATGCAAATGATTTTCGTCAATTAAGTATCTGATTATACCACTGCTGATGTTTCGATAAAATAATATAATTAGGGAAACAATAATAAATGCAATCAACCGGGCAATCACTCTTCTAACATTCCATAAATAATTATTTTCGATTATTGCCAAACCATAAGGCCTTTGTTCATCAATCAACATCTGATTGACTTAAAAACCTAAATACTTTTGTATAAGATCATACATCATCTTCCCATCTACAAATATTCCTGAATACGGTTCTTTATCGCAAAGTTCTCCTGTATAAAATATATTGAGATAAAAAGGCACGTTTTCTGTCATATAGTTTGATTAAAAACGACATTATTTTCTGATATAATTTGAACACCATTGACACAATATTTAGCTTGTTAGGTTATTTATAAATGTTAAGGTATCGTGGTAATATTAAACAGATGTTGATTGCTAATCAAGCGGCAAAATGAAACGTACTAAACTTAACGACAACACAAAGCCAATAGGGCCCTTGTAATTTTAACTTAAAATCGAACCTAGTCTACTAAATGTGGGATATAAGTTCACATTGTATGGGAGTAAATGATCGCATTAACTTATCTTTAGTTATAAAAATACAGATTCATTTCGTTAAATTAACACACAGTAATCTTAGCTTGCCGTTTGAGACTCATGACAATAAATGCCTCTTGGGCTTCTTACATTCGTAAGTCGATGAATCGGTCTTAAATAATACATTAAAAAAAAACCGATTGAATTAAATAGAAAACGGTACAGAGCAGTCTTCCATTAAATACGTAATAAAATATACTTCAAAGAAAGCGTACCTCAAAACGATTCGACGATATCACTAGTAGTGAACTACGATTTAAGAATAATTTGATCTCATAATATAAACTTAAACACTAAATGAAATTATATTTAGTCAGCTACGATTAGTTGAAGGGTTACAATATTTTTTTTTGTATCGATTATACGTTAGGAACTATACTACTGTACAGATATTTGAAGAAAATAATTTCTTAAAAATATTCATAGTAGCGAGTTAATACTTTGAAGACGTCCACTATATTGCGACACTTCCGCCGACATGAAGCGTAAAACATCGAATATAATTAAAGGAACATAAAGATAATCCCGAAGTTGGCTGTCTCACAGCCGGCGCCGGGCGAGGCTGTCCGCGAGCGGTCCTTTATTGCATACTGCGTTACATTACTCTACGATTACACATTACAGCAAAAATGATTAAAGAAATATATGTTTATTATATATGACGTTCATAAAACGTTCTGCTAAAATAATTAGCTAACATCGTATCACTTGTTCGTGTGGTGTTGCCAGTTTATAATATTTAGAATATATTTTTTTTTAATCTAAGACACTACGCTCTACGATCTAATATTCACAGAGATTGATACATTTAGACATGGAAAGGCGAAACAGCGTGTGCTTACTACACGATAACTCCAATACTTCAATGGATTCATTTTAACATACGATTATCATTAGCAAAATAATTCCAATATCTCGTCTTTATTTATAACGCGGTTATGTATCGCCATTAACAAATATATCCCCGCGATATTAATAGACACGCACGTTAAAACTTATATAATACGATTATTAATTATAATAGACAGCCAATCAGACGCTACTTACGAATAATTATTAAAACTACTAAAAAAATTTTGATCCTAAAATAACGATTTGTCAGTATTTGGGGAGGGGGAACAAAATATTGACCGTTTACAATTCTTAATATGAACGCTACCCACGTAAGCGTACATCATATTGTATAGACATCATAAAATTAGGCTTGATATTACAATTCAAGCTCACTGAGATCTGTAAACCGCTTTATACACCGCGGTGGCTTAGTGGGCAACTAGCTTAACATAAGTACGAAATACGCTGAAGGCAACACAGTACAATATACATCTACGTTCCACCATTACAATATTTAGTAAATATTTATTACTCCTCTATGTAGAGTTTCGGAAAATATTATAAATCTATAGTGATTATTATATATGATTACATTGTACATGAAAACCTCATTATATATATATTGCATTCAAGTCTCACTAATACATAACTACGACTCGTCCGTGGAAACTACATTTTCCTACTTCATAATGATTATTTATTATTATAAATAATTGTTTTATGTGTTAAGTGGCAGTTATTACCGGGTTTTCATGTAAAATGTTGATTGTTGTGACATTTGTTCATAATGATTGTGTCTGAATGAGTATATCTGTTGTTTAAACATTTAAAAAACATGGCATACGTTTGTGACATTAGGAAAATACTTCTACATACATATAAAATCTTAAACTATAACTATGTTTAATATGGCTCAGATTATACATATTATCGGGACGACGAACTATAATGCGACCACGTTTAATTGTAACGTGACGTCACTTGCCAATCGTTTAGCGCTCGTTACTGGAGCGCGCCATCTCAACTTAGTCGCATTATAGGTACGTCGCGTTATCTACCTGTGAAAAAATCACATCGATGCCATGTTTTGTAATGTCTTTGTAAAGCTTTAGCAATTACAATTAAATCTCCTGTTCAATAAATTACATCACCAATTTAAATGCATTTTCGACAGTCACTTAGTTTATCATTTCGTATTATTCACTTTGTCGATCATTGTAGTAGCATTTCAAACACGATTAGGCCGCTGAGACGTAGTAGACTCGAGGAACATCGCCGCAGTATGTAAAGTGTACGCGATATTCAGTAAAAAGCATTAACACTAAACAGTTAGGAAGACATCATAATTCTAATTCCACACACCTGTTCCATGATTGCGATATATATTCCTAAGACACTCGTAGTCTTGAGAACGATGGCACAAGCAATATATTATTTAACAATCGAAAATCTACCATCCATTAAAGCGCTAGTGAACATCGATTGCATCGGGATATGAAACGACGGCCGACCGACCCTCCACGAATGCTACCACAATAATAATATATCTTAGCGTCTACCCCAGAAGTACAAGAGCGAATAGTAAAGAGTTTCGTCCATTTCGTTAGAGCCGTTGCAGGAAGACGTTCTTACCTATACGTTAATAGGATATTTTTTTTCGGAACAAAATGGACGAAATCGGAAACTGGTATAGATTGTACGTCTCTATTATTTATATAATAGTGACATATCGAAACTCTTTGTGAACGAACTGTTTTAGTTGTTTTTTTTGATTAATATAATTATAATGAATTACTATAACGAAGGATTACAAATGATCGATTTTACATATCACAACTCAGTGTAACATCTCACGAATAGGTTAATAAATAATAATTTCATTTAATCGATTAATCAATAACTAAATTATGGAATGTCGTACAAAAACGTATCAAGGGCCGGACCGGGGCGGTGCCGTCCGAGTCGGCCCGAGAGTGTAGAAACGAAACGTAATAGTCCGTTCACTCGGCACGTTTCTCAATCTATTTCCACTTGAAGGGTATCAAGAGGACGGGGTAGACCCTAAGGTTCTCACATTATGTGTTGTCGACGGGGCGGATGGTGCAGTCGCCCACGGTGGTGATGGGCGTGATGGTGACGGCGCTGGGCGCGGCGGGCGCGGCCGGCTCGGGCGCCGCGTCGGGCGGCTCGTCGTGGTCGTCGCAGGCGGCCGGCAGCTTGACGATCTGGCAGTCGCCCACCGTCATGACGGTCGCGTCGGCGGGCGGCTCGTCGGGCTCGGCGCGGCTGGCGTCGTCGTCGTCGGACGAGGAGGACGACACGTCGATGGTGCGCTCGAGCGACGCGTCGCCGGCGCCGCTCTGGTCGGCGTCCACGTTGCGGTCGGGGTCCACGCTGGTCACGCCGTACGAGTACGCCAGCGGGTTGTACATCATCTCGGTCAGGTAGGAGAAGTCGCCGAACGGCAGGTTCGTCGCGTTGTAGTTCTCGTTGGGTCGCCCGTCTGGAAGTGGTATGCGGACGGTCAGTGTTTATTGCGCGACTGTGACATTACCGTTTTCGAATATCGTTCCCAGAACGTATACATGCTATTTTAGAACTCAATATGTATGACATAGTTTTAGATTTACCGCAATTAGACCGTAAATTGACTCCATTTTTTTCCACATTCACATGCGATATCTTATAATATTAATTGCGATAAAAACAGACCATGTGTATTTTGTAAATATACAATTGTTATTTGTTAGACACAGGCGAAGCAGGCATTTAAGTATGGTTAATTGTTATACTATATAATTGTCGAAGTAACAATAGTTCATATGCATAAATAAATATGGAAATTCAGATGTAATAATAAATTCTTAACACACCACAAGTTAGTATTAACATCGAAAGTATATAATTAATAACGATTCCCTCCTTATATGCTTAAAATTCACCTATACATATATAAATAAAATAAAAAATAAGTCCTGTTAAAAAGTACCGTCACCAAAAATAAAATAATCTACAGAATTAAAATAATTTGAGTATCACATAGTATACAAATACCGATTAGTACTGACAGTTTCCCACTTTTTTAATGATATTTTAGTTTGACATGCCATTTAATGTGTGATACTAACAAAACTTGCTCACTTCCGCGGCTAGCCCGTACTGGATCGGTATTGACATATCCATACCTAAGGAAAGACTTCATTAGCTCAGCGTCTCGTGTTCAGCGCAGTTATTTTTCATTAAAAAGCAAATATATTATATTATAAATATATTTTAATATGAAATATTTCATATATTATGTTGTGTTTTATTTTGACGAAAATTATTAAAGTAAATAAGAACTAATAAGTACTTATCTACGCCAACACACATATCACATTCAATCCATTAAAGTATTTGATTTATTTGAACTTCTATCAAAGTGACATTTTGTGACTGGCCTATTAGCAAAATGCTTATATTCTGCTGATTGTGTTAAACATCCTATCTGATTTCACATTAATATACTTAATGAAATAAACTTTTATGCCGAAAAAGAGGTAATAATTATTGGTAGGTCAGTCAGCCTGCCTAGGTCGGTAAGTATCACCCACTCTAAACAGCAATACTAAAGTATTGTATTCTGGTTTTGAAGGGTAAGTTGTTGTTACTGTAGAAACGAGGGACAACTTCAAAAGAAAATATTGGTACATTGGCGATGTAAGTAATTTAATTGTACCAATGTCTGATAGCCAATTTGTCAGTCTGCCTATCTTCTTGGAATCAAAATAAATATATTGTTAATCCTTTTAAATTATATTATATACAAGAGAATAAGCCACAGTGGTATTCTAATGTGTTTCTATTTAAACATACAAAAAATCAAAATCAAATGGATTGCATGAGATATTAAAGGAAATAAAAAAAAAACAAAAAGCAAATGCTATGAGGCACAGTATTTGCACACACGCACACACACTCACTCACACGAAACAATAAAATCTGTTAAAATTAAACATCCTACGAGACAAATTAACGGAAAAAATATATTCAATTGATTGTCAACCTTATTAATATACCAAATAGAATTTATAATAGTTTAAAAGTTATAATGCGGAATGTTAGGTCATTGTTCATGTTTTATTAGACGATTAATCATAAGTAAAAAATGTTGACTCATTGTAGACTTCCATATGAATTTTAGACAAGATTAACAAAATATAATGACCTGTAAATGGGTTTTTCCCTCATTTTTTTTAACATATTTATAAGACTATTTCCGTATTATTTAGTCATCTTTTGTTCTCTTCAATGTATTTCAAGTTTAAATATCCACCGCGACCGAAATTCGATTTTGAATAATATATTATTATTATTATTTATTAAAACTAAGTTATTACATGATTTTTGATTATATTACTAATTAAATTATTATTAATATACAAACATGTCTTGCACAAAAGTGAATGTCTGAGAACACTTTCTCATCATAAAATTTGAAGAAAACTGATAATTATTTTAAAATAAGAACCTTTCTGATTTCTTTATTTTTTTTTATAACGCTACCAAGGACGAAACAATATTTTTGATTACATAAATATCACTAATGCTTTTATATTATTCGATTAAATAGGATGTCAGAGATCCTGTTCAAATAGTTTATTAAAACAATGACGCAATGGCAATTGCGAGGTGTTTTTAATTTTTTATGCAGAAAATAACTTACGAATCACTACATATACGTAAGCGAAGAAAAATCTAATCTATATAAATAAAATGATATTCGTCTGCAGTTGTGCGCGCATCACGGAAAAACTACTGGATAGATTTCAATGAAATTTTCTAAATTTTATTTCTTAGAGACTTGTCGCTTATCAACAAAAAGTATTGCGATATCTTCATTGAATAAAAAGTTATTAAAGTTTCAAGAAACAACGATTCGTATATGCACTACGTGTTCAGTGATGTATGTTTAAACAAAGTATACTTTTGCTTGCGATCTTTTTGATGTTTTTTCCTTCGTACATAAGAAAACTTTGTTAATATATCACGCAACGCGGACGAAGTCGCGAGGATCAGCTAGTAAATATATAAAAACATTAAGAGTTTCGAAGTCCCGGCGACAAGATCGAACTCCTTTGTTTTTATTTATCTATACTAATATATAAAGCTGAAGAGTTTGTTTGTTTGATCCGGCTAATGTCAGGAACTACAGAGGCCCTAGCCAAGTTGACATTCTACAATTGTAAACGCTATACTAAACAAATGTATGAGAATGACCACGTGACTTATCGTTGAGAGATGTCATTCTCATATATTTGTTTAGTTTTCTATAGCGTTTACGATTGTAGAATGTCAACTTGGCTAGGGCCTCTGGTTAGAATTTAAAAAATATTTTTGTGTTGTGTAGTCTTTTTATCGAGGAAGGTTTTAGGCTTATTTTTATTCATTATATTTTTATTAATTATACGCGAGTGCTGCAGGTACAGCTAGTAATATATTTTAAATAGTCATCCTAAGTGGAATGGAACCGATTTGCATGACACCGCGTGGCTGTGTACTGACCAGATCGCGGCAGGAAGTAGTTCTTCGGCGGCCGTCCGCGCTTCCGCTTGAGCAGCAGCTGGTGGCCCGTGAGCGCCCCGCCTGCCACGGCGCCGCTGGTCAGCACGCAGCCCTCCATGTCTGCACAGACGAGTACTATGAGCGCGGGCTCGGTCGGGGGGCGGGGTGTGGGGAGGTGTGGGGCGGCGCTACGTACCGAGCGAGGTCTTGGGCGGGCGCCCGCGGCGCTTCTTGACCTTGGGCGTGAGCGGCAGCGGCGTCTTGCGCGGCCGGCCCCGCCCGCGGCGCGGCGGCTCCAGCAGGTCGGCGGCGCCCAGCAGCTCGCTGCGCACGGGCTCCAGCGTGGTGTTGAGCACGACCTGCCCGCGCGGCGGCAGCATGACGTCCCCGCTGGCCGTGAACACGAGGTGGCCCGACTCGCGGTGCGTGGTGCGGACCATCCCCGACATCACCTCCGAGTTGTTCTCGCGCTTCACCTCGTTGGCCATGTCCACCGTCGGGTCCTCCTGGAGAAGTTTTATTTGTTTTGATTGCACCTAACGTTTTGAAATAATATCTGATTAGCGTTGTGTTCTGTTAGCCTTTTTGCATCGATGGTCAATTTGAGCTAAGTTACTGATTCAACTGGGAATATTAAGAGTGATTCGAGTACATGTAACAATATAATAGATTTAATTTAATAAAATATTAAACAATCATCTTATAACTTTTTATAAATATAAATATAAAGATTTCGCAATTTTATAGGTGGTAGTTGTTTATAGTAGGATAGTAATTTCATTATACAAGCGTGGTGTTAAAACTGTTATAGAAGAAGAAAGATAGCTGAAATCATCAAATTATACTACTCGGTATCTGTATCGATGCAAAAAGTATACAATATTATAGTAATAGAACATTTGGTTTAGTCGGATAAATTTGAGTATTATTTCAAAGCGTTAGTGTTAAAAAAGACATGTTATAATAGTACAAACATTGTTAATAACAGGAGCTCGGGTATGGGAGGGACGAGGGGAGTGCGTGCAGGATTCGTGAGGATTATAATTATAAGATGTGCGCGTGTACTGACCCGCTCGCAGATCTTGGTGTGCACGCGCAGCTTGTCGGAGCGCGCGAAGGAGCGCCCGCAGCCGCCGCACGTGAAGGGGCGCTCGCCCGTGTGCGTGAGGCGGTGGCGCGTCAGGTGCGACGAGCGCGCGAACCTGCGCACGGGCCCGTTAGTGCGACACGAGATATTGATAATTGTTCCTAATTTATCTTAGCAAGGTAAACCAGCCAATGAGCCTTATAAATGGACAGCTATAATACAAAGAGGTCACCGCAGCCGATGCACTACCACAATGCTGATTTTTTTTGTCCCCTCCCCCCACGTTTTCCTCGCTAGTGCGTACTAGCACGAGACCACCCACGCTGCCGTCCTTCTCGCGAATAAGCCAACCCTTACATTCTTGAATTGATTGCCCGTAGGCAATCATGGAATATAAATGTTGTGTCCCTTGTGCCAATAATCATTGGCTAACTCACTCGTCAAACCGTAAACCAGTAAAATAAATATTTAAAGTTAATTGTTTGTCGGGAAATAATAAGGTTTTTTAAATACAACATAATGAAAATGGCTCTATCTCATTAGGGACTAACCAACTGCATAAAAGTATACAGTGAAAATGTCCTATAATCCGACAGGGCAATCCGTCACGAAAAGAGTTCGGGCGCATGACCAGCTCTACGTGCGCACCTCTTTTTCGTCTGATATACTACATATAGTATTTTTCTTTTGTAAATACATACTTATATAGGTAATTACACCCAGACTCAGGACAAATAGACATGTTCTTGCACACAAATGTTTGTCCTGGGTGGGAATCGAACCCACGACCTGCGGCGCGAAAGGTTGGTGTCTACCAAACACGCCAACCGGCAAGATGCACACACACACTCAAGTCAGGTTATAATATAATAATGTTGTTACCTAACATCGCAGATGTCGCATACATGAGGCCGTCCGTCCTGCGACTCGTTGGCCGCTGTGTCTGATAGTGAACCGCTCGAATCTGTCTCTTCATCGTCGTCCATTCCTTGTTTGCCTTTTTCTGCAATATTAGTCATATCAATTCTATTTTACTATATTGTATCTGAACTAACTTTACATACACATATAATTATAATAATTTTTTCGTTATATAATAATCCTATTATTTATAAATTAAAAGTCACTACAACCATATATGACAGACTTTGAAGACATGAATTTATAGTTAAAATTTAACACTCCTTAGATATATTATACATCTAACTTTCCACGCTATGTTTTAGATACATATGTATAGTCTACATATATAAATGGTAACAGTGAGCTCTAGCACCTCACCGTCTGAATCGTCGTGTTCGTTGTTGGTGGGTTTTTGGAGTACCGCCAGCTGGACTACCTTGATACCACCAGCTTTCAAGTCGTCAATCTTTGATTCATTGCTGCCGTGATTTGAGTTAGTGGCACCTGAAACAAACGCGTAAATAATCATTTCAGTTGAAAAAAATAGAAGATAATTAACGACTTAAAGTTATAATTGATGTCAGTTGAAACTTTTTTATGATATAGATTGGTGGACGATCATATGCTATGATGGTAAGTAGTCACCAACGCCAATGCGCTGCCAACCTTGGGAACTAAGATGTTATGTCCCTTGTGCCTGTAATTGCACTGCCTCACTCACCCTTCAAACCGGAACACAACAATACTGCTGTGTAAAGTACTGCTGTTTTGCCATAGAATATCTGATGAGTGGGCGGTACCTACCCAGACGAGCTTGTACAAAGCTCTACCACCAAGTGAATATGCTTATCAGTTTTTGTTAAATATATATTAAATGAACATGGAAATTAGTAGTTTTAATTATTTTTAAAATAAAATTTTAAGTTGTTATAGAATACATGTTATACGTACATTGAAAAACTAACACGCACGCACTGCACGCACTTACAAGCATCTAGTTTGTTTTTGATAATAAGTACAAGCAATATAAACATGTTAACATCCCTTATAATATATTTAATAAAATATTTTAATTTTTTTATACAGCTGTACTATTGCCATAGTTATTATGAACTTAAACTTTTGTATTTTTAAAACTATAAATTTGGTTGTAATTACATTTTACAATCACTTTTCATTTAAACCTATCACTTTTTTTTTATTTGTTTCTGGAAGGATGAGGTATAAAATAAAATATTTAAGATGTTAAAGAATATTGCTAAGAATAAATACAATTAGAAACTACTAGCAATGCACGCAACAAGATGATAATTGTACGTACATTTATGTACTTATTTTAATTCTCAATGTAAATAATTCTTATTTAAATATAATAGTTCAAAAATTAAATGATGTGTATGATTTTTTCGTATTCATAAGGAACATAAATTGTAATAAAATAGAATATTTATAAATTATGCAGACACAACGTAGATTAAAACTTACAAACTAATTTGCATATATGTAAAATATTTTAAAAAAAGTTGGTAAATATACCTCATTACCTGGCAACGAACAATCTTTTGTTTAATTCTAATTTCAAAAAGCATTAATTATAACATTTGTTGGAATAAATGTCAAATAGTAAGAATAGTTTTAAACTAAGAATAATATTTCTCCAAAAGTCTTCCATATCCGGTAGCTTAAAAAAAATACATTAAATTCAATTGTGTGATAAATTTCTTAACAGTACGATGTAATTACCCACATTTTAATAAAATAACGTTCAATTTTTTTTATATTCTTTATTTAAATTAAACTTTTTTTAAAATATAATTTGACATACATTAATTTCACGCGTGTCACGTCGTTAGTCTAAATTTAAAGCTGGTAAAATTGCGAAGGGCTTATATAACAAGTGATTTACCCGCGACGCCACTCTCGTCAAATTCAGAATTACTACTAATTTCTATAGCTTTTTCTTTAAAATTAAGGATTTTTATACAGTACTGTGCACCGCAGTTTCACCCGCGTTTAATTAATAAAATATATAATGAATAAAAATCAGCCTAGAACCTTCCTCGATAAAAGGACGTATAGTCCTTTAATTTTATCCTATACAAAACAAAAAAAAATAAAAAATATTTTAACCACAAAAATTCGAACCAGTAGTTTCTGAGATTAACAGGATCAAACAAACAAACTCTTCAGCTTTATATATTAGTATATATATAGATTTCATCTCTCCTATATATCACTACTATATCCTCTTAAGCTAACCTATTGTGTATAAGGAAACCACTCATATTGTAAGCCCCCCAATTCGGCTTTGCGTGAATGTCATTAATTTAGTTAATAATTTATATATATATACACAAGATATAATATAACCAATCCATCTCCGAAACGCGCTGCTTCTCGTATAACTTGTAGAGTATATTTGTTTAGTAAAATTAAGGCATTCCAAAAATAAAACGTGTCATCGGTATAGTTTGTTTTTAAACGAAATAAAATATGAATACAGTTGTTGTTTAAAACAAGACTTTGTTTTAATAAAAGTATGACAGTGTTTCCCATTTTATTGCAAGTATCTACTTACAAGCGGAGACTCGCTATTAAATTGTAAACCGTGAAAGGAAATTACACTAAATTATTGTCTTGAGACCGTTCTATTGTTGTTTCGTCTCGCGAAATAAATGCGTCATTATTATCTTAAAAATTTTAAAACTCAAACATTTATTATCGTAAAAATATTTATTAAAAAGCAGGTGGTCCAATATAAGTAAAATAACGTGGAATTATACGGTTAATTTAAATTTTAATATCTCGAGGTTCCAATAATATCCCTTAATTTTTTTTAAGCTTATCAGTAAATTGGCTGACGGTAAGTGTGTCTGTCGATTAAGACTGGCAATGTAGGAAGCATTAGTAATTAGAAATGCCAGTGGAAAATCGAAATGGTAATATATTTTCATATTATATTGACTCTCTACAATAATGTACCGGACTTGGATTTTTGATGTATATTTATGTATGTGTATATTTTATGTATATATATATATATATAACTTATGTATGTTCGTGTGTATTTAATACAAATATAACAGTTGCATTGTAGTCTTCTAACGGGTTTATGCTGTTATTTCTTTCATGGGAAGATGATTTTAAATATTCGTACCAAACTATTTTTTTTTTTATTAACATATCGTAATTGCGAAAGAAGTTTTTATTATAATAAAAATGTTTTACCTTAATTTTATGATAATAGCATATTTTTTTAATGTGTATAAGTATATACATATTTATTATTTATGGGATATAATGTTTTCGTTTTTCTTTATGAATAATTTGTGTCGTATATTAAAAAATATATTGTGTTTCAATACCCGTTCTCGTATTAACTGAGGATCTCATACATATTTATGAGCATAAGTCGTTTCAAGATGCGTAAAAAAAAAGTTTTCATATATATAATTTTTTTTTCGAATAAAGTGTGTTTTTTATTAATTTTTATAAGGTTTCTTTTATCGAATGCCGTTTATCCTCGAAAAGATTTCTGCAATAACCGATGCCTAATCCGTAATATTAAATATTATAATAATATATTTAAGTGTTGACCTAAAAATGACCTGTTATGATCAAAAACCTTCATTTAATAAACAAGCCAATAAACGACCTTAATTTAAGAATAATTTATTTTTAAGCTGTATTATATTTTTGGTTGATGATAAATTTTAATATTTATGTAATAAAAAAAATTTTAAAAGCTGACAAATTATTAATTAAAAACTCGTTTAGTCGCTACAATATATAATTTATAAAATATTTTGGAAAATCCCAAATAATATTTATCTCGGCAATTATTCATAAATAAATTATTAAAAATAATTATAATATACTAGTTCCGCGCCGTAGACTCTCATTTACATTTTTCATGTTTGCTTTAAATAATCTATGTAATTATTATAAAAAATAAAAAAACACCTAAAGTATACTTATTAACCTAATTAGATTTTTTGAGCAAAATTGATAAGACTCCAAAAATACAAAACCTTGCGTATCAGTAAGACAATTTTACTTAATTCGTTTTATTAATAGTAGTTCTCACTGTTGGCCAGATTTAGTGTTGCAATATAAAAGATCTAATTACGATGTCGAAAATAAAAAAAACGACTGACGAAAAAAAATTAAAAAATTGTGTCACACGGTTTGACGTAATCTAAGGACGTATTCAGCGAAATCTCTTTAAGCTCACAAACATACAAGAACCCTGAAAACGTTAAATTCCTTTTCGGGGCAGCCGAGCCGAGTAAAAAAATGTTGATTGGAACTTAAAATCATTGGCTGTATAATTTGGCTCATTCGGCAATAAAAAAAAAGCAACTGTTAATGAATCGTTAACGATTGTTATTTTTATGAATAAAATAGTTTAAATAAATAGTTAAGTTAACATATTATTTC